>CM074718.1:36632712-37893315 GCA_037306005.1 Rhinophrynus dorsalis
AACATGAGAGCAATCTTCTTTTTACCTTCACCAGTGATCCTTGTAAAATAGTTTTTTGGATCTTGAGATCTCATCATCAACATATTCTGGTATCATAGTTACGGATATATATAAAAAAATCCTATGGCTGACAATTCTTCACTAAGGGCAGAAATTTGCCATCCACGGCATACCATCAGGGGGGTACCGGTGGGGCAGTTTATGAGGACACGTTGCAACTGCTCCAATGATGCCCTCTTTGATAAAGCCCGTATAGAATTGAAAGAAAAGTTTACTGTGAGAGGATGTTCAAGATGGATGCTTGATAGAGCTGAGTCTATGGCGAGACATAAATCACGGGATGAACTGTTGGGAAAAACACACACTCGGAGAGTCAAATTGGAAAATCAGGTGGTTTTTAGCACTGCATTTAGTTTAGAATTCACTGAGATTAAAAACATAGTCAACCGACATCTCTCCATTTTACTTGCAGATAGGGGTCTTCAACCATTTGTGGATAAGGGATGTAAGTTTGTCTCAAGAAAGGGACCAACATTAGCCAGGAATGTTTTGTTTTCCCTAGAATGTTTGTAGAGGATTGGAGACAACAAAAAAAGTATACTTAGTTGAGAACAGTAGGCTTTTTCCCTTGTGGTAGCTGCAGATGTGGCTGCTGCCAGTGGATTGTCCCGACAAAGGAATTTCAGTCTGCTGTACATGGTACTCAATATAATATCAAACGGTACATTAATTGCGCCACTAAGATTGTAATTTACGTTATAACCTGTAAGACTTGTAAATTGCAATACATAGGGAAGACCTGTAGTTCCCTTAGAGAACAGGTGAGGGAGCATATCAGCAATATGAATTGTGGCTAGTATAAAACTGGAGTGGCACAACATTTCTGTAGAAGTCATGTGTCAAGTCTAGAACACTTCTCTGTGGTTGGCATGGAAAGGGTGATACCATCTGTTAGAGGTGGTGATAGAGAGAGATTGTTATCCCAGAGAGAGGTGTTCTGGATTATCACCTTGTCTACGAGAATGCCACTTGGACTAAATAAGATCTATGATATAACACTTTTTGTTTGAATCCCTGTAGAGTTAACAAAGGGTTAATATGAGGACACCAGATCCTTGAATCTCTTAATAGAGTTATTATTCCAAATTTGGATTGATTAGCTTATTGAACTGTGATCAGTGTCCTTTAATCCATTATGGTATGATTTGGACATTTATTTCATATGTGTTGCTAACATTTAGGGAAAACACCAATATGTGCATTTACTTGGCCGAATTATTTTTTCTTTTATAAAAAACATTGAGTGATATATTTTTGTCACTATTAATATTTGTTGTGTCATTATCACTGTATGTTGTATTATTATTTATGTATATGGGTTGGTTTTGCTCCTTTCTCTATAGGTTATGAGACATACACCTAGCAAAGTCTATACAGTGGGTTAACGGATCTGACCGCCTTTCTCGTATGTGGTATGAAGTGATTGAATCTGTTTCTCACTGGATTAGCTATTTGGAATGGGAGGAGTTGTTTCTGACCTTAAGAGTTCTGAATGATGGGAATTTTTTTCAGTCTATGATTAAGCACCCAGGTGCGAAACGCGTGAGACTATCACAGTATGTGTAGCTTCTGATTTTGTCAATTTGGAATAAAGCGGTATTTTGTTTTTTTATACTACACTGGAGTGAGGTCCTTTTTATTTTCGTCTGATATCATTAACACTTTCTTTGGTATGAGTCAAGTGGCAGTAGTTCTATATAAGGAATAGTTAGTAATAGTTCACCTAACATCTGATGTATAAATAATTTGTACCAATAAAAGGAAGCATAAACATTTTATGAAAAATAAATGTTATTTCATATCACCCAAGTTTCCCTCTTCTGGAGAGATGGTCCCTCTTTGAGACCCAAATCCCTCTTTCCCAACCTGGTGTCCATCTTTTTTGGAGATCAGACAGTGTGGTGTTCATATGCACAAAAAAAAAAAAAAAAAAAAAAAAAAAAAAAAAACCTGCTCTCCTCCATACAAATTGTTCAAATGTGTAAGCTTTTACAAGCAGGGCCCTCTGATCCTTCTGTTCTCCACATATGATTTGTACTATTTAATACCTCTGTATGTTCATTCCTTACTGTAAAGTGCTGCGGAATTAGTTGGCGCTATATAAATAAAGATTAATAATAATTACACCATGTTAATAAATATGAGGTTTTCGTTCCATAGTTTGGCCAAAGAATGTTTAAGCTTGTCCACCACATCACGGTACCCCAATATCAAGCAAATCCTATGTAATACACCTATTTAACCTAAATTAAAAACATTCCCTCAGGATTTCTTGTAAAAGAAAGCATTGGAAGTCATATTGTATACCTTTAAATGGTACCTACATTAAAAACAAGTAACATACAGCTTTTAAAATTCTATGAAGAGACTCACCTGATATCAAACTTTGTTGGCCTGTAGTGAGTTGGTGAAAGCGCAACAAGACTGTGGATCCACCAGCCCTCTTTATAGGCCTATTCCTCCAACCCCCCACAGGCAACATGGGGTTTAAAGGGATAGTAATGTTTCATAATAAAAGCAGCTCTAATTAATCATCACAGTATTTGGACCTTGGAGAGTGTTATTTCAATTCTGTCAGAGTTGTAGTTCAAGAGTAATTGAATGATAAAGTATCCCCCTCCCAGACCTTTTACTGATGTAACACTGCTCAGCCAGATCAGAAGGGAGGTAGACTGCAGAGAGGGACAATCTTCAATTAAGATAAAGGAAAAACCTGAAAAACTTGTCAAGGGGGGCAGGGCTTTCATTGTTCTCATAGGAAGAAGATTGTCCCCTGCTGTTATCTGTCTGGTCTATGGACTGAATTACACATCTGAGAAGAGATGGCTTACACTAGGTAAAAGGGGAGGGAGGGGAAACTTTGCTTGTGAATATCTCTCAAACCATAAAGGTTTGAGAGATAAGACTTATATCGTTCTTCATGTTTTTTTAATGCCTACAAAATAAAATAAAGATGAAACGAAGTATTACTATCCCTTTAAATATTACACTGATTGCAAACAGACATGGTACATTCAAGTCAAACCAACTGGCCAGTTACCATGCCTTTAACAACCTCTAAAAAAAAGATAGTGTGGTGTGCATATGTGTATTACATTGCTCACAGCAATAAAACTCACATTAATGTTTGTTAAACTTCAGTATATGTGTTTATAAATTAGTCCGTGTAAATTAAATTTATTCAGGAGTCAATAGGTCATGAAATAACCTAAAATATCTCAGTAATGCCCCACCCACCAGCCCCCGCCCACTGCAATACCACCTAAAACAAAAGTGTTCTTCTTCAGCCATTTGAAATATTGGGAGGTCTGTTTTTTTTGCTGAGTAAAACAATGGTAAATCCACTGCTACGGGAGTTTTCATTCAAACGTTATTACAGTCCAAACTTATTTTTTAATGATCCCTTTAAGAACCACAATGAATTCCCTTGTGTAACATAGCAGAAAATGCCCCACAACATATGTTTTTCATACAAAAAAGATACTGGTCCTTTAAAATATTAAATTGTTAGCAACAGCTCCAACTGGTGCTCAGTCCTATTTAGATATTGGATGGTCTTTTGAGATGACACACTGATAAAGTAGGCTACTCTTTGCTGAATTAAAGTTAATTACACTAATAGTAAAATATAAAAAATAAACTTTTCCAAGAAAAGAACTAACAGAAATCTCATAGGATTTACATGACCAGTAGAGTAAAAAAAGAATACTCCCACTGCTGAGAGATGCATATTTCCAGAGTTATTACAATTTAAACTTGTGCTGTTTTTTTACATTAGCATTGCCTCTAGTGGTCAGATTCCAATTAGTTACTCTGTTGCATTCTGTGAGAGAGGTGAGCCACTGACAAACAGTTCTCTATAGAGTGTGATAGAAATTGCTGTGTCACTTCCTGAGATAACTTTCATGAAGTACATACGTTGTAATACACTTCCTGACAATTTGAACTGTTATAACTTTTGCATAAAGTAACTGACAGCAATGGGAATACCTTGTTTTACTACATGCAAGTGTTAAGTAAAATGTTTACTGTTCCTTTAATCATGAAATTAAAAACTATTACAAATCTGGAGTTCATAGCTGCTTGACTAGCAATTTATCACGGTGCCCGTGATTGCCTCCAGTGGTGCTCTGTGGTACAGGCGACCTTGTTCTCCTCCTGGCTGTCACTCTGTGCATATTGCTATTCTTATAGGCGACTGGTATCTCTGCCCACATGATAGGCCTTATAGGCCTCAACCTCACTATACACCCTGGCCCTTTCGTGGTGTACCTGAGTGTTGTGCTTCTGTGTTCCGTTGTACATAGTGTTGGGGTGTTTTAGGGGTTTATCTCTCTCTGCCCTGCTGTACAGAGTGTTGGGGTGTTTTGGGGGTTATCTCTCTCTGCCCCACTGTACATAGTGTTGGGGTGTTTTAGGGGTTTATCTCTCTCTGCCCTGCTGTACATAGTGTTGGGGTGTTTTAGGGGTTTATCTCTCTCTGCCCCGCTGTACAGAGTGTTGGGGTGTTTTGGGGGTTATCGCTCTCTGCCCCACTGTACATAGTATTGGGGTGTTTTGGGGGTTTATCTCTCTCTGCCCTGCTGTACATAATGTTGGGGTGTTTTGGGGGGTTTATATCTCTCTACTCTGCTGTACATAGTATTGGGGTGTTTTGGGGGTTTATCTCTCTCTGCCCCGCTGTACATAGTGTTGGGGTGTTTTGGGGGTTTATCTCTCTCTGCCCAGCTGTACATATTGTTGGGGTGTTTTGGGGGGTTTATCTCTCTCTGCCCCACTGTACATAATGTTGGGGTGTTTTGGGGGGTTTATCTCTCTTTGCCCCAGTGTACATAGTGTTGGGGTGTTTTGGGGGTTTATCTCTCTCTGCCCCGCTGTACATAGTGTTGGGGTGTTTTAGGGGTTTATCTCTCTCTGCCCTGCTGTACAGAGTGTTGGGGTGTTTTGGGGGTTTATCTCTCTCTGCCCCACTGTACATAGTATTGGGGTGTTTTGGGGGTTTATCTCTCTCTGCCCCGCTGTACATATTGTTGGGGTGTTTTGGGGGGTTTATCTCTCTCTGCCCCACTGTACATAATGTTGGGGTGTTTTGGGGGGTTTATCTCTCTCTGCCCCACTGTACATAATGTTGGGGTGTTTTGGGGGGTTTATATCTCTCTACTCCGCTGTACATAGTATTGGGGTGTTTTGGGGGTTTATCTCTCTCTACCCCGCTGTACATAGTGTTGGGGTGTTTTGGGGGTTTATCTCTCTCTGCCCAGCTGTACATATTGTTGGGGTGTTTTGGGGGGTTTATCTCTCTCTGCCCCACTGTACATAATGTTGGGGTGTTTTGGGGGGTTTATCTCTCTTTGCCCCACTGTACATAGTGTTGGGGTGTTTTGGGGGTTTATCTCTCTCTGCCCCACTGTACATAGTATTGGGGTGTTTTGGGGGTTTATCTCTCTCTGCCCCGCTGTACATAGTGTTGGGGTGTTTTGGGGGTTTATCTCTCTCTGCCCCGCTGTACATAGTGTTGGGGTGTTCTGGGGGTTTATCTCTCTCTGCTCCGCTGTACATAGTGTTGGGGTGTTTTGGGGGTTTATCTCTCTCTGCCCCGCTGTACATAGTGTTGGGGTGTTCTGGGGGTTTATCTCTCTCTGCCCCGCTGTACATAGTGTTGGGGTGTTTTGGGGGTTTATCTCTCTCTGCCCAGCTGTACATATTGTTGGGGTGTTTTGGGGGGTTTATCTCTCTCTGCCCCACTGTACATAATGTTGGGGTGTTTTGGGGGGTTTATCTCTCTTTGCCCCACTGTACATAGTGTTGGGGTGTTTTGGGGGTTTATCTCTCTCTGCCCCGCTGTACATAATGTTGGGGTGTTTTGGGGGTTTATCTCTCTCTGCCCTGCTGTACATAGTGTTGGGGTGTTTTAGGGGTTTATCTCTCTCTGCCCTGCTGTACAGAGTGTTGGGGTGTTTTGGGGGTTTATCTCTCTCTGCCCCACTGTACATAGTGTTGGGGTGTTTTGGGGGTTTATCTCTCTCTGCCCCGCTGTACATAATGTTGGGGTGTTTTGGGGGGTTTATCTCTCTCTGCCCCACTGTACATAGTATTGGGGTGTTTTGGGGGTTTATCTCTCTCTGCCCCGCTGTACATAGTGTTGGGGTGTTTTGGGGGTTTATCTCTCTCTGCCCAGCTGTACATAGTGTTGGGGTGTTTTGGGGGGTTTATCTCTCTCTGCCCCACTGTACATAGTATTGGGGTGTTTTGGGGGTTTATCTCTCTCTGCCCCGCTGTACATAGTGTTGGGGTGTTTTGGGGGTTTATCTCTCTCTGCCCAGCTGTACATATTGTTGGGGTGTTTTGGGGGGTTTATCTCTCTCTGCCCCACTGTACATAATGTTGGGGTGTTTTGGGGGGTTTATCTCTCTTTGCCCCACTGTACATAGTGTTGGGGTGTTTTGGGGGTTTATCTCTCTCTGCCCCGCTGTACATAGTGTTGGGGTGTTTTGGGGGTTTATCTCTCTCTGCCCCGCTGTACAGAGTGTTGGGGTGTTTTGGGGGTTTATCTCTCTCTGCCCCACTGTACATAGTATTGGGGTGTTTTGGGGGTTTATCTCTCTCTGCCCCGCTGTACATAATGTTGGGGTGTTTTGGGGGTTTATCTCTCTCTGCCCAGCTGTACATAGTGTTGGGGTGTTTTGGGGGGTTATCTCTCTCTGCCCAGCTGTACATATTGTTGGGGTGTTTTGGGGGGTTTATCTCTCTCTGCCCCACTGTACATAGTGTTGGGGTGTTTTGGGGGTTTATCTCTCTCTGCCCCGCTGTACAGAGTGTTGGGGTGTTTTGGGGGTTTATCTCTCTCTGCCCCGCTGTACAGAGTGTTGGGGTGTTTTGGGGGTTTATCTCTCTCTGCCCCACTGTACATAGTATTGGGGTGTTTTGGGGGTTTATCTCTCTCTGCCCCGCTGTACATAATGTTGGGGTGTTTTGGGGGGTTTATCTCTCTCTGCCCCGCTGTACATATTGTTGGGGTGTTTTGGGGGGTTTATCTCTCTCTGCCCCACTGTACATAATGTTGGGGTGTTTTGGGGGGTTTATCTCTCTTTGCCCCACTGTACAGAGTGTTGGGGTGTTTTGGGGGTTTATCTCTCTCTGCCCTGCTGTACATAGCGTTGGGGTATTTTGCGGGGTTTATCTCTATCTGCCCCGCTGTACATAATGTTGAGGTGTTTTGGGGGGTTTATCTCTCTCTACCCCGCTGTACATAGTGTTGGGGGGTTTTGGGGGGTTTATCTCTCTCTGCCCCACTGTACATAGTGTTGGGGGGTTTTGGGGGGTTTATCTCTCTCTGCCCCGCTGTACATAATGTTGGGGTGTTTTGGGGGTTTATCTCTCTGCCCCGCTGTACATAGTGTTGGGGTGTTTTGGGGGGTTTATCTCTCTGCCCCGCTGTACATAATGTTGGGGTGTTTTGGGGGTTTATCTCTCTCTGCCCCGCTGTACATAGTGTTGGGGTGCAGTATACTTTCCAACAGTCCCAGGTTAATAAATATAAACGAGTGTAGGGTTATATTATTGTCATGTATCATATGAATAGTTCATTTGTAAATATGCTATCGGTAAGTTATCAATCTATTTACATTTGTTGGAGCAATGCTGGGGCAAATTAACTGCACCATAGGAGACATATAAAAATTCCCATTGATCTATATGGGGCTTTTAACCCTTCGAGTGACAGAGAGGTATCTAAAGCATTGTGTTGCAATGCATTGGATACCTCTCTGGCACTCAAAGGGTAAATCCCTTGAATGGCAGCGAGGTCTCCAAAGTACTGCAAAGCAGTGTGTTGGAGGCCTCTCTAGCAATCAAGGTGTTAAAAGCCTCATTTAAATCAATTATAGATTTTATTTGTCCCATCTGTTGCAGTTGGATTGCTCCAGAATTGTTCCTTTGTTGCATACCACATAAGGCCACAGATGCAGTCTTGGTTGTCTCGCTATAGACGCTCCAGCAGTAACATGCTTGCACTCTGCTCACAATACACAGTCAGCTGGAGGGAGGAAGCGAAATGTGGTTAAGTTCAGCGCACAGCTCGTGCACAAACATCAGGCACTGGACCACAGGACCTCACTGGTGGGTTTGTAAAGACCCTCACACTCTGCACCCTACTTCCTCTGTAGAAAAAAAGGTGGTGAAGAGTTCAACACCTGAATGTTCCAAGCTGTGTTACACACTCTGAGGGGGACAGCTTGTAACAATGTTTACTTTACAGCCATTGTTTTATTGAGGGACAGTTGTAGAACACAGGTGGTCAAGCTTTGTTACTTTGGGGAATTTTCATTTGTCCTCTCTGGTGCAGTTGCTTCCACCATTCCTTATATTGCAAATCTGATGAGACAACCACACACTTGCTCAGAATGGAATATTCTCTAGGCAGATTAAGTAATTCAGATATAGACAGACATAAATAAAGGAATAGACATACATAAAGCAGTGAATGTTTGTGTGTGTGTGTGTGTGTGTGTGTGTGTCTATTAGTGGAGTGTGGTTTGTGTGTGCAGGGGAGGCCTGGCAAATTTGACCCGGGGAAAAATACAAGTGGTCCATTCCTACTACTGCTCTCAAATCAATGTTGTGAAGTATGGCGGGTGATACCACAGAGCTTATAAATGAAATGGAGCTACACTAGTATTGCACCTCTATTCATTTGAAAGCTCTTAGGTATCATTAGTGTAGCTTCACTTCTGTTGTAAGCTCTGTGGTATCGCTAGCATAGTTTGACTTTAATTGTAAGCCTTGTGTTATCATTAATAGCACCATTTCAACTGTAATCTTTGTGGTCTCCCTAGTACATGTCCATTTTAATTGTAAGCTCTGTGGTATCACAAGTTTTTCATCACTACAATTATAAGTTCTGTGGTATCAGTTGTGTAACACTAGTGATACCTCAGATCGTACAGTTGATATTGAGCTACACTAGTAATATATTAAGGGTTACTATTTCAAAGATCTAAGGGTCAGCTCGTTCTGAAAGTTCCCTGATATCCTCTGACCCCCCCCCCCCATCTCCTCCTTCCTTCTCCCTATACCTGTGTCCAGCAGAATGTTTGAATTTGTCACCTACTTTGTTGATTGTGTCTCTATGGCTGTTCAGGGCCTGCCAGGTCCGGCCTTCCAGGATCCACCTCACATTATGCAACCAAACATCCAGTTGTACCACTGGAAGATAGGACTTAGTAGGGCCTGAAAGAACCGAGAGGCATGTAATGAAGCTGCCCACTGAATGGATATGGTAACCAGCCAGTGGGCAGTCCAAATAAGTGCTGGACCGGCCCTGCTCTCATATACCACCTACCACCCACTTCTTTACAGCCATACCTGGGAACTCTTAGGGTTTTGACCCATACCTAACGGTCTCAGGATGAAGGGCCAAAATCTCAGGGTGAGAGAGCCCTATGTTACCGACGACATGATCTACACCTATGAACTGCTTATTTAGTCTCTGAAATAGAACCATAGAGACAGAGTCCTGCTTGTCTACTGTATATTTAAGCAGTGAGATCTTTAAGCTACAGTATGTTAAGGGTTCCATGTCGACTGAATGGAGAATCTCTGGGATAGCTCAAGTAGGGGCGTATCAGTAAGAATCCACATTTTTGGGAATATTAGGGTTTAATATTTCAAAGATCTCGGGGTCACCCAGTTGTGAAAGTTTCCAGGTATGTCTACAGCAATGAGCAGGAGATGGAGTGAGACAACAGTGGCCAGGCCAGCCTTATGACCATCACAGGGGGTGAATTGTGCCTAGGCCAGCCAGTCCGTCCACGTGTATGTCTGTGTATGTGTCCAACCCATGGCCCTCTGTTAATTATTTATACTGTCCTTCTGCGTTTCTTCGCAGACCATGTAACATGTTTAGTACACATCTGACTCACTAACACTGGATGCCTGACATCATATCCTTTCTTATCAGGGGAAATCATGAGTCCCCCTGTAGCTGACAGCTCCGCCTGCACTTGCTCTGATCAGTCTCTATGCCTGCTCTGCTGTGCCACAACATGGGACCGCTCACGTCTACTCTACTTTTCTTCACTCTGATGTTATGTAAGTTTATTTTATCATTGTGGGATCAGGTGTCTAGCAGTGTAACTTCATTAACCGCTTGGTTGCTATAGATGATGTTGGAGGGGTCTCTTCCACCCAAGGGGGTCAGAGGGAGTATCTACTATAATTAAACTGATGTATTATGAAGAATTGGGATGCAATCAGAAATAAATAAAAATTCTCCAAATTCCCATGGATGCAAAACAGGTAGTTTAACCCCTGGCATGCTAGAGAGTTCGCATTGAAGACCTCTCTCGCACCCAAGGACTTAAAATCCCTATTTAACTCAATGGCATCTTTTATTTGTACAGTTTTTATTGGTGCGTAGTTCTAAGTACACCAGCCTTACTGTGCCTGGGGACAAAAGAGAATTCCTTTAAATCAAATGAAATTGATTTCCTTTACGTAAACCTGTTAATAAAGGCTTTTTTATGGGGGTATCCAACACAACGCACTGCTGGCACCTTGTTTTTACCAAAAATATGATTATACTATATGGTAATTTCCCCAAAGGAAAAAAAGAATGGTACACGGTACTGGCAAAATGCACTGCTCACTGCTCTGGCACCCAATTGGTTAACCCAGGGCTCAAAATTTGGCCAGTGGCGAGTGAAAATTTATCCCTGGGGAATAGAAATTCAGCCCTGGTTGGTATGTTATGGCTTGCAGTGGCGAGTAACTTTTCAGGTCTGGCTAGTAGCAAAGGACTTAAAATTATAAGTCCTGGGTTAACCCTTTGAGTGCCATAGGGGTACGCAATGCATTGCTCCGCAACTGGCACTCAAAGGGTTAAGCAACTTTTTTTTTTTTTTCTATTATTTTTGTTATCATTATAGTTATTATTATTATTTTCAATTGAAAGAGGTTATCACGTAGGAAAATGATGCCGTTTTGGCTTAATTAGTAACATTGACATAAATGTTGACATTAATTTCATTCTCTTTGAAGCTTAGCAACCTAATTACAAACAGAGTCATTCTGGGGCAGACCATCTGCACTGTAGGGGGAAAAATGGAAGTTCCCAATGACTTAAATGCGGCTTTTATAATAATAATAATAATAATTAGTATTTATATAACGCCTTTCTCCCATTTGGACTCAAATCGCTTTCAGCACACGCTGTCGGAATTAACCAAATCGGCAGCTGAAATAATAGATATTATTATTACCCAGTCAATGGTGCTCAATTTATCAACCTCAGATGGATGAAGGGCTGAACTGAACCTGCAAACTTGAGGTCTGAACAGGCTACATAGGGAATTAACCACTGAGTTATCTCACCGGTCTTAACCTGTTGCTTGCTAGAATCATCTCCAGAGTTGGAGAACTCTTTAGCAATCAATGAGTTAAAAGACCCAATTAGCTTATTGGTAATTTAGGAAACGTTTATTTGTTCTCTCCTGTGGGGAGAGCTTAGGGCGTTGGTGCCATAGACTAACATAGGAATTGGAGAGTTTGTCACACTGGATAAATGATGTCCTCTTTATGGCTCCTTAGTATGTAACCTCCCCTCCCCAGCGCTTCTTAGTAGATCAGCCTCACAATCAGACTGTGTTGTGTTACCTGGAAAAAAGAAGTGATCTCCAAAATTACCATTATATTCTATGGGAAAATGCATCTGGGAAGAAAAAGTCCCAGTGCTACTTAATGGAATCATTTTAGGGGACTCGTTGCTAGAGAAAGACCTGGGAATCCTTGTGAACTACAGATAAAATCAGCGATAAGGTTATCACTTACAGTAGGATCCATTCCATCTTGTGAAGGACCAGTCTGAGTCCGATACACTTTATATAAGAAGAGTCAGTGGACTGTATATATATACATATACAGGGCTCACAAATTCCACAGCTCTGGAGAGTAGAAATTCAGCCCTGGTGGGTATGTTATGGCTTGCAGTGGCGAGTAACTTTTCAGGTCTAGCTAGTAGCAAAGGACTTAAAATTATAAGCCCTGATATATATATATATATATATATATATATATATATATATTTTTTTTTTTTTTTTTTTTTTTTTTTTTTAAATGCTGTGCTCTTGCAATTCAGTGTTGCTGCCCAGATGATCTGAAAAACAACAGAGGAAAAACTACAGAAGTAGGACATGAAAGAATAGGGCAATCGGAAAATCTAAGGAATTTATGAAGAAACATAAAATGTTTAAAACACACGTCTTGATAAAGGCAATTTCTAGGGCAGTTGCTAGTTACTGAAACTGTTCCCATGCTCCCCAGTCTTACTCACAGCTTGAGGCATGTAATGCTAATCTCCCTACTAGTTGTGGTGCAATTGGGTTGCACAGTGCACTAATAATGAATAAGGTTGGCCAGGGGATGTGCTAGGTTCCCAAAACACTTTGGGGGAGATTCACTAAGTGGTGATAAAGAGGTGATAAAGTGAAGATGACTTCTCCAGTGATATCACTTCTCCAATTCCTATGTTATTCTATGGAGCCTATGCACTAAGATCTACAAAGCTGAAGAAATCTTAGTTCACAGGCTCCATAGAATAACATAGGAATTGGAGAAGTTATATCACTGGAGAAGTTGTCTCCACTTTATGACCTCTTTATCACCACTTAGTGAATCTGCCCCCTGGAGTTCAAGCAATAAGCAATATCAGTGTACTGTGGAGCCAGATTGCACCTTTACATGCTCCACATTTGGAACAAGACTGAAAGGGACACTAATGTACCAGAAAAATTGTATCCAGTTTTATAGAGTTTAAAGTAATAAACAGTATGCTCCAAACCCTATCTCTCAAACCTCTATGGTTTGAGAGATGTAGGCATTGAGAGTTCCACCCTCCCTCCCCTTCTCCTGACGTCAGCGTCTAGCTGACAGCACGAGATCCCAGTTCGGAGACCAGCCTGTGGCTCTGCAGCAGAGCTGAAATCACATTATTTCATAAGAATTACTTCAATGGAAAGGTCTACAAAGTGGCCTGGCTTGCAAGCACACTTTGTAGACCGTTCCATTGAAGAAGTTCTTTTTAAAGTGGAACTACCACCACTAAAGTCACCCTGCAATACCTAGGCAGGTGGTGACTAGATTACTAATCATTATTTTAAAAGTGGCCACTAATAAAGTTATCCTTAAGGTTCTGAGACTGACGGCCAGGTTACTGCAGCCTGTGCGTCTTCGCCATCAGTCTCTTCCGCAGCCATCCGGGCCAGTGCAATGCCTGTGAAGGGTGAAGAGGACTGACAGCGCAATCGCGCATTCAAGATGTCCGCAGTGATGCCTGGTTTCTGTTCTCGGAAGCTTAAGGATAACTTTATTCATGGGCACTTTTGAGAGGTAAAATAATGATTAGTAAGCTAGTCGCCACCTGCCTAAGTATTGCAGGGCGACTTTAGTGGAGGTGGTAGTTCCGCTTTAAATAACGAGATTTCGGCTCTGCTGAAGAGCCTCCTTGAGTCATACGACTCGAATCTCCTGCTGTCAGCTTTACAGCTCACATCAAGAGAAGGGGAGGGTGGGGGGAACTTTGAATCCCTATATCTCTCAGACCATAGCGGTTTGAGAGATAGGGTTTGGAGCATATTGTTTATTATTTTAACCTCTACAAAACTGGATACAATTTTCCTGGGACATTACTGTCCCTTTAAGCTGTAAGCATGGGACCTGGGTCTTTAACATCCTCCCAATCAAGCCAGTACTTAGAAACTCCTCTGGAGTAGGTTCCAGTGCTTAGGGCCGAAAACATTCACCTATATGTCTATAGACAAGAAAATAGTCTGAGCACTCTCCTACGGCAAACAAACGATGGCCTGGGTGACAGGTTACATAAGTATACATACAATTTGTAGTCCAAAGAACCATACTCACAAGACTTCTTATGAATGAAGAAAATGTGCAATTTTTGTGTCATCAATGTTTCGGCCCCACAAAGGCCCAAAGTGGGGCTGAAACTTTGATGACACAATAAACAAAACAATCCATAAGAAGTCCTGTGAGTGCGGTTGTTTGGGCTACAAAATAAATATATATATATATATATATATATATATATATATATATATATATTTATTTATATATTATTCTTTATTTTTACATATATATATATATATATATATATATATATATATATATATATAAAGTTGGAGAGATTCAGCTCATAAGACAAAGCATATTAAGGTTAGGTACTTGCCAAAAATGAGGCACCTTGGCGTTGGTGGCAAGCTTACCATTCTATGGTCAATATCCCGATCTTTAATATAGTAGTGATAAGGAGGCACAATGCCACAGAGTAAAGGGTTAATGGTGATGAAAATTTGGATGTGCACCAATACTTTGTGTATTTGCTTTTAGCTATTTTGGTCAAAACTGGTAGCACTCCAGCAATTTTAAATGTGTTTTTTTTCTTTGGGTGTGCTTACCAAAACCTGGACTTGAATTATATATATACACTATTTGAAGAGCCCGTTACACAGGCCACAGTGCCACTGCCAGCTGGTCGCAGGGCAGTCATAAGCAGTAGAGACTGCCCACGCCGCAGCTGATACAGAGCTGGAGACTCCTTCAGGGGGCAGTCTCTACTGCACATGACTGCGTTGTTACACACGTTTTAGCAAATTATATATATATATATATATAATAGGCTAAAAATTTCCACTCGCCACTAGCCAATTGGGTAAAATTCAGCCCTGGCGAGTAGAAATTCAGCCCTGGTGGGTATGTTATGGCTTGCAGTGGCGAGCAACTTTTCAGATCTGGCTAGTAGCAAAGGACTTCGACTTTTAAGCCCTGTATATACTCACAGGACTTCTTATGGATGAAGAAATTGTGCAATTTTTGTGTGTCACTAAAGTTTTGGCCCTACTTTGGGCCTTTGTGGGGCTGAAAAGTTGATGACACAAAAATTGCACATTTTCTTCTTTCATAAGAAGTCCTATGAGTACGGTTGTTGGGAATACACTATTTTATATACACTGCCCAGACATGCATTCAAATGTTAAGTTTTAGGATTAGATTTTAAGAATCTAACATAAAATAACTACTTCTTTCAGGTTTCAGTTTGGAAACATATTATATTTAAAATTATATAAGCCAACTTTATTTTTAAGTGTTAGTGTTCCTTTAAGTAATGTGTTGCTCGCTATGTTAGTTCTTAAAGGTTTAACTATTTCAGTTATTGGTTGCTCACTTTAGATGGAAGACTGAATAGCTGTATGTTTTGTTTGTGATCAATATGCTGTTGATGTACTTTTTCAGGTACAAATGCGATGTCCCTCACTCACCCCACTGCTCCACTAACAAAAGCAAACTCTGGAATGGTTCGGTTGGAGTGCAGACCTGGGACCTCAGATTTAATGGACTATGGAGTGTTCTGGTTCCGCCAAAGGAAAGATGTTACACATCTGGAATCTATCCTGTTTCTCTCCCCCACTTCTAAGACAGTTTACAGTGATGTAAATGCGTTCAAACATATTTCAGCAAACAAAGCAACATATTTCTCCTTAAATTTCAGCCCATTTCAGGAGAGGGACCAAGGAATCTATTACTGTATGATTAACAAGAACTCCGTTCTACACATCAGTCCTGGAGTCTCGCTCTTATATCCCGCACACGGTACAGTAGAGATTTTATCTGGGTGAACATAGGATTTCCAGAAATAAGCCAGAAATAACAGTACCTAGAATTGTTTAGAATCTACACAGTGATGTATAGTGACCCTTCTACATAACTGTACTAGAGCTGAGGACAAGTACGCTGCAGCTCTCGTCCCTGCAGTGTGCCTGAATAGCAGAATGTAAATGTGGTCACCCCAGGCCCAATATTACCTCATGAATGAATCTAGGCAAAGCCCACACACTTGATGACAATTCTAATAGCACAGTCAGGCCAAGATTTCCCAAAAGGCAGAGTAGGTAACTGACTAGAGCTCCAGTTATTGAGAGGCGGTCTATTAGCTGTGCTGGGAACACCCACATTCTGAATTGTGGGTGTGGCTAGAACAATCTCAGTGTCTCTGCCCCAGTTTTATACCCTTTTAAAAACTATTGTTTAAGCTCTTTGATCCTAGTGTGATCTCCAATGCACTGTGAAGCAATGCACTTGAACTTTCTGTAGCAACTAAAGCTTTTTTCATTCTTGTACGTGAGTGCCTATGCCAACTGATTATATATAATATATTGGTGAGGAATGCACTCACTGTTTAAAGTAGAAATAAATCGCCTGGGTGCCCATCCAAAGGTGTAAGCATATTAACAGAAAGTTTGTTGCAAGCACTCACAGGAAGCTTGTTACAGTGAACAGGTGGATTTATTCAAATTGACATTTCGGCCAGCACTGTGGCCTTCTTCAAGATTCTTGAAGAACCTTGAAGAAGGCCACAGTGCTGGCCAAAACGTAGATTTGAATAAATCCACCTGTTCACTGCAACAAGCTTCATATGAGTGCTTTCAACAAACTTTCTGTTTATATATATATATATATATATATATATATATATATATATATATATATACATATATATACATATACAAAATGGAGAAAGGGAAGCGCTCTCACTTAATGGGATCCCTCTGGGTGCTGAAGTTGAGTGGAACAAATTCCATGTAAATGACAATGTAGGAATACAACAGCACTCTCAGGAAATCAAAACATAGAGAAGAGATTCTGATTTTCTGAGAGTGCTGGTTGTATTCCTACATTGTCGTATATACCAATATATATCATTTGCTAGAATGCGTCGCTCCCTGTGTGAGTAACATGCACATGCGCAGTACAGACTGCCCGAAAGATGCAGTCATGCGCATTAGAGACTGGACGAACGCTCCGCCTCCAATCCGGAGCAGGGCGCTTCGAACGGCCTACCGTCTGTCTCTGCTCACGGCTCCAGGTGGCACTTTGGCATTATACTAGTACATATATATAATCAAAAAATGTACTCAGCCCAGGTTACTCCAAGCGTCACAGCAGGAACAGCACTCAGAAAAGAATAAGTAGATTTATCAATTTATTGCATCCATCTAACCAAACGCTTTCGGTCCACACAGGACCTTCTTCAGGGTAAAAAAATCTTTTTACCCTGAAGAAGGTCCTGTGTGGACCGAAAGCGTTTGGTTAGATGGATGCAATAAATTGATAAATCTACTTATTCTTTTCTGAGTGCTGTTCCTGCTGTGACGCTTGGAGTAACCTGGGCTGAGTACATTTTTTGATTATCCTATACTTATGGGACGTGCACCAAAATATATTACATTGGTTGTGGGCATCAGTGAGTGCAGCTGTCTACTTTTGGGAGTACATATATATATATATATTTTTTTTTTTTTTTTAAATCAGTAATTTTTTTTGGATTGAGCATTAACATAAAGACAGAGCGTGTGCGAGAGAGAGAGAGAGAGAGAGAGAGAGAGAGAGAGAGAGAGAGGATCAGTTTTAAAGGAACAATACATCTATTAAAATTTCATGTACTTCTGGACAGCATTTTTTTAAATGTGTAGTCTGTCCTGAATGAATGTGAAAGGAGGCTAGAGGTTACATTTTCACACATTTGTTAATTAACCCTTTGAGCGCCAGAAAGATATCCAATGCATTGCTTTGCAATGCATTGGATCCAACTCTGGCACTCAAAAAGTTAACCTTTAAACTAATCATCTGTCTTAGATTTAGTTGTTTTATTATTATTATTATTATTATTATTATCATTAGATAATCATTTCACAGATACTTTTATTTTATATTTATTTTTAAAGGGATAGTAATGTTTCATAATAAAAGCAGCTCTAATTAATCATCCTAGTATTTGGGCCATGGAGAGTGTTATTTCAGTACTGTCAGAGTTGTAGTACAAGAGTAATGATAAAGTATTCCCCTCCCGCTGATGTAACACTGCTCATCTCAGAGCAGCAAGACTGTCTGGATGGATCGCAGAGAGGAACAATCTTCAGTGAGCATAAGGAAAAACCTGAAGAACTTGTCAAGGGGCACAGGGTTTTCATTGTTCTCACAGTAAGAGCTGTCTGGTCTTAAGACCAAATTTCACTTCTGAGGTGAGCAGTGTTACACTGGGTAAAAGGGGCTGGAGGAGGATACTTTATCATTCAATTACTCTTGAACTACAACTCTGACAGTACTGAAATAACACTTTCCATGGCCCAAATACTATGAAGATTAATTTGAGCTGCTTTTATTTTGAAACATTACTATCCCTTTAACCTCAAATTGTTATGACTGTGACGGAATGGTTGTCACCCTGAGAATGAACCCTGTCTGTTTTCAGTGATCTCCATTGTTTCATATATGTTCCCATTCTTGAAAACATTAATGTCCCCTGTGTGTGCATGCAGTAGAGAGTGGTGGCCATTTTACCAGCATTGAATGGGTTGGTTAGTGTGTATGATGTACAGAGGGATGGTACCATCCAGTCTAGCTGACCACAGAGATTGTGTTATGAGATAGCCAGTGTTGGTCAGATAGAGGGGAGTAGAGCAAATCTGTGTGTGGAATGTGTGTATCTTCCCCCTCACATGAGGCTAAGCAGAAAGAGACCTGGTAGATGGTACATGTGACATCAGATCCTGTATGGGGTGGGTAGAAACAAGGCTAAGAAGAAAACGAGAGAAGACAGAGTTGAAAATGTAGGAAGAGGAGAGAAGGCCTCTCCATAATGGTGGGAGGCTTAGAGTCCATATGCTTTCTAAAGGAGTGCTGGAGAAACTGGGACTGGTGAGTGCCCTCACCGGAAGAGTTAGAGTGAGCGGGCACTGTAGTGGCCAGGTGCCCCTTTCAGTTGTGGGCTGTAAGTCAAGGCGGCTTCAGCCACAGAAAGTACCCTGATGTTCCCACCACAAGGGTTGTGACCAGGAAGCTAAACTCAGGTGGCTATGGCCCAAGACTAAAGAAAGTGGCAGGGGATAATCTCTAAGGATGCCTTCCCCAACTCCTCTGTCAGGACTAAAAGATACAAGGAACCTTCATGTAATCCAGCAGCATGTGTAGTGGGCGGGATGCCTCTAGTGGGACTATGTGTATGCTCCAGCATAAAGCTAAATTGGACTGTGAGTATTATATGTAACTCCTGGCAATCTGTGCAACCGAGAACCGCAGAAGTGTTTAGTTTTTATGTTTTACCCCTGTTTGTTTGCCTGTAATTGTTGTCCTATGTTTGTGTGCCGTGACCTCTCTAATAAATGCAATTAATTATCTTTTTTTCTGGCTGGATAAATCACTTAAAGGAGCAGTAAACGTTTTTAATGAAAAAATATATATTGTAAGGATTTTCCTATTGAGTAAAATAAGGGTACTGCCACTGTCGAGAGATTTATATTTCAAGAGTTATTACAGTTTAAAACCATGTTTTTTTACATTAGCAGTGCCCTCTAGTGGTCACATTCTAATTAGATTTCCTGTCAGATTCTAATGGAGAGGAAAGTCAGAAAAGTCAGAGACATACAGTTCTCCATAGAATGTGATAGAAACTGCTGAGTCACTTCCTGTCAGTTAGAACTATCAGGAAGTAAACTCAGTAAATTCACTTTCTGATTATTTAAACTGCTATAAATTTTGAATAAAACATCTGACAGCAGTGGGAGTGATCTTGTTTTATTCAGCAGGAAATGCTCTGTAAAATATGTGTTTTCATAAAATAAAGTTTACTGCTTCTTTAACCCTTGGTCTACCAAGCAGTAACCCCTGTACCCCTTCACAATGAACATTGCACTTGTAAAAACAAGAGTCGATTTGTCAATAGGAAAATTGTGTTGATCACATGACCTAATGCTTACACATTGGTCACAGACTTTTATTACAAATACTTGCTAGGGTTACATGGAGAGAGATAAAGAGATGATAAACAAGTGGTAAAGTGCATAAGAGTTCTCCAGTGTTTAAACTCTCCAAGTCCTATGAAATTCTATGGATTCAATTCAATAATGGGGACTATGCACTAAGGTGTGATACAGAGGTGATAACTTCTCCAGTCCCTATGTTATTCTGTAGAGACTGTGCACCCAAATCTCCAAAGTGGGAGAAATCTTAGTGCATAAGCTCCATAGAATAACATCGAACTGGAAAAAGTGATATATTTGGAGAAGTACTCTCCATTTTGTCACCTATTTATCACCCCTTAGTGCTCCCACCCCAAGATCTCTCCAGCCTGAGAAATCTTAGTGCATAGGCTCCATAGAATGGCAAAGGAACTGGAGAAGTGATATCCCTGGATAAGTTATCTCCACTTTATCACCTCTTTATCACCACTTAGTGAATCTCCCCCCTGATATTCTTAGGGTAAGATGGAGAGATTGGATTTGAGAGAACAGTGATGAAGAAAAATTCATTTGTTAACAAGATGTGGACTAGGTGGTTCAATTTTGCAAAATGTGAGGAGTAGGAAACCACTGGATTCCTTAACCCTTTGAGTGCCATAGAGGTACCCATCTCAACTCTCTGGTACTCAAATGTTAAAAAGGGCATCATTTGGAACAGTACACTTATTTGAAAACCTCTAGTACATAGGGGTGGATAATAGCCTCTAACTCCAGACCTCAGGGTGTGCAGTACAGTGTATGATAGGTGTAGTACATGTCGGTGGATAATAGCCTCTAACTCCAGACCTCAGGGTGTGCAATACATTGTATGATAGGTGTTGTACATACAGGAGGATAATAGCCTCTAATTCCATCATCTGTACCTCAGGGTGTGCAGTATAGTGTATGATGGCTGTAGTACGTACCGGAGGATAATAGCCTCTAACTCCAGTGTCTGTTCCTCAGGGTGTGCAGTACAGTGTATGATAGGTGTAGTACGTACCAGAGGATAATAGCCTCTAACTCCAGTGTCTGTTCCTCAGGGTGTGCAGTACAGTGTATGATAGGTGTAGTATGTACCGGAGGATAATAGCCTCTAACTCCAGTGTCCGTACCTCAGGGTGTGCAGTACAGTGTATGATAGGTGTAGTACGTACCGGAGGATAATAGCCTCTAATTCTAGTGTCTGTACCTCAGGGTGTGCAGTACATTGTATGATAGGTGTAGTACGTCCCGGAGGATAATAGCCTCTAACGCCAGTGTCCGTACCTCAGGGTGCGCAGCACAGTGTATGATAGGTGTAGTACGTACCGGAGGATAATAGCCTCTAACTCCAGTGTCTGTACCTCAGGGTGTGCAGTACAGTGATTGATAGGTGTAGTACGTACCGGAGGATAATAGCCTCTAACTGCAATGTCTGTACCTCAGGGTGTGCAGTACAGTGATTGATAGGTGTAGTACATACCGGAGGACAATAGCCTCTAACTCCAGTATCTGTACCTCAGGGTGTGCAGTACAGTGTATGATAGGTGTAGTACGTACCGGAGGATAATAGCCTCTAACTCCAGTGTCTGTACCTCAGGGTGTGCAGTACAGTGTATGATAGGTGTAGTACGTACCGGAGGATAATAGCCTCTAATTCCAGTATCTGTACCTCAGGGTGTGCAGTACAGTGATTGATAGGTGTAGTACGTACAAGAGGATAATAGCCTCTAACTCCAGTATCTGTACCTCAGGGTGTGCAGTAGACTGTATGATAGGTGTAGTACGTACCGGAGGATAATAGCCTCTAACTCCAGTGCTTGTACCTCAGGGTGTGCAGTAGAGTGTATGATGTGTGTAGTACACACCGGAGGATAATAGCCTCTAGCTGCGGTGTCTGTACCTCAGGATGTGCAGTACAGGGATTGATATGTGTAGTACATACGGGCGTGCAGTAGCCTCTAACTCCAGAGTCTGTACCTCAGAGTGTGCAGTACAGTGTATGATGTGTGTAGTACATACCGGTGTGCAATAGCCTCTAACTCCAGTGTCTGTACCTCAGAGTGTGCAGTACAGTGTATGATGTGTGTAGTACGTACCGGAGGATAATAGCCTCTAACTCCAGTGGATGCACCTCAGAGTGTGCAGTTCAGTGTATCACTGTAGTAAATACCAGTGGATAATAGCCTCTACCTCCAGTGGCTGCACCACAAGGTGTGCAATACAGTGTATCACTATAGTGTATACCAGCAGTCTCTGCCATCATCAAGCTCCGCACACCGGGTCCGTAGCACGCACAGGGAAATGCACAAACTCTCCCCATTTCCTCTATGACTTGTGTAATATGTTGATTTAAACATGGTTTCTAGGAAGGACACCCCAGAATTGCCCATATACTACCCCACTGGCAGATGTGACATTAAGGGATTGAATTTTGGTGTATGTACCCTAGTAAATTGGTGTAAACGTAGGGTCTAACTGTCAATTCCAGCAATGCCTTGTGCACCCCTCTGGCACTGAAAGGGTTAATTCGTTGAATTTAGGACTGTAATCTGAATGCAGATTGTGGATTGGAGCAAACACTGTTAATTACATTTTATTTTCTTTCTGTTTAAGTTACAGCTCCAAAGCCAACAACAACACCACCAGCCCCTCCTACTGTTTCCAGACACAAGGATCCAAACACCAGAACCTCGTGTGACTGCAATTCTGACACAGTAGGTATGTCCACAGTGCATTACCGCATAGCTTTCTGGGGAGCACAAGCTGCACCACGGGCCATACCCACACTCCTGACAGGACCTGTCCCTATCCTTTGTTTCCTTACACGTGTCATTTAACATACAGCTACAGCTAGCGCACCAGCACGTGACTATTCCAGATCTAAGTGCTAAGAGTTACTTTGGGGTTGTGTGTTATGGGATATGTGTCAGGAAACAGTATACGGGAGAGTCGTGTGACATAATATATATATATAGAAATGTCCCATATTATGCACTCACTGTTATGTCCACACTCGCCTGGGTGCAATCCTACTTGTTAATAACAATGTACATCCAATATTGAGAAAACACTCACAGGTCTTTCTTCAAATGAAATCAAGTGCAAATTTATTCATCCAAATGAATAAATTTGCAATTGATTTCATTTGAAGAAAGACCTGTGAGTGTTTTCTCAATATTGGATGTACATATATATATATATATATATATATATATATATAAATAATTTTTATTTATTTTGTATGAGATATATTATATATATATTTTTTAAGAATGTGTTTTGCAGTATTTAGGCTAGGGGTAGTCAATGCTGGAGTTCCAGATGATAGGGATGATGTAAGTCCTCAACAGCTGGGGCACCAGTTCACTATCACTAATCTACGGTATGGTCAGCTTCAACCCTTTGTGTGCCAGAGGGGTATCCATCGTATTGCGAAGCAATGCGCTGGATACACCTTTGGCACTCAAAGGGTTAATATAAATTGAGAACAGGTAAATGGGCCTCACTTTAAAAACAAGTTGATTTTATATGTTAAAGCAAGTTAAAAGGGAACTACCACCCCACATAAAGTTAAATCCCAAGAATTACCTATCTAGCGACTAGCTGAACAATAGTACTAGTCCCCAGAATAATTACCTCCTTATACAGAAATTCTACTGCTCCCGAGACTGGCAGCCAGGAAACAGCACAGACATCTTTGCAGAGTGAAGTCTGTGCACCTGCACTGTCAGTCCCAGTCTGCTCAAAGACGCGTTGCTAGGTACCGTATGGCACCGGAACGGACTGACGGCGCAGGAGGCAGATTCTTTTAAAGCGCTGTTGCCTGGCCGTCAGTCTCAGGAGAAGTAGAATTTCTCTGTAAGGAGGTAATTATTCTGGCGACTAGCACTATTGTTCAGATTGTCGCCAGATGGGTAAAAATCTTGGGGTTTAACTTTATGTGGGGTGATAGTTCCCCTTTAAGTATAATAGATACGAGGGACATAAAGTTCTAACATCTCATTTTTAACCTCTTGGGTGTTAGAAATGTCCCATCATTGCCCTTCTAAGAAGTTTGTGCAGGTGGTTTGCCCCAGAATTACTCGAGGGGGAGAGATGTACTAAGGATTGATAAAGAGGAGATAAAGTGGAGATAAATTCTCAAGTATGATAAACTGTCCAATTCCTTTGTTTTTTATCTATGGAGCCAATGCACACGGATGCCAGTTTATTTGCTCCATAGAATAACTTTGGAACTGGAGAGTTTATCACACTGGAGGCTATGTGATTATGCACTAAGGTGTGATAAAAAGGTGATAAAGAGGAGATAACTTCTCCAGTGTTTTCGATGGAGCCTATGCACTAAGATATCCAAAGCTGGAGAGATCTTAGTGCACTGGCTCCATAGAATAACATAGGAACTCGAGAAGTGATATCACTGGAGAATTTATCTCCGCATTATCACCTCTTTATCACGTCTTAGTCTATCTCACCCGTTATCTCCTCTTTCCCGCTGCTTTAGCACATCCCCCATCCCCAAGGTGAGCTGTACATGAACTGTCTGCACACTAGATGGCACTGTTAATGTAAAACAAAACAACAGTTTAATCTGTAATCACTTTGGAAAAGTCCTACAATACTTTTTTAAATGTCTACTACTCCTTTAGAAGAAAAATATAAATCCTACGTATTTAATGGAATAGCTTTTATTTTATATATATATTGTTTCTTTTCAACCTCCAAAATTGCACCACCTTTTTTCTTGACGTGTACTTCTTTTGTTAGACCTTTGCATGCCAGACAAAAGTGTGAATCACATCACACTCGGTGGGTTAATGCAGTGGAGATTTCTCCCTGACCCTATGTCAGACATTTTAAGGTATAGTAACATTTAATAAGTGATAAAATATATATTGTCGGGTTTATGATCCTGAGTAAAACAAGGGTACTCCCACTGCTGATAAGTATTTTATTCAATAGTTATTGAAGCTCAAATGAAATATTTTTAGGTGCAGTATCTCAGTGACCTGAAATGTTACAGTGGCGCTGTTGCTTCACCATCCTATGGACAGCTCTATTCAGTTGACCATAAAACTTCAAAGGATGGTGTAGCAACAGCGCCACTGTAACTTTTCAGGCCACTGAAATACTGCAACTAAAAAATTCAAGTTTGAGCTACAATAAATCTTGAATAAAACACCTCTCAGTAGTGGGAGTACCCTTATTTTACTCAGAAGAATAAACCCTACAATATATATGTATTTACATATTAAAGGGATAGTAATACTTTATTATTACTATCCCCCATATTGTAGATATTTGCAATATAATTTAATAGCCCCCAGGTTCATCTCTCAAACCTTTATGGTTTGAGAGATAACCGAAGGCAAAGTTCCCCCCCTCCCTCCCCCTTCCCTGAAGTCAGTGTTGTACTGACTACAGGGATATCCAGTCTGACTTTCATCAGGCGGCTCTGCAGCAGAGCCGTGATAGCGTTAGTAAAAAAAAATTTCACTGAAACGGTCTTCTACATGTGTTTGCAAACCAAGTACAAACCAAGCACATGTAGAAGACCGTTTCAGTGAAATAATTCTTCTTCACTAACGCGATCGCAGCTCAGCTGCAGAGCCGCAAGCCTGTCGTATGACAGACTTCTCCTGCAGTCAGTACAATGCTGACTTCAGAGAAGGGGGAGGGAGGGGGGAACTTTGCCTTCGGTTATCTCTCAAACCATAAAGGTTTGAGAGATGAACCTGGGGGCTATTAAATTATTTTGGAAATATCTACAATATGGGGAATAGTAATATTGAATTATTACTATCCCTTTAAGTGATACTATCCCTATAAGTACCCAATAGCTAAAAACAGTGTTATGCAAGCATGGGCATTGCAACTGCTGTGTATTACATTACCCATCATCCCCAACCAGCCCGTGACTGTTTGGGGATGATGGGTAATGTAGTTCACCACAGCCGCTGCACCCTAGATTGCCTACCCCTAAAGGTAACTCTTTTTATAAAATGCTGTAACATGCCAGTTATGTTTTAGTAGGCAATAGCCTGTACTGATACCGTTCCTGTTTCTAAGATGTAGATAAAAAGAAGAGCGGACCTTGGGATTTGTCCTGTGATGTTTACATCTGGTCTCCCCTGTCTGGATTGTGTGTCATTCTCCTGATCGCTGTGATCATCACATCAATACTGCTCTGTACAAGTAAGAGACTACAACCATAGGCACAACTCAATAAACTTACGAGATGCAATTCCGGATCAAACCAACTACACCAAAGGGATGAAGTGAAAATTCCCATTGATTTAGCTTTTACTCCCTTGAATTCTAGAGAGGTTTCTAACACATACTTGACTTAAAGGGATAGTAATACTTCGTTTTCTCTTTATTTTATTTTGTAGGCATTAAAAAAACATGAAGAACAATATAAGTCTTATCTCTCAAACCTTTATGGTTTAAGAGATATTCACAAGCAACGTATCCCCCCCCTGTTCAGCCAGATCAGAAGTGAGGTGCCCAGATAGATTGCAGAGAGGGACAATCTTCAATTAAGATAAGGGAAAAACCTGAAAAACTTGTCAAGGGGGGCAGGGCTTTCATTGTTCTCATAGGAAGAAGATTGTCCCTTCTGTTATCTGTCTGGTCTATGGACTGGATTCCACATCCGAGAAGAGATGGCTTACACTAGGTAAAAGGGGCGGGAGGGGAAACTTTGCTTGTGAATATCTCATAAACCATAAAGGTTTGAGAGATAAGACATATCATTCTTCATGTTTTTTTAATGCCTACAAAATAAAATAAAGATAAAGCAAAGTATTACTATCCCTTTAAATCCCAGGCTCCCCTAGGCAGGGCACCCATAGCCATACCCTAATTCCTCACATGACCCCACCCATAGTCCCATTCACTGTTCCCTAGTATAGAACATACCCCTAGCCTATAACTTGCAAGCACAAAAGAAATCTGTTCACCTCTTGGTTGCAATACATTGAAGTCCTTTCAAGTGTCCAAGGGGGTTAAATAATCGTCAGTATATGAATATATAAACCGGTGCAGGGATGTTGATATTGCACTGGCCACACTCGTTATTCAAATAGTGGGAGTGACCATCACAGCTGAGGCATCTTTCAAAATTTGCATATCTGTCCCTGCATTGTGCATATCGCTGAAAAGGGTTCAAAGGTTTTCCGTCCGTAGTTAACCCTTTGTAATCAACGGAGTTAGTAAAAATGTATTGACCGAATTAAAAAATGGCAGACTTTGATGAAATATGCACAGCACTCAGTCTGTTGTCTAGTCTTATTACTTTAATCTTTTGTGTTCCAAAATTATTGATGTCCTCCCTTTGACTCTCGGTGGGTTCAACCCTTGATGCCTTATAGAAAATAGCTGATGTGTTTTAAAGGAATATTAATGTCATAAAATAAATCTGTATATGATTGTTCAATTTAATTTTTCTTAATGCATAGTATTGTATAACTTCATTTTCTTCTTGAAAATTGAGTTAAAGGGATAGTAATACTTTATTATTATTATCCCCCATATTGTAGATTCTTGTAAAATAATGTAATAGCCCCCAGGTTCATCTCTCAAACCTTTATGGTTTGAGAGATAACTGAAGACAAAGTTCCCCCTCTCTCCCCCTTCCCTGAAGTTAGTGTTGTACTGACTGCAGGGGAAGTCTGTCGGACGACAGGATTGCGTCTCTGCAGCTGAGCCGAGATCCCGTTAGTGACAAAGAATTATTTCACTGAAACTGTCTTCTACATGTGATTGGTTTGTGGTTGGTTTGCAATCACAAGTAGAAGACCGTTTCAGTGAAATAATTATTTGTCACTAACGAGATCACGGCTCTGCTGCAGAGCCACATGATGAAAGTCAGACCGGATATCCCTGCAGTCAGCACAACACTGACTTCAGGGAAGGGGGAGGGAGGGGGGAACTTTGCCTTCGGTTATCTCTCAAATCATAAAGGTTTGAGAGATGAACCTGGGGGCTATTAAATTATTTTACAAATATGTACAATATGGGGATAGTAATAATAAAGTATTACTATCCCTTTAAAAGTTTCTCCCTCCCACCCCTTTTCATTACTTCAGACAGAGATCCCTCGGATCCGAAAGCTAGTCGCTTGACCGGATGGATCGCAACAAGGGACAATATTGTGTGTTAGTATAAGGAACACCCCGCCCACTTGATGAAGGAGGGACAGGGTGTTCGTAATGTTGACACAATATTGTCCCTCTTGCATCCGTCCAGTCAAGCGACTGACTTTCAGATATCAGGGAGCTCTGTATGACGTGATGGAAAGGTGAGGGAGAAGGAAACTTTTAACTCTATTTTCAAGAAGACTGTGACGGTAAAGAGATTTCAAAAGATACTTTGCATTATGAAAAATTAAATTTAACAATCTTATATAGATTAATTTTTTGACATTGTTAACCGTATCTCAGAATTGTCTGATTTTTCCCAGGAGACTGCGGTTTTCTGCGGGTCTCCGGGGACAGAAGGCTGATACTCCGGTTATGTGAGTTCAGTGGTAACCCCGCCCACTTTACCATCTGTTCTGCCCACTCCACCCTGTTCCTCCTGCTTCCCCACCCACTTAAGTGTAAATCCCACCTCTCAGCCCTCCAGCTCTGTAGAACCTTGATTTAGCCCTGCCCACATGATGACAAATAGCATTATCGCGACTCTCCTATACCCAGCCCTGTGTTTTTCTCCAGATGGACAGGAAGGTCCCTAGGTATGATTTTAACTATATTTTTTAAATCTCACTTTCTCTTTCTTTTCCCTTTCTAGCCAATATTGTTGAACGTGAAAATTCATTTCTGATGTTGCCAATTTTTTTAAAATTAGATTTAGATAATCACTGTGTGTGTGTGTGTGTGTGTGTGTTTGTGTGTGTGTATGTGTGGGGGGTGGATATTACCTCTTCTTAACCTCTTTGATGCTAGAGGTATCTCTAGCACATTGTATAATAATTTACAAAAGTTCTAATCAAATATGTGAATTTTATCTGACCTAGCTGCCATCTTTGTATTATTATTCTTCTGGAATTATTAAAATTGGGCCAAAGTTTCAGAAAATCCCCAGTTAGTTGTTGAACTACTGGGCCATGCATTGGAAACCTCTCTAGTATCCAAGGGGTTAAAATCGACATTATATCATTGGAAACGTGCAAAATAAAAAAAAAATTAAAAAAAACAATGAAGACATTTCCAATTAAGCCCCAAGTGGGTAAAAAAATCCTTCCCGAATCCACTGCTGGGAAACTGTTATAACTAAAATATTGTTCTGTGCTAGAAATGTATCCATTACTTTTCTGAAAGCAGTTATAGTATCTGCAAGCACAAAATCCAGAGGCAAATTCCATAACTTTGCTGTCCTTACTGTAAAAAATATCTGCCTTTGTTTTAGTCAAAAAGTGCCTTTTCTTAAAGTTGACCTTTCACCCTGATTCAATTTTCTATATTTGAAAACTGCATTAAAAACTGCCTATGTGTCATGTTCACTAAAAGACTTGCAAATATACAGTTAAGGAGATGTTCATACTTGTTACAATATGCTAAGTTTTCAAATACTGTATATAAAAAAAAACTTCAAGGTGATATGTCCCCTTTAATGAATGCCCTCTTGATTTTTAGACCTTGGAGAGTGTTAATTCAATTCTGTCAGAGTTGTAGTTCAAGAGTAATTCAATGACAAAGTATCCCCCTCCCGTCCCTTTTACTGATATAACACTGCTCAGCCAGAGCAGAAGGGTGGTGCCCAGGTAGACTGCAGAGAGGGACAATCTTCAATTAAGATAAGGGAAAAACCTGAAAAACTTGTCAAGGGGGGCAAGGCTTTCATTGTTCTCATAGAAAGACGATTGTCCCCTGCTGTTATCTGTCTGGTCTATGGACTGGATTCCACATCTGAGAAGAGATGGCTTACACTAGGTAAAAGGGGCGGGAGGGGAAACTTTGCTTGTGAATATCTCTCAAACCATAAAGGTTTGCGAGATAAGACTTATATCGTTCTTCATGTTTTTTTAATGCCTACAAAATAAAATAAAGATAAAAGGAAATATTACTATCCCTTTAATAGTACTTTTTTACACTTAATTTTAAGCTACAATACCACCATCTACAGGGCAGGTCACCTCTAGAAAGTAAATACGTAGTGCTGGAGCCTTGCTGTAGCAAAGAAATGTTTAGAATGAATTTGCAGATTTACTTTATTCCATTAACGTGATTGTCACTGCTGTGTCTGTTTCAGAAAGAAGAAGGAGAATGTGTCGATGTAAACATGAGTGAGTAATATCAGGTTACTTAAAGCAAAATACCTCACAAGTGTCCCTCTTTGGCCAATTGAAATGTTGGGAGGTATGTGCTAAGTGACCCTTCCACCCAAATATCCACCCTCACTGATCCACACTAATCCCTCCATTATCATATTGACATGAAACACATTGCTATGTGTTTTTTAAATGTTTCCTCCCTGATAGGTGAGAAGTAGTGGTGAGCTATATTAACATTTGCAAAAAAGAAGCAGTACATTTTCATGTAAAAAAAACATATATTGTACCTTCTTTCTTGCTGAGTAAAACAAGTGTATTTCAGGGCTTGGAGAAGCTTAGTTTCAAAGTTATTATAGCTCAAAGTATTGTTGTTCTTCATATTAAATTATTATCAACAATGCCACCTGGTGTCCGCACAATTATTCTATTGTATTATATGGAAGAGATGAGCCGCAGGCTACAGTTCTCCACAGAATGCTATAGTGACAGCTCCACCACTAGTTTGGACTGCAATAACTTTTGCTTGAAGCACGTCACAACAATGGGATTACCTTGTTTTGGCCAGCAGGAAAAGTCCTACATTAACTTAAAATATGTTTAGATATATTTTATGATTTCTTAGGACACAAGTTCATGTGTCTTCTGTATGTGTTACAGGCCGCTGGATGAGAAGAATTGCAAGTCCAAACCTCCCGGGAGATAAGTGTAACCAAGGTCACGACTTTGTGCTTTTTTTCTATCCATTTTCTATGATGGATTCCTGCTCAGATTCAAGACATCATTTGCTATTTTATTGGCTTGCATTTCTGTCTCCACATTGTGACGTCCCATAGTGTTTGTTTTCAGGAAGCTGGTAGAGTGAAAGTGATACCTTTATCGGCTAACTGAGCAGATTTAGAATGCAAACTTTCAAGACAACTTAGGTCGCTATGTTAGGGGTGTTTTGAAGGTTAAGAGATATAGTTGTCTAGAAAGCTTGCATTCTAAAGCTACTTCATTAGCCAATAAAGAAATCACGTTTACGCTACCAGTCTCCTGCTTTTTCTACAGATAACATGGTACCACATTTTACTTGCTTTCAGTAGCATAACTGGTCATTGGAGCAGATAGGCCTCCTTGTATGATAAGCACCATCACAGATATAATCACTTTTCTGCCTGTATTCATGCTACTGCATGTTGCACAAGCTGTTTTGTTATTACTTGCAAAGCAGTGGAAATGTGTCTGATTTCAGGGGAACCTGATTCCAACAGGCTGGTGTTATATTCTGGATATGGGATATGATATCATTGTATATTTTTCAACAACTGCTTAAACCTTTTCTAATATACAAAGCACCCTTACCTGTTTTGGGGTAGTCTTCACCTGCTTTTACCCCTGTAAGTGCCAGAGGAGTGTACAATACATGGTTCAACAATCTACTGTAGATTTCTCTGACATTGACAGGTTTAAATTGATTGCCTGTAAAATAAAGTGAACTACGTGCCTATGGTAGTTACCTGTAGACCCAATTACTGCCAACTAATGTTACAATATCTGTATATAGAGTGTGGTGAGCATCCAGGGTTCTGGAACAAAAAAATTGTCTGCTTGCAGGCCTCACAGCTGAAACAGGGAACAGGGATACAGGGAAAATCCGACTTGCAGGGCCAGTTAGGTAGTGCTGAAGGGGGTTCCTTTTGGAGATTTCACGTATGACATGAAGGGATGAAAGGACAATGGACATTCAATTTGTGAAATCATAATACAGCTCAGGGTTTGCACCCTATATTTGGAACTTTAAATGCAATCTAAAATTTGATTACATCCTGTCCTCAAGATTCTTAACTTTAGCTTTTGCTCCTCCCCTCAAGAACATTCCTCAAGACTTTATTGGTTGGAATACATTGGTTCCACCCTAGAGGTTCTTACTGTGTTACATCAGCACACAAGTAACCAGTAGAGAAAAAACAAGTCACACCAGAGGAAAATAGACACAAATAAACACTATCCTACATATATAAAAGGGTCTAAAGCAGTAGTGGGAGAAGTGAGGTCCTCCACTGAATTGATGGAAGTTGCCCAACCCTGGTCTAAAGAGTACTTAGTCCAGTGAGTAATACAATCTATGGTCAAAAAGAATGCTTTTATTTCCTTTTCAGTATTTCTATCTGTATTTAGTGTTAGTACATACAAGTGTGCTACCTATCCATATGCAGGATTGGTAACTATTTTAAAGGGATAGTAATGTTTCATATTAAAAGCAGCTCTAATTAATCATCATAGTATTTGGACTTTGGAGAGTGTTATTTCAATACTTTCAGACTTGTAGTTCAAGAGTAATTAAATGACAAAATGTCCCCCTCCCACCCCTTTTACTGATGTAACACTGTTCAGCCAGATCAGAAGGGAGGTGCCAAGGTAGACTGCAGAGAGGGACAATCTTCAATCAAGATAAGGGAAAAACCTGAAAAACTTGTCAAGGGGGACAGGGCTTTCATTGTTCTCATAGGAAGAAGATTGTCCCCTGCTGTTATCTGTCTGGTCTATGGACTGCATTCCACATCTGAGAAGAGATGGCTTACACTAGGTAAAAGGGGCGGGAGGGGAAACTTTGCTTGTGAATATCTCTCAAACCATAAATATGACTTTTTCTTCCTACGGAGTGGTTTTCCACACGATATAGAGTAACATGCAGACGATTTTTTGGCTTGTGTTTTTATATGTTTAAGTGTATTAGTTTTTCTTCAGATTCAAATTATGGAATCATACAAAATAATGTTACCTGTTTTTGTTTGTGTATATAAAGAAAATTATTACAATAAATAACTAGAATGGGATACTTTAAGTTATGAGCTTAATAAACAGAAAACTGAAGTATAAACATCTTGTTGATCATTTATACAGTATTTCTAATTAAAACATCAATTATCATGACCAAAAAAAATGTTTTTATGCTTATGCAATTTAATTCTTTGAATGCCAGAGGAGTTCCCAATGCAATGTGAAGAAATGCATTGAAAACCCTTTCTGGCAGTCAAGAGGTTAACCGTTTCAGTGCCAGAGGGGTACGCAACGCATTGCAAACCAAGCACACGTAGAAGACCATTTCAGTGAAAGTTTTCTTTTTTATTAATGCAATCTTGGCTGTACTGGAGAGCCGCCTGAAAGTCGTACGACTGGCTTCCCTGCAGTCAGCTAGAACGGGAACTTTAGGAGCGATCATATGTGAAACCATAAAGGTTTGAGAGATGACACTGGGGGCAATACATGTATTTTTAAAAGGACTTTACTATAGAGATTAGTAATACTTAAGTATTAATATCCCTTTAATGCTGCTTCCTCCAAGCTGAGGACAAAAGGGCAGTCTGTTCGTGTTTTGTAGCGTTCCTCAATGCAGAGCCAAAATCTACACCATGTATTTACATGGCATAGGCAACTTTAGTGCCAATTCTTGTCAATTTCCCTGTGCAAACTATGGGGTTGTAGTTCAAGAGTAATTCAATGACAAAGTATCCCCCTCCTGCCCCTTTTACTGATGTAACACTGCTCAGCCAGATCAGAAGGGAGGTGCCCAGGTAAACTGCAGAGAGGGACAATCTTCAATTAAGATAAGGGAAAAACCTGAAAAACTTGTCAAGGGGGCAAGGGCTTTCATTGTTCTCATAGGAAGAAGATTGTACCCTTCTGTTATCTGTCTGGTCTATGGACTGGATTCCACATCTGAGAAGAGATGGCTTACACTAGGTAAAAGGGGCGGGGAAACTTTGCTTGTGAATATCTCTCAAACCATAAAGTTTTGAGAGATAAGACTTACATCGTTCTTCATGTTTTTTTAATGCCTACAAAATGAAATAAAGTTAAAATGAAGTATTACTATCCTTTTAAAGTGTTGTTCTCTGCATGGTGTTGACTTAATTAGAAAATAGCCTGGTGCAGAACACAGAGCCCACATACAGAAGTAAAAGTATCAATATCTATTAAGGTGCCCGAGCACAGGCTGATTTTGATTGGGTAGACCAGTGATCTGATCCCACCCATTCCACACACAAACAGACCAAATCAAGGCAATCTTTCCTACCTGAGTGCACATGAGATAGGTGCAAGGTGTCCCTCTCAAGAAAAACAGGTTGATTTATATATAAAAATGCTTTACAGGTACAAAACGCAATACTAAATATATTATTTTATTTTTTTGCTGTGAAATGAGTTGGGGTAATATGGGCACTGTGTGGATTTTTATTGTTTTCATATTTTATAATATTTGTAATATTGTGTTTTCTACTAGTAAAAGCACTTTTTAACTCCTTAACGAAACATGACGTGACAGGATTTTGGATGGATAGACCAGAGATCTGATCCCACACACAAACAGACCAAATCAGGCAATCTGGAGCCAGATTGCCTGTTTATCTGTGTGTGCATTTAGATCACTGTGGTTTGGTCTATTATAACCATACACATAGCGATCTAATTGGCAGGCGATAAACATTTTCAAGCTGGGGCCAACCAATCAAAATCAGCAATTTAGTTGGCTTGACTTGATTGATAAGACAATCACACTGTGTATGGGCACCTTTATACTATGTTTCTGCTGGTCTTTTGGCTGACATGATGCACAGTTAGACAGATGATAGACAGTTTTTAGTGAAATGTTTCAATATGTAGATTGAATGCAGGGGGACAAATCCACTTTAATATCAGCAAATGGGAGCTGAAATGAAACATTACTGAACAGTACATTTTTACTTGTAAATACAAGTTACTAACGGTAACAGTATAAGAACGCTGACCACACTTAACACAAAGTTATATTTAGCTATAAAACAGGAAAAGACAATTTATAATAGATCATCTTTCCTAGTACTTGTAATTTTACAATTATACATCGTTTACCACAATATGTATGCAGAGTTTATCGCTACACCATATTTATATATAGGTATTTATTTTTCAGATCGTTTTTGTTGATGTCTGTAAATAATGACTCATACTATTCATAGCACAAACCACCATCTGTAAATCTTAAAGGAGTAGTGAATATTTTTTATGAGGGGAAAAAAAAACATATTGTATGGCTTTTCCTACCGAGTAAAACAAGGGTACTCCCACTGAAGGGAGATGGGTCTTTACAGAGATATTATAGTGTAAATAGTTTTTATTACAATAAAAGTGCCCACTAGTGGCCAGAAAGTTTACTTATAGGTCTTCTGAGGGGGCAGATGCACTAAGGTTCAACAAGGACCCAGGTTAGTGACATTTTTACACTGATTGATCTTTCAGAATATGTCTCAAATGCACAGGCATCGCCATGTCTTAACCAGGTTTACAGTGTTTCTTTGGCTACTTTGATAATGGCTCATTTGTATATTGAAATGCAGCTTAATGAACCATTATAGTATTCCTGCAGGTGTGTTTATATGTGGCTATTTGCCATGTGCCGGAATTCACAGAACAACTTGGCCAAACTGAGGTTGGAGAAGTTGGGATCTTCCTGTAGTTTTCTATTCAGCCACAGAGGACGGTTTGCTGGAGAGCAGAGAGAGCAGCAGCACTTCCTTAACTCTTTGAGTGCAATAGTGATGTGCAAAGTATTGCAGCGTAATGCATTGCACGTTCCAGTTGCAGTCATTCCCCGCATAACACCTGATTCAAATACACAGAATGAGATCATCTGTTACATCTAACAGATGATCATCTGGTTCTGTCTTTGCCTGACCACAACAGAGCATCTGTTTCATGTACACAGCAAATTAGATGCCAATCAGCTGATTCATGGAAACATAAGACTCTTTTACATTTCGAACAGGCAAACGAGGGGTCTTTCAGAGTGTGGCAGAGTCTTTTGCTGACATGAATCAGCTGACTGGCAGATAGTTTGCTGTTTCCATGAAACAGCTGATCTGCCTGTTCAGGGAAAGTCATAACCAGCAGATCGGCTGTTACATGTAACAGCCGATATGCTGGTACTGTGTGCATTTAAATCAGCTATTAAGTGCATCAGGGGATTGTGTATGTTATAATTCTTTGTGTGTCAATGTGTTCCACATCACTGTAGCATTCAAAGGGTTAAGGGAGGGCTGCTATTATTCTTGATGCTGAAGTCTGAGCGCATCCTCTCCTTCACTTGCCCTCCCCAAAACATCACCACAATTATAACAACCAAATATTCTAATGATCAAAGTGTCGCTCACCTCCCTCCCCCGTATACCTAACTTTTGCATATTCTCCATGGCTAAGTGACCACCACACATCACAAGAAACATTTCACCATAGCCTCGTCCTTTGGTGCTCTTCCTCCCAGGTGTTCTGACAGTTATTTTGTTGCCTTCTATGGGAGAGGTGAGTGTAACGGACCACAGTCTGTTACTGGAAGCCCTTTCTGGGTGTTTGGAGTTTTAGCCCATTGTCACAGACTATGGAGAACTGTGGGACAGTATACTAGCAGACATCTCTGCCAAAGAGACTACCATTCTATGTTAAAAGTTATGGGCATGGCTAATATTGTAATACATGCTGGACCCCTGGTTGCATTGTGGGCCTACAACCTTACCCTGAAGGGGTTAAACTGTTGGACATCTGCAAAACCAGCCAAATGGTAGATGGTCCAAGAGTTGATTAAGGTTCGCACTTGACTAATCTCATCACCTCTGATGTCTTCTGTGTGATGGGATTAGTCTGGGGTCCTGATTGCTGTTTCTAGTGTTCAGTTTTGATTTGATCGATCCCACTGTATTGTCCCATTGTCTTGGGTTTACATTCCCAGTGTTTACGGTAAACATAACAATTGTTTACCATCGTCTCTCTGTATAGTTAATTTAATCATGTCCACCCCCATTGTAACTTGTGTCCACCATATGTCACTGCCCTTTGTGTTTCTTGTCTTGTATTATATCTGAATATGGTTCAATGTGTATGAAAACCCCAGAGTTGTTCAATAAAGAGAGATACCATCAAGTGGGAGAGCAGCAGCCGCTACCTCGGTGTGACCCTGGACACCAAACTCAACTGGGGAAGCCATATTGAGAATACTCAGCAGAAGGCAACAGGAAAGATGGCAGCACTGTACCCACTCCTGAAGACCAAGTCCATGACACTCCAGACAAAGATCAACGTCTATAAGGCAATCATCAGATCGACCCTGACGTATGCCTCCCCAGCATGGATCACTTGCCATGAGCGACACCGGAAGAGTCTTCAGGTAGTCCAGAACAAGGCCCTGCGGATATCGTCTGGAGCACCAAGATTCGTAAGGACAGCTGACCTTCACAGGGAGCTGGACATCGAGATGTTGGACGAACACCTAGCAAAGCTGAGTAAGAACTTCTGCCAAGGACTGGATCAGAACACGAACCCTCTGATCAGAAGACTCACTGCCACCACTGCGAACCCCTTTGACCGCTACCAGCGGCCCATCACAGCGAAGACCCTGTGAAACCAACCCAACTGTGACAAGTCAACACAGACCAAGAAGAATCCAAACCTGCGACTTCAAACCCAACCTGAGAAGATGGAGTAGTGAGGCTCAAGCCTCGGTATCCAAAAATCACCGCTGATGGATAAAATCTATCAGCAAGAAGAAGAAGACGACGACGGAATAAAGAGAGTTAGTCCTTATTCCTGGGTGGTGTAAAGTGTCTCTTAGGATGCCCATCCAAGCCAGCTAAGAGCTCTCTGTTTCCAGCTTGTGTTTCCAGCAGTTGCAGTGGATGTTTCCAGATTGGGTTCCAGTGTTACAGAGTTCCAGCCAGTTATCCTGTTTCACCGGGCAGGCTACCAGCTTGTAGCTGCATCCAGGAGGGAGAGACCCAGAATGACGGCTAAGGACAACCCGGCGTCCTTAGCTCCCGTTACAGTGAGTCACTATGGTCATATAGTTCAGTCTCCTTTTCTGGGACCAACAAAGGAGCCCCAGTGTTCTCTTTTCAGACACCAGTTCAGCTCCACACTTTGTCCTCTGGACTTACAATACAGTCCCAGCTTCATCAGCACGTCTGCTCCAAGGGGTGAGCTCTGTTAATATGGCACTATATGAGTGACAGATCACCTTCATAGGAATTATTACAGCTCAAATGACATTTTACATTCTGGTCACCAGGTGGTGCTATTCCTATCACTTACTGTGTAAAGCATACCCAGTTACTCAAACTCTCTCATATTTATAAAAGTAAACTGACCTTATTCTGGAGTAAACCAATTGTACCTTAGGTGACAAATAAATAATCCTAAATTCCCATGTATTTGAATACAGCTTTTTAACCCCTTGAATGCTCGCGAGGTCTCCAAAACTTTGCTTCGCAGTGCACTGGAGACCTCTCTAGCATTCAAGGGTTTGTTTTGGGAGGTGATATCTGTACATGGATTAAGGGTTCAGTCCTGGGCCCAATGCTTTTTAATTTGTTTATTAATAATGTAGAAATGGGAATTGAAAGTAGCATCTAAATCTTTGCTGATGACACTAAGCTGTGTAAGGAAATACATACAGAGCTGGATGTTTTTCTCTGCAAAACGAAAGGGCAGTAAAGTGGCAGATTTACTGTAGATAAGCCCCTTAACCCCTTAAGGACCAGCGCTATCCCGTGCGGCCGGCACTTGCGGACCACGGGGCATTTTTTTTTTTATTATCTCTTCCGGTTCAGGACCGTCATTGGTCCTTAAGTGCCGGACCGCCGTGACGGTCCTGGCACAGCAATGGTCCTTAAGGGGTTAAGGACCACTGACGTGCCAGGACTGTCAGTGATGGTCCTGGCACGGCATGGAGTTCAGGGCTCCCGGCACGGCTGCACGACGCTCCGGAAGCCCTGAACCGGAAGCTAAAAAAAAAAAGCCCCATGGTCCTCAAGCGCCAGCCGCGTGTGCATTTTTCCTATGCATCCCCGGTTAAAGGTGAGGTCTGGTCAGCCTAGACTTCACCCCCACCGAGGACCACTGTTCACATGCATGTACCTAAATAAACACACACAGTGCAATCAAATTAACTGAGCCACTTATTATCCACCTGCGAACAAGCAGGAACTTAATGAAAACGTGATCTTTTGGTGAGTGTGGAGGACTAATGTTGAACCTTGGATGCTAAAGAGCTGTATGCGACATTGTGAAGCAATGCGATTTAGACTTCTATAGCATTCAAGGGGTTAAAAAAGATATTTAAATTTGGGGAGGTTTATTGCTTCAGTTCTTGGTAGCACATCAGCTTCACTGGTTAGATAGCACAGGAACACAGATATTAGCACATTTATCAGAAAAGCAGGTAAAAATCAATGCTTGACCCATAAGTAAGAGTGTTTATAGATGTCGTCTGGGACCACCCGGTATATAAAGTATATGATCACATGTTCAAACCTAACCATTAAATTTTACTTTACTTCTACTGAGTACAAACAGTGCCCCCATCTGGACACAGCTAGTAAAGCAGCATAAAATTAACATTTTTTTCTGATGTTTCAGAAACAGTTTCTTGTATTACACAGAAAAGTGGGTCTTATGAAGAAAGCAGTTCTGGAGCACAACATCTCTATTGGTTTAAACTGGGGAATTTAACCTCTTCAGTTTCAGAGAGGACTCCAGTGTATTGCTTTCCTTTGTTACTGAAAACAGATAAAAATTCCAGATGATTTAAATGGACCTTTTAACCCCTTGAATGCTAGAAAGATCTCCAACACATGCAAAACTATTGGGCAGAATGTCAGGTGATGACACGGTTACCAACAGCCTCATTTCACACAGTAACAGTGAGAGAGGCGCAGGCTGCTAAAGGTACAGGGAATGTAGGTGGATGGCCAATATAAGCTTAAGGGGGCAGCTGCAACCGAGGCTACGATACGGTACTTGTAAGTGAAGAGGATGGGAGCGAGAGCGTGTAATGTGATATGTATGGCTGCTTGTTGCTGAAGCGGGACAAGAGAGAATAGGGTGAGGTGCAAAGGAGCGTACTGGAGTGAACCGGGGGGAGGTGAAATGAAAAGAGGAACAGAAAAGCAGGTGAGAGGTGTGTGTGTGTGTGTGTGTGGGTGTCTGTATGTGTGTGTCTGGTAATCGCCGCTGGTAGACTTTCAGGGGCTCTGCCATCTAAAGTCCAACAATGCCCAGTGACATCCCCAGGCAAAGAGTAGGATACTGTCTGCAAAATGTAAGTGATGTAGGTAGTCTCCCTTGACCTTAAAGGGATAGTAATGTTTCATAATAAAAGCAGCTCTAATTAATCATCATAGTTTTTGGACTTTGGAGAGTGTTATTTCAATTCTGTCAGAGTTGTAGTTCAAGAGTAATTCAATGACAAAGTACCCCCCTCCCGTCCCTTTTACTGATGTAACACTGTTCAGCCAGATCAGAAGGGAGGTGCCCAGGTAGACTGCAGAGAGGGACAATCTTCAATTAGGATAAGGGAAAAACCTGAAAAACTTGTCAAGGGGGGGCGGGCTTTCATTGTTCTCATAGGAAGAAGATTGTCCCCTGCTGTTATCTGTCTGGTCTATGGACTGGATTCCACATCTGAGAAGAGATGGCTTACACTAGGTAAAAGGGGCGGGAGGGGAAACTTTGCTTGTGAATATCTCTTAAACCATAAAGGTTTGAGAGATAAGACTTATATCGTTCTTCAAGTTTTTTTAATGCATACAAAATATAATAAAGATAAAACGAAGTACTAATATCCCTTTAAGTCCTTTTTATTCCAATTTAGATTAAGTAAAATTTCTTCTAAAGAAGCAGAAAATAGTTTTGGTATCACGGTGCCCGTGATTGCTGCTTTTCTTTGTCAGTTACCTGAAGGGGGCTCTCCATTGGCTGTCTGCCTTCAGCCCACCCTGCACTGCCTATTTAGACTGAGCTTGGGCACCCTTTGGTGTTGTCTCTATGCTGCTCGTTCCTGCATTGAGTTCCTGAGCTTCCTGGGCCATGTCTACGTTCCTGCTTGTTGAGATCATCTAGTTCCTGCTCACCAGATACCCTGGTTCCTGCATCCGTTACTGATCCGGTTGGGGTTGCTGTCCTGCTGCCGTTTCCTGCTGCCGTTCCTGATCCGGTTGACTGTCCGTAGTGCTGTTTCCTGTCCATCCTCGGCTGGGTTCCTGCTCCTGGATCACCTGCAGTGTGCCTGTCTTCCCCAGTCGCTCTGACGACATTTTTACTCACTTGTTGCTTTCCCCAGTATGCGGGTACTGGTTTGCTCCACATACACGCGGCTGCTGTCGCACGGGTAGAGATATTGGTTATTCCCAGTACGCGGGTACTGGTTCGCTCCACTACCAACTGGCCGCTATTGCACCGGTAGAAATATTGGTTTTTCCAGTACGCGGGTACTGGTTCGCTCCCTGCCAACCGGCTGCTGTTGCACCAGTAGAGTTATTGGTTATCCCAGTACGCGGGTACTGGTTCGCTCCACAAACAACTGGCGGCTGTTGCACCGTTAGAGTTATTGGTTATCCCAGTACGCGAGTACTGGTTCGCTTCTCATACTACTGACTGTTGTTGCATCGGTAGAGTTATTGGTTATTCCAGTACGCGGGTACTGGTTCGCTCCACGGTCAACCGGCTGCTGTTGCACCGGTAGTAATATTGGTCTCCCCAGTATGTGGTTACTGGTTCGCTCCTCAAACGACCGGCTGCTGTAGCTCCGGTAGAGATCTTTTTCTCTAGTACGCGGGTACTGGTTCGCTCCATGTTTAACTGATTGCTGTTCAGTCTTAAGACAGTTCCAGTAGTCCTCTTGTCACTCCAGTACACGGGTACTGGTTCGCTCTTTGTTTTGCCGGTCGCTGTTCAGTCCTAGACAGCACCCCCGGAAGATTGGTGGTTTTCTCCAGTACGCGGGTACTGGTTCGCTCCCTGTATATATACCGGTTGCTTGTTGCAAGATCTGTTAGCACCGGTAGAGATTGTGTCTCCGCTGCACGAGTACTGGTTTGCTCCTGCACTTCTCGCTGGCTATGCCATACTGAATATCCATTAGGCCTCTGTCTGTCATACTATGTGACTGGTTTATCCAACTAGCCAGTCACCGAGGCCTTAGTTGCTGCCATCCTGATCTGCAGTCCGGGCTGCTTTGCCCGGTATATTGGTAAGGCCGGTAGAATCTATTCCTCTCTATACCATCTTGGGTTGCCTTACCCGGTATTAGCAAGGTCGGTAAAGCCTCTATACTTGCTGTTTCAGTCTCAGGCTGCCCTGTCCGGTATTTTGGCAGGGCCGGTAGAGCCCTGTACCAATCTCCAGGCTGCCTTGCCCGGTATATTGGCAAGGCTGGTAGAGCCTATACGATTCCTTGAATCAGTCCCCAGGCTGCCTTGCCCGGTATATTGGCAGGGCCGGTAGAGCCTACACTATTCATTGTACCAGCCTCCAGGCTGCCTTGCCCGGTATATTGGCAGGGTCGGTAGAGCCTACGCTATTCATTGTACCAGCCTCCAGGCTGCCTTGCCAGCTATATTGGTAAGGCCGGTAGAACCTTTTCCATCTTGTCCACCTAGGTTGCCTTACCCGGTATTGGCAAGGCTGGCAGAGCCTGTGTCTCATTCCTTACCATTGCTTATGCTACTATGTAAATCGCTATTAAACCGTGACATTTGGGGAGATTGTGTTTCCTTGTTGGACACCTTTTTATATATCGATCTGGACTTTATCATTTTTGACCTACATTGATTCAGTGCATTTTCATCTATTTTGGGAGGGTATTGATGTAAGCTCTATCTATTGCTTGTTTGTTCAAGGCATCGATTATTGTTTATAAGCTAAGGAATAATTCAACATTTTGGCCCTCCCTGGGCCTTTGTCAAGATTTATTAATTAAATTGCACAATTATTAATCTACAATCATGTTCAGTGAGTGAAGTTATTCCTAAGATTATATGCACCCAGGAAAGTCACTGATGATGAGTGAGTGCCCAGTCTTCTGGATATTGTATATACAGTATTGTGTGTATTGTAAATGATATAGGGATTTTTGAGTACTTAGCAATTAATACGTTTCTCTTAGTCCATGTGGAACCAAGTGTTAAAATGTCTTCCACAGTGGCGTAACTATAGGGGTCGCACCTGCGACCAGGTCTGTCACTCCAGGGGCCCAGCCGCCCCATGCTACCCCTCCGCCTGGCACCTGCAATATCCTGCCAGCGCTCTAGTAATGCAGAGCGCTGGGAGATGACATCATCTCCCTGCGCTCTGCATTACTAAGAGGACCGTACGGGAGCTCCAGGGAGGTAGGAGAGGGGGCATTGTGAATATTGAGGGGCATTGTAGAGGGGGTCAGTGTGGTCGAGGGGGGGGGGCAATGTGGTGGTGGTGGGGGGGGGGGCATGGCACCCTCTTTGAATTCTATGGTTTTACACGCCAGGACATAATAACAATCATCTGTTCCTTAGCAGGTCTAAAAATTAGGTAAATACAACCTCAGATGAACAACAACACATGACATATTACACTATGTCAAGATTTATTTAACAAAAATAAAGCCAATATTGTACATAGTTATAAAAAAAAATATAATTGCACCCAGTCCAGTCTCTCAAACCCATTTATGGTTTGAGAGATATAAGCTTATAAAGTTTCCCCATCCCTCCCCTTGCACTGAAGTCACTGTTTAGCTTACAGGAGGAGATCCCGGTCCGCAGATCAGCCCGCGGCTCTTCAGCAGAGCCGAAATTGCAGTATTTAGAAAGAAATACTTCACTGAAACGGTCTACAACAAATGCCTGGTTTGCAAGCAAATGTTAGAAAGAAAGGTTTTTAAAAAAAAATTAGCCCTGTTAATTTTTTTAAGTTTTTTTTTTTTTTATGAGAACCTATGTTATAAGAGAATTTCTTGCCAAGTAAAACAAGGGAACTTCTACAGGTGTCAGTATTTTATTCAAAAGTTATAACAGTTAAAATTGTCAGGAAATGACAGCATGATTACTTCCTGAAACTTCAAACCGACACCATGTTGCTCTCCCACTGAATGCAACTGAATACCAGTTACACTATAGGGCACGGATAATGAGCAAAAAAAACAAAACAAAACAAAAAAGTTTAAACTGTAATAACTCTGGGAGTATGTAGCAGGAAAACTCCACAATACTTTTTTTTTTTTTTTTACATAAAAATTTCCTACTCCTTTAAACTTTGATATTCCTAATTATGGATTACAGATTTTTAAAACATTATTCTATATTCTTATGGAAAACAGACATGTCCAAGTTTAGCCCTGCCGTATCACCCTTGTTGATCCAGAGGATGGAAGAAAGGGGTTTAAAAAAAAAAAAAAAAAAACACTCTGGAAGCCATTTCCAATTAAGCACCAAGGGGGTAAATCAAAAATTGATTTGAAATGTCAGTCAGATATTTCCCTGAATCAACAACCTATTGGCATTGAAGTCAACTGCCATAATTCTCTATAGCTTTCTCTGCTAGTTAGGTATCAATTACATTTTTTTGAAAGCAGTTACAGTATCTGCAAGCACAGCATCCCAAGGCAAAGAATTCCATAACTTGACTGCCCTTACCGTAAAAATATACTCTGCCTTTTAGTTGAAAGCAGCATTCCTCCAATCCTAATGGATGACACATTGTTCTTTGCTCAGCTATTTGAGTAAATAGTTCCTTGCAGAGCTCTTTGTATTGATCTTCAATATATTTGTAAATGGCAATCATATCACCCCTTGTAATGTAAACAAACCCAATTTGGCTAGTCTCTCTATATAACTCAGATCCTCCAATTTCTTTGTCAGTTTTGTTGCACGTCTCTGTGCTTATTTAAAATTTTTTTTCCCCTCTTTTCTTCCAGTTCAGTAAGGTCTAATAATCCCCTTAAGGACCCATGAAGGTCCTGTCACGTCAAGGGTCCTTATAGCACGTCGAACGGATGACATGCCAGGACCATCATGTGACCTTAAAGGGGAACTTTCACTGTCCCTTAACTGACCAGAAAGTGTAGTTTTAACCCCTTAAGGACTGGTGGTCATGGGACATTTCCGTCCCATAATGACCGCATAGGCGCACTTGGACGCACCGGTACACGTGACCTGTCGTTTGTATCGGTGCGTCATTATGGGGCCTGATAGAGATCGCTCCGATCTTGGAGCGGTCAATTTCAGGCCCTATTTTTACTTATAGCGCTCCCGGTAGAGCGCTGTAAGTAAAAAGTACGTGACGTACTATGACCGTCATCGGTCCTTGGAGTATTTCAAGGACCGTGACGGTCCTGGTACGTCAAGGGTCCTTAAGGGGTTAAAGCAGTATATGGGTGTGGGTGTGTGTGTGTGTGTGTGTGTGTGTTGTTTTTTTTTTGTGTTTTTTTTAAATCAGTAGTAAAGTTGAGATATTTAATTCCAAAGTTATCACGTGACATCCTCTTGTAATCCATTGCAGAACTAACCATGCCAAACTCCGTAGTGTGGAATCTGTCGTCATCGGTGGAAGCATGCGCTCCTCATTTCCATGCCTAGCAGAGCATGCTTTGGGTGACTGAAAACACACACACCCCATATAATAAAAAGGGTGGGACAGATTCCCAATATGGATTGGCACCTGTTCTGAGACATAGTGAGAAACGCAGCACGTCTCAAAGATGGCTGCGCTCCAAAGAGGAAATTTAGGAACATGTAAAGGTATGTGTTATAATTTATTTCAGCAACTCTAACACTTTATTTAACACTACTACTATGGGACAGACAAAACTATTAGCCATAGTTTATGGATACATGATAGTTCTGCTTTAAGGGTGTTAACATTTGGACCAGTGTGAGGGACAGTCATGGATTTCAGGGCATATACTCAGGGAGCCCTGAAGCAGATAAGCCAAATATATCTATCTATCTATCCTTAATGGAGAGATGGAGATATATATTTATCTAACTTAAACCTCATCTGCCACTCATCCTCCCATTCACTAAGTTTATCCAAATCTTTCTGCAAATAAAAACATCCAGCTCTGTTGTATTTCCTTACACAGCTTAGTGTCATCAGCCAAGATTGAGACATTATTATGATCTAGACGTGGGTAAAAAAAAAAAAAAAAAAAAAAAAAAAAAAAAAAAAAAAAAGTAAACACATTAAAAAAAACACTGTGCCAAGGCCTGAACCCCATGGTACCCAACTGAGAACTTTAAACCAACTTGAAAAGTTTCCATTTAAAACAACTCGAAATCATTTAACCAATTCTCAGTCCATGTACAGATATCACCTCCCAAACCAAAGCCTTTAACCCATTGAGTGCCAGAGGGTCACGCAATGCATTGCCATGCATTCCGTAACACACTGGCACTCAAAGGGTTAACTCCTTAACAGTCATAGTACGTCATGGGTAGATCTGAGTTAACGACCCACGATGTACTATGACACTCATGGAATTCCTGGGCTCCCTCCCGCGGCTGCACGCCGTTCGGGGAGTCCAGAACCGGAAGCATCAACAAAAAAATAAATGCGTCGTGGTCCTTAAGTGACCGCCGCATGCGTGCACGGCCAGTCGTTAACGGGTTAAAGGGATAGTAATGTTTCATAACAAAAGCAGCTCTAATTAATCATCATAGTATTTGGACTTTGGAGAGTGTTATTTCAATTCTGTCAGAGTTGTAGTCCAAGAGTAATTGAATTATAAAGTATCCCCCTCCCGCCCCTTTTACTGATGTAACACTGCTCAGCCAGATCAGAAGGGAGGTGCCGATGTACACTGCAGAGAGGCACAATCTTCAGTTAAGGGAAAAAAACCTGAAAAACTTGTCAAGGGGGGCAGGGCTTTCATTGTTCTCATAGTAAGAAGATTGTCCCCCTTCTGTTATCTGTCTGGTCAAGCAACCATATCCCACATCTGAGGGGAGGCAGCCTACACTAGGTAAAAGGGGCGGGAGGGGGATACTTCATCATTCAATTACTCTTGTACTACAACTCTAACAGTATTGAAAAAACACTCTATGGCCCAAATACTATGAAGATTAATTGGAGCTGCTGTTTTTGTGAAACATTACTATCCATTTAAATGTATGCAGTAACCTGTTGTGAGACACTGTATCAAACACTTTTGCAAAATCCAAGTTATACTATGTCAACAAAGATTCCCTTGTCCAGATTACTACCTACCCCTTCATAAAATGTGAGTTGATTAGTTTGACATGATCTATTCTTCATTAAACCATGCTGGTGCGTACCAATATTGTTGGTCTTCACATAGTTCTGAATACAGTCAGTTAGTAACCCACCTAATATCATATTAGAAGGGTTCCCATGCCTGTAAATTAATTTAGCATATCAGAATTGTTTGAGAGCACTAGGTCCTTCACAAAATAGTCAAGCATACTAAAAAATAAAAAGTTATATATTTATATTATTTACCATTGTCGTGCTGGAAGTCCTATTTCTCCAGTCAATTTCATGGTAATTGAAATATCCCATTAGGATTTTATTTCCTGACCTAAAAGCATTTTCCATTTGCAGTAGCAGTTGGGCTTCTAAAAAAAAAAAAAAAAAATCTCCAATATAAGGTGGCTTGTAGCAACTTCCCATTAACATCTATTATGTGTGCCCCCAGGGTGTATATCAACCCAAGTTCTCAATGGACCCTTCATTAATATCTTCCCTTATACTAGGTTTTAAGGCATGGTTGACCAGTGGATCATTTATTGTGATTGACTCACCTGCGTTTAATCAGGGCAATCCTTACACCCTGGCCTGTTGGTGGCCCGTGAGGACTGAACTTGGACAGCCCTGTTTTAACCCTTTCAATGCCAGAGGGGTATGCAACACATTGCTTTGCACACCCCTCTGGGTTAAGGCATGCCTTTACATACAGGCATTCCCCCCCTTCCCTTTTATTAATCCTATCCTTACTATAAAAAAAAAAAAGTGAATAAACATCAATATTGACTGCCCAGTCACGTGTAGCATCTCCTTGGTAAGCAGTCAAGAGTGGAAAGGAAGGAGGGAGGAGGAGGAAATAAAACTCCACCATTCCATTCCCAAAGTCCTGGAAAAGTCCTAAAAAGTGTGTGTGGTGGTGGTAGTGTGTGAAGTGATTGAAATTCTGTATTCAGAACCTAGTTCAAACTAAAGGAGTACGGATACCGTGGAAAAAGGCTGGGGAAGACGACAGTGTATGTGTGGGTTTGTGGCTACTAGCAACACAAACTGGGGAAAATGACAGTATTTGAGAGGTTCTGTGGCTTACCAGTGGGACAGTTAAGTGAAAAGTAAGATCTGAAATCCTAATCTAACAAACAGACTGGCCCTGTGCCTCTGTCTAACACTAAGTTACTTTGTTAGCCTGGGTAATACTTACAGTGCAGGGTCAGCCCTGTGAAAAGGTATCTTAAAGGGATAGTGATGTTTCACAAAAACAGCAGTTCCAATTAATTTTCATAGTATTTGGGCCATGGAGAGTGTTATATCAATACTGTCAGAGTTGTAGTCCAAGAGTAATTAAATAATAAAGTATCCCCCTCCCGCCCCTTTTACTAGTGTAAGCTCCTCCCCTCAGATGTGGAATCTGGTCCTGGTACCAGACACCTCACAGCAAGGGACAATCTTCTTACTGTGAAGAAAAACCCTGCCCCAATGATAGGTTTTCCCTTATGTTCCGTGAAGATTGTCCCTCTATGAGATCCATCTGGACAGTCTTGCTGCTCTGAGGTGAGCAGTGTTTCATCAGTAAAAGGGGAGGGAGGGGGATACTTTATCACTCAATTACTTTTGAACTACAATTCTGACAGAACTGAAATAACACTCTCTATGGCCCAAATACTAAGAAGATTAATTGGAGCTGCTTTTTTTGTGAAACATTACTATCCCTTTAACCACTTAATGACCGGCCGCGCACGCACAGAGCGGTCACTTAAGGACCGGGGAGCATTTTTTTTTTTTTTTTTTTTTTTTTTTTTATTCCAGAATCCGATTCCGGACTCCCCGAACAGCGCGCAGCGAGCCCAGAATTCCATGACGGTCCAGGACCGTCATGGGTCCTTAAGGGGTTAAGGACTAGGAGAAAGCAGCATTCAACTCGTGCCTCTGATTGGCGACTGGCACTATGAGAGCTGGGACTGAAGTCTCAAATCCTCATGAAACCACTGTGCTTGCTCAGAACCGAAATCCCAAACTTACTGCAGATCTTAGGACATCAGCATTATTGTGTAAGAAAAGATACTGCATTTTAGACTTGACTGAAGAAAAAAAAAAAAAAAAAAAAAGATGATGTGTGTAGATTCAAGTAGGCACGTTCTTCATTACGTTAAGACACATCTTGCCAACAGATTTAATTCAGGATTTTTTATTATTTTGTTTTTAGTTTTTGTTTTATTTTTTTTTTTATTGAATATTCTGGTCACACACACATTTTCTTAATAATCAAAGCATGTTTCATTCTAGCAGCAAACAGCCCCTCACTCTTCTTTAAATAGACAGTGGGTTTATTTATTTACAATTCTCTTGTGTTAAGTACAGCAGGAAAAAAACACTCTCAAAGAAAACCCTGGATAGAACAGCCGTCTCTCTTAGCAAAAAAATACGTCACTTCTATAGCCACTATTATCTTTATCGTACATCTCTGTAGTATTGTTTGTTTAAACCACTGAATGCCGGAGGGGTGCGCATTGCATACCCCTCTGGCACTCAGGGTTAAAGGAAGGCCAACGCCTCCTAATAACATCACCTTACTGTGGCCAGGAGATCCTAGTGACCTTTGAATTTTGTTCTTGTGCTTTGGGTCAAGGGTTAACATTTTCAATCCATCCTGGATATAATGTACTTGGAAGGCAGACGTAAACAATGCTAGAAGACTACCGGACCTCAAACTCCACCCACTACAACTTCCTTTATTTCCTCCTCTAAAATGAAGCAGGTAGAGTGCACGAGCCACAGACTACAATGTACAGACTGTGTCCTGTGGTTCCGCTACCAACTGACATGTCCGCCTCAACAGCCATGATAACCAGAACAAATTGGCATTATCTACTGAACTAAAGGCACAAGGGTGAAAATTCATAGGGGTCCACGAGGATTTTCTGGTAGTAAGGAGAGTAACAGGTCGTTATTCGGAGGTGTTAGTGTTCCTTTAACCTCCTGGATGCTAGAGAGATCTCCAGCCTCATTGCTTAGCAACGTGTTGCAGAATTCTCTGGCCCCCAAGGAGTTAAGTTATATACACCATACAAAGGAATAAAATCACAACATCTCTCTATATTGACAATGATCAATAAGATGACAAGGAAAGGGCAGAATATTAAGAACAGGAGGGTGATTTCTGGGATTTAACAATAAAAATTTGTGTCATCTCTTTGCTTTGTACAAGGGAAAAAAATCTGCATTGTTTGACCAGTGCTGGTGCTGTTAGCTTGGTCAGATTCAGAGACCAAGAATTCAGGAAAGGCCCAAAAATCTACAAAAGGCTTCACAGGCCTCTGTTTCACTTAGCGTTGTCGAGATTACAACAGATGGCAGAATGTCTGTGAAACTGGCTTAACCCTTTTGAGTGCCAGGGGGGTCTCTGGCACTCAAAAGGGTTAAACTCCAAGTGTCAGAAAAGTATCAGACGCATTGTGTCGCAACGTGTTGGATACCTCTTCTGGCACACAAAGTTAAATAAAAGGGCAACTATGATCTTCTGCACACAATGTAAAAGGAAAAATGAACTCTCCCTGGCTCTTCAAATGCATAAAAATTAATAATAATAAAAAAAAAAAAAAAAAAAAAAAAAAAGAAACACCACGAGGCCACTATTAACTAGTAGAACAAATCCCCTTCCTCAGAAAAAGATCTGCTTGGCGTCTCCTGGACTCTGTTCCATCGGACAATACGGACATTTTAATCTGTGGGGAAAAGGAGAAGGAATTAAAGTAACTAATGCATACCTCATCATTTGGGATCTCAGTGTTCAATGAAGCCCAGGGTTCTCTTAAGCATGTGGAACAATTGCAAGACGAGGAACAAGGTTGGAGCGACAGACATGGAGACATTTAACAGTCTGAGAGCTAGAGGGGGACGCAATGCATTGCAAAGTATTGTGAACTCTTCTGGCACTCAAAGGATTAAAGGAGCAGTGCTGTATGCATACAAGACCCTTTTATATTGTTGGCTGTCCCCCCAGAGGTATGGAAAATAAGATTTTAATCTTAACTGTTAAAACCTTTTCTCTTAGTACATATAGCTTACAGGTACCATGGGGAGGCGACATCTCCTCCCAGTAGGCTGGAACAATTCTTCAAAGAAGTGCAGGGGTGGAGACTCCCCTCTCCAGTTAAGATTTGTTCCTCATTCTGGTAGGAAGACTGTGAAAGGGATAGTAATACTTGAAATGTAAATATTATATATAATTATTGTAGTTTTATCCCCCTGAGAAAAACAAGAATACTCCCACTGCAGAAAGGTGTTTTATTCAAAAGTTATTACAGCTCAAAGTTGAATTTTTTTAGGTGCAGTATCACAGTGGCCTGAAATTGTACAGTGGCACTGTTGCTACGGAACAGAGCTGTCTATAGGATGGTGTAACAACAGCGCCACTGTACAATTTCAGGCCACTGTGATATTGCACCTAAAAAAATTCAACTTTGAGCTGTAAAAACTTTTGAATAAAACACCTTTCAATAGTGAGAGTATTCCTTTTTTACTCAGAGGATAAACACTACAATATAAATATATATATATATATATATATATATATATATATATATATATATATATATATATATATATATATATATATATATATATATATTTATTTCATGTATGAATAATCATGGTAGAAAAGCACTCACAGCTGGCTTCATTGGCAGAAAATACTTGAAGTTGACCAACGTTTCGGCCAACCTTTGTGGCCTTTGTCAAGGTTACACAACATTGAAACAGACATCCCTTAAATACCCAAATTAAAACTGGCGCCAAAATTAGCGTCAAATGAAATCACCGTGAGGACCAAAAACCATATACCAAAATGTGAAAATAAAACTCATATGTTATACAATAAATATACATATAGATCGCCGATAACTTCCTACAACGATCCTAACGTATACTATATGTACAAAATAGATCCACAATAACCTGCGACCCGAAAGGGTCAAAGGTTATGACCACCCATCGGACAACTCAAATCTGCAAAACATTTATCTGTATATGTCTGTAAGAACATGATACAAAAAACAGGACTGAATAGAGACATATTAAGCAATGAGTGAGTGCTACATTCTAACACAGATATAGCAATTATAAACACAACGTTACTTCAAATAGTCCACGTACTCCTTTGGAAACCGGGTACACTAAATAATTACATTAATACTCTAGAGATCATCAATGAATGACAATGTGCATTAGTACACACATGTGTCAGACCAGGGTGCCATGACTAATACACCACAGTCCGCACAAAGTGTCCAACAATGCAACCCCCTCACGTTATCGCGCTAGATACTGAAATAACAGAAAGCGCTAAAGTGTCAATCGTAACAAATTATCAAGAGAATACCCATCGATATTATGCTGTTGTATATATAGATAGACATGAATAAAAAGTATATGTAAATACCTCGTAAGACTTGTCATCCGACAGCCATCCACCACACACCACCACGTGTGTAGGACGCAACTGCCACATGACCAATGCTGGTATATGGTTTTTGGTCCTCACGGTGATTTCATTTGACGCTAATTTTGGCGCCAGTTTTAATTTGGGTATTTAAGGGATGTCCGTTTCAAATGTTGTGTAACCTTGACAAAGGCCACAAAAGGTTGGCCGAAACGTTGGTCTAAATAAACTTCAAGTATTTTCTGCCAATGAAGCCAGCTGTGAGTGCTTTTCTACCATGATGATTCATATATTATATATATATATATATATATATATATATATATATATATATATATATATATATATATATATATATAGATTTATTTTTTTTTACATATTAAGTATTACTATGCTTGAACAGTTCTGCTTGGTTTTTATTTTAGTATTTTTTTTTTTTTTTTTTTTTTTTTTTAGATACGGGGTGTCAAAATTCGCCCATTAGGCAGAATACCATTACAGGTGGATTGTCCAGTTTACAGGAGCTGGTTGTGGACCTTTTCAGCCCTGGGAGAGAACCATATTGCTCAAAACTGCTCAGTTTACCTCCCGTTCTGAGTGATGGGAACTCCTTTCCCACAGCTCTTGCGGACACAGTCAACAAATTAAAGAGTTCTGAGTGGCAGGGAGGTATCAAACACATTTTGTTGCAATGCAAAGGGGCAAAGATAACAGCCTTTCTGAATTAAGAGCAAGAGACATTAAATCACAATAAACTGACTCTTACAACAATACAATCACAACATGAAATAAATGCTCTAGGAGCACGACAATTTACAGGTTAAAAAAGCAAGCCTAAAGTAACACTTAAAGGGATAATAATGTTTCATAATAAAAGCAGCTCTAATTAATCATCATAGTATTCGGACTTTGGAGAGTGTCATTTCAATCCTGTCAGACTTGTAGTTCAAGAGTAATTCAATGACAAAGTGTCCCCTCCCACTCCTTTTACTGATGTAACACTGCCCAGCCAGAGCAGAAGGGAGGTGCCCAGGTAGATTGCAGAGAGGGACAATCTTCTACTAAGATAAGGGAAAAAGCTGAAAAACTTGTCAAGGGGGGGCAGGGCTTTCATTGTTCTCATAGGAAGAAGATTGTCCCTTGCTGTTATCTGACTGGTCTATGGACTGCATTCCACATCTGAGATGGCTTACACTAGGTAAAAGGGGCAGGAGGGCAAACTTTGCTTGTAAATATCTCTCAAACCATAAAGGTTTGAGAGATAAGATTTATATTGTTCTTCATGTGATTTTTTTTTTCATGTCTACAAAATAAAATAAAGATAAAATGAAGTATTACTATCCCTTTAACATGCTAAATATTTATATATATCTATTAAATATATTTTTATATTGTAGGGTGTAACATTCAGAGTGAAACAAGGAAACTACCACTGCCGAGAGATGTTTAATTTAAAAGTTTAAGTTTGAGCTACAAAATTTTTTTAGGTGCGCCATCTCATTGGCCTGAAATTGTACAGTGGCATTGTGACATTTCAAGTCACTGAGATACTGCACCTCAAACAATTAAAGTTTGAGCTACAATAATTTTATTTATAAAATGACTCACTGCAGTGCAAGTACCCTTGTTTTACTAAAGAGAATAAACCCTGCAAAACTTTTTTTTTTTTTCCTTTTACATACTAAGTGTTACTACCGCTTTAAGATTCTACTCTAGGGATACAACATTCATATTTTTTTTTATTACATATTCTGTGAAAATTAAAGTTGTATCATCCCATTTAATTGTTTGGTGTTAATGTTCCTTTAACCCTTTAAGTGTCAGAGGGGTAACACAACACATTGCAAAGCAATGCGTTGCGTACCCCTCTGGCACTCAAAGGGTTAAAATCAGTTAACGGCAGCACAGGAGTTAAAAAAAAGGTATTTTTTTCCCTATAGTGTAACTGCTTTGGTGTCGATTTGTACATCTTTTCCATAGCGTATAAAAGCCTCAGTCTATGTGTGGTTCTGTGACTACCAGTCGACGTGTGGAAGATTAAAACATTTCACACAAGGCTAATTGTTCTGTTACGTTTCTCTTGCAATAATCACCAAGCTAGACCCCTCTAAGAAAATAATAATAATTTTAGCCTAATACTTTACATACACATACCATCATTCAGGCACTGACAGATACTATGTAAATTCCTTTGGATACGAGAGAATGTGACTAGAGATGCACCGATACCACTTTTTTTTTTTTTTTTTTTTTTTTTAACACAGAGTATGAATACAGATACTTTTTTCAAGTACTCACCGATACAATTACCGATACTTTTTTTATGTGGTCATTTGCCAGTTTTCCAAGTACTTAAAGCGCATTATATTATATTAATATATTATTATTCTTTATTTATATAGCGCCAACTAATTCCGCAGCGCTGTACAATTGGGAATAGACATACAGAGGTATTAAATAGTACAATCAGATGTGGAGAACAGGAGGATCAGAGGGCCCTGCTCGTGAGAGCTTACAGTCTAGAGGAAGGTATGTATATATATATATATATATATATATATATATATATATATATATATATATATATATATATATATATATATATATATATAAAAATACATACACACACCACACCCCCTCTTGACTGTCCCCTTTTGCCTCTTTCTCCCACTCTTGATTCCCAACTTTTACTTCATTCTCCCCCTCTTGAGCTCCCTCCTTTTGCCTTGGCTTTTTCTCTCCCTTTTGATCCCCCTTTGTCCCCCTCCTTGACTCTTGATCCCACTTTTTTGCCTCTCACTCTCTCCTGATCCCCCTCCTTTTGTCTCCTGATCTTTCCTCCTTTTGCCTCTTTCTCCCCCTTGGCCCCCCTCTCTGCCTCTTTCACCACCCGCTCAATGTCCCATCTTGCCTCCCTTACCCTCCTCTGCCGGGTGTTCGCTGTTCTCTCGCGAGCCCTGGCAGAAGTTAGCGTTGGAGTGTTGCCATGGTAACCCACGGCAATGCTCCGACGCTACAGGAGGAAGAGAGGCGACCGGGGAGCATTGTGAGCAGCAACCCGGGCTCCCTCTCTGCAGCACCGACCCTGACACAGGGTATCGGTTCTGGCATCGGCCGCATTTGCGCGAGTACAAGTATTCGCGCAAATGCAGGTATCGGCACAGATACTGATACCAGTATCTGTTTCGGTGCAACCCTAAATGTGACCGATACATCATGCTCTATGACAGATAGTCAGTTGCTGAACCTCCAAGCTATTGTGGATTACATCTCCCTTCATTCCCAACAATCATTGGCACAGCTGTTAAGGGATGATGGGAACTCTAGTTCCCAGGAGCTGGATGTCCAACTATATGATGGTAGGCAAATTGTAGCCAACTGGTTATAATAACTTTGAAAGAGCTTTCACAATCACTTCTGTTATTTTAGCCTTTTTGTATCACTAATAAAACACAAAATGTTTCATTGCACCATTTCTTTTTGTCTTCTTTATAGTTAGAGGCCTTTAATCCCTTAAGGACCAGCAGTCCCGGGGTGTGTGGCCCTTTAAGGACCAGACAGGGAAGTTCGACGTGACTGATCATGTGAGCCAGCACGCCGAACGAGGGACTGAAAGAGATCGCTCTAGTGTTTCAATCCTCCGGTATTACTCACTGCACTTAAGTGCCGGACCAGCGTGACGGTCCGGGTACGTCATCGGACGCAAAGGGGTTAAAGGCATGGTTTCTAGCCTGTCTTGGATTGCACACACCTTGACTGTTTTTAATTAATTATTCCTCATGTGGCCTGTGGGAGTGGGACATTTTGACCTACAAAAGGGGCTGATGGATCCACAGTCCTGTTGGACAGGTACCCACTCCCTGCTGGCCTACAAAGTTCTCATTTATTAATTACTAGTTGAATAGCCCGTTACACGGGCCACAGTGCCTCTGGCAGCCGGTCGTGGGGCAGTCACACGCAGTAGAGACTGCCAGCGCCACTGCTGATACAGAGCTGGACGCTCCTTTGGCGCGCCCAGCTGTGTATCAGCCGCGGCGCGGGCGGTCTCTACTGCGCATGACTGCCGCACGCGCAGCAGTGTCTACTGTGCATGTCGGCGTTACACACGATTTAGCGAATTATTATATAAGGATATGCATGAGCAGATTGTCCTATCGGGGGATCGGGCATCCCCCAGTGGGCCTCCAGATCATGGGCCGGTGGGGGAGATCAGAGGATCACACCTCACCGTCCCATGATATTTTGAAGAAGAGGTCTGCGTTGCCACAGGTGCTCTTCTGTGTCAGCCTTTGCATTCTTCGTTAACCCCTTTGAGTGCCAGAGGGGTACGCAACACAGCTTTGTAATGTGTTGCGTACCCCTCTGGCACTCAAAGGGTTAATGCAGAGCACCAGGATAGGAAATAATATCCTGGCACCTGCTCTCCCATGCCGCACAGGGACCACAAGGAGGCAACGATAGGGACGTCGGTGCAGCTAGTGGGCTCTTTTTTAAAAAAAAAATGCCCTGGCTGGTATTTCCCTACAGTCCACCCCTGATTATATGTATAAATCATGGTGAGTTAGCACTGTCAACTATTCTTTCTTAGCAATTTTTTTTGTTTAACAATAGTCTGAGGTATTCGTTTTATCAGTTTAGTCAAATTAGACCACACAGGCCGTCATTGCCATGTGCCAGGTAATAACATTCTGCACTGCTCAGGCAATCTGGCAAACAGTTGTGCCAACCAGTACGGTCTTAACCCTTTGAGTGCCAGAGGGGCATCTGCAATGCCTTGTATACCCTCTGGCACTCAAAGGGTTAATTTGCATAAACTGTCAAATAAAAGCTAAACATCTCAAACTGTTGTTTTAAATAACAATGTCCAAGAGAAGATATAACATATAGGTCATTTTGAAAGCTCTAGCAAAATCATTTAAAGTTGTTATAAAGTGTTCACCCCACATGAATTACAACCCCCAGTGAATATTTCCATAATACACAAACATGGAAGATCTCGGAAATCAGACTTACTTGCTGCCATTGAACATTTTATTCAGAGCGTCTCTGGAAATAATGTGTCCGCAGACGAGTTTCATAGGAGGATTATTATCGGTGGTTTGCTGACGAAGGATAGGACAGGCAAATATTGAATGATACCAGCACTTTTTCCCAAGGTCTACCTCAATCTGGGGACAAAAGAAAACAGCTTACAGACCTATATTATGTATACAACTGACTTGTCGTTTCATTTGTCATCACATATAAACTTGCTTTCTTTACGTTTTCCCATGTAATATAGGGTCAATCTCAATGACAGTGGAGCAATCTTGGAACTAACACTACCACCATGGGTGGGGAGGGGGGCAAATAAAATAACCACTTTTCAAATTGAGGCTTTTAACAGCTTTGATACTAGAAAAAACTCCAATGCAGATGTCTTAACTCTGAGTGCCAGAGGGGTACGCAAAGCACTGCAAAGCAATGCGGACCCCTCTGGCACTAAAAGGGTTAAATGTATTGCAAAGCAAGGAATTAAAGCCCCCACACACACAGATCCTTAAAGGGATAGTAATACTTCGTTTTAACTTTATTTTATTTTGTAGGCATTAAAAAAAACATGAAGAATGATATAAGTCTTATCTCTCAAACCTTTATGGTTTATGAGATATTCACAAGCAAAGTTCCCCTCCCCGCCCCTTTTACCTAGTGTAAGCCATCTCTTCTCAGATGTGAGTCTGGTTGTATGACAGTACAGATAACAGAAGGGGACAATTTTCTTTGTATGAAAACAATGAAAGCCCTTCCCCCCTTGACAAGTTTTTCAGCTTTTTCCATTATCTTAATTGAAGATTGTCCCTCTCTGCAGTCTACCTGTGTCCCTCCCTTCTGATCTGGTTGAACAGGGGGAGGGGGGGATACTTTGCTTGTGAATATCTCTTAAACCATAAAGGTTTGAGAGATAAGACTTATATCGTTCTTCATGTTTTTTTTAATGCCTACAAAATAAAATAAAGATAAAATGAAGTATTACTATCCCTTTAACCCTTTGAGAGCCAGAGGTGTTATGCTAGTGCACTGGACTGATTGATATAAAATCACTTAAAGACCTTGCAGGGAGCCTACTCCTTTCTGGCACTTAAAGGGATAGTAATAATTAAAATGTACTAATCCCCATATTGTAGGTATACAAAAAAGAAATTAATTGCCCCCAGCGTAGTCTCTCAAATCTTTATTGCTTCAAATCACTCTCAAAGATTCCCCATCCCCTGAAGTCGGCGTTCTAGCTGACTGAAGGGGAATCTTATTTCTTATTATACTATCCATCAGGTGGCTCTACAGCAGAGCAGAGATCGTGTTAATAAAAAAAAGAAATCCTTCACTAAAACGGTCTTCTAAGTGGGCTTGGTTTGTAAGCACAAGTAGAAGACCTTTTCAGTGAAGGATTTCTTTTTTATTAACGCAATCTCGCCTCTGTTGCAGAGCCGCCTGATGGATAGTACAACAGGATTCCCCTTCAGTCAGCTAGAACGCCGACTTCAGGGGATGGGGGAACTTTATTGCTTTAATCACTCGCAAAGGTTTGGGAGATTGCACTGGGGGCAATTAATTTCTTTTTTGTATGCCTACAATATGGGGATTAGTACATTTTAAGTATTACTATCCCTTTAAATTTGGTTCCTCACTCAGGTATCTCACTTGTAAAAGCGCTTCCTTTAAGGAGGGCTACCCCAGCTCCACCTTTTAGTAACTTCGCCTTCCTAAATGGACCAGTAGACAGATTTTCACTGGTAAAGCAGAGTGGAGGTGTTTTGGTGGCTGAATTGTTTAATTTAAATTAAATCCTAGTTACCTGCAATTTAAAAAAGGGGATGATGGGGTCTGTGAAAAATCATTGAAAGGCCATGACTACCCTTTGGAAGCTTGCTAGAAATTCAGAAATCAACTACCATATATGGCTATATATTGCAGAAAATGCTCTCCAACAGACACCCTCCCAGGGTCAGAAAGGTGAGTAAAGCATTACAGAGGGATGTACAACACATTGCTCTGACACAAGGGTTAAAAACATTGTTTGAAAAGGCTGTAAGAATTTCATTGCGAAGTGCATCCTTAATCTATGAACATGCTGCATACTTACAGGTAATTCATCCTTCTGGTTCCACACCCCGGTACACTGCCTCTGTTCAATTACTGCTTTGATGTTAATAAGAGCAGGGAGGGCCACACATCCCGCAGAGAAACTGCAAAAGAAATCCATATACAAGAGGTCTTTAAAAATGTTGGATGTTACTTAAGGGATAGTAATGTTTCACAAAAACAGCAGCTCCAATTAATCTTCATAGTATTTGAACCATAGAGAGAGTATTATTTCATTACTGTCAGAGTTGCAGTTCAAGTGTAATTGAATGATAAAGTATCCCCCTCCCGCCCCTTTTACCTAATGAAACACTGCTCACCTCAGATGTGGAATTTGGTTGCTGGACCAGACAGATAACAGCAAGGAACAATCTTCTTACTGTGAGAACAATGGAAACCCTGCCCCCCTTGACAAGTTTTTCAGGTTTTTCCCTTATCTTAATTGAAGATTGTCCCTCTCTGCAATCTACCTGGGCACCTCCCTGCTGCTCTGAGCTAAGGAGTGTTACATCAGTAAAAGGGACAGGACTTTATCATTCAATTACTCTAGAGCTAGAACTCTGACGGTATTGAAATAACACTCTCCAAGGCCCAAATACTATGATGATTAATTAGAGCTGCTTTTATTGTGAAACATTACTATCACTTTAACCTGTATGGAGAGAGAGAAAAAAAAAAAAAAAAAAAAAAAAAAAAAAAAAAACTGGTATAGGCAGTTTAAATATACTTTTAAATCAGACTAAAAGCTGTGTAATAGGTCAATTTGAATATTAAAGATTATTCAGAACTGCCTATACATTGTACTAGCCATGTCTGCACTATACACAGTATGAGAAATTAATCTGCTGGCACACTGTAGTACTTTATACTTTTTTTTTTGCTTTAGGCCAATATTTCCACATACTTATGAGTGAATTCAGGCAAAGCCCATACACTGGCGATACTTTTTATAGCCCAGAGAGATAACTTCTGCCAATGGCTATTCAAGGTCATACTGAGCAGGAAATTAGTATAAAAGTGCTACACTGTCACAGAAACACAACAACTTTTCATTCAAGCGCTCAGATACATTGGTCAATTATCAAAGCAAAACATTTAAACTGTGGAAACAAGTAATTCAATTCCAATCGTTCAGTTTATAAATCAAAACAACCACTGGTGTTAGTGGGTAACCTTATTTCCCCTTAATGAACTGGGGTTAATGAGCTTCTTCTTATTCCAAAACGGATCACCAATACTTGCAAGACGTCCTTATAAAGGCTGCTGCTTAGTCCCGTGGGCTGTTAGAAAAACCTTCCAACGGAGAATACTGCCCCGAAGTAATATGCAAAAAAGAAACAAAAAAAGGGGGACAGCGCAAAATGTCTCTCTAAGTGACATTTTTGTTTTGTTTTATTTTAAGTCTATGACTTTATGTCACGATTTTATATGTATTATTTTGTAATAAATATTTAAATCAAGATAGTACGCCTGATCCCTTATTGGAAAACGGTAATTCAAACCTATTCCCACCTCTTTGTATAACGCCTGAAGCCCAGGAATGGATGATTAATAAAGACGTATGGGAAAGGTAATAGGTTGATAAGGAAGGATCAAGAGGAGCTACTACGAGGGTTGACCACAACTGGAGGTCTGATCCAGTTAAAACCTGTGACCTAGAGGCAGAAGAGGCCTCTTTATGAAGCGAGTACCCATTGGGAAGGGGGGAGACTGAATTGTGAAAAAACGGATCACACTTAGAGGGACATTTTGCGCTGTCCCCCTTTTTTTGTTTCTTTTTTGCACTGGTCACAGAAACAAAGGTTTCATCTTTCCAAAACTATTTTATATAATCTTAGTTATTGTACATTAAAGGCGGACGTAAATGTTCTAGAAAACAAGTTAAAGTTTTCTCTTGGTGACAGGTGCACTTGAATTGAAAAGAAACTAGCACTAAATCTGGGTAATAGAATGAGTAGTAGGGGATACTGTATAATGGACATGTAAAGGGAAACTAAAACACAACTTATTATGTAACTATTAAAATGTCAGGAAAGGAACAGTAAATAAAAGACAACGTTGATCTCAAAATGTCTGGTAATGTCCAAGAGTATCCATACACTGCAAGTCAACAAATGAAGACTACAAACATTTAAAGGGGAACTACCACCCCGCAATAACTTTACATGAATTCAGTCTTCATCTGGCGACTAGCTGCTTAGTAGCCGGCCGGCTCCAAAAGGGACTGACAGCGCAGGCGCACGGACGTCACTATGACGAGATGTCCGCGCTTCCTGCTACTGCGAGCCTCGGAAAAACTGCAAAATCTTTGAAACCAGGTAATATTTCTGGCGACTAGCGCTACTAAGCAGCTAGTCGCCAGATGAAGACTGAATTCATGTAAAAGTTATTGCGGGATTGTAGTTCCCCTTTAAAACACCAAGTGCCAGAAGGGTACGCAATGCATTGCAAATTGTTGTGTACCCTTCTGGCACACAAAGGGTTAACATCAAGGAGCGGTCACCATCATTCTAGTTCCTCATGGAGATCAAACAAAGCAACGTGTTGTGCACCCTCTGGCACTCAGAGGGTTGATGGTTATTTATATTACCTAACACTGAGAGGCGATTCAACAGAGAGACCAAGCAGAGAGCAGGCATCACGCGTAAAAATATCACAGATGTCAGCCCACTGATTTGCGTCTAGCAAATGGACATACGGAGAGTTTTCTATACCTTGCCGAAGGTATACAAGGCTTCCCATGAGTACTTGAATATCTAGGAAGACAGGAAAACTATGCATTACTGTGCAGCCAATAACACCAAAAAGTGAAACAAACGTTATCATTCTAATACAAATTATAATGCAAAGCCGGATAGGAGCAACAGTAAAATCAGTGATTTACGAAAAGAAAATTTCGCAGAAGCACACTTTTTAACCTCCTTTTGAGAGCCAGGGATGTGCAATGGGGATTTCACACACCTCGGACACTGAAAAGGGTTGAAGGAAAAATTGTTGCGGTTCTATAGAGAAACTACAATACTGGTAATTATTATTGCCTTTGATTTAATGGTCCTTTTATCCTTTTGAATGTTAGAGAGGTCACCAATGATTTCAGGAAACAAAAATGGTGCATGGTCTAAAAATCAATTAAATCCTACAATTTTTCCAATAAACACTGTCTCATTTGCCATCAGCCACATGACAGCAGGAAGGTGGAGTTAGGCCTCACTCAGTCAATTGCAAGGGGCTGCAATACCTCCAGTTAGCCATGAAAGGAGAAGTGGGGCAATGCAGGAAAATGAGGATTACCCCCTTATGCAGCACTACTGAATAAGATGGCACTACATAAATAAAGAATAACAACAATTCTTTCCTTTGCCTCTGGAGCAGTACCATGATCCTTCCTCGAGCCAGATTGGAATGGTCTACAAACTGTGCTTGCAAACCAGACTGTTCCAATCAAGTATTAATTTCTAGATAATGCCATTTCTTCTCTGCTTAAAGGGATAGTAATACTTCATTTTATCTTTATTTTATTTTGTAGGCATTAAAAGAAAAAAAAAAAAAAATGAAGAACGATATAAGTCTTATCTCTCAAACCTTTATGGTTTAAGAGATATTCACGAGCAAAGTTTTTCCTCCCGCCCCTTTTACCTAGTGTAAGCCATCTCTTCTCAGATGTGGAATGCAGTCCATAGACCAGACAGATAACAGAAGGGGGCAATCTTCTTCCTATGAGAACAATGAAAGCCCTGCCCCCCCCTTGACAAGTTTATCAGGTTTTTCCCCTTGTCTTAATTGAAGATTGTCCCCCTCTGCTATCTACCTGGGCACCTCCCTTCTGCTCTGGCTGAGCAGCGTTACATCAATAAAAGGGGCAGGAGGGGGATACTTTGTCATTGAATTACTCTTGAACTACAACTCTGACAGAATTGAAATAACACTCTCCAAAGTCCAAATACTATGATGATTAATTAGAGCTGTTTTTATTATGAAACATTACTATCACTAAGTGCAGCCGACCAGTCAAAAGACCAGAATCTCCGTCTGTCATCTAGAGCGCTGACGTCTCTGAAAGGGGAGGGAGGGGTGAACTTATGAAGATTATTAGTCGCGAAATATACATGTTTGAGAGATACGCTATTGTACTTCTATTTTTAATATCTACAATATTATCCTTTGTTAAAAGGAACAATTACTTTCGCTTTAAGTTCTTTTCCCTTAGAAAATCAATAAAGCCTGTATTTTTCCCTACAGGTGCCCGACATTATGTATGGACTCAACATTTTTCCTTTATTAAATAAAATAAAAAGCGGTCTGAATAATAACATTTCATGAGAAACGTCAATCCACTGCAGGATGAAGACCTACACAGCAAGCCAAGCTGAGGGTATGTACCGTAATCTGTCACTCCAGTCCAGTGCAGGTTGGCACATATTTGACCCTGCCAGGGACTAGACCCTGAGGTCTGAACAGATTACAAAGCTGGTACACAGCTGGGTTAACCACCTGAGCTATCTCACTGGGGTCTGTCAAATTGTGCATATGGCATAAACGTATTAAACTGAAATGTATTAACAAGAAATAAAAGAAAACACCCCACACTTTCCAAATATTTACCTTTTTGATGATTTAAAGCAAAGGGCTGGAAGTTCTTGGCATACTGCAGCGCCTCCCTCTGGTTGGCTGTTCCACCCATCAGTAAACTAATAAAATACAACCTGTGTAATTTGAACTCTAAGGAGCTGTTCTGAGCCATTAGCATTTCTCGGTTTGATACTGCCCACCTAAACAGACGGTAAAATATATTAGTCAATAAAAACACACATACACTAGACAAAAGAAATTCTGTGCAACACATTCTAATTTATTTACAACGCAACGTCTTAAAAGGATAAAAATCAGCAGTAAACTTTTATTATGTAATATTAGAAATATATGTATATATAAATTATATTACATGAGAGAGGCATACGTTGGAGAGAAAAAAAAAAAAAAAAAAAAAAGCTTAAGTTTTTTTTTTTTTTTTTTTTAATTAACAGTGCCTTCCAGTGGTCAGATTTCAATTGGTTACTCTGTCCTCTACCAGGACTCTCAGAATACGAGTCATACCGTCGGTTTCAGCTTTCAGGAAATAATCACACTGTAATTCACTTCCTGACAATTAATTGTTCTAATGAGGTCAGGGAGTAGTGTATAAAGCATCAATGGATGCCTCCCCCAGGCATATGTAAGATTAAATTTTAGGCTAAGTATCAGAACCAAACAGTTGTTAGTGTTCTTTTCACTCAGAGGCAGGCAACCCCTGGCATTACGGCTGTTGGGAATTACAACCCCATCATAATCATCATCATCATCCACCCCCCAATGGCTAGTTGGGGTTCAGGGAAGTTGTAGTCCCTAACAGCTCGAGTGCCAAAGTTTGTCTACCCCCGACTAACTACATTCTCTCTCTCTATGACTGACCCACAATCAAAATTGTTAAACTTGTTAGGCCCAGGGGCATGGAGATTATTAGCATAGAGTGCAATATTGCATACTTACGTTACAAAATAAAAGGAAATACATAAACATTTCCCCCCCATTTTCTATATACGTAGATATATGTTTGTTTATTCTGCACCGGAGGGGAGTTTTTGGATGTGAAGAACAACTCGTCTGAAATTCTACTTGGTACATGAATCACAACAATTCAGTACACAACTCACTCTAATGCTGGCCGCAGTAATCGAACTTTTAAAGCCTCCAATATTCGGTTTAACTCGACAAATGGTTCTTTTTGGCTTTCATCTATAGAAAGACCAGCTTCCTGTAAAAAAAGCATGCAACAGACAAGTAAAATAAGGTGTATGGTGAAAGGGACTGAACGTGTTGATTAAATTGGTGGTTACTATCTAAAATAACAGGAATATTATATTATATTAATATTTTTATATATATATATATATATATATATATATATATATATATATATATATATATATATATATATATATATATATATATATATATATATATAAATAAATAAATAAAAATGGACCTTTTATCTAAAGCTTACCGCTTCAAAGGATCAGATCTCGTTTACCAACGGGGATATCTGTAAAATTTCTGTAGGTCTTCAATAATTAAGTGAATACACACATCTTGGCCTTGTTACTCAAGTAGCATCACCAACTAATGAAACATTCTTTATGCACACAGGAGAAACGGCTTTTTTGTACAAAGTCACCATCTTTGCATGTTCATGCTTTCCTCAAGGCATTCTTAAAAGGGATAGCAATACTTGCAAATAAATAATCCTGATATTGTAGCTTTGTTATAAAGAAACTTATTGCCCCCAGTGTTATCTCTCAAACCCTTAAGGTTTGAGAGATGATGGTGCTCAAAGTTCCCCCTCCCTCGCCCTTCCCTGACTGAACGCTGACTGCAGGGATATCCGGTATTACTTACATCAGGCAGCTCTGCAGCATTGACGAGATCGCGTTTATAAAAAAGAAATATTTCACTAAAACGGTCTTCTACCTGTACTTGCAAGCCAAACACAAACCAAGCACACTTAGAAGACCGTTTCAGTGAAAGAATTATTTTTTTTATAAACGCGATCTCGGCTCAGCTTCCCCTGCAGTCAGCGTTCAGCCAGGGAAGGGGGGGGGGGGGGGGACTTTGAGCGCCATCATCTCTCAGACCATAAGGGTTTGAGGGCAATAAGTTTCTTTTTAACAAAGCTACAATATGGGGATTAGTAATTTGCAAGTATTACTATCCCTTTAAGATGATTATGTCCAGATGAAGAGGTCGACACTCAAAAACAATGACTTTGCACAAGTACTTTCCTCAAGTATGACATGCCATGATAATCTCTTCTATTGTTGGCTCTCCTTTTAATCCTTACAATTTCAACACACACACCCACACACTAGAACAGATGGCCTATTCTTAGGTCAGAACACACACAAAATTTAATAGAGAACTGTATGTTGCAAGTTTACTAGGTTCAATGCAACGGAGCAACTACCTGCATGCCAGCTTTGAGGTCAGAGTGCAGAGTAAACACAACAGCCATTTGCTCACACTGGTCCAAAGATAATCTGTAATGTGTACCTGACAGAGTTCCTCAGCCACATCCAGCATCCCCTGCCTGAAGAAGTGCTCCACCATCACTTCATTGAGAATCCGCTGACTGTCTGTCTGCCAGCAGCCATCTATTCCCACACTGCTGATGTCTGCATCGAAATTCTGTAAGACACGTGAACAGTCACTCAAAGAAGGAATTCAATACAAAGTCAAAATAGCACAATCATTTGAATGCTCAGCAACAGTGGTAGATTGTCTAAAGTTTCTTCACTATCAGAACAGTAAACGATCTTATAAACAAGCAGAAACTCATGGGGGGGGATGGTTTAGAGAGATCTGGCACAAACAAAGCCTAGTTTTCCCAAATTACTCCAAGATAAGAAGGATAAGAGCTATGCTTATTTTATCTATACAATAGGGAGGAGAGGAGGCAGGTGAGGTATTATATAGGTGCTATAAAGGTGTAGTTGGAGAAGAGATCAAACCTGTGGAGGGGAAAAAGAAAAAGCACATCCCAGGAGCCAGGGCTCCAACAATTTTACAACTGGCACATACATTTTTTAGCATTTAATGCACCCTTTCCCTAGCTAAAATAATCTGAAGAAACCAGAGTATTAACCCAGACTGGCTCTTGTGCTGCAGTAGAGGGCCCCAGAGGAGTAGCTGGGGCCACAGTGCAAGAGGGACATAGGGTACCTCAATATTCCTGTGGAGGCCCAGTTTGGCATGAGGAACAACGTGCTAAAGAGGTTAAAGGGACCACAGAATCCTTAGGCTTTGATTTCCCCATGTGTCTCTTGTGACCTGTCATGTTCAGAGAAAAAAAACCCAAAAGTAAAATAAAAATTAGTCCAGTGTAATAGAAAAGTATGAGAAATTGCCAAAAAGGTACTTATTTGACTGGAAAGGTGGAGAAGAGAGACCAGCCCATGCACAGCTTATAAGATGGCTGCCAAAGCTCCACACTGCCCAATCAAGAAAGTCCAGGAAATAGGGGATTCTGGGTGATAGAGCAGGTCCAATGATTCATTTGGAGTCCACATTGACCCTTGTAGGTGATATGGGTGCAGAGATGTGTCCCCTGTAAAGCAGTGGTTCTCAACCTTTCTTGCCAACAGCACCACTACATACCATCTGGGACACCCCTAACGTCTTATAGCTCATTTGCCCCTGAATAATGGAAGAGGACAGAGTTACAGGCAAGAACATCTAAAAACAATCTATATCTCCTTCCCCTTTCCTCACTTATACCTCTGCCTCCCCCCAGCAAACACCTATATCTCCTTCCTCAACTAATTACTCGCACATCCATCTCTCTCCCATGACTAGTTCTTTATCACCAGCAGTGATAACATTGGTCTTAAATTGACTAAAAATGGTGTTGGACACCTCTCTAGAATTACATTTGTTAACCCTTTGAATGCCAAAGGGGTACACAACACATTGTTTACCCCTCTGGCACTGAAAGGGTTAAACTCCCAACTGAATTCAATGGAAAACTTGGGAATTTTTATTTGTCCCCAGTGGTGCTGGGGAGAGCACTGAAAACTATGAACAGGTCAGTTATTTTTTTAGCTAGTTATCAGGGTACAGTATGGCATCAGCTGTGACTCACTGATGCACTTGAGTGGCACATTGGTAGCCTAGTGCCTATATGTCTCACAGGTGTATATCTGTCCATCAGATCAGCCCGTCTGTTTCCCAGCTGTACCCTATGACCATCCAGAGGCATCCTTTGGGACATTATGGTGCACTGGTCTAACAATGTGTCCGCTCAAGGGCATCTGTGGGGCACAGTTAGTGAGAAACTAGAGAAACACATTGAAGCCATTTCCATCTGAGCCATAAGCAGGTTATCCTTCTAGACTCCAAAAGGCAGTTAGATATTTCCCTGGATCAACATCCTATCTACTGTGAAACCAGCCGTCATAATTCTCAATGCTTTTCTGAGCTAGAAAGGTATAAATTACCGTTTTGAAAGCAACTACAGTATCTGCAAGCACAGTAACCCAATTAAAAGAATTCCATAACTTTACGGCCCTTACTGAAATCAAGAAATGAACAAATACACCCATCCCTGCCTTTTAGTATCCAGCCTCACTGGATGCCCTTGTTCTTGTGGGTATAAGCTCCCAAGTAACATTCACCTTTGTGAGTATAATTATATATTCATTTCTATAACCAGACTTCTTGTGATAATAGGCACGACTGGGCGCTTAGGAATTCTGGTATTCCCCTGCGAGGACCTTGTAGTCCTCGCAAGACATTACCCATTGACTGCAAAGAAGAGGTCCTGACAGGGCCATGCTGGAAGTGGGCGGCAGATGCAAGCATGCCGCCCGCTGGCACCCTGTGAGGCTGAAGCAAACAGAGGCACTTCAGAAGAGGAGATGGGCAAGTCGGGAGGGAGGAAACCAGTGGCAATGTTTTGTTTTTGTTTGTTTTTTTTATAAAATTAATGTTTCGTGTATAATACGCACCCCTCACTTCACATAAGGTGAAGAGGGGCAAAATTGTGTGTATTATACGCGATATTTTACGGTATCTTTCTCTCTCGAACAGGGATTTCTCAGTTTTCTATTTAGTGCACTTGTTTGTGTAGCCCAAATGCATTATGTTACATTTAACTATATTACGCCTCATCTGCCACTTTTCTGCCCACTCAGTTTAACCAAATATTTCTGAAGAGAAGAGACATCCAGCAAAGATTGAGACATACTCAATACCCACTTCTAGATCATTAATAAACAAATTAAAAAGCATTGGGCCCAGGAGTGAACCCTGCAGCACCCCAGTTATAACTTTAGACCAATTTGAAAAGGTTCCATTTACAACAACTCTCTGCCATCTATCATTTAACCAGTTCTCAATCCATGTACAGATAACAGCCCCCAAACCGAAGCCTTTTAATTTATGCAGTAACCTGTTGTGAGGCACTGTATCAAAGGCTTTAGTAAAATCCAAGTTATACATCTACAGCAATTCCCCTGCCCAAATTACTACTTACCACTACTTCGTACTACTTACCAGAATTAATCTAGGCACAGACTAGAAAATAACACGTGTCATTCTGGACCACCAAAATATATATTTTTTTCTGTGTAAAATAAATCAAAACTTTTCTTAAGGTACCCTTTATAAGAATAACACCACCTCCTAGTATTGAACCCTCACTTAAGAGCCACTTATTCCTGTTGGGTACCGTTCTCCTTTAAGTGTGGCTTTTTGATTAGAATACTTTGTGATTGATTAACCAGAACTAGTTTTCTTGCACTTTGACATTAGTATATTTGAATGGGGAAGAATTTGCCATTTTGCCAAAAATAAAGTTTACTTTAATATGACGTAGAGTCTGAAGTTCATCCTTATTGCACCACACATGCCATGAAAACCTAATAATTTGATTCAAATGTTGATCACTGAAGAGAGTACAGCAATTGAACACACACTTGTTTTACTAAAACTTTAAAAGGGATAGTAATACTTACAGTGTCAAAAAAAAAAAATACATAAATAAAATAAAGTCTGAACTGCTATAACTTTTGAATAGAACATCTGTCAGCAGCGGGTATATTAATAAATAGTAAGTATTAAATGTTACAATATACTAGTGTTGGTATTTTTTTTTCTGTGTTTTTGCAGTTTTTCCCCAAGAGCCTATGATATGTTTGGTACTTAAACGGATAGTAATACTTAAGTATTACTAATCCCTATATTAAAGTCCTATTAAAAAAAAAAAAAACGTATTGCCCCCAGTGTCATCTCTCAAACCTTTATGGTTTGAGAAATAATTGCTCCTAAAGTTCCCCCTCCCTCCCCCTTCCCTGTAGGCAGCGTTTTAGCTGACTGCAGGGAAGCCTGTCGTACGACTTTCAGGTGGCTCTGCAGCAGAGCCAAGATCGCTTTAATAAAAAAAGAAATCTTTCACTGAAATTGTCTTCTATGTGTGCTTGGTTTGCAAGCACACGTAGAAAACAGTTTTAGTGATATTTTTTTTTTTTTTATTTTATTTTTTATTTTTTTTTTATTTTTATCATCAATGCGATCGTGGCTCTGATGCAGAGCCACCTGATGATCTAAGACCGGATTTCCCTTCAGTCAACTACAATGCTGACTTTGGGGAAGGGAGAGGGAGAGGGCAACTTTAGGAGCGATTACACTGGGGAGATGACACTGGGGGCAATACATTTATTTTTAATATGACTTTAATATAGGGATTAGTAATACTTAACCCTCTGAGTGCCAGAGTGGTAAGCAACACATTGCAAAGCAATGTGTTACTTACCACTCTGGCACTCAAAGGGTGAAGTATTACTATCCCTTTAAGCTCTTATGCAAATTACTTTGTTCCCCCACCTAGCAATTGTCCAAGCAGCTGTTGTAAAATGGAATGCTTGTTCAGTTGATCATTTGAGTGCCAGGGGGGTAACTCAATGCATTGTGTATCCCTCTGGCACTTAAAGGGTTAAGGTTGGGATCGTAGATTTATTTTACCAGTATTCTTCAGGATCTTATTAGGAGGGGAGCAATGTGTAGTTTACTAGAAAATTATGCAATCTACACTAGGGGGAGAGGGAGAAAAATGTACAAATAAAATGATGATTTAATAACAGTCAGCAACTCACACATTCCATACATGCATAGTCACAACCTGTGTTTACTGGCTGGACATTTGACCTCATTACTACCAAATTTGTAAGCTGTGTGTCAAAACCAGTATCCATGGATTGGACATCTCAGAGAAGCATCTGTGGAAAACACAGCAGAATGAAGGGTCTATCACCAGACATGGCTGCCATGTTGAGATCGACAAAAGCTTATTTACTAAAAGAAAAAAAAAAACATGCCAAGAGAATTTTACCTCAGCAATGGGTTTCCGCTGGTATCTGTAGGGATTAAAGAGTGTTTTATTGCCCCTGACAGATCTGCAAAAAACACTCCTTCCCATTACGAGAAAAAGCATGAAATCCGGCTCGGTTATTGTGTCTGATAGTTGGAAACCTAACAGGACACTGGAGAACCTGATTTTGTTTATTGTTTTCTTCATGGTACGGTAAATCATCGATTTCATTTTGTTCACCGCATCACTCTAACCAATAAAGAATATGGGGACAGCCAAGTTGGGTAATAAATGAAGGTGAGGAATTAGCTTGGATTTTCAAGAAATTTATCATAATTTATATGGTGAAAAACTGCTTTCCTGGACCCTTTTTATTTTACATAATATTGCCACCGCTTGGCATTCTGTTTGTCATTATTACACAAAATCCTGTCTAGTGAGTGTAACCAATAATACATAAATAATAAAGTTAAAGTGATAGTAATGTCTAAAAAAACTTTTTTTGCATTTAGAAGAGCTCAAAAAGCTGATCTAAATGCAAAAAACCGTATCTCTCAAACCGCTATGGTGTAAGAGATACGGGCGTTTGAAGTTTGATTTCTCCTACTGACAGCTGTAAAGCCGTCAGCAGGAGATCCGTGTCGGTCAACACGCTGGCGCTTGAGAAGTGCCGAGATCTCTTTACTTACACTGAATCCCTTCATTGGAATGGTCTAAAACGTGTGCCTAGTGTTCAGGCCTAGTGTTCAGGCACATGTTTTAGACCATTCCAATGAAGGGATTCTGTGTAAGTAACGAGATCCCGGCACTTCTCAAGCGCCACAGTGTCGACCGACACGAATCTCCTGCTGACAGCTTTACAGCTGTCAGTAGGAAAAATCAAACTTCAAACGCCCGTATCTCTTAAACCATTGCAGTTTGAGAGATACTTTTTTTGCATTTAGATCAGCTTTTTGAGCTCTTCTAAATGCAAAAAAGTTTTTTTTAGACATTACTATCACTTTAACACAATCCTACCTAGTGATGGGCTTTTAATGGTACAGTTGATAGCATGGAAAGGAATTGTTGGCCTTTCAATTAGCTAGTACCAATAAAACGATAGGAATTCATAACAAAACTGACAAATTAACCTGATTCCCAGTATTGTACAGTGATGTATTAGAGCGCTGCATTTGTTGTGTTAACTCATGTATTCTGAAAGATTTACCTTATCTTATGCCAGGACAATACAGCACTATCACTGCTGAGACCCCTATCAAGATAGCTGAATAGGGCCAGGTTAGGGGTGTACAAATCTCAGGCTTCTACAGCTTTTGGATCCTACATTTTGAGGGTATTTTGCAGATACTAATCAATATATATGTGTGCCCTAAACTCCAAACTGGCTCCTTAAATGTCTGCCTGGCTACGTAGTTTTGCCCATCAGCAAGATCTGCAAAATGCAAGGATGGGCACCCCAAATGTAAAACTTGATTTTAGGTCTCAAGAAAGAAAAAAAGACAATATAACTTAAAGAGAGTACTGTTTAGACATTAATGCAAGCTTCATACTTCAATATACCTTATAACGAAACATACCTAACTGCTCATAACGTTGTTGTCCATTTTATTTGCCCCTTTTCCATACGTAATGCTACCTTCCCTCAGATCCAAAATCCGGTGACTTGACCAGACAGATCTCAGCAAGGGACAATCTTCCAACAGTATAAAGAAAACCCTGTTCCCCTTGATGAAGGAGGGCAGGTTTTTCCTTATGCTGACAGAAGATTGTCCCTTGTCACGATCTATCTAGACAGGCTTGCTGCCCAGAGGGGAGACATTGTGACACATGGAAAAGGGGCAGGAGGGGAACACTATATTAAAATAAAATGAAGACACGTTATTAGCAGTTAGAAAAGTAACTTTTGTAATAAATATATATTATATAAGAATCAAGCTTGCATTAATATCTAAACATTACTACCCCTTTAATACAAAGGCTAGCATGGAATAATAAGTGTTAGGATTCTTTAAAGGGATAGTATTACTTCAAAATTACTATCCCTCATATTGTAGCCCTTAATAAACTGAGTTAAATGACACCAGCGGCATGTCTCAAACCTTTATGGTTTAAGAGATAGCCGCTTTCAAAGTTTCCTCTCCCCTGCTGTCAGCGTTCTGCTGCCAGCAGGGGAATCCGGTCCCAGGACAGGCGGAGGCTCTTAAACAGAGCCGATATCTCGTTATGGAAGGAAAAAGGATTCATTGAAAAAGTCTTCTACGTGTGCTTGGTAACCAAGCACACGTAGAAGACTGTTTCAATGAATCCTTTTTCCTTCCATGAGATATCGGCTCTGCTGGAGAGCCTCCGCTTGACTCAGAGACCGGATTCTCCTGCTGGCAGCAGAACGCTGACAGCAAGGGAGAGGAAACTTTGAAAGCGGCTATCTCTTAAACCATAAAGGTTTGAGAGATGCCGCTAGTGTCATTTAACTCAGTTTATTAAGGGCTACAATATGAGGGATAGTAATTTTGAAGTAATACTATCCCTTTAAGACAGTTACCATACAAATATGTAAGATTATCACAAATCTAAGGCAGTTCAACCCAGTAGAACCACAATTTATACAGCTTTCAGGAACTTATGTACTTCTCATCAACTTGTCTTAAATAGTACGTTTCTGGTTTTTGATAATAGGTTATAAACTTTAGCACAGGGATAGTCAATTGTTGGACTATAAATTCCATCATCCACAACAAACTGTTGGCTCTGCCTGCCGTACAGCAATGTCTGATAGAACACAGAGATAAGTCGCTAACACATACATCCCTCAGAAGGCTCCCTGTTTTAAAGAAATAGTAATACTTTATTATTACTACCTCCCATATTGTACATATTTGTAAAATAAGTTAATAGCCCCCAGGTTCATCTCTCAAACCTTTATGGTTTGAGAGATAACCAAAGGCAAAGATCCCCCCTCCCTCCCCCTTCCCTGAAGTCAGCGTTGTTCTAACTGCAGGGATATCCGGTCTGTCTTTCATCATGTGGCTCTGCAGCAGAGCCGCGATCGCATTAGTAACAAATAATTATTTCACTGAAACTGTCTTCTACATGTGTATGTTATGCTTGCAGCACTGAATGCTCCATGTTCACTCCTTTACATGGGTTGTTTTTAGCCCTGTATCGCTAGGCTGCTGGCATGTGCCTTGTCACAAAGCTCTCTGCAGCAGAATCAGAGAATGTAATTGTCGGAGGAAATACATGTGTTAAAAACAAATAATAAATATAGGCAATATGACAGTAATATCATTTACTTGCAGAAGTCAGACCCGGATTAAGACTACACTGGGCCCTAAGGCAGGTATCTAATTTGGGGAGGCCCGATCTCTACAAACACACACTCCGTTTAATAATTCTGCACCTGATCCCAGCTGTCTGGCTACTGGTTTTCATGGAACCACCATACAGACAATCTGCCACAACAGCTTTGTTTCAACTGTAGTCACAGAACCATGCATACGCTGACTGAAAAACTGGTAGTCACAGAACCTTAACCCCTTAAGGACCGGCAGTCCTGGGACATTTCCGTCCCATAATGCCCGCATAGGAGCACTTGGACGCGCCGGTACACATGACCTGTCGCGTGTATCGGCGCGTCATTATGGGGCCTGATAGAGATCGCTCCGATCTTGGAGCGGTCAATTTCAGGCCCTATTTTTACTTACAGCGCTCCCGGTAGAGCGCTGTAAGTAAAAAGTACGTGACGTACTATGACCGTCATTGGTCCTTGAGTATTTCAAGGACTGTGACGGTCCTGGTACGTCAAGGGTCCTTAAGGGGTTAAATACAATGTCGGATATCGGGTAGCTTTGCTCTACTGAAGATAGAAACCACAAGTACAGTGCGACACTTCAAGCCTTGTATTTAATGTCTAAGCATGAAACAGATCAGTGACGGGCAAGTCTGAATTTGTTGCACTACTGCCAGAGATTGTAAGGGGCCTGGGCATTGAGAGTCACCTGCGACCATGTCCTTCATATTGCCAGGCAACAGCCTAGGTTGCCAATAGTGGCTAATGCAACTTTGGCTTGAATGCTAGACAGGCCTAATTTAAATAAAACACCTTTTTACCTTACTCCACTTACACTGGACTTACAAAAGGACAAAACTAAAAGATCTGACTTGGACAGCTGCAATGACAATTTAATGTGACAAAAGCTAACAGTTACTACATACCCCTGAGTTCTCCAGGAAGAGTAAACAGTATATATACCTTATCAATGGCTTTCCCCACTCTTGACACACTGCTGTGGATGTCCTTGTGGTCTGAGGCTAGTTTCTGAACAGTGTCTTTGATCCGTTTACAGCACTGTGTCAACACGAGCGACAACGTCCCAGATAATTCACCATCTTGATCTAATGAGAGGGAAAAAAAAATATATGTATATTTATAGTTTTGTTAATTCATCCATAGCAACAGTCCAGATTAAATTATTTTTCAGTATATTTTCTAAGAAAAAAAGTTTTTGTTTTTTTTTGTTTTTTTTTTGGAACCTATAAATGAAATTGCACTATATAACTTTAAACAGAACGCACTCCTAAGTAGTATCTGTATGAGGGGTAGGCAAACACTGGCATTCCAGCATTTTGCACAAGTGAACTAAGTGGCTCCCAGAAGAACAAACTCTATTAGTAGGCAAGAATACAGAGAAGCACTGATCCCAATGTCACATGGGAACTGGTGTTCAGGCACACGTTTTAGACCATTCGAATGAAGGGATTTGTGGTAACCAACGAGATTGCTGCACTTCTCAAGCGCCTCCATGTCGACCGACACGAATCTCCTGCTGACAGCTTTACAGCTGTCAGTAGGAAACAGCGAACTTTAAAAGCCTGTATCTCTTAAACCATAGCAGTTTGAGAGATACGTTTTGTTGCATTTAGCTCAGCTTTTTAAGCTCTTCTAAATGCAAAAAAAACTTTTTTTTGGACATTACTAACACTTTAACCCTCTGCTTTATATGAGTAAGTCTCAAAACAGGTTGCATGGAAGCCCAGAACAAAACAGGCAATACAACTATTTAGTAACAACTGCCTGTTTTAAAAAAAAAAAAAAAAAAAAAAAAAAAAAAAAAATTTAGCTCCAGTATCAGTACATTTGATATGGGCATCACAATTAACTGAGTGCTTTGCGATGCAATGCATTGCATAGCCCTCTGGCACTCAAAGGGTTAAGGGACAGGACAGAGGAGTCTTTAAGCAGGGACAGAACAGGGCTCCTCACATCAACACAGGTGAATGTAAGAGGTTCAGTCATTCTGAAGGATCTTCCCAAGTGAACAGCATTCACTTGTGTTTGAGGAGATACTGCTGAGGCTTGAGAACAGGGTTAAGTAACCATCTTAAAGGGATAGTACTGTTTCATAATAAAAACAGCTCCAATTAATCTTCACAGTATTTGGGCCATGGAGAGTGTTATTTCAGTATTGTCAGAGTAGTAGTTCAAGAGTAATTGAATGATAAAGTATCCCCCTCCCACCCCTTTTACTGATGTAACACTGCTCACCTCAGAGCAGCAAGACTGTCCGGATGGATTGCAGAGAGGGACAATCTTCAGTGGTCACAAGGAAAAACCTGTCAAGGGGGGCAGGGTTTTCCTTATGTTCACAGTAAGAATATTGTCCCTTGCTGTGAGCTGTCTGGTCTTAAAGGGGATCTATCGCCATAGTACAAATGTGTGGCAAACATTAGATTATCTAGAGATAATCTTGATTTTTTTTTTAATCCTATTTTGATGAAAATTAACGTTTAACCCCTTAACGACCGGGGTATCAGCGTCGCGACTCAACGTCCACTGAGCTTTTTTTTTTTTTTTCCCCCCAGAGTGCAGCCGTGGGGGGAGCCTGGAACTCCATGATGGTCATAGTACGTCATGGGTCGTTCAGTCAGATCGACCCTTGACGTACTATGACCGTCAAGGGTCGTTAAGGGGTTAAAGACTGCACTTCCGGATAAACTGTGGGTACAGCTCTATACTCGCAGTCTGTCACTCTGCCTCCACTCCCCTCCCTCTATCCAGCCTCCTGTCTGTAAGATGGCGCGCTCTCATTGGCAGAGATAGTCATCGGAGGAGGCTGGATAGAGGGAGGGGAACGGAGACAGAGTTACAGACCGTAACCGCAGTCTATCCAGTCTTTAAATGTTATTTGTTTTAATCCTATTTTGCAAAAAATGTAATTATTCAAGAAATCCACCTAATCGCTAGATAATATAATGTTTTACACACATTTGTACTGTGGTGACAGATCTCCTTTAAGGCTAGATTCCACATCTGTGCTGAGCAGGTGTAAAAGGGGCGGGAGGGGGATACTTTGTCATTAAATTACCCTTGAACTACAACTCTGACAGAATTGAAATAACACTCTCATTGGCTCAAATACTATGAAGATTAATTGGAGCTGCTTTTATTTTGAAACACTGCTATCCCTTTAACCCTCTGAGCGCCAAAGAGGTATCCAACACACTATGCTGCAATGTGTTTGATACCTCTCTGACACTCAAAGGGTTACAGCCCAATATTCAAAAAAGAGAAAATTTACTCACCGATATTTATATTTCCTCTGTGTCCTTCCACGGCAATACTGTGGGTTGTAGCTCCTCCTCTCCAGCTGGTAGGACCAATTAATCTTTTTCTACTTAAGCGCCTGCTCTGCTACCTGTCCTCAGTTATATGTATATCCAAGCTGGAATGAGAGGACATGTTAGTTATAGGTTACATAAAGAGAGCTTTCCCTATTTGTACATTATTAAACATCCGTACAGGGAACGATACTATTACCAATACCCTCAGGGTGGGGTGCCGTGGAAGGACACAGAGGAAATATAAATATCGGTGAGTAAATTTTCTCTTTTCCTCTGTGTCCAATCCACGGCAATACTGTGGGACTTACCAGAGCAGTATCCCTATGGGCGGGACTTTAATCAAGGATTTTGGGCAGGAGTGGCTGCTTGGAGCACCTTCCTGCCAAAGCTAGCATCTTCTGCCGCCTGAATATCTAGACTATAATGTCTTACGAATGTAGATACTGACGACCAAGTGGCTGCCTTACAGATTTCAGTTGCTGAAGCCACGTTCTTTAAAGCCCAAGAAGATGCTACTGCTCTCGTAGAATGAGCTTTTAACCCTGTTGGGGGTATTTTGTCAGCTGACTGGTAAGTTAAGATGATGCAGTCTCTTATCCATCGAGCAATGGAAGCCTTGGATGCTGCAGTCCCTTTATATTTCCCACAAAAATGCACAAACAGAGCATCTGTTTTCCTAAAGGAGTCAGAGCGCTTGAGATAAATTTTCAAACATCTACGTAAATCAAGATTTTGCAGGCGAGTATCTGGATTAAGAATAGAGGCTGGAGGAAAAGTAGGTAAGACTATCTCCTGACTTAAGTGAAAACTGGAGATTACTTTACTTCTGAAGGAGGATTTTGGCCTCAGGACTACTTTGTCCTGGTGAAACACTAAATAAGGTGATTTACAGAGCAGGGCCTGTAACTCTCCCACACGTCTGGCTGAGGTGACTGCCGTAAGGAGTATGGTTTTTAGAGTGAGGTGCTTCAAGGAAACCAGCTCCAGGGGTTCAAAGAATGGATGGGCAGAGAGTTGTTGGAGGACCAAATTTAAATCCCAAGGGGGAATGATTTCCCTAATTGTGGGTTTAATTCTAGAAATGGCTGAAAGATATCTTCTGATAATATACTGTTCAGCAAAAGGATGGGCAAGAATGGCAGAGATAGCAGAAAGCTGTACCTTTAAGGATGCTGGTTTTAACCCTTTGTTAAATCCTTCTTGTAAGAATTCCAAGATGGCTTCTGGGGATATGTTATGCCTATTCAGACCTTTAGACATACACCATGAACGAAAAGTTGCCCAAACTCTATAATAAATCCGGGAAGAAGAAGGTTTTCTGCCCTGAAGAATGGTATTGATGACAGAGTCCGATAATCCTGAGTATTTTAAAGAGCTCCGTTCAGCCTCCAGGCCATCAGATTCAAGAAGGCTGGGTCCGGATGTAGAACAGGGCCTTGTGACAGTAGGTCTGGTATGTTTGGTAGTTTTACTGGAGGTCGGGTTGAGAGTTTTATGAGGTCTGCATACCACAGTTTTCTGGGCCAATTTGGAGCGATCAGGATCACATTGGCTTGATCCCTTCTTATTTTTCTTACTACTTCCATGATTAGTGGAAGAGGAGGAAAGACATATGCTAGTGGAAAATTCCATGCTGTTTGAAGAGCATCCTGCTGTAGAGCCAGAGGAGTTCTCCATCTGGACATAAACTGCTTGCACTGGGTGTTTTCCGGAGTGGCCATAAGGTCTATGAGAGGCCTGCCCAGTGATGACGTGATGCTTCTGAAGATGGACTTTTTCAGGGACCATTCCCCTGGATCCAAATGGTTCCTGCTTAGGAAGTCCGCTTCTCTGTTTAATCTGCCTGACAGGTATGATGCTTTCAGGTTCAGTAAGTGATGTTCTGACCAGTATAAGATCTGGATCGCTAAGTGATTGAGTCGAAGACTTTTCGTTCCTCCTTGATTCATCAAGTAACTGACCGCTGTGGTGTTGTCTGACCTCACCAATACTGCTGTAGTCTTCAGATAAGGCTGGAATACTTTCAACGTTCTCCATACTGCTAGAAGTTCCAAATAGTTGATGTGGAACTTCGATTCCTTGGCTGACCAAGTGCCCTGTGTTGTTTTTGTCCTCCAAATACCTCCCCATCCTTGAAGACTGGCATCCGTAGTCACCGTCTCCCATTGAGGTTCCAAGAGAGATCTCCCTTTTTTGAGGTTCTCCCGAATGCTCCACCATACTAATTCCTTCTTGGTTGAGGGAAGCAGAGGAATTGGTAGAGATGGATTGAATGGGTCTTTCTTGAAAAATTTTAAGTAATTTTCCTGAATTAGTCTTCCGTGGGTTCTGGACCAAGGAATCACCTGTTGGGCAGAAGTCAGATTGCCTAAAAGTTTTGCAAATGATTTTGCTGACTGAACTCTGTATTTTCTGAACCGACTTACGGCATGATAGATTCTGTCTTGTCTGTCTGTTGATAGAGTCACCCGTGCTTGAAGAGTGTTTATTTTGACCCCTAGAAATATGAGTGACTGAGAGGGGGATAATAGGCTTTTTTGTGTATTGATAATCCAACCCAGATGCTTTAGCAGATCCAGACATGCTTGAGTGTTGATTGACGCTTGCTGTGGAGAATCTGCTATCAGGAGCATGTCGTCCAGGTAAGGAACTATTCGGATTCCTCTTAACCTCAGAACACCCATGACTACTGCCAGGATCTTGGTGAAAACTCGGGGGGCTGTAGCCAGGCCGAACGGAAGTACCTTGAACTGATAATGGCGTCCCAGTATGTGGAATCTCAGAAATCTTCTGTGAGATTCTCTTACTGGTATGTGATAATACGCGTCCTGGAGATCTATTCTGGTCAGGAAAGCTTGAGGTTGGATTATCTTGAGAATAGAGGACATTGTTTCCATCTTGAATTTCCTGATGTGTAGCCATGTATTCACTTGCTTGAGGTTCAGAATGACTGATTTCTCCTGATGGTTTTGAAACACAAAAAAGATTCGAATAAATTCCTCTGAACCTCTGGATCTGAGGGATCTCTTCTATGACTCCCATCTGAAGAAGCCTCTGAATCTCTTTTCTCATATTTGGGATTAAATGTTTGTTCCTGATGTTGGATGTCTGAAAACTTGACTGTTGGGGGACAGTTCGAAATTCCAGAGCATACCCTATCTCTAAAATCTGGGATACCCAGTGGTCCGGTTGAATCTCTTCCCATTGTTTTTGGAAGGCTTGAAGCCTGCCCCCCACCGGACGAGATAGGGTATTGCTGGCTTCATTGAGGGTTTTGAGCAAAGTTAGTCTTTCTCTGGAACTCTCTTCTGGTTCCTGCTCGCGTGTTCTGTCCAGCGCCTCCTCTTCTTTGGTTATAGGAAGAACCAGGCCTATATCTTCTGGAATCTCGAAAGGACTGACGCTTAGATCTAGCAGATCTTGGGGAGGATGTCCTCTGGCGACGTTCTTGAGGGAGGAAAGGGCTTTTCCCTCCTGAAGATTTCTTAATAATTTCTTGTAACTGATCTCCAAAAAGTTTGCTTCCCAGATATGGAAGAAACCAACTTGTTCTTGGACGAGGCATCAGCTTCCCAAGCCTTAATCCATAAGGCCCTGCGAGCTATGACTGATAGTGCTGAAGATCTAGCAGTTAACTTGATATTATCCAAGGATGCGTCACATGAAAAGTTGACCGCGTCTTTGATAGTGGCGACTTCCTTCAGGAGCTTAGATCTTGAGACAGAGGAGTCGATCTTTTCTTCCAGATCTGTTAGCCATAGACGCAGGGTGCGGAACATACAGGCCATAGCTGTGGCTGATTTGAGGTTATGCCCAATTGTAGTGTACTGTTTCTTTAGGGCACTATCTGCTCTTTTATCCATTGGGTCTCGAAGTGTTGTTCCATCTTCCATTAAGATTGTTGTTCTGCGGGATACTTGGGCTACTTCAGCATCCACCTTGGGAGGATTAGTCCAAGTTGCCACTTCTTCTTCTGGAAAAGGATACATTCTATGGAATCTGCGCGATACAGCAGACTTTTTATCACCTTGTTTCCATTCATTCTTTATAATGTCCTGAATGGAACTATGGACTGGAAATTGCGGTGACGATTTCTTATACCCAATGAAAGCTGCATCCATCACGTTAAGGTCTTTTTGTGATTCTGATAGACCTAAAGTTTTACGCATGATCTTAATCAGGTTGTCAATCTTCTCAATACCAAAATTGCCCGATTCTTCAGTAATTTCGCCTTCTTCTGCAGAAGAGGGTGCTGATTCCATATCCATAACGCTATCTTCATCTTCTTCATCTTGTATTCGCCTGGAAGGTCCCTCATCTGGATCAGATGGTCTCTGACGCTTCTTAGATGACTCTTGTAGTGCAGAGAAAGTTTCCTGCATAGATGAGCGCATCCACCCCAAAAATTCCTGGAATTGTGAGGGAATAACATCTCCTGCTGCTTTCCTTAAACATTCTGCGCATAATTTTGATGAATCAGAAGGGTTCAATTTCGTATCACAACTTGCACAGCTTTTTGCCTTAGGGGCTGCTTTATCATCCTTAGAATCAGATGAAGGTTTAGGCTTTTCAGCTTTTTGAGCAGACATGATCAAAAGAAAAAAACCCCTTGGCAGGTAACAGCTTCAAATAACTTTAAATACACATATATATATAAATGTACAATATATATAAAGTATCAAGCTAACAGGACTTACCCCATGCCTTAATTCGTGCTGTTATATACAGCATGCCTCCAGATCGCCTCCCCCTCTGCTTCCTTTAGCGTGCGGTTCACTGCTGGAGCGCACGCTGTTGATTTCCTGTTCTGGTGCATAAGACCGCTCATCAGCCGCCCGCGTCTGCTGTAGCTTGCCGGGCAGGGCGCCCGCATCGGAGGAAGGCTTGTTACCAGTCGGGGTAAAGGATTCAGGACTCAGTATGTGCCCAAGAGTCCGTGATCCAGAATGCAGAGGTGAGGGATGAACATGCCGCTAGCGTGTGAGGCTAGCGACATAAAAAAAAAAATAATAAAGCCGCATGTTTCTTCTTTTTTTTTTTTTTTTTTCATTTCCACGGCGTGGAGGCCTGAGCCTCCGTCCTCCCAGCTGTGGTAGGACCAAAATAACTGAGGACAGGTAGCAGAGCAGGCGCTTAAGTAGAAAAAGATTAATTGGTCCTACCAGCTGGAGAGGAGGAGCTACAACCCACAGTATTGCCGTGGATTGGACACAGAGGAAACTTTAGTAATTCTGGATTAAACCCACCGCCTCTTAGTGGACAAATACAATTTCCCAATGATTTCAATCTCTTAGCCTCACATGACCTGCCAGGACCAGTTTGCCAGTCCTGACGTTAAGGACCAGTGCTCTGCCATCACACAATTCATTGGGGGAATAAAATAAATAAATACAATTCTGTGGTCCTTAACCTCTTAATGACCGGCCAACTGTTAAGAACCAATGGGGCATTTTTCTTTCCCAATGGATTTATGGGTCACCAAGCAGCATCCAGCCACACAACGAACCCGGAAATCCATGACGTGACAGGAAAGTGACGGTCCTGGCACATCAAGGGGTTAATGGCCACCCACAAGTGAACTGGGTGGTCATTAAAGTGTTAAGCCCTTGAAAGCTAAAGTGTTATCCAAATGCTTGCTTTGCAATGCAATGGAGACTTCTCTAACATTCAAGGGTTTAACCCCTTAAGGACCATGTAAAGTGCTGATTGTCACGCATTTTTTGCCTTAAGGACCAGTGATGATACTGGCACATCACGTTCTTTTTACTTCCCGTCCTGCGGGAGCGCTGTAAGGAAACAGACTGCTCCAAGTGGAGAGATCTCTCTCAGACCCCAATTCGGAGCTTCGATACATGTAACAGGTCACATGTACAGGCACGACGGCAAGGATCAAAGTGGTCCATAAGGGATGGTATCTTTCCTGGACCGCTGGTCATTAAGTGTTAAAAGCCTCATTTACATCAAAATATGATTTTAGTCTTACCTGTTAAATCCTTTTCTCTTAGTCCATACAGGTTACTGGTAAATTTGGGTAGGCGATCAGCCTCTTTAAATAGGCAGAAACAATTCTGAGAAGTGACTGCTGGGTGGAGCCATCCTCCTCTCCTTAGTTTGCAGCTAGCCAATCCCCAGCTGTTTTTGAGACAGCTCCATAGAAGTGAATGGAGCAATGGTGCCTATGAGGTAAACGTGCGCCTTAAAGGCATGGAACATACAGTAGACGAGGTGAATACCAAAACACAAAACCACTCAAAAGCCAACTAGAATTAAACAGTAGACTCAATAAACACTGATCCCAGTAGGGAAAGTGTCCAAAACCCCTCAAAAGGTGCTAACCAGAAGCAAACAGGTTAAGCTACCACAGAAACTTGTTCCAAACACCTCACAGACATACAGAAATAAACCCAATGAGTGCATGAGTATGTAATAGGAGATCCAAATGAGACCCCTGTGCGGAGGGGAAGCATGGGACATGTGGACCTCAGCACTCAAAGGGTGCTCACCTTTTTCAGCAGATCTTCTATCTTCAGATTACCATATTATCAAGAAGAAGCCTCAGTGGGCAACTCCTGGGGAAAGAACTTGCAGCCAAGATTTTCCCCCCAGGGCTTAGGTCCACAAAAGCACCTGGCAAACAGAGCTATCCACATTTGAGTGATGGGAACTGTCAGTGATGGTAATCCGCCTAATGGTGGTTTCCCATATCTAACAGAAAAATAATAAATAAGCTAAAACTATAGCAGGACTGTTCTCTTGCCTTGTGTCTTGACCAAGGAACAAATCTTACTGGTTGGGGATTGGCTAGCTGCAAGCTAAGGAGAATTGATAGGCTTCATCCAGCAGTCACTTCTCAGACTTGTTCCTGCCTACTTAAAGGGGCTGATCGCCTACCCAAAGTTACCAGTAACCTGTATTGGACAACAGAGAAATAGGGTTTTACATTTGTGAAGATATTTTTCCCCCAGAATTACTGAAGTTTCCTTTTCTGCATGTGGCACTTTCTTCCCCCCCGATAACGTGGTGCTTTTAACACTAGAACAAAGAATGCAAAACAGATCTAGGGTATTAACCACAAGACAAGAGAGGACCGATACCACAAACCTTCCACTGGTTTAAAGGGATATTAATGTTTCATAATAAAAGCAGCTCTAATTAATCATCAAAGTATTTGGACTTTGGAGAATGTTATTTCAATTCTGTCAGAGTTGTAGTTCAAGAGTAATTCAATGACAAAGTATCCCCCTCCCGCCCCTTTTACTGATGTCACACTGTTCAGCCAGATCAGAAGGGAGGTGCCCAGGTAGATTGCAGAGAGGGACAATCTTCAATTAAGATAAGGGAAAAACCTGAAAAGCTTGTCAAGGGGGGCAGGGATTTCATTGTTCTCATAGGAAGAAGGTTGTCCCCTGCTGTTATCTGTCTGGTCTATGGACTGGATTCCACATCTGAGAAGAGATGACTTACACTAGGTAAAAGGGGCGGGAGGGGAAACTTTGCTTGTGAATATCTCATAAACCATAAAGGTTTGAGAGATAAGACTTATATCGTTCTTTATTTTGTAGGCATTCAAAAAACATGAAGTTAAAACGAAGTGTTACTATCCCTTTAAGTGGGACTTTTAACTTCTAGAATGTATTGGAGACCAGGGGTTAAAGGTCTCACGTAGAACAGAAATGTGGGGAAAGGTTTTTTTTTTCTGCTGTAGTTTATTTTAGAATCGCACCTCTTCTTTTATGGATAAGGCCCATCCAATATCATCAAACAGCTGAAAGTACAGGGAAGGACTGCTATGGGAAGACTGGCAGATACTGTACCATTCAAACAGCAACAAAAGGCAGCACAAAACATTCTCTACTCCGCTGGAAAATGACACAAGCAACAGACATTGTTCCATCAGACAAAGGTTACTCTCCTAAAGTGAATAGGGGATCAGCACCAGTAACACAAGGGACATTCACACTGAACTGACCGGTAATACAAGAGAAACATAATACTCCAGTCCCCTAACACTCAGTATAAATCACACAGGGATGTCCATATTCAATAAGATAAAGAGGTACAATTCTGGAGCAAACCAGCAGCATTATAGGGGACAAACAGCAGACAGGTCTGCAATGCACTGTGACGCAATGAACTGGAGAGTTCTCGAGCATTCAAACAGGTAAACAGCTCCATTTCATTCAATGAGAATTTGGGGAATTCTTTATGCTGCAATTGGTTTCATCCAAAACTGCACCTCTTTAGCTTACTGAATACAGCCCAGAAACCCATACTTCTACCTGGTAAATACAGATGGACTGACAGGTTATATAAAGCATTTCATAGGGCAGAGTAATGTGTTTATGTGGAGAGGAACATTTAACTCCTTAGTGACAAGAGCTTTTTTTTTTTTTTTTTTTTTTTTTTTTTTTACAGTAGAGGACGAGCAATTATGGCCTTTTTCAACCATATTTACTTCTAATTCATTTATTCTACACTTAATAATTATGGGCTTTTTTTATACCACATTTATATGTAAAACCCATTAAATTTGATAAAAAAAAAAAAAAAAAAAAAAAAAAAAACAATAAAACACCCCCCCACACACACTTTTTATAGTTTTTCCTGTGATAAAAATGAACCAGCTGAGCACAAATTAACAGGGACTGGATGAAAAAGGTATCAACGTTTGTTCATACCTCCCAATTATCGCCTTTTTAGGGGGTACTGTTCTTCTGAGGCAAAAAATCTCAATCCCTCTTTTAGGAGATCAGACTGCACTGTGTGCACAATTATTAGGCAAGTTGCATTTTTGAGGATTAATGTTATTATTGAACAACTACAGTTCTCTCCGTCAATCCAAAATGTTAAGAAACCTTAAACCTGAATATTTAAGAAAGTAAAAGTGAGGTTTGGGCTTTCTTAGGAAAACATATGTATGCACAATTATTGGGCAGCTATTAGTATGCAGAATTATTATGCAACTAAAAAGGAAAAAAGGATAATTTTCCCATCTTACATGTTTATTTTCATCTATTTAAGTGAGAATACTAAAAACAAACAACTCAAACATTTATGACTTTTAAAAAATAGCCACCCTTCTTTTCAGTAAGAGTCATAAGCCTTCCATTCATGGAGTCTGTCAGTTTCTTGATCTGTTGATGATCAACTTTTTGTGCAGCAACAACCACAGCCTCCCAGACACTTCAAGAAAGGTGTACTGTTTTCCTTCAGTGTAAATCTGCCATTTACGAAGGGCCCACAAGTTCTCAATAGGGTATATTATAGGTCAGGTGAGGAAGGGGGACATGTCATTATTTTATCATCTTTAAGGCCTTTACTGGCTAGCCACGCAGTGGAGTACTTCAATGCATGCAATGGAGCATTGTCCTGCGTAAAAATCATGGTCTTCTTGAAAGATGCAGACTTTCTTCTGTACCACTGCTTGAAGAAAGTGTCTTCTAAAAATTGGCAGTAGGTTTGGGAGTTGAGTTTGAGTCCATCTTCAACCCGAAATGGTCCAACTAGCTCATCTCTGATAATACCAGACCATACCAGTAATAATAATAATGTAATTTCATTACTGTCAGAGTTGTAGTTCAAGAGTAATTGAATGATAAAGTATCTTCCTCCCACCCTTTTTACCTATGTAACACTGCTCACCGCAGGAATCTGGTTGCTTGACCAGACAGATAACAGCAAGGGACAATCTTCTTGCTGTGAGAACAATGAAAACCCCACCCCCCCTTAACAGGTTTTCAGGCTTTTCTTCTGTGTACTCCACTGTAGCATTAAATCTATGGGCTTTATCTCCTCTCCTCCAGCTGGTAGGACTGGTCAATTTGCATTTAAAGGTGACGCCACCCCTTCCTTCCTCAGTTTTTTCTGGTCCTTACCAGCTGGAGGGTTAGGAGGCGAGAGCCTCCATTCATACCAAAAGGTTCCAAGGCCTAGACTACAATGCAAGTTACAGGGAAACCCTCATACTCCTCTGAATTCGGCGGAGAAGGGGTAAACAACACTTGCCCTGATATCCCACTAAGATCTTTGGGACCCAGGGAAAACCGTTACCAGTTTGATACGATCCATCATCCGAATAACAGAGAGAGATGCTTCAGTGAGCGTTCCATCGATGAACCGGAACAGGACGTTCTAAGGGAAAGTGGGCCGTCTGTCTGCTTCACTTTGTGCAGCAACCTAACCAGAAGTGGAAGAAGCATGGAAATGGAAAGCAGTAATGGAAAGCACACTGTGTATATAAACCAGCCAGTCTTTGAGTTCAGGTAAGACATATATATTTATATTCACCTGTTTCTGAAAGTATTGTTTTCCTAGCAAGAGTTTAAAGGGATAGTAATACTTCGTTTTAACTTTATTTTATTTTGTAGGCATTAAAAAAACATGAAGAATGATATAAGTCTTATCTCTGAAACCTTTATGGTTTAAGAGATATTCACAAGCAAAGTATCCCCCTCCCGCCCCTTTTACTGATGTAACACTTTTCAGCCAGAGCAGAAGGGAGGTGCCCAGGTAGACTGCAGAGAGGGACAATCTTCAATTAAGATAAGGGGAAAACCTGAAAAGCTTATCAAGGGGGGCAGGGCTTTCATTGTTCTCATAGGAAGAAGATTGTCCCCTTCTGTTATCTGTCTGGTCTATGGACTGGATTCCACATCTGAGAAGAGATGGCTTACACTAGGTAGAAGGGGCGGGAGAGGGAAACTTTGCTTGTGAATATCTCTCAAACCATAAAGGATTGAGAGATAAGACTTATATCGTTCATGTTTTTTTAATGCCTACAAAATAAAATAACGTTAAAACGAAGTATTACTATCCCTTTAAGTTAGCAGAATGTCATCCTCTTCTAAACCTACCCCGGCTAAAGATAAACCTGCTGAGGGTTCTTCCACCAAGGAGGAAAAGGCACAGAAAAACAAAAATTTGACTTCATGTGATAGAAAGCTGCAAACCTCTGATCCTTCTCCTTTATGTCAGGAGTGTGCAAACAAGGATGTATCCAGTCAAATGCCTAGATTAGAAGATCCTGCGGAGGGTACCTCTGCAGGAGCTATACATGCAGATGATGCTTATAGCCTTCAGGGAGTTGAATCAGATTACTCTTCTGAGATGGAAGGAGGAGAACTTCAAGATGACTCTGGAGCATTTAGTACTGATAAAATAGAACCTTTTCTAAAAGCACCTTAGGAAAACGTTGGGCCTGGATGACAAGCACAAAGAATTAGGCAGGCATTCTGGATGCTGCATTTGTAGGAAACCAGAAGGCTTCTCCATGTTTTCCGGTTCACCATGCAATTTCAGACATTATAAATTCAGAGTGGAAGAGAGCAGATAAACATTCAACAAAGAGATTTACTAAAACATACCACTTTGAAGAGAAGGATGTAATTAACTGGGTAACACCCCCTAGAGTAGATGCTGCAGTTTCAAGAATTGCCTATTCCACTGGAAGATGGAGCAACATTAAAAGGACCCAATGGATAAGCGTATGGAATCTGCGTTAAAGCGACAGTACTCCTTAATTGGACAAAACATAAAAGTCGCAACTGCCCTTGCTTGCATAGCTAGTACCATGCGTATATGGATAACTGGCCTGGAAGAAAAATTATTCTTCAGTTCCCAGATCCAAACTGCTCAAGGAAGAGGCAACTATTAAAGAAGCAAAAATAACTTTGTATGTGATGCATCTCTAGATTCCTTGTGAATTGCAGCCAGATCATCAGCATTATCCATCTCTGCCAGACGTGCACTATGGTTAAAACCATGGGGTGCAGATGGCTCATCAAAATCTAAGCTCATGTCTCTGCCTTTTACTGGCGATAAACTGTATGGTGAACCGCTGGAGGAGTTAGTTAAGCAGATGACAGGGGGGGGGGTAAGAGTGCATTCTTACCCCAGGATAGACAAAGTAGATCTTCTCCAACAAGATCATCAGGCTAAAACCAAGGAATTATCCTTTTCGTGACTCCAAGCGTTCAGTCCAGACAACAGCCTTATTCTCATACAAGAGGGGGATTCAGAAAAAACTACCACAAGAAGGCTTCTTTTAAAAAGAAATTCTGAATTCCAGCGGCTCCCTCCTCCAGAGCAGGTTGGGGGTCACCTGCACTTGTGCAGGAGTGTCTGGAAAACATCGGACAAATGGGTCAAATAAATCCTGGAGGAGGGATATCCATTAGAATTCCACGTGACCCCATACAATCACAGATTCAAGATTTCCTGTAAACAAACAGAGCAAGGACTACAGGATCCTCTTAGACCTAGTGTGGATAAACAAGTTCCTGGTACAAAAACATTTCAAGATGGAAACGGTTACATCTGTTATCAGAGCCATACAGCCCAACAGTTACCTTACAAAAATAGACTTACAAGATGCTTACTTTCACATCCCAGTTAAAACGAGCCATCGCAGATTCCTGAGATTCAAAATAAATAACCTTCATTATCAGTTCAAGGTCCATCCATTTGGCCTACCTACTGCACCAAGAATCGTCACAAAAATTCTTGCGGCTGCTCTGGAAGATCTATGGGAAGAAGGGATCAACATCATCACGTACTTAGACGACATACTGCTTATAGCATTATAATACCACCAAGCAAAGACACAGACTGCAAGAGTAACACAGCATCTTACAAGTCTAGGTTGGGTTATCAACCAATGAAAATGTCAACTTTTTCCCAGCACAGACCATAACCTTTCTTGGGATGTTAATCAACACCAAGGAAGCAAACGTCACCCTAATGCCCCAACAGATATTGAATATTCAAAGAACAGACTTCAGGTCAAGAGTGCTCAAACGGCAATGGAGAACCTGAGGAATATGGCATCAGCAGTTCAAGTGATTCTTTGTTCAAGGTTCCACATGAGATCCCTGCAACACCTCTTCTTAAAATTATGGAACAGGGTGTAACGGAGGTTAAGGATGCCGGGGTGTCCACCTCCGATGTGCCGCTCTCCTCACTCTCGAATCCGGACAGTCAGCATGCCTCGGACTGGCGAAACCTCACCGGAGCTCTACTCAAACCTGCAGGGGGCGCTGGAGGTCCGTCGAATGCGAGCCAATCGAAGGCCCCGGTCTGGGTCTCTGTACGTTGTCCCGGGTCTTCAGTTCGCAGCAGGAGCACCGGAGCCGTCGAACTTCGCTGGATACCCACGGGGAAATAGTGAATTCAGCTTCCCGTGACTCGCCTAGGATGGGAGTCAAAGTGGTCTCGTTAGACCATCAAAAGAACGAGACACACACTCCGGAGTTCCACGCAGTAACACACTTTATTGCCAAAACTCTCCCTTTTTATAAATAATCCCAACAATAAAACAATAGAACATAATTTGGCTTGACTTTTAACCAATGACCTTTTGGCCTACTAAAACACTTCAAACCCGACTGGTCACTTGGTTTGACCAATGGAGGCTAAGCCTTCGGGCGTTGGCCCAGTCCCATCTCGCGAGTGACCGCTAGTGACGTCACTCGCCTCTCCGGCCAATCTCCAGGCCGCCTACCCAAACCCTTCGACGTAACTGAGCGTCCGTGCACTCCGGTAGCCTCTACAATGGCGGCCCGCTCCTAAGGGTCCGAACTGCACACATTAGTCCCCCATCCCCTCCTTTTAGACCAGGGAGTCCAAATGAATCGTTCATATTCGAATACCAGTCGAACAGTCCCTTTTAGTCGACTGGTTTCGATTCTCTTACTTAAATCCGCCCTTCCTTAGGGTGCCCGGTGGCCAAGTAAGTCACTGAACAAAGGTTCGACAAGGTTCGACAGACAAAAATCAGCCCTTCCCCAGGGTGCCCGGTGGCCAAGTAAGTCCGTGTACAAGAGGGTTCCTACACTTTCTCCAGTAACAGCCTATGGTCCGTTACACAGGGATTACAAGAACCGAATACAGATGATTCTTCTTCCAAAATCCATCAGGAACCAGTTGTCTTGGTGGACAAAACCAGTGAATCTGAAGAAGGGAAAATCCCTACTAGACCACCAGTATGTGGTAATCCTCACAGATGCCAGTCTATTGGGATGCAGATCAATAACTGTGCAAGGCAAGTGGTCCACAGCAGAACAGAGGTTACACATCAACTTGCTAGAAATAAGAGCCGTAACAAACACCCTGAGGCACTTTCAAATCAAAAACTACAGGGACAGGCAGTGCACATAAGATCCGACAACACCACAGCGGTAATGTACATCCAAAACCAGGGTGAAACAAGATGCAGTTCCTTAAACATAGAAGTGGCCCCCATTCTATCATGGGCAAAAAAAAACATTGAATAACCATTTCAGCATCCCACATATCTGGAGTACACAACATAACAGCAAGCTTTCTGAGCAGGACTCAGTTAGACCCAGGGGAATGGTGCCTGAATCAGGAAGTTTATCAAATAATTTCAATGTGGGCAAATCCAGTAATCGACTTGAGGGCCACACCAGCCAACACCTTCTCCTGGTGGTACAGCCCAACAGCCCCGGGCCAGGATGCACTCAAGCATTCCTGGAATTTCTCTCTGGGGTACATTTTTACTTCTATTCCCTTAATACGAGAAGTATTAAGGAAAATCAGAAAGGAGAAGATACAACTGATTCTCATAGCACCACGATTGCCCAGACAGAGCTGGTTATCAGAACTAGTAACACTGTCGACGCTTCCTCCATGGACTCTTCCGTTAAGACAGGACCTCCTATACCAGGGGCCAGTATACCACCCCAACTTAGGTGGAAAAATCCCAACAGCCTGGAGGCTGAATGGAAATATTTAAAATAAAAAGAAGGAGTTTCTGACTCAGTAATCAACACCATGCAGGAAGCTATCCACTACCAAGGTGTATACCAGAGTTTGGAAAACGTTCACGAATTGGTGCAGTCAGAATAGTATTTCAGAAAATACCAAAGTAGTGTTAGATTTTCTTCAGAGAGGTTTCACCTTGGGCCTAAATCCTGCATCTATTAAGGTCCAGAGCTCAGCCCTGTCGGCGATCTTTATTCAACAGTGGGTAGATGACACACTCATAAAATGTTTCATACGGGCCATTGAAAAAGCTCGTCCTAGAATTACAGATGTTATCCCCTCTTGGGATCTTAATCTGGTCTTAAATCAATTGACAGCCTCCTCATTATCTGAGCCTATAGATCAAATCCAGATAAAGCATCTAACTTGGAAGACAGTGTTTTTAACTGCAATAACATTTCATAAAAGAGTCGGTGAGCTACACGCCCTTTCTTGTCAGGCCCCCTATTTAGTTATCCACCAGGATAAAATGGTTTTACGAATGAAGCCATTTTTAGAGGAAAGGTTATATCAGACTTTCATCTAAATCAAGAAATTAATCTACCGTCTTTCTGTGGCAACCCTTCTGGGGTTAAAGAAGAGACTTCACTCTCTAGATCTGGTTCGTTGTGTGTCAGCATATCTTCAAGGAACCAAAGATTTTCAGAGATCAGACTCCTTATTTATTAGTTTTCAGGGCAAATAAAAGAGGCTCCACAGCCTCAAAGGCATCTAATGCCCAATGGATCATTCGGTGTATTCAAGCATCATACTCAGGCCAAAATGGAACCCCCTGTCAAAATTAAGGCCCACTCTACTAGCTCAATGTCAACATCAAGGACTTACAGAGCAACCACTTAACCAGAAGAGATTTGCAAATCAGCAACCTGGTCTTCAGCTTCCACGTTCATAAAACATAAGCTAGATGTTGCTGCATCTGCTGAGGCAAAGTTTGGAAGAAAAGTCCTTGAGGAGGTTATTCCACAATAACCTGGTAGGAAGTATCCGTTTCAATTTTCACTTTTGGGTGCCATATTATTAAATTATATACGTCGTTATGTATCACCTTAGTTATAAGGGAGCATGTGGTCTACCCACCCTGTTATTCGCCTAGGAATTTCCCATAGATTTAATGGTGCCGTGGAGTACACGGAAGAAAGCCAGAAATTTACTTACCGATATTTCCTTTTCTTCAGTGTATCTCCACGGCACACCCACTCTTAACATCTCTCTTTATATCTTATAGCTCGGCTAGAAAAGAAACTGAGTAAGGAAGGGGTGGAGTCACCTTAAATGCAAACTGAATGGTCCTACGAGCTGGAGGAGAGGAGATAAAGCCCATAGATTTAATGGTGCCATGGAGATACACGGAAGAAAAGGAAATATCGGTAAGTAAATTTCTGCCTTTTCCCTGATCTTAATTGAAGATTGTCCCTCTCTGCAATCTACCTGGGCACCTCCCTGCTGTTCTGAGCTGAGCAGTATTAGATCAGTAAAAGGTGCGGGAAGGGAATACTTTATCATTCAATTACTCTTGAACTACAACTCTGACAGAATTGAAATAACACTCTCCAAGGCCCAAATACTATGATGATTAATTAGAGCTGCTTTTATTATGAAACATTACTATCCCTTTAAAAAGTGCCTCATTTTTGGCCATTTGAGGCACTGGGAGCTCAGTTCTCTGCTTCTCTCTTCCTCATGATCACAGTGAGGAAGAGAGAGGTAGAGAATAGTGACACAGGCAATATATACTTACATTGCTTTTTGTCACGTGGCTTCATTAGCACGTGTGATTGCTGTAGCAGTAATCTCATATGCTGTGCTACCAGAGAAAGGCTGAAACGAACTTCAAGTCTGGAGCAGTTAGTTACAGCTCTGTGATCATTTTACATGCCCCCCTGTCCATAAAGGATGGAAATTTGTGACAGTGCTGACATGTCACTTGTTAAGTGTTTAACGCAGAGTGCTTGAGAGGAATCCAACGTTGATACCTCTCTGGCACACAAAGGGATAACTAATGGGCACTATACAGTGTTGCAAAGAACTGGTCACAACATGTGGAAGCCTAAATAAGGCAGCAATTGAGTCTTGTTTGATCTACAGTTGAATGAAGGGATTGTTGCATCTGGTCTTGTAATATCCTTATTAATTAAAGGAACATTAACACCAAAAAATGAGCCCTTTGAGTGCCAGAGATGTATCTACGCATTACAACACAAATGTGCTGAATACCACTCTAGCACTTAATGTTTAAAGGGATAGTAATGTTTCACAAAAACAGCAGCTCCAATTAATCTTCACAGTATTTGAGCTATAGAGTGTTAATTCAGTACTGTTCGAGTAGTAGTTCAAAGGTAACCGAATGATAACATATCCTCCTCCTGCTCTTTTTACTAATGTAGCAATGCTCACCTCAGAGCAGCAAGACTGTCTGGATGGATCACAGAGAGGGACAATCTTCAGTGAGCATAAAGAAAAACCTGTCAAAGGGGGGTAGGGTTTTCCTTATGTTCACAGTAAGAAGATTGTCCCTTGCTGTGAGTTGTCCGGTCAAGAGATCAGATTCCATATCTCAGGGGAGGTGGCTTACACTAGGTAAAAGGGGTGGGATACTGTATCATTCAGTTACTCTTGAACTACAACTCTGACAGTATTGAAATAACACTCTCCATGGCCCAAATACTATGAAGATTAATTGGAGCTGCTGTTTTTGTGAAACATTACCATCCCCGCTTTAAATACCCTATACTTTATGCTAGCTTCTGTACAACTTCTCTGCTTCCTGATGTCTAACATCTAAACTTACATATGATCTGTGGGGAAAGTCAATCCTGCTTTTGTCCATAATGATCTTGAGTATTGCCTGCAAATTGCTCAAGGTACGGAAATAGTGTTTCTGAATGAGAGCAGTTGGTTGAATATTAAAACTTACTAAAATTAGCTCATCTCAGTATAAAGCACAAAAATAAAAATCTAATTGTGTCTGAGGGCTAATCTATACATGCTTTAAATAAAGCTATCCAGACTCAAGCAGTGATAACAATCCTTCACTTTCTAGAAAGACAAGCATTTCTAGTAGGTTTTGTAACACATTGAGTGAAACCTGTATCTCTACACACACACACACACATAAATAATGCATAATAAAAACAGGAAACTCTAAACAAACATAAAACACAATGGGCGGTGTTAGTCACCCTGTTCCTTCTACCCTACTCCCCAAACACAGACCTGCACATCAAAACCAACTGCATTTGTTTTGTATCAGGCCTAAATGTAAGGATGTGAACCAATATGTCCAAAAAACCATGGATCAATTCTGAGGTAAACAAACAGTACCATAGGGGGAAGATGTCCACAGAGTTAACCCCTTAAGGACCAGCGGTCCCGGGGTCTGCTGTCCCTTAAGGACCACATAGAAGACTTTGACGTGACGTCCCATGTGACTGATCACACAGGGAAGCATGCCGAACAGAGTAGCTGAAAGAGATCGCTCCGGTCTTGCAGCGATCAAGTTCAGTCCCCGGTATTACTCACCGCGCTCCTACGGTAGCTCGGTGAGTAAAAGTACGTGACGTGGCAGGACCGTCACTGGTCCTTAAGTGGTTAAACATTTATATCAGTGGGAATTTATATTTCCCCTATGGTGCTTTGGTTTCCTGCACATAATCTTGCTTTAATGTTCTGAATGCATTGCAATATATTGGATACCTCTCTGGCACACAAAAGGTTAATTTGATTCTTCATCCTTTGGGGCAATGGTCAGGAAGTTCCTAGGACCAAAATCTGTGCGACTGGTAGTATTTGGAAACAGTGTGCCTAACTGAACATTAGGAAGCAAAAATAATGAAGTCTTAAAGACTCCCACCACAACCTGACATGCCTGTCCAAGCCTGCTTTTCTTCATAGCAAACAGTTTTCCACATCCCCAGCTTCAATTGTGTTAGCTTCAACTACTTCCCCCTCACGGGCTTCATGTTACCCTAGCAGCCTCCCAATCATAAAATCAACAGTCTCTTGGTACGACAAGTTCGGTCACTAAAGATTTGGTGACTTATTACTAGAGCATTACTCCTCAAGACAAAAGAAAAAAAGCAGCTGTCACATCAAGGCAATTAAAAGTCACCATATTAGTTCAGAGCTCTGCTCTTTGAAATACCAACGATGTGTGAATGGGGAGGTCGCACTACCAACAGCATGTATCAATTATCACAAACTAAACACAGACCTCTTTCACTATTCTGTTCAGTCCATCATTTGCTACCAACAGTCTAGGATTTAAGGATTCTCCGGTAAGCATGGGTAGACCAATAAAAATGAATGAATCACAGTTTAAAAAAATCAGAGAAATCCTTATGCCCTGGCCTGTTGGTGACCCTTCAGTGCTGAACCTGGACACCCATGTGTTATACTCAATTACTTTTTAACCAGTGTCTCATTGGTCCACTGAATCCTGTCTCCCCTGTGGTCCCCAATAACGCTCTTCCTATCCAATTCCTTTCCCAGACCTCTCTAAAGCATACCAAATATCTCTCTGGCCCAGCCAACATCTTCCTCACATATAGTACCCAATCTCCTTTACTCAACTAACTCCTTCCTCCCTCAGACCATAGGTTTTTCCCACTCTCTCTCTTGCACCAGTTTAATCCATATAAAAGACATAATAAAAGCACTCTCGCTCCAGCTGGCTCTTTTCTCTCCACACACAGATCCCAATCTCTCTCTTCTCCAACAGAGCCAACCCCTCACACTCACTTTCACAGATGCCACCATCTTCTCTCCCTCCCCCGGCACAGCCAGCTCTTTTTCGCCCCCCCCCCCACACAACACGTCTTCTTTAATAGATAGTCCCCCCCCAGCCAGCCTTCCTCTCCCTCAGATCCCAATTTCTCTGTGACACCAGCTGAGATTTTTCTCTACTACAGGCCCCATCCAATATATCACTCTCACCAACTCTTTCCTCTACCATACATGCTAACCTCTCTAATTCTGGCCCTTAGCCAAATACTTTCTTTCTTCTGCAGTCCCAAGTCTCAAGATGAGAGCATTCTTTCTCTGGCTGCCCTCCCCCCCAGAGCCCAATCCCTCGGCGGGGCCACAGACACCGTCCTCTCCCACGCGCACACTCCCAACCCCTCGGCGGGGCCACAGACGCCGTCCTCTCCCACGCACACTCCCAACCCCTCCGCGGGGCCACAGACGCCGTCCTCTCCCACGTGCACGCTCCCAACCCCTCCGCAGGGCCACAGACTCAGTCCTCTCCCACGCGCACGCTCCTCCCAACCCCTCCGCGGGGCCACAGACCCCGTCCTCTCCCACACGCACGCTCCCAACCCCTCCGTGGGGCCACAGACCCCGTCCTCTCCCACACGCACACTCCCAACCCCTCCGCGGGGCCACAGACCCCATCCTCTCCCACACGCACACTCCCAACCCCTCGGCAGGGCCACAGACGCCGTCCTCTCCCACGCACACTCCCAACCCCTCCGCGGGGTCAGATGTCTCCATCTGACAGACAAATCACTACCTGCTAGATACAGTGTAGATATATTTATGCCATGAGTGAGCAAAGTTCAGTTCTCAACTGTAACTCCAAGCACCCATGACGTAGTCCAATAACAGCTGGATAATGGCAACAAGTAAACCACACATGTACTGATCATTCAAAGGGGATATGGCTTTTGGCTGCAATAGTACACACAATCAGTTCTATTTAACACTAGGTACTGATTTTATTTTAATTTTGTAAATGAAACCCTATTTGGAAATCCTGGCTTTGCACTGTGTATGGGCCCTACAAATAAGCAATTTTACAGAAATGTGTTTTCCAAAGCATTATAATAACAAGTAACCGAGAAGATCTATCTTGATTTTATATGTACTGATGCAACCACAAGCCACTGTTATTGTGAAGGGCCAGAACATGGGTGGAGATCATGTGATCATATATTTGCTGTTGTTGTACTACAATTGCCATCATGCTCAGATGACGTCAGTCTGATAATGATGGGATTTATAGTTTAGCAACAGCTGGAGTGCCACAATTGATCTACCCCGGCATAAAAACATGCAGGATAGTAGCAAACATCCCCCATTATTGGGGAGATGAAGTTTTAGTGATGTGTGTGTGTGATCTGAAGTAGACAACAATGCAAAAGGAAGCCCCTGTCTGTTATCCCATTGAGGGGGTACACACACATATGATGCATGTGGGGATGATCAGACAGACTGGAGGTCAGTGGAGTGGAAGCAGTATATGTCTATATAGAGATAGCCATGTGTGTGCGGTAAAGGAAGGGGGTCTATGGCCCCAGCAGCAGCTTCCATCTCCCCCAGACCCCCAGTCGTGCCGGCTCCTTACCCGAGGCCTGCAGGATCTCTCTCCTGAGTCCCCCCGCGTACTCGATCAGCTCCTCCAGGCTCCTCTCGCAGTGCTGCCCATATCCCCCGAACTTCTGCAGCACTTTCTCCAGCTCCCTCTCCACCGTCACACATTGATCCATATCAGCTGGGTAGGAGGAGGTAGCGGGGCCCGGTGTGACGGGGCGGGGGAGCCCCGGGGCCGCGGCCTCCTCTTCCTCTGACAGCAACAGTAACAGCTCCTCGGCTCGGGCCGGACCGGCCCCCGCCACTGCGGACCTGGCCTGTGTATCCCTGTGTCGGTACCTCCCTCAGCCCCCGGTACCCGCTCCCTCTCTCACGGCCCCGCGTATCCTTTCCCCGACAGCTCGTCACTATGACAACACCAGACCGGCTCCTCTCGATCGCCGCCGCTTGTTTTTGTTTTTAACGGAGCTCAACGTTGACCTGCTTTACCCGGGCTGCACCACTCTGCAGTGTAGGGAGATTAAGTCTCTAGGGGACAGCTACCTCCCCTAATTCGCCTTTATTACACCCGGAAAAGCATACTAGTATTCGGTCAGCGGCCGCTGTATATCCCCCGGTCTTTATTATTCCGTACAGCTCCCAAATGTGTAGAATTATACAAGTCTGCGTCACGAACTTCCCCTATTTTGGAGATGCGAACTGGTACGGCCCAGTGGTGACGTCACAGCCTCCTCTCTCTCCCTGTTCTTAGTTATGATTGCGTGATTTTTTTTTTTTTTTTTTTTTTGCTTTCATTAACATCCGGGTCCTGGTCGCTGTTGCTGGGTGGAGCTTCAGAAGCTGCTCATGTCGCGTCACTGACTGTAGTGGGATGAGGGATGTTAGTGTCTCTTGTAGCCTGGGGCTGGGAGACGTGTTCCTGTCCGGCTTTTGTAGTTGTAATACAATTATTATTGTTCTAGTCAGTCAGGCGGTCTCTCGGTTTTTTTTTTTTGCTGGAGTTTTCCTGTTGTTAAAATTACCCTTAACCTCTTAAGGACCGGGAAAATCTGTGGTCGTTTTCCCTTAAGGACCGGAGCAATTCTGACCTTTTTGACTATGTCTTTGTTCAACAGTGTTTTCCCTTGAAGTCTTTTATTCTGCCCCCATAAATCATATACTTTTTTTTAAGCACAAACAAGGCTTTCATTTGATACCCTGCTTATATGGATAACCCACCATTTACTTTATGAAAAGTTAAAAAAAAAAAAAATTTTGTTTTTTCTCTTGGGATCAATTGGGCACAAAGGGTTAAATTTTTATGGCGACTGCATGAAAGGTATGACCGGTCAGTCATACCTATAAAATGTGCAGTTTAAAGTGGCCACTGTCCCCTCCTTGGGTAAAAATCCCCATGTCCCTTTTTCCCACCCTATTTTGTCACTTTTTTTATCTGTGACATTTGGCGGTGTATATAAGTGTATTACATAGCTCAACAACAATCACACTTCCAAAATTGTTTAACCCCTTAAGGACCGGAGGTTATGGGACATTTCCGTCCCATAACGTCCGCATAGGGGCACTTTGACGAGCCGGTACACGTGACCTGTCACGTGTATCGGCGCGTCACTATGGGGCTTGAAACAGATCGCTCCGATCTTGGAGCGGTCTATTTCATGCCCTATTTTTACTTACAGCGCTCCCGGTAGAGCGCTGTAAGTAAAAAGTACGTGACGTACCAGGACTGTCAAGGGTCTTTCAAGCAAATTTACCCTTGACGGTCCTGGTACGTCAAGGGTCCCTAAGGGGTTAATAAGATTATTAAAAAAATATATATCTTTTTGTAAACAAAGTGTTTTTTTTGTTTGTTTTTTTTAAAAAGTATCATTGCAGGTCAGAAACTGACCTGCATTCAGCAAGCCTCTGGCATCAGCAGTGAAGGGGTTGTCTCCCTAAGTTTAAGGGCATCCCAGGCATGGGCCCTTGCTTCCATGTGCCTAGAGGGATTCGACTGCACCACACTGACGAGGCTCACATAGGCCGAAACGTACGTCTGTGGTTTTGCCGTTTCTCTCGTGCGGAGAGGATTTGCCTGACATTTCGGAGCTGGACTGTCTGTGGGCGGGACCAGTCTGATATGGACATGGAGATTTCCTCTCTGTAATGGCACATGGGAGTGAAAAACGTGAGTTGTAGCACCATTGAAAGGCTACCATGCTTTAGAACAAGACACTTAATCTTGTTCGTGCTTGATGTGTGCTCCTCACAACTCTTTTTGTCTCACTTTTTTTATCTGTGACATTTGGCGGTGTATATAAGTGTATTACATAGCTCAACAACAATCACACTTCCAAAATTGTTTAACCCCTTAAGGACCGGAGGTTATGGGACATTTCTGTCCCATAACGTCCGCATAGAGGCACTTTGACGAGTGGTACACGTGACCTGTCACGTGTATCGGCGCGTCACTATGGGGCTTGAAACAGATCGCTCCGATCTTGGAGCGGTCTATTTCATGCCCTATTTTTACTTACAGCGCTCCCGGTAGAGCGCTGTAAGTAAAAAGTACGTGACGTACCAGGACTGTCAAGGGTCTTTCGAGCAAATTTACCCTTGACGGTCCTGGTACGTCAAGGGTCCCTAAGGGGTTAATAAGATTATTAAAAAAAAAATAAAATATCTTTTTGTAAACAAAGTGTTTTTTTTGTTTGTTTTTTTTAAAAAGTATCATTGCAGGTCAGAAATTGACCTGCATTCAGCAAGCCTCTGGCATCAGCAGTGAAGGGGTTAATACCCCCAGCTGCTGTATTCATATTTGCCACTAGGTGTCTCCTCTCTACTTCTGTCTCCCTTACTTTGATAGCAAGGGAGACAGAGGTAGAAGAGACAGGCAGATACAGCGTGCTGCCTCTGTCTCTCACTATGCCGGTACATGTGATCGCTGCTACGGCGATCACATGAACCAGCACAAGCAAGAAGGGCTGAGACTGAACGCCCTGGTCTTGGAGCTCTCAGTCTCAGCCTGGAATTAATGATAGCAGCGTGCACGGAGGCACGCTGCTATCATTTAAGCCATGACGGTCCTGGACCATCATGGGTCCTTAAGGGGATAACAACCCATAACGGTCCAGGACCGTCATGGGTCCTTAAGGGGTTAAAGATGTTTCTAGTTATTACATTTTGTACAAATGACAAATATTTACCTGTGTGAAGATATCTATATATAAGTACAAATATATTTACTAATAGGTGACAGTCAGGCACGTGCACACATAGACACCAAGGGGGCGCTTGAGAACGTGTCCTTTTTGTCTAAAGTGCCCTAGTGCCCTTTTAACAAAAAAAATGTAATCAGTCCGATTTTATCTTATCCCAGTCTGTTTTTCAATTTTAACATTCCCTTTAACATGCCGGCCGGCCCAGGTCCTTTTTACTTGCCACTGGGTCTTCTCCTGTTGCGTGTCGGATCCTTTCTGGTTACGCCTTGCACAACGTGGAGATGCTGCCATTGGACGTGACAGGGCTGGTGAGAGAAGTACCCTTTTTTCCATTTGAGCCCCTGGCCCCCAAAATGTCTGTACACATCCCTGGTGACAGTGGTTCAGATACACATAACAGGTAGTAGTACCCTGTTAGCCGTACAAAAAGTAGAGGACTGATAGAATAAAAGTGATAGCCTTTATTGACTGAGTAGCTTTCGGAGGCAAGCTTTAATAATAACTTAGGTCACTTCTTCAGGAATATTGAATATGCCTGAAGGTGAGACCTAAGTTGTCTTGACAGCTTGCATCCTAAATCTACTCAATAGTTGAGATAACACTTTTCTCATGTTTCACAGCTTCTCTTCATCTCTAAAAACAGCCAGATGTTTACTTAAAAAATTCTGAGCATCTGTTGACTTTAAGAGCAAAGTAATGGGAACATTGATCCTTAGCCCTTTTAGTGCCAAGGGGTACACAATGCATTGCAGAGCAATTCATTGTGTACCCTTTGACACCCAAAGGGTTAAAATAAGCTAAAGGAGCAGTAAACATTTTTATGAAAACCAATATCATTATTGACAACATTTTAAAAACATTTACAGGAACAGTTTACCCCTGAGCAGTCACATGACTGAGTCTGTATCCTTTAAGTGCCAGACAGGTATGCAATGTGTTGGATATGTCTCTGACATGCAAGGGCCAATGGGCCTTAGCATCAAACAGCTTTTTGTACAGGCTTAACCCTTGCAGTCCCTGAGCAGTATGTCATGTGATTTGGCACAGTGTTCCTGTGTGGCCAAGCCCATATGGCATACTGCTGCCAGTTTCCATCCTTCAAAAAAAAACATCAGACCTCATTAGGGGGACATCAGGACCCAGCTGGTGCTCCCTCTGGTACTGATCGCCTATGCGGTCACGTCAGTCAACATACCTGGGAACTGTCAGGGTTTGATACTGAGACTCAGTTTTTGACCCATATCTCAGGGTGAAGGTCCACATTCTCAGGGTGAGAGAGTCCAGTGTTACCTAGAATATGATCTGCCCCAATTAAATGCTTATTTAGTCTCTAAATTGGTTCTATTTATACCAGGAAGGCAGGAGGAGAAGTCCATTATGTTGTGTGTGTGTTCAAGCAATGATACCTTTATGTTGTTGCATGTTAATGGTTCCTTGAGGACGGTTTGGAACATCTCTTCATTAGAGCAAGTAGGGACATATAGCAGAGGATCTATATGGGGAACTTAGAAATCAAATATTTACAAGATTTTGGGGTCAGCTAATTTTGAAAGTTCCCAGGTATGTCAATCAATACTGGTGACCAAGAAGAGGTTTGGGGTGGTATTTGGGCGGAATAGGCATGGCTGATCTGGAGCTGGAAGCTATAGTCAAGCAGTGAATGGCCGACCTGCAGAGTAAACATTGGGATGCTGGAAGTGAGCAGACTCAACAGGAAGCAAAACAGAGGGAAGATGACATGAGAAATAATATTTTAGCTAAAGTTCTTAGCCAGACAGCACATGCAAGACTGAATAATCTAGCTCTTGTAAAGCCTGAAAAAGCCAAAGTGGTTGAAAGGCAGTCACTGCCTTCCTTCCCTTCTTCTTCAATCTGGCATTCCCTGAACATCCAGGTTTAGTGGGAGGAGCAGGAGAGCCCACTCGCCTCATCTCTCATATAAGTGATAACATCGCGGATTCCCTTGTCCTCACACTCAAGGGAATTATAGGGGAATACTGGCTTGAGTGATGGAGAGAGACGGAAGGCAGGGCATGACTTCTTGTTGTCATTCTTGATCACTTACACAGTCTTGTAAGAAATCAATACTATGCCCCTTAAAGGGATAGTATAACTTCAAAATTACTATCCCTCATATTGTAGCCCTTAATAAACTGAGTTAAATGACACCAGCGGCATCTCTCAAAGCTTTATGGTTTAAGAGATAACCGCTTTCAAAGTTTCCTCTCCCCTGCTGTCAGCGTTCTGCTGCCAGCAGGGGAATCCGGTCTCTGAATCAAGAGGAGGCTCTTCAGCAGAGCAGATATCTTGGTATGGAAGGAAAAATGATTCATTGAAACAGTCTTCTATGTGTGATTGGTAACCAAGCACACGTAGAAGACTGTTTCGATGAATCATTTTTCCTTCCATAACGAGATATCAGCTCTGTTTAAGAGCCTCTGCCTGTCCCGGGACCGGATTCCCCTGCTGGCAGCAGAACGCTGACAGCAGGGGAGAGGAAACTTTGAAAGCGGCTATCTCTTAAACCATAAAGGTTTGAGAGATGCCGCTGGTGTCATTTAACTCAGTTTATTAAGGGCTACAATATGAGGGATAGTACTTTTGAAGTAATACTATCCCTTTAACAAGGTCTGAATGTGTAATAATAAATAACGGTATCTGTGCTATATGGGTGTACAATGCAATACTTTGCAATGCATTGGACACCCCTCTCCATACAGTCATATACTGCCTGGTTCCACTGCCCAATGGTGTCACAGGTCCCTACATGCACTGTCTGACCCCCAAGCATGGCTCAACTTCCCACTGGTAGTCAATAATCACTGAAAACAGTCTCTGACCCCTCAGTCTGATTCTGCTGGTAATCACAGAGTCCCCTGTACCCTGTGTGACCCCCCCCCACACACTGTCTGGTTTCACTGACCACTGGTAGTTAAAGGGGTTTCACTTTTAACACGTAGCATTTAAAACATTGTGTGGCTACACGCTGCATTACACATTTCGCCGTGATGAAAAGGACAACATGAGACTCTCACCCTGCATAAAAGCGCGAGAGTCTCATGTTGCGTCCTTAAATGGTGCTTCAACTAGTTTGCTACTATATTGGTTGCCATTAAAGGGTTTATTATTCATGAATCTGGATCCAGCCTCTTTAAATCCCTTCCTCTTCAATGTGACTTGCAGTCATGGTGCCTGCCCATCTACTCCTGCCGTCTTGTCAGACCTCCATAATGCTTGTCAATAAGCAGCCTATTATCAGTGACTTGTCATAGAATGCAAACACATTTGATTTCTCAACAGTAACAAGCACTGGAAATTTGTACCAATGTAACATTCGGTATGAGAAGCATGTCTATTTAGTATAACCTTCCTTGGACAAGGTGTACTGCTGCTGTAGATTCATTACACTAACCCAGGAGTGTCGTACAGGAACCCACATGGGACTTGTAGAAGGCTCATGGACTGCCTGTGAGCTCCTGGTATGCAGTTTCATTTTTTGTCTGGAACTTAAAGGGTTAAGCAGCATATCGAACAAAGGACTAAAAATCCTAGCTATTTTTGTTCAATATGTAGCTTAACCCTTTGAATTCCAGAGAGGTTCCCAATGAATGGTATGCGGGCAATGCTGCAGGTTCAGTTGAAGCACCGTATAAGGAAGCAACATGAGAATGTTGCGCTTATATGCAGGGTGAGATTCTCATGTCTACCTTTTTGTCATGTCAACATGCTTAATGTGATGTGTAACCACACGATATTTTAAATGCGAAGTTTTAAAAGTATACAGTTAAAGGAATAGGAACAATATGTAAATATATATATATATATATTAAAGTTTATTCTGAGTAAAACAAGTCCCACTGATGAAAGGTGTTTTAGTCAAGAGTTATTGCAGCTCAGACTTGAATTTTTTAGGTGCAGTTTCTCAATGTCCTGAAATGTTACAGTGGCGCTGTTGCTACACTGTCCTATGGCGTTTTATGCTCAACTAACCAGAGCTGTCCATAGGATGGCATAGCAACAGAGCCACTGTACAATTTCAGAACACTGAAATACTGCACCTAAAAGAATTCAGGTTTGAGCTGCAGTAATTTTTGAATAAAAACAAACTTCGCACAGTGGGAAAACCGTTTTTTTTTACCCAGGAGCATAAACCCTACAATATAAAAAATATTACATACTGTTACTATCCCGTTAAAGATCCCACATACACTGTCTGACACCCCCTACCTTGGTATCAGTGTACTCAGGATATGTAGCATTCATACTGAATATTTGTTTGTTTTCTGCTATAAGCTTGCTTGATATGCTGTGTAGTAAATTGTAGAAATAAATAAGCTCTCTGTCCAGTATTTCCAGTTCTGACTTCTTAGATACCAAGATTATATACGTCACTGCAAGTCTAATTGGGATGACACACAACAGAATCCACGTGACAAAGTTCAGCTTGTAGCTATAAAACAGAAGTGTTTTTCTTGTGATGTGCAGTACATTGTGACTATAGTGTACATTTCTGAAATCTTCCTGAAAACCCCTATTTTTAACTAAAGTTTCATCATTTCATGTAGGAAGAAACGTCAGCCATTTTCTGATGCCTAAATTAGTTTACTTTCAGGATATATATTCTTTTAAATATTTATTGAGCTTTTTTTATTGCACTGTTACCATTTAATCAATGAAATGTGCATTTTTAGTTCATAAAGCCGATAAAAGAAAAGACGACTAGGAAATCTTATCACAATGTACAAGTATATGAGAGGCCAATATAAAGATCTGTGTCAGTGGTTCTCAACTCCTGTCCTCAGGACCCATTAACAGGCCAGGACTTAGGGATTTCTCTGCTAGAGCACAGGTGTGGTAATCAGAGGCTCATTCACATTGATTAACCCCTTAAGGAAAATCGCAATCCCGTGCGGCCGGCACTTGCGGACCACGGGGCATTTTTTTTGTTAGCGCTTCCGGTTCAGGACTTCCGGAGCGGCGTGCAGCCGCGACAGGAGCCCTGAACTCCATGCCGTGCCAGGACCGTCATTGGTCCTTAAGTGCCGGACCGCCGTGACGGTCCTGGCACGGCAATGGTCCTTAAGGGGTTAACTCACCTGTGCTCTAACAAGGAAATCATCAAATCCTGACCTGTTAGTGGGTCCTGAGGACAGGCGTTGAGAAACACTGATCTATGTGGTGAGCTGTTCATTCCAAGACCTGATCAAATAGCCAGGGGACACCCCTTGAGATTAGAACTTCAGCAGAGGAGGGTTTTTTTTTACAGTGAGGTCTGTTGAACTGTGGAATTCCTTGGCCAAGGATGGTAATGGCAGATACAATGGATACATTTAAGAGAAGATTAGATACGTTTATTTCAAGAAGGAACAGACGGGTGGGTTATACTGTGTATTAGTAGGCAAAACAGGTAGTTCAGATAAAGGCTAACTTATTTGGCGGCAGGAAAGCTTATATAATTCTCATTTCTCTGCGTTATGAGGCAAAAGATGAAGTGGTGGACTTGTGTCTTTTTTTCTACCTAATTTAATATGTTACTATATGGAAAACAATATATATATTTTGTCAGAACAAATTCAGTTTTTGCATAGTGCCTCATGAGAAGTGAATTTTGCATTGTGTGACACGCTATGATGTTTTTCATAAAAAACTGTAAAAAAAAATACTTGCTATTAACATACACAAAATATGAAAATCAATTACACTGGTTCTGAGAGTTTAAATTATTTTTATAAGCCTTAAATACACCTAATATAAAAATGCAAAATATGTATAGCTTTACAAACATGTATGTCCCCTAATTAACAGCAGCATAAAAGGGCATTAGAATAAATAATCCAAGAGGGAAAGTGCAGCCATTTTCTTATGTATAAAATGATAGACAGACCTCCTTCTTTGAGTTGCTGTCAATCTTTGGCTCTAAGCCTGCTGCTCATTCTCTCGGGAACAGGCTTTCCTTGCTGATGCAGGATTTTCTGTAAATGACATGCCCCATTTGTTCAGCCGTTTCTCTAGTAAGCTATTTTTAGACGAGGAAGCGGACTCTCAATATATATAGTGAAAAGAAGAGAAAGAAGGGCACGCCTAGTGTAATATATCCTAATGTTGGACCTCCACCATACACCACCATACTAACAATGTCAACATCCACCAGCAGTGTTCAGATGGATGGATGAGGGATTCAGGACTGCCCCAACTCAGTGACTTCTTAAAATGGAAATGGAATGCGGCTCCCTACCATGACATAAAGATCCCTCCTGGACTGTGAGGAGCTATACGTACCCCTCTAGCACATAAAGGGTTATGGACATGATTTATCTCCTAGTGTGAGACTGTGAGGAGCTATATGTGCCCCTCTGGCACAGAAAGAGTTATGGTCATGATTTATCTCCTAGTGTGAGACTGTGAGTAGACATCACTTCACTTCAGAGTCAGTCATTGTATTTACGATTTATTTTGTAGTTTAATTTTTTTAGATTATACTATTATCTAGTGGGCAATGTGGAGGTGGACAGTGTGTGTGGAGGTGGACAGTGTGTGGAGTTGGACAGTGTGGCTAGTGTGGAGGTGGACAGTGTGTGGAGTTGGACAGTGTGGCTAGTGTGGAGGTGGACAGTGTGTGGAGCTGGACAGTGTGGCTAGTGTGGAGGTGGACAGTGTGTGGAATTGGACAATGTGGCTAATGTGGAGGTGGACATTTTGTGTGGAGGTGGACAGTGTGTGGAGTTGGACAGTGTGGCTAGTGTGGAGGTGGATAGTGTGGCTAGTGTGGAGGTGGACAGTGTGGCTAGTGTGGAGGTGGACAGTGTGTGGAATTGGACAATGTGGCTAATGTGGAGGTGGACAGTTTGTGTGGAGTTGGACAGTGTGGCTAGTGTGGAGGTGGAAAGTGTGTGTGGAGTTGGACAGTGTGGCTAGTGTGGAGGTGGACAGTGTGTGGAATTGGACAATGTGGCTAATGTGGAGGTGGACAGTGTGTGGAATTGGACAATGTGGCTAGTGTGGAGGTAGACAGTGTGTGGAATTGGACAGTGTGGCTAGTGGCTAGTATGGATAATGTGGGCAGTGTGGTGGTGGGCATGTGGAGTTGGACAGTGTGGGAAATGTGGGGGCAGACAGTTTTGAGGTGGACAGTGTGCTTGGTGTGGAGGTGGGCAGTGTGTGGAGGAGGACAGGGTGGGCAGTGTGGAGGTGGACAATGTGGAGTTTGACAGTGGGTGGGGGTGGGCAGTGTGGAGGTGGACAGTTTGGAGTTGGACAGTGTGTGGGGGTGGACACTGTGTGAGCAGTGTGGGAGTGGACTCTGTGTGGGCAGTGTTGGGGTGGACACTGTGCGGGCAGTGTTGAGGTAGACACTGTGAAGATGGACAATGTGGACAGTGTGGAGGGGGGCAGCTTGTGGAGGAGGATGGGGTGGACAGTGTGGGCAGTCTGTGGAGGTGGACAATGTGGGTAGATCCTAAACAGGAAGGGGTGGATCCTAAATAGGAAGAGGTGTGGCCTGGACAGGAAGGGGTGAGGCAAATGAGTTTGGGGGGGTGAGTTTAGGCAGATCTAGGACAGCACAAAACCTAAATGCACCACTGGTTGCATCTTAGTATATTTGCCTTATGTATCGAAGTAAACTGGAGCAATTCTGGGCCATCTGCACCGCAGGGGAGAGAAACATGTCCATTGATTTAAATGGGACTTTTAAACCATTGCATACTAGATTTCTATTTCTCCCCTACAAATCTGGTTTGCCCCAGAATTGCCCCAGTTTGCTTTTGAACATAAGGCCCATATTTGGGTCTTTCAGATATTTCAATTTGATTGGTTGTTCTTTTTAACCCCTTGAGTGCCACAGGGGTAAGCAACGCATTGTAGAGCAACGCATGCATACTCCTCTGGTACTCAAAGGGTTAACAGCTCATCTTCAGAATGATAAAGAAGTGCAATTCTGGGGCAAACCAACTGCACCCCTGGGGAGAAATCAACATTGCCATTGATTTCAATTCAACATAATACATAGGCAGAGATTCAGGACATAGAAGGGAAAAAAACAGATGATATTACTCACAGCAAATAGTCCGACTGTTTCACCAACCCACTGCCAGCCAAATAGCACGTGGTGAATCCCTGGTGCCGATCCTTCCTGCAAAAGGATCCTATTTGTGTCGTACCCCAATCACAAAGACCTGTTCAAAAAGAGTGTAGACTATCAAGCAGAGGAGACCATAGGTAGGAAAATGTAAAAAATATATATTATAATGCATAATGCAAAATGGAGAAAAAATCGAAGAAGATAATAAATAATAGTATAATGGAAAAAAACAGAAAGCTAATAAATAATAATAGTAGTTACTGGTCCCTGAGGATGGGAATGAGAACCTCTGATCTACGTCACTATTTCGTCCTCCTTCCCAGGGCTATCCTTATTTGGTGGTGAAATGGGAGGCAGCTCTCAGGGGTGTCCTGGTTTATTTAGTGCTGCTATGTTACTCGTTACAGAGTCTTGTTTAGTAAGCTGCTCCTTTATTTGGGGACACATATGAATTATACTTATTTAAGGGTTGCACTGAAATCAAAGCAGATCTGTAGTGTGCATTCTTCAAGTATCCCCAGTTAAAGGGGGTTTGGCCAGCTGAATGTACAGTCTAATTTGCCCGTGCTGTGCTGCACTGCCATTGGGACAGCCCTGATTCCTGCTACTAACACCTATAATTTTACAGCAGAGGTGGTCAAAATATGGTCCATGGACCAACTTTCCCTGCGCCTCAGGACTGTCTGATAGAACACACACACACACACACACAACAGTACGGCTATCAGTGACGTAACAATAGGGGTCGCACCTGCGACCAGGCCCGTCACTCCAAGGGGCCCGGCCGCCCCCTGCAAACCCATCGCCACTCACCCACAGCCCTGCCCGCAGCAGCTCAGCTGATCTCCCGGCACTCTAGTAATGCAGAGCGCTGGGAGATGACATCATCTCCCAGCGCTCTGCATAACTGAGAACCGCGCGGGAGATGGAGGTAGGAAATGTACATGGGGCAACGTGAAGATGGGGGGCGGCCGGGCCCGGCAGCAATTTCTGCACTAGGGCCCCGTGGCTTCTAGTTACGCCACTGACAGCTATACAGGAAATATAACTTTTTGCTTTTTCTAGAGAAGAAAAATAATACATTTCATTTCTAAGCACAAAACTGATGCAATATTTCACTCTTCCAGAATAAAGAAACCCAGAACTGATAGATTCTTTGTGCAGCAGTTTATCTAACAATTCACAGTCTGTGATCGGACAGAGCAACAGTCACTTTCATTTATGTCTCTCCCTATTTCCTCTCATACACACACACACACACACACACACACATTTCCTGTTTGTGCCAGTAAAATAACATCATTTTTTGTGCCTTTTGTCTATTTTTTCCCTATCTTTTGTTTTTGTTTTCTTTTTCTTTAAAGGGATAGTAATACTTCATTTTATCTTTATTTTATTTTGTAGGCATTAAAAAAACATGAACGATATAATTCTTATCTCGCAAACCTTTATGGTTTGAGAGATATTCAAAAGCAAAGTTTCCCCTCCCGCCCCTTTTTCCTAGTGTAAGCCACCTCCCCTCAGATGTGGAATGCAGTCCATAGACCAGACAGATAACAGCAGGGGACAATCTTCTTCCTATGAGAACAATGAAAGCCCTGCCCCCCTTCACAAGTTTTTCAGGTTTTTCCCTTATCTTAATTGAAGATTGTCCCTCTCTACAATCTACCTGGGCACCTCCCTTCTGATCTGGCTAAACAGTGTTACATCAGTAAAAGGGGCGAGAGGGGGATACTTTGTCATTGAATTACTCTTGAACCACAACTCTGACAGAATTGAAATAACACTCTCCGATTAATTAGAGCTGATTTTATTATGAAACATTACTATCCCTTTAAATAATTGCTGGCAAATGAGATGGCCCAGATGGTTAATGCACCAGCTGTACAATCTGTTCAAGCCACAAGGTCGCAGGTTCTAGTCCCGGCAGGATCAGCTCAGCCTTTCACCTCTCTGAAGTAAATAAAATGAGTCCAGGACATACTTGAAAATGAGAGACAATCTCAATGTATTCTTCCTGGTAAAATACTTTCACAAAAAAAAAAAAAGAATCCAAAATGTTGCTCATCCCACTAAAACAGCAGTAGGCAAACTGTAGCTCTTGCAGGGATAGTAACACTTAATACATAGTAAAACTGGGTACAAGGGTACTCTGACTGCTGAGATGTGTTCTATTCAAACATTATTGCAGCTTAAACTTGAATTCTTTAGGTGCAGTACCTCAATGACCTGAAATTGTACAGTGGCACTGCTGCTACACCATCTTGTGGAAATTTATGATCAATTGACCAGGGCTGGCCATAGGATGGTGTAGCAACAGCGCCACTGTACAATGTCAGGTCACTGAGATATCGCACCTAAGAATTCAAGTTCAAGCTGCAATCACTTTTAAATAAAATACCACTCAGCAGTGAGAGTTCCCTTGTTTTACTCAGGAAGATAAACCCAACAATGCATATTTTTTTACATATTGTTACTATCCCTTTCAGCTACTGAGAATATAATTCTTGTCATGCCTTACAAGCAATTGTTTGGTTGGGCATGACAGGATGTGTAGTGTCCAAAAGTTGGGGAGCCAAACGTGTCGGACTGTTTCTTTTAGCAAACTAATAAGATGTTGCTCAGTTTGGCGACTGTTTCATGCAAGGCATCTCCAGGCAGCCAACCACACGTCAGCAATCCTAAGAGACCCACCCCTGCACTCAGCTCCCATTATCCAGCTGAGGTCAGTACCCCTGCGCCAATCATCATTGCTATGATTATACAGGGATTAACCAGGAATTGAACTCAGGTTTTGGCGTTTCAATATGCCTGAATAATCCCAGTGAGCTATCTGAGAAGCTGTAATTGTAAGGGAAATGTCCCCACCTGTTTTTCTTTGTTAACAATGAAACACTATTTTGCATATGAAAACACAGTGACAGTAGATTCTGCAAAGCCATTTCCTTCTTAAAGAGATAGTAATGTTTCACAGTAAAAACAGCTCCATTTAATCTTCATAGTATTTGGGCCATGGAGAGTGTTATTTCAATATTGTCAGAGTTTTAGTTCAAGAGTAATTGAATGATAAAGTATGCCCCTCCCACCCCTTTTACTGATGTAACACTACTCACCTCAGAGCAGCAAGACTGTCCGGGTGGATTGCAGAGAGGGACAATCTTCAGTGAGCATAAGGAAAAAGCTGAAAAACCTGTCAATAGGGGCAGGGTTTTCCTTATACTCACAGTAAGAAGATGGTCCCTTTCTGGGAGCTGTCCGGTCCCAGGACCCGATTCCACATTGAGGGGAGGTGGCTTACACTAGGTAATAGGTGTGGGAGGTGGATACATTCAATTACTCCTGAACTACAACTCTGGCAGTATTGAAATAACACTCTCCATGGCCCAAATACTATGATGATTAATTGGAGCTGCTGTTTTTATGAAACATTACTATCCCTTTAAATACAGCAAACAGAGAGCACACTGTACTGCACAGATAGATTTACATTGTATCACTGTCCCTGCTTTTACAGTCCCTGACAGAAAGCTCTCTGGAAACAGATTCAGGGAGCTCACTGTTAAGGACATAAATGTAAAAAACAACAATTAAAACAAAATAAGTGGAGATAACAAAAGAAAAAAGCTTTGTAAATTTGAATTTACAATGTGTATGTGTTGGATATGCATTGGATATGCCTCTGGCACTCAAAGGATTAAATGAATAAAAGTTCCAGCGTTGTTAAGCTGAACACCATTTAGTCAATCTGGGCCACTGAGCAGTATTAAATTTTACATGGCACTAGGCAGGTATCTTTGTTTTCTAAAAATATACTTTCTGTTCATTAAATTATTGGTTTGAAGCTCAAACTTGTTATTCTGGTTCTTGTAAAATAATCCTCTTTGTACCTCTCATTTCTGAAAATGCTGAAATTTCATTTTTGAAACTGGTGTGACTGGTTTGTGCACAATTATTGATTCATTTTTTCCAAACTTATGAAACATCTTTTTTAACAGACACACGCACACACACACACACACACACACACACACACACACACACACACACACACACACACACACACACACACACACACACACACACACACACACACATATATATACACACACACACATATGTATATACACACTCACATATATATATATATATATATATATATATAAAAGCAAATACACAAAATATTGGTGCACATCCAAATTTTCATCACCATTGCCTAAATGTCACTACTATATTAACCCCTTAGTGACAGCCGCGTGCGTACGCAGATTTCATCTTAACGCCCGTGGTATTTTTTAATTTTTTTTAAACGATTCCAGAGTCTCAGAACGGCGTGCAGCCTCAGCCTCACGGAGACCCGGACTTCCGGGACTTACCAGGTACGTCCTCTGTCACTAAGTGACAATTTTTGCAGGATGTACCTGGTAAGTCAATTGTCGCCATGGGGTTAAAGATAAGGATTTAGTCACAATATATGGCCATAGAATGCTAAGCTTGCCACTAACACCAAGGTACCTCATTTTTGGCAAGTGCCTAACCTTAATATACTTTGTCTTATGAGCTGATTCTCTCTGAATTCAGCTCTCAGGATAAAGTAAATTTAAGGTTAGTAAAAGACTAAAATAGGAGAGATTCAGCTCATAAGACAAAGCATATTAACCCCTTAAGGACTGAGAAAATCTGGCGTCGTTTTCACTTAAGGACCGGAGCAATTTTGACTTTTTTGACTATGTCTTTGTTCAACCACATTTTCTCTTTAATTCCTTTTGTGCATCCACACAAATTATATACTGTTTTTTTAAGCACAAGTAGGGCATTCTTTTGATACCACAATTATATGAATACCTCATTGTTTAATTTGGTTAAAATAGAAAAAAAGAGGAAAAACTGAAAAAAAAAAACATTTTGCTTACATTTTCCTGTCAGGATTTGCATACCATTAGTTCATTACAAAAAATACCCCTAAATATATTAATTTGCTTCTCCTGAATATAAGAGTACCCCATATGCCTAGTATTTCAATCCCTTTCTCACATTTACAAGGTAAATATTACAAGATGGACGCCATTATTTCCAACCTGTAATTTTTCAACAATTGGCATGTGAGCACCATAGCTTAGTTGACGGTGCCAGAACCAAAAATGTCCCACAAAGGTATATGTTTCTGAAAACTAGACAACATAAGGTAAATAATCAGGGGAATTTGGGAGTTTTTTATGTAGCTGTTTTTCCAGAAATATTTTTCAAAATTGTGTTAATATTTTGGTTTTTTTGCAGTTTTCACACTTACACTTCAATATTACTGTTGATATCAAGCACGGGATAGTTGAACATTTTAAAAAATGCATTGATTAGTATTCATCTCCTTCTTCTGAGTATGGCAATACCCCACATGCATAGGTTTCTCAAGGTTTGTGGAAGCTACGGGGCCCAAATTGGAACATGCGCGTTTCCAGTTTCACACTTTGAATTTTTACAGCTTGCATCACTGGTGCCATGTCTCATTTGGGGCTGTGTACCAGCGCTCCACTGTAAAATCTCCCCCCAAAAGTGTATATTTTTGGAAAGTAGACACCCCAGGCTTTCATTTTTTAAGCAGCTATTTTACCACCAATCCCTCGTAAAACTTGACATAAGTAAAAAAAATCAGCATTTTTCACACTTTGACTTCAATGTTGATGTGAATTTCAAGCACATGATAGGTGAAGATTTTGAAAAATGCATTGTTTAGTGTTCAGCTCCTTCTGAGTTCAGCAATACCCCATATGCATAGGTTTTGCAAGGTTTGGGGGAGCTACTGGGCCCAAATTGGAACATGCGCGTTTCCAGTTTCACATTTTGAATTTTCACAGCTTGCATCACTGGTGCCATGTCTCATTGTGGTCTGTGTACCAGCGCTCCACCTTAAAATTTCCCACCAAAAGTGTATATTTTTGTAAAGTAAACAACCCAGGCTTTCATGTTATGTATGTTTTCACATTTTGTACGCAGCCATTTTACCACCAATCCCTCGTAAAACTTGACGTAAGTAAAAAAAAATCAGCATTTTTCACACTTTGACTTCAATGTTGATGTGAATTTCAAGCACATGATAGGTGAAGATTTTGAAAAATGCATTGTTTAGTGTTGAGCTCCTTCTGAGTTCAGCAATACCCCATATGCATAGGTTTTGCAAGGTTTGGGGGAGCTACTGGGCCCAAATTGGAACATGCGCGTTTCCAGTTTCACATTTTGAATTTTCACAGCTTGCGTTACTGGTGCCATGTCTCATTGTGGTCTGTGTACCAGCGCTCCACCTTAAAATTTCCCACCAAAAGTGTATATTTTTGTAAAGTAAACAACCCAGGCTTTCATGTTATGTATGTTTTCACATTTTGTACGCAGCCATTTTACCACCAATCCCTCGTAAAACTTGACGTAAGTAAAAAATTCAGAGTTTTTCACACTTTGACTTCAATGTTGATGTGAATTTCAAGCACATGATAGGTGAAGATTATATAAACTGCATTGATTAGTGTTCGGCTCCTTCTTCTGAGTGTAATAATGCCTAAAATGCATAGGTTTGTCAGGGTTTGGGGGAGCAAAGGAGCCCAAATTGGAACATGCGCGTTTACAGGTTCACACTTTGAATTTTCACAGCTTGCGTCTCTGGTGCCATTTCTCATTTGGGGCTGTGTAACAGTGCTCCACTCTAAGATTTCCCCCCAAAAGTGTATATTTTTGGAAAGTAGACACTCCAGGCTTTCAGTTTAGGTGTGTTTTCAAATTTTATGCACAGCCATTTTACCACCAATCCCTCATAAAACTTGATGGAAGTAAAAAAAAACGGAGTTTTTAACACTTAGACTTCAATGTTGATGTGAATTTCAAGCACAGGATAGGTGAAGATTTTATAAACTGCATTGATTAGTGTTCGGCTCCTTCTTCTGAGTACGGCAATACCCCATATGCATAGGTTTGTCAGGGTTTGGGGGAGCTACTGGGCCCAGTTGGAACATGTGAGTTTCCTTTTACAGACATCCAATTTTTACAGCTGGTGCCTTGTCTCATTTTGGACTGTTTGGCAATGCTGCAATGAATTTTACCCCCAAAAGTATATGTTGTAGAAGAGAAGACAACCCTGGCTTTCATTCTATCTGCACCTTTTCAATGTTTTCGCTGCCACTCTATCAGCAATCCCATCCAAAACCTGCAGTAAGGCAGAGAAACACCATTTTTTCACATTTACATATTAGTGTTGCTCTGGATTTCAATCAGATAATATTTGCAGATTTTTTTAAGTGCTTTACATTAGTGGTGAGTTACATCGTCTGAGTCCGGCAATGCCCCATATGCATAGGTTTGTCAGGGGTTTGGTGGAGCTACTGGGCCCAGTAAGTAACATGTGTGTTTCCATTATCAGAGATGGAAAAAACTTAGGGTGCTTTGCTTCCCATTATATTTTGATAGTGTTAGATCTAAGGAGGGATGTGTTTTGAAAAATAAAAAACAGGATATTTCAGGGAAGAAAAGTGGCCAAATAATAAAATAAACTTTACAGCACTACTGCATTGTGCCTGCATGGTATTGCTTGAAGCAGTCACCCATGCAGAGGCCAGGTTTGGAAGGGCAATCAGGACAGTAAGTTGGGGTTTCTCTCCGTATTCCCTTGCTGTAGCAAACCCTGCAGCGCTTTTTTGAGTTTTTATTTTGGGGGTTGGGGGGATTTTATAAATAAAGTGTACTACCCCGGGATTTGGTGGAATTATTTCTGTTGCCCCTTGAAGCAAAAATTGTGAAATAAGATGGAGCTGATACTGCAGAAAACTAAGTTTTAGAGTGGGGTTTGCCAATTTGGAAATCAAAAAAGGATTATATACTGCAGTCTACATCATGTAAATGGCAACCTTTTTGTACCATGCCCTACACTTTCGCATGGTGAGGTATGGCTGCATGTGTTGATCACACAGATCAACTCCCCCATGTGCTTGTTGTAGTCTCTGATGCAGACTGGCTTTCTTAGTACCCCCCTCCTGCCACGAACAGACACTGCCACAGTTTTGTCCTCATGCATAGTGGAAAGCATGTAGACATCTTTTCTGTCCTTGAACTTAATTGCCAGCAGCTCTTGTTGGTATAAAGCTGAGGACGTCCCAGTTTTTAGTTTTTTTGCTATCAGTTCTTTGGGCATCTCCCTGTAATTGCCACAGTACCACAGGCCACAGTGTCAAAATAAAAAAGTGACTTAAATAAAAGGGGGCTGGTGTAGTAGCTGTCAACATATAAATGATATAATTTATTTAACAAGGGGTAAATTAGATCCCATACTATTTTCCCATTTGTTCCCAGAGATTCGGGGCAACCAGGAGGGTCAAGTTGGCTGTCCTTGCCCTCGTAAATTCAAAAAGCCTGGGTATAGCCTGTGGCACTTTCACACAATTTATGAAATGTAATGCCGAATTTGGATCTCTTGGAGGGGATGTATTATTTGAAACCTAACGTGCCTTTATGGTTCATGAGGGATTCATCTATACTTATGTGTTTTTGGGGGGTATATACTTGGGCAAACTTTTCCTGTAAATGATTTATTAGGGGTGCAAATTTTGAACAGTCTGTCATACTGGGGGTGTTCTTTTGGGAGGCACAGGGAATTAACGCTAAAGTGCATAAAGCGCAAAATCATTTTGTATCTAGTCCTGGTCATTGTTTTGATGAATATTGGGGTATCATATATGGGGTTTTTACTCCAGTGGGATCTAATACTTGTTTTTTTTTACTATTCCCATTGTCATTGTAAGGGCCCAGAATGTCTTGAATTCTAAAAGGTCTGTGGGTTGCCATATTTATTCCTTGGAAACAAACGCTGATGGGTTGGCGGCAATATATTGGGCTGCATATAAATTGGTTTGACACATGATTTCACCCAAAATTTCTTCCCCCAAATATAAATAAATAAACTCAACATGGGTAAATTCTGCCACATCCACTTGAATTCCTGGGTTGCCTGTGAAGTCAGGAATTTGTGGGCATAAATTGGCTGATGATACCTATTCATCAGCAGGAGTGGCAGTACTTGTGGCAGGTCTTGGGGCAGTACTTGTGGCAGCTCTTGGGGCATTTTTTAGGGCAAGTCTTTGAGAAGGTCTTTGGGCAGCTCTTGGGGCAATTGCTGGAGCAGCTCTTGGAGCAGTGCGTCTTTTTTAGACAGAAGGCCTTGTGTCATCACTAGAGCTGCTCTCACTCTCAGAAATCTGAGTGATGTCAAAGTTGGACGCAGTGTCTGTGGCTTCTGAATCAGACGCCAAAAATATATGTACACATATGGGAGCATGTTGTATATAGGCCTGCATGCACATTCTGGATTGTTGGATGAGAATTCTAGCATTCTTAACATGTGCAATCTTTTTTAACTCTCTCCACTCCATTACCATCTCCTGCATTTCTCTCTCCCTCTCTCTCTCTTACCACCCTCTGCAAGAAGAGTGTAGATTCTCTTGTCTTATCTGCAGTCATTATCATTGTCTTATCTGCAGATACATTGTATGTATCACTGTGAATTCTGTGTCCTTTCACTCAGAAATGCTTTAGACTTGAGAAAAGGAGGTTCTCCCGAAAGCTTGTCAATCCAAAATTCTATTAGCCCAATAAAAAAGGTATTACAAGATACTAATTGTGTTTGTTATTTTACATCTGCATCACTGGACTAATACGGCTACACTCATCACTCTGTTATAAATATATATACATACACATGCACGCATATATACACGCACACAGACACACACACACATATACACACACAAACACACACACACACACAAACTCACACACACACACGCACACATATATACACACACATGCACAAATACACATATTTACACACACACATACAGGCATACACACGCTCATACACACACATACATACATTGAATGGATATCACACCCCTCTGTCCTTAAAGGGTTAAGATATGCAGTCTGCCTCCTTCTGCCAGCAACTGTCATGTCTGCCTCCATGTCTACCATTTTCTGGCCATAGTAAGGTTATGGGGGTTATTATTCAGCGGTGTTTGTCCTCCTTTAAATGGTCCTCCTAAATAAAAATACATTTTCTAACCCTTTAAGGACCAAATCTGAGGTGGATTGCACTTAAAGGGATAGTAATACTTAAGATTTTAAAACATATATGTTGTAGGGTTTATCCCCCTGAGTAAAACAAGGGTACACTGCTGAGAGATATTTTATTAAAAAAGTCTAACAGCTCAAACTTGAATTTTTGTAGGTGCAATATCACAGTGGCCTGAAAAGTTACAGTGGCGCTGTTGCTACACCAGCCTATGAAAATGTATGGTCTATGGACCAGAGATGTCCATAGGATGGTGTAGCAAAAGCACCACTGTAACTTTTCAGGCCACTGTGATATTGCACCTAAAAAAATTCAAGATTGAGCTGTTATAATTTTTTAATAAAATATCTCTCAGCAGAGGGAGCACCCTTGTTTTATTCGGGGACATAAACCTTTCAACATATATTTTTTTACATCTTAAGTATTACTATCCTATTAAGGACCGGAGCAATTCTGACCTTTTAGACTATGTCTTTGTTCTACTGTGTTTTCCAGCCACATAAATTATATACCATTTGTTCACACACAAGTATGGATGTCTTATGATACCACACTTATATGGATAACATACCATTTATTTTTATTAAAATTAAAGCAAATTGTTAAAAAAAATGTAAAAAAAAAAACCCAAAACACCATTTTTATTTGTTATCTTGTAATCATTTGGGCGCAACGGGTTACATTTTTATATTTTTTTGTATACCTACAAAATGGGCAGTTTTAAATGGGCACTGTCCATCTGGGGTGAAATTCCCCATGTCCCTCTTTCCCCCCAGTTTCTTCTTTATTGTCAGATAATATTCTATTGTGTGTATGTGTATTACTTTTCTCCACAATTGTAACATTTACATTAATGTGTGTTTAAACTTTAATAGATGTTTTATAAATAAGTTTGTGTAAATAAATCTGAAGCAGAGCAAAGTATTTTACTTTAAAACCAAACAAGCTGCTGTTAGCAGGTCAAAAAAAAGAACCTGTGTTTATCCTGCCCAGTGCTCCAGTGCTGAAGGGGTTAATACCCCCAACTTTGGCCTCTATCTTTTTCCCAATGTGTCTGTTTACTGCTTCTCTCTCCGTTACTTTCATAGTAAGGAAGACAGAGGCAGAGAACAGTCACAAAGGCAATGTATAAAAACACATTGCCTTTGTGAATAAAAAAGCCGGTACAAGTGATCGCTGTAGTAGTGATCGCTTGTACAGGCAGAACAGAAAAGAACTGAAACTGAGCACTCCAGTCTTGGAGTGCTCAGTTTCAGCCTGTGCAGCATGATATCAGCTCGTACTGAGGCGCGCTGCTATCATTTAACCCATGACGTGCCAGGACCATCATGGTTCCTTACGGGAAGTTTACCCACGACGGTCCTGGCACATCATGGGTCTTTAACGGGTTGATAAAAAGAACATTTAGGAGCTTATCCCTGACATCTTCAAGAGTACCCACATAACTTAAAAATGTACACTTTTTAATATTTCAGTCATTATCTGAATTTCCCCTGGATTCCTTTTTTAACTTTTAACCCCTTATGTCCTAAGCCACTGGCTGTCGTTAGCTTTACTACCTGACCAGACTCAAAGGCCTTTCCCCATAATGCCCCAGTTTCCCGCTCTTTCGCTCAGCCTCCCAGCAGGACTAGGGAAGACTTTCTGTGCTTCTTCTACATTAACTCATCAGCCCTCTATTGGTAGCCAAGGCTTCACTGTGGGTAAGGCTACACAGCTCTCTAGGAAGACTCACTAGAGGATACAGTCTTCTTACAGAGCTTCCTTTTAAATTTTAAAAAAGGGTGCTATTTTGGAAGTGATGCAGAGGAGCAGGGGGAGCCCATGCTTGTCCATTCTGCACTTGAGCTGACCATGCTCCCCCTCCCCCCAGCATTAATTACCCCTGCGTGCTGTTGTAGGGCATCGTCAGCTCAAGTGCAGAATGGACAAGGAGCAGCTTAGGATTCAGGGTAATCACCTTGGGTCACAGATCCCCACTCAATCTTCATGAGTCCCATTGCAGCTGCATAATGCCTCTCTTTTTCCTTCTGATACACAACATTGGCAAGGCCCACAGCCAAACTGTTGCCAGGGGAAAGAGAAAGGGCAGAGGCAGAGCATGCACAATGGAGAGGATGCCCAAGTACCCATACCACTGGCAGTGAGAGGATAACAGTGGCAGGTTTCTACACTCCATCTGGTGAGCTTTATGATCTTCATTATTATACTGACAGGGAAGCTGATCTATCAGGGGTATCTTTGCACTCAGGCTCAGCTTCCGAGGGTGAAATCTCTGACACCGACAATGACAAGGAGTGCAATTTAATGACAAAATGCTTCAGATGTATTCAGGCTAGGGTAGAGCTAACAAGAGACTAGGCAAAGTCTATACAGCCCTCCTCCTCCTCCCTGTAAAAGGTAGCATTGGTCTATAGCCACCACAGACGTACTTGTGCACTGTATCCAAATCCCATGTACGTATAAATAGGTGGATATCTACCAGCTCACCAGGGAGGCAGCTAAAGAGGAAGGTATAAAGGTAGATAAGGACCAGGACACAAGGAGGCCGAAAACACTACTGTAATGGCTTAAAGTGTTCTTAGTCTACATTAGTATAGAGATACATGGTTATATTAGGAATCTTTCAGGAAAAAGATGGCAGGGGTGAAAGATATTGCATATTGGCTCCAAGGATATGGACACATGGTCTAGGTTGATCATTCATGATAGGAGGCCCCACATGGCACAGTTTAAGGTGAACACATCCATCAATGCAAAGCAATTCTGTTAAGTATATAATGAACACCCATGTAAGAGAGGGTTCGCGTGTAAATTCCGGAATCCATGCATGGCATGTGTGAGCTCTCTCTTCCATTACATGTGACAGAAATGGTAGTAACACAGCAATAAACTACTCCATCCATAGCAGCGTTGCAAAAAGCAACCTTTCCAATCCTTTTAGGCAAAGTAAGTGAGGTTGTAAATGATTACCCTGACAGTTGTTTTTATTGTGTGGCTTTTCAGGACGTTTTGTTATCCTAGTTGAGGGTTCAGTGGCACAGTGTTTTCATTCAAAAAACTGAAAACAGAGTGCATGCACCCTCAGATTGTCAGGGATAAGATGGCTGATGAAAGAGGCAGAATGCTTTGCAGGTACCTTTAAGCAGGCCTCCATTGCAGCTCTAATGGTGTCTCCCAAAAGAGAAGCACAGAAGTTTGGACTCATTCGTTATTTGTCTTATCTGCATGGCTCATCAGTCGATGCGCTAAAGAAAAACAAAGTTCTGTTCAGTATCAAGTGTTTGACCATACTCTAGAGAGAGTCATTCTGGTAAGCACTGGAACCTTATTTTCTGAAGACTGGCATAGAATCCGCCTTTAGGCTCCTGATCCTACATCCTACCACTTTGTAATTCATGGGTCGTTATTTCAGGGATGAGCCAGTTTATTATGTGAACAAATGTTTGTCTATAGCTTGCACTATATCCCCTGGGGTTTCCATAATAATAATAGGATTTACTAGGCAGTTGAAGGTGGACTTGTAGGTGAGGGATTCCTTTCTGGTAAAATTCAAAGACATCCTTTTTTGGAGAGAACAACCTAAATCCAGGCTTGATCTGCAATTATGAAATTATAAAAGAAAAAGTCTATGCATCAGATCCCGGCCACATCAAGGAACCTCATACTGGGATTTTTTTTCTTGTGTGTGTCTCTGTCTATGCCGAACTGTATTGGAAAAAAAGATGCACCATGCATCCCTGTCTATTTGTATTTTTTTTTTTACTTTTTAGTGTCTGCAGCAGTACTGAAATATATCAAACTGCTGTAGAACCTAAATTCAAGATTTTATATTTGAAAAATGCGTTAAAAACTGCCAATATGTCATGTCCAGCAAATGTATAGTTTAAAAGATATTCACACTTTTATTTCTAGGCAAAGTGAAACTGAACATTTTCTGGTACTGAACAAAGCTTAATTAGCATATGGAACGTCACAGAAACTTTCCTTAGCATATGACATAACTGAAAAGGCTTCATTAGCATATGAAACTTTAATGAAAACTTCTTTAGCATATGACATCACTGGTGCACTTAATTAGCATATTAAACTGTCACTTGTACCGCACTGGTACCACAATTAGCGTATATTAGCATTTGGTAACAAATGTGGCTATTTCCATAACTGTAGAAACAGAGAAATGGAAAAACCAAGGGGTGCTCCCTGTGTGTATCTGTCTTCGAAGGTAATAGACAACTGCCGGCACCCTATGGGTGTATACTCAAAGGCGTACACCTGATCCAACTGTCAAGCAACTAAGGATAGTGACTGCCCCAGAAACAGTATCAGAACTTGATGGCTGCTCTCTCAGAAGACACATTCTCTCCAAAGCGGCATGGATATCCAGTAACAAAAAGAACAAAGAAGAGAAAGCGCCAGATAGTGCAACAACGTTGATACTCTGTTATAACAATAAAAATAGAAGATATTAAACAGTATGACAGACTCGCTTGCGTAGAGTTTAACCCCATCTCCGTTCAGGTAACGTGCTGGAATAAAAGTCCAAATGGATCAGACGGAGGATTCCAATTAGTGTAACAATTTTTTTAGTATAAAACTCTACAATTGAATCAAGGCTTAAACGCTTATGCGTTTCACAGCTGCAAGCCTCTTTATCAAAGCTAACTAGCCACAGTGACAAGCTTTAAGCCGCAAGTTGAATTTATGCAGTCTTCCTTTGTTGCTGATCCAGCTGGGAAGCCAATAGAATACCTCTGAACAAAATAGGTATGTTTTCTGGTCGGTACTTCTTTTAGAAGTAAAGTTAGTTTTACTGGCTCAGATAGAATTGAGCCCAATGACTGCAGCTCCTTTCACACGGACTCTACACACGAGACATCCCTAGCACCAAACTGCAGAAGAGACGATGAGAGTAGCACATGTACAGATGGTGAGTGGATGCTGATGTACTAAGAAGCAGTGCAGTAATTCCAAACTAAGCCAAGAATACCATCGGAGACAAGTAAAATCTTCACAAATTCCCATTGATTAAAATGGTGCTGTTAATGCCTTGAATGCTAAAGAAATATCCAATGCAATTCTTTACTCTGTGAGACAAAACTTATCACACACATGTATTGGGACAGAAGTTTTACAAATTAGGAGCAAGACATTTCCACAATATGCTTCAATTATACAATTTTAACCCTTTGAGTGCCAGAGGAGTACACAACATATTGCTTTGCAATGTGTTGCGTACCCCTCTGGCAGTTAAAGGGTTAACTCTTTCAGTGCCAGAGAGGTATCAGTGCATTCCAATTCATTGAATACCTATCTGGCACTCAAAAGGATAATGAACTCTAGGGGATTTTTCTTCTTTAGTCAGTAAGGTGCAACTGTTTTGTTCCACACTGGGATATGTCTCTGTTAGTCCTTGGGATATGTCTGTGTCAGTCCTTGGGATATGTCTCTGTTAGTCCTTGGGATATGTCTCTGTTAGTCCTTGGGATATGTCTCTGTTAGTCCTTGGGATATGTCTGTGTTAGTCCTTGGGATATGTCTCTGTTAGTCCTTGGGATATGTCTCTGTTAGTCCTTGGGATATGTCTGTGTCAGTCCTTGGGATATGTCTCTGTTAGTCCTTGGGATATGTCTCTGTTAGTCCTTGGGATATGTCTGTGTCAGTCCTTGGGATATGTCTCTGTTAGTCCTTGGGATATGTCTGTGTCAGTCCTTGGGATATGTCTGTGTCAGTCCTTGGGATATGTCTGTGTCAGTCCTTGGGATATGTCTGTGTTGGTCCTTGGGTTATGTCTGTGTTAGTCCTTGGGATATGTCTGTGTCAGTCCTTAGGATATGTCTGTGTTAGTCCTTGGGATATGTCTGTGTCAGTCCTTGGGATATGTCTGTGTTGGTCCTTGGGATATGTCTGCGTTAGTCCTTAGGATATGTCTGTGTTGGTCCTTGGGATATGTCTGTGTTGGTCCTTGGGTTATGTCTGTGTTAGTCCTTGGGATATGTCTGTGTTAGTCCTTAGGATATGTCTGTGTTAGTCCTTGGGATATGTCTGTGTCAGTCCTTAGGATATGTCTGTGTTAGTCCTTGGGATATGTCTGTGTTGGTCCTTGGGTTATGTCTGTGTTAGTCCTTGGGATATGTCTGTGTTAGTCCTTGGGATATGTCTGTGTCGGTCCTTGGGTTATGTCTGTGTTAGTCCTTAGGATTTGTCTGTGTTAGTCCTTGGGATATGTCTGTGTTAGTCCTTGGGATATGTCTCTGTTAGTCCTTGGGATATGTCTCTGTTAGTCCTTGGGATATGTCTGTGTTAGTCCTTGGGATATGTCTGTGTTGGTCCTTGGGTTATGTCTGTGTTAGTCCTTAGGATATGTCTATGTCAGTCCTTAGGATATGTCTGTGTTGGTCCTTAGGATATGTCTGTGTCAGTCCTTGGGATATGTCTGTGTCAGTCGTTGGGATATGTCTGTGTTAGTCCTTGGGATATGTCTCTGTTAGTCCTTGGGATATGTCTGTGTCAGTCCTTGGGATATGTCCGTGTTAGTCATTGGGATATGACCGTATCAGTCCTTGGGATATGTCTGTGTCAGTCCTTGGGATATGTCTGTGTTAGTCCTTGGGATATGTCTGTGTCAGTCGTTGGGATATGTCTGTGTTAGTCCTTGGGATATGTCTCTGTTAGTCCTTGGGATATGTCTGTGTTAGTCCTTGGGATATGTCTGTGTCAGTCCTTGGGATATGTCCGTGTTAGTCATTGGGATATGACCGTGTCAGTCCTTGGGATATGTCCGTGTTAGTCATTGGGATATGACCGTGTCAGTCCTTGGGATATGTCTGTGTTAGTCCTTGGGATATGTCTCTGTTAGTCCTTGGGATATGTCTGTGTCAGTCCTTGGGATATGCCTGTGTTAGTCCTTAGGATATGTCTGTGTTAGTCCTTGGGATATGTCTGTGTCAGTCCTTGGGATATGCCTGTGTTAGTCCTTGGGATATGTCTGTGTTGGTCCTTGGGATATGTCTGTGTTAGTCCTTAGGATATGTCTGTGTCAGTCCTTAGGATATGTCTGTGTTAGTCCTTGGGATATGTCTGTGTTGGTCCTTGGGTTATGTCTGTGTTAGTCCTTGGGATATGTCTGTGTTAGTCCTTGGGATATGTCTGTGTCGGTCCTTGGGTTATGTCTGTGTTAGTCCTTAGGATTTGTCTGTGTTAGTCCTTGGGATATGTCTGTGTTAGTCCTTGGGATATGTCTCTGTTAGTCCTTGGGATATGTCTCTGTTAGTCCTTGGGATATGTCTGTGTTAGTCCTTGGGATATGTCTGTGTTGGTCCTTGGGTTATGTCTGTGTTAGTCCTTAGGATATGTCTATGTCAGTCCTTAGGATATGTCTGTGTTGGTCCTTAGGATATGTCTGTGTCAGTCCTTGGGATATGTCCGTGTTAGTCATTGGGATATGACCGTGTCAGTCCTTGGGATATGTCTGTGTCAGTCCTTGGGATATGTCTGTGTTAGTCCTTGGGATATGTCTGTGTCAGTCGTTGGGATATGTCTGTGTTAGTCCTTGGGATATGTCTCTGTTAGTCCTTGGGATATGTCTGTGTTAGTCCTTGGGATATGTCTGTGTCAGTCCTTGGGATATGTCCGTGTTAGTCATTGGGATATGACCGTGTCAGTCCTTGGGATATGTCTGTGTTAGTCCTTGGGATATGTCTGTGTCAGTCGTTGGGATATGTCTGTGTTAGTCCTTGGGATATGTCTCTGTTAGTCCTTGGGATATGTCTGTGTTAGTCCTTGGGATATGTCTGTGTTGGTCCTTGGGTTATGTCTGTGTTAGTCCTTAGGATATGTCTGTGTCAGTCCTTAGGATATGTCTGTGTTAGTCCTTGGGATATGTCTGTGTCGGTCCTTGGGTTATGTCTGTGTTAGTCCTTAGGATTTGTCTGTGTTAGTCCTTGGGATATGTCTGTGTTAGTCCTTGGGATATGTCTCTGTTAGTCCTTGGGATATGTCTGTGTTAGTCCTTGGGATATGTCTGTGTTGGTCCTTGGGTTATGTCTGTGTTAGTCCTTAGGATATGTCTATGTCAGTCCTTAGGATATGTCTGTGTTGGTCCTTAGGATATGTCTGTGTCAGTCCTTGGGCTATGTCTGTGTCAGACCTTGGGATATGTCTGTGTCAGTCCTTGGGATATGTCCGTGTTAGTCATTGGGATATGACCGTGTCAGTCCTTGGGATATATCTGTGTCAGTCCTTGGGATATGTCTGTGTTAGTCCTTGGGATATGTCTGTGTCAGTCGTTGGGATATGTCTGTGTTAGTCCTTGGGATATGTTTGTGTCAGTCCTTGGGATATGTCTTTGTCAGTCCTTGGGGTATGCCTGTGTCAGTCCTTGTGATATGTCTGTGTTAGTCCTTAGGTTACGTCTGTGTCAGCCCTTAGGATATGTCTGTGTCAGTCCTTGGGTTATGTCTGTGTCAGTCCTTGGGATATGTCTGTGTCAGTCCTTGGGTTATGTCTGTGTCAGTCCTTGGGATATGTCTGTGTTAGTCCTTAGGTTACGTCTGTGTCAGTCCTTGGGATTTGTCTGTGTCAGCCCTATGTCTGTGTCAGTCCTTGGGTTATGTCTGTGTCAGTCCTTGGGATATGTCTATGTCAGTCCTTGGGTTATGTCTGTGTCAGTCCTTGGGATATGTCTGTGTTAGTCCTTGGGATATGTCTGTGTTAGTCCTTGGAATATGTCTGTGTCAGTCCTTGGGATATGTCTATGTCAGTCCTTGGGTTATGTCTGTGTCAGTCCTTGGGATATGTCTGTGTCAGCCCTTGGGATATGTCTGTGTCAGTCCTTGGGATATGTCTGTGTCAGTCCTTGGGATATGTCTGTGTTAGCCCTTGGGATATATCTGAGTTAGTCCTTGGGATATGTCTGTGTTAGCCCTTGGGATATATCTGAGCTAGTCCTTGGGATATATCTGAGTTAGTCCTTGGGATATGTCTGTGTTAGCCCTTGGGATATATCTGAGTTAGTCCTTGGGATATGTCTGTGTTAGTCCTTTTGCAAAGTTTGAAGCGGAACTATCATCCCAAATAAAGTACTTCCCTAATAGTCATATAGAGATAAGCTTAGAAATAGTACTATTATCCAACATAAGTACCGGTTTATTAAGAAATCCTACTTCTTCTGAGACTGATGGCCAGGCTTCTTGCTTTAGAGGCATTTGCGCGCCTGTGCGTCAGTCCCTTCCTGTTACCTTAAGATACAATGCAGAGCCTCCTAGAGGAGACCAGGACGGACCGCGCAGGCACAAAGATGTCCCTAAGCCAAGATATCTGCTCTGATGCCTGCCCATCAATCTAAGAATAAATAGTATTTCTTAATAAGGTGGTACTTATATTGGATAAAAGTACTATTTCTAAGCTTATCGCTATATAACTAATTATTGGGGGGGCTTTATTTGGGGTGATAGTTCCGCTTTATCGTCCAAAATGGTGTGCAATGTGATTTATATATGGCTTAAATTAGGGAATATCTGGGGGTTTTTTTGTTTTTGTTTTGCACAAGTAAACGAAGGCAACCCTAGTTGGAGACCTCCATAAATACCCAACAATACAAACGGTCAAAGATGGACATTTTTGTTTTAGGTGATTTTGCATGGTTCTTTATCCAGACTTTCTAGGTTACATAGTAACATAGTAGTAACATAGTAAATTAGGTTGAAAAAAGACACACGTCCATCAACTTCAACCTTCGCCTCATACCTCAGTAACTGAGAATTTTATAGCTTTCCTGCTACCAATTAAATTAGTCTTTATCAGACCTTCCTGATCAGCCTACTGATAAACAGTATAACTCTATATGTTCCCTTTTGAAAGAAATGTATCTAATCTTCTCTTAAATGTATCCATTGTATCTGCCATAACTACCTCCCTGGGCAATGAATTCCACAATTTGACAGACCTTACCGTAAAAAAACCCTTCCTCTGCTGAAGTTTAAACCTCCTTTCCTCAAATCTCAAGGGGTGTCCCCTGGTCACCTGATCAGGCCTTGGAATAAATAGCTCACCACAGAGATCCTTGTATTGACCTCTCATATACTTGTACAATGTGATAAGATCTCCTCTTAGTCGTCTTTTCTCTACAGTAAATAAACCAAGTTTGTCTAGTCGTTCCTCATATGTTAAGTCCTCTGTTCCCTTAATTAATTTTGTTGCTCTCCGCTGTACCCTCTCTAGTTCTAGTATATCCTTTTTCTGAACCGGTGTCCAAAATTGCACTGCATACTCAAAGTGAGGTCTTACCAATGATTTGTATAATGGCAAAATAATGTTATCCACTCTTGCTTTGATACCTCTTTTTATGCAAGACAGGTTGCTTCATGGCCTATTGTCTGCTCCTTATTTCACTGAATAAATGACTTGGAACAAAAACAAAGTACTTTATTTGTGTAGACTGATGTATAAACATATTATGAAAGCACAATAGGCAGTTGTTTTATTCAAGTTAATAGCTTTCACACTGTCATAGAGTTACAGGCTCAGTTCAAGCTGACAGGAAGTGACTCAGCAGTTACTATAATATTCTATTCAGAACTGTTGTCAGTGACTCACCTCTCCCATATAATGCAACAGAATTAATTGAACTCTCTGACCACTAAAGGGCATTATTAATGTAAAAAAACAAGGTTCAGCTATAATAACTCTGGTAATATCTCTCTTAGCAGTGTGAGTAGCCTTGTTTTAATCAGCAGGAAAACCATGTGGAAAGAAGTTAAAACTAACTCTGCAGCAAACTCAAACTTGATCAATTTCTGCAAACTGTAATGCACAGTTGCTATTTAATTGCTGAATTTAACACACTGACAACAAAAAAATAGAAAATATTGCATGTGCAAGAGTTTGGGCACCCTTCCAGTTGATCCATTAATTTTTTTTGTAAAGTATCGACTCATTAGGGCTTAGTCTAACGACCCTTCGAACCTCTCAGGGTGCTGTACTTACACTCAACAACCCTGAGTTCATTTAAGTAGCTGATTGAGGATCAAAATATAAAGATAATTGACTCTTACAAAGCAGGGGAAGGCTATAAAAATATATAAATTCTAACTGTCTGCAATTTCCACTGTCCAAAATGAAACTGATTAAGGGCAAATGTGAAAGTCAGGACAAGAGCTGGAAAAACCAAGAGAAACCTCAGATAAAACTGCTTGTAGACCAGTCAGGAATGCAAAGCAGAAAACCCATATCAATGAAAAAGACCTGCAGGAAGGTTTACCTGACACAGGAGTACTGGTGCGCCAGTCCACACTGCACAAACATGATCTCCATGGAATAGTCATTAGAAGGAAGGAATACCTGCAATCTGGTAAAAAAAAGTCAACATCTGAAGTATTCAACACAACATTTTGATAAGCCAGAGGCTTTTTGGAACTAAGTGTTGTGGTCTGATAAAGTTAAAATTTAACTTATTGACTCCAATCACCAAAGGTACTTTTGGATAAAAAAAGAAAAAACATTTGAAGAAAAGAACAACTTTCCAACTGTTACTCATGGGATGGATCTGTTATGCTTTTGGGTTGTGTGGCAGACAATGGCATGGGCAAAATTTTATGGGTAGAGGGGAGAATGGATTGTACTAAGTATCAGCAAATCCTGGAAGCTAGATGTCACACAGCCAATTAAGTAATTGAAGCTGAAAGGATGGATTTGACAACAAGACAATGATCCAAAACATACTTCAAAATCAACCATGAACTGCTTTAAGAAATGAAAGCTTTTGGAATGGTCTTCACAATTCCCAGACTTGAACATTATTGAACATCTATAGATAGATCTGAAACATGCAGTGCATGCAAGACAATCTAAGAATATTTCAGAACTAGAAGAAGCATTCTACAAGGAAGAGTGGGCAAAAATTCCTAAAGTAAGAATACAAAGACTGTTTGCTGACTACAAGAAACGTGTGGAGGCTGTGATTTCAGCCAAAAGGAGTGTTACTGAATACTGACTGACAGGGTGCCCTAACTTTTGCATACAACTCTGTGTGTGTGTGTGTGTGTGTGTGTGTGTGTGTGTGTGTACATATAACTAGCAAAGGAAGCATAGCATTGCCCATTCGTAAATCCACATCCCCCGCTGGTGCTGGATTTTTTTTTTGTCAAGAAAAAGGACAGAGAGCTACATCCGTGCATTGACTTTCGTGGTTTACACAAACTGTTGAAAAGTGCAAATACTTATCATATAAGGTGGGTAACCATAGCAAAGTCCAAGCTCGTCTGGCAACCCAACGACCCAACGCATATTGTCGCGCGCATGTTTTTTCATATGTTTTTGTATTTATGTTGTATGTTTTCGGGTGCACTTATTAGTACCTTGCCTGTCTACTGAATTATAGTATCTGTCTATGGATCGTTCCTTGTCATCAAAATGTTATTTGTACGAGTGACTTGATTTACACTATGGAATGCATATTATGTGTTTGTATATGTGAGGTGCACCTTACAAATAGCGCATGGACATTCATTTGTCTGGATTGCTATTTTTATTTTCATCATGATTATTGGCGGTATACTATTTATTTCCACTCTACTGATATGGTCTTGATGGATTATTGTCTGTTATTGATGTTTATTTATGATGGCCATAGTTGACATGGATGTACATATGTACTTGTAGTCAGCTGTGGCCGATGGATGGCCTTGATTTAGAGTGATATGCACCTTTATTATAGAGTGCTTGACTTGTAATGTGATCTGTAGTCAAGCTGGGCCTTTTTTAGTCCTGGGTGACTTTATTAGATACTACAAGGTAATCTATATTGATTAGATGTTCTGGGTCATATGAACTTTTTTGAATTTCTTTGTTTTTTGAGTTATCGTTGAATTCATTTGGACACATGATCAACAGACAGATACGGATAGGCTAGGCTAGTGTATTTGAAGACATCCTTACCATCTTCCCATTACCCCTGTCGAAGCCTCTGTGCTCAGCGATACGCGTTGGGTCGTTGGGTTGCCAGACGAGCTTGGACTTATCTATGGTTACCCACCTTATATGATAAGTATTTGCACTTTTGATACTATATATTGTTCTTTTCTATGTATTATGGTCGACACTTGCACTTCTAGTAATATGTCTTCCCTGTCCGTTCTATTTTCAGATAGGTTTCACATACGATGTAACCTTTTCAATATATATTTTTTCGATCGTCTGTTCTCTTAGTTTTTAAATGTTTTTATGCTGCCATTCTGGTTGATATATTGAATTAATAAATAAATATATTTGTTATTTTTCTATTCCCTGGTTGAGTGCCTCTTCTTAAAGGGTTTCTGTTCGTTTGGGGTATTTGTGGTGTGGCTTCTATGCCACACTTCTTTTTCCCTTATTTTATATATATATATATATATATATATATATATATATATATATAATGTAGTTTGTACCCAGAGTGCACCTGGAACATTTGGTCCATATTTATTTAAAGGGATAATATATTATGCTGGTGCAAGTCCTTTCTTTTGTGGTTTATCTAAACAAAATGTTGGTCAAGAATGCTTATCCCATACCTTTGATTACTGAACTCTTTGATCATGTCAAAGGGTGTAAAATATTCACAAAACTTGATCTGAGAGCCGCTTACAATTTGGTGCGTATCAAAGAAGGGCACGAGGGGAAGACAGCTTTTAATACCCAGAGTGGGCACTATGAATACTTGGTCATGCCCTTCGGTCTGTGCAATGCCCCGGCTGTCTTCCAGGAGTTCATCAATGATGTCTTAAGAGAACTCCTACAAAGTTGCGTGGTTGTTTATTTAGATGACATCCTCATTCACTCTCCAACGCTGGAGATCCATTGCTCTGCTGTATCCAAAGTCTTGAGCCTATTACACGAGAACAACTTGTTTTGCAAGTTGGAAAAGTGTGAATTTCATAATCCCCAGGTAACATTTCTGGGTTATATCATTTCCGCCTCCGGGTTCGCCATGGACCCTCAAAAGTTGTCTGCGGTACTGGAGTGGCCTCGTCCTATGGGACTCAAAGTGATCCAAAGATTTTTGGGGTTCGCTAATTACTACAGAAAACTTATAAAGATTCTCTTCTATTGTCAAACCAATTCCGACATGACTTGTAAAGGGGCCAAGACCTCTGAATGGTCCCAAACTGCTATCTTGGCTTTTGAAAAATTGAAAGCAGCTTTTGCTGCAGCCCCGATATTAGCACATCCTAATCCCTCCATGTCCTTTACCCTGGAGGTGGACGCTTCTGAGATTGGAGTGGGTGCCCTGTTATCACAATATTCAGCTCCTGGGGAGGCCTTGTGCCGTTATGGATATTTCTCCAGAAAACTGTCCAAAACGGAGATGGTATATCAAATTGGGGACAGAGAGTTACTGGCAATTGTCCTGGCCCTGAAAGAATGGAGGCACCTCTTGGAGGGCACTAAGACTCCTATCTTAATCTTGACTGACCACAAGAACCTCATTTATCTTTCTGTGGCCAAGCGCTTGTCTTCCAGGCATGCCAGGTGGGTGCTGTTCCTTACCCATTTTAATTTTGTGGCCTCATATCTTCCTGGCTCGAAAAATGTTAAGGCAGACGCATTGTCTTGCCAGTTTTACTTGCCTTCCAGGGAAGAGTTTCCACCATCCCCGATCATTCTGACTGATCGTATCCTTGCTACCATACAAACCTGTATTACTTCTCCTCTGGGAGAGGAGATTTTGGCTGCCCAAACTTCAGCACCTGCTGACAAACCTGATGGCTGTTGCTTCGTTCCATTGCAGTTATGCATTAAGCTGTTAGAGACCTATCATGCCTCAAAAATTGCTGGTCACATTGGTCGCGACCAATTGATTTGGTCTTTGTCATGAGTATTCTGGTGGCTTAATCTCCGTTCCGATTGTGCTGCCTTTCCGGCATCTACAGGTGGGCTTGCTCCAGCCAGTGGCCAACGGGGAACGTCTCTGGTCACATCTATTTATCGACTTTATGGCCGACCTCCCTCGTTCCATGGGCTGTACAGTCATATTGATGATTGTGGACAAATTTTTAAAGATGGCTCACGTTGTGCCACTTAAGGGTTTACCATCTGCACAGGAATTGGCAATGGTTTTTGCTAGGGAGGTTTTCCGACAGGCATACCCAAAGTAATCGTGTCCGACAGAGGTAGCCAATTTGTGTCCCGCTTCTGGAGGTGTTTCTGTGCCCAGATATCATGGTGCCTATGCTATACGGGCGACATTCTATCAGTCTGACTCTCAGTTTGCTCCCATTGGCTGCAGTGGTATTGGCCCGCCCAGCATTTGTCCTTAAATACTGGGCCCTGTCACTTAGTTGTTGCCCTTTCGTGGTGTTTCTGTACCAGATCTATTCCAGTTCTTGTGTGATATCAGTGTATGACTCAGATTGCCTGACCATTCTACTGCTTCTGTTCCTGCTCTGTATCCTGACCCGGCCTGGCTGAAGTTCCTGCTCTGATACCGACTTGGATTGGCTGACGTTCCTGCTCTGTGTACTGACCCGGCCTGGCTGACATTCCTGCTCCGTTACCGACTCGGATTGGCTGACGTTCCTGCACTGTGTACCGACCCGGATTGGCTGATGTTCCTGCTCTGTGTACCGACCCGGCCCGGCTGACGTTCCTGCTCTGTGTACCGACCCGGTTTGCTGACGTTCCTGCTTAGTCTCCGTTTCCGGTTGGCTGTAGTTCCTGCTCTGTGTGCCGACCCATTGGGCCTCCATTGCTGCCTGTCCAGGACTGCCAGTAGATTTGTGTAGTCTCCATTGGGCTTGGCATCTGGGCAGTGTTGCTTTCAGTCCCAGTTACTGCAGTCCGGTTTCTGTTGTCTCCGTGTCGCGCGGGCGACACTCCGGTTCTGAGTCTCTTACTGCAGCCTGGTTCCGGTCTCATTCCGTGTCGCGCAATTGACATTCCGGTGTGTGCATTCCATCCTGTTCCTCCGTACACCAGACCATTACTCCTGCCATCAGCTGAGGTTGGGTTCATTGGGTGCCTCAGGCTACTTTCATCCCGGCAGTCGACATTGGTCTAAATATCATATATCCCCTCGGGGAGAATGGCCGTACACCACCGGTTATTGGCATTGTAGTCTCCGTTGGGCAACCTCTGGGCATACAGTTCTGTCCTCCGCTACTGCAGCAGCATCTAAGTTTGCTAAGGGCCTTCACTTATTTCCATTGCATTCCTCGCTATTTATACTCTCCCTCCCTAGGAAGAGTCTCAAGGGCCTTGCTCTGATAGGTCTTGTCTATTCTCGTGGACTATCAGTAACCAGTTCATTGCTGTCTTGTCTGTATATCACACGCAATACCTGACCTGTGTCAGTACATTGTTATCTTTGACTGTACAATTACTGGTCCCGTGTGGGTATTCATTTCTGTAACCTGTCCTGTGTCAGTACCGCATTGTATTTTGTTACTGGACCTGTGAGGGTTATTGCCATTTTACCTTGTTCAATAAAATTGTGTTTTTACCTAAACTTACTGTCTCTGAGTGTCAAACAAACTGTTACACCAAATGGGAATTCAACTGGCATTCTCCTCCGTGTACCACCACAATCTAATGGTGCGTCAGAAAGGTCAAACAAAGCCTTAGAACAGTTCCTCCGCTGCTATATCTCTGACCACCATGATAATTGGGCTACCCTGTTACCTTGGGCGGAGCTTGCCAGAAATTGTGCTGTTAACTCGTCTATTCAGAGTTCCCCGTTCTTGGTCAACTATGGGTTCCAACCCTTGGTTCTTCCTGAGAACTTCCAAGCACAAGCGATCCCGGCTCTTAACGAGCATTTGAGGGCACTCTTGTTCCTCTTGGGTTCGGGTACAGCATACCCTACGTGGTTCTGTGCAGCAACAAAAAAAAGGCAGCCTGACCGTAGGCGACTGCCGGCACCTACCTTCCAGGTAGGAGACAGAGTGTGGTTGTCTTCCCGTAATTTGCACCTCCAGGTTCCTTGTAACAAATTGGCTCCTCGATTTGTTGGTCCTTTCTGTGTGTTGCGCAAAATTAACCTGGTGCCTTATGCATTGGAGCTTCCTGCCAATATGCGCATTCATAATGTTTTCCATGTTTCCCTGTTAAAGCCCTTGGTCTGCAACCAGTATACCTCTGTATCACGGTGCCCGTGATTGCTGCCTTTTCCTGTCAGTTATCTGTGAGGTTTTCCCATTGGCTGCCTGTCTTTAGTCCGCCAAGTATTGCCTATATAGACTGGGTTCTGGCACCCTTTGGTTGCCCTTTCGTGGTGTCTCTATTTCAGTAGCCACCTGCAGTTGTTTCCTGTGTTCGATGGGCCTTGGTTGAATCCTCTACTCTCCAGTGTCTACCTGCCTACCTGACTGACAGCCTTCTCTGCTGCAGTGGTTCCTGCCTCCGTTCCTGATCCGGTTTGGGCTGACGTGCCTGCTTCTGTTCCTGCTCCGGTTGACTGCCGTTATGGTTCCAGCTTCCTGTCCCGGCCTGGCTGTCCCTCCTGTTCCTGGATCGTCTAGGATATTCTCCGTTATCATGGTCGCTTTGGCGACATTCTGATCCCTGGGCGTATTCTGTTTAGTCCAGTATGCAGGTACTGGTTTGCTCCTTTACAGCACTGGTTGTATACTCCTGTAGTCCGGTACGCGGGTACTGGTTCACTCTTACGTTTTCCGGTTGCTTACTGCCACCTCTCAGCACCGGTAGCGTCTCCGTGTAGTACAATACGCGGGTATTGGTTTGCTCATTTACAGCACCGGTTGTGTTAGTCCAGTACGCTGGTACTGGCTCGCTCCAATGTATTCCGGTTGCTTACTGCCACCTCTCTGCACCGGTAGCGTCTCTGTGTAGTCCAATACGCAGGTATTGGTTTGCTCATTTACAGCACCGGTTGTGTAGTCCAGTACGCGGGTACTGGTTCACTCCTATGTATTCTGGTTGCTTACTGCCACCTCTTAGCATTGGTAGCGTCTCCGTGTAGTCCAATACGCGGGTATTGGTTTACTCATTTACAGCACGGGTTGTGTTAGTCCAGTACGTGGGTACTGGTTCGCTTCTATGTTTTCCGGTTGCTTATTGCCACCTATACAGCACCAGTATCGTCTCAGTGTAGTCCAGTACGCGGGTACTGGTTTGCTCCTTTACAGCACCGGTTGTGTTTCACTTTAGCCCAGTATGCGGGTACTCGTTGCTCCTATTCACCGGCTGCTTGCTGACTCCTATACAGCAGCGGTAGGTCTCCTTGTTGTCTAGCACTTGCGACTGGTTTGCTCCACCTCTTCACCAGTCGCTGAGACCACCTTCATTATGTACCAGTACTTGGCTACACTTAGTCCTTGTTAGGCTGCCTTGCCCGGTATATTGGCAAGGCCGGTAGAGCCTTTTTCTATTTCCTGTTACCAGTCTCCAGGCTGCCTTGCCCGGTATAATGGCAAGGCCGGCAGAGCCTACTCACTCGTTGTGCCAGTCCTAAGGCTGCCTTGCTAGGTATATTGGCAAGGCCAGTAGAGCCTTTTTCTATCTCCTGTTACCAGTTTCCAGGCTGCCTTGCCGGGTACATTGGCAAGGCCGGTAGAGCCTACTCACTCGTTTTGCCAGTCCTAAGGTGGCCTTGCCCAGTATATCGGCAATGCCGGTAGAGCCTTTTTCTATCTCCGGTTACCAGTCTCCAGGCTGCCTTGCCCGGTATATTGGCAAGACCGGTAGAGCCTATCCATATTCACTGTACCATTGTTCTCTACTACTTTGTACAAATTGTGTGTTTATAAATGTGTATGTCAGGACCCGCGAGGGTTCTCTTTAAACTTTCAATAAAGTTGTGTTTTTATCTTAACTCTGTGTCTGAGAGTCAAAACAAACCGTGACACTCTGCTCCTGTCCGTCCTGCTCCTGTGAGAGTTGCAGATCACGTGGAGTATGAAGTTCAAAATATTCTGGACTCCTGTTTGGTTTGAGGGCACCTACAGTACTTTATTAATTGGAAGGGATATGGTCCAAAGGAGCGCTCCTGGGTTCCAGCTCAGATTTCACATTCCTGTTTTAGTGCGCAGATTTCATACGTGATTTCCTGACAAACTCCAGCCGGCTCTGCGGAGGGGGGGCCTTTGGGGGGGTACTGTCACAGCTTACCTTGTTTCCAGCACCGCCAATTCATCGACGCTCGGCTTCAGTCCACGCATCATCTGCAGGCACAAGGCTTCAGAGTGAAGCAGGCATCTACTTTATGCCATGCTTCCTGTAGTCTCCTCCTACCTACTTCCTTCCTCTGAGCCTGCTCCTAATACCTACTTCCTGAGGAAGGGTTTAAAGGGCAGTCTGAGTCCTGACTCAGTTGCCCTTGCGTTGTTGTACAAAGCAGTTCTGTGTCCTCTCTGTGTATGACCTGGTTTGTCTGACCATCCAATCTGGTACTGACCTGTGGCTCTGTCTGACTATTCTTCTGCTTTATCCTTATAGTGGACACCAAATTTGGTGCAGACCTGTGGCTCTGGCTGACTACCCAAACTGTGTATGATCTGGCTTGTCTGACTACTCTCTGATGCTGACCTGTGGCTCTGTCTGCTATTCTCTTGTGATTCCCCTGTACCTAGTAGACACCCAATCTGGTGCGTACGTGGGGCTCTAGTAGACTAGCTATTAACTGACTGCAGGCGTGAGTCAGGTATCCTCTGCTACACTTCTGACTGCAGGTGTGAGTCAGGTATCCTCTGCTACACTTCTGACTGCAGGTGTGAGTCAGGTATCCTCTGCTACACTTCTGACTGCAGGCGTGAGCCAGGTAGCCTCCTCACTAAGTCGTATCAAGATCGATCCTGTGTTCCTGTCCTGTTCCATTCCAGTTCCTGGTTCCAGCAGAGACTAACAGTGGCTGAGGCCTAGTCTCCAGCAGTGTGGTCTGTCTTGGCTGCCTACTATTTCTGATAGCAGTGCTTGCTGGCTTGGGACCCTCTGCTTGTTCTTGCAATATTGCAAGTGTGTATTACATTTGTTATATTTTAATAATTTGCATTTAACTATACCGTACTGACTCCTGTACTTCTCTTGGGAACCATGACACCCATGCCTGAAAGATTTAGAAAGGTTAAATACCATTTAAAGTGTCATTTGAAGCTGTTACTTTTGAGTGAGGGTGCCATGCAGATTCTGGGGTTGTGCACCTATTATGCAGTAATAGATGAGGGAGGGGAGATATGAGCGAGGAGGGAGGACAGTGAGAGGAGGGAGAAGAGAATGCGAGAGAAGAGGGAAAGTACTGGGGGCGCGAAAGGCAAAAGTGAGGGAGAAAAGTTATGCTAGTCTTTGTAAATATCAGCAATTATTGTGAGAGAGGAGGGTGAGGATAACATACTATGGTGACTGAGAGACTGCACATGTAATGTTCTGTATGCTGCCGTTCTTATTCGAGTAGAGTGCATTGCTGGTGCATGTAATTACCAGAGCACTCTGCTATGGAAGCTTCACTGTGCTTCATTGTACATACTATATTGATTGAAAGGCTGCACATGATCTTTTGTAGTGTTCATAGCTAGTCACACCATGGCCGAGGAGCATGTGCATCTGCACAATCAGCACAGTATGAGCAATATGGCACTTTGAAGCCTCCATAACAGAACACTGTAATAATCATGCACACTAGCTCTGCAACATGGTCTGGTAGAAACTGCAGTCCCCATAACAGGGCACATTGGCCATTCAGGTGAACCATCTGAGGACCAGAGAGGAATGCAATGCATTGCTTTGCAATGTGTTTGTCAGCCTTCTGGTCCTCAACGTGTTACTTATGTGCTTGCGAAAACCAGCTCCTTCAATTGCCCATTGCAGAGGTCCATAACCTTTGCCAGCACTCACTGTCCAAAACCCTGCCATAACACAAATCACTGCCCATTGATGGTGAGCCTGCCCTGGGACTCTTCCTAAACAGCCATAGCCTTTTAGAAAGACTACAAATTATTATCTCCTAAAAAGGGCCATTGGGGTGGGAAAGTGGAATTTGGATCATAAAGAGGATCTGTCTCTCCTAAAATGGGGTGTCTGTGAGATATGCACCTCTATACCATTAAATGGGTTAAATCAACTAGGCTTGTATCGTTTGGCACATTTTTCTTTAAAGGGATAGTAACACTTCGTTTTAACTTTATTTTATTTTGTAGGCATTAAAAAAACATGAAGAATGATATAAGTCTTATCTCTCAAACCTTTATGGTTTATGAGATATTCACAAGCAAAGTTTCCCCTCCCACCCCTTTTACCTAGTGTAAGCCATCTCTTCTCGGATGTGAGTCTGGTTGTATGACAGGACAGATAACAGCAAGGGACAATTTTCTTTGTATGAAAACAATGAAAGCCCTTCCCCCCTTGACAAGTTTTTCAGCTTTTTCCATTATCTTAATTGAAGATTGTCCCTCTCTGCAGTCTACCTGGGCACCTCCCTTCTGATCTGGCTGAACAGGGGGGGATACTTTGTTTGTGAATATCTCTTAAACCATAAAGGTTTCAGAGATAAGACTTATATCATTCTTCATGTTTTTTTAATGCCTACAAAATAAAATAAAGTTAAAATGAAGTATTACTATCCCTTTAAACTAGGAGGCTGGTAGAGTAAAAATAACAAGATTATTGACTGAGTAGCTCTAGGGTGCAAGCTTTCATGACACTAGGTCTCTTCTTCAGGCATAATGCTTGAAATGCTTGCATCCTAGAGCTACTCATCCAATAAAGGTATCATTTTTACTCTACCAGTCTCCTACTTTTCTACTGCCAACACAGTACCGCCCATTACCTCTTTTAAACTAAACTCAACAATCCCAGCCCAAAACAAATGCCTTGTTAGCGTAACTTATTGCGATGTGGTCCAGTGATATTTTTGATTCCTGTCTGTCACTAACTATTTGGGTGCCAGACTGGTGTGCAACATATTGTATCCATACCTGGGAACTCTCAGGGTTTCACACAGAGACTCAAAGTTTTGACCCAAATCTCAGGGGGAAGTGACAGAATTTCAGGGTGAGAGAGCCCAATGTTATCTGATATACTCCAATTAAGTGCATATTTAGTCCCTATATTGGAACTACGTGTACCAGACCAAAATATTCTACTTACATAGACTAATCTATAAATATATATACTGATGATTAGATAAACATTAATGTGAGTTGAATTGCTGTGGAGCAATGTGATACACTTATATACACACCACTTAGTTCGGTCTCCTAAAACGAGGGACACCAGGGTGGGAAAGAGGTACAGAGGAATTTGGGTCTCAAAGAGGGACTGTACCTCCTAAGGAGGGGCACTTGGGAGATATGTATTTACGTTGTTGCATGTTCACCCTTCCTAAGTGCCAATCATCTGGCGGGACAATCCCTCTTTGAGACCCAAATCCACTTTCTCACCCAGGTGTCCCTCTTTTTTATATCAGACTGTGTGTTTTATGTATAAGTGTATCCCATTGCTCCACAGCAATAAAACTCACATTGATTGTTTAACCCCTTAAGGACCAGCGGTCCCGGGGTGTCTGGTCCTTTAAGGACCAGATAGGCGAGTTCGACGTGCCATATCACGTGGGGCGGCACGTCAAACGAAGGATTGAGAGAGATCGCTCCGGTCTTGAAGCGATCAACTTCAGTCTCTGGTATTACTCACCGCGCTCCTGCAGGAGCGCGGTGAGTAAAAGTATGTGACGTACCAGGACCATCACTGGTCCTTAAGTGTCGGACCAGCGTGACGGTCCAGGTACGTCACAGGACACGAAGGGGTTATCCTTCAGTATATGTGTTGATAAATTAGTCTGTGTAAATTAAATGCTTTGAGCTTGCTCTTAAAGGGATAGTAATGTTTCATAATAAAAGTAGCTCTAATTAATCATCATAGTATTTGGACTTTAGAGAGTGTTATTTCAGTTCTGTCAGAGTTGTAGTTCAGGAGTAATTCAATGACAAAGTGTCCCCCTCCCTCCCCTTTTACTGGTGTCACACTGTTCAGCCAGATGAGAAGGGAGGTGCCCAGGTAGACTGCAGAGAGGGACAATCTTCTATTAAGATAAGGGAAAAACCTGCAAAACTTGTCAAGGGGGACAGGGCGTTCATTGTTTTCATGTAAAGAAGATTGTCCCCTGCTGTTATCTGTCTGGTCTATGGACTGCATTCCACATGTGAGAAGAGACGGCTTTAGGGCTGCAACTAACGATTATTTTGATAATCGATTAGTTGGCCTATTATTTTTTGATTAATCGATTAATCGGATAAAAAAAACAATATGCTAATTTTTCATTATTTAAACTGATTTAATGAACAGTGTTAAAAACAAACAGAAGAATAAAAAACTTTACACATTAACATGTGTCATTGTTATTATTTTACTATGGGGTCTATGCACCTCTATTTCTCCCCCCTTGTACTTCTCTCGCTCTCCCCCTTGTACTTCTCTTCTCCCCCTTGTGCCTCTCTTTCTCCCCCATGTACTTCTCTCTCTCCCCCTTGTGCCTCTCTTTCTCCCCCATGTACTTCTCTCTCTCTCTCCCCCTTGTGCCTCTCTTTCTCCCCCATGTACTTCTCCCTCTCTCCCCCATGTGTCTCTCTTTCTCCCCCATGTACTTCTCTCTCTCTCTCCCCCTTGTGCCTCTCTTTCTCCCCCATGTACTTCTCTCTCTCCCCCTTGTGCCTCTTTCTCCCCATGTACTTCTCTCTCTCTCTCCCCCTTGTGCCTCTTTCTCCCCATGTACTTCTCTATCTCTCCCCCTTGTACCTCTCTCTCCCCCTTGTGCCTCTCTTTCTCCCCCATGTACTTCTCTCTCTCTCCCCCTTGTGCCTCTTTCTCCCCCATGTACTTCTCTCTCTCTCTCCCCTTTGTGCTTTTCTCCCCATGTACTTCTCTCTTTCCCTCGTGCCTCTCTTTCTTCCCCTTGTGCCTCTCTTTCTCTCCCCCTTGTGCCTCTCTTTCTCCCCCATGTACTTCTCTCTCTCTCTCCCCCTTGTGCCTCTATTTCTCCCCCATGTACTTCTCTCTCTCTCCCCCCTTGTGTCTCTTTCGCCCCCATGTACTTCTATCTCCCCTTTATGCATCTTTCTCCCCCATGTACTTCTCTCTCTCTCCCCATGTACTTCTCTCTCTCTCCCCCTTGTACTTCTCTCTCTCTCCCCCTTGTCCCTCTTTCTCCCCATGTACTTCTCTCTTTCTCCCCCTTGTGCCTCTCTCTCCCCCATGTACTTCTCTCTCTCTCCCCTTTGTGCATCTTTCTCCCCATGTACTTCTCTCTCTCTCCCCCTTGTGCCGCTTTCTCCCCATGTACTTCTCTCTCTCTGCCCCTTGTGCCTCTTTCTCCCCCATGTACTTCTCTCTCTCTGCCCCTTGTGCCTCTTTCTCCCCCATGTACTTCTCTCTCTCTCCCCTCTTGTGCCTCTTTCTCCATGTACTTCTCTCTCTCCCCCCATGTACTTCTCTCTCTCTCCCCCTTGTGCCTCTTTATCCCCCATGTACTTCTCTCTCTCTCTCTCTCCCCCTTGTGCCTCTCTTTCTCCCCCATGTACTTCTCTCTCTCTCCCCCATGTACTTCTCTCTCTCTCCCCTTGTGCCTCACTTTCTTCCCCCATGTATATCTCTCCCCCGTACCTCTTTATCACTCTTTCCTGCATTGATGACATCCGGAGCGCAACCACGCCAAACGCGGAGACGCCGCGTGGAGCGTGCAGGGGTTTTCTTCCTCAGTCTGGGCGCCAGTTTTAAACTGACCTCAGAACAGAGGAACAAAATACCTGCAAGCTCCACGCGGCGTCTCCACGTTTGGCGTGGTTGCGCCCCGGATGTCATCAATGCAGGCAGTAAGAAGACAGCAGCATCTGGCAGACATTAAGGCGTTCAGCCTTTCAGAACATACTGCAGCTGTGGGGCTGCTGGGTGGCACAACTAATCGCTGCACAACGAATAGATAATGAGAATCGTTTGCAACGATTCTCATTATCGATTTTTATCGATTAGTTGTTGCAGCCCTAGATGACTTACACTAGGTAAAAGGGGCGGGAGGGGAAACTTTGCTTGTGAATATCTCATAAACCATAAAGGTTTGAGAGATAAGACATATCATTCTTCATGTTTTTTTAATGTCTACAAAATAAAATAAAGTTAAAACGAAGTATTACTATCCCTTTAATAATTTATTCAGTTACACAAAGAGGTGTCAATAGATCATGAAATAACCTAAATATTATCGGTAATTCCCTGCCCACAACACCACCCCCTAAAATAAAGGCGTCCTTCTTTAGCCATTTAAAATGTTAGGAGGTATGCATGTTTAGTGGTTCACTGAAACTGACACCCATCAGCATACCTGGGAACTTTTGAAATGAGCTCACCCTGAGATATTTGAAATATTAACCCTTAATGCCCACAAGAAAGCAGATTCTATGTGTTATGTCAATGTTTGCTCTAAACCAGAGATAATCCAATCAATTTTTAAGGAACCTTACACACGCTGCAGTTCTGAGATATAACTTCTTATACACTCATAAGGCAAGCAGGACTTGTCCTCCTGCCTTTCTGGGAGAAATGTCATGGATTTGGACAATAAATAAGCAGTAAATTGGTGTAAATTATATAGGAGGACACACTGGATTTGCTCACCCTGAGACCCTGAGATTTGGTTCCAAACCCTGAGAGTTCCCAGGTATGCCCATCAGTCTATTAGAGCTAGTAGGGGCATATCACCATATACCTATATAAAGGAAATTTTTATGGTTAATAGTTCCGAGACGTCAGGGTCATCTCAATATAAAATTTCCCAGCTATGATTGCACCCGACTGATTGGAACTCTACAGGTTAAGTGACGGATCCAGCCCGCGGGCCATACTTTGCCCACTGAATGATCCATCAGATTTTTTTAGCAAGCCGACTCTTCTACAAGTCTGTATTAAGCCACATCGATCATACACGTCACACTCCCAGTGAACTCTCATAGGCAACTGTCTTGTCTGTCTACCGTTGTCTCTATGGTCGTTTGTTTCCGGTCTGTCTTCTATGCTTTCTATCAAAACTCTCTATGATCCGATGTGTCCTCTCTATCCTTCTGTATTCTCTATGGTCCTTCACACATAGCCGGGGTTAGAAGTGTTGGTGACGTCACTGTTGACTGTTGCTCAGCTGATAACAGCTCCCGGGACTGGCCCAGGACGGATCTGCTGGCCACTTATCGTTCATATGACGGGACCGGTCAGACCGGAGCTTCAGGCCTGCGGCTGCTTGTTATACTAGGGCCAGGGATGGATAGAGACCTCGTTCTACAGAGAGACACCACAGCATCGGAGGGCCTAACAGGACTTACCTGTCCTAGTCAGTCTGATCAGGAAGGTTTGGGGGGATGCTCCAGCTTGGGGAGGTTCTAGATGTGCTCCTGGGACTGTCACCTCTTCCCCTGGACAGGCGTTTTGTGTCCTTCTTGTAATAAAATCACTCATACATATATTACTTTTATTCTAATGTTCCTCTAAAGATCGATTATCTTAATAGCAGGGCTTTATCCTATACATCGCTATAGGATCACTCAGTATTCCTCTTTTTGGCAGCACTTTATCCCATGCATTTATTTTTCTCTGGCTCCTAAGCTATTCATATTTTGTCTACCCCTACTTAAGTGTATCTTGGTGGGATAGCCTATCAACATTAGCTACATGTGTTTTTTATATTTATAGAGCCCCCCCGCTTTTTTGTCTTCTTCTTTTCTAAGGAGGCCAACATGTTAGCCATAATAATGATACACAAATCAATATGTTAAGTGTTGCGTTTTTATGTAGCTAGTTTGAATGAGGTACAATCAGGTTGTAATAAATGAGACTCTTCCTTGAAAATTATTAGCTGAAGGGCTCAGGAGGGCACAAAGTTCTGGCGCAGTGAGATAACCCCAAGAGAGGGTTTGTGGTAGAGATAACACTAACTCTGCCTTGGTAGAGTGATGACTGAGAAACAATAAACCTACACTGCAGGCAATATGTGGCTGAAGCTGTTTTTTCTGCTGCTGTATTTCCTCATCCTGTTTATACTGGCCAGGTTTTTTGAAACCATAGTTTGGTATGAGACAGGCATCTTTGCCAGTCAGTTGGTGGACCCTGTGACTTTGAGCTTCCATCAACTGAAGACCATCCTGGAATGCAGAGGCTTGGGGTATTCAGGTCTTCCGGAGAAGAGAGATGTCAGGGAGCTTGTGGAAAAATCAGGTAATGCATGGCTGGTATATTTAAAAAAAATACATCAGTACACGATTCTTATGAAAACACACATATGTACTGTAGGGAATGGGAGTCAGCTGTCTTAGGATACAGTTCCCATCATCTCCAACCAGCCAACAGCTAGTTGAGATGATGGGTGTTTTAATCCCAAAAAAAGTATTGCCTGTTATGTAGAATTTTTCCTACTGCATTATATATGGGTTTTCCCACTTTTAGGAGATACTTCCTTCAAACATTATTACAGTTCAAACTGCAATGACAGAATGGTGCTGTAACTATCACATTCTATGGATGGATGGAAAGAGACAGAGATGTATCCTAGAGCTGGACTCTCACAGAAAAGGCAATAGAAATGCCCGAGTGGGCTGCAGATGGTGTTATTACTAGCAGTGTAAATAAAAAAAAAATGTAAAACACTTGAGCTCTAAGTTTTGATTGAAGCATCTGCCAGCAGTTGGAGTCATTCCTGTTTTACTGAACAGAAAGCCCTTATGTATGTAATAATGTGTCTAAAAATGTGTTAATAATACTGGTATTCTCACTGAAATTAGAGCATGTTCTAGGTGGCCATATCAAAATAAGTATACAAAAGGTTGTGTGAAGCAAAAGTATTGTTGCACGAAGACAGGCACCTGTAGGACTTCTAAGGAAGGTGAAAAATAGTGACATCTCATACTGTGAACAATTCATCTCCGGTCAGAACCTGTAACAATACCATAAAAAGGCTCTGACTTGAGCTGAAACATTGACAGTATGCAATAAATAAATTATATATTGCATAGGTACCTTTTACAGCACACTGGGGAAAACTTCTTGATCATTCTATGTTTTGCTGTATAAAACTGCTGTACTTTTGTAAATTAGGGGGCCTTAGATCATTGCTGTGTGGAGCAGACAGTGTGGGTTTAACTTGGGTGAAATACAGTGAAACTGGAATTATGGGGTATATGTATAAGGATAATAATGGGTTTCCCATAGGTGACAAAAATTCCTATTGATTCTTACGTTTTGTTTTAAACCCATGAATGGTAGAGAGGTTTGCTTTGCATTACAAAACAATGCATTGGAGAGATCTAGCATTCAAGGTGGTAAAAAATACAACTTGACTAAAGAGGGATTTTATTTTGGCCCCCATGGTGCAGTGTGTTTGCCTCAGAGTACATGTGACCCATTGCTACTTGCACATGCCACTTGTATCTGTTGGTGATGTGATGATGATATCACCATCATTATTATTACTACATCATTCCATGCCTGGTATTCCTTTAAACATCATCCACTGCTGAATCTGAATGTTACATACATACATACATACATACATACAGACATACAATCAGCCTTTTCCAAAAATCACAAGTTTTGCACATCTCTAGTAAACTTATTTAGTTAAGTGGTTCTCTGACTTTGGTAGTGGAACGCTTTGCTTACACACAAAATTCCTGTGGAACCCTAACAACCAAACTCTTTAAACCCTGGGATGCTAGAGGTCTCAGACACACTTCTATGCAGTTTGTCCAAGACCTATCTAACATCCAAGGGGTTAACTTGGAATCCGTATCACAATCTCATGTATCTGAACTAATACTAAATTACTTGGCTGGATTTTCATGTAACTATTAACTGAAAATTGAGTCAATCCAGTGTCAGTCACAGAAACACATATACACTGACAGCCCAGACTTGCTCTACTGTCTGCAGATATCCATAGAACCACGTATACACTGTCTGACAGCCCAGCCTTGCTCTACTGTCTGCAGATAGTCATAGAACCACATATACACTGTCTGACAGCCAGGCCTTGCTCTACTGCAGTGGTTCTCAATCTTTTTTTGTTCGGGGCACACCTAACACGTAATATAGAACTTTTGGGGCACCCCTAACATATTTAAAGTACTTTATCAAGGGCAAAATGAAGGTACAATGCATAAATATACAGTTATTATTAGGTCTTACAGTCACAAAAACAAAAGGAAACATAATGTGCATAACAATTTCTAAAAATCCTTATTTTAATGTCCATTTTTGTTAGTCTTCATAGAAAACATGGGGCACCCTAAGCTGATGTCTGTGGCACACCAAAGTGCCACGGCACCCTGGTTGAGAATCACTGCTCTACTGTCTGCAGATTGCCATAGAACCATGTATACAGTGACTGACAGCCCAGCCTTGTTCTACTGTCTGCAAATAGCCATAGAACCACATATACACCAACACCTTAGGCTTGTTCTACTGTTTTCTGGTAGTCACAGTACCTCCCAAATATACACTGTCTGACACCCAGCCTTGTTCTACTGTCCACCATGATTGCAATTTGCTTTTTGGGAACCCCTTATACAACTTCAGGGAACCCCGGTCTTCATTTTGAGGAAATACTCCACACAGTATTGAATCAGTGTGGCCTTTACAGTAATCTGGGCAGAATTTTGTAATCAGTGAGATTATGAGATATTAACGTTTTGTTTTTTTTGTTTTTTTTTATTTAAATAACTTGTCTTGGCACACTGTATGTCAGGTTGGGGAGCATCACATTGCCCTGCAATGCTTTTCACACCCCATCAGCACCTGAAGACTTAAAATTAAGACTATGTTTATAACAGGGTGAATTTTAACATACTCGTGGCCAATTGATGATGCTCCAGTTGTTAGACTAAAACTCCCAGCATGCTGTGAGTTGTAGTCTCCAACATCTGGAGCTCTGATGATTGTCTGTTCATGCTCATGGTGGTTATACATGAAGGTGTGATAAAGAGGTGATAAAGCAGAGAGGACTTCTCCAGTTCCTATGTTATTTTATATAGTCAATGCACTAAGATCTCCAAAGTTGGAGAAATCTTAATGCATTGGCTCCATAGACTAACACAGGAACTGGAGAAGTGATATTATCAGATAAGTCCTTCAGTTTTATCATCTCTTTATCACATCATAGTACATATCCCCCTAGTATGATAATTACATATGATCCAGCTGGTTGCCTTGTCTCTTAGGTTTTTGGTTATGGTTCTTGCACCTGCCTGTTTTGGCTGTTTTGAAAGCTTCTATAATAACTTTCAGGTCCTGTCTATGTACAAATGACGCAGTGTGAACTCCCTGGGGTACAGTGATCTGCAGATGTTTTTGTGTAGTACTTCCTGTGCTGTACTGGCATCTATGTATATTCATCTATTCACAACCAGCACTATGGAAAAAAATATGGTACAGTGCTTTTCCAGCTTCATAAAAGAAGGGTACTTTTTCTGCTGGGGATTTTTTGATTAAAAGTTAAATTGCTTATAGAACACTCAGTGCAGTAGGGATAATATTACAATGTGTCACTGTTCCATATTTACTCTAGACTGACCAGAAGACTCGCTGGAAACAAAGTTCCAGTGTGCACACTGTCTGGGACATAAGTGTAAAATAATTAAATTATACAATTCTGTCAGTTTGACTCACTGCACCCCTAATACACAATCTAGATTCTTCAGGGCACCAGTATCATTTTGTGTGTCCTTTGTCAAGGGTGTTCTGAAGGGTAAAGATATGTAGTTTATAGTTATGCTAAAGTCTCACAACCAGAATAACAAAAACAAACATTGTGCATGAACATTTCCATAAAATATATATTTGAAATTCAACACACAAGAGGCACCCTAAGTGCATGTCCGTCACGTTCAAAAGTGCCACGGCACCCTGGTTGACAATCATTGGTTTGACTATACATATTATGTACTTAAAGGGGAATTTTAATATAGCGATAACCTGTAATATTTGTTTTATTTTGTTTTTTCAATGCGTGCTATGGCAAAGTGTAAAGTAGCCCCTCGAGGAGGTTGGAATGAAGCGCTACATGGGGAGGGATCAGAAGAAGATTAATAGGCTGCGGTGCAGAGCTGTAACCGCAGTCTGTAAGGAAGTAAGGCCTCAGCCCAGTTTTAACCCTTTGAGTGCCAGAGGGGTACGCAATGCATCGCGTACCCCTCTGGCACTCAAAGGGTTAAAACTTTAAAGGATCAGTAAACTTTTTTTAATGAAAAAAAATATATTTTGTAGGGATTTTCCTATGGAGTAAAATAAGGGTACTTCCACTGCCGAGAGATTTATATTTCCAGAGTTATTACAGTTTAAACCCATGTTTTTTTTTTTTTTTGTTGTTTTTTTACATTAGCAGTGCCCTCTAGTGGCCAAATTCTAATTAGATTTCCTGTTAGATTCTAATGGAGAGGAAAGTCAGAAAAGTCAGAGACATACAGTTCTCCATAGAATGTGATAGAAACTGCCTGTCACTTCCTGTCAGTTAGAACTATCAGGAAGTAAATGCAGTAAATTCACTTCCTAGTTATTTGAACTGCTATAAATTTTTAATAAAACATCAGACAGTGGTGGGAGTGACCTTGTTTTATTAAGCAGGAAATGATCTATAAAATGTGTTTTCATAAAAAAAGTTTACTGCTCCTTTAAAGCGGAACTATCACCCTATATCAATTCTCCCCACCATCGTTATGCATATTGCGAGTAGCTTCTTAACTGTGATTTTATCAGGCAGAAGTACCAGAATCTTAAGTAATCCTCCTTCTTCTGAGACCAGCAGCCAGGCATGCACACAGACATCTTGTCTTAGACACATCTGCGCTCCTGCGCTGTCTTTCCCGGTCTCGTTTAGGAGGCATTGCACTGTGCCTTAAGGTACCAGAAGGGACTGACGGTACAGGCTCGCAGACTGCTGTAAAGGAAGAAGCCTGGCCGTCAGTCTGAGAAAAAGGATTACTTACTTGCGCCAGATAATATCACTGTTAAGAAGCTAATCGCAATACGCCTATTATTGTGGGGGTAAGAATTGATATAGGGTGATGGTTCCACTTTCAATTTTGCCATAGCATGCATTGTATAAGAAAATAAAACCAACATTACAGGTTATCACTATATAAAGATCATTATGAGCCAAACGTGTATAGGGGTGATGGTTCCCCTATAAAGAATATGTGAAGTCAAAATAAACCTTTTACGGTTTCGTCCATATTGCTGATCCAAAAGGCTTTGTGTTGCAGCTCTGTTAAAATCATCAGTTTACTTGTCCCTGCCATCTTGGTGGGGGGGGATGTGACTGAAGGGTAACTTCTGTGGATGTCGGCCATATGAATGGTTGGCTATTGCCCACATTGATCTGCTATTCATTGGGCACTGCAGGACTTTGGGAAAGTCTTCAGCATCCAGGGGGTCAACATGGCTGTGTTACCAGTCTTCACGTTTATTTGTGATCGGGATTTTACTTAATTCCGTCTGGACATGAATCTTTATAATACCTTAAATGTCCCCTTTGCTTGTGGTTCTTAAATGTGGCTGTCACATGCCTGAACTTGCCTGGTAATATCACCATGCAAGCTGCTTGCTGCCTGAACATGTTTTCTAACCCTGTTACCTGCCCCATGCATTCTGACTAGGGTGACCACATTTCCCTTCTGCCATTCCGGGACGTGGTCACCCTACTTGCCCCGTCATACCTTAAGTCCCTGGTGGTCTAGCGGCGTGGAATGTGCTCTGTGCCTCCTCCGGCACAGAGCTGAAGCTCCCGCGCGGTATGGCCAGTAATGCAGAGCGCTGGGAGATGATGTCATCTCCCAGCGCTCTGTATTACTAGAGCGCTTGCCTCCAGGTAAGCTGCATTGCCGCCCTGGATGTCAGCCTGCAAGCAGTGTGTCATATCATGGACGCCGCGAGCGGCGTCCATGATGTGACACACCGCTTGCAGGCTGACATCCAGGGCGGCTTGGCTTCATTCCGGGACACTTCATTGTCCCGGTTGAAGGGGACCCGGGACGCGGGACATAGCCCTGAAATAAGGGACAGTCCCGGACGTTCCGGGACCCGTGGTCACCCTAATTCTGACTCCTGTTATCAGCTAATTTGGACAGGGGCATTATGCGTAAAACAGGAGCAATTTGGGTGCAAAGCCATAACACCACGGGGTAGAAGTAAATATCCCCCATGCTACTTCTGGTTTAAATGGGGTTTTTAACTCCTTGAATGCTAGAGAGGTTGGAGACCTCTCTAGCATTCAACGGGTTAAAAGACCCATTTAAATCAATGGAACACTTTAATTGTCTCCTATGGAGCAGTTGGCTTGCGCCAGACTCACTCTTATCCATTCAGCACATGCTTTGACTTGCTCGCTCTGGTTTAATTGAACACTGATACCATCACGCAGTTAACTCTCTCAGTGCTGAAAGTCTTTTAAATCACTCAATAAAACTGTGTATGTTCACTGAGTTAACTTTTTCAGTACTAAAAGCTTTTCTAACTGCTCAAAAAACGATATAGAGGCAGATGATCATATATGCATGCTGACCACTGACCCTTATAGCCGTCCTGCTGCTTATTTCAAAGCTATCAATGTTTCTGTAGTTCTCAATTGACCAGGATAATTAGTATGGTCTTTGAATAACAGCGTTCGGTCATACGGGCTAACTGTTTAGGGCTTACTAGGAGCATTCCTTGTATCTCACTGTCCACCAATACACTAAATCCTTGTTTTTAGGTATATAGGCATCCTAATCAGGGATGACCTTTCTGTTTTTAATATACACTTTTTCACATCAGTAATGTTGTCTGGTTTGTCTGAGGGTTCGCTGTTGCACCCTGTTAAAGGGACTGTAATGTGCCATAAAATCTTTTTATAGTTTTGTAGAGCTCAAGAAAATAAGAATGGTGCAAACCCTATCTCTCAAACCGCTATGGTTTGAGAGATATTTGCACTGAAAGTTCGCCTCTTTCTCCTTCTCCTGATGTCAGCATCTAGCTGGCAGCAGGAGATTCATGTCTGGGACCAGCCAGTGGCTCTGCAGTAGAGCCGAAACCGCATTATTGCAAAAGAATTACTTCACTGGAAATGTCTACAAAGTGTGCTTGCAAACCAGGCACACTTTGTAGACTTTCCAATGAAGTAATTATTTTGCAGTACCGCGATTTCGGCTCTACTGCAGGGCCTCCTCAAGTCGTACGACTTGAATCTCCTGATGGGGAGGGAGGGGTGAACTTTCAGTGCCTATATCTCTCAGTCCATAGCGGTTTAAGAGATAGGGTTTGCACTATTCTTATTTTCTTCAGCTCTATAAAAGTATAAAAGTTTTTATTGGACATTACTGTCCCTTTAATACTGTTCTAATATGTATAAAGATTAAACATTATAAGTTTTTTTTTTTTTTTCGACTGTCCTCCTGGCAAGCTAAAGATCCACTTGAGCCTAGCCTGGGTAGGATCTACTTACACTAAAGGTCCCCCATGGCAACAGGTTTTTTTTTTTTTTTTTTTTTCTTTCCTCTGATATATGATAATTGGATCCGCTGCCCCCCTTTATTTTATATATACACACCAATGTTATGTGTTGTTACCATCTAATAATAGACACCCAGGTTCCTTAACCCTTTGAGTGCCAGAGGGGTGCATTGCACATTGAGTACCCCTCTGGTACTCAAAAGGATAATCAGGGTAGAAAAATCTAATGGCCACTATGAATCGATTCTGTTTGGATTGGCTGTCCAAATATGAATGTTTATATTGTGCTGGATATCATGTCCTCTGAGGCAGACATTTTGTTGTGGGTCTCAGGAAACCCAAACTCGTCCCATTGGAGGCTTCCTATGCAGAATGATGTCTGCCCTTATGTACATGCAGTCAGACAGAATTCTGCCCTTCGACTAAGTTAGAATTAACAATCCTAATAACCCCCACTTAGCTTCCTATGGCTGGAAAATCCTAATAGTCCCTATGAATTTTGCCCTTGTGCCTTTTGTTCAAGAAATAACTTTTCCAGTTGGTCTTGGATGTCGGTGTCATCTCGTTTGTAGTTGAGGGGGATGTGTTATGTGTGAAATTGTTGTGTTCCGTGTAGTGCATTTTTTTTTTCCCAGAATAGTTTTCTTTTGAACATACAGGAGAATGTAGTTACAGCTCAAACCTATAGCATGGCTACATTCAACTGGATATTAGAGATCCATTTCCTTTATGTAACAGAAGATAATGGATTTTAAAACATCACTACTTTTTTGCTTTGCAATGCATTCCGTACCCCTCTGGCACTGAACAGGTTAATAATTGATCTTTGCTATTTTATTAGGCTTCTCAGAGCTAAACTACACTATTGCTGGAATGTCCTTTTCCTCCTGTTGCAGCTTTCTGTTGGCTCAGCCTGGCTGTTTTATAGGAGAATAAAACAAACAGTACAAGAAGCTCTGAAATGCCAGGAACCACAGGAAGTTCTGGGCTCAAAATAGTCTTCAATAGATTTAGTAAGAGCCATTATGTTCTGCTGGTAAATCTTGGTTTTATAAAAACTTTATAGCAAGGGCATTCAAAGTGTGGGTCTCCAGCTGTTTTTGGACTACAACTTAAATCCTCCTCCGCTGACTGAAGATGATAGTAGTTGTAGTCCAACAACAGCCGGGGATCAGGTGTTGTCCACTCTTAGATTTTAAATCCATAGTTATGTTATGCTTTATTTTGGCAGTTTTATTATCCCAGTCCCTCCACGTTACATAACATCAGCCTCTTCTTCTTTTAATGGGCTTACCACGAAGACTGCAGGCCAGAGCTGAGATTGCCATGGCAACTCTTTCCAGCCATCTTCAAATTGATATACTTCCCTATGCCTGAGTGTTGTAAATTAATGTTGATCACTAGTTACAATAGAGCTAATGCTCAGGAATCGGTTACAATACTTAAAGGGATAGTAATACTTCATTTTATCTTTATTTTATTTTGTAGGCATTAAAAAAACATGAAGAACGATCTAAGTCTTATCTCTCAAACCTTTATGGTTTAAGAGATATTCACAAGCAAAGTATCCCCCCCCCCCCCCCCGTTCCATCAGATCAGAAGGGAGGTGCCCAGGTAGACTGCAGAGAGGGACAATCTTCAATTAAGATAAGGGAAAAAGCTGAAAAACTTGTCAAGGGGGGAAGGGCTTTCATTGTTTTCATTGTAAGAAGATTGTCCCCTGCTGTTATCTGTCTAGTCTTACAACTAGAGTCATATCTGAGAAGAGATGTCTTACACTAGGAAAAAGGGGCGGGAGGGGAAACTTTGCTTGTGAATATCTCTCAAACCATAAAGGTTTGAGAGATAAGACTTATATCATTCTTTATGTTTTTTTAGTGCCTACAAAATAAAATAAAGTTAAAATGAAGTATTACTATCCCTTTAACAAAGGTAAGTGCCTCATTCACAATGTGGCCAGCTATTGTTCTTATGCCACCCCTAGCTCTGGAAATCATTCTTCTGTGTCAGCCCATTCAGAGGGGAAAGGGCTGATGCCAATTAAAAGGGGGGTTATAAGACCTAACCCCTTAATGACCACAGAGGATTTTCTTGTTATTTATTCTTTGTGAAATTGATTCAAGTGTCCCCAAGCGGCGTGCAGGCGCTCAGGGGCCCCTGAATTCAGTGACGTGCCAGGATTGTCATTGGTCCTTAACGAAAGTTTACCCATGAAGGTCCTGGCATGTCATAGGTCCTTAAGGGTTTATGGACCAGGAGGGTGTGCAACACACCTTAAAGGACTAATAACACCTCCCAATAATAAGCCAGAACATCCTAATGGGCCCTATGACCTTTTTTCCGCCTTGCTTCTTTGTTCAAGAGATGATATCTTCAATCAGTCCTGGAATATCATGTCCATGGAGGTGGAAATGACAGATGCTAGCAGTATCACAGGACCTCAGACTCTATTCACTGCACATGATAAGTGGAGCGTGCAATGCATTTCCCCCCTCGTGCCTGTACCAGCTTCAGTTTGAAAGAACTGCCATTGCGTGTTATGTCCGTCTCTGTGGACGTGACATCCAAGACTGACTGAAGATGTTCTCTCTTGAGCAAAGGCAAAATTCATAGGGGTATATGGCCACTGTAAGAGAAGTATGAGTGTATTATTAGGAGGTGTTACTTCTTTAATTGTCACACAGTATAATTAATATACTTCTATTAAGCATTGTTTATCGCATGAAGGTTGTTTAGCCAAATCACCTAGTTGTTCTGTTTTACAGGGGACCTTATGGAAGGAGAACTATATTCCGCCATGAAAGAAGAGGAGGCATCAGAAGCTGTGTCCAGCACGAACTTCAGTGGAGAAATGCACTTCTATGAGCTTGTGGAAGACACAAAGGATGGGATCTGGTTGGTGCAGGTACGGTACAGTTTCTGCTTTGTTGGAAATGTAAATATTTTATCACGTCCTCCATCATTTCTGTATAGTGTGAAAAGCTCACTTACACCCAGCTAAACTGGTAATACTGGTTCAATAAGTCATCCAAATGTATTTTCCACATTAACCAGAGGAAAAAACGTTGTGTTATTCTAAGAGCAGTTTTGTTAGAAAATCCAGAATTATAAGAGATTAATGGACAACTAAAATGTAAATGTATTTTAAAGGTTAAGTTTCATTACATTACTAATTAATCATGGCTATTCCCACCACCGGCAGCAGCAGCTCTATACTCTTATAGTCCAGTGTGTACATGTCTCGCCTGGACCTTCTCCTCCCCAGAGCTGGTGTTAAAAGCTTCAAAGAATGAATTGAGAGAATGAACTGATTGTCCCTATTGGCTGATGTAATTGCACAGCTACCTTTACAGCCAATCAGATGAGGCTGCCACTGGAAGCTTCTGCAAGGGAAGGAAAAAAAATAGCTTGGGGTACCCAGACAGGTAGAACAGTGCATTTGTAATGCTACTACTCAGAGGTGTTAGTAATATCAGTCATTTACTTACTGTTTGTCCTGTTTATTGACCTTATAAAAGCTGTAGAGTACATTTCATAGGTAGCTATTCCTCATAAAAGGATAGTATTACAAAACCAAGCTTAAAGGGTTAGTAATGCTTCATTGACTGGTAAGCTACGGTGTGTCCTTGTACCGTATACTATTTCTCCCATCATTGGTAATGCTGAAATCTCTATATTTTCTGTGAAATTACATTATAAAGTGTCCCCCTGCACTGGCATTTCAGGTTATCTTATGATGTATGAAGTGCTATTAAAAGTCCTTGTTTCTAAGAGATACTTATCTGTAAAAGAGTAATAACACCTACAAATGACCCCCCTCCCCTTTAGGTTACTATGGCTAGAAATTCCCAGTCGTCATAGTGAATTTTGCCCTTGTGCACTTATTCAGCATATTTTCAGTCCGTTGTGAAGGTCATGTTCGTGGAGGTTTTTTCAAAGTGTATCAGACAGAGTACATGAGCCTACGTAACATCTTTTGGGACCAAAGGGGTGCAGTGCAAAGCAATGTGTACACCTCACTCTGTTCCTTAAAGCATTAAGATTACAACATGCAGTGAACAGTCTCTGTCCTGTGGGCCAGTTAGCAGCTGTCATGGCTGCCTCCATGGACATGATATACAGGACTAATTGAGGATGTACTCTCTTGAATAAGAAAATATTCATATGGCCTATTAAGATTTTTCTGGCCATAGCACATTAAATGGAGGGGGTTATTACAAGGTGCTAGTTCTCCTATTAAAGAAAAGACTAAATTGCCCTGAAACGCCAGTGCACTATGACACAGTATGTGCTTCCCAAGGAAAGCCAGGGTGCCAACTTGATATACTGCACTAGCAGGAAGAGTCCATATTGCTCCGCCCTTCTGCCTCACAGATATAGTTGTGAACATGCACTCAGCAAAATGTGTCTCAGGGGTTAGTGAATTTTTTTCTGTGTTTATCCAAATCAAGGGAAAAGAGCGTTGTTGTCCAGCTTCTAGAGCAGCGTTTTGCAAGTGTGGCCACCATGAAAAATGCAGTAATGGTGGCTACACTGATGGGGGAGCAAATTTTAATTATGACTATCTGAGGCTTCCTGTCTGATGTCTCAGCCAGCCAGTCCTCTTTCAGCCTGCCCCAGCTGCTATATTGCAACTTCGTCATCATGCGTGCCAGACAGGACAGCGTGCAGAAGAGCTAAACGTGGCAGCTGGCCAAGACCACTTTGGTAGAAGGCTGGGGGGGAGGGTCAGTATCTGTGCTTCTATGGCTACCAGTGCAGTGGACCAAGGATTGGGCAATGTGTGGGTTTATAGCTAAAAATGCGTGGATCCACAATTAAGATTGTTTGTTTATGGCCCTGAGGTATGTTTTCAAAATCTATGGAGCTGTGCCTGCTTTGTGATGTATTATAGTTCATTTGAGAGTTAGGCTGCTCTTTGACAGAAGACCTCCTATACTGGACAAGAAAAAACTGTAATCTCCTCTGCATTTGTTTTGTGAAGCAGTAACCTTTAGGACTGGAAGAGAAAAGCACTGTCTCTGAATGCATATCTTCAGTAACTAATAAGTTTTAAGAACCTTTTATGGGGTAGTTTTAAATCCTGTGAATTCTGTAATGTTTAAAGTGATAGTAATGTTTCATAATAAAAGCAGCTCTAATTAATCATCATAGTATTTGGACTTTGGAGAGTGTTATTTCATTTCTGTCAGAGCTGTAGTTCAAGAGCAATTCAATGACAAAGTATCCCCCTCCCACCCCTTTTACTGATGTAACACTGCTCAGCCAGAGCAGAAGGGAGGTGCCCAGGTAGACTGCAGAGGGGGACAATCTTCAATTAAGATAAGGGAAAAACCTGAAAAACTTGTCAAGGGGGGTAGGGCTTTCATTGTTCTCATAAGAATAAGAGTGTCCACTGCTGTTATCTGTCTGGTCAATGGACTGGATTCCACATCTGAGAAGAGATAACTTACACTAGGTAAAAGGGGCGGGAGGGGAAACTTTGCTTGTGAATATCTCTCAAACCATAAAGGTTTGAGAGATAAGACTTATATCATTCTTCATGTTTTTTTAATGCCTACAAAATAAAATAAAGGTAAAACAAAGTATTACTATCCCTTTAAATAGTAACATGATGTGAATTTATTGCAGTTGCACATACTTATGTGCAATTTTTGTATGACTTAATTCCGTTATACAGTTTGTGCATGTAATGTCTTAGTGTGGCCCCCCACATCATGGCTGTGGCTGCAGTGACAGCTGCACTGGCTGCCACCAGTAAAATCCTTTGAGATCCACTGTTTTAGATAGCTGCAGTCTGCCTTAGAAGATCTAAAGGATGCATTTTAACACTTCTCTGACTGGACAGCTTTATACAGGGAACTGCAAGCTGATTATTACTGAGAGCTGTTTACTTTCTAACAGGGGACAACTAATCCAGTCAAACACAGCTGTGGGCAACAGTGCAGATTCAATGCCTGACACCTAGATACATTGTGTATTCACCCATGAAATGCCTTCTGCATTCATAAAATATTCCATAAGAACCAGTGATGGTCAACTTGAGGCCATCCAGTTACTACCAGACTAGAACCCCAATCATTCCTGAGCCTCACATTGACCACTACTGATCTAGAATCTACAGTTTTAAGACTGGTCAGGCTCTTTTCCCATCTTTTATCTTGGTAACTATAAGTAGCAATTCCCATTGATTTCAGTGGGAGTGAATGCAGGGGAGTGTATACGTTTCCAGAAGACCTGTGGCTTTACCCAAATGACTAGGTTCTCGGGCCAACTAATAGATTATTAATGCACTGTGCAGCTCGATTGTACCATTATATGCACCAAGCTGGCAACAATTCTAAAAATGTATCATTTGCCCTTGTTTAATAATTTTACAATTCACATTTATTTTAATGGGATGAAAACTATTCAAGGAATTTCCACTGATGTGGATTTTTTTTTTTTGTGTGTGTGTGTGTGTGTGTGTGTGTGTAGGTCTATTTTGAGACCTCTGGGGTTCCCAGTGAAGCCCCAGCTCCCAGGGAAGAAGACCTTCCAGTAGGATATTATCCTAGTGATAATTGTACTTTATATAAGTAACCTTGTTTAACATATTGCAATGCACTGCACTCACCCCTCGTTTCTAAAATGGTTTGTTCATTCACCTGCAGTTACTTTGCCAGTTCATTAATCGAAATCTGTCTCACGTTCAGGTTGTTGCGAATGATAGAAGTCCTCTTGTAAGCAGAGTACATTGGGAGGAGATGGTGAAAAAAGTGACCAAATTTGGCATTCGCACAGGCACTTTTAACTGCTCCAGCGATCCCAGGTGGGTAAAAACACTACTGTCAATCATATTTATTACAATAAGGGCTTTATAAGGGGAAAATCAGCTGCACTTCAGGAACGAAAGGAAAATTTCTGTGATTTAACTATTTGTGTGCCTGAGAATTATCCAACACATACCCCTCTGGGACTCAAAGGGTTTAGTGGAGTTGGTAATCCATTGAAAGCTAGTGATGTCTCAAACAATTAGCTGGCAACCTCTCTACTATGATGCACTAAGACGTGATAAAGTGAGGATGGCTTCTCCAGTGAGATCTCTTCTCCAGTTCCTATGTTATTCTGTAGAGCCTATGCACTAAGATCTCCAAAGTTGGAGAAAGCTTAGTGGCTCCATGTGTTATCGTAAAATGGAATTTTTTTATGTGCAATTCAAGAAGCGTTCGGTATTTAGCTTCCTAGGTTAGAACATGTGCAAAATCTATCTGCGCACAAAAATGCCTTTATCCAATGCGAACATGTCTTTCATTGCGCCATTTGTCTTGTGGACTCCCCAGGGGAGGAGTGCTGTGGTGCTGCTGGGGGTAGGAAAATGATGCAATCTGTGTAAGAAAAAAAAAATGGATGGGGCTTAACCGTGAGTGGTGGGCGGGGCTTAAAATATGTGCCCAGAGTAGGAGGAATAGGCTGTGGAAGGAGAAGGAGTGGGTGGAACACACTGGGTAGATGCAGAATTTAAAATTCCTCACATCCGAAGAATCAGCCTCTGTCCTGGAGACCCCGTAATTAGCAGCCAAAACCGCAGTCTCCGGGGAAATCCGGAGAGTTCCCAACTATGTTTATAACACCTGAGTGCGGAACCCCCAGTGAGTTACAAGCCCCCCACTAAAGCAATGCGTTGGACACCTCCCTAACATTCGAATGGTTAAAAGCCCATTTAAATGATATATACTTTAATTTCTTCCCCTTGGTGCAGTTGTTTTGCCCCAGAATTGAAGTAATTCTGGAGCAAACCAACTGACCTTAAAGTTCAAAGTTTCTGGATTTCCACTGATTACTCAAACGGTTAGACCCTGGTCAGTTAACTGTAATGTAAATCCAGGCATAGGAGGAGACTAATGAAGGATTAGAGGCTTAACCCCCCCCCCCAAAAATAAACACCCACATGAACAAAGGTTATGGTAAGAAGCCTTCATATATACTGCCATTAATCCAAGCTTAAAGGGATAGTAATGTTTCACAATAAAAGCAGCTCTAATTAATCTTCATAGTATTTGGACTTTGGAGAGTGTTATTTCAATTCTGTCAGAGTTGTAGTACAAGAGTAATTCAATGACAAAGTATCCCCCTCCCACCCCTTTTACTGATGTAACACTGCTCACCTCAGAGCAGCAAGACTGTCCGGATGGATCACAGAGAGGGACAATCTTCAGTGATCATAAGAAAAACCTGAATTACCTGTCAAGGGGTACAGGGTTTTCATTGTTCTCATAGTAAGAAGATTGTTTCTTGCTGTGATCTGTCCGGTCAAGAGACCAGATTCCACATCTGAGGGGAGGCGGCTTACACTAGGTAAAAGGGTGGGAGGGGGATATTTTATCATTCAATTTCTACAACTCTGATAGTATTGAAATAACACTATCTATGGCCCAAATACTATGAAGATTAATTGGAGCTGCTTTTATTGTGAAACCTTACTATCCCTTTAAGCCTGGATTAATGGCAGTATATATGAAGGTTTTTTACCATAACCTTTGTTCATGTGGGTATTTATTTTGGGGGGCTAAGCCTCTAATCCTTCATTAGTCTCCTCCTGTGCCTGGATTTACATTACAGTTAACTGTCCAGGGTCTAACCCTTTGAGTGCCAGAGAGGTATCTAACGTATTGCAGTGCAGTGTGTTGGATACCTCTCTAGCACTCAAAGAGTTAATGTATAAATGTTTCTAGATACTTTAATGGGAATCTGTTAGTTAAAAAAACAGCAATAACACATTCGTGTCATGGCTGTGGCGGTACACTGGTTGGAAGCTGTATACCTACAGTTGGAATGCACAAAGAAAATGCTAATGAGAATGTTTGCCACAACGTCTTTTATCTAAAATATCCCCTAGTTTCAACTGTTTTTTATATTTTTTCACTTCCCTTTGGCATGCTGTGGCACTATGCCCGCCTAGGAATGAATGGCTTCTAGCTTGAAGCCTTTCATAGAGCAGTCGAGTATAGATAATGTTATATCTATATAAATAAAAGAAGACTTTGTGCCTGCCAAAACACACCCAGGGGAGGCATAAAGCAGGAGTTACTATTCCTATTGGGTGATTCAATCATGCAGGGAGTTGGCCCTCCCCCACTATGCAGCCCGCCCACCACTATCAAAGTCAGAAAAAAACAATATGGCCGCCACTTGCTCCTACACCACAGACAAACACACATGCCTCACTCATACAGCACCAAACTCACACACATGCCCCACTCACACAGCACCACAAAAAACACACACACATGCCCCACTCACACACACAGACCACCACACACACACACAATGCCCCACTCACACAGCACCAAACACACATGCCCCCACTCACACACACAGCACCACATACACACACAAAGCCAGAAATAAATATGGCTGACACACACACACACACACACACTCACTCACCCTGACTCCCAGTGGCCTCAGCAGGACCTGTAGTGCAGCACCAGAAGAACAAAATGGCACTCAAAGGTTTAAGGTAGGCCCTCATTGCTCAATTATTTCTTCACTGTCATCATTTGGCATGCAAGACACAGGGCAGACAGCCATCAGATTCACACTTAACTCACTGACAGCCACAGGGTTGTGTATCAAGTTTTAGCCCTCAGGGAGTGTGTTCAAACCCCTCACATTGTAAACTTGAATTTCCCTCCCACTTCTCCTCCTTCCCCAGCCTATTACTAACACTTTTCCACATTTATGTTAAGCCCCGCCCCTACTCACGATTAAGCCCCGCCCCCTTTTAACCCAGATTGCCCCATTTGTCTCTCCACATCAGCACCACATCAGTCCCCTCTAGGGACTCCACAAATCAGTTCCCAGGTATGAATACACTTCCCACTGCTATTTAACTCTGACATGCCTCTCTATACCTTAACCATTTGAGTGCCAGAGGGGTACACAACTCATGAGTGCATGTGTTTCTGCTCATATATGTTGCATGTGTGTTTGTGTCCATCTCTGTTACATATATGTGTCCATGTGTGCATCTCCAGTGTGTCTGTGTGTGTACATCTGTTACATATGTGTGCATCTCCAGTGAGTCTGTGTGTGTGCGTGTCTTTTGCATGTTTCTGCCGCTCACTGTGTGTATGTGCATACCTCCCAACATTTCACATGGCCAAAGAGGGACACTGTAGTTTTAGGTGATATTGTTGGGGGCGTGGCTGGTGGGCGGGGCATTAGTAAGAATTTTTAGGTTATTTCATGACCTATTACTGGCTATTTATGTAACTGAATAAATGATTTAGTGCAAGACCAAAGTATTTTATTTGCACAGACTAATGTATAAACACATATACTGAAGTTTATTGCTTTATTGCTGGAGAGCAAAGTAAAACACACCACACAGTCAGGGCTGGTGCAAGGATTTTTGCCACCCTAGGCAAAACCTAATTTTGCCGCCCATTTCGCTCCGCCCCTTGTGTCCCACCCCTTTATACCCTGCCTACTTAAACCCCACCTCTTTTCATGATTGTCCTCTCTCTGCCCCCTGGGCCAGTCTGCCCCTGGTCTGGAGATGCCTGTAAGAGATGCCCCCTACCAGCTCCAACTTGCCCCTTATCAGCTTCACTTTGGCCCACCAGCTCCACTTTGCCACCATCAGCTCCAACTTGCCACCATCAGCTCCACTTTGCCCCCCATCCAGTCCAACTTGCCCCCATCAGCTCCACTTTGCCCCCCATCCGCTCCAACGTGCCCCCACCAGCTCCACTTTGCCCCCCATCTGCTCTAACGTGCCCCCACCAGCTCCACTTTGCCCCCATCAGCTCCACTTTGCCCCCATCAGCTCCACTTTGACCCCCATCCTCTCCACCTTACCCCCATCAGCTCCACTTTGCCCCCTATCCGCTCCAACTTGCCCCCCATCCGCTCCAACTTGCCCCCACCAGCTCCACTATGCCCCCATCCGCTCCAACTTGCCCCCCATCTGCTCCACTTTGCCCCCCATCCGCTCCAACTTGCCCCCCATCTGCTCCACTTTGCCCCCCCTCAGCTCCAACTTGCCCCCCCTCAGCTCCACTTTGACCCTCATCCTCTCCACTTTGCCCCCATCAGCTCCAACTTGCCCCCACCAGCTCCACTATGCCCCCTCAGCTCCAGCTCTCCCCTAACTGCTCCAACTTGCCCCCATCATCTCCACTTTGCCCCACATCCGCTTCAACTTGCCCCCTCAGCTCCACTATGCCCCCTCAGCTCCAACTTGCCCCCCATCACATACCTGTAGCTCCCGCGCAGTCTTCTCTTCAGTAATGCAAAGCGCGGCGGGAGATCATGACTCCCAACGCGCTCTGCATTACTAAAGATCCGACCAGATGAGGGAGCGCTGTAGCGACACAGACCTGACTGTGTTGTGGTTCCCGGCGTGGTGTGTGTGCGGGCGCAGCTCTTCTCCGCTGCATGCCCGCGCCCCCAGTACGTGTGCGCCCTAGGCCGGCGCCTACGTCGCCTATAGGTGGAGCTGCCCTGCACACAGTCTGACCTCCTAAAAAGAGGGACAACAGGGTGGGAAAGAGGGACAGAGGGATTTGGCCCTCAAAGAGGGACTGTCCCTCCTAAAGAGGGACACTTGGGATGTATGGTATGTGTCTGCCTGTGTGTTGTATATGTCTGTGTTTATCAGTGTGTCTGCATTTCACACACGTGCGCCCAACGGTCATAACATGACGGGCAACGCCGTCCCACATTGCTAGTATATAATATTTGCATTTAAACTGCCTCTATATATACTTTCTGTTGAAGTCTGCCTTCGGCACGCACTAGTCCACTGCACAACAAATAGTAGACTTCTATTGTCCTCACTGTCAGGTGTCTCCATTAGATTGTAAACTGAAACACCCAGTAACAGGATACAGCAGAGCTCAAACACAATAAAAATAGAGCTATAACTTGCTGCTGTATGAAGGATATTCTTCTAGGTAAATCATTATGCTAAACAAGTCATTTAATTAGAGATGCACAGATACCGTTTTTTTTTAAGACCGAGTACCGATACTTTTTTCAAGTACTCACCGATACCAATTACCGATACCTTTTTTTTGCTGTCATTTGCCAGTTTTCTAAGTACCTATATGCTTTAGGTACTTGGAAAACTGGCAAATGACCGCAAAAAAAAGAGTCCCCTTTTTTTGCCTTGGCTTTTTCTCTCCCTTTTGATCCCCCTTTCTCCCCCTCCTTCTCCTTGACTCACCCTTTTGCCTCTCTCTCCCTCCTGAACCCCCCTCCCTTTGCCTCTTTCTTTCTCTTGACCCCACTCTCTGCCTCTTTCACCACCCGCTGCCCCATCTTGCCTCCCTTACTCTCCTCTGCCGTGTGCTCGCTGTTCTCTCACGAGCCCTGGCAGAGGTCAGCGTCGGAGCGTTGCCATGGTAACCCGCGGCAACGATCCGACGCTACAGGAGTGAGAGAGGTGACCGGGGAGCATTGTGAGCAGCTCCCCCGGCTCCCTCTCTGCAGCACCGACCCTGACACAGGGTATCGGTGCTGGCATTGGCCACATTTGCGCGGGTACAAGTACTCGCGCAAATGCTGGTATCAGCACCGATACAGATACCAGTATCGGTATCGGTGCAACCCTACATTTAATGCTAGGATCAAATCTCCCTTTATTATTATTGCTTCGCTATGTGTTGGAGACCCCTCTGACATTCAAGGCATTAAAGCGGAACTTTCACCCGCTATAAAGTCGCCCTGCAATAATTTAGCAGGTAGCGACTAACTTTATAATAGATTTGTTACCTCTGAAATGTAGCTGATTATAAAGAAATCCTTTATTGTAGGAGACAGGAAGCCAGGCATCAGTGCAGACATCTTGTCTGTGCGTCTGCGCTGTCAGTCCCTGTCTCCACTGAGAAGCACTGCAGTGCGCCACATGGTAACCGGAAGGGAGTGACAGCGCAGACTGCGCTAACCTACCCGTCAGTCTCCTATAATAAAGGATTTCTTTATAATGGGCTACATTTCAGAGGTAACATATCTATTATAAAGCTAGTCGCTACCTGCTTAATTATTGCAGGGCGACTTTATAGCGGGGATAAAGTTCCGCTTTAACTCTTTGAGTGCCAGAGGAGTGTGTTGCATACCCCTCTGGCATTCAAAGAGTTAAAAGGACACTCTCCTCCCCAGATACCCACAGAACTGTTACATAGTATTAGAGTTTACAAAATGTGGCTTAATACTATGTATAGCCTAACACTGAATAAATCACATTTTATTTTATTTATTTTTTTTTATTTTTTTTTTCCCTTATAATTAAACTTTACTTTTCTATTCTGGTCACCAGGTAGTGCTTCCAACAGCTGTAGTCTTTTGAACACCAGTTCACAATGTTGTTAAGTTTGAATTACTTTTTTAGATGTAATAACTTTTGAGTGCAAAATCTCCCACCAACACAATACAAAGTGAACCCACTGAGGCATATCTAGTAAATCTTTGAAGACCAGAGGGGTGTGAACACCATTAGTTGACAACGTGCTGCACACCCCTCGAGTCCTCAAGGGGAGAAGTCAAAAATGGATAAATAGTACAGCAATTAAATTGCACCCTGTGAAGCATATTTCATTTTCCATTGATTCAGATGGGAATGTAATCAATTTTGATGCTGCCTGTGGATGATGGGTCTCTGATTGCCCAACCCTGTTCTAGTGCTTCACATTGGTGGAGGATTGATTCAGAGTGTCCATACTTATAAAAGCCACCTAGCGTTCTTCTGGGGTAAACCAACAGCACCACAGATAAAAAATTGTATTAAATTGGGCTTTTAACCCCTTGAATAAATAAAGTATCCCCTCCCGCCCCTTTTACCTAGTGTAAGCCACTCCCCTCAATGTGGAATCTGGTCTCTTGACTGGACAGCTCACAGCAAGGGACAGTCTTCTTACTGTGATCATAAGGAAAACCCTGCCACACTTGACATGTTTTTCAGGTTTTCCCTTATGATCCGTGAAGATTGTCCCTGTCTGTGATCCATCTGGACAGTCTTGCAGATCTGAGGTGAGTAGTATTACATCAGTAAAAGGGGCGGGAGGGGGATATTTTATCAATTACTCTTCAACTACAACTCTGGCAGTATTGAAATGTAGGTACTTTTGAAAGAAATTTCAAAAGTACCTTCATTTCTGCTAACCTTTTTTATTTGAAAAAACAATTTGAGATATGTAACTTTATTTGTCATTTGATAGAAAGCTGACAGGTCCAGTGTAAAGTAACAGTAAAAGTAACACTTTGAGTGCTGGGGGGGGGGGGCCAACACATTGCGACTCTGGCACTCAAAGGGTTAATTATGTGTTTGTTTTGTTTTTTTTTTTTTTTTGGGGGGGGTATGTTTTAAGGCTTTTCCTACTACATAAAACAAGGGTACTGGTGGTTTGTTCCAAGGATATTGCGTTGCATACCCCTCTGGAACTGAAAGGGTTAAGCTATATTAAACTGTTGGAAACTGTGCAACCTGGCGCTCAGACAGTTATACTACAGCATTCCGTGGGAGAGGTGAGCTTCCAGTTACAGTTCTTCACAGAATGTGGTTAGTAACCATTCTGCCACTTTGTGAAAGTTTGAGCTGTAGTAACATTTGAATAAAGCAACTTCCTGCAGTGTGAGTACCCATGTTGTACTATGCAGTGTATCTATTTTTTCATAATAAAAATGTATTTATCCTTTAATGCCCCAGCTTGTTGTAGTTAGATGCTGTTCTCTACCAATCCAATTAAAGCGGAACTTTCACCCTCTGTAAAGTCGCCCTCCAATAATTAGTCACATAGCGACTAGCTTGTTAATAGTGCTGTTATCTCTCATAAGTACCCGGTTCTGAAGTAACCCTTATTCTTCAGAGACCGGAAGCCAGGCTTGCACGCACACATCCAGGCTTAGAGACGTCTCTGCTCCTGCACTGTCCTTCCTGGTCTCCTCTAGGAGGCGTTGCAGTGCGCAGTAAGGCACCGTAAGGGACTAATGGCGCAGGTCTGCAGACGACTCTAAAGCAAGAAGCCTGGCCGTCAGTCTTTGAAGAATAAGGATTATTTCAGAACCAGGTACTTATGAGAGATAATAGCACTATTATTTATTTAGAAAATGTTTTACCAGGACGAATACATCGAGATTTCTCTCGTTTTCAAGTATGTCCTGAAGTTAGTCACCATATGCCTAATTATTGGAGGGCGACTTTATAGAGGCTGATAGTTCCACTTTAAAGTGCTGTTAGAACAATGTGGGACCAAGTATAGGCAACTTTAGGCCATCCAGCTGTTGGATTGGCATTCCATTATCTTGTAATACAAGAGCAGGCAACCTTTGACACTAGCCATTGGGTACTACAACTCCCATCATCGCCAATCAACTGTTGGCTATAATGTATAAACATAACTGTTAAAATGTCTTATGTCTGTTTTATTTAACCTCAAAAGTGTCCATGTTGTGCTTCCCAGATATTGCAGAAAAAGAGGATGGCTGAGATCAACTCTCATTATGTCTGTGCCCCAAACAAGCACGTCAAAAGGGAAGGTGATGCTGAAGGAATACAGTGGGCGTAGGATTGAGACTGAGCATATTTTCAAGTGGATAACTGCCCATGCTGCTTCACGGATCAAGACTATTTACAATTCCAACCATCTGAAAGACGAATGGAACAAGAGCGACCAATACAAGGTCAAGCTTTTCCTTTTTGCAAATCTTGATCAGCCTCCAGCTTTCTTCTCGGCACTGAGTGTGAAGTTTACCGGGAGAGTAGAATTCATTTTTGTTAACGTTGGTAATTGGGATAACACCAGTCACATGGCAGAAATTGGCATATTCAGGACTCCATCTTATGTTCTTAAAACTCCCGAGGGAATATATAAGTATGGGAATAATACAGGAGAGTACATATCCCTGCGTGCCATGGATTCATTTTTACGCTCTCTACAACCAGAAGTCAATGACTTGTTTGTTTTAAGCTTGGTTTTGGTTAATTTAATGGCTTGGATGGATTTGTTTATCACTCAAGGAGCAACCATCAAAAGATTTGTTGTTCTTATTAGCACTTTAGGGACGTACAATTCCCTGTTAATTATTTCCTGGCTCCCTGTGTTAGGGTTTCTTCAACTACCTTATCTAGACAGCTTTTATGAGTATAGTCTGAAACTTCTCCGCTATTCTAATACAACCACTTTGGCTTCATGGGTGAGGGCAGACTGGATGTTCTACTCCTCACACCCTGCACTATTTTTGGGCACTTACCTTGGTCATGGACTGCTTATAGATTATTTTGAGAAGAAGAGACGTCGTAACAATAATGTCGATGAGGTAAATGCCAATAACCTGGAGTGGTTGTCTAGTCTTTGGGACTGGTACACCAGTTATCTGTTCCACCCTATTGCTTCCTTTCACCATTTTCCTATTGATGCTGATTGGGATGAAGACCCAGATCTGCTTCTTGAGAGATTAGCCTTTCCTGATTTATGGCTTCACCCTCTCATACCTACAGATTACATCAAAAATCTACCAACCTGGCAATTCCAGTGTCAAAGTACCCACTCAGAAGTGGAAATTTCAGAAGGATCACAGGAAAGTGATAGCGACTCTGAAGGTGAAAACAGTAACGGCTTTAATGTTGAAAAACATTTACCAGAAGACGAAATGCATACCACTTGTGGCACTCCTGAACATGCAGCACCGTGCACTGGCCAGACTTGCTCCTGTGCAAGCGATCAAAGGAAATGCAGACCATGTGAAAGGAGAATTGGGTCATACGGTTCCCATTGCACTAAAGACAACATGGAGCCAAACTGGTCCGTATGGCCCGATAACATGTTGCACTGTACTGAATGCGTTGTCTGTTTAGAGCATTTCGAAAATGCTTCTTTGCTCATGGGTTTACCCTGTGGTCACGTTTTTCACCAAAATTGCATTGTAATGTGGTTGATTGGAGGGAGACAGTGCTGCCCTGTTTGTCGATGGGCATCGTATAAAAAGAAACATTACCCACATCAGCAGTCTGTGTCAAGTAACTCCCCTTCCTAGCGCTTCATGTTGTATCTGCCCATAAGCTTGTCGGCCTGTAGCTGCTTGTAACTGTTAGGAACTTCAGTGATTTGATGTACAGTGATCTAATGCACATTACATTAATGTTGATAATTCATTTTGTTGCCTTGTGTGTTAAATGTTATTGCATATAACAGGGGTTGGCACCCTTTGTTCTTTGGAGACTACAACTTCCATCATCCGTGGTTCGGAATAATGGGAATTGTATTCTTCAGCAGCTTAAAAGACAAAAGATGGCCTACCCTTGGCTTATGTAAACAAAAAAAAAAAAAAATATTTTTGATTTCAACAAATAATATTATTAATTAAGTGTATATTTTCAAGATTAATCCTCAAATTGTAATTCTAATTAAAAAAAAGAAAATGGCCATTTTATTTTGCTGAATACAGTCTATGCACCTTTACAGTGATTTGGAAAGTTTTGTAACGGTACACTATCAATGTTCATTAACGCCTTAAGCAGGACTTTTAATTTGAAGTCCTTTGCTACTAGCCAGACCTGAAAATTTACTCGCCAGGGCTAAATTTTCACTCGCCATTGGCTTGTGGTGAGTGGAAATTTTGAGCCCTGCCTTAAGGACCCTTCACTGTCCTGGCACGTCATGGGTAGGTGAGCCATAAGGACCCATGACATGCCAGGACCGTCATGCAATTCAGGGCTCCCCGTGCATCTGCACGCCGTTTGGGGAGCCCTGAATCAGATTCTGGTAGAAAAAAATAATAGTCCGTGGTCCTTAAGTGCCGGCCAGGTGCGTGATCGGCCAGTCCTTAAGGGGTTAAAGGAACACTAACACCTAAAGATTATATAGGGTTATATACACACTTAAATACCCTCTACCCCAATCAAGCATCTGTAAAATTCATCTCAATGGTACCAGAATCCTAAAATCTACTTTCATTTATGGTCTGTGGTGGTATCCATTCATTGGATTGGGCCTCTTTCACTCAGGTGACAGCAACACCTGAAAGAAAAGAAGAAAAAAAAAAAAACACATGAGCTGTGATTCATTGTGTCTGCTGGTATGTTTGACCCAGGCGACAGTCTTGTTGCATGTAACATAGTGACATAGTTGATGAGGTTGAAAAAAAGGGAAAGAAAAAAAAAAGTGAGCAACATTTTCCATATCTCCTATTAATGTTTGTTAAATTGTGAAATTCCTTGCCCAAGGATGTGGTAATTGCAGATACAATGGATACATTTAAGAGAAGATTTGATATATTTCTTTCAAGAGGGAACATAAAGGGTTATACTGTGTATTAGTCTTTATCAGAACTACCTGTTTTGCCTACTAACATATTTGGCAACAGGAAAGCTTATATAACTGTAATTTCTCTGGGTTATGAGGCAAAAGTTGAACTTGATGATGGACTTATGTCTTTTTCAAGCTAATTTACTATGCTATCAACTAACAAAATGCAAAGTCAGTGAGCAGAAGAAAAATCTAAATCTTACCAATATTTGGTGTGACCACCCTTTGTCTTCAAAACCGCATCAGTTCTTCTACGTACACTTGCACAGAGTCAGGGATTTTGTACGCATATAGTCAGGTGTATGATTAAACCGTTATACCAAACAGATGCTAAGGTGCTAATGATCATCACTTTAATATGTAGGTTGAAACACAATCATTAACTTAAACAGAAACAGCTGTGTAGGAGGAATAAAACTGAGTGAGGAACAGCCAAATTCGGCTAACAAGGTGAGGTTGCTGTTTAATGTCATTCATACACCATGGCAAGACTGAGCACAGCAACAAGACACCAGGTAGTTACACGGCATCATCAAGGTCTCTCCCAGGCAGAAATTTCAAGGCAGACAGTGGCTTCCAGATGTGTTGTCCAATTCCTTTTGATGAAGCACAAAGAAGTGGCAACGTTGAGGACTGTAGACACAGCGGTCAGCAAAGGAAACTTAGTACAGTAGATGAAAGACACATCATTCTTTCTTCCCTTCACAATCAGAAGATGTTCAGCAGTGCCATCAGCTCAGAACTGGAAGAAAACAGTCGGATCCTGGTACACCCATCTATGTTCAGAGAAGCCTGGTCAGAAGTGGACTTCATGGAAGACTTGCGGACAGAAAGCCATACCTCTGACATGGAAACAAGGCCTAGCGACTCAACGATGCATGAAAACAGAAGAACTGGAGTGCAGAAAAATGGCACCACTGAACTGATGAGTCAAAATTTTAAATGTTTAGCTGTAGCAGAAGGTAGTTTATTCATCGAAGTGTTGGAGAGCGGTACTAGAATGCGTGCAGGCAACAATTATGCATGGTGGAAGTTCCTTGCAAGTCTGGGGCTGTATTTCTGCAAATGGAGTTGGGGATTTGGTGAGAATTAATGGTCTCCTCAATGCTGAGAAGTACAGGGAGATACTTATCCATCATGCAGTTCTATCAGGGAGGCATCTCATTGGCCCCAAATGTATTCTGCAGCATGACAGCGAACCCAAACATACAGCCAAAGGCATTAAGAACTATCTTCAGTGTAAAGAAGAGCACAGAGTCCTAATCTCAATATAGAGTCTGTCTGGTATTACATGAAGAGAGAGAAGCAACTGCTGCTTAAATCCACAGAAAATCTGTGCTTCGTTCTCCAAGATGTTTGGAACAACCTAACTGCTGAGTTCCTTAACAAACTGTGTGCAAGTGTACCTAGAAATATTGATGCTGTTTTGAAGTCAAAGGGTGGTCACACCAAACATTGATTTGATTTAGATTTTTCTTTTTTTTTTTTTTTTTTTTTTTTAAAGCATTCTTACTTTACAGCTTTTTTTCCCTAAAACTTTTGCACATTACTATACATATATATATATATATATATATATATATATATATTTTTTTTTTTTTTTTTTTTTTTCTTCAGAAATCAACAGCCTCTCTGCATTGAAACCATCTGTCATAATCCTTACTGTTTTGTCTTGTCTCTGAAATCCAAATGCATAACATGCATCCGCCACTTTCCTGTCCATTCATTCTGTTAATCCAGAACCTTCTACAGAGACAAAAACATTGTGGTCTGTATGTATTTCCATACATAGTTTGGTGCCCTTGGCAATGACTGGGGCACTACTCATATGGCCAGCTTCAAGATCATTAAAATACATTGGTACCAGGATTGAACCCTGAGGCACTCCACTTAGACCAGCTTGAAAAGGTTCAGTTTACTCCCTCTGTTCTATCATTTCATCAGTTTCCTGTACATGCACAGATATAGTTTCCCAAGCCAAATCCTTTTAAGTTATGTAATACTCTGCTTTATTCATAACAGGTTATCAAAGGTTTTGTAAAATCCAGTTATACTGCATCAACGTCAATACCGTTTTCCAAGTTACTGCTTACCCTTTCTCAGAATGCAGGTACATTTTGCCATGACCTGTTCTTCATAAAATCATGCTGACTCAGTAATGTTATCAGTCATCACATAATCTCGAATATTCTTGGTTAATAAAAGGGAAAAAAGAGGGGCGCTCCTAGTGTAATATATCCAAAAATCAGTGACCTTCACCAAATTCACCACCGTACTTACAATAAATGATGCCACTATAAGTGACCAGCAGAACAGGTGAGGGTCTCAGACTGCCCCCACTCAGTCAAACCACAATAGGAATGGATTGCAGCTCACCAACAATACCAAGACACCTCTTCTTGAGATCCTTATAAGAAAAAAAAAAAACAACAACCAGAAGGGGCGCTATCCACAAATAAATCAGTGCACATACACCTTGAAATAAAGTGAATAATACTCACAAAGTGAAGATCACCGGCTCATCCTATTAAGCCGGTGATAATAACATGCAGGGTATAACTGTCCGCCCTGCTTGGAGTTCTACCTCCCGTAAATGTAGTCCAATCATCAAGTATTTAAAAAAAAAAATGTAGTTACCAATAAAACAATATAATAAAAATATACCAATAATATTGGTAAATAAAATAATTGTTTTAAATACTTGACGATTGGACTACATTTACGGGAGGTGGAACTCCGAGCAGGGCGGACAAGTTATACCCTGCATGTTATTATCACCGGCTTAATAGGATGAGCCGGTGATCTTCACTTTGTGAGTATTATTCACTTTATTTCAAGGTGTATGTGCACTGATTTATTTGTGGATAGCGCCCCTTCTGGTTGTTGTTTGTTTTTATTCTTGGTTAATAACCCTTCTAATATCTTGCCCACTACAGAAGACAGACTCGCAGATACGTAGTTTCCCCGTTTAGATTCTGACAACTTTAGAATAATGATACAGCATCTACTTCTGTCACAGGGCTCTATGCCTGATGATGGTGAAATTAAAATTTTCCGGCAGCAAGTGTCACAACAATACAGGAGGGGAACCACTGACAAATATAAAAAAATGCAACAATGACAGGCTTTGGACAAACTGGGAGAATCATATAATTTCTTCCACCATATACATGGTATACTAAGGGCAAGGTCCAAAAGAGACTGGAAAATGTTAAGGTAAATAAAGCATCAGGACCCAACAGCATACACCCAGTGATACATAACAGCAGTTAGGTCAGTAATAGCAATGTTATAATGTTTAAGATTTACTGGTTCTGTGACGTGTGCATTTAAAACACATTGAGTAAGTCTGGAAAGGTGTGACATACTCAGCTTGGTCACGTGACACACAAATGTGAGACGCCTGTTGGAAGCCTCTGGTATATAAAGAATGAAATCATTTGTTTAAGGTGTCAACTATTGCCTTATCCTGACTAATTCACCAATAGGCCTAGTGTTGACCTTCAGCACTTTGCTGTTTGTTTTAAACTAGCCTAACTGCTTGTTTGTAGATTCTGGTGAATTCTTTATATGTTTTAAATGAAGCATCTGACCCTTGTGACATAATTCAAAACCTTGCTTCTTATTCCTTATTTAACTGTGCTCCTCTTTTCTTAAAGTGATAGTAATGTTTCACAAAAACAGCAGCTCCAATTAATCTTCATAGCATTTGAACCATAGAGAGTGTTATTTCAATACTGTCAGAGTTGTAGTTCAAGAGTAATTGAATTATAATCTATTCCCCTCCCGCCCCTTTTACCTAGTGTAAGCCACCTCCCCTCAGATGTGGAATCTGGTCCATAGACCAGACAGCTCACATCAAGGGTCAATATTTTTACTGTGAGAACAATGAAAGCCCTGACCCCCTTGACAGGTTTTTCAGCTTTTTCCCTTATCTTAATTGAAGATTGTCCCTCTCTGCAATCTACCTGGACACTCCCTGCTGCTCTGAGCTGAGCAGTGTTATATCTGTAAAAGGGGCGGGAGGGGGATACTTTATCATTGAATTACTCTTGAACTTCAACTCTGACAGAATTGAAATAACACTCTCCAAAGTCCAAATACTATGATGATTAATTAGAGCTGCTTTTATTATGAAACATTACTATCCCTTTAAGCCACATTGGTTAAAATGTGTTCATTTTATATTTGCTGATTGTATAGACACATATATATCCAAAAGCATTTTGACCAAATTCAATTTTCTTGTGCATTTTTATTTTTGAAGATTACATGCCATTGAATGTCCTCTAACACTGATTTTAACATTTAAAATGTAAATGTTTTAGTGGAATGCTAGTTAAAGCTGCACTGTCTCCATCATAATAGTGCCCCCCAATCCATTACTAATATAGCGATAGGTAAAGCCATACTTCTATTATGTTGAATAAGTAATCCGTATTGAAGTAATCCACCATATTCTGTAGGCATCCAGGGCACAGAGCTTACAAGAGAAGCTCTGTCCCCTGCGCCTTGAGAAACTTCCGTTACTTTAAGGTAACCAACGAATGTCACCACCACTCCGGACAGTGCACAGGACAGACAGCGCAGACTCAGAGGCAACTTTCCTCTAACATGTTTGCGCTGTTGTCCACTGGATGTCTGCAGAAGACTCTGGTTTACTTAAAGTGGAACATTCACATCCCCAAAAATTTAAACCACTGCTTTTAAAATTTAAAGCAATATTAGCCCTGGCTTTATTTATTTTCTCCACTGCCTGAGAGTGGAGATATTAATCTTTGAAATGTGGCACTTCCACATTCTGGGGAACCGTGTATGAGCGGCAGGACTTCTCACCTCCCTCCCGGAAGCCCCTGGGGCGCACGTTCGCGCTTCTCTTCGGAGCTGCATTTTTCTGGGCTAACGTGACACCAAGCTCCATTTACCATGCTACTGAGGTTGCAACCTGTAATACAACTATATACAACCTCAGTAGCATGGTAAACGGAGCTCGGTGTCGCATTAGCCCAGAAAAATGCAGTTCTGAAGGGAAGCACGAACGCGCGCCCCAGGGGCTGCTGGGAGGGAGGTGAGAAGTCCAGCAGCTCCATACCGCACATACACGGTGCCGCAGACACGGAAGTGCCACATTTCAAAGATTAATATCTCCACTCTTAGGCAGTGGAGAAAATACAGTAAATAAAGGCAGTGCTGATATTGTTTTACATTTTAAAAGCAGTAGTGAACATTTTTGGGGATGTGAATGTTCCCCTTTTAATAACACTGACTTTTTCAGTATAATAAAAGTATGGTTTTACCTATTGCTACAATAGTAATGGATTTGGGGGCAATATTATGATGCGATAGTTCCACTTTAACTGGTTACTCATTACAAATTTCTAAGAATACCGTATTATGGATTCTGCTACCGAACTTCCCCCTTATCAGTACATTGCTTACCATTCCAGAAATGTTTGAGACCACTTGTCCAGAAATGCCTCATTTCCAGTTGGAACATGAAATTTGTTGTTAACCCTTTGAGTGCCAGAGAGGTACGCAGCTCATTGCAAAGCAATGCGTTGCGTACCCCTCTGGCACTCAAAGGGTTAACCCCTTAAGGACCAGCGGTCCCGGGGTGTGTGGTCCTTTAAGGACCAGATAGGGAAGTTCGACGTGCCGCCCCACGTGACTGATCACATGTGCCGGCACGTCGAACGAGGGACTGAAAGATCACTACGGTCTTGGAGCGATCAACTTCAGTCCCCAGTATTACTCACCGCGCTCCTGCAGGAACTCAGTGAGTAAAAGTACGTGATGTACCAGGACCGTCACTGGTCCTTAAGTGGCGGACCAGCGTGACGGTCCGGGTACGTCACCGGACGCGAAGGGGTTAAACATACTTAGAAAATGATTTCCCTTTTGTTGTGCTGAAAGTCACATTTCTCCACTAAATTTCAGGGTAGTTGAAGTAGCTCATTCTTATTATATTTCCTAACTGAGAAGCCTTTTTCATTTCTAGCACCAGTTGGGAATTTTTTTTTTTTTTTTTTACCTGTTGAGTGCCAAAGGGGTATGCAACGCAATGTTGTGTACCCCTCTGGCACTCAAAGGGTTAATTACCCCCATATTAAGTGGCTTGTAGCAAATGCCCATCACCCTTTATTTTGTGCCCGCTATGAATATTTCAACCCCTACTGGACCGTTCTCTAATATATCCTACATTATAATTTGCTAAGTATGTTTGTCAGAAGTCATCATGCACAGTAGAGACGGTTGCGCGCTGCAGTCATGCGCAGTACAGGCTACACGGCATGACTGATACAGAGCGGGACGCTTTGAATTCGGACCGGAGACTACGGTCTGAATTAGGAGCACCCTCTCCGCATCAGCCGCGGTGCGTTTGCAGTTAGTACTGCACATGCCTGTAGCGCCACAAGTGTTGGCCCGTGTATACGGGCTTTAAAACTAGTTTCCTTATACAAGGCATTAACTCTGTAACTGCCAAAGGGGTGTGCAACACATTGCTACCCCTCTAGAATTCCAAGGATTAAGACATGCTTTAAATTACGGCATTCCTCTCCATCTTTTATTTACCCTATCACTCCGAAAAAAGGGAAAATCCCTCTTAATCAGGGGTGTCAAACTGCATTCATAAAGGGAATATTACACGTATTGGGAAATATCTGATTTTGCTCAGGGTGTTGCAGTCAGACATTCTGGAACTAATCATTGATGCTTGTGCAAAGGGAGGGCTATTCCTAAAACCTGCCCTTTTACAAATCCTGTCTGACACACCTGCTCTAGATTGAGTGCCCAGTCGTGTGTCATCCAACCAGATTTAAACAACCAATAAATAAGTCTACTGTTCATTCATTGTAATCTGTCCCAGTTCCGCCACCTTACCAGCCGTACTACTTTTTTTTTTTCTTTTGTTCCTGTAGCTTTACCCCAATAGTATGTTAACCCTTTGAGTGCCAGAGAGATACATAACGTATTCCTCTGCAATGCTTTGTGCACCCCTCTGGCACTCAAAGGGTTAACATACCTGCAAATTTGTAGTGGGGGTTATTGATAGAATTCTATTTATTTAGCCCTGTGTGTGCCAGGGGAGTAAGCAACGCATTGTATCCCTCTGGCACTCAAAGGGTTAAATTGCATTAATATTGCAGGTTGTTGGGTCTTCCCTGAAATTTTGTCACCCTTTGTTTACAGTGGGAGAGTGGAATGCTTGGAAAATGTTGCGACACTGTTGCTCTTAGGACTTTGGCCACAAAATAAAAAGGGGGGGGCAATTCTGGAGCTAATAATTTGCACTAAAGGGGATAAATAAAAATGTTCCAGGCTTCCTTTGTTCTAAATTGAGCTTTTAACTCTTTGAATGCTAGACTGATTTCCAATGCTTTGCTTCGCAACGTGTTTGAGACCTGTCTAGCATTCGAGATGTTCGAAAACACTTAACCCATTGAGTGCCAGAGGGGAATGCAGCACATTGCGATGTGTTCTCCTCTGGCACTCAAAGGGTTAAATTATTGGGAAGTTTTATTTTTTTCCCCCTCTGGTGCAGCTGGTTTTCTCCAGAATTTCTTGTGAATAAGGCCCTACAAGTGCAATTCAATAAGGTAAAGATGTGCAATTCTACATCTGTTTTATAGGGATTCAATTAACATTTTCCATTATTTTAAATTGAGCTTTTAACCCTTAGAATGCTAGGCCTCACTAATATTCAAGGGATTAAGGCGCAATTTAAATCAAAAGGGATTTGGGGAATTTGTATTCTTTCTGTTGAAGTTGATTTGCTCCTGAATTGCATACCTTTACCTTATTGTGTTGTACCTTATAAAGGCTGCATTTCCACATGATCTCTAGTCTGGTTTATTAAAGGCCCTGTGTCAGAGACCTGAGCATTAACAGAGTCCGGGTAGGGGTCTCAGAAGTGATAAAGTAGTACTGTATGTAGACTGGCAAAGAGAAAAACCTTTCTGGACAGAAAAAGGGTGGTATAATCTTAGTGAATTTGAAGGGTTAGTAATGTCCACATATAAATTTGCTATAATGTAGATTTAAAAAAAAAAAAAAAAAATTATGTGGAGCAATATGGTTTGAAAGCTATAACGTTTTAAAGGGATAGTAACCCCCATGAAAAACGTGAAGCCAAATGCTAGGGATCATCAAAACATACTTAACTCCCATATTCCCATCTCTGTAGGAAATGAAAGACCTCCGCTCCCTCCCCCTTCTCATGCATCCGCTGTATTGCGGACATCATGAAATCCTGCTTCCAGGACCAAGCGGTGGCTCTTCAGGAGCGCTGACATCTAGATATCTAAGTATAATTACTTCATCGGAATGGTCTACAATGTGTGCTTGCAAGCCAGGCACACGTTGTAGACCATACAGATGAAGTAATTATAGTTAGATAATCCGTTGTCAACGCTCCTGAAGAGCCGCCTACAGTCGGGCGACCGGATTCTGCCTCTGACAGCTTTACAGCTCGTCAGGCAGAAACGGGAGGGTATGGAGGACTTTATTTTCTTACATCTTTCAAACGATAATGGTTTGAGAGATGGGAATAAGGGAGTTAAGTCTGTTTTGATGATTCCTAGCATTTGGCTTCACGTTTTTAGGGAGGGGGGGTTACTATCCCTTTAAAGCTTCCCCCTCCTTCCCCTTGCTCTGACGTCACACAGGAGGAGATCCCGGTCACTGGACCAGCCAGTGGCTCTTCAGCAGAGCCGAATATACTACCGATATCTAAAAAGAAACACTTCATTGGGATGGCCTATAAAATGTGCTTGGTTTGCAGGGACATCAGCGCAAGGGGGAAGGAGGGGGAACTTTAAAACGTTATATGTCTCAAACCATAAAGGTCTGAGAGATGGGATTTGCTCCACATAATTTTTTTTTTTAATCTACAATATAGCATAAATTTATATGTGGACATTAATAACCCTTTAAAGCGGAACTAACACGTTAGGTAAAGTCACCCTGTAATACTTAAGCAGGTGGTGACTAACTTAATAATAGTTATTTTACCTCTCAAAAGTAGCCGCTTGTAAAGAAATCCTTAAAGGAGCAGTAAACTTTTTTATGAAAAAATATATATTGTAGGGATTTTCCTATTGTAAAATAAGGGTACTCCCACTGCCGAGAGATTTACATTTCCAGAGTTATTACAGTTTAAACCCATGTTTTTTTTTTTTACATTAGCAGTGCCCTCTAGTGGTCAAATTCTAATTAGTTTTCCTGTTAGATTCTAATAGGAAAGTCAGAAAAGTCAGAGACATACAGTTCTCCATAGAATGTGATATAAACTGCCTGTCACTTCCTGTCAGTTAAAACTATCCGGAAGTAAACACAGTAAATTCACTTCCTGGTTATTTGAACTGCTATAAATTGTGAATAAAACATTTGACAGTGATTGAAGTTAACTTGTTTTATTCAGCAGGAAAAGCTCTATAAAATGTGTTTTCATAAAAAAAAGTTTACTGCTCCTTTACTCTTCCGAGATCAGAAGCCAGGCATCAGCGTAGACATCTTGCCTGCGCTGTCAGTCCCAGGTTCTATTAAGAAGCATTACACTGGCCCGAACGGCACCAGAAGGGACTGACTGCACAGGCATGCAGACGGCACTAACCTGGCCATTAGTCTCGGAAGATTAATGATTACTTTACAAGGGAGTACTTTTGAGAGGTAAAATAACTATTATTAAGCTAGTCACCACCTGCTTAAGTATTGCAGGGCGACTTTACCTAACGTGGTAGTTCCACTTTAAAGGAACATCAGTACTGACTGACTGAACCACCAATTACTTTAACCCCTTAAGTATCAGAGGAGTGTGTAACAATATGTTGCACACCTCTCTGGTCCTTAAAGGGTTAATATGTGCATTAAATCCTAATGGCTACTATGAATCAATTCTGGGTGAACTGGTTCTCAAAATGAATAGTTAACCCTCTGAGTGCCAAAGGTGCATGCAACTCATTGCATTGCTTTCCACTCTGGAACTCAAAGAGTTAATACTGACTTCCTGTCTACTGACGTGGACATGGATCTTTATTCCCTAGCTGCAGGACCCCCCGTATTCTTCTCACTGATGTTTTACCAGGTAGGAATGAAGACTTTTGAGTCATGAAATCCGACAACAGAAATCCAGTCCACCTCCATGAATATGATTTGCAGTACCAATAAAGACTTATGTTGGAGCCAGTCCATGGAGAATTGATTCATAATGGCCATTAAGATTTTCTTCCCATTTTATGGTAAATACACGTTTGTTAGGAGTTGTTAGTTCCTTTAAATTATTTCACTGAAACTGTCTTCTATGTGTGCTTGCAAACCAAGCATGTGTAGAAGACCATTTCAGCGAATAATGCTTTATCACTAACGCGATCGCGGCTCTGCTGCAGAGCCGCCTGATGAAAATAAGACTGGATATCCCTGCAGTCAGTACAACGCTGACTTCAGGGAAGGGAGACGGAGGGGGGAACTTTGCATTCAGTTATCTCTCAAACCATAAAGGTTTGAGAGATGAACCTGGGGGCAATTCAATTCTTTTTACCATAGCTACATTATGGGGAATAGAAATATTAAAGTATTACTATCCCTTTAAGTTGCGCACTTTACCACATGGCTGCAATGCTCCATTCACCTCTATGGGACATTTCTCCTTGGGACATATCTCTGCAATGGCTCCCTGTACAGAGTTCAGAGATGGCTAATTCTCTTTCTCATGCCCATTTTGTGGGCTATTTTCTGATTGGCTCTCGCTGCAGACGCCATTTTCTCTCTTTCCCTTCACAAGTATCCTATGCAGGGCTTGGATTCGTCCTCTCTTCTCAGCAGATTAACTCTTTGCTTGCCATTAAGACACAGAATTTGGTTTATTCCTTATACTTTCGGGCACTTTATATCCTGTTAGGATGTCAGACCCGTAGGGACCTGGGGCTAGACCTAAGACTACGGATACTGGGGTGTCTGTGACCAGCATTGCTCCTCATGTCACTCAGGGCATTTATGCCTCTTCATGTGCTGCAGCCCCCGCTTCTCCGCCAGGGCCTTCCAGCCATGTTGTAGAGCCTCCTTGGATGCAAGAGTTTAAAGACTACTCTGCAACAGCTTCCCACAAACTTACAGGGGGTCCTCCAGGCTTGGAAATCCCCCCACGTTATACAGGTCTTTAGCGCCCCAAACCTCAGGGTGTACCTCATGTGTCAGATTCCTCTAAGGGTGAATGCTCTGTTGGGGTTTGCGCCCAATTTTTTGGGGACACTTTTGAGACTGAACCTGAAACCTCTGCTGCAGGTCTTATCAAGGTAATCCTCAATACTCTGAACATTCCCCCTGTTTCTTAGGATCCTAAGGATGCTTCTGATGTCTTCCAAAGGCCATAAGAAGCAGCATACCTTTTTCCCACCTAATCCCACTCTTCACCAAGTTGTCTTAGATGAGTGGAAAACCCCTGACAAACATTTATCCTTGCCTAAGACGCTTGCTAAACTGTATCTCTTCTCTGAAGCGGCATTAGCTCAGTGGGCTCACCCCCTAAGGTGGACTCCCCCTATTTCCAGACTTTCCAAAACCACGGCTCTGCCTGTGGCAGATGATTCTGCTCTGAAGGATTTAACCGACAGGAAGCTTGGGTAAACAGGGCCATTGCTGTATGGACAGAACAACTTACTTATGCTGTTCGTCAGGCTGCCCCCCACAGCTGACTTGCTGCGGCTCTTGGCTAACATTTCTGAAGCTCGGCATTATGTTACTGAAGCTGTCTTTGACATTATTAGGCTAGAGGCTAGGGTTTCAGCCATGTCTATAGCAGCAATGCGTTGCATACCCATCTGGCACTCAAAGGTTTAAGAAAAGCTTTTTCTTCTGTTTTAAAAATCTGAGGCCCTGCCTCTTAAAGTTTTGACTGTCTTATCACACAGACTTCATTGCATCTCCAAACTTTTCACTGATGGTGAATACTTTTGCAGAAGTGTATTTGTAAATTTTGCTTAAACTGATTTCTATTTCCCTATCCATCACAGGAGTGCATACGTTAGACTTGGAAATACAATTGATCACTTGGTTTTCGATACACACACACACACACCTCTCTCTCGCTCTCACACACACACACCCCTCTCTCTCGCTCTCACACACACACACCCCTCTCTCACACACACACACACACAGACACCTCTCTCTCTCTCTCTCTCACACACACACACACACCTCTCTCTCGCTCTCTCACACACCCCCCTCTCTCACACACACACACACACACACCCCTCTCTCTCACATACATGCACCTACACACCTCTCTCTCACACACATACCTCTCTCTCACACACATACCTCTCTCTCACACACATACCTCTCTCTCACACACACCTCTCTCTCACACACACACACACCCCTCTCTCTCTATCTGTTCTTTCCCTTCCTGGCCGCTGATTACCTTGTCCACCACCCTGTTCCCAGAGCCGATTCTGGACAAACTGTTTACCTGTGCAAAGGCTGGCAGTGATCAGCTCCCATGACACATCTAAATACAAGCAATAAATGGACTTTTGTGTTCATTATCCGTGCCTGCTCTGTAACATTACACAGCGTGGGGCCTTCAGTGGGTGATTGTTAACTATTTAAGGACTGCAGGAGTCTGTGATGCATTACACAGTGTTGCACACCCTCTGTTCCTTAAAGAGTTATTAGCAGTTCTTAAAGGAAAATAAACATATCAACGTTAAATTGGGTACTGGTTAATTGGCATGCAAAGGGTTAAAGCTAGCATCTGTAAAATATTTTTTGTTAGATCTCTAAAATCCTGTTACTTTTTTTTTTTAACCATTTCAGTGCCAAAGTGGTTTTCAACACAATGTGTTGGTTATCTCAGGCATTGAAATTATTCATTTTGTTTCAGTTTACAATGAAAAAATAAGCTAATTTCATGTACAGATATTGGTGCCAACTGCTCTTGTATTCCTAAATTCTGTTACCTTACCCCTGCCAGTTTTTTGATAGTGCTGTATTATTGCTTCTAACACCTCAACCCTTTGAGTGCCAGAGTGGTACATAACGCTTTGCGAAGCAAGGCGTTGCATGCCCCTCTGGCATTGAAAGGGTTAAGGACCGGCCGCGTGCACACGCGGTCGGCACTTAAGGACCACAGACTTTTTTTTTTGTTATTCTATCCAAATTGGGGCTCTAGGAATGGCATGCAACCACGAATGGAGCCCTAAAATCCATGACGGTCCTGGCACGTCATGGGTCCTTATATCATGCCAACACATGACGTGCCAGGACCATCATGAGTCCTTAAAGGGATAGTAATGTTTCATAATGAAAGCAGCTCTAATTAATCATCATAGCATTTGGGCCATGGAGGGTGTTATTTCAATTCTGTCAGAGTTGTATTTCAAGAGTAATTCAATGACAAAGTATCCCCCTCTCGCCCCTTTTACTGATGTAGCACTGTTCAGCCAGATCAGAAGGGAGGTGCCCAGGTAGACTGCAGAGAGGGACAATCTTCAATTAAGATAAGGGAAAAACCTGAAAAACTTGTCAAGGGGGGCAGGGATTTCATTGTTCTCATAGGAAGAAGATTGTCCCCTGCTGTTATCTGTCTGGTCTATGGACTGCATTCCACATCTGAGAAGAGATGACTTACACTAGGTAAAAGGGGCGGGAGGGAAGTTTGCTTGTGAATATCTCTCAAACCATAAAGGTTTGAGAGATAAGACTTATATTGTTCTTCATGTTTTTTTAATGCCTACAAAATAAAAATAATGATAAAATGAAGTATTACTATCCCTTTAAGGGGCTAAGGCATCTATTAAGCTGTTGTAACAAAGGCCGGAATGGCTGCCTCCCCATAAACCATATGTAAGACAATATTTTAGGCCTCAGAAAATAGAAGTTTTACAATAATCACATGGATTACTGGTTGTGTAAGTATATATAACCCCAGATAATATTTGGATATGTCCCTTTAATGTTAAATTCATGTATATGCAGCAGCCCCACTCACACCCAAACACTCTGCCCCTGACATTCTAAGAAACTGATAATTTCTGGAGCAAATCAACTGCAGCACAGGGGACTCACAAACATTCCCATCTATTTCATTGGGGCTTTTAGTCCTTTGCGTGACAGAAGGGTATGCATTCAAAGCAATGAGTTGCATACCCTTCTAGCACGCAAAGGGTTAAATCCTTCAGTGCGTTGGAGACTTCACTAGAATTCAGGGGGTTTAAAGCTGCATTTAAACTAATGGGCATTTTTGTTTGTGCACTGTAGATTAGTTGGTTTGTTCCAGAATTACTTCAATCCTGCTTGGTAGGTCAGAATCGCTCACCTTTCTTTTACTGGACTCACCGCACCCAAATGAGAAGGAAACCTCCCAGGCTCTTCTAAGGAATATGTTGGCACCAATAAACTCGTGGCACATTGGGTCGCTTTGCCCGAGAGCATTAGATTTATTGTCAGAGTACAATAGAACAGTAGCCTGGTGTATAGCACCGGGGCAGTGACTCTCTACACTGGTCACACGTTCTCAATGCATTCCTGCTTGTTCTTGGGTTAGTAAACAGTGGCTCACACATTTTGATTTCATTACTGTGCTTTAATTAGGGATATCTTTAATCCTATGAGTGCCAGGGAGGCAGTCAAAGGGTTAAGAAAGCAGCAACTAATCAAAGTTCAAGTCTCATCTTGGACCTGCTTAAGCAAGAGCCATCAGAATCTCTCCTGCATCCATGTTGTACACCAATACTACAGAACCGCAGTACCTCGGTGGGGAGGAAGGGGTATCTGGGACAGGAGGTCACTTTGCAGGTCCGAGGTGAGACTGGAACTTCAGTTACTTGCTGCTTTCTTAACCCTTTGAGTGTCAGAGGTTATCCACACATTTTGTTGCAATACGTTGGATACCTCTCTGCCACGCAAAGGGTTACATGCTTTGGGATACACTTTACAGTGGAGCAGGAATGTCTCCCATAGTATTACTATTGAAATGTGTGACGTTTAAGCACGCAACATCAGAATCTCGCCCTTTTGATGCAGGCAAGATTCTAATTTTAACGCCAGCGACATGTGTAATGCTCCTTTTGGTTGGTCTCCCAATATTGGGCAACCGTCTGAAAATGAACCACTTTCAAGACACTAGAGGGGAGATGAACTAAGGTGTGATAAAGTGGAGATGGCTTCTCCAGTGATATCACTTCTCCAGTTGCTATGTTATTCTATAGAGCCTATTCACTAAGATCTCCAGAGTTGAAAGCTCCATAGAATAACATAGGAACTGGAGAAGCAATATCACTGGACAAGTAATCTCCACTTTATCACCTCTTTATCACTCCTTAGCGCATCTCCCCCTAGTTCTCTTCTTCAGGTATAACTCCTGAAGAAGAGACCTAGACCCATATTTATGAAAGCAAACTGGAGTTATTCTGGAATAAACCAACTGGACAAATAAACATTTCTGTTAAATCAATTTGGACTTTTGTCCCCTTGAATGCAAAACAATGAATTAATCTAGAATGAGGCCACACCACGCTGGGGTATTTCTGATAGCACAGCGATCAGTACATTTGGCTTTAAAGGGATAGTAATACTTCGTTTTATCTTTATTTTATTTTGTAGGCATTAAAAAAACATGAAGAACGATATAAGTCTTCTCTCTCAAACCTTTAGGCACCCGGCTGCCTCCTGCTCTGGCCTCTGTATACCGAGCTAATTACTTACTCAGGGGCCCGGCCGCCCCCTGCGACCCCCTCGCCACCCGCCCACAACACAGCTGATGTCCTGGCGGCCAGCGCTCGAATAATGCAGAGATGACAATCTCCCAGCGCTCTGCATTACTAAGGACCGCGCGGGAGAATGTCACACACACCGCTAGACCACCAGGAGTTTGGAGGACGGGGGTCAGTAGGGGTAATGTGGCGATGGGGGCATTGTGGAGATTGGGGGGAAATGTGGAGAATGAGGGGCATTGTGGAGATTGGGGGGGAAATGTGAAGCATGAGGGGCATTGTGATGGGGGCATTGTGGAGATTGGGAGGAAATGTGGAGCATGAGTGGCATTGTGATAGGGGCATTGTGGAATTTGGGGGGAAATGTGGAGAATGAGGGGCATTGTGATGGGGGCATTGTGGAAGGGGCAATGTGGAGGGGGCCAATGTGGTCGGAGGGGGGCCGTGGCTTCTGTGTACTTGCTAACTTTCTGTACTGTGAACGACCCAATAAAACTTTTCATATAATAAAATAGGGCATATTGGATATTGTTGATATAAATATTTACTAGTCTCTTCCGAAATCCAAGTGGATTGAACACCCAACTCAATGAGTGCCTTAACTTCATTTTGTATTTTTATTGTAGGATCATTCCCTGGTTTTTGATAAGTTTCAGTATCATCAAGCTGATCATGCAATGCTTTACTGTAGTCACAGTAATCCTGTATAAAGATTGCACCTACCTTGTACGCTGGACGGATACTTATCGAGGCGTCATTTTGTAAAGTTTGATGCCCTGTCGTACCACAGACTATGTTGTATATATGATAACGTGCCTGTGTGGATTGGCATATATTGGTAAAACTATTTGCATCATACGTGAGAGAAAGGCAGGACACTGTTCGGCCAAAAAGACCGCTTTTCATGATGAGTTTACAGAAAACCAGTGGCCAAACATTACTTGAACCAGGAACATGCAGCCACTAACTTTAATTTCAATGACATTGAACATGTTCCAATTGTTAAAGGTGGTTGTGATAGAGCGAAAAAATTACTTCAGAGAGAGTGCTTCTGGATTCAGGAATTCAATACGCTGAACCCATACGCTTTAAATGAACAGAATGTGTTTAGTTGCTTTTAGCTTATCATTAAATTGTTACTGTTGTTGCTGAATATCCTTTAATATGATGATGGTACTTTGCTTCTTTTTCTCTACTCGACCACAGGGTGGCACTGTTTTATCATAATGATATAGATGAAAACAAGGGGCAATGCCCTGGTATGTCAATGCAAGCCATACAGTGTTGTGCAGGAATGGGCAACATGTGGCTCTCAAGATTTTATTCGAATTTGGGTCCTATGCACAAAAGGAAAGTCTAGTAATTCTGAGGAATCTCACAACATTCCAACTGAGTTAAACAAGGCTTATACATCCCATGAATGTTAGAGAATTCTCCAGCATTTCACCAAACAATTCACTGGAGACCTGCATTTCAAGAGATTAACCCTTTGAGTGCCAAAGGGTTAAACGTACCATTTAAATCAAGATTTTTATTTCAGCTCCCGCCCCCCATGGTGCAGTTGGTTTGCCCAGAATGACTCCAGGGGAGTTTTGCATTAAAGGGATAGTAATACTTCGTTTTATCTTTATTTTATTTTGTAGGGATTAAAAAAACATGAAGAACTATATAAGTCTTATCTCTCAAACCTTTATGATTTAAGAGATATTCACAAACAAAGTTTCCCCTCCCCGCCCCTTTTACCTAGTGTAACCATCTCTTCTCAGATGTGGAATCCAGTCCATAGACCAGACAGATAACAGAAGGGGACAATCTTCTTCCTATGAGAACAATGAAATCCCTGTCCCCCTTGACAAGTTTTTCAGGTATTTTCCTTATCTTAATTGAAGATTGTCCCTCTCTGCAGTCAACCTGGGCACCTCCCTTCTGCTCTGGCTGAGCAGTGTTACATCAGTAAAAGGGGCAGGAGGGGGATACTTTGTCATTGAATTACTCTTGTACTACAACTCTGACAGAATTGAAATAACACTCTCCAAAGTCCAAATACTATGATGATTAATTAGAGCTGCTTTTATTATGAAATATTACTATCCCTTTAAGGTGTGATAAAGTGGAGATAACTTCTCCAGTTTATCACTTCTCATGTTATGATATGAAGCCAATGCACTAAGACAGTGGTTTTCAAATTTATTTATTTTTTTATTATTTTCTTAACTCAAGGCACCCCTAACACTCAATCTGGAATTTTCCGGGCACCACAGACTCATTTGATATCAAGGGTATAATGAAGAGTGCAATAACTAAAAACACTGTTCTTCTTAGGTCAATCAATCATAATAACAAAATTAATGTATTGTGCATTACAATTTCCATAAATATACATTAAAAACAAAGCATTCGCTTTTTTGGCAAAGTTTTCCTAGGAAAAGGATCACCTTAAATGAATGTTCATGGCACACCAAACGGCCACAGCACCCTGATAGAGAAGCACTGCACTAGGATCCACAAAGCTGGAGAAAACTTAGTATATTGGGTCCATATTATAACATAGGGACTGGAGAAGTCATCTCTGCTTTATTACCACTTTATCACGTCTTAATGCACCCCCCTCCCCATTTTCTTTTGAATAGAAGGCCCTACAACTCCCATCGCTGCAGAGTTTGTAGTCAAGCAGCTGCAGAGCCACATGTTTCACATTCCTGTACATGTGTTTGTACACAACATCTGGGAAATAAATATTCTAATATTAACTGCATATAAACTAGAGATATCTCCAGATGTATTAAAGGGATAGTAACGTTTCATAATAAAAGCAGCTCTAATTAATCATCATGGTATTCTGATCTGGCTGAGCAGTGTTACATCAGTAAAAGGGGCGGGAGGAGGATACTTTGTCACTGAATTACTCTTGAACTACAACTCTGACAGAATTGAAATAACACTCTCCAAAGTCCAAATACTATGATGATTAATTAGAGCTGCTTTTATTATGAAACATTACTATCCCTTTAACAAATTCTGCTCCCATAGGAGCCCACCTAGTAAAATGTGGTACTTGCCCTATAAATAAAGAGCCATTTATTGATATACTAGTTGAACAGCCCGTTACACGGGCCACAGTGCCACTGCCACCCGGTCGCAGGGCAATCGCACACAGTAGAGACTGCCCGCGCCACGACTGATACAGAGCTGGACGCTCCTGAGCCGCGGCGCGGGCAGTCTCTACTGCGCATGACTGCAGCACGCGCAGCAGTGTCTACTGCGCATGTCGCGGCGTTACACACTATTTAGCGAATTATTATATAGGATTTCCCAATTTTTTTACCCACTTGGGGCTAAATTGGAGATGACTTCAGAGGGCTTTTTTTTGCCTTCCTATGGATCAACAGGGGTGTTTTTGGCATGGGCTGGACTTGATGGACACATGTCTTTTTTCAACCTCATCAACTATGTTACTAAGTGGAGGAAAGGGTGATGGAAAACCTTAGCTATATACTGTTTCTAAGTGTACTACCCTGTCCTTATCACATGGTAATTGTCACAGGTACAGCCATAAATTAGGTAATAGCAGAGAGGAGATATTAGTCCAGAGTCAAGCTATATCATCTGTTTCTCTGTGTTTTATTGCCATATTATTGAACTTTCTGTTCACATTTTATAATGGCTGCTGTTCTGTTGCTTGGTATCCTGTACACAAATGCTAAAGAAAACCATTTATAACTCATTTTATTCGCTCACGTTTGGTCAAGTGACTGTATTTACACAGCATGTTGTATGAAGGAGCACTGGAAGACGACAATCATTACGAGTGACATAATAACCAAAGTCACAACATCCTGTGCTACCCATAATTGCTGCACTGTAACTTTAAAGTGGCTCATTTTGTAACAAGTAGGTGATTTTGAAATACTTTCAAAAGCATACTATATTTGTTAGGCATTTTTTTTTATTTAAAACAATAGCTTATGAAATCTTCTTTGGGATCCATTGACCCAAAACAACTGCTGTGGGTGGACTCTTGCAGTCTCCCAGCTCCCCTTAGGTGGAATGCTTTACTAACTCCCCTCCTAAGGATCTGGAGATCCTGCAACTCTGAGGTTCATTTAGCCCCTCCCCTCTCATTGCTGACTTCCCACTACAACAAGGGGCCTTCAAGGAATGGTCCCTACTTGGGCTCCACGATTTGGACCACCTCCTTCCACAAAGTGTACTACCACCTTTCAGACCAGGTGGGTCCCTGTCAACCCCTCTCCACCTCTCCTACTTTTTTCCTCTCTCCTCCCTTCCTTGACCCCCCCCCCCATCCCTCACCGCCCTATTGGTTTTGCCTTTCCCCCCTTTTCTTACCTTGGTTACCAAGAACACGATACATCTTGGTTACTCCTTTCTCCGTCTTTGTACACCAGTTTCCACTTCCCATTTGTTTATTTCATTCTCTCTTCTGCTGGTATGAGGATGACCTCAAAGGTATCTTGTCTGACATCCATTGTTTACAGTTGTGCTGCTAAATTGTGTTATGATGTCATTGCCTAATTGATGATGTAATCTATGTATTTCCTTTCTCAAATAAAAAAAAAAAGCTTATAAGATATTTAGCTTTATTTTTTGTCAGCTTAAGTCCCTCAGCCATGCCTGGAGGACTCTAATATTCCACACAGTTCTCATTGCCAACTGCTCACTGGAAAAACTGGTGGGAAGCTCTTAAATATTGAGAAAAGGAAAGGGAAATGTGTCTCTCCAGTTGTTGTTGGACTACATAAGTAGAAATGAGTGAAAGTTTTTGCCATGTGAAAAATGGCACTTTGGATATTCCGAGGAAAGTCCACAGGGAAGTGGAATTTTTTAGCTTTTTTCTTTACTTTGAACTCTGTGATGATAATGTCAGGTCCCCTCCAGTGAAGAGTTTGCCCCATGTATTCCACTGAGCCAACTCTCCAGTATAAAAGGGGTCTTCAGTTTACCTCATGTTGTCAGTCTGTATTTGAGAGATAGCTGCTGAAATGTTGATGCTATCTATAGTAGGAGCAGACAGCTGCTTTATAAAAGGAGTATTGATAGAACAGGTGCTGTGCATGGCATGTTTGTGTGATTTGTAGACAGTGATACTGACAAAAAATTTTTTTGAAGTATAGGTGACAGACAAGCAAGTGATCCTACCTGAGCTGAGACTAAAAGAGTGAGAGATACTAGAGACATACATTATACAATATTTTCAGACAGATAACAGACAAAACATCACTCCACACTCATTCAGACAAGAAAAAGACAAATATTGGTGATGCTGCTGTGCAGGAGTGTTGAAGCTACCAGTTATGTTATGTATTTTACAATGAAAATCCACACTGCTATCATGTCCTCCAAATGAGGCAGAGGAAAGGACTAGGAGGATGGGTGCATGGATGTGGCGGTGGTAGTGAAGTCATGTTAAAAACTGACTGTAGCCATAATTGCTGTGACTTGTGTAGTAAATGCTGATAATCCTCCTCCTGAAGAGGCCACTAAGACAACAAGTCACATTTTAAAGCGGAACTACCACCCGACACAATCTTTAGCCTCACTAAGTCCGCATCTGGTGACTAGCTGCTTAGTAGAGCTAGTCGCCAGAATAATTACCTTATTTAATAGATTTCTCCTTTCTTCCATGGCTGACAGGAAGGACCGAGCGCGGACATCTTGCCATTGTGACGCCCGTGCGCCTGCTCTGTCAGTCCCAGATGGAGCCAAATGGCTCCTAGCAACGCCTACTAGACCCGGCTGGGACTGACAGCACAGGCGCACGGACGTCACAATGGCAAGATGTCCACACTCCGTCCTGCCTGTCAGCCGGGGAAGAGAGAAGAAATCTATTAAATAAGGTAATTATTCTGACGACTAGCGCTACTAAGCAGCTAGTCGCCAGATAGGGACTTAGTGAAGCTAAAGATTGTGTCAGGTGGTAGTTCCCCTTTAAGGCTGGTGTCATAACAGTTGCATTTAGCAGCAGTGAGACCAACTGCTTCATCAGACATTGACACCCTAATGCAAACTAGTGATCAGTGTCAATGCCCAATAAATCGGAATACTGGGAAAAGTAAAAAAAAAAAACAAACAAAAACTTGTTTTCAGACTTTAAAAAAAAAAAAAAAAAACTATAAGAATCAGAAAGTAGTGGACTGGAAGCGTTTGGCACTCTCGGATGCCCCTTACCTTATTATGGATGATGTTGATTTATAATATGCCCCTCAACATTCCTTCCCTATTTTTGATACAAAACAAAAACATAATAATGATGATATGGTAAACGCATTAGTTATTATTATTCTTTATTTATATAGCACCAACTAATTCCGCAGAGCTGTACAATAGGGAATGGATATACAGAGATATTAAACAGTACAAATCAAATGCGGAGAACAGAAGGATCGGAGGGCCCTGCTCGTGACAGCTTACAGTCTAAAGGAAGGGTTGTATTGGAAAGGAAAAGGCTCTGTCTTCCACCCCTGAAAAAGTGTTAATATGTCTGCTTATAAACTTTTTTAAACCGGAACTACCACCCAATAATAAGATAGCATCACATCATTGCCCATCTGGTGACTAGCTGCTCAGTAGCGCTAGTCGCCAGAATTCATTTCGGATTAAAGAGAAATCTCTATTCTTCATGGACTGACAGCAAGACAGAGCACGAACATCTTGCCCTAGTGACGTCCACACACCTGCGCCAAATGGCTCCAAGCAACGCCTCCTAAACCTGGCTGTGACTGACAGCGCAGGCGCGTGGACGTCACTGGGGCAAGATGTCCGCACTCCGTCTTGCTGTCAGTCCACGAAGAATAGAGATTTCTCTTTAATCCGGTAAGAATTCTGGCAACTAGCGCTACTGAGCAGCTAGTCACCAGATGGGCAATGATGTGATGCTATCTTATTATTGGGTGGTAGTTCCGCTTTAAGAGATCAACTGGAAAGTCTGGACAAGTAAGTATGGCTAAGAATACACAATCATCTTGGTCATCATCACCACGCCAAGTCCAGCATCCACTCATTCATTATTACTGACTAAGCAACAACACAGGTCAACATCAACAATCCTAGATATGACAGTGCAGTGTCACTGCTGCTGCGTACTGCTTCTAGCACTATTGCAATGTCTATCCCCTGTACTAGTGATGATGTAATAAGTAGTAGTCCCTTAGTAACAGCTCAGCCTATGAAATCCACAGTATGGAGATACTTCACTCACCATCAACAAGCTAAGCATGTTGCTGTCTGTTGTGCATGTGAAAACTAAGTGAGTGAGGAAAAATGGGTCACATCTAGGCACATCCTCATTGAGATCCTACCTGAAGCAGAAGTACATACCAACTAGGAAACACACCTGCAGCACATCAGAGGTGCAATGGCTAGCAGCAGTGACAGTACGCCTAAACGTGCACCAGGCAGAAGGGGACAGAACAGTAGTGTTGTAGGAATCTGTGAGTGGCCTTGCGTTCCAGGGTTATGGGGCGTGATGTCTTTTGGAGCGCGATGCACAGCCAGTCATGTGACTCCCACAGGAGGTTTCCCTATTTCTCAAGGTTTTTTTACTTCGATTTCGGAAGAGATGGAGGCCTCCTGACAGTGTAAGAGGGGACTATGTTTTTGGGGTAAGTGATGCCTTTCTTTATTGTCAAAGTTATATTTTATTATTATATATTTGTGCCTTACATTTGAAAAAGGAGCTTATAGCTCCGAAACGCTTCATATACAGGCTTTATTATATTTGTTGTAGTACTGGCGTTTTTGGCAAATATATAAAAAAAAAAGTATAAATATTATTAAATATATTTTCTACTATTTGTGGACTCATATACTTTTTACTGCAAAAAATAGCTGAATTGGGGAGGCTTGTGTGACCCCAGTGGAATTTGCTGGTTGTACTCACAACCAGCACATCTCCTTTTGTGTTGTGAGTATTGTATGTATATATATTTCTGATCCTATTGGAATTTCCATTTGGTGGTTTGCGTTCTTCCTGCCTTCTGTTTTCTATATCCTAAGGGTACGGTCAAGTCCTGTGGATAATTATTGAAGAAGCAGCATCCATCGACCCATTTTGGGGAGACTGAGTGGGGGCCAGGGGCGGATTGTCCTATCGGGGGATCGGGCATCCCCCGGTGGGCCGCTAGATCATTGGCCGGTGGGGGAGATCAGAGGATCTCACCTCACCGTCCCACGATATTTTGAAGGAGAGGTCTGTGTTGCCACAGGCACTCTCTGTGACAGCCTTCGCGTTCCTTGGTAACCCTTTGAGTGCCAGAGGGGTACACAACGCATTGCTTTGCAATGCGTTGCATACCCCCTGGCACTCAAAGGGTTAATGCAGAGCACCAGGATATGATATAATATCCTGGTGCCTGCTCTCACATGCTGCACAGGGACCACAAGGGGGCATCGATAGGGACATCAGTGCAGCTAGCGGGCTGCTTTAAAAAAAAAAAAAAAAATGCCCGGGCTGGTATTCCCCTACAATCCGCCCCTGGTGGGGGCAGTCAGAATCCCTCATCTGTCCAGCTGATTACTTTTAGCAGTCTTGTCTATTGTGATTACCGTGGTGTACAGGTGGAAGTCTTTCATTTGCAAAGGTTTATTTGCACCAGGAAGTGCCCTTTTGTTTTCTTGACTTCCCAAGATCCGTTGTGACAGAATTGTACAAGCAGGTGGTTAATGTCATGGGCAAGGGGCTTTAAACCTCATACAACAAGAAAGTTCACTGACAACAGATGTGTGAAAAAGTGACCACACTGCAGACTATATACTCAGGCAGTATGTACACAGACAGTATATGGAGTCAGAAATCCTTCCAGCACATAGGACTGCAGTGGAATTCTTGTGGCTATAGAAAGCACAGGCAGGAATTCCATCGGTGTTAGAAAACCCATTACTTTTTTTTTTACATTTTGCCATCAGCTGGAATTTTCTGTGAAAGAAAAGTCTGAACAAATTGCAGACAAGTGGACTTTCCATACATCCGCTTATATGAATCCCATCAGCTGTCATCACCCAGTCAACAGCTGAGGATGATGGGATGGACCTTACAGTCCAACCACAGCTGGGCATATATGCATCTCTACTATATAGCAAAAGTGAATTTAGCAAATACTCTGAGTCCTAAATGCTAGACTAGAGGGAGAACTGCACCTTAACTATGACAAAAAAAACTGCATACGTCCCAAGTGACTGTCTTTGAGACCCAATCCCTCTTTCCCACCCTGGTGTCCCTCTTTTTAGGAGCTCAGACTATGCAGTATGTATAACTGTATCACATTGCTGTTTATTTAAACTTAAGTATATGTGTTTATCAATTAGTCTGTGTAAATAAAACACTTTGCTCTTGCTCTAAATTATTTATTCAGTTACACAAGCAGGTGTCAATGTTACTAAATAACACAAAAAGCCTCAGTATTACCACACCCAGCGGCTGTATGAAATGTTGAAGTATGATGACATTGATGCCTTTACTGGACTACGAGAAAACAAGTCAATGCTCAATAGTACTACTAAAAATTACACATATATTTACGGAATATATATTTCCATAGCAATATGTACATGTGAGTTACGTCCATAATACGGTGATGTTATTACAACGAAAGCTAATGGGAACGCAGCTCCCTTTATACTACGAGAAAATGGTGCTGCTGTTCCAGTTTTTGGCGTCAGGAAGAAACGCTCACTTTAATCCATGTTTAAACAATCGGATACATTCTACCTGTCGTCGACTACAATCCCCAACATCCCAGGCCATTCTAGTACACAATCGATGGAAACGAGACCCAAACGCCTCCAGTACTTCACATTCCACTGCCAATCTTTGACGTCATTAACAGGGCGGAAGTGGTTGACGCCAGTCAGGTGTTGTGAGGCCTGGCGGAAGTCAGAAACCCCTGATTCCGGAAGTAGAAGAGAGAACTAGGAGCTGTTGTGGTACTTGACAGACAGATATGGGGCTGTTCGGAAAGACTCAAGAAAGGCCACCCAAAGACCTGGTGAGTGAGCTGGCAGCTTGTGTTTTTTCCCACCGGCAGAGAAGATCAGTGTGAGAAGTATTTTACCCCCTATATATATATGTCAGAAGGTGCTATTGTACTGCAACTCCCATCAGCCTCTGCTGACCCTTCTAGCCCAACAACTGAGACAGGTTACTCTCCTCAACATATACATATCACTTAACACCCTCAATATATTATACTTACATACAGCAAAACCTAACAATAATTCCCCTAATATGGGGTGGTTAAAGGGATAGTAATGTTTCACGAAAACAGCAGCTCCAATTAATCTTCATAGTATTTGGGCCATGGAGAGTTTTATTTCATTACTGTCAGAGTTGTGGTTCAAGAGTAATTGAAGGATAAAGTTTCCCCCTCCAGCCCCTTTTACCTTGTGTAAGCCATCTCTTCTCAGATGTGGAATCTGGTTGTAAGACCAGACAGATAACAGAAGGGGACAATCTTCTTCCTATGAGAACAATGAAAGCCCTTCACCCCTTGACAAGTTTTTCCCTTATCTTAATTGAAGATTGTCCCTCTCTGCAATCTACCTGGGCACCTCCCTTCTGCTCTGGCTGAGCAGTGTTACATCAGTAAAAGGGGCGGGAGGGGGATACTTTGTCATTGAATTACTCTTGAACTACAACTCTGACAGCATTGAAATGACACTGTCCAAGGTCCAAATACTATGATGATTAATTAGAGCTGCTTTTATTATGAAACATTAATATTCCTGTAATTGCTGGATATCCTGAAGTTGGAACTAAACTATTTTCATCTCTGATCAGCCATTAGCTGGATGAGGAGGATTAGAGTTGTAGCTCCCAAGAGCAGTAGGTCTAATAATTGGCTACCACTTACTTAAAGGGATAGTAATACTTAAAATGTAAAAAAAATATGTTGTAGGGTTTATCCCCCTGAGTAAAACAAGGGTACTCCCACTGCTGAAAGGTGTTTCATTCAAAAGTTATTAATTTTCAAAGTTGAATTTTTTAGGTGCAATATCACAGTGGCCTGAAATTGTACAGTGGCGCTGTTGCTACACGATCCTATGGACAGCTCTGGTCAGTTGACCATAAATCTCCATAGGATGGTGTAGCAACAGCGCCACTGTACAATTTCAGGCCACTGTGATATTGCACCTAAAAAATTCAACTTTGAAAATTAATAACTTTTGAATGAAACACCTTTCAGCAGCAGGAGTGCCCTTGTTTTACTCAGGGGGATAAACCCTACAACATATTTTTTTTTACATTTTAAGTATTACTATCCCTTTAATGTATACTGCTGCTGACTCCCATGCTGCTGACCGCTCTCCATTTTATGTCACGCTTGACTATATTACACCACACCTGATATGTTATACATTAGTTATATTCTCCATATGCCACACCTTTGTCATTCTTCTTCAGTGTAGCTCATTGACTACTTTCCTTCCAGCATTCCTACCTTATATCAGCCTCTTCAACATTTGAGCACACTAAGTACTCACCTGTAGATATACAACACTGCCCACCTATACCTCTCAATATATTGCACTTAAATTCCTTTCTGCCCCCAACCACATTACATTCCCCCTACAACACCAACCTCCCCCTATGCTAGCTTTAACAACTCCAAATATAATTAGCCTGTGTTCATATGGGTAACAACACTGCACAAACAGCAGCCAAGTTTGTCATTTATAGGTTAATCCTCTGTCAGTGTACAGTTGCAGCATGCTGTAATCATCCTGCTTTCTGTACAGTGACTTTTTATGCACTTGCAGAATGTGCAAAGTCAAAATAATGTCAGACGGATGATGCTCTTCTTTTTTTCACCCTTTTAAGTTTTACACTTTTATGAAAGTTCCCTGGAAGTCTTCTCTGTCATAGAATATTCTCGTCAGTCAGCCATCATTGCAGGGTAGTTATACAGTGAAATACGTCTTTGTATGTTATCTTTTTTTACTTTGTATATTCTTTTTACATTGCATCACTAGACCTGCTTTCATAGTCTCCTCTTACATAAAGCTTTCTGGAAATACTATGATATGCTTGTTATATAGGTGTCTAAAGCATTGTATCGGACAAAGTTCTAGCATTACTCCACTGAGTGCCAGCATTGGGCTGGGGCCGCTGGGGGAGCCCCTGAGGGAGACACCAATTGGTAAGCAGGTGGGTGTGTTTTGGAATTTGCCCTTATTATTAATAACAGTGCATCAGGGCAGGGAATAGGGGGGAGCCATAGAGGAGAAGGTGGGCTTGGCTGTTCAGCAGGCAGTGTGGTGTTTGCTGTGTAAATATTCACAGTGAGAGTGATGTTCCAAGTGTAGGCAGGCAAGAGCTGCACAATGTCTGACAGTGAGGGCTGACTTTCACAATGATTCTGACTGAGATTACCAGCTGAGACTGACAGCACACCAGGCACACTTTGTAGACCGTTCCAGTGAAGGAATTCTTTCTCAATAACGAGATCTCGTCTCTGCTGAAAAGCCTCCACTTGTCCAAGGGCCAGATTCGCCTGCAGTCAGCTAGAGTGCTGACGTCAGGGAAAGGGGAAGGAGGGGGGAACTTTAACTACGATTATCTCTCAAACCATAAAGGTTTGAGAGATGGGACTGGGGGCATTTAGTTTATGTTTTTAATCACTGCAAGATTTTTTTTTTTATTTCTAAAAATGACAATGCTATCCCTTTAATAACATAATTGATTTGGACCCTATGTATCTAAAACAGAACTCATTCACCTTTATATATGTGACTCTATATATATGTAAAAACAGAAATAAGTCACAACCTCTTTGATAAACATTACCGTATGTATGTAAAAACAGAACTTCTCCCCCTGTATAAATGTGACCCTATATATGTAAAAACAGGATTAACTCCTTTGAGTGCCAGAGGGGTACGCATCGCATTGCAACTTTGCGTACTCCTTTGGCACTCAAAGGAGTAATGTGCTTTCACTTTGATAAATGGGCCCATATGCAAGGAGGTGCAGTAGACTTTTTTCCTTATAGGAGTAGGAATCCCTATAAAGGAAAATGCGATTACTAAGAACCATCTCCTTCTGACAAGCTGTTTCTGTTTCTCCCTTTTTAGGTCAACGAATGGTCACTTAAAATACGGAAAGAAATGCGTGTGATTGACAGACAAATAAGAGGTCAGTGTTATCATTTGGAAATTGATTCATAGTTCACTCTTTGAATGTCTGGGGATTCAACACACAGTGAAACAATGCATTGAACACCCCTCTGGCACGTATATGGTTAAAAGTATTACAGGAGATCTAACACTGCTTACCTTACTATGGCCAGAAAATCACAATGGCCCTTATGAATTTTGTTCTTGTGTCTTATTTACGAGGTAAGATCTGCAATCCATCCTGGATGTCTTGTCTTTGGAGACGGAGATGACAGTTGCTAGAAGTCTTCTTCCCCCTTCCCCCTTAGACTGAAGCAGAGTGCATGAGCCTACGTGCACACCCCAGTTGTCCTTAATCCATTAAGGAACCTTGACATGGCAGTACCATCATTCCTGGTCCTGCACTTAAGGATCAGGGATGGTCCTTGCACGTCATGGAATTCCGGGATTGCAGCACTGTTGCACACTGCTCGGTGACCTTAGAATCCATTGGAACAAAAAAAAAAATGCCCTGTGGTCCTTTACGGCTTGCCGACACACATTAAAGGGACAGTAATGTCCCATAAAAATATTTAGATTTAGGTAGAGATTAAAAAAAAAAAACTAATTGCAACAAACTCTATCTCTCAAACCACCATGGTTTGAGAGATATGGGGATTCAAAGTTCCCCCTCCTTCCCCTTCTCCTGTCAGCTGTAAAGCTCACAGCAGGATATTCGAGTCATACAACTCGAGGAGGCTCTGCAGCAGAGCCCAAATCGCTGTACTTAAAAAAGAATGAATTAATTGGAACTGTCTACAAAGTGTACCTGGTTTGCAAGTACACTTTGTAGACCTTTCCAATTAATTAATTATTTTTTTAAGTACTGCGATTTCGGCTCGGCTTCTGGTCCCTGGACCGGAATCTCCTGCTGTCAGCTAGATGCTGACATCAGAAGAAGGGGAGGGAGGGAAGAACTTTGAATCCCTATATCTCTCAAACCATAGCGGTTTGAAAGATAGGGTTTGTTGCAATTAGTTTATTTTTTTCAATCTCTACCTAAATCTAAATATTTTTAGGGGACATTACTGACTCTTTAAGGAGTTAAGATTTCCATGTGCAATGATTAATGCGGTTTAAAAATGTTGCTGATTTGTGAGCTTGAGTCAAATGGATAATTTTAAGTGCCTCTTACTTCAAAATGGCACGTTTAAAATGTCATATGAATATTTTAAAGCAAAATGCACTACTATAGTCCTATCCAAAGAATGCACCCAAAATATTTAAAATCTTTAAAGGGATCATAAACACCAGAAAAACGTATCGACGAAATGATAGGTACAATAAAGAAATACCTAATGCCCTTAATCCTATCTCTCAGACCGTTATGGTTTGAGAGAAATAAGAAAATAAAGTCCTCCGCTCCTTCCCCTTTCTGCCTGACGAGCTCTAAAGCTGTCAGAGGCAGAATCTGGTCACACGACCAGATCAGCTCTTCAGAAGCACTGACATAGAGATATCTAACTATAAATACTTAATCGAATTGGTGTACAACATGTTCTTGTAAACCTGGCACACTTTGTAGACCATTCCGATGAAGTATTTATAATTAGATATCTCAATGTGAGCTCTCCTGAAGAGCCACTGTCTGATCCCGGAAACAGGATCTCATGCCGTCAGCTATACAGCTGACACATGAGAAAGGGCAGGGAGAGGAGGACTTTATTTTCTTATATCTCTCGAACCATAATGGTTTGAGAGATAGGAATAAGGGCATGAGGTATTTCTTTATTGTACCTATCATTTCTCCGATATTTTTTTCCTGGAGTTTACTATCCCTTTAAATACCTTATTCCAAAAAATGTAAAAAGTACCTTTACAATAATTACAAGTCCATAGACCTGTGCAAAAGGAGAGACTTTCCTTGGATAAAGTGCAAGACAGGTATGTCAAGAAGCCGTGGTGAAGCTGATCAACACGTTTCATGTTCTTTAATACACACTGAGCATGATGGGAATTGAGGGCACTAAGTGATTGAGTGTTTGGTAGTAAGAGCAGCATTTTTTCTTTTTGTAACAGTGTTTAAAATGTCACCTTATTAACTCCTTAAGGACCACAGAGTTTTTTTGTTTTTTTTTGGTGTTTTTTGTTTTAAAACTCCATTAGATTTGGGGCACCGTGAACGGCGTGCAGTACCAGGACATCATGGGTCCTTAAGGGGTTAGAACAACCATATAATTAAACTATACTCTAACTTATCCTAACACTACGCTAACTTAAAGGGATAGTAATACTTCATTTTATATTTATTTTATTTTGTAGGCATTAAAAAAACATGAACGATATAAGTCTTATCTCTCAAACCTTTATGGTTTGAGAGATACTCATAAGCAAAGTCTCCCCTCCTGCCCCTTTTACATAGTGTAAGCCGTCTCTTCTCAGATGTGGAATCCAGTCCATAGACCAGACAGATAACAGAAGGGGACAATCTTCTTCCTATGAGAACAATGAAAGCCCTGCCCCCCTTGACAAGCTTTTCAGGTTTTTCCCTTATCTTCACTGAAGATTATCCCTCTCTGCAGTCTACCTGGGCACCTCCCTTCTGATCTGGCTGAGCAGTGTTACATCAGTAAAAGGGGCGGGAGGGGGATACTTTGTCATTGAATTACTCTTGAACTACACCTCTGACAGAATTGAAATAACACTCTCCAAAGTCCAAATACTATGATGATTAACCCCTTAGGGACCCTTGACGTACCAGGACCGTCACGGTCCTTGAACTACTCAAGGACCGATGACGATCATGGTACGTCACGTACTTTTTACTTACAGTGCTCTACCGGGAGCACTGTAAGTAAAAATAGGGCATGAAATAGACCGCTCCAAGATCGGAGCAATCTCTTTCAAGCCCCATAGTGACGCGCCGATACACGTGACAGGTCACGTGTACCGGCGCGTCAAAGTGCCCCTATGCGGTCATTATGGGACGGAAATGTCCCGTGACCGCCGGTCCTTAAGGGGTTAATTAGAGCTGCTTTTATTATGAAACATTACTATCCCTTTAAAGGGATGGTAATATATCAAAATAAACAGAGCTTCGATTAAACTGCATAGTTTGTAGTCCATGTAGAGCATTATTTCATTACTATCCGATTTGGAGTTCTTGAGTAATTTAACTATAACATATCCCTCCCCCTCCCCTTTTACCTATTTTAAAGGGACAGTAATGTCCCATAAAAAATGTTTGGAGTTTTGTAGCGGTTTCAAAAAAGAAACAATTTGCCACAAATCCTGTCTCTCAAACCTCTATGAGAGATATAGGCATTCAGAGTTCCCCCCTCCCTCCTCTTATCCTGACGTCAGCTGTAAAGCTGACAGCAGGAGATTTGAGTTGTGCGACTCGAGGAGGCTCTTCAGCAGAGCTAAATCGTGTTATTTAAAAATAATTACTTAATTGGAGCAGTCTACGAAGTGTGCTTGCAAATCAAGCACACTTTGTAGACCTTTCCATTGAAGTAATTCTTTTGAAATAAGGTGATTCCAGCTGTGCTGCAGAGCCGCCGGCTGGTCCCTGGACCGGGATCCCGTGCTGTCAGATGGAGGGGAGAGAGGGGGAACTTTCAATGCCTATATCTCTCAAACCATAGCTGTTTGAGAGAGAGGATTTGTGGCAAATAGTTGTTTTTTTTGCTTTTGTTGTTTTTTGAACCTCTACCAAACTCTAAAGATTTTTTTATGGGACATTTACTGACCCTTTAAGTCGCCTCTCCTCAGATGTAGAATCCGGTCATCGGACCAGACAGCTCTCAGTGAGGGACAATCTTCTTGCTCTGAGTATAAGGAAAAACCTGCCCACTTTGACAAAAGAGGGCAGGATTTTCCTTATGCTCACTGAAGATTGTCCCTTGCTGCACTCCATCCGGACCAGCATGAGAGGCAGAGTTACATAGTTAAGAGACAGGAGGGGAATAGTTTATAATTCAATTACGTATAAACTATAAATCAGATAGTATTGAAATGCCATTCTACATAGACTAAAAACGATGCAGATTAATAGGAGTTAGGTTTATTTGGATATATTACTATTGCTTTAACTATCCGTTAAAAGGGAAAAAAAAAACATCACTTTCTCGACCCTCCCACCAAACTTCCATAACCTAACGCTTAATAATTTTGCCTTTAGATGCATAATATTAGACACTGTTTTAATAAGGATACATTTTAATCATGCTATTTTGACTCTAACAACATTTTCAGCACGCCATTGTGACACTCGCATTTCCTAGTTTCCAGTGCAATGCTACCTCATCATTTCATCTTCCATGAATCCCTTTATAGAAATAGATGCTGCCTTATCTCCTACTTTCACCAAGATCTCAGACAGGAATTCTCACATCTCACCAAGTGAACTTGTCACCTTTAATTATTTTTACATATTTGAAAACTTATTTCAAAAATGCTTATGTGCCATGTTAGCCAAAAGTCCAACAGATGTATTATATAGGAAATATTCCCACTTTAATGTCTGGGAAAAGTGAAAGTAAAGATCTCCTGGTGCAGCACAGCTCTTTATCATATGAAACAGCTCTGAAAAATGTCAGTTAGCATAACAAGGTTCTCTTGTTCATTCCAGGTATGTATTAACCAGTCCTGTTATTTGGAACTTCAAATCTCATGCAATGTCCCTCTACAGTTTAACCCCTTGTGGTATGTACTAACCAGTCCTGTCATTTGGAACTTCAAATCTCATGCAGTCTCCCTCTGCAATTTAACCCCTTGTGGTATGTACTAACCAGTCTCTATATTGCCTGCCTCCTTCATTCCTCTCCTATTCCTCTCTGTTTTTATCAGTGTTTTAATGTTGTCACACCTGATTACACTCAGGGCACTCCCAGTGCAAAACAATTTGTAATTTGTAATCCCACAGTCAGTCAGTCTTCTTAGGGACTCCAGCTAGTATACATTCAGGCACGGTTAGGGGTGGCATTATGCTGGGGTGGCATTTGCCAGGGTTGATTGCACCTTATCCAAATACACCTTATCTAAGTATGGAGAGTTAGACAAGAGAGCTGGGCAGGAGAGAGACAGATGCTGCGATTCAACTACTTAAAGACAAAAGGCAAGTAAACCATAAAGGAATGCAGTGGAATAGGAAGGAATAGATTAAAATAAATGTTACAAATGTTAAGTTGTCTTGCTAAACAATCGTAGCTGGATATTATGTTTCACCTATTTTCTGACTGTTTCTCCTTCCCCTGCTATCTTTTTGATATGCATAACAAAATGAACGTGTTATTACCATCTGTTCTAACTCTGCCACTTTTAATGCAGTTTTCCTCATATCTCCACAATCCTGCACCTCACTTGCACCATAACCTAATAATCCACCATGGAGTTCTGTATACATGTGCACTTCCCATTGAGTGCTGGTGGAGAGTACTAAAAGCAAGCCCATCCAGCCCCGGTTTTTATAGCAACAGACGCATTTTTTCACTGTATGCACACTGCAGACAACTCACTAAATTTTTATGCATTTTACTACTTGCCTTTGCAAATGACATGGAAACCAACCCTGGTGCTCAAACAACAATAAATGGCAACTTCCCTTTTAAAAAAGGTCTCTTTTGTGCACATATGCAGCATATTACCCAAATTAGATGAACTAAAAGTGTGGTGTTATGTGTACAAGCCAAAAATCCTCCACTGAATCCTGGCTAAGCCCTAAAATACCAGACACTGCTGTTGCGATTGAAGGATGTTTTAGGAAGGACTGAGAAAAGCGAGGAGGCATAATCCTATACACACAAGAGTCTATAACCTTTACACTTTTAAATTACTCTTATGCATGAATTCATTGCAGGAAAATGTATTCTTCCCTTCTCTAAACAAATCATAATTGTTGATATCTACAGGTCTCCAAATACACCAACACAGTCGCTTACAGACATAACCCACTGTCACGGAAGGCCAGTCACTTAATACCCTTTGTTACCAGGATCATTTCATTGAGCAAAACGAGTGATGAAATAAATTGTACTTTATTCACTATACATAGGCAAACACACAAAATTGCATAAAATATAGAAAAGACACACTTACTTTGGAACTAGGGGAAAACTACCCTATCCTATGAGCCCCAGTTTGTAAGTAGTCCAGGAAAATACAGTCCTTTTGCCAAATCTTGTTACAGGCACTTTCAGAGCTCTTCTTGAAATCTCTTCTGGGCTAGGAATTTTTTTGGAATCTCTCCTGGAACTTACAACAACTCTCTTATCCCCCCACAACACACACTTTAGCGATGACCCTAGCAACTAATCAGGAAACAACACCCAGAGAGTCATCACTTGTTGACAAATGTCACTTCCACCCCATACCATTGATCTGAGGATGCACAAATGCTTTCCTTTCATCCCTAGTCTTTGGAGCTTAAACAGATTGACTTACACATAATCTCCTTAGACCTCTTACCCCATTTGAGGCTTTATGCTCTAGAGATGCCTTACCCCCCCCCCCCCCCACACACACACACACACACACACACACACCACCACCACCACTGCTTCTTTGCTCCTCGGGTGACTTTGGCTTGCCGGCCTATGTGGAGAAATGGGAAAACACCCTACAGATTTCTCTGAGCGAGCCCGAGTGGGAAAAGATTTTCATTTTGACACATAAATGCTCCCTGGCCAACAAGACACAGGAGATGTCCTACAAACTCTTGACTCAACGGTATCGCACCCCGGTTCTTTTATATACCTACTCACCTGAGAGGTCTGACGTGTTTGAGATGTGGGCTGGCTCCTGGTACTTTTTTTATACATATGGTGGGACTGTCCCCTTATTTCACCATTCTTGCGGATGATTCACTCTGTCCTTCCAAAGTTTACAGACTCTCCCCCTCCTTTTTTGCCTGCTCCTTTTCTTTTTCATCACACCTCTTTGTTGATTTTGCAATACAAGAAGTCACTGATACATCTTCTGAACGAAGCAAAGGCACTTATTCCCCTTAATTGGGGCAAATCTTTGCTTCCGACCTTCCGCGACTGGGTCTCGCAGATGGAGAACACACGCTGCCTGGAGGAACTCCACCTTACAGCGGATAATCAGACAGATCGCTATTCCAACACTTGGTTTGCCTGGATGCAGTTTCTGGAAGACCCACTGACGCAGCCCCTACTGGGAGATGCAGCTGACCAGTGAGTGTAGAGGTCGCCTCTCATTTCACTCCGTGTTGCTTGGTGAGAGAGACTTATCTTTGATATCTATAAGAGACCGCTCTGTGTTACATTTCTACTATGTTGCTATTCAAACTGAAAGGACATGACGTACATCTACTGTCATTAAGGAGACACAGATCCTGTTAATCTGGACTGCCTGTTAACAGGACCTTGCACAATTCCATGCCAGATTTAACCAAGTCCACCCAACTATTAACCTCACTCTGAACTACTCTGTGGATCACATACATTTTCTTGACACCATGATCTACATCAAGGACCAAAACATACAGACATCCCTGCATCACAAACCCACAGACAGGCCATCATACCTTAGATATGACAGTTTTCATCCCAAACATACCAAGCATGCCATCATCTATAGCCAAGCTATAAGATACAACAGCGTCTGTTCAGACAATACAGACAGGAATCAGCATCTTCATTCACTAAGGAAGGGATTCAGGAATCAGGAATACCACCCAAGAATAATAGACATTTGGATACACAGAGCCAGCCAAATACCCAGAGAAACACTCCTTGAATACAGACCACGGGCAGAGAATAACAGGGTGCCGCTTGTGGTCACATACAATCCCCAATTGGAAGCCCTGAGGAGGATTGCAAAAGTCTTACAACCAACCTTCCATAAAAATGACAGAGTAAAAGTAATTTTTCCAGATCCACCACTTATATCATACAGACAACCCCCAAATTTAAAGAAATTTATTGTCAGGAGCCATTTGCCACAAATCGCAAAGAATGGAACATTCTGTTGTGGGGTAAAAAGATATGAAACCTGTCCACACATTCAATGCACAACAAAGATAAGAATACCAAATACACAGCAACACTATGAAATTAATGGTTCATTCACTTTCTCCTCTTCAAATGTAGTATATCTCATAACTTGTACAGAGTGCCCCACAGGAGGTTACTACATTGGGGAAACAGGACAGACACTGAGGAAAAGAATGAACCTTCATCGCCACACAATAAACAGAAAAAAGTTTGACACACCAGTTGGTCAGCATTTTTGTGGTCCAAATCATAGTCTACAATATATGAAAGTCACCATACTCAAAGGAAACTTTAGAACACAAAGGGAAAGAAAAATCTGGGATTTTAAATTAATGGATCTATTTGACACATTAAAAACAGGACTAAACCTTGGGATGAGCTTCTTGTCTCATTATAATAGAACATTTTGGTATTTGATTGTATAGAGATAGATCTGTTCCGGTCACAGACTAACAGGCTCTTCACACCTCTGTTTTAATGAACATTTCCTTGTTCCTAGGACTTTGATCTGACCCTGTGCATATCAATTCATATCTTTGCAGACTGTATGTTTACTAAGTTAATTGACCCCCATTGTGTACTCATATATTTTGGTTCAAATGTATGTCATACTCTGTAAATATAAATGCAGTGTTATTCTAGCTTTATTTGTTAACCCATGTCTGAAGAAGGGACCTTAGTGTCCTGAAAGCTTGCACTTGTTATGTCCTCAGTTAGCCATTAAAAGGTATCACCTTTATATCACTCTTGTGAGTTTTTTGCTACACTGAATCCTATCTACTCCACTGGCTAACACGGTACCATCTTTTTTTCTGGATATTGGTACTTGGAATCTGACCATATTCTATGATATCTTATATTGTTATATTTTAGTGTATATTGCACAAGATATTGTATACATGATATAGTTTATTATTGGAGATCTCCATAGTATTAATATCTTCTCTGTATTTTATTAATAAATCATATTTTATTAACAGACCTGATTGCGCTTTCCTCTTACATGTGCTTTACATGCAGTCATGCTCTGTATCAGCCGCGGCGCGGGCAGTCTGTACTGCACGACTGCGTCATTACACACGTTTTAGCGAATTATTATATAGGAGATATATTTAATGTCTCTGTATTTGTAAAATACGCCACTATTTGCTGTAAATACTCCAGGACATACTTGACAGTGAGAGAAATCTCAATGTATTCTTCCTGGTAAAACATTTTCAAAATAAATATGAAACCGCATAGGTACCACAATTAGCATATACCAAGTATGAATATCTCGTCAACTGTTCATTTGCTGGTCTTTTGGCTAACATGACGCACAGTTTTTTAATTAAGTTTTCAGATATGCAAACTTGAATCAAGGTGACAGGTTCACTTTAAGGCTGTTTACTACTCAGCACTGCAGACACCTCTGGTGCATCTCGCAAGGAGATTCCCCTCCAGTCTTGCAAAAAGGAGATTCCCCTTCATCCTCTAGACTCTCAAATCATCAACTGATAACAGTACATATACATATATATATATATATATATATATATATATATATATATAATATCCTATTAACATTGTGTGATAACAATATGGTCAGAGTCTAGCATTAGAATTTGAGCTAAAATAGTTTAAAGGAGTAGTATTTTCTCTTTCTTGAAAAATGTTTATAATGCTTTTTCTGCTGAGTAAAACAAAGGTGCTCCCACTGCTGCAATATTTTAATGTAAACGTCAGCTCCACCATATCAAACTGCATCACCAAGTGATGTCCAAAGGGTTTTTTTTTTTTGTTTGTTTTTTTTTAATAATGCACTGTACGTGGGAGCTTGAGTCATATCTACAGCTCTCCATAGTAAGTGATTAGTACAGCACCACCTGGAGACCAAGTTGTAATTAACTTTGAATAAAAATCTCTCAGAAGGGGAATAACATTTTTTTTTCCCCTCATAAGGAACAATCTTAAATTATATTTATTTACAACTCATTTAATGGGTAATGAATATCATCTCCACAGAGGCAGACCTGATTCTTTGCTGCTGAACGACAGGACTCCAACTTCTCCAAATGAAAGCTTCCTTTCTTGCTAGGAACACTTTAGTGCTAGGAGTTTTGGGTCCTGACGTCTGTAAAAAAAAAAAAAAAAAAAAAAAAAAAAGTGTCCAACTGTGGGAACTTTTTTTAATATGAACCCTTTTCTTACATTAATGTTTGCAAATGTTCTAATGGAGACTATGATTCAAATTAAGTAGTGACAGTGGAGGAGGTGTATAGAACTGTCATACTAACGAAAGTGTCTATAAAACTGTTGCAACATGACATAAGGATATATAAGGCCTTGCAAAAGTATTCATACCCCCCCCCCAACCAGTTCTCTCATATTACTGAATTACAGATGGTACGCTGTAATTTCATTCAGTGTGATATTTTATTTTAAGGATTGGAAACCACATCTCAAGATGGCAGCTTCTTTGTCTAGTGAAAGTTTAAAACACTTTCACTTTACAAAAGTTAGGCCCAAAACACACACAAAGAAATCCCAACAAACACCACAAATAAGTAGACAAATAGCAGTTAAAGGGTTAATAACCAAATTAAAACAATTCCCCCAGATCAAATATTAGCTATTATAATTTTTCCAGAAACACAATATTCTAGAAATACATAAATTATATTAACTAATATATACAAGAATAAATAGATCTCACTGCTATCACTATTTTATTATCTGTCTGGTAAAATATAACAATGAATGAATTAAATAATTTTGCATAATTTCAGAATTACTATAACTAAATATAGCTTATTATAAAATTTGCCACATACAACTGGCCAGCCTTGTACTTGGCAAATTTAAATAAATATCTTTCACTGTCGTCCAATACAGGTTACTGGTACACTGGGAGGCGATCCGCCCCTTTAAGTAGGCAGGAACATTCTCTAAATGAATGCAGGGGGCGGAGCCTCCCCTCCCTCTTAGGCTGCACCTCAGTCAATACAAGCCAGAATGATTTGTTCCTCGGTGTGTTCACACCAGGCAGAGAACAGCTCTCTTCAAGTTTTAGCTTCTTTGTTATTTTTACAAATATGGAATACCACCATTAGGCGGGTTACCAAGGCTGTCAAATGCCCTCTTTAAAGTGGATAGCACAGCTTCCAGGGTACTTTTGGTGGGCCTTTTGCCCTGATGAGGGAATAACTTGATTTCAAGTATTTCCCTGGGGATTATCCTCTGTGGTAATTCTTCTCTTATCTTGGTAACCTGAAGACAGAAGTCCTGCAGAAAGGTGAGCCACCCTTTGAGTGCCGAAGGTCCACTTGTCCCTCAGTGTGCCTTCATTGGGCTTGTGCTTGGGAGTTCTCATTGGGTGTTTTTCTATATCTTGCTAATGCAATGTATGTGTGTATGTCTGAGTTTTGGAGCAGTTTATGTGGGATTTACCCTTTCTCTGCTGGGTTTTTCCAATGTTAAGGGCATTTTCAACTTTTGCCTTTGTTGGGTAATGTTTGCTTACATAGAACATGTGTTTGCTATGTGTTATGGAACTTTTACTTTAAGAGAAAATTTTTATTATAAATAATGTTCCGCGCCTTTAAGCGCGCTTTTCCCGCATAGACGCCATTGCTCCTTTACTCTGTACTCTCTATGGGCTTACACTGTGTGGGACGTATCTCTGGAACCGCTTCACATAGCGACTTCAGAGAGGGCTCATTTTATTTGTCTTCCCTTGCTCTATCATCTGGTTGTATGTTTGAGTGTGTTGGGGGACTTGGGGGGCTTCGGGCACTGTTTTGGGGTACTTGGTGAGAAACACTACGCTTCCCATGAGCATTCGGTTCGCGCCCTTTTTCTGATTGGCTCCCGTCGCGGCAGCCATTTTGTGAGTTCTTCTCATCGAGTATACTACGCAGGGACCGGACCTTCTCTCTCTCTCCTCTGCTGATTAACCCTTCGCTTGCCAGATATGTTTAGTTTTAAACGTTTCTGGGGTGAATATTTAATCTTTCACACTTTAATTGGGTGATTACTATCTGTGGGGTATATCTGACGCTGTGAGCATGTCTACTCCACTTGAGCCTGGGACTAGACCTAACACGAAGGAGGCTGGGGTATCTGTCTCCCCCATTGCGTTTTGCTCCTCCTGTCACTCAGGGCTACCTAGAGAATTTTCTGGTCATTTATGCCCAACTTGTGCGGAAGGTCATGGCAGCAACCCAGGGCCTTCCAGTCACACTATTGAGCCAACATGGGTGAAAGAGTTCAAGGCTGCAACTAGGGATCTCAGATCCACTCTTCAGCTCTTTCCCTCTCAGGTTCAGGGGGCTCTTCAAGTTTGGCAGACCCCCTCCACTGTCAGGACCTCCCTGCCCAAGCCACAGGGAGCCCCTGACGTATCTGATTCTTCTGAGGAAGAATTGTTGCAGGATTCTGATGTTGAGGATGGTACAGTTATTGAGTCCACCAGATCAGCTGGGGACCCTTTTGAATGTGATGCTGAACTCTCTGCTGAAGGTTTAATCAGGGCTGTGCTGACTACCCTCAATCTTCCCTTGTGTCAGGAATCTACTCTTGACCCAACGGATGTGTTTCAGAACCCTTCTAAGGCTGTTACCTGTTTTCCTACTAATCCTACTCTTGCACGCTTAGTTTCTGATGCGTGGAAAAATCCTGATAAGTCCTCTTCAGTCTCAAAAAAGTTTGCCAAACTTTATCCTTTTCCTGAGACTGAACTGGCTAAATGGGTTCATCCTCCTAAGGTGGATGCTCCAGTTTCTAGGTTGTCCAAATCTACTGCTTTGGCTGTTTCTGATGCTTCTGTTTTACAGGATGGAACTGACAAAAAGTTAGAGACTTGTCTTAAGTCTATTTTTGCCTCTATTGGTACTGCCATGCGCCCAACATTTGCTGTAGCGTGGGTTAACCGGGCCATTGCGGTCTGGACTGGGCAGCTTACTGTGGCGGCTCGCCAAGATGCGCCAGTGTCAGAGCAGCTGCAACTCCTTGCTAATATTTCTGAAGCTCAGAATTATGTTTCTGATGCTGCTTTTGACGCAGTTCGCGTGATGGCAAGGGCCTCCACTTCTTCTGTGGTGGCTAGATAAGCTCTTTGGCTAAAAATTTGGTCTGCTGACACCGATTCCAAGAAAGTTTTGCTTTCTTTGCTCTTCCAAGGGACTTCCCTGTTTGGATCTGAGCTAAAGGAATTGATTAGCGAGGCTACTGGAGGTAAAAGTACTCTTCTACCCTCAGTCTTTAAGAAGAAATTCCCAGCTAAACGGTATCGGTCCTTTCGTTCCTTCCAAACTGAGACACGCCCCGCGTCCCAGGCGGTTCCGCTTGCTCCGCGCACCTCCTCCAAGCCCAAACAGTCCTGGAAGCCCAAAGTTGCCCCCAAGGCCAAGGCTTCCAAGACTGCTTCGGCATGACTCGCTGAACCCGGGTCCGCATCCGGCTGTAGGTGGACGGCTTCACCTCTTTCGCCGGGTTTGGGAGGATTCAGTGGCGGACCCTTGGGTTCTTCAGGTGGTGTCAGAGGGATACAGGATCCATTTTTTTTCTCGTCCTCCCTTTCGATTCCATTTTACTCGTCCTTCTCAGGACCCCACAAAAAGGCGTCTATTCGAGGACGCTATTCAGGATCTTTTGGACAAAGAAGTCCTGGAGCCAGTTTCTCAAGAGGACACAGGTTCAGGATTTTATTCCAACCTGTTCATTGTGTCCAAAAAGGACGGTGGAGCTCGTCCTATTTTGGACCTCAAAGATCTCAACTCATTTGTTGTGAGTACCCATTACCGACAGGAATCTCTGCGCACTGTGATAGCTGCTATGTCTCCGGGGGAATTCCTTGCTTCCCTGGATCTACAGGATGCATATCTGCACATCCCTATCCATCTAGAGAGCAGGCGGTATCTCAGGTTTGCCACAGAGGTCATTTTCAATTTTCGGCTCTTCCCTTTGGACTGTCGACATCTCCACAGGCTTTTCAGCGAGTTTGGGAGCATTGATTGCAGTAATCCATCGGGATGGCATCAGAGTGACTCTGTTACGGTTTTCTGACACTCAGACAAGGTTATAAGTAAAAACACAGTTTATTAGAACTGAAAATCAAGAATAGCGCCCCTGGGGGCCAGGTAAGGCATAGACAGACTGGTATACAGCAGTAATAGTACAAAAATATGGAATAGTACTGTATAACAGGATAGACAAGGGTTAAGGAATAACCCACTGATCAGTCACAATGATGGTAGGCTGACAACGCCCAGCTGAACCAATAAGTCTCTGGAAGAATACACGATCAGTAGTAGGCTTGCTCAAATCACTCTCATATAGCTGTTACAAAAGGACGCCCAAGGAGACTGCACAAGCAACCAGAGCTGAGTAAAACTCCAGGAGGAGTGAATGGAAGAGCCGCTAGCAGAACTGGTAAACGGAACCTGTCAAGCCCTTGAACGTACAGGAGTACTGTTGTGAGCCAAAGGAGATCAGAGCCAGGTCACCCACTAGGTGCCACCAGGAGTAACACTAAACCAACCACCGCGAGCCTCGCACAGGAATGCGATGAATGATACTACACACGAGCAATGACTAGCGCCCAGACACCCTTCCGGTGCCGTATCAGTACCAGACAGCGAGAGCAAACGGAGGCCACAGCACCGGGAGATGCATGCACGGTAAACCACGTACCGGGACTAAACTGCTCTGCTTAAGCCACGGACAGACTAGGTACAAGGCGCAGCTCAGACTGTGTAAGCGGCTCGGATAGTATGATAAAGCTTGGCAAGTGTAATCGGCTCTATAATGGAGGCAACACACACACAGTAACTGGATCGGGCAGGTACGGCCACAAGGGGGGCAGCTCAGCTAGCATACAACAGCTCGGTAAACGAAGGCCACGGTGTAGCGCCAATGAGAGTGAATGAACGGAGCCCCACTATTACAGTTCAGAATGTCGCCGTCGGGCGACCTGGAAACACAGGAACTCAGGAACTGATGAGCAACCGGCAGCGGTGACCGGAACCAGGACCCTCTCGATCAGGAACGTCAGCCACAGCCAGGTCGGTAACGGAGCAGGAAGTCAGCCACAGCCAGGTCGGTAACGGAGCAAGAACGTCAGCCACAGCCAGGTCGGTAACGGGGCAAGAACGTCAGCCACAGCCAGGTCGGTAACGGAGCAAGAACGTCAGCCACAGCCAGGTCGGGAACGGAGCAGGAACGTCAGCCACAGCCAGGTCGGTAACGGAGCAGGAACGTCAGCCACAGCCAGGTCGGTAACGGAGCAGGAAGTCAGCCACAGCCAGGTCGGTAACGGAGCAGGAATGTCAGCCAGCGCAGGAATCCAATCAGAGAGCAGGAACAGAGAATGGTCAGACGAGCCGAATCGGTACACAGGAACACAGTAACTCAGCAAGAGGCTCAACTTCAGGAACACCACGAAAGGGCACCAGACAGCTGTCACAGGCCCAGTATAAAAAGGAACATCCTGGGCGGGCCAAACAATCTGCACCAATGCACAGGTACCATCAGTGTGACTCACAGGGAATCACGGGCACCGTGATAGTACCCCCCTCTCAAAGACCCCCTCTCCTGCCTGCTGGTTTGGGTTTGTGCGGATATTTAGAGTGAAAATTGCGTAATAAACGTGGAGCATGTAGGTCCTTTTGGTCCACCCATGAACGTTCCTCAGGCCCGTAGCCTCTCCAGTGGACCAAATATTGCAATTTACCTCTAAATCTCCTGGAGTCAATAATACTCTGAAGTTCGTATTTCTCTTGGCCTTGAACATCCACCGGCCCAGGAACCACCGGAGTGGTAGTATAGCGGTTGCAAACCAAGGGTTTCAGTAGTGATACATGGAACACATTGTGAATGCGCATAGATGCAGGAAGTTCTAGTGCGTATGCCACAGGGTTAACTTTATGGATAATCTTAAACGGACCAATGAACCGGGGAGCCAATTTGTTGGATGGTACTTGCAAATTTAGATTCCTGGAGGAGAGCCATACCCTATCCCCAACCTGGAATGAGACCCCTGCTGGTTGCTCATCCATCCTCCAGTGGAGGTTCTGTGTATTACTGTCACCTTTACCGTCAGAGGTCATGGCCCTTTCGTACTGTTACGGTTTTCTGACACTCAGACAAGGTTATAAGTAAAAACACAGTTTATTAGAACTGAAAATCAAGAATAGCGCCCCTGGGGGCCAGGTAAGGCATAGACAGACTGGTATAAAGCAGTAATAGTACAAAAATATGGAATAGTACTGTATAACAGGATAGACAAGGGTTAAGGAATAACCCACTGATCAGTCACAATGATGGTAGGCTGACAACGCCCAGCTGAACCAATAAGTGTCTGGAAGAATACACGATCAGTAGTAGGCTTGCTCAAATCACTCTCATATAGCTGTTACAAAAGGACGCCCAAGGAGACTGCACAAGCAACCAGAGCTGAGTAAAACTCCAGGAGGAGTGAATGGAAGAGCCGCTAGCAGAACTGGTAAACGGAACCTGTCAAGCCCTTGAACATACAGGAGTACTGTTGTGAGCCAAAGGAGATCAGAGCCAGGTCACCCACTAGGTGCCACCAGGAGTAACACTAAACCAGCCACCGCGAGCCTCGCACAGGAATGCGATGAATGATACTACACACGAGCAATGACTAGCGCCCAGACACCCTTCCGGTGCCGTATCAGTACCAGACAGCGAGAGCAAACGGAGGCCACAGCACCGGGAGATGCATGCACGGTAAACCACGTACCGGGACTAAACTGCTCTGCTTAAGCCACGGACAGACTAGGTACAAGGCGCAGCTCAGACTGTGTAAGCGGCTCGGATAGTATGATAAAGCTTGGCAAGTGTAATCGGCTCTATAATGGAGGCAACACACACACAGTAACTGGATCGGGCAGGTACGGCCACAAGGGGGGCAGCTCAGCTAGCATACAACAGCTCGGAAAACGAAGGCCACGGTGTAGCGCCAATGAGAGTGAATGAACGGAGCCCCACTATTACAGTTCAGAATGTCGCCGTCGGGCTACCTGGAAACACAGGAACTCAGGAACTGATGAGCAACCGGCAGCGATGACCGGAACCAGGATCCTCTCGATCAGGAATGTCAGCCACAGCCAGGTCGGTAACGGAGCAGGAAGTCAGCCACAGCCAGGTCGGTAACGGAGCAAGAACGTCAGCCACAGCCAGGTCGGTAACGGAGCAAGAACGTCAGCCACAGCCAGGTTGGTAACGGAGCAGGAACGTCAGCCACAGCCAGGTTGGTAACGGAGCAGGAAGTCAGCCACAGCCAGGTCGGTAACGGAGCAGGAACGTCAGCCAGCGCAGGAATCCAATCAGAGAGCAGGAACAGAGAATGGTCAGACGAGCCGAATCGGTACACAGGAACACAGTAACTCAGCAAGAGGCTCAACTTCAGGAACACCACGAAAGGGCACCAGACAGCTGTCACAGGCCCAGTATAAAAAGGAACATCCTGGGCGGGCCAAACAATCTGCACCAATGCACAGGTACCATCAGTGTGACTCACAGGGAATCACGCGCACCGTGATAGACTCCCTACATGGACGATTTACTCTTGAAGGCTACATCAGCGGAGATCCTTCACCAGCAGGTTCAGGCTTGCATTCAGACACTCACTCGCCACGGATGGATTGTGAATCTGGACAAGTCAGACTTGGTTCCATCCCAGCAGATAATCTTCCTGGGTCTCCTGTTCGACACTCAGAAGTGCATGGTGTTTCTGCCGGAGGAGGTGGCTCATCAGATTGCTCTCCGAGTATCAAAGATTCTGGCTCTCGAGCGGATTCCAGTGCCGAAGTTGACTTCTCTGGTAGGGAAATTCATTTCCACAATAGAGGCGGTGCCATTTGCTATGGCACACACCAGGGAACTTCAGAGGTTCGTGATCCAGACGTGCAGGAATCGTCCAGACCATCTTCAGCTATCCGTCTCTCTCCCTCCTCATGTCGAGTTGAGCTTGGAATGGTGGTTGGATCTTTCTCATCCCGTCCAGATCTCCTGCTACAAGGTTATATGTGGAAGGAGGATGTTCATCATCTTCATTTGATGGCTTGGAGGTTGAATCCTCAATTTTAAAGAAAAAGGGTTCTTCCTCTTCTGTGGTGTCTACGATGCTACGTGCTCGTAAGCCTGTTTCTTCTAAGATTTATCACCGAGTCTGGTCGACTTTTGTTGCATGGTGTGCTGATAGGGATCTATCGCATGATTTTCATCTTCCTACTGTCCTGGCACTTTTACAGGACGGTGTTGATAAGGGACTCAGTCTGAGTTCTCTCAAGGTTCAGACTTCGGCGCTCTCTGTCTTTTTCCAGTAGCGCATTGCCGTTATTCCTGACGTCAATGTTTTCTTCCAAGGTGTGGCTCATGTTCGTCCTGCTTTCAAGAGTCCAGCTCCTCAGTGGGATCTTAATTTAGTTCTGGGGGTTTTCCAACGACCTCCCTTTGAGTCCTTGGCTACTATTCCTTTACGCCTTTTGACCTGGAAGATGGCCTTCCTTTTGGCTATTGTATCAGTTCACCGGGTGGCGTAATTACAAGCCTTGTCTTGTAAACCTCCTTATCTGGTGTTCCACAAGGATAAGGCTGTGCTTTGCACTTCTAAGGAATTTTTGCCTAAGGTTGTCTCCGAATTTCACATCAATCAGGAGATTGTGGTGCCCTCTTTCTGCCCTAACCCTTCCTATGACAAGGAGCGGGATCTTCATTTGTTGGATGTCGTGCGTTGTCTCAAATTTTATGTTCATCGCACTGAGTCTATCAGGAAGTCTGACGCTCTGTTTGTCATTCCTGAGGGGCCTAGGGCAGGGAGACCGGCATCCAAGGTGACCATTGCATCTTGGATAAAATCCACTATTCGTAAGGCTTATGAATTGCGGAATAAACATGTACCCTTTCGGGTCACTGCTCATTCTACCAGATCAATTGGGGCCTCTTGGGCCTATAAAAATCAAGCGTCTGCTGATCAGCTGTGCCGGACGACCACTTGGTCCTCTGTGCACACATTTTCGAAGCACTACCGTGTGGATGTGCTGGCCTCGGCTGCTGCCAGCTTTGGGAGGAAGGTCCTGGAAGCAGTTTTGCCAGTCTAGGATCATCATCTTCTTCTTCTGAGATTCTCAGTGCTTCCTCACTGTTGAGCCCTGTTAGCTCTGGTTCAGTGTGCTGTGTTTTGTTTGGGGTCTGTTCTTACCCCTAGTTGGTGTCCATTGACACTTCTGATTGTTGGGATCTATGACCGGTTGGTTCATAGAGGTTCTGGTGACTCTGGGGGGCCTTGCGCCTGGTCCTTGCCTTCTTCCCGCCTCTGGGAAAACTCAATGTTTGGACATCCCAGTGTACCAGTAACCTGTATTGGACGACAGTGAAAATAGGATTTTAGTCTTACCTGTTAAATCCTTTTCACTTAGACCATACAGGTTACTGGTCTCCCACCCTGTCAAGAGACCATGCTTGGCTCTCCTGTGGCATTCTGTGGGAGTCCTTTGGGGCATGCTCACAGGGGTCTCTTTCTTCTCTCCTATCTCTGGTCAGTGTTCGTGTCTCAAATCATTCTGGCTTGTATTGACTGAGGTGCAGCCTAAGAGGGAGGGGAGGCTCCGCCCCCTGCATTCATTTAGAGAATGTTCCTGCCTACTTAAAGGGGCGGATCGCCTCCCAGTGTACCAGTAACCTGTATGGACTAAGTGAAAAGGATTTAACAGGTAAGACTAAAATCCTATTTTCCTCAAATATCAAGGAAATAGGATTCTGAAATTTTGCAGAATTAAAATAAAAAAATGATAGTTACCAATCCACTGGGTATTTTTTGTATCTCTTATCAGTCAGCCAGGAACCACAGGAAAGATAAAACCAGCCAAGACCCAAGAGGAAAAAGCCCAGAGCCAGGAATCCAGAGCCCTTTTTTTTTACCTTCTGTCCTAGTATTTTATATGGTAAAATCAGTCTTATCAACACTCTCTGCCCATCCCCTCTGATTGGACAGAGATCCGTCTCATTATACAGTGACATCAGGCATATTATTATCATGATTTTTGGGAATTGCTCAAAACACTGGTAATAACGCTATTTACATCCACAAGATGGCCCCCTCTCTCCACGTTAAAATTTTCTTTGACCACTTGAGAACCGATAGTAATGACATCTGTCTGGGTCCTATCACAAAAGGGAGAGATCACAAGTTTATCAGAAAGCCTATAAACCTGTCATTCTACTAGGCTTTCCCATAGGGGAGTCTGTCTCTGTTTTAGACTTTTGAGATTTTCTCATAAGATAATAATACTGCTTGATATTGTGGTTGTCTGGCACCTAATCGTATATCTCTATAAAACTCACTTGGGTATTTTCCCCCTCCCTTGAGGAAGAGGCGCCCATTGTCTGTTACATGAGGTAATTTAAACTCATTTTAAAACAAAATTTTTTAGAGAACTAGGTTTAAAAGAAAAAGTAACAATTTCCTCCTCATCATGGCAATGTCTCTGACACCGTCTTCCTTCTAGTTTAACAAGATGCCCAGTCCCTGGTGATGAGAAACTTCCTCACAGCACAATTTTGCCACCACCATACTTCACTGTGAGGATAGTGTATTTTGAGTCATGGGCAGTGTTAGGTTTGCACCATACAAAGCTAATTGAGTTTTATCCAGAAAGCTTCTATTTTTGTCTAATCTGACCACAAAACCTTTCCCCACATCTAAGCTGGGGCACTCTCATACTTTCCCGTAAACTCCACACGTGCTTTCAGGTGGTAGTTTTTTGAGTAATGCCTTCTTTCTTGCTATCCTCTCATACAGGGCAGCGTTATGCAAAGCTCTTGGTATGGTTGAATGATGCACCATTACTTCACCCCCAGCCACTGAACTCTGTAGCTCCTTCAAAGTGATTGTTGGCCTCTCAGTGTCTTCTCTCACAAGTCTACTTTTTTGAGTGCAGAGTCCTGAGGCACAACCTCTTCTTTGCAGTGCCTGGGTGCTGTGACATGGGTTCAACTTCCTGATTATTGATCAGACCATGCTCACTGAGATATGGCAGCACTTGGATATTGCTTGTTATTATTTTCCTAATCTATGCATTTGTATTCCTTTATCTCTAACTGCTGCATGCTACTCTTTGGTTTTCGTTTTCCTTCAGATCCTCAGCCTGACCAATCATCTTTCAACAGTGGCGTTTTTTTATCCTCAAAATGTGACCACAGCTTTAATGGTTCACAGGTGGAGTCCAGTGATAATGTAACTGTGTCCTCATTAGGGAAATGTCTTTCATATGTGCTTCCAAAGCACCGGAGTTGAATGCAAGAAACATCATTCAGTTTTTTACTTTTCTTAAAATATTTCCCAACATAAAACTGTCACCTCCTAATAATTGATTTTGAGTTTGTGTTTTAAAATACACAAATTTCATTCTGTATTATAGTTTATCATGGGTAATTCAGTACTATGAGAGAACCGGCCAGGGATCTGAATACTGTTGCAGGGCATCGTGTGTATATAAACGTTTTGTGACATTTTTGCTAAGTACTGACGTCAATCCGTTTTCTTTCTTGAAGACTAGCGTAGAAATGGCCTTGTATAAATAAGAGTTATGTCACAGCATGTGTATAAATAAATATGCTAATTGTGACAAAAAGGCAGTTTTAGTGACACTCCTCTGGCACTCAAAGTGTTAAATCTTAATTCCAGTTATAACCTATTCTTAAAGGAAGAATAAAGGATATTCATTGTAAGAGTGTATAAGCTTTGTATGTGGGAAAACAAATTCACATTTTCTCAGATAGAGACCTAATGAAAAACTTGACCTTCTTTATAAATTTTCTCAGTTGTTGTAAATTTCAGTGACATGCACTAAGAATTGCTTTTATAGCCTCCTTCCCCCCCTCCCATGTTCTTTTAACTCTTTGATCACCACCCAGTTATCCAATGCATTGCATCATATTGCAATGCGTTGATACCTCTCTGGCACTCAGAGGGTTAATATCAACCTCTCTTTGGGAGACCACAGAGCAACTAGCACTGAACAACTGATACGAGGGTGCTCAGAGGCGAGTACACAAATTTCTGCTGTTGCTGTCTATGGAGATCGCTGTCAGTGACCTTTCTGTATAGACAGCAGTAGAACAATCAGGAAATTAAAAGGCTGCAAAATAAAAAATCAGTGTCACCTTCTAATAAAGATGCCATTTTATTTGTAATAGCTTTTGAACTAAGCATCATCGAGCAGCGTGAGTTCTTCAGTCTTACTCACCAGGAGAAGCCCTACAAAAGATATATGGCAGCCATTCTAATACACATACGACTTTTTTTCTACTGCAGATATCCAAAGGGAACAAGAGAAAGTCAAACGGTCGATTAAAGACACTGCAAAGAAAGGCAACAGGGAGGCATGCGTGATTTTGGCAAAGGAGGTGATTCAGTCAAAAAAGGCTGTGAATAAACTGTATGCCTCCAAGGCTCACATGAACTCCGTGCTAATGAGCATGAAGAACCAACTGGGTAAGGAGGTGTTTGGTTGCAGGTGGCATGGCTGTCTTACTTCTACTGCATACGTGATTGGTCAGTTCATGTCAGACATTCATTTGACATTGCCACAAGCATTGCAGTATCCAGATGATTTATGTGAACGATCTATATGGGGGCCTCGTAGGCTGACATGCATTTATCCACTTCTACAACTGCCATATGTAATTTTTTTTTGAACACCAGAATCTTGAGATTAGCTGTGTTGGACTCTCATGCACATGCATTATTTCTTTTTCGACTAAAAGAAGCAGAGATTTTTTTTATTTACAGAAAAGGCAGTAAGGTTGTAGAATACTTAGCCTTGGAGGCAGTGTTTTCAGATACTGTAGTTGCTTCTAAAACGTGTATTTAATACCTTTCTAGCTCAGAACAATATTGAGAATAATGTTTTTGTTTTAAGTGCAGATAGGATGTTGATCCAGGGGAATATCTGACCGATTCCTGACTCCAAAAGGGATTTTTTTTTTTTTTTTTTTTTTTTTTTTTTTTTTTTTTTTTATACCCCCTTGGGGCTTAAAGTGGAACATTCACATCAGACAAACTTGTACCCATTGGCTTTAATTAGTAAAACTAGATTAGCGTTGGTTGGGGCATTTTTTTTTTTGTTGTTGTTGTTGTTGTTTTGTTTTTGTTTGTTTGTTTTTTTTTTAAATCTTACTTGCCTAGTACTGAAGAAATGCAGAGGTAAAATGAAGGTGATATGGCATGGGCTGAACTTGATGGACGCTTCCTTTTTTTCAATTTCATCAATTAAAGTACCTTGTCACTGTTTAAGGGGTTAAAAGCCACACTTATCCCTTTGATTGCCAGAGAGGTATCCAGTGCATTGTGAAACAATGCGTTGGATACCTCTCGGGCACTCTAAAGGATAAGTCACTGGGTGTTTGGGGGATTCTTATTTGACCCCTGTGTTGCAGTTGATTTTCCCCAGAATTACTCCACTTTCCTGTCAAACATATGACCCTTCAGAATTCTTTATCCTGATGAAAATGGTAAAAATATAAAAATCTACTTGTTCATGTGACAGAGCGAGAGGATGTTGGGCATGTTCAGCCTACAGACTGCACCACTCACTTGGGTTCCACCCTCACACCCACAGTGGCTGATTCTGTAATTGTTCCTTCGTTTGTTTTGTAGCCGTCCTCCGAGTCTCCGGATCATTGCAGAAGAGCACGGAAGTCATGAAAGCAATGCAAAACCTGGTCAAAATCCCTGAGATCCAAGCAACCATGAGGGAACTGTCCAAAGAAATGATGAAGGTGAGAGGTGATGCACCACTGTGGGCTTAATTCAGGGGAGCAAACCAGTTGTGTCAAAGGAGATACATGAATTCAATTGATTTAAATGGGTCTTTGAACGATAGAGATCTTCAGTGCACAGTGATGTGTTAGAGACCTCTCAGACATTCAAGCTGTTAAAAGCTCCAGTTACACCAGTGGGAATTTTTTGTTTCTCTTCTCCAGTCTGGACGTGCTTGCTCTAAAGGTAACTAACATAAAAACATAGTTAACGAACATAAACATAGCTCATGGCTATACCAGATGTTGCCACAAGAGGTCTCTGTATAATGCCACAAGAGGTATCTGTATAATACAAAATGTAAAATTGAAATGTATTGGCGCCCTAATATATCTTGCCTAAATATGTGAAAAATAACTACCTAAAATAGTGGCAAAGAGAATATTAAGAAAAGAGCTAGAGAAATACAAATATTGGTTATAACACTGTACAAAAAGGTCTCCAGCTTAAAAATAAATAAATCACACCCTTTCCTCTTCATGAAAAAGGACTATAATACTATGGCCAAATAAAAGGGAGAGACAGCGCTATCAAGCTAATATTAACCAACAGGTGTATACTGCACCTGCAGCAAGGCTCACTAGTATCTCCCACCCACAAATGGTACAGAAATAATCCTAACAAAGAGTTTGTGATATCATAAATAAGTACAACTTGGACACCTCACCAGTACACCATCCGGGACACCAAAGAGGAGGAGCCGGACGCTCTTCAGCAGAGCCGAAATAGCGAGATTTAAAAACAAATACTTCATTGGAAAGGTCTACAAAGTGTGCTTGCAAACCAGGCACACTTTGTAGACCATTCCAATGAAGTATTTGTTTACAGATCGTACTATTTCGGCTCTGCTGAAGAGCGTCTGGCTGGTCCCCGGGACCAGCATATCCTGCTGACAGCTTTACAGGTCATGTCAGGTGAGTGGAGGGAGGGGGATCTTTATCTTCATATATCTCTCAAACCATAAAGGTCTGAGAGATGGGACTTAAATTGTTTCAGTTATTGCTGTAATAGCTACAGTATTATATTTTAATACAAACAGACATTATTATCTCTTTATAGAAAATACACTATTTTTAAAATTTGCATCTCACGGCTCATAGCCTCCTCATCATATCTTGCAAAAAATTAATATAGTTACAAATGGTCTTCATGAAATTTTCCAATGTCTTGTCGCCCCTTTGGTGCTAATTGTTGACATGTAGACTGTCAGCTCTCACCAGCAGGGGGCCCTCTGATCTTTCTGTTCTCCACATTTAATTTGTACTATTTAATGTTTCTGTATGTCTATGCCCTATTGTACAGCGATGCGGAATAAGTTGGCGCTATATAAGTAAAGAATAATAAGTGCTTCTGTGTCTTTATGGGAAAGGGTGTGGCCTGTGGAAGGGGTTGTATAAAGTAAGGGTGTGACAAAGTGGATGGACGCGGGGAGGGTGCATGCACATGGTTGGGCCTAGGGCAGTTGAAAGCCTAAATACATCAATGACTTAGATCCAGGATTCAACAGAAATCACTAAACAGGTCACTTTGGATAAAATGCAAACAAATAACTACATAAACCTGACTACTCTCTGAAGGACGGTAAGTCATTGTAATATACCTTTCAGTGGCAGAGGGATGTGCAACCCATTGGTTTTAAAGGACCGTAAACTTTAAATTAAATAGTGTATGTTGCTGCATTTTGCTAGTAAGTAAAAAAGAGACTATCGCTGCTGGTAGATATTTCATTGAAAATTTGAGTATTTTTGTGGTTTACTGCAGTTTGCTATTTTGGTCACCAGGTGGCACTTTCCCATCAGTTGATTTGCAGAGCCATTATATGTGATTCAAGCTTTCCCATAAAGGGTATTATATTTTGAACTTTAATTGGCATTGTTTCTAGGAGTTTAGTGTACAAAAATAAGTTTTCAGTTTTAATATCTCGGATAAAAAAAAAACTAACCACAACAAAGCCCCGTAACACTTTTTCCTATGAGTACCACCCTTCCTCTTTAAAACTGGTATCTCCTAAAAATAAGTATTGTAGGAGATATTCCTAAAACATTATTGAAAATTTAGCGTGGTTGTTCATTTTCTACATTGATTGTCTATATGCCCTGGTTATTCATAGTTACACACACACACTAGCAATGATGTATGCCCTACTACTAAAGGGAGTTAACCCTTTGAGTGCCAGAGAGGTATCAAACGGCTGTATACCTCTCTGGCACTCAAAGGGTTAAGACCTTGACTTGTGATTGGGAGTATTGATGGATGTGCTATCTCTCATGGAACCAGTACAAAAGGCAAGTTACAAGCTGCTGTTTTGTTTTTTTCTCAGGCTGGTATAATAGAAGAAATGTTAGAAGACACGTTTGAGAGTATGGAGGACCAGGACGATATGGAGGAACAAGCACAGATGGAGATTGATCGAATCTTATTCGATATCACCGCAGGTACGAAGGTCCATGTGATCTGTGTCATATTTTCATTTTGTTTAACCCCTTGAATGCTTCGTAAGTCCCAGATATATTGTTTCAAATATGATGTGAGGGGGAATGAAATAACCAAAGTGTGTGATGTTGATCCCTTTATAAAATCTAATGTTATACTAAGACTACAATAGAAAGAAAAGAGAGAATTGGCACGCACCAGGTTAAAATTCACCTTTGATTAGGTTTCATGCTTACACAGCACAGTGTTTACAAGGGGTACGTGGCATTCCCAGTAGCAAGCCGGCAACTGTTTCATGTCTTACCAGCACATTGTCATGTCTTACCAGCACATTGTCATGCCTTACCCAGCACATTGTCATGCCTTGCCAGCACATTGTCATGCCTTGCCAGCACATTGTCATGCCTTGCCAGCACATTGTCATGCCTTACCAGCACATTGTCAAGGCAGCTGTCACCTACCTTTATGAATGATGTGATGTGCAAGCATGAAACCTAATAAACGGGATAATCCGCTTACCATTCTTTTCCTTTCCTGTTCATGATGAGTCAGCGTTCGCTTAAGGGTTAAGTCTCGCTTGCTGCTCCAAGACAGGAAACCCCTCCCCAAGCAATAAATTCTTCCCCCTGGCTCCCCCCCCCCCCTAGTCCAGGTAAAAAAAGCTAATCTGGGAGGGCTGATAGTGAACGCTAACTCTTCGTGACCAGGAAAGGAAAGTAACGGTAAGCCAATATAATTTTACCATTTCCTGATCCCTTGAATCACTGTTCACTCAAGGGTAATACCTGAGCAGTTATCAGGTCCAGGGCGGGAAAGAATCGAGACACCACATAGATAGTATGCAAAAATAGAAAAATGTAATTAAATAAAGCAGAGAGTAAAACTCCTTTTCCAAAGCATGCAGCTTTTTGGACACGCACATAGAGCTGTTAATGTTTGATAAAGGTGTTTCCAGGTGACCAAGCTGCTGCCCTACAGATTGCGTCCCAGAAAACCCTTGCCTCTGCTGCCCAGGAGGTCGACACTGCCCTGGCGGAATGAGCCTTAAGACCCTCAGGCAATGGCAGTCCTTGGGCTTGATTTGCCTTAGAAATACATGTGACATTCTACCTGCTGATGGTGGCTTTAGATGCTGCTTCGCCCTCTTGGAAACCTGAAGGTATAACAAACAGCCTGACTTTCTGATCCTGATTGTGCTTTGAATATAGATATGTAGGTTTCGAACTGGATCCAGCTGAGCCAGTGTTAGATTTTCTGCCTTTTCTGTTTGCTGGTGAAATGCAGGTAGAATAATGTCTTGGGACTCATGAAAGCTTGAAACTACTTTTGGAAGGTACTCCAGAACTGTCCGTAAGATTACTTGGTCATGTGAAATGGAAAGAAAATGTTCTTGAACTGACAGAGCCTGCATCTTGGAGACACGTCTGGCTGACGTTATTGCTATTAAAAATACCATCTTGATGGTAGCCATGCCCAAGGAGATGAATGGTATAGGTTCAAATGGGGTCTGATGCCAGAGCTGAGACCACCAGAGACAAATCCCAGGAGGGTGAAAAGGATTTTGCTTGTGGGCGAAGCCTGCTGATGGCCTTGAAAAAACAAGAGACTAGGTCATGTAAGACCCATTTGGTTCCGGTTAGAGCTGAGATAGCTGAGACTTGGACTTTTAAGGTAATCTTGCTCTGGCCACTAAGGAAGCCTTCTGTTAGAAAACTTAAAACATCAGCCACCAAAGGCTCAATGTGGATGATTTTCTAGCATTCCTGAGAAGTGCAACTGTGGATTCTGTAAGACCCTGAGTGCCTAGTTTCTGCCGCTCAGTCTCCAAGCCACTAAATGCAGGTTTTGAAGGTTGGGGTGTAGGAATGGACTTTGTGTTAATAGGTTATGTCTGCATGGCAGCATCCAGGGTTCTTGTATTGTCATCATATATAGTTGTGGGAACCATGGTCTCTGAGTCCAAAATGTAATTAATGCAATGACTTGGTCTGTTTTTTAATTTTGATAGGACCTTCCAAATTAAGGGAATTGGAGGGAAAATGTAACATAATCTGTGACTCTGTACTTGGTTGAAAGCATCTGTTCCCTGGGCTTCTTTGATGAAGGTTCTGCTGAAGAAGTCGTCCACTTTCTTTTTCTGAGGAGAAGCCATAAGATCTATTGAGGGAAGATGCTACCTCTTCACAATCATTCCAAAGGCTTCCCAACTCAAGGCCCAAGAACCTGGCTCCAGTGGGGTCCTGCTGAGGAAATTGGCATGCCCACCAGATACACTGCTGAGAGACTGGGGGAGTGAGGTATTGCCCATCGTATGACTGGAGCAACCTCCTGAAGCAGAGAGCTGCTTCTCGTGCACCCTGGTTCTTGATATATGTTACAGCTGGAACGTTGTCCATTCTTATCTTTATGGCAGAATTTAGTAGTGTATTTGAAAAATGGTGAATGGCGCAGACAACAGCCCTTCGCTTTAGCACATCTGAGGGCAGTTTGGAGAAGTGCTGTGGCCACCAACCTTGAGCTGTTTCGTTTCTGCAGGTTGCACCTCATCCTGATCTGCTGTCGTCTGTTATCAAAATGATCCACCGTGCTAGTATTATGTTGACCTCGGCAGAAATGGAAATTGGCAGATGTAGTGAATCGATGCGACCGTCCCACTGTGTTCTTAGTGCTATTTGTAGTGGCTTCATAAGCTACCGTGCCCATTGTACTGCTGGGATTGTTGAATATAGGAGACTCCTACATTGTCTTGCTGCCCAGATTGTGTGCTTGCTGAAGACTTGAACTTGTCATACTATATTGCTTAGTTTTTCCTGATGAAGGAAGATTCTTGAGTGTTGTGTTGAACAGGACTCAAATATTATCTTCTGAAAAGGTATAAGCTGGCTCTTTTAAGGGTTTAGGAGCCACCCAAGTTCCGCTAGAAAAAATATCAGCAGGTCCTTGTGAGCTAAGAGGAGATCGCTATCTTGTGAGTGAAGCAGAATGTTGTCTAAGTAATGGTAAATGTGAATTCCCTTCTGTCTGAGAGTTTGCAATGACAGGAAATAACACCTTGGTGAACGCTCAATGAGCTGTAGCTAGGCCAGATGGGATGCATGTGATCGGAGATGGCGAAGTGTAGAAAATGCTGATGTGCATTGCAGACTGGTATGTTTAGATATGCATCGCAAAGATCCAAAGATCTCATCCAATCTTTTGGAAGGGTGAACCAAGATAATGTGCTGGATGAACTTTGAAGGGTTGTCTGCATTGCATGGTTTTGGCCAATGAGCTCGTCTGGCTGCCACTGCCAGAAACATGCTCTTTGCCTGAATGCAGATCAAATCCATGGAAGCATCCATCACAAACTGTTGCAAGTTTGAAGTCAGAGAGGGCATCTATAATAATAGATGATCTATGATCGCCCTGGAGAATGGATTGTTCCAATTTTTCCAACTAGACTCATAGCTCTGGAGAGAGAGGTTAGGGCTGTAGCGGGTTTACAAGCTGCTCATGACAGGTGGAGGCATTTCAGATCGTTGTCAAGCCTTCTGTCAGGAGAATCCTTAAAGGGATAGTAATACTTCATTTTATCTTTATTTTCTAGACATTAAAAAAACATAAACGATATAAGTTTTATCTCTCAAACATTTATAGTTTGAGAGATATTCACAAGCAAAGTTTCCCCTCGCTGACCAAAATGGTCGTCTGCCATCTAGCTGTTAGATTTTGAATCCGGTCCGTGGACCGGACGTAGCTCTACAGCAAAGCCGAGATTGCGAGATATAAGAACTACTTCTTTCGAATAGTCTACAAAGTGTGCCTGGTTTGCACTTATTCACTACATAAATCTTGAGATCAACAGGATAGTGATTCACTCAAACCACGGGAGGCAAACCATGAGTTACAAGAGGAAACCCTGTTCTCATGTCCCAGACATGCAGATGCAATATGCAGTAGGAGTTATATGGTGGTTACAGTCAAATCCTGGGGTTCCTATGGTATGTCTTCCAGGATGAAAGTGCGGGTGCCCATATCTTATGATATATAGCCATCTTTCTCCAAAACAAACCTGCTGCAGAAAAACATCAGCATTAAAAAAGCCATGTGAGTTTTGTTTACTATAATCTACTAGCAAGAGAAGCACAGTTTTGCCCATGCAAGATGAAGTAGGGAGAAATGAGACACTGCAAGACACCAGACTTGTTCCAGTGATAGGTACACACACACTCAGACTGTGTTACACTGTAACCTTGGTCCACTGTCCACAGGATCTCACACACATCTGACACCACAGGCTTCTTCTGTTGTCCACTGCTAATAGCAGAACCACACATACAGTATGTGACATCCCTTGTGAAGTTGATCACAAGGCTGCTTCAATGGCTGATTCTGGTCGATAAAGCAGAATCCGCTACAGTGATACAGAAAGACACATGAAAAATCCAAGTACTGATAAGCTAGTGTTAATACATTCACTTACCGACCTTTTCCTATGTGAGGAATGTGAACCTGTGCTTGCTGTCTTCAGTCTTGCCTGGATCACGTGTCTGAGTAATTGTATGAGAATGTCAGGTGAATGGCTGGAGAAGTAAATGGCCTGAACAGTGGAGATTAACCCGTTATGTCCCAGATGGGTACACAAAGTTTTGAAGAGCAATATGTTGCATGCCCCTCTGGTGCTCAAAGGGTTAATGAAAGTGGGTGAGTGACTTGGGAAGCTGAAAGGGTAATTTTAAGAGTAGTATGAAAGCGGTGGTTGGCAGAGAAGGGGGGGTGACATTGTGAAGCCAGTGAAGGTTGTTGGCTTTGTTAACCACTTGAAGACCAGATGAGTTAGGCACCTCTCTACAATCCGTTGCACATATCTGTGATCCTGAAGAGGTTAAGGTGATCGTGTCACATTACAGCAGGGTTGAAGGGAGTAACTGAACACTGGGAGGCATAGAGACTTTGTAGGAGGGCCAAGATGACGAAAACACTGAAAGACCCGCAGTCTGTAAGTGGCTGGTGGGGTTCAGTGGGACTGGTAGAAGGGGGTGGTGATAGAGGGTGAGTGGGAGGGGCAGTAGAGTGATGAGAGAAGGTGAGTGGAAGGGGCGGTATAGTGATGAGAGAGGGAGAATGGGAGGGAAGGTAGAGAGGCTGAGTGGGAAGGATGGTAGAGTGATGAGAGGGTGAGTGGGAAGGATGGTAGAGTGATGAGAGGGTGAGTGGGAGGGACGGTAGAGTGATGAGAGGGTGAGTGGGAGGGACGGTAGAGTGATGAGAGAGGGTGAATGGGAGGGATTATAGAGTGGTGAGAGAGGGTGGGAGGGAGGGATGGCAAAGTCATTCTAGAAAGGCAGCCAGAGAGGAAACAGAGAGGGTGAGTGGGGGAGGGACGGTAGCGTAATGAGAGAGGGTGAATGAGCGGTACGGTAGAGTGGCGAGATAGGGTGAATGGGAGGTACGGTAGAGTGGCGAGAGAGGGTGAATGGGAGGGATGGCGAAGTCGTTCTAGAAAGGCAGAGAGGAAACATACAATAGAGAGCGGGTGAAGAGGAGGAATGGCCAGGGGAGGCACTCCTGCCCAAATCACACCCTTGTGTATGTGCTTGGCAAGCGGTATGGAGGAGATCTGAATATCTCCTCCTTACTGCTGCCCCAGGGTATGGCTGGCATGGACGCAGAATTTTGGTCACATGCCAGCCTTCTCCTTTTATTAATATATACAGTGGATATAAAAAGTCTACACACCCCTGTTAAAATGCCAGGTTCTTGTGATGTTAAAGAATGATAAAGATAAATGATGTCAGAACTTTTTCCACCTTTAATGTGACCTATAACGTGAACAATTCAATTGCAAAACAAACTGAAATTGTTGAGGGGGAAAAATAAAAACTGACAATAACCTGGTTGCATAGGTGTGCACACCTTTAAACTAATACTTTTTTGAAGCACCTTTTGATTTTATTACAGCAATCAGTCTTTTTGGGTAGGAGTTTATTAGCATGGCACATCTTGACGTCTTTGAAAAAGTGCTCCAAATCTGTCAGATTGCGAGGACATCTCCTGTGCACAGCCCTCTTCAGATCACCCCACAGATGTTCAATTTGATTCAGGTCTGGGCTCTGGCTGGGCCATTCCAAAACATTTATCTTCTTCTGGTGAAGCCATGCTTTTGTGGATTTGGATGTGTGCTTTGGGTCGTTGTCGTGCTGAAAGGTGAACTTCATCTTCAGCTTTGTAACGGACGCCTGAAGGTTTTGTGCCAAAATTGCCTGGTATTTGGAACTGTTCATAATTCCCTCCACCCTGACTAAGGCACTAAGGCCCTGGTTCCAGCTGAGGGAAAACAGCCCCAAAGCATGATGCTTCCACCACCATACCTTTTGGAATTATGGCCAAAAAGTTCAACCTTGGCTTCATCAGACCATAACACATTTTCCCACGTGCTTTTGGGGGACTTATGTTTGTTATTGCAAACTTCACCCGGGCTTGGATGTTTTTCTTTGTAAGAAAAGGCTTCCGTCTTGCCACCCTACCCCATAGCCCATACAGGCAGTAGAGTAACTAAAGGGGTCACAGGGGTCGTGACCGGGCCCGTCACTCCAGGGGCCCAGCTGCCCCCTGTGACCCCCTCCTCCTGGTGCCGCAAGCTCCCTCCCGCGCTCTAGTAATGCAGAGCACTGGGAGATGACATCTCCCAGCGCTCTGCATTACAGAAGAGGAGGAGGCATTGTGGAGGGCCCGGGGGCCAATGTGTTCAGGGGTTGGGGGGGGCCCCCCATGGCACTTCTTGCACCAGGGCCCAGACCGTTCTAGTTACGCCTCTGCATACAGGAGATTGTTGTCACATGTAGCACATCCAGTACTTGCCAGAAATTCCTGCAGTTCCTTTAATGTTGCAGTAGGCCTCTTGGAAGCCTCCCTGACCAGTTTTCTTCTTGTCTTCTCATCAATTTTGGAGGGACGTCCAGTTCTTGGTAGTGTCTCTGTTGTGCCATATTTTCTCCACTTGATGATGACGACCGTGTTCTATGGTATATCTAATGCTTTGGAAATTCTTTTGTACCCTTCTCCTGGCTGATATCTTTCAACAATGAGATCCCTCTGATGCTTTGGAAGCTCTCTGCGGACCATGGCTTTTGCTCCGAGATGCAACTAAGCAAATGTCAGGAAAATCCTACTAGAACGGCCGAACTTTATTTGTGATTAATCAGAGTCACTTGGAATGATGGCAGTTGTGTAATGACTTCTATTTAACATGAGATTGAATGTGATTGGTTAATTCTGAACACAGCCACATCCCCAGTTATAAGAGGGTGTGCACATCTATGCAACCAGGTTATTGTGAGTTTATTTTTCCCCCTCAATGATTTCAGTTTGTTTTGCAATTGAATTATTCACGTTATAGGTCACATTAAAGGTGGAAAAAGTTCTGACATGATTTATCTTTGTCTCATTCTTTAATATCACAAGAACCTGGCATTTTAACACCTTAGTGACCGGCATAGCGCGCACGAGGCCGACACTTAATGCCCACCAAACATTTTTTTTCATTCATTTAAGTGACATCCGGAACGTACATGTACGTCCTGTCCACCTGGGACATCCAATCGGGACATGCATGTATGTCCTCAGGCGGTAAGGGGTTAACAGGGATGTGTAGACTTTTTATATCCACTGTAGGTGTATTTATGTGCATGGGATGTATTATACGCAGTGTTTGATGCCTTTTTCTTTTGATAGAAGCCATTGTTCTCATTCGTTCTGCCTTGATAGAGGTGACGGTGCTCCCTGAAATGTTTACCATAAATACTTGTATTGTTTTCACCTATAAAGAAGGCCAGCGAGTGTTCTTTTATTTGGTACATTGTGATATTTTGAATGGGCACCCTAGCATTCACCTATTTATCGAGAGTGGTTCCATTTACCTCCCTCCTTCTTTATTCAAACATTACAACAGTTCAAACTTGTTTCATTTATATTTATTTATTTTTTGTAATAAAAATACAGTTTTATAAAATGTGACCACTAGATGGCACTGTTCATTAGTCCCTATGAAGAATTTATTTAACTGGCTGTAATGCTCATCCAACACTGAAACAGGTAGGCACCATACTGAACTGTTATACATTTTGAATAATCGAACATCAATAGAAGCTTTTTTCAGTATGTATTTTTCCATTAAAAAAATGTGCTATTCCTTTAACACAAATCTCTTTTCCAGGGGCCTTGGGCAAAGCTCCCAATAAAGTCACAGATGCCTTACCAGAGCCAGAGTTGGAGGGCGCCATGGCTGCATCAGACGAGGAGGAGGAAGATCTGGAGACCATGCAGTCCAGGCTAGCAGCTCTCCGGAGCTAGGCCTGCATTGTACATATCCTCTGCATGGACTTCCTGGTCCTTTTACTTGTATATTTTATTTTGTGAAACTATTTCAGGTTCTATAAATATATATACATATATTGGTGGCATATTAAGGTGGCTTATCCCATTTTCCTTTCTTTCCCTCTAGTTCTATAAAATCATACCTTGTTTTAATGGACCAGTAAAGTTTTATTATGTGAATCTCCCATCTTGTAGGGCTTTTCTTGTTAAGTAAAACAAGGTACCTACACTGCTGGCAGTTGCTGTATTCAAAAGTTATAACAGTTCAACTATCACAAAGTGATGGAGCTGATACTGTCTATGGAGGACTGTAGCCAGTGGACACCAGATGGAGGTCTTTGTAACAAAAAAAATATTATTCTAACGAAGCTTGTCCCTTTGGTGGGAGTATCCTTGTTTTACTTAGCAGGAAAAGGCTTATAGTATATATTTACATAATAAGTATTTGCTGCTCCTTTAACTGTTTCAGTACCAGAGTAATCAGCAATGCCTTGGTCATCCTCTCTTGCTGTGAAAGAGGTAATACGTGTCCCAGACACACTGAGAGCATGCTGTTGTTGCTATTGATTGACACGTTTTGCACTATATACTCTGCTCTTTGGTCAGGCTAAAGAACCTTGTGCTCACACATTGAGAATTACCCACTGCCACTTGATCTGTGATAGATTGCAGGCACCACCTGAAAATAAAGAGACTGACCCATTGAGTGGCAGGAGTGTGCAATGTATGGCTTCAAAATGTGATGCACACTTCTGTGGTACTCAAAGGGTTTAAACACTAACCCTGGAAAATTAAATGGGGAATATTATGTAATATTGCATACTTTTAGAATATCTTTTTCGTTTAATTCAATAACAACAATTAGCCCCCCCCCCCCAACACCACCAATTTTCATAGACTTTAAGTCAAAGTAACACACCTCTTTAGTCCATAAAGGGTGAAGTAGGATCATGCACTGTGACTGCTTCAGTCTGAATAAACTGCCAACCACTGTCATGTCTGCCGCCATGGACATGCCCTCTAGGACTGATTCTTGTTGTATTAAGGTAGGGGTGTGTGTGTGTTGGGGGTTATTAATAGGAATTAAAGAGAAAAGAAGAAGTGGAGAGACTTTATGGTCTAGTATGTTGATAAAATGTTGGAATAATATCTTCAACAGTAAATTGATACACTCACATTTGTGATGTGTCACCGGTCTCCCAGATGACAGTATAGGCAAGTGGAGGATATTGATTCTGCCTCTATGCAGAAAACACTCTGGGCTATACTCGATCCTCCGCAATCCTTGGACTGGGCTTAAAGGAACACACAAAGAGAAAAAGATGGGGGGAGAGCTGCACTGATATCGATATACAGGTATAATGTACTTTTAAAATACAACACTGGTATACTCACAGGAGAAATTAGACCGGTCCCAATCTTTGGATACCGGTCATATAGCAAGCGGGAAAGTTGGCACTGATCCTCCATGCAACGGGATCTCACGATTTGTGCAGTCACCAATTCCAACAGTTGTTTTTCAAAAAATAGCAAGTGATAGATGAAATTATCTCGCAGCAGATGAAAAAAGAATAATGAAAAAATATATATAGATTTTATATTTTTTCACTATTCTTTTTTCATCTGCTGTGAGATAATTTCATCTATCACTTGCTATTTTTTCAGCGCAGCTCTCCTCACAATTGTTACTTCCTCTTTTAAGGGGGTAAACACAAGCACTCAAAGATTTAAAAGCCTTCTTTAAAGGAGCAGTAAACTTTTTTTATGAAAAAATTATATATTGTAAGGCACTCGCACTGCTGAGAGACGCATATTTCCAGTGTTGTTACAATTTAAACCCATATTATTTTACATTAGCAATGCCCTCTAGTGGTCAAATTCCAACTAGTTATTCTGTTAGATTGTAATGGAGAGGAAAGTCAGTGACTTACAGTTCTCCATAGAATGTGATAGAAACTGCTGAGTCACTTCCTGTCAGTTAGAACTACCAGGAAGTAAACGCACAGTAAATTCTCTTAATGATTATTTGAACTGTTATTTGAAATGCTGAATAAAACAACTTATAGCAGTTAGAGTACCCTATTTTACTCAGCAGAAAAAGCTCTATAACATAAATGTTTTCATAAAAAAAGTTTACTGCTCTTTTAAATCAATGTGAATATTTATATGTCCCCTATGGTGGAGCTGGTTTGCCCTAGAATTGCTCCTCTTTTCTTTGACCCTAAAATTCCTTTTCTAATGCATGTATGGAACGTTCTATAGATTAACATACTAGAACGGTCCCATTTACTCTTCACGTTGTCTCATCACTGTACCTTTCCAGAATATAGTGTTCCACTTTTGAAACACCTGACATTTGCATGTAGAAAGCATGTTCATATTTAAGGAGAATGTCTCGCACTTCCCAGTTCTTCCTGCAGTGGCAGCACCCATCTTGACAAAATATGCATTTCTCATTACATTTTTTCCACCCCTCTGGCAGCCTCAAAGGATGTAATTTCGGGACAGATGAGTAATTCATTATACAGTCTGTGTCACGCATATCCGAAAACTCTGTTCTGCTGAGATTAGTGTCCCTAACTACTAAACGTATAATGTATAAAACCATGGTTTTAGTGATGGTTGAAAAAAAAGAGACAATTTCTGTGCCTTTATTGCAGAGGAGGGAAAGCTACCAATTTTGAAAATTAGACTAAAAGGAGATAGGTGACAGGTCCACTTTATGACTACATTTTAGGGCTCCGATGCTGGCTTGGAGGACATGGATATATATATACACACTCCATTTCTGTTGTAGGTTTTAGTGAAAATTACTGGGCCCATGTGAAGCAGATTATGCTTTAGCGTGAATTTACTAATGCCATTATGTAATCAGAGGGTCTGCAGTTCACGTGGGAATATTAGGACTCGGTCTGGGAGTCCCTCACTGTTTTATGTTTGATACATGACATATTGCATGCTATGAACTCCTACTTGCCTCTTATTAATAAGCTGCCAAGACAGTGCCAATTAATTTAAAGGAGCAGTAGTAGTTAAATGCCAGTGAGGGTACACAATGCACCATGAAGCAGTGCATCTCGCACCCCTTGACCACTCAAAGGGTTAAGAAAAAGGTGACATGCTGGATGTTATTTCATTCAAACATTATTATGGTTTAAACTTGTCTTTCAGCTTTTTTTTTTTTTTTTTTTTTTTTTTTTTTTTTTTAATCAAATGACTAATGGGGAAGCTTGAGTCGTAAACTGTGGCTCTCCACAGGAAGTGATGGGAGCAACACCACCTTGGGGCTGCAACAGAACATTGCAGTTTTATGTTTAACCCTTTGAGTGCCAGAGGGGTACGCAGCGCATTGCAAAGCAATGTGTTGCATACCCCTCTGGCACTCAAAGGGTTAAAAGTTATTACAGCTCAGACTGTTTTTGAATCAAACATCAGCTACCACTGGGATTACCGTTTTTTATCTAGCAAAAAAAAATAACAATTTTTCATTAACCCTTTGAGTGCCAGAGGGGTATGCAACACAAAGGGTTAAAAAAAAGTTTGCTGCTCCTTTAAGATTGAACAACCTGCCACACCATAGCTGCTGTTGAACTACAGTTCCTGTCATCTTCACCTGGCTATTGACTGGCTGATTATCATGGGACTTGTAGTCCACATGTTGCTATCACCTGATTTATCTATTGGGAGAGGATACACAAACATGAAACTCAGCCGAAGCAATGTTCTAGTATTTCACCCATTCTCTTAGCAAATCTGAGGACTGCAGTAGTGAAGGGGTTAATCTTTCTGTACACTACATTCTGCCGGTTAAGAAAAGTGTTTTAAACTTCTTTCCATTTCCAAGATTTAAGTGCTGGATGATAACATGGCTACTGTCTGATGGACAATAAACTGATAACATTGTTATGTAGGAAACTTAAAGGGATAGGAACACTTATGTAAAACATATATAGGTCTGGAGTAAAGCAAGTGTACTCCCACTGCTGAGAGGTATTTTAATCAAGTTATTACAGCCGAGATTTTTTTTTTTGCAGAATCTCCGTGGCCTGAAATTTTACACTGGTGCTATTTCTACTCTGTCCTATGGACAACTTTGGCCAGTTGACCATAAATCTCCATAAGATGGTGGTGTAACAGCACCAGTGGAAAATCTCAGACCACTGAGATAAGGCACCTAAAACAAATTCAAGTTTGGGCTACAATAACTTTTGTATAAGAAAGAAAACCCTTGTTTTACTCAGGAGGATACACCCTACAGTATATACATTACTGTGCATAAGTTTTAGGCAGGTGTAAAAAAATTCTGTAAAGTAAGAAAAAAAAATAGACATGTTAATAGTTTATATTTATCAGTTAACAAAATGGTAGTGAGTGAACAGGAGAAAAATCAAATCAGTATTTGGTGTGACCACCCTTTGCCTTCAAAACAGCATCAATATTTCTAGGTGCACTTGCAGACATTTTAAGGAACTCAGAAGGTAGGTTGTTTCAAACATCTTTGAGAACTAACGACAGTTCTTCTGTGGATTTAGGCAGCCTCAGTTGCTTCTCTCTCTTCATTTAATCCCAGACAGACTCAATGATGTGGAGATCAGGGCTCTGTGGGGGCCATGCCATCACTTCCAGGACTCCTTGTGTTTTTTGTTTTTTTTATTTTATGCTAAAGATAGTTCTTAATGACTTTGACTGTATGGTTGAGGTTGTTGTCATGCTGCAGTATAAATTTGGGGCCAATCAGATTCCTCCCTGATGGTATTGCATGATGGATAAGTATCCTCCTGTTTCAGCATAGAGGAGACCATTAATTCTGACCAAATACTCGACTCTGTTTGCAGAACTGTAGCCCCAAACTTGCAAGGAACACTCACCATGCTTCACTTTTGCCTGCAGACACTCGTTCTTGTACCGCTCTCCAGCCATTCCGTGAACAAACTGCCTCGCTACAGCCAATTTTGACTTCTCTGTCCAGAACACCTGCTGCCATTTTTCTGCACACCAGTTCCTGTGTCTTCATGCGTAGTTGAGTCGCTTGGCCTTGTTTCCACATTCAAGCCAGTATGGCTTTTTGGCTGCAAGTTTTCCATGAAGACCACTTCTGACCAGACTTCTCTGGACAGTAGATGTGTGTACCAGGATCTCAATGTTTTTTGCCAATTCTGAACTGATGGCACTGCGGGACATCTTCCAATTGCAAAGGGAAGTAAGCATGATTTGTCTTTCATCTGCTGTACTAGGTTTCTTTGGCCAATCACTGCTTCTGTGGTCCTCAACGTTGCCCATTTTTTTGTGCTTTTTCAAAAGAGCTTAGACAGCACATCTGGAAACCCCTGTCTGCCTTAAAATTTCTGCCTGGGAGAGATCTTGTATCTTGTTGCTGTGCTCTGTCTTGCCATGGGGTATGAATTTTGGCATTAAACTGTTTTCAGCAACCTCACCTTGTTAATTGAGTTTGTCTGTTCCCCACCCAGTTTTATTCCTCATACACTGGTGTTTCAGTTAATGATTGTTTCAACCAACATATTAAACGGATGATCATTAGCATTTCCAAGCCAGACCAACCATTCAAAAATGCTGATTTGGTCTTTGAAAACATCGGTTTTAGCCACACACACACACACACACACACACAGTTATATGTCCAGTCTGGTCTATTTTGACCAGACTGGATGGAATTGGCCAACTAAATCTGACTGTGTCTGGGTACCTTTACTTTATGGATAACTTCAGTAGAAGAGTTAAAGGGAAAATATCAAAATATTAAGTTAGGCTTAATTGTGAAAACTATCTAGTATTTCTTGTCACCATCATTTTGGGTTTTTAATTAGGGGAATCTGATAAGTAAAATAATACAAGTCTTTGTGTTGGATTTTGATTATATTATGTTTTAGTTCAATCAAGACTGCTTAAAGTTGCAGTAGTTATTTTTTTCATTTAAAAAAAAATCTACTATTGGGTCAGTGTAGGCATTCTTTGGCTCCCCATCACTTCCACACTAATATCTCATCACCTCAACCAGCCAACTGTACTTTCCAAGTGCTGGAGAGCCAGAGGTTGCCTAACCTTGTTATAGTGCACTACCTGCTGAGTAAAACAAGGATGTATTCCAACTGCTGAAAGATGTTTCATTCAAAAGTTATTGCAGCTCAAACTGTTCGCATCAGCTCCAAGGGGTATTTATTTATATAAGAATAAACACTTTTTGAGCGAACTCTGTGGGTGAGCTTTATTCACAGACTAAGGTTATCCATAGTAGGGAATAGAAACATCTCTATGCCATGAACACAACAGAAGATGGTAGTGTAATGTAAAAAAAATCCAACCCACCAGTAGGAAGGCAAGAAATGCCTAGATATATATATATATATATATATAATTTTTTTTTTTTTTTTTTTTTTTTTTGTTTAAATGAAAAAAGGCTCTCTTAACCCTTAGAGTGTCACAGTGGTACACTACGCCTTACTTTACAATGCATTGCACATCCCTCTGGCACTGAAAGGGTTCGTGTAGTTGTCTGGTGTTAGTTATGAGATGGGGGGGTTTATTTACATTGCCAGTTCCAAGGGGTAAGGAAGGGCAAGCTGTGCCTACATGTATCAATGTTAGTCCTTGGGGCACAAGATAGCCTTGGGGCTTTTCAAGATATTCCTGAGAAAATTGGGGGCTTAGTCACTGAAACTAATATCTGTGGTTTATTTGAGAGATCCTGAAAACCTGACCTTTTAGTAAGCTGTAAGGACCGGAGCTGAGGATTACTGCTCTGTGCACACATTTTGTAACTCTGTATTGCTCTATAAGAAACCTCATCTTAACAAGGGGACACTTTTGCAGCAATGAACTTTGGAATTGCAGATCAGAGTGTGATCCCAGAATTCCGTGACGTGCGGGACCGGTCATACGTCGTTAATGGTTAAATAACAATTCGTCTGAATAAAATCCACCTTAATAAATAGAAATGCACCCCTACAGCAATTATCCAAGCAACTGCATTATAAAAGAATTTGTGAATTAGTACTCCGCTCAGATAACGTCATCATCTTCCTACGTTTTAAGTCCATGACGTGTTAATCTAAAAAAGCAAAATGACTGCATACATGTCACTTCACCAATAAAATGTTTATTGCAATTCTAACAAAAAGTGTAGTCAAATGAAAGACTTATTTTATTTCAACCCTTTTAATACCAGAGGAAAGCAATGCATTGTACAACCCTTTGGTTGTTAATTGGTTATTATTTAAAGCAAACTTATTTATGAGTATATTTTCCCTTTAAGACAGTAGGTAGTAAACCTTACCAGAAGCAATATGTATGAGCAATGTGCATGAGTCTGTAAATAATCTGAGTGAATTATGGTATTTTTCTATGAGATGGAAATGACTGGCAATGTAACTTTATTAAAGATTGTTTTTACATTGAAGTACTGGAGTTTTTTTTCTTGTTTCTGTGATATTCACTGGGTGGACAAACAGTGGACCTCTGGAATGTAAGCATGCATGGGACAGGCATAAATATATCTTGAACATTAGATTAAACCAAATTAGGTTTGAGATTTTTACAGAAGGAAAATGGCCCTTATCAGATTCTATTTTAACTTGTAGTAGAGTATACTTTTATATGGTTCACTTTTAAAGGTCGCACGCAAGAGAGTGTGCGACCACATAACACAGTAACCATGTCGCCATGCTAAAAATGGTGACATGGGAATCTCACACTGCATGAAAGCGTGAGATTCTCATGTTGCCTACTGAAAGGCTGCATTCCCATAACTAAAACTCCCATCATGCTTACCCATCTGATCAGTTTATGCACGGCAGAGAAATGTAAAGTTAAAAGGAAACCAAAAAGCTTGGAAATATCGGGGCACATTGACCCTTAACAGACAAAGTTTTTCAGGGTGAGATGCCCTGTGCCCCCTTTTGTCTTCCATCTCTTGAGCCCAAAGCCACGGCTTTATGGTCAATCATCTATACAGAGTCGGAAGGGGAGTTTAGTGTTGGCACAGTACTGCCAGGTCTATTTAATACAGGACTCAAGAGTTGCAATAGAAAAGGGGGCACAGGGCATCTCACCCTGAGAAACTTTGTCTGTTAAGGGTCAATGTGCCCCGATATGTCCAAGCTTTTCTGTTTCCTTTTAACTTTACACTTCTCTGCTGTATATAAACTGATCAGATGGGTAAGCATGATGGGAGTTGTAGTTAAGGGTATGCAACCTTTCAGTAGGCAACATGAGAATCTCATGCTTTCATGGAGTGTGAGATTCCCATGTCACCATTTTTAACATGACTTAAATCGGACCCCTTGCTCACAGTGTTTAGAGAGATCAGCTGCACCTCACTGACGAGGCCCAACAAGGCCGAAACATACATCTGGGGTTGGCTGCTTCTCTTGTTCAGAGAGGAATTGCCTGGCATTTTGTGGTTGGACTGCTGTAATGGCAGGACCAATCTGATATGATTTAGGATATTTCCTCTCTGTGAAAGGCACTAGTAAATGCCTAAAGTGGGAGAGAGTCCGCTCATAAGACAAAGCATATTAAGGTTAGGTACTTGCCAAAAATTAGGTACCCTGGAGTTGGTGGCAAGCTTAGCATTCTATGGCCATATGATGTGACTAAATCCTCATCTTTAATATAATAGTGATATGCAATCATAATGTCGCAGAGTAAAGTGTTAATGGTAATGAAAATTTGGATGTGCACCAATAATTTGTGTATTTGCTTTTACCTTTTAAAAGGATACATTTTTATATCAGGTCGGAATTACAAATCTTATTGACATCAATGTGCGGATGGCTGGAATTGGGGGCAAGGCTGGTCCTATATGGGAGATTTATTGAAAATTGGAAGGCTTTATTAATAGTTTCAATAAAATCAATTTACATATGAAATTAACAAAAGCACAAAAAATTATTTGGATTTAAAGTTAACACATGATAATTCAACAATTATATAAACCTATACAAAGCCTACACGTGTAAATAGTTAATTGCACTATGACAGTTGTGATCTACAAAGTTGGAAAACAACATCCCTAAAGGACAGCTCCATAGGATGAGGTCCAACTGCTCTAGAGAAGTAGATTTTAAGCACTCCAATATTTTAAAGTATAAAATTATTCAAAAGGGATATCCTCAGGAGTTGGTGTAAAATACCTGTCTGGTGGTGGGAAGGCAGGAGAGACAGTTGATGCTTAGGCCCATCAAGGGGTTGGAACAAGGGGAGGGCAGTGTAAGAACCAAAGGAAAGCTTAATACAATTCCCAGTTTTGTAACCAAATATAATAATGATCACTATAAATTAGGTAAATATTAAAGGCATTTGCCAATCCCTTCAAAAGGAAATCCTGTGAAAGGTTAATAATGTCTTTCAAAATTTTGTAGCTATTACAAATATAAACTGGAATTTACTGGAAAGTGCAGAGATGTGTGCAACAAAGGGAGAGAACAAGAGGTCATCCATTAAGACTAGAGGAAATACCCTTTTGACTAAAACAAAGGCAGGGATTTTTTTGATTTATAGTAAGGGCAGTATGCCATGGAATTCTTTGCCTTGGGATGTTGTACTTGCAGATAATGTAACTACTTTCAAAAAAGCAATAGATACATATCTAGCACAGAACAATGCTGAAAATTATGACAGATGGCTTCAGTGCAGATAGGTTGTTGATCCAGGGAACTATCTGAGTGCCATTTGAAGTCAGGAAGTAATTATTTTACCCACTTGGGGCTAAATTAGAAATGGCTTCAGGTTTTTTTTTTGGGGGGGGGGTTTGCCTTCCTCTGGATCAACAGGGGTGTTTTTAGCATGGGCTGGACATGATGGATGCATGTCTTTTTATACCAGAGGAGAGATTCACTAAGTGGTGATAAAGTACAGAAGGCTTCTCCTTATCACTTCTCCAGTTCCTATGTTATTTTATGGAGCCTATTCATTAAGATCTCCAAAGTTGGAGACATCTTAGTGCATAGGCTCCATAGAATAACATAGGAACTGGAGATGTGATACACTGGAAAATAGGATATTAGTCTTACCTGTTAAATCCTTTTCACTTAGTCCATACAGGTCACTGGTACAATGGGAGGCGATCCGCCCCTTTAATAGGCAGGAACATTCATTCAAATGTATGCAGGGGGTGGAGCCTCCCCTCCTTCTTAAGCTGCCTTCAGGCCAGAGCCAAGCTAGATTGATTTGAGACACTAAACTGACCAGAGGTAAGAAAGAAAAGGAAGACTCCTGTGAGCATGCCCCGAAGGTCCCCCACTGAATGCCACAGGAGAGCCAAGCATGGTCCCTTGACAGGGTGGGAGACCAGTGACCTGTATGGACTAAGTGAAAAGGATTTAACAGGTAAGACTAAAATCCTATTTTCACTGTGGTCCAATACAGGTCACTGGTACAATGGGATGTACAAACATTGAGCTTTCCCTGAGGCGGGAAGTAAGGCAAGGACCAGGCGCAAGGCCCAAAGTCACCAGAACTGCTATGACCCAATTAATCATAGAGCCCATTAACAGAAGTGTCAAAGGACACCAACTAGGGGGGAAAACAAACCCCCAAACTAACACAGCACACTGAACTAGAGCCAACAGGGCTCAACAGCAAAGAAGCACAAAGAACCACAGAGTAGAAGATCCTAAACAGGCAAGCCTGCCTCCAGGACCTTCCTTCCAAAGCTGGCATCAGCCGAGGCCAGTACATCAACACGATAGTGCTTGGAGAATGTGTGCACAGAGGACCAAGTGGCCGCTCTGCACAGTTGATCAGCAGACTGGACAACCTTCCAGCTGAGATTCCCAGTGCCTCAGGGCAAGAAAGATGGGACGAAGTTCCAGAACATTGATGGAGAGAAGAGATTCTTCCAGTCCCCATTTCCCCTGAGCACTGAAACGACCCAACACTGCCCCCCATCCCCGGAGGCTGGCATCCGTCGTTACTGTGGTCCAATAGGGAACCCGAAAGGACCTCCCTTTCAGGAGATGAGACAGGTCCAAGCACCATTCTAGGCTCAACTCGACATGAGGGGGCAGAGATACAGATAGATGCTGATGATCTGGATGAGTTTTGCACGTCTGGATCACAAACCTCTGAAGTTCCCTGGTGTGTGCCATGGCAAATGGCACTGCCTTTATTGTGGAAATAAACTTCCCCACTAGAGAGGTCAACTTCGGTACTGGAACCCTGTCCAGTTCTAGGATCTTGGACACCCGGATAGCAATCTGATGAGCCACTTCCTCCAGTAAAAACACCATGCACTGCTGAGTGTCGAACAGGAGACCCAAGAAGAGGAGCTGTTGAGATGGAACCAAGTCTGACTTGTCCAGATTCACAATCCAGCTGTGGCGATTGAGTGTCTGTATACACAACTGCAGCTGCTGGTGGAGGATCTCCGCAGATGAGGCTTTCAGGAGCAGATCGTCCATGTAGGGAGTCACTCTGACTCCATCTCGATGAAGCACAGCTATCAAAGCTCCCAATACCCTCTGAAAGACCTGAGGAGCTGAAGTCAGACCAAAGGGAAGAGCTGAAAACTGAAAGTGGCCTTTGTGACAGGCAAATCTGAGATACCGTCTGCTCTCTGGATGAATAGGGATGTGAAGGTATGCATCCTGAAGGTCCAGGGAGGCAAGGAACTCCCCTGGAGACATTGCTGCTATCACAGAACGCAGAGATTCCTGAAGAAAGTGGGAACTCACAACAAAGGAATTGAGATCCTTGAGATCCAAAATAGGACGAGCACCTCCGTCCTTTTTGGCCACAACGAACAAGTTGGAATAGAATCCTGAACCTGTGTCCTCTGGTGGAACCAATTCCAGGACCTCTTTGTCCAAAAGATCCTGAATAGCGTCATTGAACAGACGTCTTTTTGTAGGCTCCTGAGAAGGACGAGTAAAATAGAACCGAAAAGGAGGAAGGGAAGAGAAAGGGATCCTGTATCCCTCTGATACCACCTGAACAACCCAAGGGTCCGCCACTGACTCCTCCGAAACCCGGCGAAAGATGTGGAGACGTCCACCTACAGCCGGATGCGGACCCGGGTTCGGCGAGTCATGCCGAAGCAGTCTTGGAGGTCTTGGCCTTAGGGGCAACTTTGGGCTTCCAGGACTGTTTGGGCTTGGAGGAGGAGCGCGTGGAGGACGGACCCGTCTGGGACATGGAGCGTGTCTCAGTTTGGAAGGAACAAAAGGACCGATTGCGTTTGGCTGGAAACTTCTTCTTGAAGACTGATGGTAGAAGAGTACTTTTGCCACCAGTAGCCTCACTAATCATCTCCTTAAGTTCAGATCCAAACAGTAAGGAACCCTGAAAAGGTATAGAAAGCAAGGCTTTCTTAGAGGCAGTGTCAGCAGACCAAATTTTCAACCAAAGAGCACGTCTAGCCACCACAGAGGAAGTAGAGGCCCTTGCCATCATGCGCACAGCATCAAAAGCAGCGTCAGAAACATAATTTTGAGCTTCTAATATATTAGCAAGAAGCTGTAACTGCTCAGACACTGGTGCATCCTGGCGAACTGCCTCAGTCAGTTGTTCAGTCCAGGCCACAATAGCCCTATTAACCCACGCCACTGCAAAGGTTGGACGCATGGCAGTGCCAATAGAGGCAAAAATGGATTTAAGACAAATCTCTAACTTTTTGTCCGTCCAGTCCTGCAGGGCCGAAGCATCTGACACAGCTAAGGCAGTAGATTTGGATAACCTAGAAATAGGAGCATCCACTTTAGGAGGATGAACCCATTTTGCCAGTTCAGCCTCAGGAAAAGGATAAAGTTTAGCAAACTTTTTGGACACAGAAGAGGATTTCTCAGGATTCCTCCACGCATCAGAGACTAAACAAGCAAGAGTAGGGTTATTGGGAAAACAAACCACAGTCTTAGATGGTTTTTGGAAAACATCAGTTGGATCATGAGTAGATTCCTGAGTCAGAGGAAGGTTGAGCGTAGTTAGCACAGCTCTGATCAAACCCTCAGCAGAAACTTCAGGGTCACATTCATAAGGGTCACCAATGGACCTATTAGATTCTATAACAGTGCCTTCCTCAGCATCAGAATCCTGCAAAAGTTCTTCCTCAGAAGAATCAGACACGTCAGGAGCCCCCTGTGGCTTAGGCAGGGAGGTCCTGATTGTGGAGGGGGTCTGCCTGACTTGCAGAGCCCCCTGAACCTGAGAGGGAAAGAGTTGGAGAGTGGATCTGAGATCCCTAGTGACAGCTTTAAACTCTTTCACCCAAGTTGGCTCAGTAGCGTCGCTGGGAAGCCCAGGGTTGCTATCATGACTTTCTGCACATTTTGGGCATAAATGACCTGAAAATTCTGTAGGCAGCCCAGAGTGACAAGAGGAGCAAAACGCAATGGGGGAAATGGACACCCCAGCCTCTTTAGTCTTGGGTCTAGCCCCTGACTCCAGTGGAGTAGACATGCTCACAGCGTCAGATATACTCCACTAAGAAAAATCACCCAGTAGAAGTGTGAAAGATTAAAGTTTCACCCCAGAAATGTCTAAAATCGAACTTATCTGGCCAGCGAAGGGTTAATCTGCTGAGAGGAGAGAAGGCTCGGTCCCTGCGTAGTATACTCGCTGAGAATAACACCACAAAATGGCTGCCGCGACGGTAGCCAATCAGAAAACTAGCGCGAAGCGGGAGCTCATGGGAATCGTAGTTTTTCTCAGAAGTACCCCAAAACAGTGCCCGAAGCCCCCCCAGACTTCCAACACACCGAATCTAGCTACCGGATGATAGAGCAGGGGAAGACCAACAAAATGAGCCCTCTCTGAAGTTGCTGTGACAAGCGGTTCCAGAGATACGTCCCACACTGTGTAAACCCATAGAGAGTAAAGGAGCAATGGCGTCTATGCGGGTAAAAGCGCGCTTAAAGGCGCGGAACATTAAATATTAATAAATTATTCCTGAGGGAAAAAGTTCACCAAACATACTTCTAGCACATGTGAAACATGAGAAAATAACAACCCAAAGCTCCAAAACCCAGGGAATACCACAGACATTGCATAAATACAAGCAATAGAAATAAAAACACCCTATGAGTGCTGGAGTGCATAATGAGAACTCCCAAATACATGCCCAAGGAAGGGACACTGTGGGACAAGTGGACCTTCAGCACTCAAAGGGTGGCTCACCTTTCTGCAGGACTTCTGTCTTCAGGTAACCATGTTGAAAGGGAATTAACGAGAGGAGAATTCCCCAGCAGGGAAGCTACTTGACTCAAGTTGTTCCCTCTTCAGGGCATAAGGTCCACCAGAAAATCCCTGGAAGCTGCACTAGCCACTTTGGAGAGGGCAATTCACAGCCATGGTCACCCGCCTAATGGTGGTATTCCATATTTAAAGAAAAACAATAAAAAACTAAAGTTGAATGAGAGATGTTCTCCACCTGGTGTGCACAGCACACAGGAACAAATCAATCTAGCTTGGCTCTGGCCTGAAGGCAGCTTAAGAAGGAGGGGAGGCTCCACCCCCTGCATACATTTGAATGAATGTTCCTGCCTATTAAAGGGGCGGATCGCCTCCCATTGTACCAGTGACCTGTATTGGACGACAGTGAAAAGTCATTTCCACTTTTATCACCTTTTTATCACCACTTGGTGAATCTCCCCATAGTTGTTCATGTATCTGGTGTCCATTCCTTGGTGCTCTCTAGTAGAGCAGTTCCTGGATGAAGGGGCCAGTTGGCCTGTATGTACACTTGGTGGTATGGGTTTGTGTATTATCTGTACAATGCCTATGGGTGCTTATGTGTCTCCATGCTGGAAGGCACTGTGTCGTACTTGTGGGGTGATGCCCGCAGACCTGGATACGTGGATTAATTTTTTTAAGTTGAGTTAGGATTATTGTACAGTGACCAGACCTCACCTTTAACCGGAGACACATATGAAAAATGCACACTGCAGGGCTGTTTTAATTTCAGTGCCATCCTGGAATATGCCTATTTCCTATGTATCCCCAGTTAAGGGTGAGGTCTAGTCAACCTAGATTATTGGGCAATTATTTTCCTGCAGCTGTGTGATGCTGGTGGGTGGTGTGGGAACTAGTGTGCCATGCATGTGCCCTCCCAGCGCCCAGGGGGGTCAAGGGTTTTAAGAATTTTCCTGCCTTGTGATGGCTATATCTAATGTTTTTGGGACATTGCAATAGGTCGTCTATATTAGCTTTTCAGTATGTTTGCTGTTATTAGGTCTTTATATTTATTTGTGTATACCATATTCCCGCAGGCCTCCTTAAGAGTCCCAGGAGACATGCAGTGTGTTGAGGAATAGTTATTTACACTTATGTAGCTGGAGGTTGGATGCTGTGGCATGATGCCCAGTTTTCTATGTCCTTAGGGCATGGTGGATATGTGTGTTGTGCCCTAGCATTCAGCCTTCTGGTAAAATGTCATCTGTGCATATATTTAGGCATTTGACATTATGAATCACTTAATGCGGGTCTTGATTCTACTATTACTATTGCAATCGGGGAGTTGGGGTATATAAGATTATGTCAATGAGGATTTTGGAATGTGCATCTTTGCTACCATTGTTCCTAAAGGAGACACATCTTAATAAAATAAAGTATATAGAAAAGGTGAAATGTACTCACTGAAATTTGGTTTCCCTCTGTGTCCTCTTCCACGACATAGACTGTGGGGCTTTAGCGTTGCCTTCCAGCTGGTAGGACCAATAAAAAAATGATAAGTGTGCTTCTTCTCCTCCCCATTGCAGTTATAATTTTGTCCAAGCTGATGTCTGTTAAATATCATAGCTACTACATTTAATTTCATAACCAGTAGTATCATTAGTTTTAATACTTCAGAAAATAGGAACGGTAGAAAGGGTTTCAGTGGAAGGACACAGAGGAAAACCAAATATCGGTGAGTAAATTTCACCTCTTCCTCTGTGTCCAGTCCACGGCTGTGGACTGTGGGACTTACTAGAGCAGTACCTCAGGGTTAAGGGAGAAAACGGAGAAAAAAACAAAACAAAAAACCTTTGTTAGACAAGAACGGCTGCTTCGAGCGCCTTGCTGTCAAATTTAGCATTTTCTAATGCCGGAAATGTCTAGTCTATAGTGTTTTATGAACATGGAGACGGAGGACCATGTGGCAGCTTTACAGATCTCTTCTGGTGTGGTGACTGCCTTTTGAGCCCACGAAGTGGATAGGAACGGCTCTGGTTGAATGTGCTTGTATGCCTTGAGGAGGTTCCAAAGTGGCTGACTCATAAGCTAGTTTAATACAGTCACGAATCCACCTGGCATTGGATGCTGCTGTACCTTTAAATTTCCCAAAGAAATGTACGAAGAGGGCATCAGTTTTTGTAAGGAGTTGTGTTCTTTTTAGGTATATTTGTAGGGAACGCACCAAGTCAAGATTATGTCATTTTTTTCCCTATCCTGTCTGTGATTTAAACCGAATGAGGGCAGAACAATTTCTTGACCAAGATGAAATTTGGATACTACCTTACAAAGAAAAGTGGTTTTTGGACATAATTCAACTTTGTCCTGATGAAATATTACGTATGGAGGAATACATGATGATTCCTGCAATTTACTGGCTCAAGTGACTTCTGTAAGTTGTCAAACCAATTAAGATGAAGGTATCCAAAGGGTTAAAACAAGAGAACCAGTCAGGTTGGATATCTTCACATAAATAGATAAATGACAATATTAAATAATTTTGAGAACTTTACACTATATTAGGTGTTGAGACGCTACTTCACAGTAAAGAATTGATAAAGTAATCAATCCCGCATATTTGTGCAAAAATATATATATTTTATTAACGTACAATATACTTTATATATAAAAAGTGTTAGCAACAATGAAATAAATGAGTGACCAGCAATTACAATAGATATATAGTAACCCAAACCACAATTATCACCATGAGGATCACCAGCAATTAAAGGGTTAACCACACATAGGTATATTCAGAGGTATTAGATAACAATAATTACACTCAGCAGCACAGAAAAGGATAATTGATCCTTACCATTAATTAAAATACAGTTGGCAGCAGTGTATATGAATACCTCTGCCCCAGAAACTGTATAAACTATGCTAATTGAGGTTTAAGGTATATTGTCAGGTGAATCAACTTTAATATGAAACCAGGTCCTCTGACAATTTTCCTTGTACCATATGCAATAGCAACATTTTAGAGAAACTGACTGGAATAACAATCCCAGACAGAGATCACTATAATTTAATAATGTACTGATTTCAAATATTGTATACCTACCGAATAAAACATATAAATTGCAATTAATATAGTCAATCATAGATTATACCAAGAATATACTTAGACTCAATCCAATAATATAGGTCTAGACAGTATACCAAACTTCATGCAACATATATCATAAACATGACTATAGCAGTCCTATGTAAAACCTAAAGGGTACTTCAAGGGTTAATCCACTTATTTAAAATATGATGCCACACCCAAGATGGCAGCTTCTTTTGTTTAGTGAGAGTTTAACAGAAACTTTCACTTTACAAAAATTAGGCCTAAAACACACACAAAGGAATCCAAAGAAACCACAAATAAATAGACAAATAGGGTTAATAATTTAATTCAAAGAATTCCCCAGATCAAATATTAGCCATTATAATCTTTCTAGAAACACCAAGAATTATATTAACTAATATATAAACCACTCTATTTAACTATATTACACTTATCTGGCAAAATATAACAATTTACCAATAAATGAATAAATAAATTCTGTTTGATTCTAGAAATCTAGAGCTAATATAACTTATTATAATTGATCCCAAATGGTTGGCCAGTCCAATTAAGACAATTATAAGACAAATTAAGTTTGTTCAAATATAAAAGAAGTAAATATTTGATTCTGAATTTTGCAGAATTTAAATAAAGAAAATATATAGTTACCAGTCCAAGTGTGTTTCTTTGTATCTCTCAGCTAGGTACACGGAGCAGGAATTGAAGCCAGGATCCAAGAGAAAAGGCCAGGAAACACTCAAGAGGAAAGCCAAGAGCCCCTTTTCTCCCAAAACCTTACTTTTTAAAGTAAAATATTTTCTCATCAGAACTCCGCCCAACCTACTCTGGTTGGATAAAGATCCATCTCATTATACAGTGATGTCAGGCATATTATTATCATAATTTTTGGGAATTTCTCAAAACACTGGTAATAACGCTATTTACATCCACAAGATGGCCCTCTCTCTCCACGTTAGAATTTTACATATGGCATCTGTGTGATCTGTAGTGATATGTCAAGAGTTCATCACATTTCATGTACCTGTCATCCCTGGAATCTGTACTCCCAAGTCTTTTATACAAGTTATGACCCAAAATCCCAGACATTGTTATCTTCCCCCTAGTATAATTGTCTGGATTTTAGCCATAACTTACCATAAAGTTAGTCAACCATTTTCACTCCCATTGATGGAAAGGGCCCATTGATTTAACATGAGATCATTTACACATGTCTTAAAACAGAATTTCAGAGAACTAGGTTTAAAAGAGAAATTAACCCTTTCCTCCCCATCATGGCAATGTCTCTAACAAAGTAATACCGTCTTCAGTGTGAGATGTTTGAACGATATTTCTTCTAGAGGATCAAAATAAGGATGAGAGGATAACTGTTGTAATATCAAATTAAGATCCCATGGTGGGATAAATGCCAGGACTGCAAAAATTGTAGATAGTTGAACCTTAATAGAAGCAGACGTTAACCCCTTCTGGAAGCCATCCTAAAGGAAATCCAGAATATTTTCTGCAGTAATCAGAGACCTGTCCAGATTATGGGGAACCAATTATAAAAAGATAGACCATAAATTGTAATAAATTTTGGAGGATGATGAACATCTACCTATCAGAATGGTATTTATAACCGACTCAGAAATGCCTTTTAAATTTTAAAGAGTACCTCTCAGCCTCCAGGCCATCAGCTTGAATAAGGCTAGATTTGGATGTAATATGAGACCCTGAACTAGCAGATCTGGAATCTCCACTAGAGGTATAAGTGCTTGTACATACATCTGTTGCAGGTCCGCATACCGTAGTTTCCATGGCCAATTTGGAGCAATGAGGATGATGTTGGATTGGTCTCTCCTGATCTTCCTCACCACTTCCATGAGTAGTGAAATGGAGGGAAGAGGTACGCCAGTCTGAACTTCCATGGAAACTATAGGGCATCCTGTCCCATAGAGTGTTTGTTGTAACAGCGGGACAAACCTCTGGCATTGTTCCCTTATGTTTCCATGAGGTATACTGAGGGACTCCCTAAATGCTAGAACCACAGACTGATATACTTCCTTCTTTAGAGACCATTGTCCTGGATCTATTCTTGTTCTGCTTAGGAAGTCAGCCTGATGGTTGAGAAGACCCAATAGGTAGGATGCAGATGTTGCTAACAGTTGTTTGGATAAACGTGATAAGTGGAGTACCTCAGGGATCTGTCCTGGGTCCTCTTCTTTTTGATTTGTTTATTAATGACCTCCCAGAGGGCATAGGGAGCCATGTATCAGTGTTTGCCGATGACACAAAATTAAGTAGGGTAATAAAGTCTGAACTGGATGTGTCTTCATTACAAGAGGATTTGGACAAATTGAGTAACTGGGCAGGCAAATGGCAAATGAGATTCAATATAGACAAGTGTAAAGTTATGCATTTTGGGTATAGTAATAAAAATGCAACATATAGTTTAAATGGTGTTCCTCTGGGGAAATCTACAAATGAAAAGGATTTGGGAGTAATGGTAGACAATAGACTTAGCAGTAGCATGCAGTGCCAGCTGGCAGCTGCAAAGGCCAATAAGATATTGGCATGTATAAAAAGAGGTATTGACTCAAGGGAGGAAGATATAATTATGCCTCTTTACAGGTCCATGGTAAGACCCCACCTAGAATATGCTGTTCAATTCTGGGCGCCCTTTCTGAAAAAGGACATTATGGAACTAGAGAGAGTGCGGAGGAGGGCTACAAAACTAGTAAGGGGAATGGAAAGTTTTAGTTATGAAGAAAGGCTAGAAAAGTTAAACTTGTACACACTAGAGAAACGGCGTCTTAGAGGGGATATGATAATACTACATAAATATGTTCAGGGCCCATACAAAGGGCTCTCCAAAGACCTGTTCATTAACAGAACAGTACAAAGGACAAGGGTGCTTGTTGATCCAGGGAGAAATCTGATTGCCATTTGGAATCAAGAAGGAATTCCCCCCTCCCCATTCAAGGCAGAATTTTAAATTGCTATATTGAGGGGTTTTTTTTGCCTTCTTTTGGATCAACAATGGTAAACAGGAATAGGAAAAGGGTTGAACTAGATGGACGCAAGTCTTTTTTTCAACCTAAATTACTATGTTACTATGTTTTTCTGCCCAGTGTAGAATCTCTATTGCCAGAAGATTCTGTGAGGGTATGTGTTGGTTCTGGTCTGTATTGATGATCCACCCTAGGTCTTGAAGAACCATACACTTGTTTGTGCTTGATACTGATCTTGACCTTTCCATGATCAAAATGTTGTCCAGATACGGAACTGTTATTTGTCTTCTTCTTCGTTCTGCCATTGCTACCGCTAAGATCTTGGTGAATACTTTGGGCACAGAAGCCAACTCGAATGGGAGAACTGAATGATTTTTGAAGATATGGAACTGGAGGTATTTCCTGTGCGTTGGTCTGAAGGCAACATGATAGTAAGAGTCCTTGAGATCTACTCTTGTAATATATGGCCAATGTCTCTGTTTCCATCTTGAAATGTCACACTCTGATAAAGGAGTTGAGATGTTTCAGGTGTAAGATAAGATGCAGTTCTCCTGAAGGTTTCATCACAGAGAAAAGAGTGGAATAACATCCACACTGATTCTTCAGTACTGTTTCAATCACCTGGTTCTGAATAAACTTCTGGACAGCATTTGAGGTCTTCTGAATCAAAATAGGATTTTAGTCTTACCTGTTAAAACCTTTTCTCTTAGTCCATATAGGTTACTGGTAACTTTGGGTAGGCGATCCACCCCTTTAAGTAGGCAGGAACAATTCTAGAAGTGAATGCAGGGGTGGAGCCTTCCTTCCCACCTTGGCTGCAGCTAGCCAATCAGCTCCAGAAGATTTGAGACACTAACTATTGACTAGAAAGGAAGAAGGGAAAGAAGACTCCTGTGAGCATGAACATGTGAGGACCCCACACTCTGCCACAGGAGAGCCAAGCATGGTCCCTTGACAGGGTGGGAGACCAGTAACCTGTATGAACTAAGAGAAAAGGATTTAACAAGTAAAACTATAATCCTCTTTTCTCTGTCGTCCAATACAGGATACTAACTTTTGGATGTCCAACCATTGAGTTTCCCAGAAGCGGGAAGGAAGGCAAGGACCAGGCACCGGGCCCCCAAAGTTACCAGAGCATATATGAACCATCTTATCAGAGATAGCCCAACAATAACAAATTAAGTGTCAACGGACACTGAACAGGGGTAACACCACCCCAGGAACCGTTACACAGCACACTGAACTAGAGTCAACAGGGCTCAAAAGTGAAAGAGCACTGAAGAACAAAAAAGAAGAACCTAGACAGGCAAGACTGCCTCCAGGATCTTCCTCCCAAAGCTGGCATCAGCTGATGCCATCACATCAACACGGTAATGCTTTGAAAAGATGTGCACAGATGACCAAGTGGCAGCCTTGCACAGCTGATTAGCTGAGGCCTGATTCTTGTAAGTCCAAGAAGCCCCAATGGATCTTGTAGAATGAGCCATGACCCGAAAGGGAACAGGCTTTTTCCTTAGCTCGTAAGCCTTATGAATAGTGGACTTACTCCAAGATGCAATGGTCACTTTGGACCCTCAGGAATGCCGAACAGCGCATCAGACTGTACATAAAACTTGAGACAACGCACCAATTCTAACAAGTGGAGATCCCTCTCCTTGTCAGAGGTAGGGTCAGGGCAGAAAGAAGGCACCACAATCTCCTGATTAATGTGGAACTCAGAAATCACCTTTGGGAGAAACTCCCGCGAAGTGAGAAGCACCGCCTTGTCCTTGTGAAACACCAAAAAGGGTGGTCTTCTAGACACAGCATGCAACTCTGTGACATGGCAAAAGGACACAATCACAAGGAGAAAAGCCATTTTCCACATCAGCAGGCATAGAGGAATAGTAGCCAAGCACTCCAAGGGAGGGTGCTGAAGGATGATCAAAACCAAATTAAGATCCCACTGAGAAGCAGGTGTCTTAAAAACAGGATGAGTATGAGCGACGCCCTGGAAGAAAACCTTGACATCAGGAAGAATAGCAATGAGCCTCTGAAAGAAAATGGAGAGCGCAGATGTCCGAACCTTAAGGGAACTCAAACCCAGGCCCTTATCCACACCGTCCTGCAAAAAGGCCAGGACCTTAGGCAGATCAAAATCCTGAGATAGGTTCCTATCAGCACACCAAGAGAGACAGGTCGACCAGACATGATGGTAGGCCTTAGAAGAAACAAGTATGCTGGCACTAAGCACAGTAGCCACCAGACCAGAAGAAAAACCCTTCTTCCTCAGTATTGAGGATTCAATGTCCAAGCAATCAAGGCTAGACGATGAACATCCTCCTTCCACAGGTAACTCCGTAGAAGAAGATCCGGACGGCAAGGGAGCCGGAATGGCTCCGCCACCGATAGATCCAGAAGCTCTGGAAACCAAGCCTGCTGAGGCCAGAACAGAGCAATCAGAATGACTGGACAGCGCTCCAGTCTCATTTTCCTTAAAACCCTGTGCAACATGGAGATGGGAGGAAAGATGGAAGCCAGAGGAAACAACCAAGGAATGGACATGGCATCCACTGCTAGAGCTAGAGGATCCCTCCAGCGACAGCAGAATGTCGGAATCTTCTGGTTGTGTCTTGTCGCCATCAAGTTGATGCATGGAAGACCCTACCTCTGAACAATGAGGTTGAACACCTCTGGATGCAGTTCCCACTCTCCGCTGTCCACTGTCTGTCAACTGAGAGGAAGTCTGCCAGGACGTTGTCTATTTTGGGAATGTGAACTGCAGATATGGCAGGAACATGTTCTTCTGCCCAGGACAAAATAGCCTTGACCTCTAGCCAAGCTGTGAGACTTCTTGTTCCGCCCTGCTTGTTGATGTAAGCTACAGCCGTGGCATTGTGGGACTGGACCCGGACCGAGCAGTCCTCCAGCTGGCACGTCCAGTGGTGAAGGGCATGAAATATCGCCCGAAAGCTCCAACATGTTGATGGGAAGGAGAGATTCCTCAGGAGACCACTTCCCCTGAGCATTCAGGTGACCCAAAACCGCTCCCCAGCCGGATAGGCTGGCATCCATCATCCCCGTGGTCCAGAAGGACACCAGGAAGGGTTTGCCCTTCAGAAGATTGGATAGGTTGCGCCACCACGACAGACTCAGTTCCACATGAAGTGAGAGGGAGTCTGGCATCTTCAGGAGGTCCGGTTGACCCCTGCACACCTGGATCACAAACCTCTGGAGTTCCATGGTTTGAGCCATGGCAAGCGGGACTGCTTCTATGGTGGAAATGAACTTCCCAACTAGAGAGGACAGCTTCTTGGCTGGAACTGGATCGTGAGCCAGTACAGCAGAAACCCTGTGGGCGATCTGGTGAGCCACCTCGTCCGTGAGAAACACCATGCTCTGCTGAGTGTCGAAGAGAAGGCCCAGGAAGACCAGTCGCTGGGATGGGACAAAATCCGACTTGTCCATGTTGAGGATCCACCTGTGATGGGTGCGTACATGAATGCAGTCCTGAACCTGCTGATGAAGAAGTTCCGGAGAAGCGGCTTTCAGAAGCAGGTCGTCCATGTATGGAGTGACTCTGATGCCATTCCGATGGAGGACATACACTAAGGCTCCCAGGACATGATTGAAGACTTGAGGAGCTGTAGCCAGACCAAAGGGAAGAGCTGAAAACTGAAAATGCCCTTGGTCGCAAGCAAATCTGAGGTACTGCCGGCTCTCTGGATGAATGGCGATGTGCAGATACGCGTCCTGAAGATCCAGAGAAGCAAGGAATTCCCCAGGGGACATGGCAGCAATAACTGTCGTTAGGGACTCGTGGTGATAATGAGCCTTGACCACAAAGGAGTTGAGATCCTTCAGGTCCAAAATTGGACGACAGCCGCTGTCCTTCTTGGAAACCACAAAACAGGTTTGAGTAAAAACCCAAACCCCTGTCCTGAACAGGAACCGGTTCCAGAACCCCCTTGTCCAGAAGGGCCTGGATGGAGCCGTTGAACAGATGGCATTTCTCTAAACCCTGAGGCATGTGAGAACAGAAACACTGGAAGGGAGTAAGAGAGGTGAAACAAATCCTGTACCCTTTCACCACAACCTGCAAATCCCATGGGTCCACCACTGAGTCCTCCCAAACAATGTGGTAGTGACACAGGCCACCCAAGGCAGAGTGGGGACCCAGGTTCCGTGACTCTTGCCGAAGGAGGCTTGGAAGCCTTGGGCTTGGTGGAGGCCTTAGGCTTCCATTGTTGTCTTGGGCTTGGAGGAAGAACGTGGAGCTGAGGGAATCCCCTGGTTAGCCAGACGTGTCTCAGTCTAGAAGGAACAAAAAATCATATTACGCTTGATAGACATCTCCTTCCTAGAGACCATAGGCAGAAGGGTACTCTTGCCCCTGTGGCCTCACTAATCAGATCCTTAAGTTCTGGCGCAAACAGAGAAGTGCCCTGAAAGGGCAATGAGAGCAATGCTTTCTTAGAAGCAGTGTCAGCAGACCAGATCTTGAGCCAAAGAGCCTGTCTGGCAACCACAGACATGGTGGAAACCCTGGCCACCAAACAGATGGCATCAAACAAGGCAGCAGATACATAGTGCTGGGCCTCAGAAATGCTGGCAAGTAGCTGCAACATATCAGTAGTAGGAGCTCCCTGACAGGCAGCAAGAGTGAGCTGTTCAGTCCAAACGGCAATGGCCCTATTCACCCAGGCCGCGGCAAACACTGGACGTAGAGAAATGCCAGAGGTGGCCAAAATGGACTTGAGGGAGGCCTCAAGTTTCTTGTCAGTCCAGTCTTTAAGAGCGGAAGCATCAGCAACTGGCAAAGCAGTGGCCTAGAGACAGGTGCATCCACCTTGGGTAGATGAACCCACTGAGCAAGCGCCACATCAGAAAAGGGGTAAACCTTGGCAAATTACTTGGAATCAGAAGGTTTTCTGTCTGGAGACTTCCACTCATTAGGCACTAGGCGGTCAAGATTGGGGTTAGGTGGAAAACAAGTATGGGGCCTCTTAGGCTCCTGAAATACATCAGAGAGATCCAAAGAAACCAAGGGAATGTTTAGGGTGCTTAAAACTCCCTGATCAGGCCCTCAGCCGAGGGATCAGGATCAGACTCAAAGAGCCCCCCAAAAAACTGAGAGGAGCCCACAGAAGAACATTCCTCAATGTCCGAATCCACCAACAGTTCCTCCTCAGAGGAATCCGATACATCAGGTACTCCCGGCAGTTTTGGCAGGGAAGATCTGACAGAAGTAGGGGTGTTCCAGGAGTGGAAGACCCCCTGTAACTGGGATTGAAAGAGTTGTAATGTAGACCGGAGGTCTCTAGTAGCAGCCTTAAACTATTGTACCCAAACTGGCTCTAATGCATGGCTGGAGGTCTCTGGGGGAGACTCATGGACAGAAGAACATGCTGGGCATAAATAATCTGAGAATTCTCTAGGTAACCCTGATTGACATGAGGAGAAATGAGCAATGGGATACAGAGAGACCCCAGTGTCCTTAGTCTTAGGTCTGACCCCAAGCTCCAACAGATTAGACATTCTCACAGTGTCAAAACATTCAAGTATAAGGTATCACCCAAATACAGTGTGTATTATTAAAAGTTCACCCCAGAAATCTCTAAAATACACTTATCTGGCAGGCGAAGAGTTAGTCTGCAGAGGAGAGAAGGAGAGTCCAACCCCTGAGTAGGATGCTTGTTCAGGGAAAGCACAAAACAGCTACAGCAACGGGAGCCAATCAGGAACGAGCACGCGATGCAAGCGCTGATGGGAAATTAAGTTTTCCAAGAAAAAGTACCCTAAAAGTGCACAAAGCCCTCTAAGCCCCCCAACACACACCAAACGTTGACCGGATAATAGAGCAAGGGCAGACAAACAAAATGAGCCATTTCTGAAGTCGCTATGATGAGCAGTTGCAGAGATATGTCCCAAACTGTAAAGTCCCATAGAAGTGAATGGAGTAATGGCATCTATGCGGTAAAAGCGAGCAATTTTGCAAAGTTTAACTCAGAAGTAAATGTGCACCGATATTACTAAAACACATCACTAGACACCATAAACACTGAACCCAGTAGGGAAAGTGCCAACAACCCCCCAACAGATGCTAAACCAACAGCCAAAGGTTAAGTTTATCACAGAAACTTGTGGCGGTATTCCATATCTAACAGAAAAATAAAAAAATTAGCTAAAACTATAGCAGAACTGTTCTCTTGCCTGTATCTTCATGCAAGGAACAAATCTTACTGGAGCTGATTGGCTAGCTGCAGCCAAGGAGGGAAGGTAGGCTCCACCCCTGCATTCACGTCTACAATTGTTGCTGACTACTTAAAGGGGCGGATCACCTACCCAAAGTTACCAGTAACCTGTATTGGACGACAGAGAAAATTAATGGAGGCTATGTTAAAGGAAAGAAGTGTTGAATATCTGAATTTAAATGGCTTGCAAGATACCAAACAGCATGGGTTTACAGCAGGGAGATCTTGTCAAACTAACCTCATAGCTTTTTTGACTGGGTAACTAAAATAATAGACCAAGGGGGAGCAGTAGATATAGCTTATCTAGATTTTAGTAAAGCATTTGACACTGTCCCTAATAGAAGACTCATTAGTAAACTGCACTGTTTGGGTCTGGATGTAAAAATAGTTAAATGGATAAGGCAATGGCTGAGTGACAGGAGACAGAGGGAGTAGTCAATGGAGAATATTCGGACAAAAGGAATGTTACTAGTGGAGTACCTCAGGGATCTGTATTGGGGTCCATTCTTTTTAATATTTTTATTAGTGATATTGCAAAAGGTCTTCAAGGAAAGGTATACCTTTTTGCAGATGATACAAAGATCTACAATAGGGTAGACATTCCAGGGGGAAAAAGCCAAATGGCGAATGATTTAGGTAAATTAGAAGAATGGAAAGAGTGTGGCAGATGCAGTTTAATGTTGATAAATGTAAAATAATGCACTTGGGACATAAAAATCCAAATAAATATACTATTAGGGTACTGTGCTGTCAGAGATAACAGAGGAAAGGGAGTAATTATTTCTAATGACATAAAGGTAGGCAGGCAATGTAATAAAGCGGTAGGGAATGCAAGCAGGGTAGTGGGTTGTATAGCTAGGGGCATAAGACTTGTGCACGGGCAAAATTTTCGATTTAATTCGAATTCGGACAAAATTTTTTTCTAAATCGGATGATCCTAATTCCGGACCGGACCTATTCGATTCAAACGAAATTCTGATCCATTCCGAATTATTGGGCCGAATTTAACATGGGTTAAATGATAGCAGTGCGCCTCCATGCACGCTGCTATCATTCTTTCCAGACAGGGTGTGCATATAGAAAAAGATCCATCCCAAAAACGGACATTGTTGTAAATTGCCAGTCTGTGCATGTCACCTCTACTCCAGCATGGGATGCCGGTCTCAATCCAAATTGCACGTGTTCGAATATCGACAACCTATGCCTGTCACATTCAATTTAGCATATGGTCGAACATCAAAAACCCATGTCTGTTACATTCAATTTAGCATATGGTTGAACATCGAAAACCCATGCCTGTCACATCCTACTCAACATAAGTGGTCGACTCGAACATCAACAAACAATACATGTGACATTTTATGTTAGTACATGGGTAAAGGTTAAGGTTTCATTTTCCTACCCTACTGTCCCTCTTTGGTACCCAAATTCCTCTCTCATTTTCCTACCCTTATTTCCCCTCATATCAGATAAGTCTACGTGTATATACATTAGTGTTTCATACTACGTCAAGAATAAACACATCAATGTTTGTTTAAACTGCAGTATGTGTGTCTAAATTAGTTTGTGTATTGAAAGAGTTGTCAGTAGGTTATGAAGTTAACTACAAAGTGACCGGAATATCCCACCAGTCACAACACCAGCAACACGTACATATGATCTCTGTATATCCATCTCCATTCACCACTTTAGGCTGTAATCTTTCAAACACTAACCCCACTTTTTATTGTTTCATTCTCCTAAGCAATCTTCATCCTGTATTCTCCAAACCCTTAGCCGCTTTCACCCTTTGAGTGCCAGAGCGGTATCCAACACACTGCTTTTCAATGACACTCAAAGAGTTAAGTAATTTGTTCACATACACCAAGGGCTGGCAAGAGTTCAACCAATAGGTCGACACGCATGCCCCATGCACCACTAATTCAAAATAAATTTCCCACATCTTTGGCCATTTACTTTCCAGTTAGCTATGTGCTCTGCTTGTGTCTTCCTAGCTATCACTGTAAGTACAGTAATGTTATGTACAGTATGCATTGGAGTTGTTGCGTAGGAGTAAAGGTCGAAAGAAACTGAATGTGCCGGGCCCGGAGCACACAGTTGCCTCCCCAGAATTATCTCAAATTGCCACACATAGTTTGTTGAACATCACGAACATATGTCTGTCACAGTCTAACCTGCATAGTTTGTCGAACATAACCAAGCCGTCCGACCCCGCCTACCCTGCACAGCTTGTCAAACAAACCATATTGTCACTTCCTGCCACTGCTTAGTTTGCCACAGAGTTGGGTACTCCAGCGCCAGACATCTCCGCAGCTGAGGAGTCAGACCATGCTGGTGTGTTTTCTGGTAAGTAATTGTATTCTGATGCATGTGTTCATGTAATGTTGTTAACCCTTTGAGTGGGTACGCAATGCATTGCATGTGTGTCACAGTTCCCCAGAATAACTCAGGAGTCAGTACGGTATAGTAAAAATGCAATTAAAAAAACAAATAAGGTAGCACACAGAGGTAACTAGCAGGAACAAGTAGAGAGTCACAGTGTCACGGTTTTTGATGAACACTCAGAACAGTTTGGTGAGGTTAAAACAACTTTATTGAAACAAAGTTCAAACACATAGATAGGCCTATGGGCCCACACAACAGAGCAGAAATACAGGCAGGTATATACAGTAGTAGCAAGCCAGTAATAGCAATGTATGTGTGAATAATGACAGTCTCTGGCAACAGAGGTCCTGGCTTGAACCAGAAGGGGCAGAGGCAGACCACAGGACCTAGATGTTAGATGGTCCAGGAGGAAGTGACTGGCACAACCCAGAGGAGCGAGGCAACTCTGCTGGCACGACCCAGATGCCTGGGAGGCACTGAACCAATGAGCGAGGCAACACTGACCCTGGCACTGGATGGCAACAGACCAAGATAACTCTCCCAGGGAAATCCCTAGAATGCTAGGGGTGGATCGCAGCACCGAGGAATAAAGAGATGTAGGCAACCAGTGTCCCCTCTACTGAGGATGGTATAACGCAACGCTGGCTCTTGAGCCGAGGCTCCTGCAGATGGAAATATGCAACTCACTAAATGGAACGTCCAGGTACGCAAAAGGTCAATAGGTAACACCCTGATATACTGCAACTCCCAAAGGGAGTGAGCCCAGCGATGTAGAGAGGTGGACACAGAGAGATCAGAGTAACACAGTCAGCGCTATAGCACTGTACCAGTACTTCACTTGTGCACTCCGCCAACAGCGGTATGGAGAGTAGCTATAGCACGAATGCTTAGCTTAACGGTCGACAGAGATATAGCGCCACGTGGCGCAACCGACTAGCGTTACAGCAAGCCACCGCAAGTAAAGCGAGAGCAAACCGGAGACCACCAAGCGGTATGCTGGAAACGCAAGGCACTGTGTGACAAGACAGCCCACAGAGTAAACTCGTAGCCAGATATGGTCAGACAGGGGACGGGTACTCGGCCAGGTACAGTAGGTAACAGAAGAGGGTTCTCAGCCAGACTAGGTCAGCAACGGAGTGGGCTCTCAGCCAGGAACAGCCAGTAACAGAAGCGGGTTTTCAGCCAGATCAGGTCAGCAACGGAGCGGGTCCTCAGCCAGATACAGTCGGTAACAGAAACGGGTCCTCAGCCAGATACAATCAGCAACAGAGCGGGTTCTCAGCCGGATACGGTCAGCAACAGAGAAGTCAAAGGTCAGCAAACTCAGGAACGTCGTCAGGCATGCCAGGTCATACACGAACAGCAATAACAGAGCAGAATGCAGGAACAAATACACCATGAAAGGGCACCAAAACGTGGAAATGACAGGGTATATAAAGGACATCACTGGGTGGTGACAAAAGGTACTAGCCAATCAGTAAGAGGTAATGCAAACTAGCAGTCAGAATGTTGCCGCCCGCTGCACTAAGCACGGGCACCATTATAGCACCCCCCCTCTCAACGACCCCCTCCCCGCGGATGGGGACCAGGCTTAGATGGGAATTTAGCATGGAATCTACGCAACAATATGGGTGCATGGATATCAGAATGGGACACCCAAGAACGTTCTTCCGGCCCGTAGCCCTTCCAATGCACCAGGTAATGCAGTTGGCCACTCAATCTGTGTGAATCCAGGATGCCTTGAACCTCACACTCGTCGTGGTTATCAATGCAGGCAGGAGCAGGGACCACCGGAGCAGTGGTATAGCGATTGCAAATCAGAGGTTTGAGTAGAGATACATGAAATACATTATGAATCCGCATATTAGTGGGTAGTTTCAGGGAGTAAGAGACCGGATTGACCCTTTGAAGGTCTTTAAATGGCCCAACAAAACATGGAGCAAACTTATGACACGGAGTCTGCAAGTTCAGGTTTCTGGAAGACAGCTACACATGATCCCCAACCTGGAAAACAGGAGCCGGCAACCTCCTGTTATTGGCATGTGGTTAATACCGTTGGAAGGACTCACGCAAAGAATTTTGCACTTGTACCCAAGTGAAATGGAGTTGTCTCAGATGTACGTCTAGGGCTGGCATCTGCTGAGCTTGAAAAGCATCCGGAAGCAAGGATGGCTGAAACCCATAATTGACAAGAAAGGGTGAGATTCCGGATGATGTATTAATAGCACAGTTTCTTGCAAACTCAGCCCAGGGTAGCAATACAGCCCAATTGTCATGATGGTTGGATACAAAGCAACTAATGAATTGTTCAAGCCACTGGTTAGCTAGCTCTGCCGCACCATTCGTTTGTGGATGGTATGCAGAAGAATAGGACAGCTGAATGCCCATCTGGCTACATAATGCCCTCCAAAATCTCAAAATGAATTAACTACCACGGTCCGAAACGAGCACCTTAGGGACACCATGGAGTCTAAATACTTCTTTGGTGAAGACTACCGCCAACTCCTTAGCGGACGGCAGACCTGGAAGAGGCACAAAATGTGCCATGTTAGAAAATCTATCTACCACCATTAAAATATACGTATAGCCATTAGAAACAGGTAGCTCTCCCAGGAAATCAAAGGACACATGCGACCAGGGTCGGTTGCCGTTGGGTGCAGGTTGTAACAAGCCCACAGGCAGGTGTCTTGGAGATTTTGCACGGGCACACACCGTACAAGCGGCAGTAAACTTGGCAAAATCCTTCTTTAGGGTAGGCCACCAGAATATACGCAACAAGGACCAGAACAAATGATCTCTGCCTACATGCCCTGCTGCTCTAGAAGCATGGTAGGTCTCCAATAATCTGGTCTGAAAAGGTTCGGCCACAAAACATTTGCCCATGGGTTTTTCAGGAGGAGATTGATTCTGAGTAGCCATAATCTCCTGACCCAGAGGAGAAGTGATGCTAGTGCGCAGAGTAGCCAAAATTCGGTCAGGAGATATAATGGGTACTGGCTGTACCTCAGACTCTATTTCAGGCCCATGTTGTCAGGACAGGGCATCGGCCCGTACATTCTTGGACCCGGGCAAATAGGATACCACAAAGTTGAACCGGGAAAGGAAGAGTTCCCATCTCACTTGTCTTGACGACAATCTTTTAGCTTCTGATAAATATAATAGATTTTTATGGTCCGTCAAAATTAGAATCGGAGCCCTGGTACCCTCCAACAAGTGACGCCACTCACGTAATACCAGGATAATTGCCAATAGTTCACGATCACCAATCTCGTATACAGATTGCGCCTTAGTCAGTTTTTTTTTTAGAAAAGAAACCACAAGGCCTAGGTACCTGACCGGGCTCAGACCTCTGGGACAGTACAGCTCCCACACCTGTATCAGAAGCATCTATCGCCAGAATATATGGTAGGTCGGCTTTAGGATGGACCAGAACCGGTGCTGAAACAAATGCCACCTTTAATGCCTCAAAGACCTCCTGAGCCTCTTTTGACCACTTTGATGCCTTGGCCCCTTTGTGCGTCAAATCTGTGAGAGGCTTGACAATGATGGAAAGGTCACGGATAAATTTACGATAATAATTGGAAAAGCCAAGAAACCTTTGAATGGCCTTGAGGCCCTTGGGATGTGGCCAATTCAGCACCGCAGACAACTTTTCTTTGTCCATGGAAATGCCCTCTTTAGAAATGACGTAACCCAGGAAGGGTACCATGAATATATGGAATTCACATTTGTCAGTCTTACAAAATAATTTATTCTCCCTGAGTTTCTGAAGTACAGTGGCCACATGAATACAATGAGTCTCCAAATCAGGGGAATAAATTAAAATGTTGTCTAAATAGACTACTACACAGGACAGAAGCAGATCTCGAAGAACATCATTAATTAAATGTTAGAACACGGCTGGGGCATTGCACAACCCAAATGGCATTAGTAGGTATTCATAATGCCCATTGCGCTTGTTAAAAGCAGTTTTCCACTCATCACCTTCCCTAATATGAACGAGATTATAAGCTGCCCTTAGGTCCAGTTTCGTAAAGATAATAGTGCCCTTCAGTAGGTCAAACAGCTCGGTGATGAGTGGAATCAGATAAGCGCTTTTGATCACCCTACTTTTTCTTAACGAAAAAGAATCTAGCCCCCGCAGGCGAGGATGATTTGCGAATAATGCCCCGGGCCAAGGCATCAGTAATATATTCTTCCATGGCCCTGTTCTCCTCACAGGAGAGAGGATACATTCTACCCTTGTGGGGTACTGTACCAGGTGCAATATCAATAGCACGGTCGTATGCCCGATGTGGTGGCAAGGTGCTAGCCTTTCCCTTTCTAAAAACATTGCTGAAGGATTGGTATTCATGCGGTAGGGAGGGAGAGGTACACATAATCCTGGTAGGTCGTTGTAAATAATGGCACATACAATAATCAGATCAGGCTGTAATCTCACAAGTGCCCCAATTAATTCTAGGGTTATGGGTTCGTACCCATGGAAACCCTAAGATAACCACATAATAAGGCGAATGAATAATTTGAAACAACAGTCTCGCAGTGTAATGCACCCGTAAGCACAGAGAGTGGGCAAGTCTCGTTGGTGGCCTGGGGAGGCACCAAAGGTCGCCAATCAATAGCCTCGATTTGCATAGGATTGACCAACTCGACAAAAGGAATATTATGAGCTACAGCAAATTCTTTATCCATAAAATATCCAGCTGCTCCAGAGGCAATCAGAGCGGATGCAGTAAAGGAGAAGCTGGCAACGGAAATTACCACCTGGACCACAGGTTTGGAAGGCACATCCTCTGGGGACTGCTAAATACCACCTAGGACCTGTCCCCTTAGGAAGCCTAGGCGCGGGTGTTTTCCGGCCGTGTGGGACAATTACGCAACAAGTGCCCTCCTTTGCCACAATAAAGACACAACCCATTCTTACTGTGGAAGGGTGGGAGATCATTCTTGTGCCATTGCCCTGCAGAAGACTTAGGTTTGTGGTCTCTACTTTGCGTCCGCTCCCTGATTCGTGTGTCAATTAGGTTTACGAATTCTATGAATTTGTCCAGCGTTACAGGCAACTCTCGGGCTACTGTCTCATCCTCATGCGATCATGGAGTCCTTGTGCAAAAGCCGCTACCAGGGCCTTGTCGTTCCATGCCACCTCGGCCGCCAAGGTGCGAAATTCTATGGAGTAATCGGCCACAGAACGATTGCCCTGTCGGACGCACATAATCTGTTTAGCAGCCGAGATGTTGCGCCCAGGAACCTCAAACACACTACAAAAGGCCCTCACAAATTCACTGAAATTGGCCGTAATAGGCTTCACAGTCTCCCAAATAGGGTTTGCCAAGGCTAAGGCTCTGCCTGTTAAAAGCGAGATCATGAACCCAACCTTACTTCTTTCAGTAGGAAATGCTTGAGGAGTTAGTTCCAAAAAAATTTCCAGCTGATTGAGAAAACCCCAACATAGGGTAGGTTCTCCATCGTATCTTAATGGTAGGGGTGCTGTCGCAGATAGTCCTTTAAATTGCTAGTTAGCATTCAGGATTTGGACCGTCAGTGCCTGAACCGGGGTGGCCACCAAAGCTGGTACTGGTTTGTCCAAGTGCGCGGTCTGCTCTAGTATGGTTTGCACCTCCACTGACAATTGATCGAGACATTGTTCATACATATCCATTCTCCAATGGATATTTACAGAGCTTCCTTCACTAGAACTGTCTGAGGTCATTGGCCCTTTCGTACGGTCACGGTTTTTGATGAACACTCAGAACAGTTTGGTAAGGTTAAAACAACTTTATTGAAACAAAGTTCAAACACATAGATAGGCCTATAGGCCCACACAACAGAGCAGAAATACAGGCAGGTATATACAGTAGTAGCAAGCCAGTAATAGCAATGTATGTGTGAATAATGACTCTGGCAAAGGAGGTCCTGGCTTGAACCAGAAGGGGCAGAGGCAGACCACATGACCTAGATGTTAGATGGTCCAGAAGGAAGTGACTGGCACAACCCAGAGAAGCGAGGCAACACTGCTGGCACAACCCATACGCCTGGGAGGCACTGAACCCAAGGAGCGAGGCAACACTACTGGCACGACCCAGACGCCTGGGAGGCACTGAACCAAGGAGCGAGGCAACACTGACCGTGGCACCAGATGGCAACAGACTGAGATAACTCTCCCAGGGAAATCCCTAGAACGTTAGGGGTGGATCACAGCACCGAGGAATATAGAGATGTAGGCAACCAGCGTCCCCTCTACCGAGGATGGTACAACGCAACGCTGGCTCTTGAGCTGAGGCTCCTGCAGATGGAAATATGCAACTCACTACCTGGAACATCCAAGTACGCAAAGGGTCAATAGGTAATGCCCTGATATACTGCAACTCCCAAAGGGAGTGAGCCCAGCGATGTAGAGAGGTGGATACAGAGAGATCAGAGTAACACAGTCAGTGCTATAGCACTGTTCCGGTATTTCGCTTGTGCACTCCGCCAACGGCGGTATGGAGAGTAGCTATAGCACGAATGCTTAGATTAACAGTCGACAGAGATATAGCGCCACGTGGCGCAACCGACTAGAGTTACAGCAAGCCACTGCAAGTAAAGCGAGAGCAAACCGGAGACCACCAAGCGGTATGCTGGAAACGAAGGCACTGTGTGACAAGACAGCCCACAGAGTAAACTTGTAGCCAGATATGGTCAGACACGGAACAGGTACTCATCCAGGTACAGTAGATAATGGAAGCGGGTTCTCAGCCAGACCAGGTCAGCAATGGAGCGGGCTCTCAGCCAGGAACAGTCAGTAACGGAAGCGGGTTCTCAGCCAGATCAGGTCAGCAACGGAAGCGGGTTCTCAGCCAGATCAGGTCAGCGGAGCGGATCCTCAGCCAGATCCAGTCGGTAACGGAAACGGGTCCTCAGCCAGATACAATCAGCAACGGAGCAGGTTCTCAGCCGGATACAGTCAGCAACGGAGAAGTCGAAGATCAGCAAACTCAGGAATGTCGTCAGGCAGGACAGGTCATACACGAACAGCAATAACGGAGCAGAATGCAGGAACAAACACACCATGAAAGGACACCATAACATAGAAATGACAGGGTATATAAAGGCCATCACTGGGCGGCGACAAAAGGTACTAGCCAGTCAGTAAGAGGTAATGCAAACTAGCAGTCAGAATGTCGCTGCCCGCTGCACAAAGCACAGGCACCGTGATACACAGCCAGCAAGTGCTACTACCAGAAATAGTATACTGCCAAGGTGGATGACTCTACTAGAGACTAGGCCTAAGCCATTGGTAGTCTCTGCTGGAACCAGGAACAGGAACGGCACAGGAGCAGTAACAGGAACACAAAGTCTTGATCCGGGGTAGTGAGGAATCTACCAGACTCACGCCTGCAGTCAGAATAGTAGTAGCAGATATTTGACTCACGCCTTCAGTCAGTATGGAGGAAGCAGATACTTGATTCGCACCTGCAGTCAGTATAAGAGCTAGTCTATCAGAGCCCCAGGTCCGCACCAGATTGGGTGTCTGCTAGGTACAGGGGACAAACAAGAGAATAGCCAGACAGAGCCACAGGTCAGCACTAGAGAGGGTAGTCAGACAAGCCAGGTCATACACAGTTCAGATAGTCAGCCAGAGCCATAGGTCTGCACCAGATTGGATGGTCTGACAAGCCAGGTCATACACAGTTCAGGTACTCAGCCAGAGGCACAGGTCAGCACCAGATTGGGTGTCCAGTATAACAGGATAAGACAGAAGAATAGTCAGACAGAGCCACAGGTCAGCACCAGATTGGATGGTCAGAGAAGCCAAGTCATACACAGAGCCCAAGGTAACAGAACTGCTTTGTACAACAACGCAAGGACAACTGAGTCAGAACTCAGTCTGCCCTTTAAACCCCATCACAAGTAGTAGTAAGGAGGAGCCCACTGAAGGCCTAGACTAAAAACAAGACCTTTGCGTCATTCTGACACATCTCATAGCCTTGCAACCATTCTGCTCCACTCTGCGTCATATAACGACTGTGAGCCCGAAAATGATGCATCTCTGCGATGCGTCTGTGCATGGCGTAGTGGTTCAGGTGTTGGTTCTTCCCAGAGGTGGATAGATGACCCAACACCCTGCCATGGCTGACTTCCCTGCCACACAATTTACATTTCGCTAGCTGGCCATTGCCAAGTTTCACAAAATGGTCCCACACTTTGGAGTGACTGATAACTTTGGAAGGTGGTGAAGAAGAAACTGAGGTGACACTTTCTTCATCTTCACATGCCGGAGCAACCTCACTATGCTTTTTTTCTACATACCTTTACAGGGGTACTAGTAGACCCAAAGATGGCAGCAGGGATGTTGGGACTGGGATTGGAGGAGGATGGAGTAACACTGGTGGCAGAGACACTAACAGCTACTACCAGCCTGGGTGACTCATTTGGAACGGGAGTGGCAGGTGGTGAGTTTTCATCAACAGAAGACAGAATTGTAGCTGGAGAAACAGGAGGAGTACTATGGGCAGCAGTGGAAAAATGAAGCTCAGGAGAATAATCAAGCTCATTGGAAAAATCAAGCTTAGCAGGCCTTGGTCCCTCATATTCTTCTACCTCTTGTAGTTTTGGACAGGAAGAAAAATCATCAGAAGCAGATTTTTGGGAGAGCTGATGAATTCACTCTTCTCCTTGGTGGCTACTGGGAAATGGTAAATTATCTGCCTCAATAACCTTTTTTGGAGACTATATGCTCTCAGTGTCAGTGACGGTGGTGGCAGGAGAAATTCTCAGAATACTCCAATAATTCAAGTTTGGGCTGCTTACACGGACATTCGCTGTAAAACTCCCACGTTGATACCGCCTGCAGTTTCCCACCAGTAGTGTTCATGTTCAACACACTATGGGTCCCCAGGTTTATAGAACTGACTGTAACGGAGGTGGTGACTGAACTGGCAGTGGCAAAAGTCATTGTGCAGGTGGTTCGGGGGGGGGGGGGGGGATCATCACGACACAGCTGACGAGAGAGACGGGTGATGGCCGCTGCGTGGTCTTAGAGGAGGAACTGGACCTCTCTACCCTGCTAGTAGAGGTAGAACGACCAGCAGTTCCCTTCTTTCTAGTTTTTGGTTTGGACTGCTGCTGAGTCCGACTAGTACTACTCAAAGTACTCTTCTTTCCCTGCCTGCTGCTGCTAGCTCTGCTTGAAAGCAACTGCACTGTTGTGGTGTTAGTGGTTGCTGGGTCACTGCAGCTGGTACCAGGACGAGGAACATCAGGTTGTTTACTTGGACTCAAATACATTACGGATAGGTAGGTAGTGAACGATTATAGTTTTACAACTTTAAAACCTGCCCACACGACAACTGTGACACTGGCAGTGTGACTGAAAATTATTCAAACAACTTGTATTATGAATATTTTTAACAAAACCAACACAGGTGACTCTCCCTTGCGGTGGCGAAAAGGCACCCTGTCTGCCTATACAACTGTGACACTGGCAGTGTGACTATGAAAATTATTCAAACAATGAACTTTTACTTTCTATAATTTTTTAATAAAACCAACACAGATGACTCTCCCTTGCGGTGGCAAAAAGGCACCCTGCCTCCCTATACAACTGTCAGACTGGCTGATGTGACACTATGAAAATTATTCGAAGAAAACCCTAGTATTTTGCATAGGAACAAAGATGACTCTCCCTTGCAGTGGCAATAACAGGCACTAATGCTGGCTGTCTGCCTATAGCTAGCCTAATGTTACCTGCCTGCCAACACAACAACTGGACACTCTCTAATATCTTCTCTCTCTCTGAGCTCCAACAATGCAATGAGGAAATGCATGCTGTCTGCCTGGGTGGACTGTCATTAGTCCAACCCCATCATGAAACAAAGAAGCTTACTGGAATACAAAGATGGAAAGGAAGTGCATGAAACGGAGAATGGAGGGAAAAATATGGAGGGAAAGTAATCGAGCGCGCGTGGGTAGTACAAAAAAAGATCAGATTCCGAACAGTCCTGGGCCGAAAGTCGTTGAAACTTTCAGAAATTTGTCAAGTGTCTAAAGTTCTGAAAGTTTCTACGACTTTCGGACCAGGGCTGCTTGGAGTCTGATCTTTTTTGGTGAACGATCCTTGCGTGTCGGATAGTTCGAATGTCTCTGAATGACCCCATTTTTGCACAGACGACCAAGTGGCTGCCTTGCACAACTGATCAGCTGAGGCCTGGTTCTTGTAGGCCCAAGTAGCCCCAATAGACCACACAAAATGAGCCGTGACCCTGAAGGGAACAGGCTTCTTCCGAAGTTCGTAAGCCATACGAATCTTGGACTTGATCCAAGAGACGATGGTAACCTTGGAAGCAGGCTTCCCTGCCCTAGGACCTTCAGGAATGACAAAAAGTGCCAGACTGCTCAAGGACTCAGTGCGATGCACACAGAACTTGAGAAAACAAACACCCAACAGATGAATATCCCTCTTTTTGTCAGAAATAGGGTTAGGACAGAAGGATGGGACCAAAATCTCCTTATTAATGTGTAACCAGACACCACCTTGTCCTTGTGAAAGACCAAAAAGGGTGGTCTACAAGATGGGGCATGCAACTCTGCACTTTGGCGAACAGAAACAATCGCCAGGATAAAGGTAATCTTCCATGTGAGCATACGTAGAGGAATGGTAGCCAAAGACTCAAAAGGATGATGCTGAAGTACTCCCAAGACCAGGTTAAGATCCCACTGAGAAGCAGGGGACCTAAACACCGGACGAGTATGAGCAACACCCTGGAAGAAAACCTTGACATCAGGAATGATAGCAAGACTCCTCTGAAAGAAGACAGATCACAGAAGCCTGAACCTTAAGAGAACTCAGACTGAGACCCTTAACCACACCATCCTGGAAAAAAGAACGGCAGGAAGGTCAAAATCCTGAGACAGGTTTTTGTCAGCACACCAAGACAGAAAAATAGACCAAACTCTATGGTAGACCTTAGAGGAAACAGGCTTACGGGCACTAAGCATAGTAGCCACCACACAGAAGAAAATCCTTTCAAAATTGAGGATTCAATCTCCATGCCGTCAAAGCCAGACAACAAATGTCTTCCCTTCCAGAAGTAACCCTGTAGAATAAGGTCCAGATTTGGGGGGGGGGGGGGGGGGGGAGGTCAAAGAGGTTCCGCCACCGAGAGGTCCAGAAGCTCCAGAAACCAAGTCTGTCAGGGCCAGTATAGCGCATTCAGAATGACTGGGCAGCGCTCCAGTCTCAGCTTCTGAAGTGCTCTGTTCAACAGGGAAACAGGAGGAAAGAGGTTTGCCAGAGGAAACATCCACAGGATCGACAAGGCATCCACTACTAGAGCCAGGGGATCCGCCCAGGGAAAACAGAACGTTGGAACCGTCCTGTTGTGCCTGGTTTCCATCAGGTTGATGCAAGGAAGACCCCACTGCTGGATGCTGAGGTTGAACACCTCTGGATGCAGCTCCCACTCTCCGCTGTCCACCATGTGCCGACTGAGGAAGTCTGCCAGAACGTTGTCTTCTCCAGGAATATGAACTCCATGATAAAATAGCCTTGACCTCTAGCCAAGCTGCAAGACTTCTTGTGCTGCCTTGCTTGTTGATGTAGGCTACTGCTGTGGCAATTCTCCAGTTGCTGTGTCCAGTGTTGTAGGGCATGAAATATCGCCCGAAGCTCCAAGACATTGATGGGAAGGAGAGATTCCTCCTGAGACCACTGGCCCTGAACACTCGAGTGCCCCAGTACTGCTCCCCATCCGGGGATGAGGCATGCGTTGTCACTGTGGTCCAGAAGGAGACCAGGAAGGGTCTGACTTTCAGGAGATTGTTCAGGTTGAGCTACCACGAGAGGAGCTGCTCCACTGGAAGAGGGAAGAGATGGGGATCTTTTCCAGGAGATCTGGATGGCCCCTGCATGCCAGGATTAGAAACATCTGAAGTTCCATGGTGTGAGCCATGGCAAACGGAACTGCTTCTATGGTGGAAATGAACTTTCCCACCAAGGATGACAACTTCTTGGCTGGAACCAGATCCTGAGACAGGATAGCCTGGACCTTCAGTGCTATCTGATGAGTCACTTCGTCCAAGAGAAATACCATGCCTCTCTGAGTGTAGGAGAGGATGCCCAGAAAGACCATCCTCTGGGAAGGAACAAGATCTGACTTCTCAAAGCTGATGATCCACTCGTGATGGTAGAGGGCATGAATGCAGTCCTGCACCTGCTGCTGAAGGAGTTCGAGAAGATGCCTTTAGAAGGAGATCGTCCATACACAGAGTCACCCTGATTCAGTTCCGATGTAGGATGCAGATCAATGCTCCCAGGACTCTGTTGAAGACTTGAGGAGCTGTGGTCAGGCCAAAGGGGAGGGTAGAAAACTGGTAATGCCGTTGGTTGCAGGCAAAGCGGAGATGCAGCAGACTCTCTGGACGAATGGTGATGTGCAGATAGGCATCTTGAAGATCCAGAGAGGCCAGAAATTCTCCAGAAGACATGGCCGCTATCACTCTACGCAGAGACTCCTGGAGGTATCGGGACCTGACCAAAAAGGAGCTCATTCAGATCCAAAATGGGACGACAGCCCCCATCCTTCTTGGAAAAGAGATTGGAGTAGAATCCCAAGCCCCTCTAAGGGGTACTGGCTCCAGGACCACCTTGTCCAGAAGGGCCTGTATAGCTTCCTCGAAAAGGTGGCGCTTTTCTGCTACCAAGAGAGAACAAGAAGCAAAGGTCCTGGGAGGAGGAGGAAGAAAGATGAAGGGAATCCTGTATCCCGTAGCCACCACCTGTAAAACCCACGGGTCTGCCATAGAGGCCTGTCAAGCCAAGAGGTAGTGGAGTAAGTGGCCACCTACCTGCAGATGGGGACCCGGGTTTGGTGAGTCATGCAGAAGGAGGTTTGGAAGCCTTGGATCTCCATTGCTGCTTAAGCTTGGATGAGGAGCGTGGAGCCCGAGGGACCGTCTTGGTCACTTGGCACTAGTCTGCTTGAAAGGGACGAAAAAGCGGATTCCTTTTGACAGACACCTTCATCAGGACCACTGGCAGGTGATTACTCTTCCTTCCAGTGGCCTCATTGATGAGATCCTTGAGCTCAGGTACAAACAGAACGGAGCCCTGAAAAGGCTAAGACAGGAGAGCCTTCTTGGAGGCCATGTCAGCAGACCAGATCTTGAGCCAAAGAGCGCATCCGGCTACTACAGACATGGTAGATGCCATGGCTTCCATACATACAGCGTCAAACAGGGCAGCAGAGACATAATGCTGAGCCTCAGCAATGTTAGCGAGAAGTCGCAACATGTCAGAAGTAGGGGCCCCCTGACGGACAGCAGAATTGAGCTGTTCAGTCCAAACAGCCACAGCCCTATTTACCCATGCAGCAGCAAAGACAGGGCAGAGGGCAGAGCCAGCAGTCACAAAAATAGCCTTGAGAAGTCTCAAGCTTCTTATCAGTCCAGTCTTTGAGAGCAGAGGCATCAGCCACCAGCAAAGCAGTTGACTTAGAAAGCCTGGAAACTGGGGCATCCACTTTGGGGGGGGGATGGACCCACTGCGTGAGGGCAGTTTCAGAAAATGGGTAAAGTTTAGCAAACTTCCTAGACACAGAAGGTTTCTTGTCTGGAAACTTCCACTCCTCTGACACCAAGCAGTCAAGAGTGGGGTTAGGTGCAAAACAAGCATGGGGCCTAACAGGCTCCTACAACACAGAAGACGCCTCCTGAACCAAGGGAATGTTCAGGGTGGACAACACAGCCCTGATCAGGCCCTCAGCTGTGGGAATGGGGTCTGCCTCAAAGGGGTCCCCAAAAAACTGAGATTAAGGAACAGCTGAACAGTCATCAGAGTCCACCAACAACTCGTCCTCAGGAGTCCAACACATCGGGTACACCTGGCGCCTTAGGCAGGGCAGATCTGATAGGGGCGGGGTGCGTGTCTTCTGATGTGTGGTGGGGGAAGAGTATCTGCCCCAGAAGTCCTACCTTTTATTAAATGCCCTGCCTTCTGGAGAAGGAAAACTTTACCCTATGGTTCTTGTGTTCCACATTGAATGTAAGAGAACATTACATCTTTATAACTGTACAGATTAAACCATCTCTAAAGCTGTTCTTACTAACCATTCATTCCTTGCAACACTTTCCAATAACAAAGTGCTACTCAGGAAACAAGTGGCTTCTTATCCTCTGAAGGCAATTATTATAAATCTTGTAACAATGTTATTAGTCCAAGAAATCCATAATCACTATAAAAGGCAAACTGATGGCTCTCCAGTGACCTGCAGATTTCCCACTTGCCTCCCCATCCTTAAGGACACTATTGTATATTACTATGCATTTTTAATATCAGTGGTTTATTAAAATATTTAAAAAGGTATATAACAATGTTTGCAGCTTTTGTTAAAATGGGTGAAATAATATGGCGCAACACTGAGGCCCCATATTCTCTCACCCCCTTTGACACCACATACTGCACACAACTCTTATTATAGTACTTATCTTGATAAAACAAATAGATTAATATGTAAGCAGGTTGTTATTTAAAGGGATAGTAATACTTCGTTTTAACTTTATTTTATTTTGTAGGCATTAAAAAAACATGAAGAACGATACAAGTCTTCTCTCTCAAACCTTTATGGTTTAAGAGATATTCACAGGCAAAGTTCCCCCTCCCAGCCCTTTTACCTAGTGTAAGCCATCTATTCTCGGATGGGGATCTGGTTGTAAGACCAGACAGATAACAGAAGGGGACATTCTTCTTACAATGAAAGCCCTTCCCCACTTGACAAGTTTTTCAGCTTTTTCCCTTATCTTAATTGAAGATTGTCCCTCTCTGCAGTCTACCTGGGCACCTCCCTTCTGATTTGGCTGAACGGGGGGGGGGTGGATACTTTGCTTGTGAATATCTCTTAAACCATAAAGGTTTGAGAGATAAGACTTATATTGTTCTTCATGTTTTTTTAATGCCTACAAAATAAAATAAAGATAAAACGAAGTATTACTATCCCTTAAAAAAAACAAACAAAAAACAAACAAACATATTGTCCCCAGTGTCATCTCTCAACCCTTTATGGTTTGAGAGATGAACGCTTCTAAAGTTGCCCTCTCCCTCCCCCTTCCCTGTAATCAGCATTCTAGCTGACTGAAAGGAAGAGTCGTACGACCTTCAGGCGGCTCTCTAGCACAGCCGGATCGCGTTAGTAAAAAAAGAAAACTTTCACTGAAATGGTCTTCTACATGCGCTTGGCTTGCAAGCACACGTAGAAGACCGTTTTAGTGAAAGTTTTTTTTTTTAGTTAACACGATCGCGGCTCTGCTGCAGAGCTGCCTGATGATCTCCGACCGGATTTCCCTGAGTCAGCTAGAATGCTGACTACAGGGAAAGGGGAGAGAAAGGGCAACTTTAGAAGTGTTCATCTCTCAAACCACAAAGGTTTGAGAGATGACACTGGGGGCAATACGTTTTTTAAGTAGTACTTTGCTATAGGGATTAGTAATACTTAAGTATTACGATCCTTTAAGAGCTGCATGGGACAGGAAGACCACGGAACTGTTGAGAGGCACTCTATCTGCATTACTATCAGCTCTCTAGTAACCCTTGACCAATGATGGTTACACGGGTATAGTGCGGTAGGGTGTTAGTCACAAAAATGCACAACACTATGAGTAAAAAGGATACCGTTATTGGCTAGTGGCTTTGGATGAAAGACTTCAAGATGACTACATCCAATTAGCCACTAAAAGGTATTTTTGCACTGCTATGATTGTTACTACATATGAAAGCTGTGCCAAGTTTGGCTGCAGCCAATCAGGGAGAAGATTTTAAAAAATGGACCTGGATAGAGTGGCAAGAGCTAGTCTGATACCCAAAGAGCTACCAATAGCTCACAAGCTACTTGTTGTAGACCCCTTGCTGGAAACGATGCATCGGTAGGACCTTTGGCTAAAGTGACACAGATCATTTTGAAATATGCAAACAAATTCAAGGTGCCAGGTCCAATAACCCTTTCAGTGCCAGCAAGGTAGCTAGTGTGAATACCTCACTGGCACTAAATGGGTTAAACAAATGTCAAATCTTGGCCCCCCTACATCTCTAATAGTAAAAATGAAAATAAATCACAAAGGGCATAAACAAAAATTTATTTAGGTACTTAAGTAATAATAAAAAAAAGTTACAGGTGTTTTCAATAACTCCTTAACTAAACTGGATTCTCCCTCCCAGATTACCCCATATAGTCAAAGAAATAGTTCAAAGTAATGTTAATTAAATTAATACAATTCAATAGAAGTGTCTAAATCAACTCAATTAATTACACAAAATTGCCAGGCACCTCAGTGCTAGTCTTAACGCAATGTAAAATGATAAGATCCTGCTTATTTACATTTTACTTAGAACAAATATTCTAAGAATGCTTTAAATGGCTACAATATTTTATTAACCCCTTGTGGACCAGAGAAGTTTGCAACACATTACAAAACAATGCATTGCAAACCCTCTGGTTTTCACGGATTTATGGAAAAAAAAAAAATGTACTGTTTTTTTTTTTTCTCCCTCTAAATATTACCCAAGTATCCCAGCATATATCAAGTCAAAAATGTAAAATGACAGGATATTTAAGAGATCAGGTTTACAGCATAGTTTTGGAAAATTTCCAAAAAACAAAACCAAGAGGTATTTTTTTTTTTAATTACATTTTTTGTACAGTCTAAAAAAGTGTTTTGGTTTCCAACAAGTGTTAAGGTTTCCTAACATGGCACCTCTTGAAAGAGCGTTGTTTGTTAAGGGCAGAGTTTGAAGCAGTAGTTAAGCGAAGCCTTTCTGAAGGGGGGAAAAAAAAAAAAAAAAAAAGAAAAAAGAAAAAAAAAAAGAACCAAAAATATTTTCGATCCCATTATTGACCACCTTCGCTTTGTCATCTTCAAATGATCCCCAGTGATTGTAAACATTTTTTTTTTTTTTTAAAAACCCAGTCGGGTATACAATAAGGTTTTGTTTAGTGTGGGGAATCATCAAACTGAGGTAACGTTCATAGGCTCGCCATCCAGGTAGAACTAGTGATGTGTTCGTACAGCTGCCAGTGGAAGTTCATCCAAAGTACTTTACGAAAACTCCAGTTAAACTTTGCCGATACTTCCTTCGTTAGCCTTCAGTATTGCGACTGCATCTTTGACAGCGTGGTATATAACATTCTTTACCTGCACAAGAACATAAGTGAGTGTCAAACTTTTTTCTCAATCCAATAAACAAGACTGATTAACAAACTTTATCTATACAAATACAGCCTATGAGAGCCACAGTGAAGCAATCCAACAGCATATGAAGTGAACAAAACAGACATGTCACAGGAAAATGCTCTAATGGAACAATATTCAAAAGAAGGAATTCTAGGGTAAACAGACAAAAAAATAATAAAAAAAAAAATGGTATTCTAACCCGCTGAATTCTAGCTGTCTCCAATCACAGTTTTGAAATACACTGGAGACCTTTAATATTCAAGGGGCTAAAATCCTCATTTAAATTAAAGTGATAGTAGTGTTTCACTATACATGTATATTCAATTATTCCTTGTATTTTATAAACTAGTTTTAAAGGGATATTAATACTTTGTTTTAACTTTATTTTGTAGGCATTAAAAAAACATGAAAAACGATATATGTCTTATCTCTCAAACCTTTATGGTTTGAGAGATATTCACAAGCAAAGTTTCCCCTCCCGCCACTTTTACCTAGTGTAAGCCATCGCTTCTCAGATGTGGATCTGGTTGTAAGACCAGACAGATAACAGCAGGGGGCAATCTTCTTTATATGAAAACAATGAAAGCCCTGGCCCCCTTCACAAGCTTTTCAGGTTTTTCGCTTATCTTAATTGAAGATTGTCCCTCTCTGGGCACCTCCCTTCTGCTCTGGCTGAGCAGTGTTAAATCAGTAAAAGGGGCGGGAGGGGGATACTTTGTCATTGAATTACTCTTGAATTACAACTCTGACAGAAATGAAATAAAACTCTCCAAAGTCCAAATACTATGATGATTAATTAGAGCTGCTTTTATTATGAAACATTACTATCGCTTTAAAGCCCGAATACACAGGCTAACACTGGTGGCGCTGCAGTCATGCGCAGTACTGACTGCCCGAATGCGCCGCGGATGATACGGAGCTGGTCACTCTGAATTCAGACCGTAGTCCTCTCTGCGCACCTTCCTGGGACCAAGCGGTCCCAAGAAGGTGCGCAGAGAGGACTCTGGTCTGAATTCAGAGCGCCTTGTTGCATATCAGCCGAGGCGTGGGCAGTCTGTACTGCGCATGACTGCAGTGCCACCAGTGTTAGCCCGTGTATACGGGCTTTAACTAATGTTTCATAATAAAAGCAGCTCTAATTAATCATCATAGTATTTGGACTTTCAAGAGTGTTTACAAATGCCTGCAGTTTAGGGAATAAGATCCCTGAACTCATTGCAATAATAACTAGTAAAGATGTGGACTTAATGGGAATTGTCGACACCTGGTACAATGAAAAAAAATGACTGGGATGTAGAAATATCAGGGTACTCTATTTAGAAAAGACAGGAAAGGCAGAAAAGGAGGAGGGGGTTGACATTTATGGGATCGTAATACTTTATTATTACTATCCCTCATATTGTAGGTATTTGCAGAATAAATTAATATCCCCCAGGTTCATAACCGAAGGCAATGTTCCCCCCTCCCTCCCCTGAAGTCAGCATTGTGCCGACTGCACGGGAAGTCTGTCGTACGACAGGCTTGAGGCTCTGCAGCTGAGCTGAGATCCCGTTAGTGAAGAATTAGTTCACTGAAATGGTCTTCTACATGTGCTTGGTTTGCAGTCAGTCCAGTCCTTTAGAGCAGATGCATCAGACACTGGCAAGGCAGTAGACTTGGATAGCCTGGAGATAGGAGCACCCACTTTGGAGGGATGAACCCACTGAGCAAGAGCATCCTCAGAGAAGGGATAAAGTCTGGCAAGTTTCTTGAAGGCAGACTGTTTTCTACCCGGAGACTTCCACTCTTCAGACACAAGACTGTCAAGAGTGGGGTTAGGTGGAAAGCAAGTAAGGGGCTTTTTAGGCTCCTGAAATACATCAGAAGGAACCTCCTGCACTAAGGGAATGTTTAGGGTATTTAAAACAGCCCTGATCAGGGCCTCAGCCAAGGGCTCAGGATCAGCCTCAAGAGGATCCCCAAAAAACTGAGGAGCCCACCGCAGAACATTCCTCAACATCTGAATCCATCAGCAGTTCCTCCTCAGAGGAATATGACATGTCAGGTAAACCCTGAGGTTTTGGCAGGGAAGACTTGGTGGAGGAGGGGGTCTGCCAAGAACGGAAGACCCCCTGTAACTGGGATGGAAAGAGTTGCAATGTAGACTAAAGGTCCCTAGTAGAAGCCTTGAACTCTTGCACCCAAACTGGCTCTAATGCATGGCTGGAGGTCCCTGGGAGAGACTCAGGGACATCAGAACATGCTGGGCATAAATAACCTGAGGATTCTCTAGATAACCCTGAATGACATGAGGAGCAATGAGCAATAGGGGATACAGAGACCCTAGCATCCTTAGTCTTAGGTCTGGCCCCAAGCTCCATCGCCAATAACCTTACATTATAATAAATCGCCCAATTACAGTGTGTAGGATTAAAGTTTCACCCCAGAAATCGCTAATTTAGACTTATCTGGCAGGCAAAGGGTTAGTCAGCAGAGGAGAGAAGGAGAGTCCAAGCCCTGTGTAGGATACTCGTTCTGGGAATAGCACAAAATGGCTGCCGTGGCGGGAGCCAATCATAAACGAGCCCGCAAAGAAAGTGCTCAAGGGAAATATAGTTTCCCAGAAAGTACCCCAACAGTGCCCAAAGCCCCCCAAAACACTGTAAACACGAACCGGATGATGGAGCAAGGGCAGACAAGAAGAATGAACCATCTCTGAAGTCGCTAGGTTAAACGGTTGCAGAGATATTTTCCAAAATGTACAGTCCCATAGGAGTGAATGGAGCAATGGCGTCTATGAGGTAAAGCACGCCTTTCTCAAATTTTACAAAATTGAAGGTATAATATTAAAAGACATGAAACATCACTAGAACGAACATGTTAGGATACCCAAAAAACACTGAACCAGTAGGAAATGTGTCCGAACCCCCCCCCAATGAATGCCAGACCAGCAGTTAAAGAGTTAAGTACCACATAAACCTGCTCCAAAACACCCAACAGACAGACCCAATGAGTGCAGGAGCGTGCAACAGGAACGCCAAGGAAAAACCCCTGTGCGGAGGGGCACTGTGGGACATGTGGATCTGCAGTACTCAAAGGGTTGCTCACCTTTCCTGCAGATCTTCCGTCTTCAGATTACCATGTATTAAGAAGAAGCCTCAGTGGACAACTCCTGAGGAAAGAACCTGTAGCCAAGATTCCCCACCCCCAGGGCTTAAGGTCCACAAAAAGCACCTGGTTACGGAGCTAGCCACATCTTAAGGGCAGTCAGTTATGGTAATCCGTCTAATGGTGGTATTCCATTTCTAACAGAAAAATGAAAAACTTCTAAAGCTATAGCAGAACTGTTCTCTTGCCTGTGTTAACTTCACCAAGGAACAAATCTTTCTGGAGCTGGTTGGCTAGCTGCAGCCAAGGAGGGAAGGTAGGCTCCACTCCCTGCATACAATTCTGGAATTGTTCCTACCTACAATTAAAGGGGTGGAACGCCTACCCAAAGTTACCAGTAACCAGTATTGGACGACAGAGAAAAATAAACAACGTTTTGATGGTATTGGATGTGTCACCTAACTATTTATGGCATGTTGTGCATAGGTGACACATCCACTTGAACCTTGCAATGGGCATTACAGTGCATCATCACTAGGGTGAACAGATCTACATCAGCCTGTAGGCCACAGTTGCAGACCAGTTCTGCTGAACTTCCACGCGTCGAATGCAGGAAAGTTGCAGCGAGCCACTTTCCCTGGTAACATGCAATGCGATTTGCTCCAAATTTTCAATTCACTGGAAATGTGTAATTAGTGGATCTTTTTGGTCCGATTAGATCACCTGTGCTCAGACAGAACAATACTTAAAGGGATAGTATTACTTCAAAATTACTATCCCTCATATTGTAGCCCTTAATAAACTGAGATAAATGACACCAGCGGCATCTCAGACCTTTATGGTTTAAGAGATAGCCGCTTTCAAAGTTTCCTCTCCCCTGCTGTCAGCGTTCTGCTGCCAGCAGGAGAATCCGGTCTCTGAATCAAGAGGAGGCTCTTCAGCAGAGCCGATATCTCGTTATGGAAGGAAAAATTATTAATTGAAACAGTCTTCTACGTGTGCTTGGTAACTAAGCACACGTAGAAGACTGTTTCAATGTATAATTTTTCCTTCCATAACGAGATATAGGCTCTGTTTAAGAGCCTCCGCCTGTCCCGGGACCGGATTCTCCTGCTGGCAGCAGAACGCTGACAGCAGGGGAGAGGAAACTTTGAAAGCGGCTATCTCTTAAACCATAAAGGTTTGAGAGACGCCGCTGGTGTCATTTAACTCGGTTTATTAAGGGCTACAGGGCTACAATATGAGGGATAGTCATTTTTAAGTAATACTATCCCTTTAAAACATGTACAGTTAACTGAGTGCCAGAGGGGTATGCAACACATTGCAATGTGTTTTGCACCCCCCTGGCACTCAAAGGGTTAAGCTTACTTTAAGACCGTGATTGAGAAACTGCAGTTAAGCTGTAGTTCTAACACCAGCCCTCTGTGACCAACAAAACATCCAATTTTGAGGATTACCCTTTTGAGGAGCAAAATATAGTTTGTTTCCTCTACAACTGCAACTTTTAACTTCTTGTATTGCCCATAACACTAGATGGAATACTGCCTCTCAATGTATGTACAGGACCCAGAAGGTGTAACTGAACTCGCTTTCCCATATAAGCTTATTGAGTGCAATTACCTGCAGCTTGTCTTCGTGGTTTGTATGTGTATTTGAAAGGTAACGGAATTCCTGAGTTAGCCAGAAGCAATGCTTTACGTGCTCCGGAGATACAAAATCTTCTGCAACTTTTATACAACTGTACAGATTATGAACCTAAAGAGAAAGAGACTGGTGTTACGGATGGGCGATTCATTCACATGTCCAAATATTACATACAACGAACACTTCCTACTAACAAACCACAGTTTACCTTACTATGGCCAGAAAAATCCTAATGACCCAAATACATTTTGTCTTTTTGCCTCCCCCCCCCCCCCCCCTAAGACAGAACATTTTCACTCAGTCCTGGATGTGGTGTCCAATGGACCTCATCATTTTAACCCTTTTACAGATCAGTGGGGTGTACAACACAATACACTGAAAGTGTGTTGGTCAACTCTGTTTCATAAATGGTTAAGTATGTTCATGTACTCTGCCTGTTTCAATTTGAAAAACAAACAAAAACCACCACACACAACTGCTGGCAAATGTCATGTGTGCCACCATGAACATGATTTTCTATCTGAAAGGGATAGTCGTGTTTAAAAATAATCAATTCCAATTAATCGTCACAGAATTTGAGCCATGGAGTGTTATTTCAATACCGTCAGAGTTGTAGAGTAACTGAATGACAATGTATCCCCCCCTCCCGCCCCTTTTACCTAGTGCAAGCTGCCTCCCCTCAGATGTGGAATCTGGACCTGGGACCATATAGTTCAAAGCAAGGGACAATCTTCTTACTGTGAACATAAGGAAAACCCTGCCCCCATTGACAGGTTTTTCCTTATTCTCACTGAAGACTGTACCTCGCCGGGATCCATCCAGTCTTTCTGCTCTGAGGTGGGAGGGGGATACTTGATCATTCAATTATGCTTGAACTATAAGTCTGACATTATTGGAATAACGCTCTCCATGGCTCAAATACTATGTAAATTAATTGGAGGTTCTTTTTGTGCCGCATTACTATTTCTTTAAACAAAGGCACAATGGCAAAAAAAGAAAGTTAAATTAATTGTAGGTGGAGTCGCAGAGGATGGGAGAAGTCAGACTTTTGTTATGTGCCCTTCCTTCACATGAGAGAAGCTTCGTCCCATGGTCCCTTTGTCATGTGTATGTATGTATGTATGTATCTTTATTTATATGGCGCCACACAGTGTACGCAGCGCCTTACAATAGACATATGTTACAATAAATAAGAGGGGATGAAATAAGTGCGACATTCATAGAAACAATGGGAGAGAGGTCCCTGCCCCAAGGAGCTTACAGTCTAAATGGATGAAGGGAGACATACAATGGGGTAAGAGGGTGTTAAGTGCTGAGAAGGACGTTTACAAGAGTTTGGAAATGGAATATTCAGGTACAGAAAAATGTTTACCTGGTGGGGAGCCCCAGCTGGTATGAAGACCACATCTCCTAAGAATTGTACAATTGCCCATCCCTGGACACCATGCTCCTGAAACAGGCGCTTCCGCAAAGTACTGTCGAGGTACCAACTCTGGTCATGGATGGGGTCATGGTCAGGTGGGTTTTCTTGGCCTTGCTCTTCTGCCAGCTAAGAGACATAAAATATGGACTTAATGGAAAGTAAAACACAAAACAAAAAAAAACAAAAAACAAAAAAAAAAGTAGTTCTAAAGACACACTATTTCCTGTAATGTTACTCCCAGCTGTTGCAAAAATCTTAAAGGGATAGTAATACTTAAAATGTAAAAAAAAATATGTTGTAGGGTTTATCCCCCTGAGTAAAACAAGAGTACTCCCACTGCTGAAAGGTGTTTCATTCAAAAGTTATTAATTTTCAAAGTTGAATTTTTTAGGTGCAATATCACAGTGGCCTGAAATTGTACAGTGGCGCTGTTGCTACACGATCCTATGGACAGATCTGGTCCAATGCACTGCAGCACTAGAGAGGAATTTAGTGCATTGTGGCGCTTTGAATACCTTTGCATTGCACACCCATCTGGCACTCAAAGGGTTAACACCTACATGATTTGTAAACAGTCCTAAGATTTTATGTATATGTGATTAATACCGGTGTGCAATCTCGTACCTTTTTCAGGAACTGCCGGATTTTCTCAGTATCCTTAGCAGCGAATATGTGCCATAAAGCCCCAGGTTTCTCCTTAAACTCTATATAGCGCTTGATGGTCAGTTCGTCAGCATCTCCATCTTGTATAGTCTTGAGCACTTCTGTTTCAAGGGGAACCAAGAGATAAATTATTAGTGTCAGATAAAGGGAAGGGAACCAGGACGGTGGAGATTTAAGGAGATAATGCGCACCTTGTTCATCATATTGCTCCCCCTCGGGAATCCCCACATACACCATCACATTAGCTGCGTCAGACACATCCAGGTGAAGGTTTGTCGTTCCATACTTTCTGTCATCTGGTGTAAGTAAACCTATAAATCATAATACAACTTTTCAAATCCAGACACTTCCAGACCAACGCGAGTACATCCTTATTTACATAACTCTCACAACATTTAATTCAGACTTTGAAAGTCTAATGAAATATAGCAGTTTATGCAAAAGTCGTAAATAAAACATTCGCTGAGTGTTCAATAATCTCTTCTTGTGTGAAACACCAGTTCTGCAGCGTTTACACTGTGCTTTATTTCCATAAGCGTTACAGAAAAGCGAGTTCATTTTCAGAGCATTCAGCCAAAATGCCATAAGACACATGTGTGTGCTATTAACCCCTTAAGGACACATTACGTGCCAGTATAGTCATGGGTAAACGTCCCTTAACCCCTTAAAAGCCGGCCACACTCCACCGGGCATTTTCTTTTGCCATTCGATTCAGGGATCCTCTAGCGCAGGGCTTAAAAGTTGAAGTCCTTTGCTATTAGCCAGACCTGAAAAATTACTCGCCACTGCAAGCCATAGCATACCCACCAGGGCTGAATTTCTACTCGCCAGGGCTAAGTTTTCACTCGCCATTGGCTAGTGGTGAGTGGAAGTTTTGAGCCCTGCTTTAGCGGCATGCAGTTACATGGGGACCCCTGAGTTCCATGCCGTGCCAGGACAGTCATGACTGACCTGCACTTAAGGACCAGTGACGGTCCTGGCACATCATTGAATTCAGGGGTCCCTGCGCAGCTGCAATGCAGCTAGAGGATCCCTGAATCGAATGGAAAAAAACACTCCAGCGGCGTGCCACCGGCCCTTAATTTTATGTGGTGCATAAAAAAAATATTAAAGCGGAAATACCACCGCACAACATCTTTAGCTTAATTAAATCCCCTTTTGGCAATTAGCTGCTTAGTAGAGCTAGTCTCCAGAATTATTACCTTATTTAATAGATTTATGCTTTCTTCCATAGCTGACAATAGCACGGAGTGAGGACATCTTGCCATAGTGACATCCATGAGCCGGTGTTGTCAGTCCCTTTTGGAGGGGGCCGGCTCCTAGCAACACCTCCTAGACCCGGCTGGGACCAGCAGCGCAGGTACGCGGACGTCACTATGGCAAGATATCCGCGCTCCATCCTGCCTGTCACCCATGGAAGAAAGCTTAAATTATTAAAAATAAGGTAATAATTCTGGCGACTAGCGCTACTAAGAAGCAAGTCGCCAGATGGGGACTTAATTAAGCTAAAGATGTTGTGCGGTGGTAGTTCCTCTTTAAATAGTAATGTTTCATAATAAAACAGCTCTAATTAATCATAGTATTTGGACTTTGGAGAGTGTTATTTCAGTTCTGTCCGAGTTGTAGTTCAGGAGTAATTCAATGACAAAGTATCCCCCTCCCGCCCCTTTTACTGATGTAACACTGCTCAGCCAAAGCAGAAGGGAGGTGCCCTGGTAGACTGCAGAGAGGTACAATCTTCAATTAAGATAAGGGAAAAACCTGAAAAGCTTGTCAAGGGGGGCAGGGCTTTCATTGTTCTCATAGTTAGAAGATTGTCCCCTTCTGTTATCTGTCTGGTCTATGGACTGCATTCCATATCTGAGAAGAGATGGCTTACACTAGGTAAAAGGGGAGGGAGGGGGAAACTTTGCTTGTGAATCTCTCTTAAACCATAAAGGTTTGAGAGATAAGACTTATATCGTTCTTCATATTTTTTTAATGCCTACAAAATAAAATAAAGATAATACGAAGTATTACTCTCCCTTTAAATTAAAAATAAAGCCTTGTGGTCCTAAACCGCTGGCCACTTAAAGGGATAGTAATACTTTGTTTTAACTTTATTTTGTAGGCATTAAAAAAACATGAAGAATGATATGTCTTATCTCTCAAACCTTTATGGTTTATGAGATATTCACAAGCAAAGTTTCCCCCTCCCGCCCCTTTTACCTACTGTAAACAATCTCTTCTCAGATGTGAAATGCAGTCCATAGACTGGACAGATAACAGAAGGGGACACTCTTATTCCTATGAAAACAATGAAATCCCTGCCCCCCTTGACAAGCTTTTCAGGTTTTTCCGTTATCTTAATTGAAGATTGTCCCTCTCTGCAGTCTACCTGGGCAGCTCCCTTCTGCCCTGGCTGAAAAGTGTTACATCAGTAAAAGGGGCGGGAGGGGGACACTTTGCTTTTGAATATCTCTTAAACCATAAAGGTTTGAGAGATAAGACTTATATCGTTCTTCATGTTTTTTTAATGCCTACAAAATAAAATAAAGTTAAAACGAAGTATTACTATCCCTTTAAGCTACAAGTCTTTCATAGAACACTAATGTACCATCTAAGCGTGCTGCATAAGGAGGATGAGGCCATGTTAACAACCTGTGCTTAACTGTTGCTTTTGTTGACGTTCACCAAGCACTACCAGCTCCATTTTGTTTTCAAAATACCTCAATACTTCTGCACAAACACGAACAGCAAGGACTATGTGTGATACTTAAGAGGAACCAACACCTCCCAATAAGAACATTCCACATCCTTTACTATACCCAGAAAATCCTAATGGCCCTTATCAATTTTGTTCTTGAGCCTTTGTTCAAAAGATTACTTCAACTCATTACAGAGGTTATGTACAAAGAGCCAGACATGACAGTGGCTAGCAGGACCAAACAACCTCAAACTCTACTTACTGAACATGGTAATTGTTAAGCATTTAAGGACTAGGAGAGGTGTGCCAAGTACCGCTTCGTAATTCCTTGTGCCCCCACCCCCTTGGGTCCTTAAAAAGGTTAAGTAGGCTCGCACTATGCCTGCTTCACTCTGAAAAAAAGCTGCCAGCCACTTTTGTATCTGCATCCACGGACATGACTTAAAAGACCGATTAAAGAGGTCATCTCTCGAACAAAGGGATAAGGGAAAAATAAATAGGATTTTCTGGCCACAGTAAGTTAATTGGCAATGTATTATTATTACTAGTTGAACAGCCTGTGTACACGGGCCACAGTGCAAGGCAGCAACAGGCACAGTGCAGTCAGGTGAGGTAGAGACTGCCTGCGCTGCGGCTAGGCGCTCCGAATTGAGACTGTAGTCCTCTTTGCGCATGACTGCACTGCACGCAGCAGCCTGTACTGCGCATGACAGCTTCTGACAAACATACATTAGCGAATTATTATATAGGATATTACAAGGCGGCAATTCTCCTTTAATCTTTTAAGTGGCAGAGGGATATCTAAAGCATTACCCCTCTGTCACTCAAAAGGGTTAAGAAAGCCATTTTTATTACAAAGGAATATCTGTGGGCACTGCTGGGCTGTGACAGAAAGGCCTGAAAAACGGATCGCCATTGAACCCTATTCCAGTGTGGTGTGATGTAATGAAAAAAGAAAAATCACCAAGTATTCGTTTATACTATCAAGGTGACATTTTTGGCAATATATTCCCTTCCATGGTGCATAGCTGTTTTACCTTTCCAGGTCAACGAAACCTTTAGTAACAGGGTTGAACCAATTTATGGAAATCCTGGATAAGCCAGGAAAATTATTACCTTGACTAGTGTAAAAGCCTGGGCCAAGGTCCAGGTGATGCTAACCCTTTGAGTGCCAGAGTGCAATGCTTGGCGTACCCCTCTGGCACTCAAAGGGTTAAGAGGCCGGTCCTGCTCTGCGTCATGCACTGTAGAGACTGGCTGAAAGCACAGAATGCTCCCAGCACAGAACTCCCAGCATTCCGTGTGTTCCGGCAGTCTCTACTGCGCATGATGGCTTCTGACAAACATCCTAGCGAATTATTATATATTATTTGACCGCAAATCTGGATTGATTAAGGGGGAATTATGCCCACAGCGATAAGAAAGAGGCTCTTAATTTCACAGTAGTCGCCTAGGTAGGTCTGTCATATAGCAGTCACTTTTACCTAAATAGTTTGTTGAATTTAATTGATGTTGTCATTTACAGATAGACTTTCAGTTTACAGTCTGATGAAGACAGCTGCTCCATATGAACCATTTAGGGACTACTGAAGCCCATTGTTTGTTGTGAGGTGTGACCAAGAGGCAGTCTACACCTAATGTCACTATATACACACACAAGAAAGTGCAGATACACTGCAAACTGTACAGACCCAGAAATACCTGAAAGCTGCATGAAGGACACCTAAGTAAATTCTTCTTTTAACCGTTTTATTGACAGAGTGGTGCGCAACACAACCCCTCTGGGGCTCAAAGGATTAATTAGATCCCCCTATCAATTTAGATGACATGATATTTTAAGTGTGAAAAGTCATAATGTCGGACTTCATGACTCAGGTTGACAGTGACTCACCCCTCCCACAGATTGCAACAGAATAACCAATTGGAAATTGGTCCACTAGAGAACACTGTTAATGCAAAAGACCCCCCCCCCAAAAATAAAAACACACAGGAATTTGGAGAATGTGTGTTCCCTATGGTCCAGTTGGTTTTCAACTTCTTAGGTTCTTAACTACAGACCCCAAAAGGTTAAATTTAAAGGAGAGAGTTAGTGTTACACGATTTCACTCTAGATAGAGGTCCAATATCATAAGTATAGACTCTTACCATATGCATTATACATTTTTGGCCCTAAGTCAGGGCGCACAAAATAAGTTGGAAGTCTGGATGCAAGGTTCAGTTTGCCTTCTCTTCTGGTGTATTCAGGCAGTGGTATATTATTCATCAAGTCATCAAACCTGTCAGCAGAAAGTAGGTCGTTAGAGAGTACTAAAACTTCACTAGCCACCTCAACCACAGAATGCGCAAAGTCTCAAAGACAGCCGCGCCGGGAGCCCTGAACTCCATGACGTACCAGGACCTTCAGTGGTCCTTAAAGGGATAGTAATACTTTGTTTTAACTTTATTTTATTTTGTAGGCATTACAAAAACATGAAGAATGATATAAGTCTTATCTCTCAAACCTTTATGGTTTATGAGATATTCACAAGCAAAGTTTCCCCCTCCCGCCCCTTTTACCTACTGTAAACAATCTCTTCTCAGATGTGGAATGCAGTCCATAGACTGGACAGATAACAGAAGGGGACACTCTTATTCCTTTGAAAACAATGAAATCCCTGCCCCCCTTGACAAGCTTTTCAGGTTTTTCCCTTATCTTAATTGACGATTGTCCCTCTCTGCAGTCTACCTGGGCAGCTCCCTTCTGCCCTGGCTGAAAAGTGTTACATCAGTAAAAGGGGCGGGAGGGGGACACTTTGCTTGTGAATATCTCATAAACCATAAAGGTTTGAGAGATAAGACTTATATCATTCTTCATGTTTTTTTAATGCCTACAAAATAAAATAACGTTAAAACGAAGTATTACTATCCCTTTAAGTGCCGGACCGCTGTGACGGTCCTGGTATGGCAATGGTCTTTAAGGGGCTATAAAAAAAAAAAAAAAAACACTAAGAAAATCATAGGATTTTAGGACTTTAACTGAAAATGATGCAAAACACTATTTATACAAACGTTTTGGGAGCCCTTCTGCACATCAAAGAGATGATGCTACAGATATTTTCCCTCCAAAAATATTGTTTATTTGATAATGTACACGAAGTCAAGGCCCAAATTCCCTTTAAACATACAAATGTCCTATACAATGAATTAAAAATTCATACCGAGTTGGCATCATGTCTCTGAAATCCTCCCCTGGAGGCCAGTCCTTCAGTTTCAGTGCCATGGCCTCCCCTGTCTCAGATTTAAGGCGGCCTGTAAGACCAAACAAAATTTTTATTTATTTATTTATTTTTAAACTCTCCTACAGAGATCATTATGAGGGATAAAACAGATTAGTATGGTCTAAAAGTTTTTACATAATCTGACATATATGGAACATTTATGGGATCCTGATCAAGGAACTCCCACCATTTAAAAGGACAAAACACAGCATAGTCTTCAAAATAAAACCAAGACCAATTAAATATGTTTACCACCAGGAGACCATCCAGCATAGCAGTAATTGCAGTTTGTACTACCCTTGCACTACAGACATGGGTAAACAACAGGCAGTGATGTGGAAACAGCATTAAACGATTACATCTAACCCTATAAGTGCTACTGACGAGTACAAAGCATAGTAAGTAATATGCTACACATCTTTACAGAACTCAGTGGGTTAAGAAAGTAGTGAGTGATCTCTGGTTGGCGCTGGGCAGGAGGAGCTTTGCTATGAGTGAATAAACATCAGCAAGAAGACATGTATCTCACAATGATAGTGATAAGTGCAATAAATACAAATACATTCTCACACAGAAGTTCACCACTGGCTATAAGAAGTGAAGCCGAGATATCCTCCGCTAATGCTCCCCTTCTCCTGATGTCAGCGCTCTACTGGCAGCAGGAGATCCCTGTCCTGGGACCAGCCGGCGTCTCTTCAGCAGAGCTGAAATAGCGGTACTGGAAAATTACTTAGTTGGGACGGTATACAGTGTGTGCCTGGCTTCCAAGCACACTTTGTAGACCGTTCCATTGAAGTATTTTCCAACATCGCTATTGAGACTCTGCTGAAGAGCCACCGTGTGTCGTCCTACACGGATCTCCTGCTGCCAGCTTTAGAGCTGACATCAGAAGGGGAACTTTAGCGGAGGATCTCTCTCAAACCGTAAAGGTTTGAGACAGAATATTTTCAACACTTTTTTTTTTTTTTTTTTTTTTTTTTTTTACTGTACGAAACATGGTTTAAGGGACATTACTGTTCCTTTAAAACAATATGAACAAAATAATTCATGCCAAACTCTCCACACATTTCTAAGGAGCAAAAGGCTCCTTTTTTGAGAAGTAAAAATTCAAAAGATTCGCACTGACTCAAAATGGGATTTTAACCCCTTGATTGCTAGAGGGGACACCAATGCATTGAAGACCTCTAGCATTCAAGGGGTTAAAATCCCATTTCGACTGACAATTTTTACTTCTCCCCTACAGTGAAAATGGTTTGATCCAGAACGCTTTCAGGCGTGCCTACACTAAGTTTATTACAAGGAGTTAACCTTTGAGTGTCAGAGGGGTATGCAAAGCAATGCACTGTGTTCACCTCTGGCACTCAGACTGTTAAAAACTGGAAGCCCCACTTCCCCAGACAGGCACTCTTCTTGTATGTAGGCCAAGTTCAGACTCTCATGGATACCAATTAACTGAAGTTCGATCCCTGCTTGTTCAGAACCTTCTGTTGGCCTCCTTCCTCCAAGCTGTCCGCTTTGAGTAGCGGATGAAGTAAAGTTTGTTTTAAGAAACAAGTTGCATCATTAAGTAAATAAATCAGAGGTTTGTTATTATGATCCCATCCAAGCCAAATCTTCATGTTTCAAATGAATCAGTTTGGGAATGTCAATGCCCACTATTGACATTACAGTTTTAACGATGACCACGTGGACAATTCCACAGTTTAAAATAGTCCACGAGTAGGCACTTCAGCTGGTTGGGGATGGTGGGAATTGTAATCCCCAAAAGCTGAAGTGCCAAAGGTTGTGTACATCTTACCTACAGAAATTTGTTCAGGCAAACAAACCAAATCTTTGTTATACTTATCAACTTACATGAAATATCTTCAAAGCCATCCCAGAAATCCCCAACAGTTGCTCCTGTGATGATGTCATTAGTTCTACAATTCACCAAGTCAACTTCCTGATCACCAAACTCTCTTCTGAAAGACTCCGGTCTCCAGAGCTCAGTATTCAACTTATGATGTACGCCGGAAACCATTACAGGCTTTATAAAATTTAAAAGATAAATTAAGAATTAACAGTAAACAGTAACAAATTTTTTTTTAAAGGGATAGTACTGGTTACTATTCACCAGGCACACTATGTAGACTGTTCCAATAAAGCAGTGGTTCTCAACCTGTGGGTCGGGACCCCTTAGGGGGTCGAATGATGATTTGCCAGGGGTCGCCTAAAACGATCAGCTATTTATATTTCGATTCATAACAGTAGCAAAATTACAGCGATGAAGGAGCAACGAAAATAATTTTACCGTTAGGGGTCACCACAACTTGGGAAATTTTATCAAAGGGTCACGGCACTAGAAAGGTTGAGAACCGCTGCAATAAAGTATTCCTTTCTAGATAGCTCCATTTTCGGCTCTGCTGAAGAGCCGCAGGACAGTCCCGAGACCAGGATCTCCTTCTGTTAGCTAGAGCGGTGATGTCCGTGAAAGGGACAGGAGAGGAGAACTTTAGCAGCTTATAGCTCTCAAACTACATGTTTGGGAGGTAGGTCTTGCATTTATTTTTTAATAGCTGAACATTGTTAATAGTAACCAGTTCTATCCCTCTTTAACATGGGTTAAGTCTAAACACAGATACTATATTTATTAAATGGGGCGGCGGTTCGTAAACATTAAAACTACAACAAAACACACGCGCACGCACGCACACACTTTTAGCAAATTATTTGAGCTTAAATCAGTAGTAAACCTTTACTATGTGCCCCACCCCAACAACAGAGGTGATCCTGCAAAAGTACAATTGTATCCCCACTGCAGGGGTGATCCTTCCGTTCCAAAGTTGTTACAGTTCAAACTTGTTTTTTTCTTTGTCTGGTGTCACAGATATCCTATTGAATTCCATGGAAAAGCAGAGACTCTGGCTACAGTTCGCCAATATGCGTGCTAGTAAAAGCTTGAAAGTTGTAACTTTTGAGTACCAGCAGAGGCAATAACCTCTTTTGAACTCAATAGGAAAAAGGCCTACAATGTGGAGCAGCAAGTAATAAAACAAGGCTAGCCTTGTAAGGTGCTACATCGGTTGTAAGGCTCCGCATACACTGGTGCCATATAAATAACGATATACATGCAACACAGTAGAGAGGAGACTCTCCAAACAGAAAATTGGAGGTTACTAACTATTTAACTTCTTGAATGTCAAATTCACCCTTCACTTTAAAGCCTACCTCATTTCCACTAATCCACACACAAATTCCAAAAACCAAATCTAAAGAAAGGGACCAAGTCATGCCTGCACTTACCTGGCCCTGCTTCCAGCATTCCCTGAACACGTTCCAGTTGCTCTTATTGCTGGGATCTTGAAGACACAGTAACCTGTTATCACAAAGCCAGTAGTGGGGGGTGTTGAACCCCATCAGGCTGGGCTGAATAGGCAATCCGTTGGGCTTTTTAGCAAGATCAGTCATTGGCTTTGTTTGCACCAATGAAGCAAAGATGTCATCAAGGATTTTAGGAGTGCTCTTCTCGCTGGTTTCCTGCTGATAAGAACATATTCCAGACAGATATTTAGAGTGGAACGCTCATCTGCCCACATTTTCAGCTCAGTGGCAACATCCATCGTACTTATTAGTTTATGCAAGTGAGCTGGTACTGGCCAGAGGGGAGTGGCAGGTGGGAGGGGGAGCAGAAGGATAGGTTAGTATCTGGATGACATAACAACCAGTACTCTCTAATTTGCATGAAGTGACAAAGCCAAATCTCACACTATGGTTTAAAAAACAAAGTTTGTAAGATATTGAAATCCATTTCAAAATCAACCTATTTGCTGTAAGGTGCTAGTTCCCCTTTAAGAAACACAAATGTTAAAGGGATAGTAATACTTCATTTTAACTTTATTTTATTTTGTAGGCGTTAAAAAAACATGAAGAATGATATAAGTCTTATCTCTGAAACCTTTATGGTTTAAGAGATATTCACAAACAAAGTATCCCCCCCCCCTGTTCAACCAGATAAGAAGGGAGATGCCCAGGTAGACTGCAGAGAGGGACAATCTTCAATTAAGATAATGGAAAAAGCTGAAAAACTTTTCAAGGGGGGAAGGGCTTTCATTGTTTTCATACAAAGAAAATTGTCCCCTTCTGTTATCTGTACTGTCATACAACCTGATCCACATCTGAGAAGAGATGGCTTACACTAGGAAAAAGTTGCCCTTATATGATGCATCACCACCGTCAGATTATACTCAGACCTGACCTCAGCCCTCCCCCCACCCCCAGGGCATTTTTTCAGAATCTCCTCAAACACAAGTGAACGTTTTTAACCCAGACAGATCCTTCATGTGGGAAGATCTTTAAAACCTGAATGTGTGCATGTGCCCGTGTGCATGTGCGTCATTGCACAGCGCTGTACACTGTTACAGAACACAAAGGGTTACAAAGACATTTTCAACCCATTTACTGCGAAGTATTAACGTCTGAGTGAGTACAGAGCGCTCAAATGGTTAAAAAGCAGATCATCAAAAAAAGAATATATGTCTTACTTTGATACTGGAAGAATTGAGAAGGTTTCTCAGGAAGCCAGAGCTATTACTAGTCATTGGTGAGAGGATGGAGTTATTGAATGTCTGGAGCGCGGATGCAGGTTTTCCAAAAGTAGAGAAGGATGGTAGTGGTTTATTATCACTTTTAAATGCAGAAGCGAAGAGATTATCTGTAGGAGACAAACAATAAAATGCTTACATGACCAGAGCTGGGCCTCCCTGCTGGGCAGGGTTAGTCTGGAATGCACAATTATAATTTCTCTTCTGTAACGGATGAGAGCTAACTACATGAAGCTCACGTGGGTTGACTAGCTACAGAACAAGCAACTTTGTTGGTCTGTTTGGGCTCCTCTCATGCAGACTAAACTTACTGTATAATGTAAGATGTGTGAACCAAAAAGTATGCTTGCATTGAAATTATAAACCAGAAAATGCACACACAATACAAACATATACTCAGCTGGACCCAAAAAACAACTCACCTTTGTTTTCCTTGTTCACAGTTGTGTTTGGTAGGTTTGTCAGCCAACTTAAAGGCCCAGAGTTTGCAGAGGAGGTAGAAGAGGAAGAAGAGGAGGTGGAGGACGACGCAGCAGAAAGAGGTGGTGGTGAAGTACTGTTACTAGCAATGGCTAATGAATCTGATGCAGTGACCTTATTAGGCTGTGAGAGGGTTCCATTTGCGGACTCTGCCTCAGGAGAGCTCTGAAAGAAAATCAAGAGCTTTTATTAATACACATGGAGCTGTAACCACAGAAAAAGCAAATACTCTGGAAAACCAGGCTCTTCATAGAGGATACATTTAAAATTTCCATTTATTTAAATGTTTTTCAACCACTTAAAAAGGAACAGTAAACCCTTTACTTTGATTTTACACATTCAGCAAGCTCAAATACGTAAAGGCAGATTGCCTATACATTTTATTTATTTACACTTATGTCCCTGACAGAGAGCCACCTGATTTTTTCCCCCCAGAAACCATTCTTCTGCTTTGGATTGTAATTGCAGACTGAGTACAACAAAGAAAAATACCAAAAAAACAAAACAGTGAAACAACATAGAAAAGCCAATACAGCATACAGATCAACCATTGCTGCAATGAGATTTGTGTATTAATTATGCATTTTAGAACTATTAGTTTACTCGTATATTTAAAGGTATTTATTTTTGTCTTGTCTTTTTTACATGTGTCCTTCTAGTCTGGTGCACAAACATCATCTTGAGAGCAAGGCCATCGCCTGGGTGAATACTCAGGTCCAGCAACGGAACAAAGAAAATTGGAGAGGACTTGCATTTAATGCAAGCCTGGACAACTTTAGGTGATTTTCTCATATTGTATCTTTTATGTCCAGCAATGCTAGACATTCATCTGGACATGGCTACCATAACTGACTGAATAGATTCCATCTTGATATGGAGCATTTGTATGAATTTCCCGAGTGCTTCAGGTCTAGATTAGAGTAAAAGCCATTTTTACTTCTGACAGTGCGGATCACGTGTGCTCACTCCCATTTTCAAAAGGACAATCCACTCATTTACGGAATTTTTTTTTTTTTCCTTTAAAGGGATAGTAATACTTCGTTTTAACTTTATTTTATTTTGTAGGCATTAAAAAAACATGAAGATTGATATAAGTCTTATCTCTGAAACCTTTATGGTTTAAGAGATATTCACAAACAAAGTATCCCTTCCCTGTTCAACCAGATCAGAAGGGAGGTGCCCAGGTAGACTGCAGAGAGGGACAATCTTCAATTAAGATAAGGGAAAAACCTGAAAAACTTGTCAAGGGGGGAAGGGCTTTCATTGTTTTCATACAAAGAAAATTGTCCCCTTCTGTTATCTGTCCTGTCATACAACCAGACTCACATCTGAGAAGAGATGGCTTACACTAGGTAAAAGGGGCGGGAGGGGAACTTTGCTTGTGAATATCTCATAAACCATAAAGGTTTGAGAGATAAGACTTATATCATTCTTCATGTTTTTTTAATGCCTACAAAATAAAATAAAGTTAAAACGAAGTATTACTATCCCTTTAAGGGGTCCTTTAGAACCCTAGACATTAAAAACCAGTGAGGGGGTATTTGTACAAAGGACATCCAGTGCACCAACTACATGATACAAAAGTACCCATGGGTCTACTGCTGGGTTTTGCCATTCTTCTTGGAAGTTTTGCATTCTCTTTGTTAGGTCTGGGTCACATGGCAAGGGTTCTTCCCTGTAGATTTCTGTGGGCGTTTCTTGGTCAACCAGGTAGACTTGGATCTTCTACTTGATACCTGTCTATGCAGTTCCTGTGTACAACATTTGGTTATAACTGTCTTCGGCAGATTAACTTTTTAGCAGCATCTTTTTTTTTTTTTTTATTAAAGGGACAGTAATGTCCCATAAAAATGTTTAAGTGTTTTGTAGAGCTTAAAAAAAATAAGCCAAATGCCACAAATCATATCTATCAAACTGCTAAAGTTCCCTTCTCCCTCCTCTTCTCCTGACGTCAGCTGTAAGCTGACAGGAGTTCCTGGTCCTGGGACAGACAAGCGGCTCTTCAGCAGAGCCTCAATAGCGCGATTTAAAAATTACTTCTTTGGAACGGTCTACAAAGTGTGCCTGGTTTACAAGCACACTTTTTAGACCACTGAAAACAAGTCATTATTTTTAAATCGCATTATTGCGGCTCTGCTGAAGATCCTCCTCATGTCGGCCGACATGGATCTCCTTCTGTCAGCTTTACAGCCACCAGGAGAAGAGGAACTTTAGCAGATGAGATCTCTCAAACCATAGCAGTTTGAGAGATAAGATTTGTGGCATTTAGCTTATTTTTTTAAGCTCTACAAAACTCTAAAAATGTTTATGGGATATTACTGTCCCTTTAATATTTGAGTTCTAATAGTTTTACCTGCGGAAGTGTCTTTTCTCTAAGGTTAGGTAACAGAGGTGCATTTGTTACAGATGTCTCTCATAACACCGTATGACATTCACAGCAGCATGTCTAGATCAACTTCCGTTCCTTGGGTCCAGCTGCATCATCCTCTCTCACATGAATGGATAGATAATTCTCAATCAAAGCTGAGATCTTTCCATGTAGAGGAAAAAACACCCTCTCCCTGAGGCACTTAATTCCAATTCATAGACTCAGAAAGAAAAAAAGTGTGTCTTCGTTCCTCTTAGGAGGAGGACACATTTAAACCTAAAAAGGGTAGAGCTAACCAACCGGTAAGTGGAGCCAAGAAGATTTTCTTAACCCCTTAAGACCCATGACAGTCCTGGACCGTCATAGTTTGTTATACCCTTAAGGAGCCATGACGGTCCTGGCCTTAGTGGTCACATCTCTGGCTTTGTGGATTTTCAGCCTGCAAATACAAATAGGAATACTTACTGGTTTTACTTCCTCCTTCACAACAGGTTTGGGTAAAGGTTTTGTGTTCTTGTTGGAACATGGACAATTTGACTTTATTCCCCACTTTCCTCTAACAGAGTGGACAATGTCACCAACTTCATACAGAGCTGGAACAGAGAGAAAAAGACAGGATGATGGTTGTCCAAAACATCTCACTACTCAAGAAGTTCATGAAGGCAAAAGTGCAGCAGTTCAGGGGCAAACAAACTACACTACTATAATGGTTTAATGTGGAGTTTAATCCCTTGAATGACACTCTGAAATACGTTGTGAAGCAATCAAATGGAGATGTAGCATTCAAGGGGTTAAAATCCATATGAATGTTATCTCTATCTTATGGTGCAGCTGGCTTGCCCCAGAAATTACATGACAGTATGTAGTCACATTTTACAGGTATCTTTGGAATGTTTCCACACCTTAATATAACAAGACAATTTTTCTTCAGTAATTTGGGGAAGTCATATCTTTTTGCACTCCTCGTTTATGGAAAATTGCCACCCCCCTGAATTACAGGAGGAGCAATGCGCAATAGGGGATACAGAGACCCCAGCATCCTTAGTCTTAGGTCTGGCCCCAAGCTCCAATGGTGTAGACATGCTCAGTGTCAAATAACCTTATTGTATAAGAAATCACCCAAATAAAGTATGTAGGATTCAAGTTTCACCCCAGAAATCACTAAAATAGACTTATCTGGCAGGTGAAGGGTTAATCAGCAGCAGAGAGAAGGTGAGTCCAAGCCCTGGCCTCTTAGAAGCAACTGTGGACTCCTATTTAATATGGGTTTGTGGATAAAAAGGTGATTTTCTTCATAACAACTGAAGGGGAAAATACCATCTGAAGTTCCCACAAGGACTCCTAATATATCGGTAATTGTATATAGGGATCTCTTGCGTTTCTCCCATTTTATTTTATGGACTGTTTTGCTTATGTGTAATCTTTCTGTATATCCTTTATTTCTGCATTTTTGTAACCAGCACTGTGAAGCCTTTTTTCAGATTAAATGTTCAATTAATCAGCTCTTGTCTGTTCTCTAAAATAAACTCACTGCTCTGAAGGAAGCTCAGGCAGGACACGTTACTAAAGGTTTAATTCTGTGTCTGATTATTCAGGTGATTTTATACTGTAATTCTGTTGTGCTTGGGGTAACCTAAGACGCCCAGATATAAAGTCTTGGTGGTGGCAGCAAATTGTAGTACTGGGGTGATAGTGCAGGAGGGATTTCAGGGGTTAATTTGGTGGTTGACAGGAATAGTAACAGGTAACCAGGGGTCTGGTGTCAACCCTTTACCTCCCACACTCTTCCCAGGGCCTATAGCCTTCGCTTGTGACAAGTTAAAATAATCCAGAAGTGAAGTTTAAACTGTAATACTTCTGGAAATATAAATCTCTCGGCAGTGGGAGAATACTTATTTTAATCAATAGGAAGATTTTTACAATGTAGATTTTTTTTTTTTTTTTTTTTTTTTTTTTTTACTTAAAAAGTTTACTGCTCTTTTAAAGCCAGGAAAAGTGGTTTGAAAGACAAAGCCTGCAATTCAGCAACTCTATGGACGGAGCCCACTGCCAAAAGAATGGCCATCTCGAGCATTAACAGACGCAGAGGAATGAAAGCAAGGGGCTCAAAAGGAGGTCTCTGCAATACTCAAAAAACAAATGAAAAGTCCCACGGAGGAGTGGGAGCCTTAAAGGGATAGTAATACTTCATTTTAACCTTACACAGCAGCCAGCTACACCTATATAGTCTATTTTTGTGCATATGATTTCTACAGAAATCTACTGCTAATGGGTTCTGTTTACAAACTTATAAAGACTAGTGACCCTTTTGAGTCATGTAAGTACATTAAAGGGATAGTAATACTTCGTTTTGTCTTTATTTTATTTTGTAGGCATTAAAAAACATGAAGAATGATATAAGTCTTATCTCTCAAACCTTTATGGTTTGAGAGATATTCACAAGCAAAGTTTCCCCTCCCGCCCCTTTTACCTAGTGTAAGACATCTCTTCTCAGATGTGGAATGCAGTCCATAGACCAGACAGATAACAGCAGGGGACACTCTTATTCCTATGAAAACAATGAAAGCCCTGCCCCCCTTTACAAGCTTTTCAGGTTTTTCCCTTATCTTAATTGAAGATTGTCCCTCTCTGCAGTCTACCTGGGCACCTCCCTTCTGATCTGGCTGAACAGTGTTACATCAGTAAAAGGGGCAGGAGGGGGACATTTTGTCATTGAATTACTCTGGAACTACAACTCTGACAGAATTGAAATAACACTCTCCAAAGTCCAAATACTATGATGATTAATTAGAGCTGCTTTTATTATGAAACATTACTATCCCTTTAAAAACAGGGAAGGCATGAGCCACTCCCAGAAGAAAAACCTTAACATCCAGAATGGTGGCAATATGTCTCTGGAAAATCATCAAAAGCGCTGAAATCTGAACCTTCAAGGAGCTAAAGCGGAGTCCTTTATTCACACTATAATGGAAAAAGTATCACAATCAAGGAGAGTTCAGACTCCTGAGAGGACACAGCCTTGTCTGAGCAGCACTTCTGAAAAACAGACCATACCCTATGGTAGGCCTGGTAAGAGCCAGGCTTGCAGGCCTTAATCATAGCTGAAATGACCTTCGTGTAGAAACCTTTTCTCTGTATGTTGGCATCAAGAGACATGCCTTCAAAGCCATTGTTTCCACATCCTTGTTCCACGTGTAACCCTGGAGTAGGAAGGTGAATCGGGTCCTGAATGGAACGACTGACCAGGTCCAAAAGTCACACCCTCCTGCTCCAGTAAAGAGCGACGGTCGCACCGTCCATCCTAATCTTCCAGAGCTCATTGGGTATGAGAGGAATCGGAGAAAAAACATAAGAGGTGGAAGTTCCACTAAATCAACATGGGCCTTTTCAACGGATGCAGAGGATCGCTCTTCTGGGAGCAGAATTTCGGGACGTTACAGTTTTCCCTGGGGGCCATGAGCTCTATCACCGGCACACCCCACTGTTGCACTTGGCTCCAAAAGGGACTGACAGCGCAGGTGCGTGGACGTCACTGTGAAGAGATGTCCGTGCTTCCTGCAACCGTCGGAAAAACGCAAAAATCTTTGGAACTGGGTAATATTGCTGGCGACTATCGCTACTAAGCAGCTAGTCGCCAGATGAAGACTCATTTCAGGTTAAGTTATTGCGGGGTGGTAGTTCCCCTTTAAAAGACAGTGTAAATTGTTCTGTTCAGAAAGCATTTAATGTGGTTTTTACTAAAAGCTAAAGACAGCTAACCGATTGTGATTAATGCCTGAAAATCATGGTGATGCCTGCTCACTCACAGCATATGAAAGATGAGATTTTAGACCTAAAAACAAAAACAGAATTTTTTGGAGATGCTAGCATAAAGTAAAAGGGTCATTAAGTGTATATAACCCCAGTTTATTTTCAGGTATTGGTATTCCATTAACAAAATGGTACACAGGACCTTTCAACTTAGTTTGTGTTGACCCCTTTGAGCAAGCACACTGCACACCCGACTGTCACCCAGGGATTAAATAGGACTGCAGGAATGTGGAATTACAACAGACTTCAAAATCAGCTAACTGTGAACTAGGAGAGCAAAACAACTCAAACTGGGATTAATGATCACTCAGATTACCTTTGCCTGGAACAATCTGTGTAGGCATTAGATTTTCTGGTTCATGTAACTGGCCCTTAACACACTTCAACCATGAGAAAGAATCCTCCTCTTCTTCTTCATCATCGTCGTCATCTAACTCCCCTAAAATAAAATTATACACCGGTGCATAAATATCCACTTTACAAACATCTGCATTTCACTTCATACAGCACAAATCAGTCAGATCTACATTAAAAAGTAAAAACGCAGATTAGCATCAAACTTTTTGCTGTGGTGGCACAATTTAGTTTCACCTAAAATCTGCACAATTGATACTTATTTAAGAATGAAAGCCCGTATACACGGGCTAAAGTGCACCCAGCTGCCCCGGAGCCGGGAGCAGAGACAGGACGTGAGCTGTGTGGAGCGGGGCAGCGCATTCAGCGAGTCTCTACTGCGCATGACTGCAGTCATGCACAGTAGAGACTCGCTGAATGCGCTGATCCTTAGCGGGGAGCTCCAGACGGCTCACAGCGATGCTCCATGTGTGCGAAACCACACATGCACAGTAAAGACTCTACTACGCACGTGCAGTTACTGCTCACAGTGAGCAATGCATTGTACCACTTTATGCTATAGGACTATATTACAAAAGTAAAATATGATTATGCAACATTAAATTTTATTTAAAAAGGTGGCTCTTTTTAACCCTTTGAATGCCAGAGAGGTGCAAAATGCACTCAAAAGGTTAAAGGTTACTTTGCTTATCACAATAGATTACTAAAAACAAACCTGCACAACTGGTAGTTACAGGACAAGTACCCAGTTTGCCATTTCAGCTTTGTTCTCTAGTCCACCAGATATACCCCCTGAGGAACTGACAGGGATGTTATGAAATGTCGAGCCTGTTGAGCACTTACATCATCCATCTATCTGAATTAATATTCATGGGAGTTTATTTGTAGAGAAGAGTTGCAATTGTTCCTCAAAACAAGACTGACTTACTCTGGGATATAAAACGACCTTCACAAGGTACTAGACTGCAAGCCAAGTGTCTTGTTTCAGGAACATATAAAAGGGATACTTTTTTTTTTTTGTTTTAATGTCGTGCTTATGAAAATTACTACACTAATGATATAATTAAATAGGCTAAAGAGGTGCAGTTCTAAAGCAAACCAACTGCACTGTAGGAAAAAACAGAATAGTCCCATTTAAATGAGGCTTAAGACCTTGAACACTAGAGAGGTCACCAAAGCATTGCAAAGCAATGTGTCAGACTCCTTTGAATCATTCAATGGGTAAAAATCACCATGTAGCTCAGCTGTAATTTGTAAAAGTTTATCTCCCTTCACCTGTAGCGCAGCGGTTTTTGATGAAACTGCAGGTCTAACTTATTGGGATTTCCCTTATATGTTCTGTTCTCTCCCTCCTCTTTGTTCTTGCAACACGGCTACTGTTCACTGTTATATTTGTAATTTTCACAGAACATATGAGATCTCTGCAACTCATTCCGAGAACCACTAGTTTAATGCATACGCAATAGCTAGATATAAAATGAATTATGTACAGTTCTGGCATAGTGTATAATTTTCACTTACCATGATGGTGGGGCAGCAACTTGGTAACTGAAAAAGTCAATACAGCTAACCTCAGTGAAAATTCTAAAATATGCCAGAATTGTACATAATTCACTTTATCTCTAGCGGTTCGCTGAATGAGTTGCAGAGATCTCATACGTACACGGAAGATATTCTTATCTTAACATTGGCTCTTACCTTTGCTTATACTTTGCTTTTTCATCCTGTAGCAGTCCACACAAACGCCAAACCCGCATTTAGGGCATACCCAGTGAAGGTTAAAAATAGTTGTGTCACAAACATCGCACATTTCACGGACCCCACGCACGGCACGCTTCCAGGCTACTTGTTCTAGAAGGGAAGATCAATTATTAATTCAGAGTAGACAAACTGGCATAAGCACGGACAGAAACACACTACTAGCTATACATAGCCAACAACAGTTCAGTTTATGGGAGGAAACTGCAGGAAGCCAAGTGAAATGGAGACAATTAACAGGCAGTTTGAGCATGCTGAACTACCAACCTATAAAAAGTCGCCACCCAATAATTAGGCATATGGTGACTAGCTTCTTAATATGGATATCTTCCACAGGTACCGCGCTTTGAAGTAATCCTGAGACTGACGGCCAGGCTTCTTGCTGTAGAGCTGTCTGCGAGCCTGTGCAGTCAGTCCCTTCCGGTGCCTTACGGCTCCATGCAATGTCTCCTACAGGAGACCAGGAGGGACAGCGCAGGCGTCTCTGAGCAAGATGTCTGCCAGTCTCTGAAGAAACAGGATTACTTCAAAATGCTGTACTTCTGGAAGATAATAGCAGTATTAAAGAACTAGTCACCATATGCCTAATTATTGGGTGGTAACTTTTTATAGGGTGGTAGTTCCGCTTTATCTACTGCCTCGCTATACGGGTCAAATCTCCCATTAGGCAGAATAGGCAGCAGCTAAGAGCATCTCATCTGTGATGGTCACTTCCATATCCTGGGCTGTGGGTGCAGCCAGTGCAATTACAATGCAAACTAATTGATGGTGGCCAGTTAATGTTCTCTTTCAGTGGATATTTTTAACTTATTGGATGCTACAAGATCAGCCCTCTAGCAGAAAATAGGATTTTAGTCTTACCTGTTAAATACTTTTCTCTTAATCCATACAGGTTACTGGTAACTTTGGGTAGGTGATCATCCCCTTTAAATAGGCAGGAACAGTTCTGAGAAGTGACTGCTGGGTGGACCCTACCTCTCCTTAGGTTGCATCTAGCCAATCCCCAACCACCAAGTGTCAACGGACATTAAAACAGGGGTAAAACAAATCCCAGGAACCATTACACAGCACACTGAACTAGAGCCAACAGGGCTCCAAAATGAAAGAGTACTGGGGGACAAATGAGATCCTAGACAGGCAAGGCTGCCTCCAGGATCTTCCTCCCAAAACTGGCATGAGCCGATGCCAGCACATCCACACGATAGTTTTTGGAAAAGGTATGCACAGACGACCAAGTGGCCACCTTGCACAACTGATCAGGTGAGGCCTGATTCTTGTAGGCCCAAGAAGCCCCAATAGACCTCGTAGAATGAGCAGTGACCCTGAAGGGACTTGCTCCAAGAAGCAATGGTTACCTTGGAAAGCAGGCTTCCCTGCCCTAGGACTCTCAGGAATGACAAAAGGTGTGTTAGACTGCCGCAAGGACTCAGTGCAATGCACACAGAACTTGAGACAACGAACAACATCCTATAGATGAAGATACTTCTCCTTATCGGAAGTAGGGTTAGGGCAGAACGAAGGAATTACAATCTCCTGATTAATGTGGAACTTAGACACCACCTTCAGAAGAAACTCTTGAGAAGTGCGGAGCACCACCTAGTCCTTGTGAAAAACCAAAAAGGGTGGTCTACAAGATCGGGCAGGCAGCTCCGTGATACGTTGAACAGAAACTATCGCCAGGAGAAAAGCCATCTTCTGCGTTATCATACACAGAGCAATGGTAGCCAAAGACTCAAAAGGAGGACGCTGAAGCACTCCCAAAACAAAGTTAAGGTCCCACTGAGGAGCAGGGGACTTAAAACACGAGACGGGTATGAGCAACACCCTGAAAGAAAACCTTGACATCAGGAATGATAGCAAGACGCCTCTGAAAAAGAGAGCGCACAGAAGTCTGAACCTTAAGGGAACTCAGACTAAGACCCTTATCCACACCGTCCTGGCGGAAGGAAAGCACTGTAGGAAGGTCAAAATCCTGAAACAGGCTTTTGTCAGCACACCAAGATAGAAAAGGTAGACCAAACTATGTTAGACCTTACAGGAAACAGGCTTACGAGCGCTAAGCATAGTAGCCACCACACCAGAAGAAAAACCCTTCTTCAAAATTGAGGATTCAACCTCAATGCCGTCAGAGCCAGACAATGAACGTCTTCCTTCCAGAGGTAACCTTGCAGAAGAAGAGCCGGACGGGAGGGAAGTTGAAGCTCCAGAAACAAAGCTTGTCGAGGCCAATACGAACCAATCAAAATGACTGGACAGCATTCCAGTCTCAGTTTCCGTAGCACCCTGCTCAACGCGCACAAAGTTAACAAGGTGAATACCAAAAAGTAAAACCACTCAAAATCTCACTAGAAGAAGTCAGTAGACCCAATAAACACTAGTCCCAGTAGGGAAAGTGCCCACATGTCATGCCAAGGCATGAGCTGGCCTTTGCAGGGCCCTGGTATGTATAATTTGTGTATTTTATTATACCTTTTAAAGTGTTAGCTAAATTAGCTGAGCAGATAACACCACCAGAGCAGGATGTAGGGATCATAAAAGGTATTGGGCCCCCTGCCTTGATGAAAGTTCATCCAGGGGGCAGTCAAATATTATGAAATAGGGAGAACATGTATATATAGTGTAAAATGGTTCAATACAAATATATATTCAGAATGCCCAGGTTTTACCCTTGTAATGGGTAACAAACATGCCAAGGGGAGGTGTTCATGCTATGAGATACAAGAATAGCCACTTTGCAAACAGTTAGACCCAGCATGTTTGTTGTCCAGATATTCACACAGATATGAGGAATATGATTATTATAACATTATAGAGGTGTGCTGTGGGTTGCATGTTTTGGGAAGCCTTATAGTTTTTCAGATAGAACTCTGCAGTAACATCCCTGACAGGTCTGATTGAGTGGTTTGTAAACTGTCAGGCTAAACCTCCCCCTAGGTAACTCCCAGAGGGGGGGGGGGGCTCTTAGAATGAACTGTGGAAAGTATTTAATATGGATATTTTTTTTATTTTTTTTTTTATAAAACAGGGAATTTCTTTGTAACAACTGAAGGAGGAAATACCATGTGAAGTTCCCAAGAACTCTTAGAATACTGGTAGTTGTATTTAAGGATTTCTTGTGTATCTCCCATTTTATTTTATGGACTGTTTTGCTTATGTGTAATCTTTATTTGTGTATGTCCTTTATTCCTGTATTTTTGTAACCAGCACTGTGAAACCTTTTCACCGATTAAATGTTCAATTAATCAGCTCATCTCTGTTCTCTAATATGAACTCACTACTATGAATGAAGCTCAGGTACCACACATTACTAAAGGGTTAATTATATATGCCTGATTATTAGGGTGATTTTATACTGTATTTTGTTGTGTTTGGGGTAACCTAAGACACCCAGATATAAAGTCTTTGTGGTGGCAGCAAATTCTAGTACTGGGGTGATCATGCAGGAGGAATTTCAGGGGTTAATTTGGTGGTTGCTAGGAATAGTAACAGGTAACCAGGGGCCTGGTATTGTTAACCCTTTACCTCCCACTCTTCCCACTGTCCCTGCAGGGACTATAGCCCTCACTTGTGACACCACAACTCCCAAAAAGAATGCTAACCAGTAGCAAAGGGGTTAAGTTACCACAGAAACTTGCTCCAAACACCTCACAGACATACAGATAAACCCAATGAGTGCATGAGTATGTAATAGGAGCTTCAATTGAGACCCCTGTGCGGAGGGGAAGCACAGGACATGTGGACCTCAGCACTCAGATCTGCTGAAAAAGGGAAGCACCCTTTGTCTTCAGATTACCATATATCAAGAAGAAGCCTCAGTGGACAACTCCTGGGGAAAGAACTTGAAGCCAAGATTTTCCCCCCAGGGCTTCGGTCCATAAAACCACCTGGTAAACGGAGCTATCCACATTTGGGTGATGGAAATTTTCCGTGATGATAATACGCCTAATGGTGGCATCCCATATCTAATAGAAAAATAATAAAAAAGCTAAAACTATAGCAGAACTGTTCTCTTGCCTTGTGTCTTGACCAAGGAACAAATCCTACTGGATGGGGATTGGCTATAAGCAACCTAAGGAGAGGAGGTAGGCTACGTCCAGCAGTCACGTTTCAGAATTGTTACTGTATTTAAAGGGGCTGATCACCTACCTAAAGTTACTAGTAACCTGTATTGGATGACAGAGAAAAAGAGTGGAGATTTTTATTTGTGCTTCTAGGTTATTATACTTATGCTAAGTGACCTGTTACTTCGTCAACCCCACACATTTTCTTCTCTCCTCTAATTATTGCAACTGAAAAATAACACTCTTAAAACAATTTGGAGAAATTAAAAATGAAATATTACTTTGTGGGTCAACGGATGCCATGACCTCCTTTTCAGAAATGACTAGCTTGCAGAAGTGATCGCCAATATTAGCCAGGATATACTTTGCGGTGTCGAGATCAAGCCCCACTACACTGCTTGCCACAGGAAGCCACAGGTTTATTGCATCAGCATCATACTTATTAGGAGTTAGGAACCCTCCTTCCCGCAGTATGCCATGTTTATTGAAGTGTAACCTTGAAGAAGAAAAAACAAAACACATTATCTCATGTTACCAAAGTCAAACAGACCTTGACTATTTTACAGTTGTTACCAAACAAAATTACAAGTTCATAATACAATTATACGGTAGATATAGTAAAATGGTATTTATCTAGGTTTTGTTTTAAAACTGACATTAAAGGATCTAGTAAGCTTATGAAAATGTATTTTTTTTCCTGTTGAGTATAACGTATTTCTGATCCTTTTTTTTTTTTTTTTTTTTTTAATTATATTTTTTTGGGTGTGGCCAGTTGTCGCTGCTGTTCTCTAGTGAGAGCAGAGTTTCACAATTACAAGTTGCTTTTCCTTAAGGGTCTCCCTAGGTAGAACAGGAAATAGTTTAAAAGGACCTCCCCATCTTCCACGTTTGTCTTTTCCCACAGCTTTAGGTTTTTATATGTATGACCCATCAGAGTTTGCAGCATTGCTGAGCAATGCGTTGCGTACCCCCCCTGACACTGAAAGGGTTAAGAGAATTCCAGCTTGCAATTCACGGCATCGGAAGTCAAGCGGCCTGCAATGCTCCAGACTCAATTACTCCCCTCCAGATATTCTCAAATATACAGACAGACATGGAGGTTCAGGCTCTGATGCCGCTTCCCCCTTCTGTTCATGCTTGTCCTTCCAAGTGGCCTTGGGATTACTGGGACAAAATAAAACTGCATCTCTGAAGTTACCCATGCACAAGTCAAGTAAGGGAGCCATGCCATTAAGGGTACCTTTTCCTATTTCTTCCCCACCTTCTTTTCTTTCTTCGTTTATGGGCCTGATATATTTTATTCTAAGTGTCTGGGCCCTCTGAGGATGCCAACTCTATAGGGTACTCAGTCCTAAATTAATTTGTCTACTTTGTGATGTACCCTCTGATGAAGGCTACTCCAAGGAAATCTGTTATACATTTATCACGCCACAAAACTGGTCTAATATGGTGTCAGGATCTCAGACTTTTATATCATTTGGATGGTCGAATGGTACCAATACCTTCTACTTCTGCTACTACCCAAACATCCATTAATCTGAAGGACTTTGAAAAGTATTCTGAAGCGTGGAACAGGGATAAGTATTTTCCAGTGGAAGTGTAAGGATACTACTCTCAAAAGCATTTACCAATGGACATTAATGTAAATCTTTTCTGGATAAAATATGCTTGGCAGAGGTTGCCTTGCATAGAGGTTGTGAAGCCAGGGCTATATCTATCAGACCTAGTATAGCCAATACATGTGTTTCTACAGCCATGTGTCTATGGCTAGCACAAATGGAGGATGAGGAAGTCTTGAATTCCTTTGTTGAAACTTTGAAGAGGTACGAGGTGGTACCATAGTAGGCCATAAAAAGCAGGCTACTAGTAGAGTGAAAGTGATACCCTTATAGGCCAAGCAGCTTTAGAGTGCAAGATTTCAAGAACACTTAGGTTTGGGGATTACAACTTACCTCCGGAAGTGGAAGAACCTACAGAAGACAGCAGAGTCGCGCTGCTCTCTGCTTCGCCCAAATCGATCTAGGCGGCATTCTCTGCACTTGTGAAGCTGAGGTGCAATATCATTACAGGAGCCATCCTGAACAAAGAATTCTCCAGTCTGCTGCAATTTCTTTAGCTTTTGTGGATCCAGTAGGATAGACCTGGGATATGTAACTGAAAGGGAGAAAAATAAATATATAAATAAATGTTGTGAGTAGTCATACAAGTTTTGTGTGTGTGTGTGTGTGTGTGGTGTGTGTGTGGTGTGTACTGTAGGAGTACTGAACAATAACTGTATTGTAACTAACTACAAGACTCATTTATAGAACTAATGTAAGAACGTGTCTCCATTGTATGATCGCTGCAAAGAGTTTCCATAGAAGCAACAGGTTTTGTGGTCACTCGACTGGGTCAAACCCTTCAAAGGAGGTGGCTACAATGTCAGGAATTGAGGAGTGATAATTACATTTAAATAACTCCCTATAGATATTGATTTAATAAGAGTGTAATTGAAATCAATCAGATGTCTTAAAACAGAATTAAATTAAGTTAAAGCCAAGCACAACTCTCTAAAATACAACAATCTGTTTAAAGCAGAACTTTCATCAAATATATATTATACACACACACACACACCAGTGGTGGCGCTGCAGTCATGCGCCGTACTGACTGCCCACGTCATGGCTGATACGGAGCGGGGAGCTCCGAATTCAGACTGGAGACTTCTCTGCGCACCTTCCTGGAACCTCTTGGTCCCAGAAAGGAGCACCGAGAGGACTCTGGTCTGAGTTCGGAACTCCCCGCCCCGTATCAGCCGCAGCGTGTGCAGCAGTCTCTGCTGAGCATGATTGCTTCTGACACACATACATTAGCAAATTATATATTTTAGGCAGACAGGCAGCAGGGAACAGAGCAGACATCTTGCAAAGCTGGCATCTGAGTCTGCGCTGTCCATCCCCTTCAACTCCAAGACTGGCAAGTTGAATGCCTTTGTGCCTTAAGGGACGGAAGGGACTGACAGCACAGGAGGAGAGAGCGCCTACTGCAAGATTCCTGCCGCTGCCTGCCGAAAAGGTTCTATTTCTCACTAATGCAGCAATTATTCTTGAAAATACAAGTCTATGCAGATCACTACTGTAATTCTGATTTGGGGCTATATATAGAAAGTTCCGCTTTAACACAGTGCATGCAGGAATAGTCTCCATTGCACTGCAAGGTATGAAGTAGGCTTTTCTTTTATGGTCATATTTCATTTACTTATTAATAACAAGCAACATATTGGAAAAAGATCATTCATAAAAAGGTTAAAGGGTTAGTAATGCCCAAAATAAAGTTTATTCTATATGGTAGAGTTTACAAAAATGAAATATTTGGAGAAAGTCCCATCTCTCAAACCTTTACGGTTTGAGAGATATCCTCTGCTGAAGTTCTCCCTCCCTCCCCTTCTCCTGACATCAGTGCTCTGCTGACAGCAGGAGATCCTGGGCTGGGGATCAGCCAGCGGCTCTGCAGCAGAGCAGAAATTGCGTTATTGGAAAATAATTACTTCATTGGAAAGGTCTACAAAGTGTGCCTGGTTTGCAAGCACACTTAGTAGACCATTCCAATGAAGTAATTCGGTTGCAATATCGCTATTGCAGCTCTGCTGAAGAGCCTCCTCTTGTCGGCAGACACGGATCTCATCCTTCTGTCAGCTTTACAGCTGACACCAGGAGAATGGGAACTTTAGCAGACGATCTCTCTCAAACCATAAAGGTTTGAGAGAGAGAGAGGACTTTCTCCACATACTTTATTTTTTGTAAAATCTACCATATAAAATGTATTTTATTTTGGGCATTACTAACCCTTTAATATGGAACGATGCATCATTATGCAAAGTATTGAATAACAAAAAAAGTCTGATTTGTACATACCTCCATCGCTTTTAGTGGTACGCTCAACTGGTTTCTTGAAGCCTTTTGGTGAATCGGTAACAGACAGCATTTTTCTCTCTGGATAACTCTTAACAGAAAATCCAAATTCCTTGGAGAATATAGATGGAGCTTTCATATAGGACATCTTATTTCCTTGAGACATTGAAGTATTAAGGTACATACTGTTCCCGATTCGCTTTCTATCCCCATTAAAGATCGATGTTTGGCTGTATTTTCTTTATTAAAAAAAAAAAAAAGTTTTAAATGTAAAATCACTGCAATTCCTTATGTGACACACAAAATATATTGAAACAAAGTCGTTGAGGCAGATGTACCAAGTAGTAATGCTGGAGGCAAACCAACCATAGTGGAGAAAACCTTAATTAGTTCAACATTTTAACCCCTTGAATACTAATAGGTCTCCAATGTATTTATTCTCAATGAGTCAGAGACCATTCTAGCATTCATTGGGGGAGTATTTAATTTGTCCCCATGGGGCAGCTGGTTTTGTCCAGGATTACTCCAAAGCAACAGATAGCTCGTCAGATCTTCAACAGCATATCTGCGGAAGAGTAACTACAAGAAAATAGCTGCCTTTTAGACAAGAGGAATTTATTGTATCTACTGATCAATCCTGTTCTCTTTTGTCCAACATGGAACACAGGAAACATGGGGATATACCAAAGCTATCAAGCAAGACTCCAGGGAAGGAAAGAGAAAAATCACTCAAAGCACAAACCAGTTACAACAACATTTACTTCAAGTGTCAGCGGATACCTATACACCAAATCAAGGAACAGGAAATAAACAGGTTATTTGCTAATCAACATGATGATACAAACACTGGCACAATGGCCTGCAGGACTTTCCCTCCAAAACCAGATTTGTCCGAAGCCAGAACATTGCACAGTGAACAAAATGAGTGAAGGAACCTTCCAGTACTGCTCTGCACAGACCTAATTCTTGCAGGTCCAGGATGCACACACCAATCAGGTGGAATGAGCTGTGAAGCTAAAGTGTACAGGATTCTTCCTAAGGAAGATAGCCTGGTGAATAATTGCCTTAATAGAGGTATCCACCGTCACCTTAGATATGAAGTGAATCCGATTTCCAGAATGGCTGCTTGTGAAGAATGCAGCACTTGAAGGACCTGAAACATCCAAAAGATGAAGCTCCTCCTTCTGAAAAAGGAAAGTAGTCTTTAGAGTCAAGAACCGAAGGGAAACAGAAGGCAAAGGGAGCATTCTGAAGAACACCCAGGATCATGTTCAAGTCTCACGGAGCAGTGGGGCCCCCAAAAGACTGTGCAAGGGGTGGCCCATACCTACCCAAAGGTTTTCAAATGCTGTAATAAAAAGGATACACCTTTTGGAAAAAGCACAGATAGCTTAATCAGGGTTCAGACTTCTGCTGTAAGACTAAGACCTCTCTGCAGGCCATCCTGAAGAAAGATTAAAACAACTGGTAGATGAAAGGAACACAGCCACAATCTCTGGTCTTTACACCACTTGTAAAATAAGGACCATACTCTGTTGCACGCCTTGGATGACATTGGCTTGTGAGCCTTCACCAACGTGGCAATCACAGAATTAGGGAAACCATTCTAGATGGATGCTGGCTTCAAAAGCCAAGCCAGCCATCAAAGCAAACTTCTCTACTTCAAGGCGAAACACAGGTCCCAGAGATAAAAGGTCCAGAAGGAGAGGAAGTTGAAACTACTCTGAGAAGATCTAAGAACCAAGCCAGGCGGGGCCAGAATTGTGATCAGAATAAAATAAGCCTGCTCCATCCACACTTTCCTCAATATTCTGGGAGATCAAAGGAAACATCTTTCCATGGCAGTTTCTGCTGGCATATACAATAGTGTTCACAGCAAGAGATAGAGGATCTTGGGATCTGCAGCAGAACCTTCGGTTCAACAACAAATCCATGAGATCCACAGCTGGAATACCCCACAGATGCACTATGGAGTCTAACTCTGTCTAGTTGAACTCCTGATTCCTGGATCTAAACACTGAAGCAGAAAAAAGCCTTCACCCACACAAGGATCAGCCAAACGTCTGACCACACTGCTGCACTCCTGGTCCCTCCATGGCAGCTGATGTAGGACACTGATGACGTTTTGTCACACTGAATCCACACTGACAAACCTTGGAAGGATGGAGACCAAGGAAGCAGAGCTAGGCAAATCACCCAGCGTTCCAGTACATTGATGGGCAGAAGACTTTCCTGTCCAAAAGATCCTGACCAGTGTAAGGGCCCAAGGGAACATCCTAGCCACTCAGGCTGGAATTCTTTATGACTATTTCCAAAATGGGAATGATAGAGGAGACATCTGAACCCGCCAACAAAGATCCAACTTAGCCTCACATAATAGAGACTTGACACAGGAGTGATGACACTGCTAAGTGGACAAGTTCTTCAGGATCACCAGCTGCAGCTTGAGTGTGAAATTGTGCAAATGGGACCTCTTCTAAGGCAGAAATCAGATATCCCAGATCCTTCATGTAATTTTGTTGTTCCACAACGGGAGCGCAAGTATGAATCTGGGAGGGGTAGAGCATCTGCCGAAGGAGCCTTCAAGAAAAGATCATCGAAACACAGGATGCACTGTAGATCAGCATGGATGCTGATAACAGTCTTATGTATAGGGTGGCTAAAAACCTCCCAGACACACAAATGATTGAGAAGCTTCAAGGCCAAGACAGGATAGTATCCTGTCATTTTTTGGGACCTATGAACAGGTTGTAATAGAATCGCATTAATCTTTTCCTAGGAAGAACATATACGAAGACCTGAATGTCCACCAGGTAACAAGCCATGTTTAAGAACAGATGGTCCCTGACCAGATCACTAGGAAACAGCGACATGGAGGAAGGTATTAAAGTCTATGAGGTACCCTTCAAAGATCACCAGCCATGTGTATGCGACATCTAAACAGACAGGGACATACTTGTTGGACCTGTGAGCTCATGATCAGCAAACAAAGCAAAAAGGCTGATGGTTCAAGCTATGCTCTAGCACAGGGCTTATAATTTTAAGTCCTTTGCTACTAGCCACACCTGAAAAGTTACTCGCCACTGCCAGCCAAAACATACCCACCAGGGCTGAATTTCTACTCGCCAGGGCTAAATTTTCACTCGCCATTGGCTAGTGGAAATTTTGAGCCCTGCTCTAGCAGGTTCTGAAACAGTCTGCACTCTGGTCTGTATCCATAAAAGCTAACAGAGAATATTTGCCCTGATGCATATGCTTCAGTGTTACTTTAAAAAATGAACATGTCTGTTGGGTGTAAATGTTGAGTTGGGAGGGAGACTCCTCCCCCAGAGAGCCTTCGAATGCCTGTGCCCTGTCCTCCTGGCTGAAGTTATTTTACCCTAAGGTTCCTGCGTTCAACACTGGACAAAAAAATTATAAAAAGACAGATTAAAAATAAAGGATTACTATGCCTTTAGCCCAGTGGAGTGCCTGAAAAGTACACAAAGCATTGCAGAACAATCTGTTGAACACCCCTCCGGCACTCAAAGGGTTAAAGAGGACAGACTTTGCAACCACTACCTTAACAGTGAGCACAATAATTTCACATCTGCCTGCGCCGTATTTTGTCACCTTCAGCTAGCTATTTTTGTCCCCGACTCTACAGATCTGTTTCCAGAGTATGCTGGGTGCTGTGAAGGCAGATCTAAGTAAACAATGTTGCAGTCTCCCTGCAGCAGCAAGCTCTGTATATCAAGGTAGGCTGTTCAACATTGTTTCACTGCCTTTTTTTTTTTTTTTTTTTTTTTTACACATTTTTTTCCCCAAAAAAATGTGTATAATATAATATAATATATCTATATAGCTCTATATATCTCTATCTATATAGATCCAGCACTCATCATATACACAGATTATTTATGTTAAATTACTACACTTACTAGTGCTCCATCTGCTTTGCTGCACTTCTTATGGTTTTTAAATATCTATGTATATCACAAAGTAGGTTGACTGTAATTTTAACTGTTACCAAATATTTTATTATTATGGGGAAATAAAATATGGAGCTTTTTCTGCCCTGTCATTCTTTCAGGTTATTACAGTACAAACAGTTATGAAGTGGTAGAACAGTTAGCACATTCTATGCAGAGCTGTCTGGGCATAATGGGGCACCACTGACAACATTATTTCAGTTATCATTAAACTTTTTTTTTCTCCAGAGTTGTTAAAACTCAAAACATGTCCTAATATTCTCATAACAGTGGGAGTACCATTGTTTCACCTAGGCCTACAATTTGAGGATTCCCCCCGCACAATAAATAAGGATCATTGCTCGTTTAAAGGGATAGTAATGGTTAATTCTAAGTTGATTTAATATTGTAGACATTAAAAAAAGGTTGACATTTATGCAAGTCTTATCTCTCAGACCTTTATGGTTTGAGAGATATAACTTGCTAAAGTTACCTTTTCCTGGCTGTTTTACTCAAGTCTGCCCTCTAGCTGACAGCTGCAGGTTCCAGTCATTTGACCAGACAGAAGCTCTTCAGAAGAGCTGAAATCACGCTATTTAGAAATAAATACTTCATTGGAACAGTCTACAAAGTGTGCTTGCAAACCAGGCACACTTTGTAGACCGTTCTAAATGGAGTATTTTTCTTTAGATATCGTTCTATCGGCGCTGCTGAAGAGCCGCATCTGGTCAAGTGACCAGAATCTGCTTCTGACAGCTGTACAGCTCGTCAAGCAGAAAGGGGAGGGACCAGAGAACTTTATTTTCCTATATCTCTCAAATCATAACAGTTTGAGAAATACGAATAAGTGCAAGTACTCTCTTTTAATTGTATCTACCATCTAGTTAATACTTGTTTTCTGACATTACTATCCCTTTAAGTTTGGTTATATCAAAGTACAAGCAAGTAAAGTTCTTACCCCTGAGGTGTCAGTGCACTGAACATTGGAGGTGAATTTGCTTGGGGAGGAGTCGTGCGAGATGTCAGCTGGCCCCCAGGAGTTGATGCAGTACATCCCAACAATGCTGTTCCAAACCCAACTGGGTGCTTTGTGGAATGGCCCTGGAAATAATAATATGCAAAGTTATCCAACATAGTAAAATGAAAAAAAAGAAAGAAACCTTTGCAAAATGTAACATCGTCAGAGTGGCCCTACAGCAACAAAGAGATAACAATGGTCATCACAGGTTATATCTATATACAGAAAAATAAGTACTGTATGATTTGATCCACGTTAATACTTTTGTATCCGTTTAACTGTCCCTCAGCTGAGTAGAGCTACTAACTCAATCCCACGCATACTCTAGAACAGTGGTTCTCAAGCTTTTTTGCTCAAGGCACACCTAACACGCAGTCTGGCATTTTCGGGGCACCCCTATCATTTTATGTAATTTGTCAAGGGTGTAATGAAGGTTGCAAATACATAAATATAGAGTTATTGTTAGACCTCAACTAAAATAACCATATTGTGCATAGTAATATCCTTAAATACACAGTTGGAAGTCTATATTCACATTTTTGTCATAGCATTATACATACAATGGGGCACCCTAAGTGGATATCCGTGGCACACCAAAGTGCCAAGGTACCCTGGTTGAGAAACACTGCTCTAGAAAAAGTAGCTTTGCACTATATCAAGAGCAAAAAATTTGGTTTGCAGCTCTGCAAAACCAGGGTCGTAGCCTGATCTGAATCCGCCACAGTCCGTATCTCTCCATATCATGTGCTGAAGCATAATGTAGACCAAATACTGCCAACAGGTCAGTTTACTCTTGCTTCTCCCCCCTCCATTCCCATTTACAGATGGGTAAAGCATGGTTACTGTGTGAGCATAGTGGTATATGGGAAGAAAATAACAATGTTTGATACAAGAAGTCTCTAGGAGATAAAGGATTATTGACAGGGAAAATTCAATACATTTTGCATTTGCGACAATTAAGTCTTCTCTTGTTCAAAGCCTAACCTGAGAAAGGCATGATTTCTTCTTACACTAGTCCTATAGGACTCCATCATAAGGAGCAAAGAACAATAACATTATGCTTGTCTGGAGCAAAGCTATCCCATACTGCAATGAACAGTGCACAAGCATGCACACAGCTCCTCTTTCTACCTACAAAAAGGATTCACATTGACAGTTTCGACTCACGTTTTGTTTATCGTTGATGGGCGGATTCATGAAGTTGAAGAGGTGGTTTGCTGTGGCTTTTGGATTGTCAACCACTACTAGAGTTTTCCCGTTATCTCTGCAATATGTAAGGAAGCTTGATTTCGGTGCAGGGTCTGGAACACGTACCTAAAACAACAAAAAAAGAAGCTAACTCTATCGATCACTTAACCCTTTGAATGCTACAGCTTCTCAATGTGTTTGAGATCTGTCACAGGAGTCAGAAAATAGTAAAATCGAGAATGTAGCTATATTTAACCTCTTAACGACCAGGGTCTTCGGAACTAATCTTCCCTTAAAGACCACTTTGGTCTTTGATGCGCCGGTACACATCCTCTTGTGTGTATTGGAATACCACAATGGGGACAGAGAGACTGCTCCAATCTTGGAGCGGTCAATTTAAATCCCAGTTTTACTTACAGCTCTCCAGGCGGACCGCTGTAAGTAAAATGTATGTGACGTGCTATGGTCGTCACCGGTTCTGGTCCTTAAGGCAAAAATTGACCGATGGTCATAGCATGGCACTCTGTCCTTAAGGGGGTTAAATATGAATTGTACAGAATGGCTGAAATTGGTAATAATTATATGCCATAAACCTACACAAACATTTGATAATTATATTATGAGAGAGACAGACAGACAGAAAGTATGAGCGAGCAAACACACAAACCGGTAAGCTGCTGCTGTATAAAATTATTCTACTTAAACCCCCCCCACCCCTTCGCCGGACGACTGTGGGACAAGTGGACCTGCAGCACTCAAAGGGTTGCTCACCTTTAATGCACATCTTCTGTGTTCAGATTACCATGTAGTAAGAAGTAACCTCAGTGGGTAACTCGTGGGGAAGCACTTGGAATCAAGATTTTTCCTCCTCAGGGCTTAAGATCCACAAAAAGCACCTGGACACTGAGCTAGTCACATCTAAAAGGGCATTGTCAGTTATGGTAATCCACCTAATGGTGGTATTCCATTTCTAACAGAAAAATAAAGTTTCTAAAACTATAGCAGAACTGTTCTCTTGCCTGTGTTATTTTCACCAAGGAACAAATCTTTCTGGAGCTGGTTGGCTAGTTGCAGCCAAGGAGGGAATGTAGCTCCACCCCCTGTATACAATTCTAGAATTATTCCTGCCTACTTAAAGGGGAGGAATGCCTACCCAGAGTTACCAGTAACCTGTGTTGGACGACAGAGAAAATCACATTAAAAGGAACTGGTTTCAAACTACATACCGGTTCAACCCGAGTTTGCTTTGGGGTCCATTCCTCTTCCTCATCCACATTCTGGCATATTCTTTTTGGAGCCCGAGACTTCCTGGACTGACCTGAAATTTTTTTTACACCAATTACATTTCTTCTTAACAGTTAATAAATTAACAAAAGTATATTATTAAAACAGATCTTACTGTTCTTTTTGGCAGTGTTACACATCTTTTCATTATTGACGAAGTTCCTATCAACTTTGTTACAGTTGTTTTCCATGTATTCATTCACAAAAAGGACATGTATGAGGGCCGGGTCAACTATTTTTAAAGCTGGCAGCTAAAAAAAGAAGTAGACGGAGGCTTAAGATAAACACTGCACACCTATTAACACCATTCATTAACCTAAAAATGTAATTATGGGAGAGACATGAAGACATTTGAACCAAGAAGAGTTGGAACAATTCTGGACCAAACAGAATGCAACAGAGAAGGAAACAGATTCATAACATCCCGTCTCTAGGATAAAAGGCTTTAGGCGTTCTACATAAATGAAAGACTGCATGTATGCTCTATGATGCAGCTGGTTTGTGTCACAGTTTATACACGTTTGCCTTTATACTTCTGCCCCAAAATTTTAAAGTGGAGGCTCACATTGGTTGTATTTTTACAACCCATGTCTGGCTTGTTTCCCAGTGCACAGCCCTGCAGATTGTTGGCATTTTAGAAATATAAGATTTTTGTGCTACATACTTATTGGACACAGGGACCAAATGGGTCCTTCATGAGGCACGGCACTCAGTGGGCAAAAACAAAAAGTCCCTGGAAGAGACAAACTCCTCTCTGACCCCTGCATGGCACTGTCCACCTTCAGTCTTCATGTAGCAAGGCAGAACAAAGGCCAAAATGACTTGTTTCTGTCTCCATTCTCAGTGACAGGATATTAATAGTATTAATTAATAGTATTTCAAAGCACTGTTAGACACCCCTCTGGGACACAAAGGGTTAAAGCAGGCTCTCTGGAAAGCACTAAAATGAAAACATGATACGTTGTTGGGGGACAGAGTACTGTCCAATTTAGGATATCAAAAGTTAACAGTATTAACACTGAAAGACCTCTTACAAACTAAGAATATTTACCTGTTCGCACTTTATTTCCAAAGCTTGAGCAGCACACCTGCAATTTAATATGGTTGCAGTAAACCACTGGGCTGAAGGATCCATGCTATAAACCCTTATTGGCCTTCCAATTATAGTTCTGGTACCTGGAAGACAAAATTTGAAGCTACTTTTAGCAGATTCATATGACCATAATCCAGGTTAACTACACAGATACATAATTCATCATGCTGTGTGCCTGTGTTGCAATTACTGCATTCAAACAGTGTAAAAAAATAAGACCTAGTTCACTAGGGGGACTAACAGTGTTAATAATGCTGCACTAAAAGGGGGGGGGGGTGCTGCTTAAACTAGCAACCGTCATCTTTCGTAAAGCCATCCAACAGGACAGACTACAACTTGGGATGTTTTAATGTATCGGGCACATCAAAATGTCCACATGCCTGGACTCCACAGCAACCCACAGGCCACTGCACAGGTTTTTTCCACATGGGCAACTCCAGAAGTGGCAATGTTGTTCCCAACCTCCAATGACTGACAAACAGACACGGGCCAGCCTTGTGACGCCACCTTTCTCCCACTAGAAATGACTGTAGTGGTTATGCAGGAAACTGGATGTAAGAACGGGCAGCTTGGCATGCGATAGAGCAGCCAATACCCACTGCACCTCAACACCAAACCAAGCGGTTATTTCTGCTCCAGTCTCAAGAAGATCAATAAGCTGGTAGCTGTGAAGTGAATTTGGGGACCAAATCTTATCTAGTGCAGGGGCTAATGAAGGGACCCGGAGTATGAATTACCAGCAAGACATTTTTACAGCTCTAAACAGTGATATGTGAAGATATCTATGCAAACATCATTGTAATGTTTGCCCCAAAGTTCCACCACTTTCTTTGGGCATGTGTCCTACAAATATAGATGTTACCCACCTTCAAGCAAACGACTTTCATCCACATTTTTTCTTATTAAGTCTTGAAATGCTCTGTTAAATGTCCGGTTGACTTGCATGAACTGCTTTAAGGTCTCACGATCCTAACAAAAACAAGTTTGGGTTAATATAAAAGTGTTTCCAAAACCTACATCTAAAAAGGTCCTTCAAAAAAGTGGAGTAAATGCACCATAGCTGACAACAGAAATAAAACTCCCATTGATTACAATGGGCCAGTTAACCTATGGAATGCTAGGAATATCTCCAATATATTAGAGACTTCCCTATTATCCAATGGCTTAAAAGTCCATTTTACATGAATGGGTAGTTATATCTGTTCCCCATGGTGAACTGCTCCACTGCTTTGAACATATGGGCAAAAAGACGTGACACCAAACTGTCAAACCCCCCCCAAGGTGATGAAAAAGGGATTAAAGTGTGATTACCCGTACTGGTTTCACCAACTCTTTATCCAGAAACACTTTATTTTTATCTCCAAGAAACTGTATGCAGGCAGTCTTTTCAAAAGGCGTGTTTTCCACCAGGCATTTAAAGGTCTGTTTATGAAAGAAATGAGTTAGTGAGAGGTGCTGCTTTAGTCTATGGATTAAAATGTGCACACACATAATTTCAACAAGCAACACAAAGTAATGTCACCCTTAGATTTGAAATACAAAAAGTTGTAATTAACTGCAAAACAGACAATTACAAAGTGCAAAATGTACATGTACAGCAAAACAAAAAACCCTGAACACTGAAAACGTAGATCTCTTGGTGCTACAGAAGATTTCAATGTGCTGCAAAATAATGCTTTAGAGAGATCTAAAATTAAATCTTGGTTGCCCCTTGCAATAAAATTGTCTGAGGGAGAGAAAGGTAGAAAAAGTCCCGAAGTCAATCACTACGTTTTGACAAGTCCTGTAGAAATAGAGGATTTTTGCATACTTCGTTAAATCCCTTTTTCTGTTAGTCCATGTGGAATACCGGAACCAGAGGGCAAGGCACTTCAAAAATAGACAGGTCCTATGAGGTGGAGCCTCCCCTTAGTTTCAAAGTATAGCAAAGTAGCATAAAAAAAACAAAAGTGAAAGGAAAAAAGGAAATCCCCTGAACACAGACCTCAAGGAGACCTATCCCTCTGCCTGTGGCCTTAAACCACATTCCTTTTTCTCAGAGTGGGAGAAGACCTGTGTTTCACAATGACTAAGAAAAGGATTTGACCTTAAGGTCACTAAAATCCTCCTCTCTCTTATGGTCAGTGTGGAACACAAGAAGCGTGGTGACATATCAAAGCATCCACCAATATTACTAGGAGTGTGGTGGGTGTCAACGGACAGCAAACTTATACATCAAGCAATTGTATAAAGAACAAGAACTAAGGTTCAGAATTCTGCATAGAGAAAGGTCCTTTACAAGGATACTAATGTTTCATAATAAAAGCAGCTCTAATTAATCATCATAGTATTTGGACTTTGGAGAGTGTTATTTCAATTCTGTCAGAGTTGTAGTTCAAGAGTAATTCAATGACAAAGTATCCCCTTCCCTCCCCTTTTACTGATGTAACACTGTTCAGCCAGATCAGAAGGGAGGTGCCCAGGTAGACTGCAGAGAGGGACAATCTTCAATTAAGATAAGGGAAAAAGCTGAAAAACTTGTCAAGGGGGCAGGGCTTTCATTGTTCTTATAGGAAGAAGATTGTCCCCTTCTGTTTTCTGTCTGGTCTATGGACTGGATTCCACATCCGAGAAGAGATGGCTTACACTAGGTAAAAGGGGCGGGAGGGGAAACTTTGCTTGTGAATATCTCTTAAACCATAAAGGTTTGAGAGCTAAGACTCCTATCGTTCATGTTTTTTAATGCCTACAAAACAAAATAAAGATAAAACGAAGTATTACTTATCCCTTTAAACAGGCACCGCTACATTAAGTTCTTTCAATCAAAAACTGGCCTCAGCCAAGCCCATGACATGACAGCATTTGGTGAAGGTGTGCAAAGATCATGTTGCCACCTTATACAGCTGCTAAACAAAGGCCTGACACCTGTAGACCCAAGAGTCGCCCACTCATCTGGTGGAGTGTGTTGCGACACAGAATAAGAACAGGTTTCTTGATGAACACGTAAGCCTGTCATCTATTGGCCTTGATCCAAGAAGCAATGCTAACTTTGGACACAGCCTGGCCTCCTCGAGCAAAGTGTCCCCCTCCCACCCCTTTTCCTGATGTCACACTGTTCAGCTAGAGCAGAAGGGAGCTGCCCAGGTAGACTGCAGAGAGGGACAATCTTCAATTAAGATAAGGGAAAAACCTGAAAAGCTTGTCAAGGGGGGCAGGGATTTCATTGTTCTCATAGGAAGAAGATTGTCCCCTGCTGTTATCTGTCTGGTCTATGGACCGCATTCCACATCTGAGAAGAGATTGTTTACAGTAGGTAAAAGGGGCAGGAGGGGGAAACTTTGCTTGTGAATATCTCTCAAACCATAAAGGTTTGAGAGATAAGACATATCATTCCTTATTTTATTGGCATTAAAAAAACATGAAGTTAAAAAGAAGTATTACTATCCCTTTAAAGGGATAATAATACTTTAAATTTTACTAATCCCCCATCTTGTAGAACTTAAAAAAAAAAAAAAAAAAAAAAAAAAAAAGATTTTTAATGCCCTCAATCACATCTCTCAAACCTTTATGGTTTGAGAGAAAATATATTTTAAATTCCCCCCCCTTTCCTGGACATCAGTGTCTAGCTGTATGCAGGGGAATCCGATCCTGGGGCCACCCGGAAACCAAGCACACGTAGGAGACCATTTCAGTGAAGGATTTTTTTCTTCATTAATGCGATCTCAGCTCTGTTGCAGAGCCCCAGAAGGTAGTACGACAGAATACTACTGGAGTCAGCTAGAATGCGAATCTCAGAGGGGGGGGGGGGGGGGGGAAGCAACGACAATTTGAAATAGATTTTCTCTCAAAACATTTTTTTTTTTTTTAATAAAAGGTTTGAGAGATGTGATTGGGGACATTAAAAACCGTTTTGTAAGTTTTACAAGATGGAGATTAGTAAAATTAAAGTATTTCTATCCCTTTAAGACAGCTCCTGCTTGCAAAAAGGATCAGGGCAAAAGGAATGAACAACAATTTATTGGTTGATGTGAAAATCCAACACACACTTGGGCAAACACCTCCGTGAGTATGAAAACCTTATCCTGGTGAAATGTCAGGAAAGTGACAAGATAAAGAACAGATACAATACCCAAAAGAAGGTCATCATAAGCATAAAGAGATGCTCGATAGTGTTAGGAGTTCTCCAGAGGCCTCCTAAGTTCACATCCTACATAGAAATGGGATCCCTAAACGTAAGGTAGGAGTGAGCCACCCCAAGAACAAAGGTCTTGATGTCAGGATGTAAAGCGATGTTCAGACTGAGAACTCAGACAGAGACCCTTGTTGACACCATCTTGAAGGCTCATAGGAAGGCTGAAAGACCATGGGGAAGCATCTAGATCAGTGCACTACTGCAGAGTATGGACAAGATCCTATGATAAGCCTTAGACAATATGGACTTCCTAGCTTGAAGCACCCGAACAGCCAAGTCCGACTGGCAAAAATGGGGCAATCAGAATGACTTTAGCATTAAAACTCCCAAGGACACGTGGCAGTAATACCCCCCACCCCATTTTTTCTGCAAAGCCATATGCTTGGACAAGCAATGGGATCCACAGTATGGGTGCCCCTCAGACCTCCACCCCCTGCATACAATTCTAGAATTGTTCCTGCCTACTTAAGGGGGCGGATCACCTACCCAGAGTTACCAGTAACCTGTATTGGATGACAGAGAAAAGGAGAGAGAAGGTCAAACCACTTAGGCAAGTAGAGCAAAGCAATGGTTGGATACCTATCTGCCACTCAGATGGTTATACCAGTGATTCAGATGGACAGCACTGATGGAAATGGAAAATTGTCAAGGCAAAGCATAGAAACAGTGTAGGGGACACACACAATTCTGTTATTTAAACAGGACTTAAAGCAAAAGTAATGTTGCACAAAAAAACCCCAGCACTGATTAATCTTCCCAGTATATGGGCCGTGGAGAGCATTATTTCACTACTGTCCAAGTGTAATTGGTTAAGTATCCCCCTCCCGTCCCTTTTACTGACTTAACACTGTAAAGACCATTGGAATGGATCACAGAGAGGAACAATCTACTGTGAGCATAAAGAAAATCATGCCGTCCTTCATCAAAGGGTCAGGGTTTTCCTTTTGCTCACAGCAAGTAATTAAAGTTAAAGCTGAAAGGTACAGGGTTCTACAACAGGAAGTGGCCAGTAGCGGCAGATCTGATGAGACTAACATAAAGGAAGGAACTTGGGCTGTAATTAATAAGCTGCAGTGGTGACATTATGGAACTAATTGGGTCATGGATGAGAATTAAAAGCCCCTCAAATTCCCAATGATTTAAATTGGGCTTTTAAACCCTTGAATGCTGAAGCTGTCTCCAATGCATTACGAAGAAGTCGTTGGTGACATCACAACAATCTTATAATATACCCCATTTAACCCGTTGAGTGCCAGAGGGGTATTGAATAACCTCTCACTCAAAGGGTTAAGGCAAGGGGAATTTATATCTGTTCCAGCTGGTTTCCCGCAGGTCTACTCCACTTTCCATGCATGTGGCCCAGTGCATCAATGCACAAGAAAATAAAAATGAAGATTGCAGACACATCTCACCAAGGACGAGTTTAATAAAAACAGCTGTACTTTCAAGCAAAGCAAAATATAAATCAAAAGAAAATAGAGGAAATAAACACTTACCATTGCAGGGCACTGAACAGAGACGGAAGGGTTACTTGGACAAACCCTGTCAGCCAATACCAAGCTGTGCTCCACCAAAAACAACTGAACCTCAGCACCATACAATTCCAGCCATATTCTATTTTCCCAGGGCTCATCTTCAAACTCCAAAAATATCTAGAGACAAAAAAATGAGACATAATGAAACGTGATCAGATAAATTATGTTACGACTCTTGGTGAGCAAAATATATTTTATTAGGAATATATTTATTTCACATATACAAACACACTAGCGATACTGCCCAGTTTCCCACAGGATTCCCCTTTGGCTCAACTGCGATGCAGATGTGTGGCAAATTGGAAAGGGTAAACCCCCACATCTATCCGCAGTGAATTTGACAGGAGTGGCCAGGTGGTGGTGGTGGTGTGTGTGTGTGGGGGGGCTAGCATGTCAAAAATCACTGTCCCATGGCGATTTGATGTTATGGGCAGTCTGTCCCAGTGAGAGGCAGGCATCGAACAAGAAACCCTTAGGATTCTTAAATCTCACACACACACACAGACACACACACCACTCTCATTTAAGAAAAAGACTGTGCCTGGGTGCTACTGCAGAGACAGAAATAAAAAAAAAAAAATGGAGATATGCAAGAACTCACAGATCTGAAATACGTATTCAATTGAATGTCAACATTTCTACCCAAATCTCAGTTAAATTGAATTCTCATTTAAGACCTGTCAGTGCTTGCATATGTCTAGTTATATTATATATACACACCCCAATTAATTTTTTCTTGGGGGGGGGGGGGGGTCTTTTCTGCTGAATTCATCTGCAGATGCCTCTAGTATTCAAGGTGTTAAAAGACACATCCATACCCCAAAAGTCCATAATAGATTTATTTCTGCCCAATAATGTAATGCAGGAGATGGCACAGGCCCACCAGCTAATAAAAGGATTACAAATCCCACCATCATTTGAGGTGTAGTTTGTACACTACAGGTTGCAGACGACAGACCAAAAGAAGATGAAAAAAGAAAAAACAAAGCAAAATGCTAGTGTTTTAAAGACTTATTTCATGGATTTTTTCTTTCCATGTTAACCCTTCAAGCAACAGATGGTTACACAATGCATTGCAACTAGATGTGCTACCTCTGGTCCTTAATCGTTAATTCTACTAGAGAGACACTTAGCACTCTTTCCCATGCGTCCTTAAACGTCCTGTGGATGTGGACTGTATGTGCCCTCCCCCCAGCTGAACGAGAGAGCGAGTGAGTGAGCAGCACAACCTCCAAATGTGACTCAGCAGAGGGGGAGGAGACTATAGTAGTGCCATGTGCTCTGCTCCTGGGTAAACACACACACGCTTCCTATTTAAATTTCATTCATGTAATCAATGAAAGAATACATTTCAAGGGAAGATATCACAAATGACAGATCGAGTTTTCTACAAGGCAGACACAGCAATTAGTTTGAGCTGTAGCATTATACTTGATTGGTACAATTTCTAAACTGAACGCCTTGTTTTCTATACAGCAAACGTCCATGAAAGACATACGGGCAATTAATGCTTATTTTACACAATTAAGTTTGTACTTTGGAACAGTTTCTCTTCTTGTCCCTTTAAAATTTGAAATAGACTAAAAGACATTCATTCCTACAGTATACACTGATTAAAGGCTGGCAAACATGGGCACTGGCTATAAATTATTGGCATTTGTTCCCATCCTCCAAAAGACTGGTTGATCTATGTTGGCAATGTTGCCAGTCTGCATAGTAGCCCATAGGCCTCCATGCTGATCTGGTTTGGTGAAAAATGGACGTGGTGAGCACATGAGAAAGGGTGCCTTTATTACAGTGTTAACCCTGCTCTGAAGTTGCCTATGGAAACCAGGCCTTCATTTATCTAAAAGAAAAGACCTTCATATGACACTATATATCTTTATATTGCATTCATTGTATATTGAGCGCTCTACTGAAGTCTAATTTTAATTCACACTGCTTCACAATAGGCTTCAACATTATGAATGGCTCACATGTGCTAGTGGGGTTTTTCGTCACATAATTAACTGAAAAGCTAGCAAGAGACCAAGATGACATAGCAGGCTCCTGCTTTATAGACACTTATTAAAGGATATTAAACAAATTAGGAGCCACTTATTCTAAAGGATATAATTTCAACTGTAAAATGGGTAGGATAGGGTCAATAAAAGTCCCCTTTAAAGGGATAGTAATAATTCGTTTTATCTTTATTTTGTAAGCATTAAAAAAAACATGAAGAACGATATAAGTCTTATTTCTCAAATCTTTATGGTTTAAGAGATATTCACAAGCAAAGTATCCCCCCCAGTTCAGAAGGGAGGGACACAGGTAGACTGCAGAGAGGGACAATCTTCAATTAAGAGAAGGGAAAAAGCTGAAAAACTTGTCAAGGGGGGCAGGGATTTCATTGTTCTCATAGGAAGAAGATTGTCCCCTTCTGTTATCTGTCTGGTCTATGGACTGGATTCCACATCTGAGAAGAGATGGCTTACACTAGGTAAAAGGGGCGGGAGGGGAAACTTTGCTTGTGAATCTCTCTTAAACCATAAAGGTTTGAGAGATAAGACTTATATCGTTCATGTTTTTTTTAATGCCTACAAAATAAAATAAAGATAAAATGAAGTATTACTATCCCTTTAAACCCCTGGCTGTGCCTCAGACCAGACCAGTTTCCATATCCCTAAACTCTCAGGTTCTCTCTTGGTTTTCGGTGCAGGGCACAGAAATATGAGCAGCTGGGTGACATCCGTACCTTACTTGTCGCTCACAGGACAGGATGGGAGAAGTTCCAGGGGAGCCAAGCAAGGCATCGACAACATCCAGGAGAGAACGAAAGGAATGAGCTATGGAAAATACCATCAAATTGGTCTGATGGCATAGCCAGGTGTTAATAAAACTTTTTACCTTATACTGCCCCTTTCAATCCTTCAATGCTAAATCTGCAATATGACAGACCTTTAGCAACCAAGAGTTCAACATAAAGTCACCCTAACAATTCATTTGGAATAAGCTTGATATTTCAGAAGTTTTGTGTATCAACCCTTTGAGAGCCATGGGGTATGCATTGCTTTGCAATCCCAATGTGCACTCAAAGGGTTAATGCATGTAAAGAATCAAATACCAGCCTTTCTAAGTAGGGCAGATAGCAATCTCATTAACAGTATTCTCTCCAGTCACTTATTAGGACACAAAATGAGTCATCAGTGGCTGTAAATAAACTGGGACAGAATAAGATAACCAGATTTGTGTTCTGCTTACGGCATAATATTCTTATCGCCTACTTTTTAACACAGGCACTAGAAATTCACAGCATATTTACTTCAGGACCCAACTTCTTTTTTAAATTTATAGTGAAACTCATTTTTTACTTCAAACAGTTTTCCCAAGTGCATAAGATGCAAAGTAAAATAGCCTATACTTATTTTTCTTGTCCCCCCCCCCCATCATTTAGACTTTAGATTGTGACCTCTCTCCTATTGTTTCTAGGACTGCAACACTTATTTACTTATTGAAGGTACTGCATACACTGTGTGACACCATATAAAGTTATATATATACATTGTCACCTATTTAAACACTTGTGTTCCTGACAGTGAGCTCCTTGAATTTATGTTTTACAAACAGCTTTTTGTCAAGGACATTGATGAGATAGAACATAAAAGCCTTCGTCCACTACAGCAGGGCTCAAAATTTCCACTCACCACTAGCCAATGGCGAGTGAAGATTTAGCCCTGGGGATTAGAAATTCAGTCCTGGTTGGTATGTTATGTCTTGCAGTGGCGAGTAACTTTTCAGCTCTGGCTAGTAGCAAAGGACTTCACATTTTAAGCCCTGCACTAAAGTATATAGCCTACTCAGTACAGCAGAGATAGTGTTACAATGTAGCACTATTCCTAGTTTCATAGTCCTTGACAAGGAAGGTATATGGGAGAAAAAAAAATTCAGGGAACGCCATGTTAAGGACAAACATACAATTAACTAAAAGCAATTTGACTTTACATTTTGCATTTGAAGAATATGTAAGTCAAAAAAGTAGATTGACTCTCACAAATATTTATGGACCAGGAGTGCAACACACACCCCTCTGCCCCTTTAAGTGTTAATATTTTTCATTTGCCCTACTTCCACAGATTCAAGATCTTTGATGGCATACTTTTATTTATTAATTTTTTTATTTTTTTAATGTGAGCATAGAAAGTTTGATGCATTGGTTTGTAACAATCTGGATACATCTCTGCCTTGAGACACCGTGGTTTAGCTTTCCTCTCTTATGTAAAAGCAGTGTCTTTTCTATACTAGCAGATGTACAGCAATATCCACAATGCCATCCCTCCTCCATGCTCTGGTCTATTCAAGTGAACAGCTGCCAGACTAATACTACTAGGCACTGTCCTCTCCCTTCTTCCAGCAGTCTGCACAATGCCGTCCACAGATTCCTTTTATAGTGTGTAATCTGCAACGCATGCATTCCTGTCCACTCCCTATTCATTCCTGCAGCTTAGCCAAGAACATCCCCAGTTAGCTGGACTGTACAGGGCTGCACAACAGGAAGAAGCCAACAGGGGTAGACAATCTGATGAAAGCCTAACATAAAGGAAGGAACCCGGGTACAATTTGATAAACTAAAGAATTCTGGAACAAACAACTATACTGGAGGAAAAAAAAGGCTCTCAATTTTCATTGTTTTAAATGGATAACTTAACCCATTAAATGCCTGAAAAGGTCTCCAGCACATTGTTCTAGATGTACACATCTTTAGCTTATGGAATACGGCTTCTGGTTGGTGAAAAGCAATGGGGTGAAACAAACCCTCCTCTCACTGTCAACAGTTATACGTGTCTACAGGTGGATGGGGGATATTACAAACACCAGGGTGGAGCTTGGGCTCCTAATATGCAACTCCGGTCTCTTAAATTTTAAGGGGGTCTTTAAATATGCTTCTATATCCTGCCTCCTAAAGATTATCTTTGGTTTCTAATTTAAGATTTAATTCGGACGAGCAAATGGCACAATTCTGGGGCAAACTAACTGCACTGTAGGGGTCACAAAACTCCAGTTGACTTAAGTGGGGTTTAACCCCTTTGAAGCTGAAGATCTCTAAAGCATAGGTAACAGCCACAGTCCTCGACAGCTCCCAAGAGACTAAAGTGGATAGATCAGGTCAATATAACTGAAACACTAGTGCTCAGATGAGAAGTTATGCAATGCTGGTAGCTCTCGAAGAGAAGCACTGGCTATACCCTGCTGTAATGCAAACTCTCTAACATTCAAGGGGTAAAAATCCCCATTTAAGTCAATGGGAAGTGTTAGGTTTTCCTAGGGTGCAGCTTATCTGCACCAGAATTAATCCACTTTTTCTTCTCTGTATATGGCCCTAAATGTGTTTTTAAAGAAATGTAAAATTGCCTTGACATATAAAGGGCATGTTGCAACTCTTCTCCTTTAAATAGTAAAACTCTACTGGCCTCTTAAAATTAGAGCTTAACACTTTGCATACAATTCTTCACTGCAAGAATAATGAATCAACGATTGATTTGCAGCACAGACCTTGAATCACCTCCTAGTTTTCTCCCACCCAATTAAAGGAGAGCTGAAAATGAAAGAAAGGCATTGAGTGGCTGACATACAGGAAGTAGAGAACCGAAAGTTCCCCTCTCTGAGGAATCCATGTTACGTAATCAAGCTATGCAACTTGGGAGCTAAGGCAATACATGTATCCTTGAAGCCACTTTACAGAGAAACAATGGCTCTTCGTGACTAATATGGCTTTGCAGAATCTTCTGAAAGTCATTTGACTAAAACAAACATTAAAAGGGGAACGATTTTATAATTCTATCTACTGTTAAGACACATTAACGAGTTCTCTGTTTTGTGACATTCAATGTTTTGACTGTTGCATTCATGATTAACTTATTTACGAGTTACATCTCTTTCCATTACTACGTTTGCAACAATGCAATGGGATGGCTGGGTCCTTCTCCATAAAGATGGGGGGGTCAACTATTAGACCTCCAGCTCATGGGGGGGCTACAAAACCCATCATCCACAACCAGCCAAATGCTGGATGCAGATGATGCGAGTTGCAGTCCCCAGCAGCTAGAGGTCCGACAATTAACTGCCTCAGGTATAGAAATCTATTGGAAATAGTGAACAATACAGCACATCTAGAAAGACAAAAGTAGAGCAATTCTGGGGAAAAATAAAAGTGTGTGCAGATACGAATTTGCCTTTTAACACACTGAATGCCTGGAAGATCTCAAACGTGTTACTTCACAAAGAGCTTGAGTCTTTGCTAGCAACTGGTTAAATCCCCAATCAAAATTAATGGTAATTTGTGAGTTCCCCATTAGAACAGTTGAATGGCTCTAGAATCTCACCACTTATGACACGTATATTCCCTCCCGTGAGTCTGTATGAGGAAACGCTAAATCAGATCACCGATTACATTCCCTGGTTTCCACCTAGAAGAAATCACTAGCGTACAAAGCAACGATTTCCAGCTCATTGGGGGGAGATGCATGAAGGTGTGATAAAAAGGTGATAAAACAGATGATTTCTCCAGTGAGATCACTTCCCCAATTCCTATGTTACTCTATGGCGCCAGTACAATAAGATTTCACCAGCTTTGGCGATCTTCGTGCACAGGTGCCATAAAAGAACATAGTATCTGGACAAATCATCACCTCTTTATCACACCATAGTGTGTAAGCCTCATACGTCTTACACACAAAACAATGTATGAACAATTCTGAAGAAAAGCAACTAAACATGAGACATTACAATTCCCAACGATTCCAGTGCAGCTTTTACCCCCTTAAATACTCCTGTTTTACACACAAGGCCCCAAATCTCCCCATGGAATCAGACACCACAGAATCTCATTCTATGCCAAATGCTACAACACAACTAGATTTTTTTTTTTTCCTTGAACAAGTCTTTATTTAAAGGAAGAGATGAACAATTGTGGAGCAAGCCAACAGTTACAGGAAATAAATATTCCCCTGATTTAACTGGGGCTTAACTTCTTGAATGCTGCAGAGGAGTCCTACTACACATGACACTCAGAGGGTTAACCCTTTGCATGACAAACTGGTATCCAAGGCATTGCTTCGCAATACGTTTAACATCCTTTGGCCATTAAAAGGGTTAAAGCAGGTTTTAGACCGTATTGATCTCTACATTAGAGACACATCTGCAATTTTAATCCTTTCAGTGTAAGAAATTTGGTGGGTCAGGCTCCCACTAGCACAAATAACCCCCCCGTTTAAATGCCAGAGAGGTTATGTAACAAAGCAATGCATCGCAGACCCCTCTGGCACTCACAGGGTTAAGTCTAAGCCAATCCTCCAGTCTGATTATGTGAAAGCGTAAATAAGCAGTAACCTTCCTCCAGGTTTCAGTTCCACCCCTAGCACAGCATGACTCACACGGCTAACAGTATCCAGACACTCCTCTTCCCTTATATGTACAGAAGAAGCCACCAAGAATGTGCTGCACTTGATAACAACCCCCTCTCTTTGTCAAGGCAGACTGCACGCTCTCACAGAGGAAGGACGAGCTTTCAAGTGCAGAGCGGTGGGGGAGGGGAGATAAAGGAACAGCAGCAGCACACAGCTTGCAAAGGGCAGGCAGAGCAGAAACAGTGCAGGCTCTATATCTCTAGGGCTTATGGCAAGAGGAGAATGGAAAGAGAATACCAAATTCAGACGAGTCAAGCAGAGGCTGCATGATCAGTGTGCAAAAGATTTTGTAAGGATGAACAATAATGGACCTCATCTCATCAAGTTAAAATGTGCAATTCTGGGGTAAATGAACTGCAATACAGTGAGGGGGAAGAGAGAAAGGAAAATCCCAGCCAATTTAAATGGCACTTTTATCACCCTGATAGATTTTCAATATAATGCTTCCCAATGTGTTGGAAGATTCTAGAATTGTAGGAGTTAAAAGTCTGAATTAAATTATGTTGTAGTTGGTTTGCTCCAGAATTGCACCTACTGAGCTTGAACAGCGACATGAGTAAGAGCAGTCTCAAACCTATGCATGTCAGTGGAACACCACATGTCCTGCTTGGTTCAAATGATCTCATCTTTATTTATAAAGTGCCAACAAGTTCTGCAACAAGATACATGAGAAAATACATTGTGATGCATACAAACAAAGGCGTCAACTATTGGAATAAAAAGCGAAGGTCATGTTCGCAAAGAAACACGTAGTTCTAGGACCAAACATTGATTTAACCACTTCGTTTAACCCCTTGAAAGCTAGAACAGTCTTCTACACTGATTAGCCGTGTGTGGAAACCTCACACAGAAGCAGAATGTTTCTGAGCCGGCTAAGGAGTTGCGTTGTGTATACAGGTGCATGTTAAAACACCCCCAAAATTTAGGAGGCAGGAGTAATATTGTAGGAGCCATAGCTCCAAGGATTTTTCCAACCGTGATCTACGCATCAAGGAATTTAAAATCCACAATTAACTTTTAGGAATTTTTATTTCCTACGGCTATAAACTGGTTTGCCCCAGAATTATTCCACTTTTGTTTGTTCATATGACCTTTAACCCTCTGAGTGCCAGAAGGGTATGCAACACATTGTCTTGCAAAATTACCCTTTATTTTACATAACTCTGCAAATACATAATATTTATACTGTTAAACTGTGTATACTTTTTATGTATATATTTTCCCCACTAGTAGCCAACACCTTCTGGTCAACCGAACATCACAGCAAGATGTAACACAATGTTACACCGAGTGCTTGTTTACATTACATTTCTATATCTGTTTTCACTTTCCCTGAATTTACATATTATTTACTTACACCGTCTGTGTCCCACCTATCTTCCTCTAGACTGTAAGCTCTCACGAGCAGGGCAATCTGATCTTTTTGTTCTCTAGGTTCCATTTGCAATGTTTAAATTTCTCTGTATGTCCATTCCATATTGTATAATACTGTGGAATAAGTTGCCACTATATAAATAAAGGAGAATCCTTGCAAAATATGTAAAGTCAAAATAAAGTTACTATTCTTTAATATATCCTGCATAATATAAAGTCAGACTGCCTATACTTTTCTCTCCACTTACACGTGTGTGTGTGTGTGTGTGTGTGCGTGTGTGCGTGACATTGAACCCTCTGAATTTCTGTTTCAGGGAGCTTTCTTTGAGGGACAGTGAAAGCAGGAATGTGACAAATGTAATAAAAGTCCACAGCCTGCCTTCAGTCAAGTATAAGATACCGAGCACTAGCTGTTGAAAGGATAGTGTTACACTGTACCAACTTCACAGCCACCAACAAAGCTTTCCAGACACAGAAGAGAAGTTTTCCCTCTTTTCACATGAGGAACGAAATATGACTTACTGACAGAAAACACGGTGCTATGAAGGAGCAGTGCCACTCAAGCTCTTGGGGGACTACAATTCAAGCCTCCACTCCCCCAATTAACGCCAGCTGCTGGAGGTGCCCAAAAGACTACCTTTGTCCTAAAGTGTTAGATAATCAGGGAGTCAGTTTCTATATTTGTCTTTTAGCATGTGTTTACCTGAATATGGTGAGCAATATTAAAGTGGAACTTTCAACTTGGAGATTCCTGCTCCAAGATGAAAGAGGATTGAAAATCAAGCCATAATGGTCTGGGTTTTTTTTGTTTTTCTTAAACAACAACAAAAAAAGTAATCAGTCGTCCTTCGTGAAAATAGCTCTTATTTATGACGATGGTGAAGTCAACATAAGCTTCTCACCACAGACATTTTTACAGTGCTGGCTGTCCCTCCTAGCTTCTGATTCCTGCCCAACAGCCAATAGAAAACGCGTTTTGATGACATTAGGACAGGGGAGCACTGCCAATCATGCTATATCAGTCAAGATGGCAGCGCTATCCGTCACTAATGCCACTCTCCTTCAGGAAAGGTATGGGCCCCATGACATGCTTTGCAATGGGTAAAGTCTGTTTTGGACTTCTGCACCCTCTCTGAAACATTGGGGGTGGGTTTCAAGAGATGCTCGTTCCTCTTTAAACTCAGTTTAAAGGGGTTGTTTACCCTCTTCACAACTTTGGCTAAATCGTTTCAGTACTAACAATAACTAACGGAAAGTGTGTTTTTTTTTTTTTTTAAATCTGCCCGTTTGAAGAAATTCTAAGTTTACATGCACCTCTGTTCCTACTTCCGGCAGACAGTGATGACCGGATGTGGACCGTAGTCTCGGCTTCCATCCAGCCTCCTCCGATGACGGATGCTGTCTGTCTCTAAGCTGGAGCACTTTCATTGGCCAGAAATCGATCTCTGCCAATGACAGTGCTCAGCTTAGAGACAGACAGCCTCCGTCATCGGAGGAGGCTGGATGGAAGCTGAGACTACGGTACAGATCCGGTCAGCACTGTCTGCCGGAAGTAGGAACATGTAAACTTAGAATTTCTTCAAACGGGCAGATGTTTAAACAAAACACACTTTCCATTAGTTATTATTGGTACTGAAACAATTTAGCCAAAGTTGTGAAGGGAGTAAACATCCCCTTTAAAAAAAACAAACTAAAAACTGCCCCATCACATGATATACCACTAATACTAAGAAGACTACTAAAAATGCAAAAAAAAAAAAAATGTATTTAGCAGCAAGTGAATGGTTGCATACTCTATCTTTAAAAGACTAAATGATTATGTTCAAGGAAGAAAGTGTACAGCTAGTTATAACCAGACTGGACACTGTTTTTTCTGGATAAGGTACAACCAGTTTACTCAACTCCAGCAAATTCAGAACTTTAGAAGTCAGAGCAAGAACCATGATAATCATTTAAATACAAACAAACATACATTACCTGCCAGTAAGAGTTTAAAAGAGCAGGGTCTCTTGCAAAAAAATATATCTTAATAAATAAGTACAGCATGGAAGACCTCATCTGTGACATTACTAAATGGTTCCATAAAACGTGTGTATCAGACATTACCTGGCCTAGTAAACGGATCTTGTTTAACCCCTTAGGGACCCTTGACGTACCAGGACCGTCAAGGGTAAACTTGCTTGAAAGACCCTTGACGGTCCTGGTACGTCACGTACTTTTTACTTACAGCGCTCTACTGGGAGCGCTGTAAGTAAAAATAGGGCATGAAATAGACCGCTCCAAGATCGGAGCGATCTGTTTCAAGCCCCATAGTGACGCGCCGATACACGTGACAGGTCACGTGTACCGGCGCCTCAAAGTGCCCCTATGCGGACGTTATGGGACGGAAATGTCCCATAACGTCCGGTCCTTAAGGGGTTAATCCACCTCTGGAACTTTTCTTCCATTAAACCTTCCCTTTGAAAATGTCCCAAAGGGAACGTAAAGTATAACCAAGAGGGGTGGCTGGGACTAGCGTGAAAGACTGAGCAAGAAAGCTCCACCACAGCAACAAGGGAAAACACATATAAAAGATCTGTATGGTTAGTTTGGTCCTCGTGTTTCCTCATCTCTCTCTCTATAATTATATATAAAGAATAGGAAACACGAGGACCAAACTAACCATTCAAATATTTTTATTAATCCTAATCTTAAAGGGACAGTAATGTCCCATAAACCTTTTTAGAGTTTTGTAAAGCTAAATGCCACAAGTCTTATATCTCTCTAACCGCTATGGTTTGAGAGATGATATCCACTTAGGTTCCTCTTCTTCTGTCAGTTGTAAAGCTGACAGAAGGAGATCCGTCTCGGCCGACATAGCGGTTTGAGAGATAAGATATGTGGCATTTAGCTTTTTTTTTTTTTTTTTTTTTTTTTTTTTTAAGCTCTACAAAACAAAAATTGTTGTGACATTACTGTGCCTAATAATTTCCCTAGTATGCAATGGCCATTTAACCCCCTTAAGGACCAGGAAAATCTGATGTGGATTTCCCTTAAAGGGATAGTAATACTTCGTTTTAACTTCATTTTATTTTGTAGGCATTAAAAAAACACGAAGAATGATATAAGTCTTATCTCCCAAACCTTTATGGTTTAAGAGATATTCACAAGCAAAGTATCCCCCTCCCGCCCCTTTTACTGATGTAACACTTTTCAGCCAGGGCAGAAGGGAGCTGCCCAGGTAGACTGCAGAGAGGGACAATCTTCAATTAAGATAAGGGAAAAACCTGAAAAACTTGTCAAGGGGGGCAGGGATTTCATTGTTTTCAAAGGAATAAGAGTGTCCCCTTCTGTTATCTGTCCAGTCTATGGACTGCATTCCACATCTGAGAAGAGATTGTTTACAGTAGGTAAAAGGGACGGGAGGGGGAAACTTTGCTTGTGAATATCTCAAACCATAAAGGTTTGAGAGATAAGACTTATATCATTCTTCATGTTTTTTTAATGCCTACAAAATACAATAAAGTTAAAACGAAGTATTACTATCCCTTTAAGGACCGGAGCAATTCTGACCTTTTTGACTATGCCTTTGTTCAACAGCATTTTCCCTATAAGGTTTTTATTCCACCCCCATAAAATATATACGGTTTTGTTTTTACGCACAAATAGGGCTTTCTTTTGGATACCACACTTATATGGATAGCCCACCATTTATTTCAGTAAAATTAAGGAAAAAAGTTAGAAAGTTTTTTTTTTTTTTTTTCCTTGTGATCATTTGGGCGCAATGGGTTAAATTTTTAGAGAGACTGCATGAAAGGTATGATCAGTCATACCTAAAAAAATGGGCAGTTTTAAGTGGGCACTGTCCCCCCTGAGGCCTTTTTTTTTTTTTTTTTTTTTTTATTGATGACATTTGGCGGTGTATATGAGTGTAATTACATGGCTCCACAACAAATCACACTACCAATTTTGTTTCTTGACATGCTTTGTTTTTTTTTTTGTTTGTTTGTTTTTTTAATTTATTTATTTTTAACAAAAAGTATATTTTGCAGGTCAGAAATTGACCTGCATCCAGCCAGCCTCCAGCACCAGCCGTGAAGGGCGTAATACCCCCAGCTGCTGCATTTTTTTTTCCCACTAGGTGTCTCTTCTCTGCCCCTTACTTTGATTGTCAGGGACAGAGAGGAGACAGAGTCAGTATGCATTTCATACTGACTCATTCGTTCCGAATGCCGGTACATGTGAACACTACTGCAGCCATCACATGACCCAGTACAAGTGAGAAGGGCCGACGCTGAACGATCCGATACTGGAGAGCTCCATCTCAGCCTGGAACAAATTATAGTAGCGTGCACGGAGGCGTGCTGCTATCATTTAACCCATGATGGTCCTGGATGTCATGGGTCATTAATGGGTTAAAACATTACTGCTTTAATTTTACGAACATTTAAAGTTTTACTTTAACATAGTTGATGTTAGCCATTCTTTATTTTTAATCTAGTTTGAAATAGGTTGCGTAAACAGACAAAGCTAATTAGCCAGTACTTACAGGTAGGAAGTGACCGTTAGAAAGAGTTGATTACCACCATCTGACACACAAAGCTGTGCTAGCCAGTACTGCCAGTTTGCATAAACCAAAACATACTTAAAGCCAAATATTTTATAAAATAGAGCTTTAAATCGGGCATGACAGTTAAAATGACTGTAGGGGCCAGGCTTGTCATCACAGCAGAGAACCACCTCTTGATGCCTACCTCACTTTTTTTTTTTTTTTTTTTTTTTTAAATCAGGGTCAAGTGAGCTTTCTTGACTATATATTCTTGCACTGTCGTTTTAGCCTGTCACACAGCAGAGCCTGTTGCTCCACCAACTACTGTGGGACTCCAATTTCCATTATCTATAGTATTGTGTCAGCTGTAATACAATAGCGCCTACAGAGTCACAGGTTGAACGCCCCTTAAGTACCATACGTTTTAAACTCTTAGACACTTGCTTAAAGTGATAGTAATGTCTGCAATAAAGTAGCTCAGAGTCTTCTTTATTGTAAATCGAACACACTGTGCTATGTTTAAACGACTTAAGAGTCGTTTACGACATAAGAGTTGTTAAACATAGCGCAATGTGTTTGATTTACACTAGAGAAGACTCCACAATCTACTTTATTGCAGACATTACTATCCCTTTAAAGGCATAGTAATACTTTCTGTAGACATTAATATTGTTATTATTAAAGAAATAAAGCACCCGAGTCAGTGTCAGTTCCATTTTAAATGTCTATTTACCATATATCCTGATACCCCTCATGACCTTCCCGATTTTGGTTTTGGATTCCATGGTTCGAAAACTGATCTCTTTATCTGCTAAATAACATATCCAAAGAAGTGAATATGACTGCTGATTGTCAGATTTCAGGACCCCCAAAACTCAGTTCACTTCAGCTGATAGCGTTCTGTAGGCTTGTGCAATAAACCATATTAAATTTACTAGGTGCTTGCAAAACAAAGCAGTGGATGCGATTTACTGGCTGAAATCCGTTTGCAATCAACATTGGTATACTCAGGCTGCAACGTAAGCCACAGTTGCCTAGCCAATTCTCTCCAGATGCTGAGGTGGGAACCAGTCTTACAGGACAGTGGGTGAATGCAAAATGCAGATGGACTTCAGGTAAAAGGGGTATACTTCATTACAGAACTGCTGCTGTTCTTTGTAAAGTTCCTTGTAACTCGAACCAGCAGAGTGCATGAGCCCAAAAGAATGACAGCTGAAGTGGAAATAGTTTTGGAGTACTAAAATCCAACAAATAGTGTAGCATCTCTCTATGGTCAATATTTAGACGTGAAGAGTAATTCAACTTTGGAACCCAGGAAGCTGGAAGAGAATAGGAGAAGCAACAAGGGTCAAGGAAACAAGGTATGTGGGATGTGCTAGTTACCCTTTAAGCATTCAGCTTAAGTTGGGGGGGGGGGGTACCACAGACAGTACTTGTGAAATGTTTCCAACACAGAGGAGTAGCAGACCATTTACAATATTATTATTATTATTATTCTTTATTTATATAGCGCCAACTAATTCCGCAGCGCTGTACAATTGGGGAATAGACATACAGAGGTATTAAATAGTACAATCAGATGTGTAGAACAGGAGGATCAGAGGGCCCTGCTCGTGAGAGCTTACAGTCTAGAGGAAGGTAGGTTTGATATACAGATCGAGTGCATTTCACTGAAGTATATAAAAGCCAATTCAAGTTAAGTACATAGGAAAACAATGAATAGAAAGCAATCATCCAAAAATCAATGATCACTGAAGGAATACTAAGACTACTCTGTCTGCTGGGACTCTTACTGAAGCCCATACACAAACTTTAGCTTGCCGTCTAAAGTCTAAAACTTGGAGGGCGCAGCCATTCCGGACTTTTCTGGGACTCCAGGTGGCACAGCAAGCTGGGGTTATTGTCCAGTGAACATCTACACTTAAGTATTTCACTGGAACAAGCATAAAGGGCACTAATCACATTACAATGATTCTAGCTCTTATTTCTCAATACATAGCAACAAAATTAAAATTAGTTTTCTGAATAGGACTGCTTACACCTTTAAATGGATAGTAATGTTTCAGGAAAAAACTGCTCAGATTACTCTTCATAGTATTTAGGCCATGGAGAGTCATTTCAATACTGTCAGAATTGTGGTTCAAGAGTAAGTGAATGTTAAAGTATCTCCCACCGCCCCTTTTACTGATGTAACACTGCTCACCTCAGAGCAGCAAGACTGTCCAGATGGATTGCAGAGAGGACAATCTTCAGTGATCATAATGGAAAACCTGAAAAAACTGTCAATGGAGGGAGGCAGGGTTTTTCTTATGCTCACAGATTTTAGTGATAGAACGAAGATATTTACATATGCTAGCATTAAACAAAGTTACGTCAGTTTCTTTAATAAAATATTACAATGAAATTTAAACTACATATTGTAAATCCATACATGGCTTAGCATCAATTTACATTTTCTATTGTATAAGTAGGTTGTGAACAAAGTCCATGAACCCAGCCAGAAGATTTTAGAGATCTTGCAGTTGAGCTTGCCGAGACTGCTACGGTACACCACTGCTCTACTTTCAAAGACTTTGATACTATGTCTGCCGGGACCCGCAATGCAGCCCAGGCTTTTCCGTCAGGCCTGCTCAACTACAACTAGGGTATAATCCATGTGACAGTTTGAAAAGGGTCCAGACTGAAAGCATATCAATCACCAGATTATTACAAAGTGACAATTCCTTTATTAAACTCGACTGAGGCTTTCGATCACCAAATCGCATTTCAGTCTTCTTTAAATAGAAGAACTGCAGTCAATATGAAAAATCCTTGATTAGCTTCTAAAGCTAAAAGTATAGAGAAGTGAAAGTTAATATTTCTGTGACGCAAGAGTACATGAAGCCCAACAAAACACTGAGTGATTATGGAAAGGCGTGACACACCAAGATTGGTATCACACCAAACAAATATGTCACAACTTGTCTGTTGAGAACCACAGATATACACAATACCTAAAAGTAATCAAAACTTCCATTATATTGCATCACTGAGTGTTGTAGCCAGGAAGCTGGGTCAAACAAACCACAGCACACAGAATAAAGACTGCCCTGATTCCCACGGATTTAAACTGGATTTTTTTAGCCCTTGTCTTGTACAATAGGTGTCTCCAACACACTGCTTCATGATGTGCTGGAGACATCAAGAATTCATAAGGGCTTTTAACTATTAGCAAGTCTTCATTTTTCTCACATAGTGCTGCTAATTTGATCCAGAATATCTCAGGTTTTGTTTTTGAATACCGACAAGTCTCAATGTCAAAGTCATCTTCTTGTTCAAACACCTTTTTTCTAGCACTGGACAAGCAACCTGCAGCATTCCGAAACCATTGTAGGCTCTACCCACATACCCCAATTGTCAAGACACAAACAGCCACAGAGTCTGTTCCACCGGACAAAAACATTTCTAGTCCACAGATAACGTATTCTGAAAGGGCGAGTGGGGACAACACTGAATTTCTGTTAGCCAGAAGAGTAAACGAAAAGACAACTAAAGCAACCTATGCCACTTATGCAAAGGAGGTTTTAACAACATGAGTGTCTGAGTTTTTCACCAACAACCAGACTAAGAAAACATATTAAAGGCAACATATTACTAATCAATAAGATGGCACTAAAGACACAAAAGTACAACATGCTAATTTATGCAATACATATATAGACTAAAAGTAATGAACATGTTACTACATAAATTCATAGACTACATAAAATGTATGCTTTATTTTTAAGTTTAGGTTATTACATTTTGCAAGGGGGTCATTTTTTTAAATTTATTTTGTAACTATTTAATGCAAATTGGCCATGCCGGAGGTCAGAATATGTCCCCCATCATTAATTTGGACATACTCTACACTATAGGCTTTCTGAAGCAGGTCACATGCTTACAATCTGTTGAGTTCAATACTGATATATTAATGGCCTTCAGCAAATAATGAAGTACATTCATAAGCAGTCATACAAGCTGAAGCAATTACTTGATCAGATGGGTCAATCAACAACTCATACAGGTCTAGTCTATCAGCGTATCTAAAAAGATCATCATTATATTTAGAAATAAAGAACATATTCAACAGTTTACAAAAACGGGTAGTGAAACAAATATAGAACCACAATAACAAGCATACTTTTGAAGGTACAGAGGCGAATGCAAGAGACAATAGGAGAAAAAGTACAACAAAGCATCCACAGATAAACCTATGAAGTTGAACAAACGGACCCCCAAATATAATGGAGGAGTGTGGAGAATGCACCAACCACAAGGTTTGGTTATGATATGCGGGTCATTTATTAGATAACAAATTTAAAATATTTGAGGCACACTAAGTTAACCTTTTCACATTGTCTAATGAACACAAAGTTAATCCCAGTTATAGGGTCATAGTGGACGTCACCTTAAAGGGATAGTAATAGAACATTACCAAAGCAGCTCATTGTGTTCATCATCATAATGAATAATACAGTCAGCTGCTGCACTTATTGTCCAAAACTTACAATGTTATTTTACCCCTCTTGACCCTTTTCCCATTCTAAACGTTACTTCCCCTTAGATCTGAAGTCCGGTCAATTGTCCCTTGTTGTGATTTGTCCGGTCAATCTTCCCTCAGTCAGTGTAAGGAAAAACCTGTCCTTGTTGAAGGAAGACAGGTTTATCCCAATACTAACTGAAGACTGTGCCTCATTGTGATCCGATGTTGGATCTCAGAGTAAAATGCTGACATCAGGAAAAGGGGTAAGAAAGGTAAACAGCTGCATAAAACAACATTGTAATTGTACAGATTTGGACACAGAGCAGCAGCCAGCAGTAATACTCCTTGTGATGAACAAACTGAGATGCTTTGGTAATGTTCCATTGCTATAACATTAAGTCAAGTTTGTTTTTCATCGATTTACAAATTGCTAATGTTGTTTTACAGCATTTTTATGTGAGGTAAACTGAGTAACATTTAGGTTTTTTGCACTATGCCAATTCTCTGCAAAGTATAACATTTAGTTTTGTTTGAGGTCAAATTTACAACTCTATGTGCTATTAGAAATGGCCCCAGTGTGTGGGCTCTGCCTACAATAATTTGTAGAAGTGTGTGATAGCACTGGTCAATCCCATGCTGTGCCAACAACAAAGGAAGGTTAACGTGTTAAACTTATAAAAATTGCAAGCTCCACAATACAAGTATATTTTCTTTAAATTTAGCTAGACATATATTAAGGTGACAGCACCACTAAATATTTTAAAGATTAAAGAAAGTGGGACAGAAAATAATAGCAAATCCAAAGGATAGGTTACAGTTCAGGGCAACTCTTAAAAAGGCGTAGAAGTATTGTCAAAGCAGTGAACCGTGGAGTGTAATACAGTTATGACAAAAATTCATGTAAGCAGGTTTTTACTTCAGTTTTTTTTTTTTTTTTTTTTTCTTCCCCTCAGACTGAAATTTCTCTGTTTGACCTGCTTTTGCACTGTGGCTCTGTTGAATATGCAGGGGTACCAAAAATCAAGCAAATGCTTTGCAAGTGAAATATAAATGTTTTCCCTGTGAATGCCAGTGGAAAGTTGTTAAGTATTACCACCAGCGTGGTGCAGCAGAATAGAAATAACAAAACAGGTGAATGAACATAGCAGCCGCAAGCATAAAGTCAACATTTTTCAGAAAAGATTCAATTGGCCAACATGGTATCCACTGGTGGCTAGTAAAATTTGCCATGCTACTCTCTAACTTGCAAGGTCTAAAACACCACAGATTTCATTTTCACTATAAGGTAAATGATTAATCCTTTAAGAAACAGAGGTGTGTTCAACATATTGTGCACTCCTCTGGTCCTTAAAGGGTGAAGACTGGAAGATAGCCACTCCCACAAAGTAGGAGTAGTGACAGGCCTACAGATGTAAACACAGGAAAAGGTTAGTGCTTTGGTAAGGAAGCTCATCAATGTCCATGCTTCAAATAAGCAAGTGCACTACAATTTAGGATGTGTGTGAACAAAAAACAAAAAGAGTAGCCCAGCTAATTCAGGATACAAAAAGTCCACCTAAAAATAAGTTACCCATTATGCAAAATTATATATATATGACAACATAAGCATACCCCAAGAAGCATTCATCCTATATAATAATTCGCTAAAGCGTATGTAACGACAAAGTCATGCGCAGTAGAGACTGCTGCAATCATGCAAGTAGAGACTGCCCGCGCCACCACTGATACAGAGCTGGCCGCTCCTTTGGAGCATCCAGCTCTGTATCAGCTGCCGTGCAGGCAGTCTCTACTGAGCATGACTGCCCCGTGACCAGCTAGCAGTGGCACTGTTGCCCGTCAAACGGGCTCATCAACACACACACACACACACATAATATATTATGTATATATATATATATATATATATATATATATATATATATATATATATATATATAAACAAGGTCTGTGAAATGACTTAATGAATAAAGTCTTCAACCATAATAAACATTTAGATAAGAATCAGGGACAAAAGCTGCAGGATGCAGCTGCCATCAGAACCACATCATGACGTTTCTATTTCCATTAAAACTTTTAGGGCAACAGAAGCCTTCTTAACGGGCAATACCATAGGGTTACCAATACGATAGTGAAAAGTCAGAGTGTGTATAAATAGAATTACCTTTATGTCTGTGCAAGTAATATCCTTATGGGAAGCAGCTCTAATCACTCCATTTTTCCAAGGCCACTCCGAGACTGGAGTGTCTTCCAGTTCCAAATCGTTCCTTAAAAGACAAGCAAACTTCCGTCCAACCAGGATACTTATTCCCTCCTGGTGCGTAAGCACCATTTTTGCAGACACCTAAGCATAAGAAAGAAAAAAAAAAGTCATACCAATTACAAAATGAAGCAGAACTCTGTTTTGTTCTACCACTTATTGAGTCTTACAGTCTAGACAGACATTTGGAGCGTGAGCACTAGTTCCAAACAATGTTTTAAATTGCACAGTTGCACCTCATGAATAAAGAGTTAATCACTGAAAGAGTTAAATTACCCAAGTTGCTAACAAAACATTGATAAATGGGACTCCTAGAGAAAATGTTCATTTATAACAATTGCAGTGTAATTTCCCAATTTGGTCAAATGAAGAGTACTGCCTTTTTTTAGCCTAAATGCTGATGTCAATACAGATAGTAAACCAATGGTATATGGATTAAAATTGCTATTTTCATGCAGATAATTTTAGTGACCACCAGCTAACAGAAATTGGAAAAGTCAAATGACACAGCATCCTTAAGACATTCTCCTTGAAGTCTCTGACACCAGTTCAATAAAACAATACAGATAGATATGTCACACAGGTTAAGGTGGAATGGTGCTGGGCAGCAGTTTAACGATTACAATACAATTAAGATGCATGCTACTGTCAGCTGATTTGATGCCAGCACAAGGAAGACCTGATAAATGAGTGTTTCTTCCCATTCTGTAGTCTATGCCAAAGGCGGTACAACTCAACACAAATTAACACGCCCCTTCCTTTCCATATGACTGTGGCAACTCTGCAACCAGCTGACTGAATCATAACACAATGGGGTCAAGCATGGCCCTAACTAGCACAATACTTTTCTCTCTTGATAAAAGTATTATAGGTTTGTGTTTTTGATGCCCCAAGCAATAATTGATCGCATATATCAGAGGCTGACTCATAAGTTTGTAGTTAAGCCATTCTCCACCAATGACACCTTTAACAGGAAAAGGAAGTATACTGAAATACAGACAACTGCTGACTGAATGAAATAATCCCAACAAATTCCAAAGACAACATTCACCAAAATGTAAATATAATTAGCAGAGTTGGGAGGTACAGGGGGCATGTTTACAGTCACTAGTTCTATACCAGGACATATGCAATATAGCAATGACCTCAATGGCACTAAGAGTTCATATTTGCACACATTTACTTGTTGTCCAAAGTGTCATCAAAAATAAAGATTAGTGATTTCTATTGAATGGCGGTGTTGCAGCACAGTGCCCCCCCTTAACTCTGAGCTCTAATTGTCAGAATGGGGTGTACACATCATTGTAAACACTGAGTGTAGGAGTGTGTGCACTACACTGAGTGTAGGAGTGTGTGCACTACACTGAGTGTAGGAGTGTGTGCACTACACTGAGTGTAGGAGTGTGTGCACTACACTGAGTGTAGGAGTGTGTGCACTACACTGAGTGTAGGAGTGTGTGCAATACATTGCATCCCTTATAATGCGTCAGTCATACCACCTGGCTATTAAAGAGTTAATATTTTAACCAGCCCACACAGTAACTCACTTTTGGCCCCGTTTTCAAGAGATAACTGGCGTAAACCAACTTAACCATAGGGGTCAAACTAAATTACAATACTTCTCACTAACGTCAAAGGTGGAGACATCTAGCATACAATTAATTAAAAGTACTATGTAAATCAAAGGAGCATGTATTTGCCCCTTATGGGCACAGGGCATGTGCCATAATTACTCGTTTTCCTTTACAGGGCCCTATTATGTGTAAATATAAAATGAGGTGCCAGAGCGGTGTCCAACCCACTCTTGCACTGGAAGTGATAACCGAGGGGAGTATGAGTGTCGCCCACTGCCCCTGACAATGGGGACATGTTGTTAACTCATACACGGGGCAAACGGTGCTACAGCACATACGAACTATGTTTACTAGGCAGAAAGCACTATTTAGAAGTACTCACCGGTTAGATCGTCTCTATCAACATCTACCAGTTCGCCACTCCCGGTAAGTGCCAGTCAGAGAGGTAACAGTCGCCCGATCCGATGTACACGAATCGTGTTGTTTGTCTTTTGTCAGTAAGAAAACCTTTCCCACACAGCTCGGCGCAAGACACTTACTATGCCCAACCGAGCAGGACACACACATACACTGCACGAGAACAACCGCCAGGTCCCGCCCACGCCAACTCGCTATTGGCTGTCTGCGTACGGCAGGCGTTGACAACTAGGGTCCTCTGCTACACGATTGGCCAGCCCTAGGGGTTGTTCATCAAGTGCGCGTTGTCAATCAAGTGCAAGTTGTCAAGCACCCTAGCTAACGCCCACTTAACCACCTCCGCTCCTCCTGCGCTGGGAAATCTAGTTACGGGTACTCATGAGGTGCGCGTACACATATTCATCCGCGAGTACGCTAATGCATAATCGCCGGCCATTGGCCGACACGTATTCTCTGGAAAATAGTCCCTCCCTGCCCCCGATCAAAGGCTGTAGCGCGCCTCAATATGTAACTAGAAGGATAAGGCTTACATATTAATATTTTACACCACATAAACGTTGGGAATAGAAGCAGACATGTCGGGTTTCTAAAACAGTGTGCGATGGTCACTGCGACAGAAGGAGAAATATAGTTCCGGTATGCGGAAGGAGCTGTGGTGTGTGGTATGATTAGGTATACGTGCAACTCCGAGCGTCCGCAGCAGGGATAGCGTCCAGTAAAGGGGGTGGTGCAAGAAGGCAGCTGAGAGCAGGGAGGAGGAGCTCCACTCTACCTCCCGTTAGTCAAGTCAACACCAGAACGAGGCAGCCGCTTGTTTTTTGGCTGCCATCTTGTTTTTAGGGAACGTAGGGTGGAACAAAATAAGAAAGCACGATAACTTTGTTAACTATTAACGCTTCTTTTGGAATGGGTCATTTGTCATTGAGCAAAGTCTTTTGGGTCTACCCAAGCATTTGCAAGGCATACGTTTGTGTGTAATTAGCAAATGGTAAAACTGGAAGGGTCGGCTTGGCGGCCATTTTGTGAAGAAGTCAAGTTGACTTGTAATGGTGGACACGATGGGCAAACCTATGGTTACAGTTAATAAACAATATGGATGTACATAATTTTCTTTCTCATTTTAATTTATTTGATGTTGGAAGAAGAATGACAATTTTATATGTCTATTTTTATAAAGTTATTTAGGTTTAATACACAATATTCTGATGTGTAGTTTTACCCAACTTGATATTGTTGACTAGTTTGGGATTCAACAGCATCTTATAATGGATATTGGTAATGTTATTACATTTTATACAAATAGATATATGATTCAAATATATATATATGAATTAAAATGTTTATTACATTTTTAATTCTGATTTAAGAATTATGCTTATAAATGTAGTATTAAGATATATATTGTAAGGTAATTTTACATTTGAGTATACTTGTGATCACAATAAAAGTTACTCCTGATGATATTCTGAATTCAGTAATACATGTTAAAACATCTGGAATCATTACACTTTGGGGGACTGGGGTCCCCCATTTAAAGATACATCCTTTGGGGGTTCCCCCATTTACAGATAAATCCTTTGGGGACACTAAGAACCACTTGTAAAATGTCCTTCACCATGCACTTAAAAAGTGGAAAAGACAGCTCAAGGTGAAATCTGAGTGTAGTATTTCAAATATAACTATGATATTATATAACTGAAAAACATGTGAGGAAAAAATGTGGGAAATGAAAAAAATCCTTTCAGGTAATGCATTACAATGTAAACTTTTGAAGTGGTGGCCTTTCAATCAATAGAGTATCGTAGTTGTGCTTAGCAGACTCCTCCTTGCATCAAAACCTTTAATAGGTAGTGTCCCAGTCAGATCTCACATCTTCCTCATTGGTATTGGTCTCCCTCCAAATCCTCCACTATGATGACTCTATCTTATAGCTGTGTTCACCTCTGTTTCTTTCACTGGTCTTCTTGTCCTATCCTCCTAAATTCATGAGTTGCAATCATGGTACTTTCTAGTAGTATCCCAAGCAACTGCTCACCATACAATTAAATTAAAACAATGTATTGTATAAAAATGGTAAAATGAAAGGAAACAATAAATGAAATCCTGACGAAGGGGTGTCACTAAGCCACAAATGTGTTGAGTACTATACTAGCTGTATTAGTAACTTCTGGTTGAAACACAAGGATTGAGAGTAAGACTGATGCTGGTGAAATATTGTATATGGACATTGCAAGATAATGTGCTCGGTTCTGACGTTCTTGCAGATGCAGTAGCAGTTAAGGAGACAGCTTTACAAGTAAGATACTTGATGAATATAGAAGTAATTGGTTCAAAAGGATAATCTTGTAATGTTCCTTGAATAATATTAAGCTCCCATTGAAAGGTTTGTTCCTGTAAGGGGGAGTCACATGGACTGCTACTTGAAAATAGAAAGCAAAAGTATTTCCAGATCATCAAATAGTTTGCCATGAAATAGAATGGATGACATTGAACCCTGAACTTTAAGACAACTCTGCTTTAGACCTTCTCTAGGCCTGTCTGAAAGAAATGCAGATGGACAGATAACGTGAATTTAAAAGGGTGTAAATCAAGAAGTTGTAGTTTACCTTACATATTCTGTGATAGATTTTGGGCCACAGTTTTCCTCGCTCTTAACATGGTTTGAATAACAGAGTCTGAAAATCTGCTTCAAATTCCATGATGTTAAAACTAGACTGTTGAGATTTGGATGAAGCGAACAACCTTGCTTCAAAATATTTTGAAGACTAGTAGAGTAAAAATGATACCCTTATTGGCTAACTGAGTGACTTTGGATGCAAGCTTTCAAGACGACTAGGTCTCTTTTACAGGCATAATTATTATGCCCAAAGAAGAGGCTTAGTTGTCTTGAAAGCTTGCATCCAAAGCCACTTGGCCAATCATTTTAGCTCTACTGGTCTTCTGTATTTTCTATGGCTAACATGGTACCACACCATACCCATAATAAAATATTTTGAAAATTCAGTTCTAGGACGGATGGTTCTTGTAAGGTGTATACCCATGCTTGTGTTGGCCATGCTGGATCTTTTTCCTCTTTTTGATTTTCGTGAGAACTATTAGAATCATAGATATTAGAGAAACAGGTAGGGAAGTCTGTAGTTCCAAGGAATTACCGTTGCATCTACTGCTGCTATCTTGGTATCCTCTGCTCCTGTGCAATATACTATTAGTTTTGCATTGTATCTGGATTCCAAAATACCCCATCTCTTCACTAATAATACTGACACTTTCAACTGATCTAATTCCATCCATGCTCTTGGTTCCACCCTGATGGTTGACAGTATGCCTCAGGGGGAGTGTTGTATATGAACAGGATGGTTCTTCAGTAGGGTATTTTAATTAAACAGGACTTTGTGAAGAATCCTGATTTTTGATTGGTAGAGTTACTTCTTGCTCTGATTACCACCTATAAAATTATATTTGGTTGAAAATCACCACATCCTGTCATATCTGCAGCACCTTTCACCAGTGTCAGTGTTTGGACAAGAAAAAATAAATATTTTCATGTTCTTTTCATTCATCCCCAATTTAGAGACTGGTGTGTCTCTGGTCGTAAAGATATGCAATAATTTTTGTGTATGGATATTCTTATTCCTTTTCTGTAGACTGTTAAATTTCCGATTTCTCATATGGAATTGGGAGAAAGGTAAAGCCTCTATCATGGCACCTACATACAGTGTCACCCTGTAGGACTTTTTCCTGATGCAGGGAATAAAATCTGATTCACAGAGCTGATCTTCTCAGTGGGTAATGTGATTTGATGAAGAACCGCGTCCGTTCATAGTGTCCCAAAAACATCACGAGCTGGCCTTTCTTTAGATTGTTGATCCATCCATGGTTCTAGAGTGTATACATTGCTATGTGAAGGTGAGACTGCAGGATCTCTTTTGTCTTGGGTTTTATCAACATATTGTCCAAATTAAATGTGATGTTGATGCCTTGAACTTGAAGATGAACTGCTAGTTTTGCCAAGTGTAAGTTCTGTATTATCATTTGTGTAGCTCCATTTTAATTGTAAGCTCTGTGGTATCACTAGGGCAGCTGCATTTCAGTTCAAAGCTTTGTGGAATAGAAATTGTAATGGAGCTGCAAAGAGATACCAGAGAGCTTACAATTGAAATTAAGCTACACAGGTGATACTACAGAGCTTTCAATTGAAATTAAGCTACACTAGTGATACCACAGAGCTTACAATTGAAATGGTGCAACATTAGAAATACCACAGAGCTTACAATTGAAATGGAGCAACAGAAGTGATACCAAAGAGCTTACACCTGAAACTAAGCTACACTACTAGTGGTATTACTTGTGTAGCTCCATTTAAATTGTATCCCCTGTATCACTTATGTTGCTTCATTTCATTAATACCCTTTGGTCCTAGGAAGGACTGACCCACAAACAGGTCACTGCCATTAGTACATATTACGAAGGACTGCTACACAAAGCCCCTATATGCACTGTCTGACCCCCCCCCCAAACACACTCTGGTCCCCCTGGCCACTGGTTGCCAGAGCTCCCTATATACAATGTCTGACCCACAATCCCAAGTTCTCCTGTCCACTGCTAGCCACAGATCCCCATATATATGCTGAATGACCCCTCCCTAGTCTTGTTACCCTGCCCACTGGTAGCCACAAATTCCCCACATACAGTGTGTGACCACAACATCCTTTTCCCTCCCCACTGGTAGCCACAGATCTCCATGTACACTGTCTGACCCCCAGCCTTTTTCCCCTGGCCACTGGTAGCCCAGAACCGCACATACTCTGCCTGACCTCTCCAGCCATGTCCCCCTGCCCAATGTTAGCCACAAATTTCCTACAGTGTATGGCCCCAACATCTTTGTTCCCTCCCCACTGGTAGTCATAGAGCTCCATATACATTGTCTGACCTCCAGTCTTGTTCCCTGCTCACGTAGCCACATATTCCCATATACAAAACTTGTCCCCAGGACCTTGTTTACTTGCCCTCTGGTAGCCACAGATCCCCATATACACTGCCCGACCTTGTTCATCTTCACACTGGTAGCCACAGATCCCCATATACACTGCCCGACCTTGTTCATCTTCACACTGGTAGCCACAAATCCCCATATACAAAACCTGTCCCCACAGCCTTGTTTACCTGCTCTCTGGTAGCCACAGATCCCCATATACAAAACTTGTCCCCAGGACCTTGTTTACCTGCCCTCTGGTAGCCACAGATCCCCATATACACTGCCCGAACTTTTTCATCTGCACGCTGGTAGCCACAGATCCATATATACAAAACTTGTCCCCACAACCTTGTTCAGCTGCCGTCTGTTAGCCACAGATTCCCATATACACTGCCCGACCTGGTTCACCTGCACACTGGCAGCCACAGATCACCATATACATTGGCTGACCCCAAGCATTGTTCACCTACCCACTGGTTGCCACAGACCCCCATATACACTGCCTGTCCCCTCACCTTGTTCACCTGCCCATTGGTAGACAGAGATCCCCATATACATCGTATGAGCCCTCCAGCCTGGTTCCTATGCACAATGGTAGATATACCATGCCCAGATATACTTATGCTCCCTCCCCTTACCTTGATTTGGGGGAAAAAAATCTTTCTGTTGGTAGTGGAGGTGAAGCCTGCGTTGTTCTCAATTTCAGTGTGGAGTCATCGGCTCCACACTACCTCTTCATCATGGTGCCATGGAAGTACTAGAAGAGTCTCCATGCTGAAACAGAGAACAACATGGGGCTCCACTACAACTACATACAGGGAAATGCAGTTTGTAGTTTAGGCACATTACAGCCTACTCTTGCTGGGGGCCTCCATGTCTGGTGGGAGCCCCAAACCCTGCATGCCCCACACACAATGCTGGTCCCCTGCTACACCAGATGGGCCCCTTCTCAGTGATGGGTCAGTCCTCCCCTGATGAAGACTGGTTGAAACTGAATAAAATGCCTTAGCTAGGCCATAGAGATTGGTATCCTACAGTTTCCCCACATGAACATTTGTAGGAAAGAGTTACATAGTTATGCATGTGTAAATCTAGAGTAGAGACCTGAGGAGTGTTACTAAATTACTTTTCTTACTTAGAGTATTGAAAGCGATGTGCCCATTCCTTCTTCAAGATTATATATATATATATATATATATATATATATATATACATACATATACACACACATAGTACTGTGCCAAAGTTTTAGGCGGGTGTGAAAAAATGCTATAAAAAAACAGACATGTTAATAGTTTATTTTTATCATTAACAAAGTGCAAAGTGAGCGAACAGAATAAAAAGCTACATCAAATCAGTATTTGGTGTAACCACCCTTTGCTTTCAAAACAGCATCAGTTCTTCTAGGCACACATGCACACAGGTTTTTAAGAAACTCAGCAGGTAGGTTGTTCCAAACATCTTGGAGAACTAACCACAGTTCTTCTGTGGATTTAGGCAGCCTCAGTTGCTTCTTTATGTGATCCCAGACAGACTATATGATGTTAAAATCAGGGCTCTGGGGGGGCTATGCCATCACTTCCAGGACTCCTTGATCTTTATGCTGAAGATAATTCTTAATGACTTTGGTTGTATGTTTGGGGTTGTTGTCATGCTGTAGCATAAGTTTGAGGCCAATCAGATGGCTCCCTGATGGTATTGCATGACGGATAATTATCTGCCTGTACTTCTCAGCATTGAGGATACCTTTAATTCTGACCAAATCCCCAACTCCATTTGCAGAAATGCAGCCCCAAACTTGCAAGGAACCTCCACCATGCATCACTCTTGCCAGTAAACACTCATTCTTGTACTGCTTTTCAGTGAGCAAACTGTCTTCTGCTACAGCAGAATATTTCAAATTTTGACTCGTCAGTCCAGAGCACCTGCTGCCATGTTTCTGCACCCAGTTCCTGTGTTTTTGTGCGTAGTTGATTCACTTGGCCTTGTTTCCATGTCGGAGGTATAACTTTTTGGTCTCAAGTCTTCTATGAAGACCAATTCTGACAATACTTCTCCAGACAGTAGATGGGTGTACCAGGGTCCCACTGTTTTCTGCCAGTTCTGAGCTGATGGCATTGCTGATCATCTTCCGATTGCAAAGGGAAGTAAGGATGATTTGTCTTTCATCTGCTGCACTAAGTTTCCTTGGCCGACTACTGCGTCTACAGTCCTCAGCGTTGCCTGTTTCTTTGAGCTTGAACAGCAAATCTGGAAACTCCTGTCTGTCTTGAAATTTCTGCCTGAGAGAGACCTTGCTGATGCAGTATAAGTACCTTGAGCCTTCTTGCTGTGCTCAGTCTTGCCATGGTGTATGACTTTTCACATTAAACTGTCTTCAGCAACCTCACCTTGTTAGCTGAGTTTGGCTGTTCCTCACACAGTTTTATTGCTCATACACACCTATTTCTATTTCATTGAATGATTGTGATTCAATCCACATATTAAATTGATGGTCATTAGCACCTGTTTGGTATAATTGTTTAATCATACACCTGACTTTATGCCTACAAAATCCCTGTCTTTGTGCAAGTGTACCTAGAAGAATTGATGCTAAGGCTGGTCACACCAAATATTGACTTGATTTAGATTTTTCTTCTGCTCACTCACTATGCATTTTGTTAATTGATAACAATAAGCTAACATGTCTTTTTCAAAGCATTCTAACTTGACAGCATTTTTCACACCTGCCTAAAACTTTTGCACAGTACTATATAAATATATACTTCCATTTGAAAGTCTGTGGTCACTTCAGAAATTCCCTTGTTTTCCATGAAAACATTTATCAAATAAGTTGCAAAATGAATAGGAAATACAGTCAAGATGTTGTCAAAGTTAGAAACGGTGATTTTTAATTTAAATAATAATTGTTTTGTTCAAACTTTGATTCAGTCAAAGAAATTTTCCATTTACAGCAAATGTAGATATTCCATTAAAAATCAGTCTTTTCCAGCTACAGTAGTCAATTACAATATTAACAATTAGTGTAAAAGCCCGTGTACACGGGCCAAGGTCTGGGTAATGTTAACCCTTTGAGTGCCAGGTGAGTACACAATGCTTTAAGAGGCTGCTACCTCACTGCTCCATGCAGTGCAGTCCTGCGTCGCCTCACTCATGCAATGCAATCATGCGCAGTAGAGACTGGCCGAAGGTGGGCAGTCTCTACTGAGCATGACTGCATCGTGACAAATATCCTAGCAAATTATTATATAGGATATGTACACTATATTTCTGATCCATTTGATGTTATTTTAATGGACAAGATATGCTTTTATTTCAAAAACAAGGACATTTCTAACTGACCCAAAACTTTTGAATGATATTGTGTGTATATTTAAATTCATTGTGGTGCAACAAATGAAGCTAATTAACAATACTGTTGACTCTATAATTCAGCAACCTTTTTATATTATAACAATAAGTATCATCTGTTACATTTTAATTTTTTGTTAAATTATTTGTATACGTTGCTACAAGTACTGCTTGACATGAAGAGTTGATCTCTAGCCCCCTTGTCTTAAAATATAAAAAGTTAGGCTAAATAAAACAAGGTATCTACATCTACCAAAGTATTGATATATTTGCATAAGTATTTCTACATGACAATTTTGAGGCGAATATAGGATAACATTTCATTACTGGATCAACCTGGTACTGTATGTAAACTAAGAATATAATTGTAATCTCAGTGTTCAGAATTCAGATTTATCCAAAAAAAAAATGTAAATTCACTTCATATATCTTGAAATGTTGTAAGTTGCATGTTCTTTCCAAATGTTCATGCCTTTATGTTAAAGAAGCATTCTAATGTTTATATACACAGACATAACACATTTTTTGTCAAAATTATTATAAGCTTTCGGGCAGGGACCTCGCACCCAATGTTTCACTTTACAAAGCACCTGTATCCCTGTATTGTTTAAACCCTTAAATTGTAAAGCGCTGCGTACACTTGTGGCGCTATATGAATAAACATATTCATTCATTATTTGTCCTTATGTGTTTTAAACTGATAGTAACCCCTTTATTTTTGCATATTCTGTAAAGTGCAAAACATCTTAAATCCAATTGCCTGTAATTTTTTAAAATTGTTTTCTCTTCATCTTCAATATTTTTTAAACTATGATGTCTTTGTCAGTGAACCTGTTTCCAGAGAGCTTTATATCAGGGATACAATGCTGGAAAAATACAATGTAAAAAAAGACAGCATAGTGAGCACTCAGTAATGCAGGGATTGTGCTGCATTATATTACTATCCTGTTTTGTTGGTTGACTGACCAGAAAACTCACAAGCAAATACAGATCCGGGGAGTTAACTATCAGGGACATTAACTATTTGAGTGCCAGAGTGGTACAAAACGTATTGCTTTGCAATGCGTTCTGTACCCCTCTGGCACTCAAAGGGTTAAAGTTAAAACAGATGAAGCTAAAAAAGATATAGGCAATTTGACTATATATATCATGCACTTGTAAAATTTGTAAAGTCAAAATAAAGGGTTACTATCCCTTTAAGATCAACATAAATATGAATTAATCTTGACACCATAGCCTTTCCCTAACCTTTTTTTTTTTGTTTGGCAAAGTTAATTAACGATTAGTAAAATATGAGTACATTATTGTAAAAGCCCGTGTACACGGGCCAAGGTCCGGTGAGGCAAAAAGGCCGTCCTGCTCTATGTACTGCCGCTACCTCACTGCTGCCGCAATGCATTCATGCGCGGTAGAGACTGCCAAAATGCACAGATTGCGCCCAGCATTCTGTGCGTTTGGGCAGTCTCTCTACTGCACTTGACTGCATCGGACAAACATTCTGACCTTTTATATTATAGGATACTTAGTTCAGTAATATCCAGACGACTATTTTTTAATATCATTTTCTCTTTTCTGGCATGGTACCACAGTACTGGGAGAAAAATGGGCTTTATACCTTAAAAAAATGGGATCAAGATCCCCCTCTGGGACATCTATATATACTTTTAGATACCTCTACTGTTTTTGACTGTCTTTTACACTATTTAGTGTGGCCTGACTATAGCATAACCTAAAGGATACACGGGCAAGTCCAAGGCTAAGGATTCTGAGGTCACCCTAACTCCTTTTACCCATTGCTCTTCATGCCATACTGGGCTTCCTAGGGTGTATTCTAGCACCTTATGTCCCTCTTGCACTGTGGCCCGTATATCACCTCCAGATCATGAGGCTTCCATGATTTGGGGGTGACACACATCAATGGGGATTCCTCTCTGGAGGCTGTAGAGTGACTGAAGGTGACTATTTAGACTTCTCACTTTCCCTGGGAGATTACTATGAGGATAACTTGAGCCCCTCAGTGGAGGGGTCATTCGGGCGGTCCTGAAGTTCTTCATGTCTCAGAGACCTTGGATTCCTGTTTCTCTTCCCCTAATACTTTTAAAGGGATAGTAATACCTATAATAAAGTGCAGCTTCTAGTCTTCTTTGTTCTATTTTTACCACATAACACTATATTTCAATACCAACATGCTTGTAGTTCAACAGTAATTGAATCCAAAAAGATACCCCTCCCTCCCCTTCTGGCCGGCTCCCATCATTTGTGAAATCCGGTTGTGGGACTGGAAAGATGCAGCGAGGGGCAACATTCATTAAAGGGATAGTAATACTTTGTTTTATCTTTATTTTATTTTGTAGGCATTAAAAAAACATGACGAACGATATAAGTCTTATTTCTCAAACCTTTATGGTTTGAGAGATATTCACAAGCAAAGTTTCCACTACCGCCCCTTTTACCTAGTGTAAGCCATCTCTTCTCTGATGTGGAATGCAGTCCATAGACCAGACAGATAACAGCAAGGGACAATCTTCTTCCTATCAGAACAATGAAAGCCCTGCCCCCCTTGACAAGCTTTTCAGGTTTATCTTTATCTTAATTGAAGATTGTCCCTCTCTGCAGTCTACCTGGGCACCTCCCTTCTGCTCTGGCTGAGCAGTGTTAAATCAGTAAAAGGGGCGGGAGGGGGATACTTTGTAATTGAATTACTTTTGAACTATAACTATGACAGTATTGAAATAACACTCTCCAAAGTCCAAATACTATGATGATTAATTAGAGCTGCTTTTATTATGAAACATTACTATCCCTTTAAGTATAAGGAAAGCCATGCCCTCTTGACAAAGGAGGGCAGGATTTTCCTTATGCTTACTCTCTGTGCACTACATCAGGACCAGCATGATAGGTAGAGTGACACAGGGAAAAGGGGTGGGATGGGGACCCTTTCGGATTCAATCACTGTTGAACTATAAAACTGTTAGTATTGAAATATAACGCTGCTAAAAATAGAATAAAGAAGCTTGGAGCTGTACTTTAGGTATTACTATCCCTTTAAGAGATGCAACAAGGAGGTTCCAATCTTTTCTCCTCACCAGTCCTTGGGCCAGATTCTCCTGATGGAATGGAAAATGCCTTACAGGAGACTATTCCATAATTGGCACGTTTCTAATCTGTAACCCTATTAAGCTGAGGGCATATCTCTGTGGGCCACTCCTCCTACAATTGATCACCCAATTGCTCATATCACCGAAAAACACAGCATTTTGTGGCCTCTGGTTCTGCCTTTCATCTTATCTTTGCCATTGATTGGGTAACTAGGGTCATGGCTATCTGGGATGGGGTGGCTCTCCAAGGTTCTTGAAACTAATACTTATCTTTTTGAAGCAGCCTTTGATGCCGTTAGGTTTTCTGGAAAGGCCTCTGCCTTTTCTGTTACTAATTTTCACATTCTGTGACTTAAGATCTGGTCAGTGTCATGGTAATCAGGCAATGAAGGACAGGCAGCAATATAATGAATAAAACCATCTTTACTGATAATACACAGAGTAATGATAATAATGCCCACACAACCCCATATCACTGGATGACTGTCCACAGTCTTCTACCCAGAGCTGCACACTGTACCGAGCACTGCACTACTGACACTATACCGGAGGATACTGTGAATATGCCTACAGTTTTAGGATCAATAGAATCAGGCTATTGAGGTAGCTCAAGTCTCCAACCAAGGTATAGATAACCGGAGGCAACAGTGAGTGAGAACAAGACAGAGCCACAGGTACACAGATGCGAATGGTCAGGCAAGCTGGGTAATGCACAGAGCGAATTAGTCAGCCAGAGCCACAGGTCAGAACCGATGTGAGTAGTCAGACAAGCCGGGGTCATACACGGAGCGAGTTAGTCAACCAGAGTCACAGGTCAGAACTGATGTGGGTAGTCAGACAAGCCGGGGTTATACACGGAGCGAGTTAGTCAGCCAGAGCCACAGGTCCGAACGTATGTGGGTAGTCAGATAAGCCGGGGTCATGCATAGAGTGGATTCGGAGGTCAGGCGCGGGTCACAACAAGAACACATGAGCTACTAGCAGGAACACCAGATAAGGGCAATGACTCCTAGGCCCAAGGAAGTATGAACAGGAGCTACCAAGGCAGGAACCAATTAGGCAAATCAGCTCTTGCCCATAAATAAGCGCACATCACTGCATCCACTCTAGTGAAAGTTAGCAAGGCGGAAGTACCCGGAGTCCATGCCGGCTGATAGCACAGCACAGGAGCACTAGGCTGCCTATGGATACTATGAAGTACCCCCCCTTAACGACCTCTCCACCGAGGAGTAGGGTGAGCCCCAGCAGGGAAGCGGGAGTGGAAACTTTGAATGAGAGCAGGAGCATGTATATCCTTTTTGGCAACGAGGAGCGTTCCTCAGGTCCACAGTCTTTCTAATCTACCAGATATTGTATCTGGCCTTTGACCGTGAGTCCAAAATATTTTATACCTCATATTCCTCATTATCTCCAACTCTGACAGGCCTAAGATGAACAGTGGCAGAAGTGTAACGGTTGCAAATAAGAGGTTTGAGCAGGGACACATGAAATCATGGATCTTAGCCCCACTGGAAGCGGACACTGCAAGATGGCAGAAAGTTTTTGCGGGTCCATGGCTAGGCTGGAGGAGGAGGAGATAATGTATCCCACAAATGTCACCTGAGATCTATGGAATTGACATTTCTCCAGCTTGAAGAACAACTTGTTCTCCCTTAGTAGTTGTAGGACCTGGGCTACGTCTGCTCGATGTGCCTCCAAAGTAGGAGAATGGATGAGTATGTCATCCAAAGAGACCAGACACAGCTCTGCAGTCGATCTCTTAAAACATCATTAATGAATTCCTGGAAGACAGCGGGAGCGTTGCATAATCTGAAAGGCATCACCAAATATTCATAGTGCCCTCTCTGGGTGTTAAACGCTGTCTTCCATTTGTGGCCCTCTTTTATTCCTACCAGATTGTACGCAGCCCTCAAGTCAAGTTTAGTGAATACCATAGAGCCTTTGATCCTATCAAATAGCTCCGTGATCAACAGAATGGGGTAGGCGTTCTTTACCTTCAGTATATTCAGACCCCTAAAATCGATGCATGGCCTTAGTTTCCCATCCTTTTTCTTTACAAAAAAGAATCCTGTGCCCACAGGTGAGGAAGATTTTCGGATAATGCCCCGGATAAGGCATCAGCCACATAATCCTCCATGGCCTTGTTCTCCTCCACCGATAAGGGGTACACTCAACCCCTAGGTGGTCTGGCCCCTAGTACCAGATCAACAGTGAAATCGTAAGGCCTATGTTGCGGTAACGTACTGGCCTCTACCTTATTAAATACCTCTTTTTAGGACTGGTACTCAGCAGGTAAGAAGGTAGAGGTACACAATATTCTTGTAGGCTACTGAAGACAAGACTTAGTACACTGGGAGGACCACGACACAATTTTGCAAGGCTGCTAAACAATTCTTGGGTTGTGAGACTGCAACTAGGGAAAACCTAGAATGATATCATAGTGGGGAGATTGAATGACTTGAAACTGTTGTGTCTCCACAAGGAGTGCCTCTACCGTTAGAGACAAGGGATGAGTCTCATGAGTAACGTGTGATGGCTGTAGGGGTCTGCCGTCAATGGCTTCAATAGCCAACGGAGCAGAGCGACGCAGCAGAGGGATAGAGTGCTTGGCTGCAAAGTTTCATCAATGAAAAACCCCGTGGCCCCGGAGTCCAGTAGCACAGGAGCCACCACCAATGACTCGGCCCAAGACAGCGCTACCTCAAGAATATGTTTGTCTTGAAAAGTCTCTGGGGACTGTGCAATTCCACCCATGGTCTGTCCCCTACATGACCCTAGGTGCGAGTGTTTCCCGGCTGGATAGGACAAGAACGCAACATATGACCCAGCTCCCCACAGTATAAGCAAATGCCCCTCCTTCTGAGCCCTCTCCTCAACTGTAAGCTGTGTGAAGCCTAGCTGCATCGGTTCCCCTTCCCCGGCAGAGTCGGAACCAGGAGGCGAGGGAGGACAGGGTAGGCGTAAGAAGCTAGGGCCAACCGAGACAAAGGTTTACTCATGTGTTCCTTGAATGAGGGTCTCTCACGAATTCTAGTATCTAGCAAGATGGTGACTGAGATCAACTCCTCCAGATCACCAGGCAGCTCGCAGGCTGCCGTCTCATCCTTGATAGTGTCACACAAGCCTTGCGAGAATGCTGCTACTAGGGTATCATTGTTCCATCCTACCTCTGCTACCAGAGTACGGAACTTGATCGCGTACTCAGCTACTGTACCTGTGTCTTGCCGTGTGGTCATAAGTTGTTTGGCAGCGGAGGCTGCATGCCTAGAAACATCAAAAACTCTCCAAAATGAGGCCATGAAGTTATAAATTTTAGGCTTTTCCGTCTCCCAGAGTGGGTTGACCCAGGCCAGTGCTTTGCTGGACAGGAGAAAATCAAGAATTCCACCTTACTTTGTTCAGTAGGGAATGCATTCGGTACCATCTCCAAAAAAAATTCCCAGCTGATTGAGGAACCCCTGACACAGTGTAGGTTCCCCATCATATCTTTGGGGTAAGGGAGCGGAGTCAGACAACCCTCTAGTCACACCAGCCTCAGAGGTAATTGCAAAAACCGGTGCAGGCACTGGGGAAGCCACCTGTTGCTGAGCAAATCGATCAAGGTGCACAGAGCGGTTTAACAGTGTCTGCATCGCAAATGACAACTGCTCAATGCTCTGGTACTGAGAATCCATCCTGGACAGGATGCTCTGATTAGGTGGTCTGCCTGTACCTTCAGTAGTCATGGCCCTTATGTACTGTCACGGTAATCAGGCAAAGAAGGACAGACAACAGTGAATGAATAAAACCACCTTTATTGATAATATACAGAGTAATGATAAAAATGCCCACACAACCCCATACCACTGGATGACTGTCCACAGTCTGCTACCCGGAGCTGCACACTGTGCCGAGCACTGCACTTCTGACACTATACCGGACCATACTAGGAATATGTCTACAGTTCTAGCACTGATAGAACCAGGCTATTGAGGTAGCTCGAGTCTCCAACCAAGGTATAGATAACCAGAGCCAGAGGTCAGAACCAATATGGATAGTCAGACAAGCTGGGTCATACACAGAGCGGATTTGGAGGTCAGGCACCGGTCACAATGAGAACACAAGAGCTACTAGCAGGAACATCACATAAGGGCAATGACTCCTAGGCCCAGCGAAGTATAAATAGGAGTTTAACCAAGGTGGGAACCTATTAGGCAAATCAGCTGTTGCCCATAAATAAGAGCACGTCACTGCGCCCGCTCTATGGAACGTTAGCAAGGCGGAAGTACCCGGCATCCATGCCAGTCTATAGCACAGCAGAGGAAGGAAGCACAGGAGCGCTTGGCTGCCTAGGGATAGTCGGCTACCCAATCATCCAAGAAGTCTCTGCATTGTATTCCTTTTTTTGGCAAACAATTGTTTGGCCCTGAACTGGAGAAAGTTATCAGTCATGCTGTTGGGGTCAAGAGTACTTTATTGCCTCAGGTCATGCCTAAATATGCTTTCTTTCCAAGTAAGACAAGTAGTTTTCATTACTCCTGCCAGTTCAGGTACGTTCCTATCGCACCACATCCCCCCACTTTAAAACCAAGCAGGCTTGGGAAGGTAAAAAAACAGCTCATGAACTGCTCAATAACCACCTCTGCATGATTTATGGGTGTCTGGTCCATCTCTACCCATAGGAGGTCGCTGTTTTTTCCATGACACGTGCCATTTCTATGATAGATCAGTGGGTTTTGTGCATAATTTTGGAAGGCTATCTTATAGACTTCAAATCCGTTGCATTTCTAGGGATCTGGATTTAGGTTGTCTTATACACTGTTTCCTCCCTGCTAGACATGCAGCTGTTGCTCCCCTTTCCTTCTCAGGAACAATTCTCTGATTTTATTCAAACCACTTTGTGGTTCCCAAAAAAACAAGGCGGATTCCATCCTAGTCTGGATGTAAAGTGCTTTAGCCATTCTGTGCTGGCCCCACAGTGCAAGATGGCTTCTTTGCACTCTGTCATCACGGCTATGTGTCCAAGGAGTTTCTAGCCTCCCTAGAATTGAAGGGCTCTTCTCTACATTCTAATCCATCCAGATCATCAGCACTTACTCACTTTGGATTTCAAGGCAGTCACTTTCAGTTCCTTGCTCTTCCTTTTGGTCTAGTGTCTGCTCCGAGAGCCTTCACAAAGGTCACGTCCACATTGATAGCTCATATCAACACACAGGGGATCTCTTTGACTCCCTACCTAGATGACATTTTTCTCAAAGCTACTTCAGAGGTAATCTTGCACACTCAAATTCAAGAGGGCATCTCCATTCTGGGGTGGAACGGTTGGGTACTCAATTTAAAAAATCTTCTCTGGTTCCATCCCTGATCCTTCATATCCTCTGCATAAGATTCGATACCCTCTGCGGAAGGGTGTTTCACCCAAATGACAAGCTTCAGTCGTCGCATCAGGTGTCTCAGACCATATCCTGGCTGTTGGCAACAGTACAGGAGTACATGAAGGTGCTGGGTTACCAGATTTCTTCACTGGAGGTAGTTCTGTTTGCTCAGTTCCACACGGTTATTACAAATGGACATTCTCAGGAATTGATTCAGGCATATTATGTGTCTCTGTCCTTGTGGGAGCAAAAGTGCAACAGCCGAGGTCCAGAGGATTCTCTTGTGTGCTGGCCCTCTCTGCAGTTTGCATTCCGGGTGCAGAGAATTAAGTGGCAGGCATTCACAGTCACCAGAGTGACTGGATTGGAGAAACTGGGAGCTCAAATAGAGTCCGCCATTGCTGGCTCTCAACTTTGGTTTGCACAAGATGCCATGAGATTCACAAGGTTCCTCAGTTCTGCTCCAGGTCTTGAGATCCTTTGGCTCTCACAGTGGATGCAATGACCATCTTGTGGAATTTTCCTTTGGCATATGTGTTTCCTTCAACTCCCGTAATCCACAGGATACAAAGGAGAGTCCAGATGGAGCGGACTCATATCAGCCTGATTGTTCCATTCTTTTCACGTTGAGCCTGGTTTTCGGATCTTCTCAATCTGTCCATAGTGGAGCCTTCCCTTACATTGCATCTGGACCTTCTCATTCAGGGCCCATTATGCCACCCGCTGGTGGAAAAGGTAGCTTTGATGGCCTGACCCTTGAGGTAATCATCCTGAAGAAAAGGGTTTTCTGACTGTTTCTTCTACTATGCTTCAGGCTAAACTGAAACTGGTTGATTCAAAGGCCCATCAGAAGGTTTGGTCCCTTGTCTACAAGGTTGAGGCTGGCTCCCGTGGCCTTTTTGACTTCCTGTTGTTTTGGCCTTTCTTCAGGTTGGTGTTTGGAAAGGACTTTTCCAGTAGCACCTTGCTCCCTAATATGCAAACTTTTGTCCAAAGGGTGACTCATGCCTACCCTGTCTTTTGGGATCCTTCCTTTCCGTGGCATTTGAACCTTCTATTAGGAGTGCTCCAGAAGCCTTCTTTTGAACCTCTATCTTCATTTTATCAGTTTCCATTCAGTGGATAGCCAAACTTCAGGCATTGTCTTGTAAGCCCCCCTTTCTGGTTTTCACCCGGGCCAGGTGGTTTTGCAAACGCCTATGGGTTTTTTGTCCAAGGTTGTTGTTTTTATTTACACCAGGAAATTGTTTTTCCTTTCTTCTGTCCAACTCCTTGTTATAGACAGGAGCAGGAAGTTCATCTGTTGGATGTGTTCAGGTGCTTGAAGTACTATGTTCATCTCATGCAGTCTTTTAGGAAATCTGATTTTCTTTTTGTAATTCTGTAGGGCCTGTCTAACATTACTGTTGTTTCCTGGGTTGAGGAAACAATTTGCCAGGTGTATGTTCTTAGGGAAAAACCTGTACCCTTTTGGGACATGGAGCATTCCTCCAGGTTGCTGAGTATGTCTTAGGCCTACAAGAATCAAGCCACTGCTGAGCAGCTGGATAAGGTGGCGACGTGGTCTGCTCTACAAACTTTTGTCAAACACTGCTGTGCAAATGTGCTGCCTTTGGCTGAAGCCAGCTTTGGCCTGAAGGTCTTATAGGCTGTGGTGTCTGTATAGATGTCCTCCTTTCTTTTTCTGTGATCAGAGCCCTGTTGGTTTATTGTCAGTTTCCTGGTTTGCAAGTTTGGTGTCTGTTGACACCTGAGCTTTATGTTGTACCATGGATACTGATCTGTGATTGATGTTTTTTTTTCTCTTTTTTCCCGACCCTGATATCATAGTGGACAGCTTTGGTATGTCCCCATGGTTCCTGTGTTGTACATTGGGTGACAGAGAAAATGGGATTTTAGTTTACTTCCCATTAAATCCTTTTTGTATTAGTCCACAGGACTCCTTCTCAGAGAAAAAAAAATACCGGTTGTTTCCCTGGGCAGGGGACCTAAATGAGGAGGGTTTTTTCATCAATAGCGTTACATTCCTAACATAAGTGTGTATAAGACTAAATGAGATTTCAGCTTCAGAAATAAAAAAGTTATTTTTGTATTGTTAGCGCTGTAAAGCTATGACATTCACTTACAAGGGAACTCAGGCTTGTAGATTTAATAGATATCTACTAGAAATGGTACACTACTTTTATAAAGAGAATTGCCTACATATAGGGTTTAAGAAATGACAGAGGAAATGTTAGTCCAGAGTAAAATCCCAGTGTTTCTCTTTTTGAGGCAAAATTCAAAATGGCATAATGTTTTGTATTTATCCTTCTTTTGTATTAACAATTAGGGGAACTGTGGTATGTTGTACATTAATAGACATATAATCCTTTTTGACAGTCTGTATAAAGTGTTTTGCTAGGAAGAATACATTGCGATCTTTCTCATTTTAAAGTATGTCCTGGGGAGCATAAAATTACATATTTATACAAATCCTGGATTAAAAAAGCATAATACACAGGTTAGATTTTTTCACCATGTGTGGACCATTGCCGTGGTGATTCAGTGGGTTTTGGATCATGGATCAAGTTTTCTTATTATAAACAGTTTCCTCCCTGCTAGACATGCAGGTTTTGGTACCCATTCCTTTTCAGGACAAGTTTATCGGATTCTACTGCAATCTTTTCATTGTTTAAAAAAAACGAAAAAAAATAGAGGATGATGTCCTATTGTGGACAAAGTTTCTCAGTTACTTGTTGCATAGCCCTTGGTTCAAGATGGAGTCCTTGCACTCTGTCATTGCTGCCATGTGTCAGGAGGAATTTTTTGTTTCCCTAGACATAAAGGACATGTATCCACATATTCACATTCTTGCAGATCATCATATGGTTGCAGATCATCATGTGGTTTGCATTCCAAGGTCGTTGTTTTCAGTTCACAGTTCTTCCTTTTGAGATGGCTTCCTTTCCGTGGGTTTTTACAAAGGTATGAAGCTTTAACAGCTCACAGCCGCTTGTTGGCTCTACCTGGACAACCTTTTACTTAAGGCTCCTTCGGAGGAGACTTTACATCTTCAGATTCAGACTTGGGTGTTTGTTCTGGAGCAACACAGTTCTCTGTTTCAAGAAATCAAGAAGGTAGGTCTTCTACTACCTTCTTACCTCCTTTTTATAATAGTTTCACTTATTGTTATGTAAATTGTGTCACACTTATTCAGTAACCTTCCTCACAAAAATAAAGGAGGGGTTAGTGTCACTTCTTACTGTAGCATTAACACACCAAATGGGTTTAGCCATCAGATTGTAGGAGTGAGAGGTCTTTCACACTTAGCATAGCAAGTTATACTTTCTTGCACAGGAATCACTGTGACACATAAGGAGTCTGTATTTTGCAATAAAACTGGAGAATAAAGTGTTGAATTAGAGCAATATTATTCGAATTAAAATGGAGAAAGAAGGTCATAGGAAAACTATAAGTCGAATTTTAAAGGGGAAGGGTTAAAATGTTGAATGTGAACAATATTTGTCGAATTTAAATGGTGAAAGAAAGTCATGGGAGCACTGTAGTTGAATTTTCAAGGGGAAAGGTTAAAATGTCGAATGAAAACAATATTCTTCAAATTAATGTGGTGAAAGAAAGCACTGCAAATCGACTTTTAAAAGGGGGGGTTAATATGTTGAAGTGGGGCACTCTGTGTCGGATTTGATAATGTGGGGAACACGTCTAACACTGAACTTGATCTTTCTGTCATCAAGCGTACGCCTGTTTCTTTGGACTTTGACATTTTGTGCTTTTTTTTTTAGGCGGTAGTCGAATAAAAGCAGACAGTGTCAGTTTTGTTAGTTCTCTGAAATGTGCTATCTACGGCAGTTTTGTTTTAGTGTGGTCCTGCAATAGAATACCGACGTAACACGTTTGCAAAATTTACGCCACTTATTTTTCTTGTAATTCCATTTTTTGCACCGGTAATAGAATCGAGCCCCTGATCCCTCATTTTATGATGTTAATTGTTTAGTTTCCAAAATGGTGTCGCTTTTCTGTCTTCTCTTGATATCCAAAGTGAAACTGGAAGAAAAGTATTTTTTTAACTTCAATTTTATTTTTATTATAATGAAAGACAAAATATAATAATAATACAATGCAAATGGTAAATTCAATTTACATTGAATTTCATTAGTGTTACATTGTAAAACAATTTGAGTCCCATTAGGAGAAGAGCACTCTATAAGTTATTGCTAGTATTATTATTAATAGTCATTGGTCAAAACATAGTATTATAAGTTAATACATTTAAAATGTAGGTTTATACGTTTCTTGTTAAGCGTGTGTCAACCAAATGGAGAAACTAAGCATAGATCGCTAATTTGCATTATCAAGTTATCTGTATTTGGTAAATATTAGTTAACAAATATAACAACTATGTGAACCATAGCAAACAATAATAAATATTATTTTTGTCATTGCAATGCAGAATAAATTGGTGCTTTATAAATAAAGGAAAATTGTGATGCTATATAAATGACTTCAATATGGACGTGAAACCCAGTTTGGGAAGCGGTTCTCATCCTTCTTAACAGTATGCCCACATTTTATTACACATTTTAATGAATAAGAATTGCGGTTATATTTTATAAAAAGTATTATTTTAGTCTGTTTTATTGCTTGGACATGAGGCCTAGATTAACCCCTTCCCAACAATGGACGTACATGTACGTCCCGCAGAAACTGTCACTTACTTGCAGAGGACATATATGTACGTCCCGCAAGTCTGGGTCCCCGCACGTATTACAATAGCAGAAAAAAAATTCCTAGCCGAGCGTTAAGTGACGGCTGTGTGTCCGCACGGCTGGTCACTAAGGGGTTAACCAGTCCTAATCCTTATTCATATTTATGTGGCTACAATCATATCTGAATTTAAAATCTGTGGTCTATCTTTTATTTTTGCCTGAAACTCTTTACTTCAATAAATTGTCTTAATTTTGAGACACCCACATCTCTAAACATTTTAATACATTTTAATTCTCCCTCAGGCCAGCTGTCTATTTAATGACAGCTGTCTATTTAAATGTGTTAGGATCTCCTAACTATAAATATTTTTTAGAACCTGTAGTACTCTCTTTCTGAAACAAGTTCAAATTGTAATAAATGTGTTTCTGGACCCTATCTTTTTCCAGTGTTTTCTTTAACTCCTTGTGGACTAGAGGGGTTACGGTATGAGCTATATTCAAATTTAAATAGAGGAACATCACACAAAAAGTGTAACGTCAAGCAAATCACATTCTTGTGTAATATTTTTCAAAAGCTTTCATAAAAATAGGTTGATTCTCTTATTTAGGATTTTAACAGTACACTGTTTCTTTTTGTAAAAAATAATAAATACAGAAAATGCAAAGATTTAACTATTGTAAATTTATTGGCTTCCTTGATGGTTTTGTCATTTGTTAGTGCAACAGGTATAAAATAAAATCCTGATTAATAGGTTTATTGAATATAATGTTCTATTTATCTTTTTAATGGGCCCCTAACACCTAAAACAACTTGGTAAAATTGGCTTTCAAAATCACCTATATATTGTATTAGCTGTTTTGTATTTTGGAAAAAAAAGAAAGCTTTTGAATCGTTTGGCTGTATTAGGTTATGCTAATTAAAACATACCGCGTAGACAATTTTTGCATTAGCCCTACTGTACCTTCCCCGCTCACTGACACAACACTTTCAGTGCTATGGCATGTGGGCAAAGCATTGCTGAGAAACGTCAGTGAGTGTGTGTATGTGTTATTTTATGTTCGATCCCTAAAATCTACTCTTAAAGGGATAGTAATACTTCGTTTTAACTTTATTTTGTAGGCATTAAAAAAACATGAAGAACGATATAAGTCTTATCTCTCAAACCTTTATGGTTTAAGAGATATTCACAAGCAAAGTTCCCCTCCTGCCCCTTTTACCTAGTGTAAGCCATCTCTTCTCAGATGTGAATCTGGTTGTAAGACCTGACAGATAACAGAAGGGGACAATCTTCTTTGTATTAAAAGAATGAAAGCCCTTCCCCCCTTGACAAGTTTTTCAGGTTTTTCCCTTATCTTAGTTGAAGATTGTCCCTCTCTGCAGTCTACCTGGGCACCTCCCTTCTGATCTGGCGGAATGGGGGGGGGATACTTTGCTTGTGAATATCTCTTAAACCATAAAGGTTTGAGAGATAAGACTTATATCGTTCGTCATGTTTTTTTAATGCCTACAAAATAAAATAAAGATAAAACGAAGTATTACTATCCCTTTAAACTTGTATTATTAATGTTTGTGTACTGTATCATATATAGACACAATTTGGTTAATTATAGCAGAGATAATGCATTTCATTTATTGAGATCCGTATCCACTGCTCTTTTATTCGTAAAGGCTGATATTTTATATCGAGCCCATTAACAAACAATAAAACAATATCACTTCTGATACACCTATCAAGATTAAGAGGAGCCCTGGAAAAAAATAAAAAATTGGAACCCACAGCAATCATATATAAGACTAGATTGTTGTCAGACAACAAATAGAGAATCTTTACAGAGGCTAGCATAGACAACAGGGTATGTAACATGATGACATAGTAAATTAGTTTGAAAAAAGACACAAGTCCATCAAGTTCAACCCCTGCCTCATAGCCCAGAGAAATTAGAATTATATAAGCCTTTCTGAAAAAACTTTTTGGATTAATTTTGCTCTCCCTTGCAATTTGAGTTTCATTATCTATTTGTGCTAACCTAATTGCCTTTTTGAAATCTTTGTTGCTATGTGTGTATCATTTTAGGTGTTAGTGTTCCTTTAAGACTGGAAGTGCCAGTACATCATTTATGTTATTAGCATAATCTATAAATCTAAATATTATAATTAAAATATGGCTAGTATAACATAGATAGTTTTTTTGCAAATTATTTATTTTACAGAAAATGGATATGTAGAGAAACAGACGGATAACCACTTGTGTCCCTGTGACGTGGAATTACTGGAAGGACATTTGATATGGACTTTTCCAGCAAAGGACTGAATTTTGCCAACAACCTGGCAGTAGGCGCTCACTTAGAGTTGTAGTGTATAATCAGTTTGTATTATGTGTGTGCTGATCCCTGTGGAGCTGGGCAATGTAACCCTGTTGTATTGTGTTCATCCTCTGTTAACTATTTGAGTGCTACAGGGGTACCTAATGCATTGTAGAACAATGTGTTGCATATTCCTCTAGCAGTCCAAGGGTTAAGTGCTGACCTCCCTGTGGCTCAGTGTGTAACATTGTGGTGGAACATAACAGATGTTTGCATGACAACATGATTGCAAGCATTGTTTGTGTGCAGTGAGTATCATTGATCAGTACAGCAACGAGGTGGTTAAAGGGATAGTAATACTTCGTTTTAACTTTATTTTATTTTGTAGGCATTAAAAAAACATGAAGAATGATATAAGTCTTATCTCTCAAACCTTTATGGTTTAAGAGATATTCACAAACAAAGTATCCCCCCCTGTTCAACCAGATCAGAAGGGAGGTGCCCAGGTAGACTGCAGAGAGGGACAATCTTCAATTAAGATAAGGGAAAAAGCTGAATAACTTGTCAAGGGGGGCAGGGCTTTCATTGTTTTCATACAAAGAAAATTGTCCCCTTCTGTTACCTGTCTGGTCTTACAACTAGATTCACATCTGAGAAGAGATGGCTTACACTAGGTAAAAGGGGCGGGGAGGGGAAACTTTGCTTGTGAATATCTCATAAACCATAAAGGTTTGAGGGATAAGACTTATATCATTCTTCATGTTTTTTTTAATGCCTACAAAATAAAATAAAGTTAAAACGAAGTATTACTATCCCTTTAAACCTGGACTTGGACATGATTTGGGTTGCTTAACCGTTCACATTTCTACTTTTTGATGTTTTAACCCATCAGCGCTGTGTTGGTGAAGATTGATGCTGGCCATATGTTCAACTGGCACTGTGTTGTGGCATACTAGCTAAGAAGGCTTGTATGGTGGATGTTTCTCCAGTTGTAACTGCAGCAAGCAAATATGATGGTTCTGCACAAGCACAGCAATTCTGAGAGGGTTTACCAGTGAGAACAGATAGCTTGAGGCCACCTCTTGGAGTCAGGTTTGTGAGGAATCTGGAGGAAGTGTTGAAAACATTCAGGCCAAAGTTTACCCTGTGCGTGAAAGATACAAACACAAGCGATCAAAAAGTAGCATTGCTTTTAACTTTTGCTGGTGCAAAAGCTATATACATTTATAACAGCCTTCAATTATCAGAAACTGATGGTGACTAGGGTTGCCACCTTTTCATTAAAAAAATACCGGCCAAGGCATTCCCTCCATAGACTTAACATTGGAAAGAAGCCAATTTTTTACCGGCCTACCGGTAAAATACCTTCTGGGTGGCAGCCCTAATGGTGACAATATGAGGTGGCTATGGAAAGATTTGATGCACACTATACATATGTGTCATGGGGTGACTTATGAATAACTTATTCATGAAATAACGACACTGACAACTACAGATACAGTAAAATAATATCTTTATTGAGAAATAGAATAAAATAAAATAAATAGCACTTCCCCAACCCTCACAGGACCAGGTGTAAGGACAGTGCCTGAGCACTTCCCTAACCCTCACTAACCAGGTATGGAGACAGCAGCCAAAGCCAGGAGTCAGAAGGAGCCAAAGGTCAAACCGGAATGGATAGTCAGTCAAAGCCAGGAGTCAGACCGGAGCGGGTAGTCAGACGGAGCCAAAGGTCAGAACAGAACGGAAGGCAGTAGTCAGGGATCAAACAGAGCCGAAGTCAAAATGTAGCCAGGAGTTATACACAGAACTGGAGCATCGGAATCAGAAGAACTATAGCACACAGGTACACCACGAAAGGGCAAAAGAGTAAAGGCAGACTGAGGCCTATAGTGCCTAGCATGTAGTCTTAGACTCACTCAGGCAATTAACAGTGGTCTATAAGAATAGCGAATGTGCCTCAGCGCGACAACCAGGAAGTAATGCAATGTCGTCTGCAAGCACAGTGTCGCTGGAGGCAATCACGGACACCATGATAATATGGCTTCGTAGACAGCACCTTTATCCAGCTTTGGCCGCATCTAGGGATAGGTGCCACCATCAGTGTTCCAGGACTACACTCTCCAGCTACATTAGTTTTGAACATTTGGACACTGGGATACTGACCCTTGACAGCTGAACAAAACATTAGATTTAAGAAAGTGCTACATAAAGCACATGAAAGTGCTCATCGGAGAGCCTACTCTACAAACTCTAAGATATTTGAACTAGAAAAGAGACACACCAGTGGGTCAACATTTTTGTAAAACTGATCACAACATTAAAGATCTCAGAGTGTTTTACTGATGAGAAAATTTCAGACACATTGAGATAGACAGATCTGGGAGTATAAACTGATGATGAAGTTTAACACTCTAAACTGTGACCTGAGCCATGACAAGGAATTTATGTTACATTATTCCACACAATAAACATATTTGGGGCCCTTTGGGTACCAGTGGGGTGCACAATGCATTGTCATCAATGAGATGAGCACCCCTCTTTAGCTCAAAGGATTAACCCACACATTTTATAGACTTGTCTAGGCTGAATCTATTCACACATCGAAATGTGACTAAATCTTTTTCCACTTGGCCAGCTACAAAGAGATGCTTCTACTGGAGTCTAGGGAATTATTTACACAGACAATGGTGTTAAGGGATTCACTTCCACTGGAATTTAAATGTACAAACAATCTGCATTAATGTATAACCTGTCATGTATTTTGTATTCAGTCTTCTAAATAAGCCTGAAGAAGCAACCTATGTTATCTTGAATGCTTGCATCCTAAAGCTACTGTTAGCCAATAAAGGTATCACTTTTAATCTACATCATAGAAACTCATGTGTTTATGCTGAAACTTTAAAATAAATAAGTTGGATTAAACTGAAACTTGTACATCATGTAGTAAACTAACAAGTGAACAACTCAAATCTTTTGCAAACAGTTCCCTGAATTTGCACTGCACGAGAGATCTGCTATCCTGATGCGTCAGAACCCCTCCCCCTCAAGGGTGTATTACAAGGCACTCCCTATCCTCCCTGGAGGACAGTACCACCCACTGGCCTTTCCAGCCTGGTTCACTTTTGATCTCGCTAACCAACAGTGCACTGCTTCCCTTGAACATACTATCCCCAACATTTGAATGCCACCTTCAGTGTTGTCCCTAGCTGCTGCCACCAGCTTACTATAACCTTGAATGCCCTGCCAAATGCCAAAACAAACTCTGTCCTAAACAATTATATGTGTTACAGAAAACATATAGCAAAGCCCACAACTGTTCCATCACGCACTCCAGATTCATAGTCCTGCTTCAAGTTTCCTTGGACCACCACTGCGTCTTTGGTCCTCAGTATTGCCTGTTTCTTTGTGCTTCTTTAGAAGGGCTTGAAATTTCAATTTCTGACTGGGAGAAACCTTGCTGATGCAGTATAACTACCTTGTGTCTTGTTGCTGTGTACGGTCTTGCCATGATGGATGACTTTTGACATGAAACTGTCTTCAGCAACCTCACCTGGTTTGCGGAGTTGGGCTGTTCCTCACCCAGTTTTAGTCCTCCTACACAGCTTTTTCTGTCTCAGTTAATGATTGTGTTTCAACCTACATATTAAAACCTTAACGACCCTTGATGGTCATAGTATGTCATGGGTAGATCTGAGTTAACAACTCATGTCGTACTATGACTGTCTTGGAATTCCGGGCTCCCCCCGCAGCTGCACGTCGTTCAGGGAGTCCGGAATCCGAATTAAAAAAAAAAAATGCTCTGTGGTCCTTTAATGACTGCAACATGCCGCGCGGCCAGTTGTTAAGGGGTTAAACTGATAATCATTAGCACCTGTTTGGTATAATTGTTTAATCATACACCTGACTATATGCCTACAAGATCCCTGACCTTGTGCAAGTGTACCTAGAAGAACTGATGTTATTTTGAAGGCAAAGGGTGGTCACACCAAATATTGATTTGATTTATATTTTTCTTCTGTTCACTAACTATACATTTTGTTAATTGATAAATATAAACTATTAACATATCTATTTTTGAAAGCATTCTTACTTTACAGCATTTTTTCATACCTGCCTAAAACTTTTTTCCACATTACTGTATGTACCATTCTAAAATATATATAGAAACAGAAAGATTGTGATTGGTGCAGTTTGCTGCTAATGGTACCATTTTTCTGGGAAGAACGGTAACTACTGAACACAACAGGAAATTCCTTAGTTTTCAGGGATTTTAGTTTATTCAAACTGGGGAAAATGTTTAAAAAATCCCTATAAGGTCATCTTCTGAAATCATTTGTGTGCCTCAGCCTAGGGATAGAAAGACAAGTGACCTCTCATTCGTTGTGTCCTGTTGTCTTGCTTCCAAAATGGTATGACGTTTCTTCACGTTTGTTGTTTTTACAGTTATTTTAGTGTAAGAAAGATTGTCATAGTTATGTGACCCTGGCACAATGAATACCAACAGTGCATCATTTTAATTAGTAGGTGTCTATCTACCTATCCTGGTATGAAACTATACAGTTTTAAAACATTTTAGTATATTCCTAGTGAAAATGTAAAAACACCCTTGTTTATTGCTAGAGCAGCATCTTCTGGAAATTTCATAGCAGTCCATTTTTGAGATAGAAACACAAATGACCCAAATCTGGAATCTTGTGCTCTTTTCAAAAATATATAGCATTCAGAATTCCTTGTTTTTGTTTCTTATTTTGTATACAAAATGCAGAATAGTGTAAAATGTGAAAAAACAAAAATGTTGCTTTCTGTATTTTAGTTGCAGTTTTGTGTTAGCAAGATCTACATGCAAAACCGTGATTTTTTTTTTTTTTTTTAAATGGGAGATAGTACTAACTGTTAAACCATAAGATTTTGCTAGCAGAATGTAGAAGTCTACTTCCACATTCTCTTTATTAAAAGTTCAATAAAAACATTTATTTTTTATTCTGGGTAGATTTTCTCTGTCGTGTTAGATAACAAACAACTGGCATCTTAGGTTCTTCTGAACAAATATGTGTGAAATGATGTGTGTGGCTTTTATGTGAAAATGTCAGTAAAACTGAAGTCTGACTATGAACAGCAACAACAACATGATAATATATGCAGCACTTTGGGTTTTCATAATGGAGCAGCAAAGGTGTTAATTATCTTGAAGTGGGTTTTAAAAGAAGTGTCTCATTGTTTGCTGATGACACTAAATAATGTAAGGAAATAAATTCAGAGAAGGATACAGAGATTTGGTTAATCTGAGTAAATGTGCAGAAGAGTAGCATATGATGTGTGTTACAGATAGTTGCAGATACAAACATCCTACATATGCACTAAATGCATTGCAATACGTTGTGTACCCCTCTGCCTCTCAAGGGTTAAGCATTGCTTACAAAGCAAACAGACAGGTAATGCTGTCCCACGCTGCTGGTGTAGCAGTATACTGTGTTTGGGAGAAAGAGATAAATCATGAGGAACTGCTATTTAAATCTCAGCTTTATACACTGTTTAAATTGTTAGTAATGGCTAAAAAAAGTTTTTTGCATATGGAAGAGCTTATAAAGCTGAGCTATGGTTTAAGAGACTGCTATGGTTTAAGAGATACAGGCGTTTAAAGTTTGATTTCTCCTACTGACAGCTGTAAAGAGATCTGTGTCAGCCGACACAGAGGCGCTTGAGAAGTGCCGAGATCTCGTTACTTACACGGAATCCCTTCATTGGAATGGTCTAAAACGTGTGCCTGGCACACGTTTTAGACCATTCCAATGAAGGGATTCCGTGTAAGTAACGAGATCTCGGCACTTCTCAAGCGCCTCCGTGTCGGCCGACACGGATCTCCTGCTGACAGCTTTACAGCTGTCAGTAGGAGACAGCGAACTTTAAACGCCCGTATCTCTTAAACCATAGCAGTCTCTTAAACCATAGCGGTTTGAGAGATATGTTTTTTTGCATATAGCTCAGCTTTTTAAGCTCTTCCATATGCAAAAAACTTTTTTTTAGACATTACTAACACTTTAAAGTATGCTTTGGGATGTTCTGGAGATACGCAACTCATTCACTTCACTGGCTCAGTGTAGGTGAAAGAATAAAGTGTTTGTGTAAAGCAAAGCAACAGGTAGTTAGGCATAACCTATGACATTAGGTAATAGTAAAGGAAAAGTTGACTATAGCACAGTATTTAGAACGTGTCTGTGTGGTTTGTAAAACTGAATGAAGGAGCGTCATCAATCAGCGGCAATCAGGCAAGGTGATTGCCTCTTCTTGATTGATGACGCTCCGTCAGAGATTGTACCGGTCGTGCTTGCGATACCATAGCTGCAGTTTGTGGCGGATGTGTTCTAAGTACTGCAAGCTCATGGTGTGGCACCTCCTGGCCCCTTTCGCTTTGGCATTTGGAGAGCTCACTGCTGTTCAAGTTGTACACCCAGCTGCACAATTTTCACTCTAGCCCCTGAGTGTGTTGTTTTGCTTTTTTAACCTGTTCTTGTGTACTGTCAGGGGAAGTGATTCCTTCCCATGACAATACCCAGCAACAGGTAAAAGCAAAACATCACTCTCAGGATCCAGAGTGAAAATTGCACGGCTGGGTGTACAACTCAAAGAGTGGTGAGCTCTCCAATTGCCTCAGTGAAAGGGGTGCAGGAGGCTCCACACAATGATCTGCTGTACCTAGACCAGATCTGCCATATACTGCACTGTTTAACCCTCTAAGTGCCAGAGGGCTACATGGATGTATTATAAAGGCAGAGGGGAGAGCAGGTGGCATGAGTGGGCTTTAAGGCTTAAATGTGAGTTAAATGGACTTATTATGCAAGAGGCGGGGAGAGCAGGAGGCATGAGCGGGCATTACGCACAGGGGTACATAACGCGGTGTAGTGTATACCTGCATCGCTGAAATGGTTAAATGTGAAAGAGTTGGAGTGTTGAATGTAGAGGGGATGAAGCAGAAAGAAGAGAGGAGAGAAGGGGAAAAGAATGGACTATATGTGAAGGGTGTTGCCGATGTAAGTGGGGCATGTTTTCTTGATTTTTGAAAATCAATGTTAACCGCACAGTCTTTGAATATAGGACAGTTGGCTGAATGCTGGTGTTTTTTTCTGCAGGCCAAGGCAAAATGTGAGGGAATACTAAGAAGAGCCAGCATTTTTGAGCGGTATAACTTGTTGTGTGCTCAAATATTGATGAGGACCGAAATACTGAGGATGGACAGTAGTTGTAAACATTGTAACTTGGTCCCACATGAAATGTTTACGTGGGGTGGAATAGAGAGGAGGTGCGGTGTTTGTGAGCGGTGTAATGGCGGCATGTTGTATTTGTTGTGAAAGATGAAATAGTGAGGAGGGTGGAAGTCTACCCCTATGTATGTTGGGCTCGGGCAGTGTGGAAGATATATGCATATCTCCTCTGCCGCCCTGGCGTGTGTCAGCCTCAGCCACTGGCATGCAATTGTTGGTCACTGTGTATATCGGCCTCAGGCAGTGTGGAGGAGATATGCATATCTCCTCCTAGCTGCTACCCCGGGATGTGTCAAGCAGAGATGTACAACTGTTAGTGTGTATGTTGGCCTGAGGCAGTTTGCAGGAAGTGTGCATATCTTCTCCTAGCTACCATTCAGGGGTGCGTCAGGCACGGATGTAGAATTTGTGGTCATGTGACCACTTTCTCTTTTATAGTGTAGATATACATTTTTTTTTAAATACTGTATAGGCAATTTAATGCTTCCCTCCCTTTGGCTAATTACTTCTGATCTGTTGCCGATAGTGGAGGGGATCCCTTGGAGGGGATAGAGGAGGGGATCCCTTGCTAAACCTGCCCATTCCATTGCACTGCACCAGATGATTGTGCCTGATTACTGCACCATGTTTACCTGTGATCCTGTCCATCTGTGTTAGAGTTTTGTCTTACTACTTTTCTACATCCCTGGCTAAAGAGCCCTGGCTCTGACTATGCTTTAGACCCACCCCTGGATACAGATCCCTAGCTCTGTCTGACTCCAATTCTATCTGCTTCCCTGGCTACAGATCCCTGACCACTTACCTGACCTACCTCTTTTAGGGCTTGATTACAAGAGCTAAAAATAAAACAGGCTGTTTTTTTTAAGTCAGTTTTTGCTGTCCTATTACCCGTCTTGTGAAAACAAAATCAGCGGTAATCAGGGCTTAAAATGTGAAGTCCTTTGCTACTAGCCAGACCTAAAAAGTTACTCGCCACTGAAAGCCATAACATACCCACCAGGGCTGAATTTCTACTCGACAGGGCTAAATTTTCACTCGCCATTGGCTAGTGGCGAGTGGAAATTTTGAGCCCTGGCGGTAATTATACTTACCGCCAGTCGAAAAAAAGCCCATAGGGAACAGCTGAAAAGAATGTGCAATTTGTATCCTATTACCCACGCTCAGTATTACCTCCTGTTTTGTGGTTACATTTAAGTCAGAAATTTTGCGCCAGAGGTTGAGGCGTAGAAGCCATAATAACAGTTTCAAAACCATTGTTGTTCGAACAAAAGCAGTGTATAATACAGTATACAGCATAGAAATCTGACATAAAGTGCCCCCCCACATATTAACCCCCCTTCTAAAAGTTGACTTACAGTGCTTTCTTCCACCACATTAATCTGACAAATATTGTTCATAGTCGACAATTAACCCTTCCCCTTCCAAAGTCGACTTACAGTGCTTTCTTTCACCATATTAATTTGACGAATATTGTACATCTGACATTTTAACCCCCCCTCCCCCTTGAAAAGGCTACTACAGCGCTCCCATGACTTTCTTTCCCCATTTTCATCCAACATTTTTCTCCTATAATATTCGACATGTCCTTGTATTTTGTATTTCAAGATTAACTCTATGAGTACCAGAGAGGTATTGTAATGTGTTTGCTACCCCTCTGGTACTCATAGGGTTAATAGGCAACCTGAATTTGTATAAAAAAGGTGCTTGTTTTTATTATGGGTGTAATTTGTGTGAAAATGTAATTAAATATTTTATTATGTTTAACAATTTTTTTTTTTACTAAATTATATATGTAATTTTTATTACAAAAGTACTTTAGACCTCAAGAGGGGTATCATGACCCCTCATGACACCCCCCTAGCATGGGGGCGACAATTGCCCCCTTTATTAATTAAAGAGCATATAACCTATGTGAAACAGAGGTTATATGATCTTTAATTAACCCTTTGAGTGTCAGAGTGGTACAGAACGCATTGCTTTGCAATGTGTTGCGTACCCCTCTGGCACTCAAAGGGTTAACCCTGTCCAACGCACTGCATTGCAACGCATGGATACCTCTCTGGAACTCAAAGGGTTAATAGTGGAGAGGCATTGGAGGAAGCGGGGTGGTAAGCTTGTATTTGCCGCTCTCTTCCCCTCTCTCTCCCCTCCTCACTCGTCGACCTTGAGTCGCACACTGAACGTCTTTGTCCCTCCTCACTCTTACGTATAGGCATACGAGTGAGGTAGAACGAAGACGTTCAGTGTGCCTTATGATTCAATAGCTTGTAGAACCACCTTTAACAGCAATAACTTGAAGTAATCTTTTCACATCTTTGTGGAGGAATTTTGGCCCACTCTACTTTACAATGTTGCTTCAGTTCATTGAGGTATGTGGGCATTTTTTTATGGATAGCTCTCTTAAAGGGATACTAATACTTCGTTTTAACTTTATTTTATTTTGTAGGCATTAAAAAAACATGAAGGACGATATAAGTCTTATCTCTCAAATCTTTATGGTTTGAGAGATATTCACAAGCAAAGTCCCCCCCGCCCCTTTTTACCTAGTGTAAGCCATCTCTTCTCAGATGTGGAATGCATTCCATAGACCAGACAGATAACAGAAGGGGACAATCTTCTTCCTATGAGAACAATGAAAGCCCTGTCCCCCTTGACAAGTTTTTCAGGTTTTTCCCTTATCTTAATTGAAGATTGTCCCTCTCTGCAGTCTATCTGGGCACCTCCCTTCTGCTCTGGCTGAACAGTGTTACATCAGTAAAAGGGGGGGGGATACTTTATCATTCAATTACTCATGAACTACAACTCTGACAGAATTGAAATAACACTCTCCAAAGTCCAAATACTATGATGATTAATTAGAGCTGCTTTTATTATGAAACATTACTATCCCTTTAAGGTCCTTCCACAGCATTTCAATTGGGTTGAGGTCTGGGCTTTAGCTGAACCATTGCAACACCTTGATTCTTTTCTTTTTCAGCCATTCCGTTGTAGTCACCAATGGTTGCCTGTGGGGATATAGTTTATGCTTCTGCAAGTTTATGCTTCTGCACACTGAATTCTCCTCTGTAAACACATCATTCTTTCTAAATCTGTTTTGTACACAACTATGATATGTAATCAAAACTGCACTGTGTGTCTCTGGAATCCATCCATGCACTGCACCTCTGTTGTTTAAAGAGGAACTGTCACCTGTCCAAATTATTGCTTTAGTGGGAGCGCCATTTTGACAGAATTTGCAGGATTATTACTACCTATTAACTTATACCTCCCCTTTGATAGAAGCTGATATGTACTAGCAATTAATGAATTAATTAGGCAGACTATGCCACACAGTGGGTTGTACTTATACAATTCTGAACAAAAGCAGGTAATGGAATCGGTTTACTAGTGCTACACCTGTTTATTTCCTTTCTATGTTACAAATTCTTCCCTTAGTTCTGCTTTCTCCAAGGGGAGAGTAGTGTGTGGGAGCCTCTGGATGTTTCATTCTTCTGCTCCTAGATTAACCCATTTAGCGCCAGAGAGGGGGCTACATAAGGCACAGAGGAACTTGACGTAACATGACTTCATTTTTCTGAGTGTGCTGAAGTATTCAGGATTTGCACTCATAAGGGTGTACTGTGCATGCTGGTATGCACTAAAGATATCTTACAGTCTAGTGCTTGCCCTGTAGTGCAGCTTCAGGTAATGACTTAGGAGGATTTGTATATCCCCCCAACTACAAAACAAAAAAATCTCTAAGAACATTATGCTGATTAAAAAATACAAAAAGCACAGGGTACCCGTGGTTTGCGTAGATACCTTTTAAGAGACTAAAAGCTAGTAGGTGACAGATCTACTTCAAGCATACATCACTTTCTTCATTATTTTTGGTGTTTTGATTACAGTTCCTATACTCTTCTTGACCTAAGAAAGGATGTAGATGATACTCTTTCTCATACATGTGCTGTCTTGTCTCTTGGGGGCAATATTTATAGTAGAGGTGGACTGCACCTTAGTGGAAAGCGGACAGCTGTGCTAAGGGCTATGATGGTTACGGGGTTGGAGGTGATACACAGGGCTGGTGCAAGAAGTTTTGCGACCCTAGGCAAAACCTAATTTTGCCGCCCCTTGGCTCCACCCCGTGTCATGCCCCTTTATGCCCCTCCCACTTATACCCCACCTCTCTTAATCATTGTTACCATAGTGCCTTTTATGCAGTAACATATGTTTTTTGTCACAAATTTAGAGGACTGCTTGTCATTGTCACAGTAACTCATATGTTTTTGCATGCAACACTTTAATAGACTAGTTAATTTTGGATATTTTACAGTTTACCCCCCATTAAGAGGGACACTAGGGAGGTATGGACCTCTGATATCTCCAAAAGAGGGAAACTTGGGAGGTATAAATCCATAACCTCTCCTAAACAGGGACATGTGGGAGGTGAGGGACACTTGGGAGATACAGACCCCTAATATCTCCTCAAGAGGGACACTTGGGAGGTACTGACCCTTACTTTCTCCACAAGAGTGACACTTGAGAGGTGCGGACACAATACTCTGACTAACACACTCTCAGATTTATACTAACACACACATATCTACTCTCAGATTTATACTCTTGAGTTCTATGGCGGTGTACAGTGGGTTACTTCACAATCCACTGCAGATGTCTAGCATTCATGGTGTTAGTTTGCCTCAGAATTGTTCCATTTGTTTTCTGCTTCCTAAGATCTTGTCTTATATATGCTTTAAGGGGACAGACACTCTGCCTTTTCCAGGGCTCCAATTGATTGTTCAGGATTGTCTATGAATGGGCCAAGGTGAGCTAACAGCATTTCTAAACACAAGAGTAGTGAGCAAAAATCACAACTGACTTTAGCACTTACTATTCGATAAAACAGCTGAGCGGACATTAGACATTTAAAAGCAAGTTCTGGATTATATATTAGCGATGTAACATATGAATATTTACTTTTTATATATGCTAGCTGTAAGTATTTCCTATTTAAGGTTTTATCAACCTGTTATTTTTGTGTTAGTGTTCCTTTAACCCCTTGAATGTTAAGAGGTCTCCAAAGCATTGCTTTGCAATGCATTGGAAACCTCTTTGGCATTCAGTGGGTTAAGGAATATCACAAAGCTCAGTGTACATTTGTAATAGACTGGTTACACAGTGACTGGAATGGGGCACTGGAAGGGAGAAAAAGAGTGTTCTGATGTTGGGAGTGCTAGGAGGACACAGAGTTTGGTCCATGGGGAGTTGTAGCTACCAGCTGCCCCCAGCTTTTTTCCCTTGCCCACTGGCAGCCATAGAACCCATGTACACTGCTTTTCCCCCAGTCTTGTTCCCTTGCTCCCTAGTAGCCACAGATCCCCATATACACTGTCTGACCCCCCAGCCTTGTTCCTTTGCCTACTGCTACCCACAGATACCCATGGGCATTGCTTGGGCAAGGGAACAATCCTGGGGGGGATATCAGTCAATGTATGTGGGGCTAACGCACAATGGTGATGTTCCCCCTGCGGCCACACAATACTTATGTTCAACATTCAGGCCACATATCTGCCCCTGCACAGTTAAAATTTGACATATTCTGCCCCTACGCGGTAAAAATTCAACATAAGCTTCCGCCACACAGTTAATATCCGACATATGCTGCCCCATTCACGATCGCCCCTTTTTATGTGTTTTAAAAAAAATACACATACACATGCTCCATTTTGTTTTTAAAGAAAAACAGACCTTGTGGGGGACATCTGGACCCGTCCTGATGTCTCCCTGGCATTAGTCACCTATTCAATAGCATAGAAGGTCAATATGGCAACCAGGAAAGCAATTGCCGCCATCCCCTACTACCTCCTCTTCAACCCGGTGCTCTATGAATGATTGGGTTGAGTAGGAGGATCCTAAAGACCCAAATGATGTATGTGGATCTTGAGGATCCTCCTACTCAATCCGTTCATTCATAGTATGCCAGGTTCAAGAGTAGGTAGTAGGGGAAGTCCTTGCAGAGATTTTCACAGGAGTGAGCGGGGGGGGGGGGGCTATACCCACCTGACCACTCCTGTGAAAATCACATACCATGCTTATACAGACTTTTGGAACAGTCCACTCCATACTATTTCCAGTTCCTTGTCTGATTGTCTTTCAAAGTGACTTTGCTGTCTCCATGGTATTGTGGTCTACACCTTACATATACATATGTAAAAATACGTGCCAAAGCTATATCAACCCTGTTGATTCAGGGGAAGGCAAACAAAACAACAGTTGAAGCCATTTTTATTTTGTCATGTGTGTGCAGGTGCTACAGTCTTTCCTACCGCACCTGTACATGCTCTTTCTCTGCCGTCCAATACAGGTTACTGGTAACTTTGAGTAAGCGATCCACCCCTTTAATTGTAGGCAGGAACAATTCTAGAATTGTATGCAGGGGGTGGAGCCTACCTTCCCTCCTTGGCTGCAGCTAGCCAACCAGATCCAGAAAGATTTGTTCCTTGGTGAAGATAACACAGAGAAGAGAACAGGTCTGCTATAGCTTTAGAAGTTTTTTATTTTTCTGTTAGAATTGGAATACCACCATCAGGCAGATTACCATAACTGACAATGCCCTTAGATGTGGCTAGCTCAGTGACCAGGTGCTTTTTGTGGACCTTAAGCCCTGGGGGGAAATCTTGGCTACAAGTTATTTCCTCAGGAGTTGCCCACCGAGGCTTCTTAAAACATGGTAGTCTGAAGGCAGAAGATCTGCAGGAAAGGTTAGCAACCCTCTGAGTGCTGCAGGTCCACATGTCCCACCGTGCCCCTCCGCACAGGGGTTTTTCATTTGGAGTTCCTATTGCACACTCCTGCGCTCATTGGGTCTATCTGTATGTCTGTTGGGTGTTTTGGAGCAAGTTTATGATGTACTTAACCCTTTGGCTGTTGGTTTGGGGGGTTTTCTGACACTTTTCCTACTGGTTCAGTGTTTTTTGGGTATCCTAACATGTTCTAGTTTCATGTCTTTTAATATTACACCTTCAATTTTGTAAAATTTGAGTTCCAGGCGCGTTTTTCCACATAGGCGCCATTGCTCCATTCACTCCTATGGGACTGTAAAGTTTGGGACATATCTCTGCAACTGTTTAACCTAGCGACTTCAGAGATGGCTCATTCTTCTTGTCTGCCCTTGCTCTATTATCTGATTCATGTTTCCAGTGTGTTGGCAGGCTTCAGGCACTGTTGGGGTACTTTTTCTGGGAAACTACATTTCCCATGAGTGTTTGCTTCGCTCGCTCGTTTCTGATTGGCTCCTGCTGCGGCAGACATTTTGTGTTTTTTCCAGAATGAGTATCCTATGCAGGGCTTGGACTCTCCTTCTTTCCTCTGCTGATTAACCCTTCGCCTGCCAGATAAGTCTAAATTAGCGATTTCTGGGGTGAAACTTTAATCCTACACAATGTAATTGGGTGATTTATTATACAGTAAGGTTACTGACACTGTGAGAATGTCTATACCATTGGAGCTTGGGGCCAGACCTAAGACTAAGGATGCTGGGGTCTCTGTATCCCCTATTGCGCATTGCTCTACCTGTCATTCAGGGTTACCTAGAGAATTCACAGGTCATTTATGCCCAGCATGTTCTGATGTCCCTGAGAGTCTTCCAGGGACCTCCAGCCATGCATTAGAGCTAGTTTGGGTGCAAGAGTTCAAGGCTGCTACTAGGGACCTTTGGTCCACATTGCAACTCTTTCCATCCCAGTTACAGGGGGTCTTCCATTCTTGGCAGACCCCCTCCTCCGTCAAGTCTTCCCTGCCAAAACCCCAGGGTGTACCTGATGTGTCAAATTCCTCTGAGGAGGAACTGCTGGTGGATTCAGATGTTGAGGAATGTTCTGCGGTGGGCTCCTCTCAGTTTTTTGGGGATCATTTTGAGCCCTCAGCTTAGGGCCTGATCAGGGCTGTTTTAAATACCCTAAACATTCCCTTAGTGCAGGAGGTTCCTTCTGACTCTTCTGATGTATTTCAGGAGCCTAAAAAGCCCCTTACTTGCTTTCCATCTAACTTCACTCTTGATCGCCTTGTGTCTGAAGAGTGTAAGTCTCAGGACAGAAAACCATCTGTGCCAAGCTTTTTCACTCTTCTGAGGCCTCGCTTACTCAGTGGGTTCAAACTCCCAAAGTGGATGCTCTTGTCTCCAGGCTATCTAAGTCTAGTGCCTTGCCAGTGTCTGATGCATCTGCTCTAAAGGACTGGACTGACAAGAAACTTGAGGTCTCTCTCAAGTCCATCTTTGCCACTGCTGGTACTGCCATGAGTCCAGCATTCGCAGCAGCATGGGTGAACCGGGGCATTGCGGCCTGGACTGAACAGCTCACCCTTGCTGTTTGTCAGGGTGCTCCTACTTTGGATATGTTGCGCCTCCTTGCCAACATTTCTGAGGCTCAGCACTATGTTTCTGCTGCCTTACTTGATGCCATCCGTTTGGTGGCTAGGGTTTCCACCATGTCTGTGGTTTCCAGACGGACTCTTTGGCTCAAGATCTGGTCTGCTGACACTGCTTCCAAGAAAGCATTGCTCTCCTTACCTTTTCAAGGCACTTCTTTGTTTGGGCCAGATCTTAAGGATCTGATCAGTGAGGTCACGGGGGGTAAGAGTACCCTTCTACCCTAGGTCCCTAGGAAGAAAACACCTCTTATGCATAACCGGTATTTTTGTTCCTTTCAGAATGAGACATGTCCGGCGAACCAGACGGTTCCTTTGGCTCCGTGTACCTCCTCCAAGCTCAAAGAGCAATGGAAGCCCAAGGTCTCCTCCAAGCCCAAGGCTTCCAAGCCTTCTTCGGCATGACTCACCAAACCCAGGTCCGCACTCTGCTGTGGGTGGTCATCTGCGCCACGATCACAGCATTTTGGAGGATTCATGGCGGACCCATGGGTTTTATAGGTGTGACGGAAGGGTACAGGGTCCCTTTTCGTCTCTCTTCCTCCCTTTCGTTTCTTTCCTTCTCATATGCCTCAGGGCATGGCTGTTCATTGGCTCTATTCAGGCTCTTCTGGACAAGGATGTTCTAGAGCTGGTTCCAGTTCAGGACAGAGGTATGGGTTTTTACTCAAACCTCTTTGTGGTCTCCAAGAAGGACGGCAGTTGTAGTCCCATTTTGGACTTGAAGGATCTCAATTCCTTTGTGATCCGGACTCATTATCACCAGGAATCTCTACGTACATTGATTGCTGCCATGTCCCCGGGGGAATTCCTTGCTTCTCTGGATCTTCAGGATGCGTATTTACACATCGTCATTCATCCAGAGTGCCGGCAGTATCTCCGATTTGCCTGCGACCGGGGGCGTTTTCAGTTTTCAGCTCTTACATTTGGTCTGACTACAGCTCCTCAAGTCTTCAACCGTGTCCTGGGAGTCTTAGTGTCCTCCTCCACAGTCCTCCATACATGGATGACCTGCTTCTAACCTAACCGCTCAGGGTCGATGGTCTCCGGAGGAATCTCTCCTTCCCATCAACATATTGGAGCTTCGGGCGATTTTCCATGCCCCTCGTCATTGGACATCTCAGCTGGAAGACTGTCCAGTCCGGGGTACAGTCCGACAACGCCAAGGCCATGGCTTACATCAACAAGCAGGGCGGAACAATTAGTCTCGAGGCTTTGTTAGAGGTCAAGGCTATTTTGTCCTGGGCAGAAGAACACGTTCCTGCCTTATCCGCAGTGCACATTCCCAGCGTAGACAACGTCATGGCAAACTTCCTCAGTCGGCACACAGAGGACAGCAGAGAGTGGGAACTGCACCCAGAGGTGTTCACCCTCATTGTTCAGAAGTGGGGTCTTACTTACATCGACCTGATGGCGACAAGACACAACAGGAAGGTTCCGAGGTTCTGCTCTCGATGGAGGGACCCTCTAGCTCTGGCGGTGGATGCCATGTCCATTCCTTGGTTATTTCCTCTGGCATACATCTTTCCCCTCCTCCCAAAGTTGCACAGGGTGTTACGGAAATTACGACTGGAGTGCTGTCCAGTCATTCTGATTGCTTCGTACTGGCCTCGCCAAGCTTGGTTTCTGGAGCTTCTGGATCTGTCAGTGGCGGAGCCATTCCGCCACCCTTGCCGTCCGTATCTTCTTCTCCAGGGTTACCTGTGGAAGAAGGATGTTCATCGGCTAGCCTTGACGGCTTGGAAATTGAATCCTCAATATTGAAGAAGAAAGGGTTTTCTTCTGGCGTGGTGGCTACTATGCTCAGTGCCTGCAAGCCTGTTTCTTCCAAGATTTACCATCGTGTCTGGTCGACCTTCCAGTCTTGGTGTGCTGATAAGGACCTGTCTCAGGAGTTTGATCTACCTATGGTCCTGGCCTTTTTGCAGGACGATGTGGATAAGGGCCTCAGTTTGAGTTCCCTTAAGGTTCAGACGTTGTGAGGGCCCCTAGGAATGTGGGGATGTACGCTGCGAGGAACGAGACTCTAGGCAGAGGAAGCTGCGCAGAGAACAGGCAAGCAGCAAACAATAATGTAAAACAGAAGACACCCCCACTAAGAAAGAGTGAAGGATACCATTAGCAGGTAAAGGACATCAGATATATATATATATATATATATATATATATATATATATATATAGGAATATATGCATATAACCGTGTACCTGTATAAATCCCAAGGAAGCGTCCAGGTTCAGGCAGGAGGGAACAGGAACACCAGTCTGAGAAGGCAGGAGGTAAGTCCAGGCAGGCGGAGCAGGAGAGAGATCCAATGGCACAGTCCAAGCAGGAGGAGCAGGAGAGAAATCCAATGGCACAGTCCAGGCAGGAGGAGCAGGAGAGAGATCCACTGGCACTGCCACATCCAAGACCCCCGGGATGCAGGGACTGGGGGCATAAACCCTACCACAGTAGGAGAGAGGCAGTTCTGGGCAGGAGGGTACAGGTGAGGGATCAGGGAGCTGAGTGTTCCAGGTAGGGATCCTGGAATAACTTCAGGGAGAGAGAGAGCGAATCAGTTCCAGGCAGGAAGGCTCAGGATGCAAGAGGAGTAGCCCCAGGCAGGAGGGAACCTGATCGCACAGGAGCTCAAGATACACTGAGCGCCAGCCGAAGCTGCCGCTCAGTATAAAAAGGATGAAGAGGTGACGTCACGGCGGCCGGACCTGACGCCCACGGCGTGGTAACCTAGCAACACCACGCCGTGCGGGGCGACGACCGCCCAACAATCCGGCATCGCGAACCGGAAGCGATGCCCGGCGCCGACAGACGTCTGCTCTCTGTTTTCTTTCAGAGGCGCAGTGCCATCCTTCCTGATGTCAAAGTTTTCTTCCAGGGCGTTACTCATTCTCATCCAGCCTTCAAGAATCCTGCTCCTCCATGGGATCTTAATTTGGTTTTGGGGTGTTCTTCAGCGGCCTCCATTTGAGTCTTTGGCTACTATTCCTCTACGCCTGTTGACGTGGAAAATGGCCTTTCTTCTGGCGATTGTGTCTGTCTGCCGTGTAGCAGAGTTACATGCTCAGTCCTGTAAACCACCATATTTGGTGTTTCAGAAGGACAAGGTGGTGCTTCGCACCTCTCAGGAGTTCCTCCCCAAGGTGGTTTTGGAGTTCCACATCAATCAGGAGATTGTGGTGCCCTCTTTCAGCCCTGACCCCACCTCTGACAAGGAGAGAGATCTCCACTTGTTAGAGGTGGTGCGTTGTCTCAAGTTTTATATACATCGCACAGAGTCTATCAGGCATTCTGATGCGTTGTTCGTCATTCCTGAGGGTCCCAGGGCTCGTAGAACTAACCCGTGGCCATGGTTTAATAAAGACACCAGCTTCCTCCGCTCCTGTACCCGTTCAGCTGAACGACTGTGGAGAAAGTCTGGCTCTCTGGCAGACTTTCTCCACTACAGGTTCCTCCTTTCCTGCTTTAACTCTACTCTGTCCCTTGCAAAAAAACATTACTTCTCACAACTAAACAACACTCATAAATCCAATCCCCGACGACTTTTCTCTTCCTTTGACTCCCTCCTTCGCCCTCCATCTGCTTCCCCTGCTAACTCCATATAGCCACAAGACTTTGCTGACTACTTCAAAGCCAAGGTGGACTCCATCCGGGATAATATACCACCTTGTATATCTCCTCCTAGCCTCCCTCGTTCTCCTCTTGGCATTCCGGACTCTTTCTCACTAGTCACGCAGGAGGAACTGACTAACCTACTATCCTCTGCCCCGTCCACTACATGCGCACTTGATCCACTCCCCTCTCACCTCATCCAATCCCTCTCCCCCACACTAATCGGTATCCTATTACAAATCTTTAACTCCTCCTTTGCCACTGCTACCTTTCCTGATGACTTAGTAAAACCTATGCTCAAGAACAACTCTTCTGACAGTAACACACCCTCGACCAGTTTCTCTTCTGCCTTTTGCCTCTAAACTCTTGGAATGCTTAGCCTACTCACGCCTGCTTGACTTCCTCAATGCATACCACCTGCTCGACCCTTTACAATCTGGATTTCGTACTGCTCACTCCACTGAAACTGCTCTTACAAGAGTCTTCAATGATCTTCACATTGCCAAATCTCAAGGTCACTATTCAATTCTTATCCTGCTTGATCTCTCAGCAGCTTTTGATACTGTTGATCATGCACTCCTCCTCCACATTCTTGACTCTTTAGGAATCCGCAACACAGCGCTGGACTGGCTCTCCTCTTATCTATCTAACAGATCCTTCAGTGTCTCCTTTGCCACCTCTTCATCCTCCCCCGACCAACTCTCTGTTGCGGTTCCTCAAGGTTCTGTTCTAGGACCGCTTCTGTTTTCTCTTTACATAATAGCACTTGGTGATCTTTTAACTCATTTGGTCTCAAATATCACCTCTATGCAGATGACACCCAGATTTACTTATCTGTACCTCAACTCACTTCTGATATCCAGGCTAAAGTCACAGATTGCCTCTCGGCTATCTCAGACTGGATGGCTCATAGGCACCTCAAACTCAATATGTCTAAAATTGAGCTGCTCCTCATCCCATATAGACCTGGCCCTGTAGCGCACCTTCCAGGTGATTGTAAATGGTACTACCATAAATCCAGTATCAGAAGTGTGGTGTCTAGGGGTGATAATTGACAACTCTCTCTCATTTTCCTCTCATATTAATGCCATTACTAAATCCTGTTGCTTTCTTTTGCGTAACACTGCTAAAATCCGTCCCTTCCTCTGTTCCTCCACAGCTAAAATTCTTATACACGCAATCATCCTCTCCCGCATGGACTACTGCAACATTCTTCTGTCTTGCATTCCTGCTTCCCATCTCCAACCACTTCAATCTATACAGAATGCTGCAGCACGAATTACTCTTGTCACCTAGGTTTGTCCCTGCCCCACTCCTCCTCAAAACTCTCCAATGGCTGCCTATCAAACTCCAGATATCTTACAAAATCTTACTTCTCTCTTTCAAGACACTTCTCTCCTCTACTCCTTCTTACATTTCCTCTCTGATCTCCCGTTATACCCCATCCCACCACTTACATTCAGCCAATGACTGTCTTCTCTCAGCTCCTTTTGTCTCTACAGCTCTGTCACGTATCAAACCCTTTTCTCTTATTGCTCCGTATCTATGGAATGCTCTTCCATCCAACCTGTGTATCACGGTGCTCGTGATCTCTCTCTGTCACTCTCGCTTGTGGTGCCCTCTGATTGGCTGAGTCTGTTTGGCCCGCCCCTAGTGACCTTTTTATGCCTGGCCATTGACACCTGTTAGGTGCCCTTTTGTGGTGTTCCAGAGCCAGTGTTGCTGTTGCTGTGTTCCTGTGTACCGATTTGGCCTGTTTGGATTACGCTTGGCTGACGTTCCTGCTCGTGACTGATTTGGCTTGTCTGAGAACCACCTCTATGATCCGACCCGGCCTGGCTGACTTCCTGCTCCATGACCTGAACCGGCTTGTTACAGAGACCTGCCTTGTTCCTGCTTCCTGCTGCTGGTGTCGCTGTGGCGACATTCTGACTTACACTGAGATTGTTACCAGGCTGATCGTGTTGCCTCTTTAACACTTGCAGAGCCGTGTCTCCTGTGCTGAGTCTCCGTTAACTCATGCAGAGCTGTGCTTCCGTTGCTGAGCCTTCCTTGGCACTTGCAGAGCGATACCCACTTTTGCTGAGTCTCCGATCCTTGAGCTGCTATTAACCCTTGCAGTGCTGCTTTCTCCTTATCTGAGCCTTCATTTACATTTGCAGAGCCTATACTGTTGATTCGCTACATCTGCTGAGCTGGCCATGTTGTATGCCTGGTCTAGACGGCGGCTCATCTTGTCACTAGCAGAGTAGTCGGTCTCCCTTACCGCCCCCGCGGGAGGAGCTATTGGCTCTTGCTCTAGCTGTGTTCGCTCCGGTATACGCCTGTGGCGGCTATTAGCTCAAGCACTTGCAGCATAGGGTGGTCTCCGTTGTTAGGCCCGTGGGGGCTATTGTCTCAAGCACTTGCAGTGCAGGGTGGTCTCCGTTGTTACGCCCGTGGGGGCTACTGGCTCAAGCTCTTGCAGGTTGTCTCCGGTATACACCCGTGGGGGCTACTGGCAAGCTCTTGCAGTATAGCTATCCCCGTTGTTACACCCGTGGGGGCTATTGACTCAAGCACTTGCAGTTTAAGTTGCCTCCGTTGCTACGCCCGTGGGGGCTATTCACTGCAACTTCTCTGCAGACTTTACCTCTATTCTGATACTGCCTAGCAGCTTTCTGCCTTAAGAACTTTAGGTGTTGCATCATCTAACACCAATTGCTGCCTGATCACCACCTTGGGCATGCCAAACACCACAACAGAGACTGACTGATTGTTGTATTTAACCATTGAATATCCTCGCTACTGTGTGCCTGTCCTGAGACAGTATATGTGATACTTGCTTCTGTATACTGGGCCTGTGAAGGCATAATTGTCATTATATCGCTATTATTTTGTGTTGCCTGTAGAGGGCGATCTTTCCTCTTTATTTTTTTTTAATAAAACTGTGTTTTATTCTAACCAGCTGGTCTGAGTGTCTTAAAAAACTGTTACACTGTGCCACTGCACCTCTCTGATAACCTTCAAATCTCACTTGAAAGTGCACCTCTTGGATAAAATCTAAACATGTTAGAAGGCACAGATATTGTACAAATGAATGCTCTTATAAATTATTTACATTACTGATGTCCTCTATCATCATCAGAACTAGCACTGTATTCAACACTTGACCCTAATGTACTCTGTATGTCTCCAATTACCACTTTAGATTGTAAGCTTTCGGGCATGGACCTCGCACCCAATGTTTCACTCTACAAAGCACCTATAACCCTGTATTGTTTAAACCCTGAAATTGTAAAGCACTGCGTACACTTGTGGTGCTATATAAATATACATATTAATTCAGGAATACCTGCATCCAAAGTGACTATTGCTTCTTGGATCAAGTCCACTATTCGTAAGGCTTATGAGCTGAGGAAGAAGCCTTTCAGGGTCACGGCTCATTCTACATGATTTATTGGGGCCTTTTGGGCTTACAAGAATCAGGCCTCTGCTGATCAGTTGTGCAAGGCTGCCACCTGGTCGTCAGTGCACACCTTTTCGAAGCACTACTGTGTTGATGTGCTGGCATCGGTTGATGCCAGCTTTGGGAGGAAAATCCTGGAGGCAGTTTTGCCTGTCTAGGATTTTCTTTGGTTCTTGGTGCTTCCTTCACTTTTGAGCCCTGTTGACTCTAGTTCAGTGTGCTGTGTAACAGTTTGGGGTGTTGTTACCCCTGTTCAGTGTTTGTTGACACTTCTTTGTTTGTTGGGCTATCTCTGATCTGCTGGTTCATATCTGCTCTTGTGACTTTGGGGGTCTTGCGCCTGGTCCTTGCCTTACTTCCCGCCTCTGGGAAACTCAATGGTTGGACATCCCAAAGTTACCAGTAACCTGTATTGGACGACAGAGAAAAGAAGATTTTAGCCTTACCTGTTAAATCGTTTTCTCTTAGTCCATACAGGTTACTGGTCTCCCACCCTGTCAAGGGACCATGCTTGGTTCTCCTGTGGCAGACCGTGGGGGTCCTTCAGGGTCATGCTCACAGAAGTCTTCTTTCCCTTCCATTATCTAGTCAATAGTTAGTGTCTCAAATCTTTCTGGAGCTGGTTGGCTAGCCGCAGCCAAGGATGGAAGGTAAGCTCCACCCCTGCATACAATTCTAGAATTGTTCCTGCCTACACTTAAAGGGGCGGATTGCCTACCCAAAGTTACCAGTAACCTGTATGGTCTTAGAGAAAAGGATTTAACAGGTAAGACTAAAATCTTCTTTTTCTCCAGCAGGAGATTGGGCTTCTAAGAAAGAGACACTATTAAGCCCACAACACTTTCTAAGCATTGGAGACTCTGCACATCACTAGGATTCCACAACACAACCGCTAGGTGAAGGATGCTGTAAAAATGAAGAGGAGCCTGGATCTGGACCAGTATGACATTGACCGTCTAAAGGGAGCATATGGAAGGCACAGTTTGTTTTGGGTATCAGGGGAAGGGACCCCAGACGTGCAAACTCCCCAAAAGGGAGAAATAGGAGTGCATACAGATCAGCATATCGCTTTTATTCTTTGTTTTGTATTGTTATTTTAATAATTGCTACACGTTGATTTTTCCTTCTGCACTGTGGATGTTGTCCTCCTGTGCTTTTTTTTTGGCAGACAAATTTTTTTAGAAAACTTGACAAGGACAATAATAATCAGCAACATTAGGACTTCATCATAAGACCGTATCCCATCATTTCCATTAATTCAGATACTTCATCTTCATCCCATCTTCCATTATCATAATTTTTTACATACATATACTGTATAATACACAAGGGGAGAGATGCTCTAAAGTGTGATATAGAGGTGATAAAGTGGAGATAACTTCTCCAGTGATATCACTTTTCCAGTACCCATGTTATTCTATAAAGCCTATGCATTAAGATCTCTCCAACTCTGGAGATCTTAGCACTTAGGCTCCATAGAATAACATAGGAACTGGAGAAGTGATAATCACTGGAGTTATCTCCACTTTATCACCTCTTTATCACACCTTAGTGATAAAGATTATGATATGTTACCACAGATCTACTCACTACACAGTTCATATTTTGATAATTATTAATAATATTTAATTTTCCCTGTTTTGCAATTGTTTTTAGTTATTTTGCACCACTATAAGACTGAACTTGGAGTCCCCTGGGCTAAAAGGGTGATTAAAGTAACATAAATGTGGTATGAACACAGCAAAATTGCACTCAGTCACTCAGCAGAGAGTCCAGTGTGCCTCATTTGTTTGTGCCCTGAAGGCTTGTATAGATTCTGTAAAGGGGCCAACAGCCAGGTGTGACATCATACGCTGCATTGTCTGCAAAAATCTGCTAGTTACGTTAATGAATGTACACTATAACGTGTAATAGCATACATTAATTGTTGCTTAACTGCATATCAAGTATTAAAATGCATTTAAAAAAACAAACAAACATAGATGCTAGAAATATTTTACTGGAGAAGCATTAGCGATATCTTGAACAACCAAGGTGTTAAATCAGCCCTCTAGCATCTATCCTTGATGAATGTTGACAAACAGGTCTGACTAGTGCAGGACACAAGTGTTATGGCTTAGTTCAAGGATGGGTAGGTATGTTGGCTGGAGGGCCACAAATCTGTTCAAAATGTGTGAGAGACACACACACACATACATACAGTTCCAGACTTGCACACACACACTTTTAAAATATATTTCTCTGTCGTCCAATACAGGTTACTGGTAACTTTGGGTAGGCTGTCCTCTCCTTTAAGTAGGTAGGAACAATTCTGAGAAGTTAGTGCAGGGGTGGAGCCTACCTTCTAACCTTAGCTGCAGCTTCCTGCTTTAACTCCATTAAGTATTGTTCCTCGTTGCAAGCAACAAGGCCAGAGAACAGTTCTGTTTTGTTTTAGATTTTTATTATTTTCTACTAGATATGAAATACCACCATTATGCGGATTACCATCACTGACAATTCCCATAACCCAAATGTGGATAGCTCAGTTTACCAGGTGCTTATTTGTGGACCTAAGCCCTGGGGGGAAAATCTTGGCTGCAAGTTCTTTCCTCAGGAGTTGCCCACTGAGGCTTCTTCTTGATAATATGGTAGTCTGAAGAAAGAAGTCCTGCAAAAAAGGTGAGCAACCTTTTGAGTGCTGAGGTCCACATGTCCCATGCTTCCCCTCAGCACAGGGGTCTTTATTACGGAGTTCTTATTGCATACCCTAGCACTCATTGGGTCTATCTGTATGTCTGTCTGGGTGTTTGGAGCAAGTTTCTGTGTCAGTTGAGGACACTTTCCCTACTGGATTTGGTGTTTATATTGTTTAACTACATTTTCTAGTATGTTTTTAACTTGAATTTAATTTGAATTCAGTTTTTGGTGAAATTATGTACTGCACTTTTAAGGCGTGTTTTTTATAGCACAGACGCCACTGCTCCATTCACTCCAATGGGACTGTACAGTTTGGGACATATCTCTGCAACCACTTATCACAGTGAGGTCAGAGATGGCTCATTTTATTGTCTGTCATCTGGTCAATGTTCTGAACATGCTGGAGGGCTTGGGGGGCTTCGGGCACTGTTGTGGTACTTTAAAAAAAAAAAAAAACTACAATTCCCATGAGTGATTGCTTCGCTCCCTAGTTTCTGATTGGCTCCTATCGCGGCAGCCATTTTGTGCTTTTCTGTGAATGAGTTTCCTATGCAGGGCCTGTACTCTCCTTCTCTCCTCAGCTCCTTAACCCTTTCATTGCCAGATAAGTTTATAATAAAGTTTGCTGTGCTATTTAATCACTTTTAAACACTGTTTTTGGGTAATTTAGTGTACTTTTGACCAGTTGATTTCTGTGAGAATGTCTATTCCACTAGAGACTGGGGTTAGACCTAAAGCTAAGGAATCTGGGGTGCCTGTGTCCCTCATTGCTCATTATGTCATGCAGGGTTACCTAGAGCATTCTCAGGTCATGTTTGCCCAACATGCGATGCTGTCCCTGAATCTCCTGCAGGGACCTCCAGCCATGCATTAGAGCCAGTATGGATGCAAGAGTTTGAGGCTAATACAGGGACCTCCGGTCTACCTTACAACTCCTTCCATCCACCTTACAGGGGGTCTTTCACTCATCTCAAGCCCCCGCTTACATCAGGTCTTCCCTGCCTAAACCGCCGGGTGGCCCTGATTTATCTGAGTCCTCTGATGAGGAACTGTTGGTTGATTATGAGGATGATAACTGTTCTGCAGTACTTCCTCTCCGTTTTTTCTTGGGGAGCCCTTTTGAAGCTGATCCTGTCCCCTCTGCTGAGGACCTAATCAGGGCTGTATTGACCACTCTGAATATTCCCTTGGTACAGGAGACCTCTTCAGACCCCTTCAGATGTGTTTCAGGAGCCTCAGTGCCCTTATACATGTTTCCCACCTAATCCCACCCTTGACTGAGTGGACATTTCCAGATAAAAAGCCATCTGTCTCTAAGAAATTTGCTAAGCTTTGTTAATTGTCTGAAGCAACATTAGCTCTCTGGATACATCCACCCAAGTTGGACATCCCTGTGTCCAGGTTGTCCAAATCTACTGCTTTGCCTGTAGCAGATGCTTCTGTTATAAAGGACTGGACTAACAAAAAGCTTGAGACTTCTCTCCAGGCTATTTTTGCTTCGGATGGTTCTTCCTTACGCCCGGCGTTTGCGACTGCATGGGTGAATAGGGCCATGGTCATCTGGACTGCACAGCTTACCTTGGCTATTCACCAAGGGACTCCTACTTCTGAACTGCTGAGACTTGTCGCCAGCGTTGCTGAAGCGCAGCATTATGTCTCTGATTCTCTGTTTGACAGAGTCCGTATGATTGCCAGGGCATCTTCTATGTCTGTGGTTGCCAGACAGACTCTTTAGCTCACGATCTGGTCTGCAGATACCACATCAAAAAAGGCCCTATTATCATTGCCTTTTCAAGGTTCTTCCCTATTTGGGCCTGAGCTTAAAGATCTCATCAGCAGAGCCACTAGAGGTAAAGGTACTCTACTTCCAGTGGTCCACAAGTCCTCCTACAAGTCCAAGGCTTCCAAACCTTCTTCGGCATGACTCACCAATTCCGGATCCCCGCCCTCAGGTGGGAGGGAGCTTAAGCCACTACCTTTCCATCTGAGAAAAATCTGTGGTAGACCCGTGGATTTTGCAAGTGGAGGTGCAAGGGTACAAGATTCCTTTTACCTCTCCTCCTCCTCCCCGCACCTTTACTCTCACTCTCCTCTGGGTGCAGGAAAGTGTTGCCTGTTCGAGGGTGCTATCCAAGCCCTTCTGGACAATGGGGTCTTGGGACCAGTCCCTTTTCCGGAGACAGGGTTGGTGTTCTATTCCAACCTCTTTGTGGTCTCCAAGAAGCCGGAGGTTGTCGTCCTATTAAGAATCTGAAGGATATCATCCAATTTGTGGTCAGATCTCACTATCATCAGGAGTCCTTGCGACCAGTGATTGAGGCCATGTCTCCTGGGGAGTTCCTCACATCTCTGGATCTTCAAGATGCGTATTTGCACATCTCAGTTCATCCAGAGAGCCTACAGTGTCTCTGATTTGCCTGCGACAGGGGTCACTTTCAGTTTTCTGCCCCGCCATTCGGCCTGACCACCGCTCCTCAAGTCTTCAATCGAGTTCTGGGAGCTTTAGTCTTTACTCTCCATCGAGATGGCATCAGGGTCACTCCATATATGGACGACCTTCTTCTGAAGGCCTCATCTCCAGACCTTCTTCACCAGCAGGTTCAGACCTGCATTATACTATCCACTCACGGGTGGATCATCAACCTGGACAAGTCAGACCTTGTTCCCTCCCAGAAGATGGTTTTCCTGGACCTTCTCTTCTACACTCAGAGAGGGATGCTCTTTCTCACAGACGAGGTGGCTCATCAGCTGGCTTAGAAGGTCTCTACGGTTCTGAGTCTGGATCTGATTCCTGACAAGAAATTGTCTTCTCTAGTGGTGAAGTTCATCTCCACAATAGAAGCAGTCCCATTCGCCATAGCTCATGCCAGGAAGCTTCAGAGGTTTCTGATCTTGGCATGCAAAGGTCTACCGGATCATCTGGAGGAGTCTCTGTATCTCCCGCTTCATGTAGAGTTGACTCTTTCATGGTGGCTCAACCTGGACAATCTCCTGAAGGGCAAGCCCTTCCTGATACTGTTCTGGATGATGGTTACTACGGACGTCAGCCTCTCAGGATGGGGGGCTATTTTCGGGCACCTGAATGCTCAGGGCTGGTGGTCTCAGGAAGAATTTCTCCTTCCCATCAACGTCTTGGAACTTCGGGTGTTATTTCATGCCCTGCTCCTTTGGACACTCCAGTTGGAAGACTGTCCAGTCAGACAACGCCACGGCGGTGGCTTACATTAACGAGCAAGGCGGCACAAGAAGTCTCGCAGCTTGGTTAGAGGTCAAGGCTATTTTGTCCTGGGCGGAGGACCATGTCCCTGCTATCTCTGCAGTTCATATTCCAGACGTCGTCAAAGTCTTGGCAGACTTCCTCAGTCGACATACTGTGGCCAGCGGAGAGTGGGAACTTCACCCAGAGATGTTCAATCTGGTAGTTCAGAAGATGGGTATCTCATGCATCGATCTGATGGCAACAAGACACAACAGGAAGGCTCCAGTGTTCTGCTCTCGCTGGGCGGACCCACTAGCTCTAGCTGTGGATACTCTATCGATACCTTGGATCTTTTCTCTGGCGTACATCTTCCCTCCTGTTCCAATGCTGCACAGGGTTATGAGGAAGCTGCTTCTGGAGCGCTGTCCAGTCATTCTGATTGCTCCGTTTTGGCCTCGCCAATCTTGGTTCCCAGAGCTTCTGGATCTGTCAGTGTCAGACCCCTTCAGGCTTCCTCCTTGTCCGGATCTTCTATTACAGGGATAGCTGTGGAAGGAGGACGCTCATCGTCTGGTTTTTGACGGCATGGAGGAAATTAACATGTCCATTAATTTAAATGGGGCTTTCAACCTTTAAAGGGATAGTAATATTTCATAATAAAAGTAGCTTTTATTAATCATCATAGTATTTGTATTTTGGAGAGTGTTATTTCAATTCTGTCAGAGTTATTGTTCAAGAGTAATTCAATGACAAAGTATCCCCCTCCCCCCCTTTTACTGATGTAACACTGTTCAGCCAGATCAGAAGGGAGGTGCCCAGGTAGACTGCAGAGAGGGACAATCTTCAATTAAGATAAGGGAAAAACCTGAGAAACTTGTCAAGGGGGGCAGGGCTTTCATTGTTCTCATAGGAAGAAGATTGTCCCCTGCTGTTATCTGTCTGGTCTATGGACTGGATTCCACATCTGAGAAGAGATGACTTACACTAGGTAAAAGTTGCGGGAGGGGAATCTTTGCTTGTGAATATCTCTCAAACCATAAAGGTTTGAGAGATAAGACTTATATTGTTCTTCATGTTTTTTTAATGCCTACAAAATAAAATAAAGATAAAACAAAGTATTACTATCCCTTTAATGTGATAAAGCTCTCCAGCACCTTCAAGGGATTACAAGTAACACTTAATATGTTAAAGAAAGAAAAAAATAGTAATATAATATATTTAATGTCAACAGGAATTGGATGCACTCACTATAAATTTAACAAATGACCTGGGTGCACATCCCTATAGGGGTACTGCATACAGTTCTGTAGTTGTCTGGTAGCACTCACAGACTCCTTTACTGGTGAAACCAAAGTTGGGTTTATTGAAATAAAGTTTCGGCCAACACTTGTGGCCTTTATCAAGATAAATATATATGATGTATCAATCTGTCTGTCTGTCTATCCATCCACATCTATCTATCTATCTATCTATCTATCTATCTATCTATCTATCTGTTCATCCATCCACATCTATCTATCTATCTATCTATCTATCTATCTATCTATCTATCTGTCTATATCATATCTATCTCTCTATCTATCTGTCTGTCTATCTATCTATCTATCTATCTCTCTATCCATCCATATCTATCTATCTATCTATCTATCTATCTATCTATCTATCTATCTATCTATCTATCAGTAATGTGACTGCCCACTCCTGTGCTACACGGCGCTGTGGATCAGTAGTGATCCTCTGTAATGTGACTTCCCACTCATGCACTACACGGCGCTGTGGAACAGTAGCGATCCTCTGTAATGTGACTTCCCACTCCTGCACTACACGGCGCTGTGGAACAGTAGCGATCCTCTGTAATGTGACTTCCCACTCCTACACTACACAGCGCTGTGGATCAGTAGCGATCCTCTGTAATGTGATTTCCCACTCATGCACTACACGGCGCTGTGGATCAGTAGCGATCCTCTGTAATGTGACTTCCCACTCCTGCACTACCCGGCGCTGTGGATCAGTAGTGATCCTCTGTAATGTGACTTCCCACTCCTGCACTACACGGCGCTGTGGAACAGTAGCGATCCTCTGTAATGTGACTTCCCACTCCTGCACTACACGGCGCTGTGGAACAGTAGCGATCCTCTGTAATGTGACTTCCCACTCATGCACTACACGGCGCTGTGGATCAGTAGTGATCCTCTGTAATGTGACTTCCCACTCCTGCACTACACGGCGCTGTGGATCAGTAGTGATCCTCTGTAATGTGACTTCCCACTCCTGCACTACACAGCGCTGTGGATCAGTAGTGATCCTCTGTAATGTGACTTCCCACTCATGCACTACACGGCGCTGTGGATCAGTAGTGATCCCCCACTCCTGCACTACACGGTGCTGTGGATCAGTAGTGATCCCCCACTCCTGCACTACACGGCGCTGTGTAGTGATCCTCTGTAATGTGACTGCCCACTCCTGCACTACATGGCGCTGTGGAACAGTAGCGATCCTCTGTAATGTGACTGCCCACTCCTGCACTACACAGCGCTGTGGAACAGTAGCGATCCTCTGTAATGTGACTTCCCACTCATGCACTACACGGCGCTGTGGATCAGTAGTGATCCTCTGTAATGTGACTTCCCACTCCTGCACTACACGGCGCTGTGGATCAGTAGTGATCCTCTGTAATGTGACTTCCCACTCCTGCACTACACAGCGCTGTGGATCAGTAGTGATCCTCTGTAATGTGACTTCCCACTCATGCACTACACGGCGCTGTGGATCAGTAGTGATCCCCCACTCCTGCACTACACGGTGCTGTGGATCAGTAGTGATCCCCCACTCCTGCACTACACGGCGCTGTGTAGTGATCCTCTGTAATGTGACTGCCCACTCCTGCACTACATGGCGCTGTGGAACAGTAGCGATCCTCTGTAATGTGACTGCCCACTCCTACACTACACGGCACTGTGGATCAGTAGTGATCCTCTGTAATGTGACTGCCCACTCCTGCACTACACAGTGCTGTGGATCAGTAGCGATCCTCTGTAATGTGACTTCCCACTCCTGCACTACACGGCGCTGTGGATCAGTAGTGATCCTCTGTAATGTGACTGCCCACTCCTGCACTACACAGCGCTGTGGATCAGTAGTGATCCCCTGTAATGTGACTGCCCACTCCTGCACTACATGGCGCTGTGGAACAGTAGCGATCCTCTGTAATGTGACTTCCCACTCCTGCACTACACGGCGCTGTGGATCAGTAGTGATCCTCTGTAATGTGACTGCCCACTCCTGCACTACACGGCGCTGTGGATCAGTAGTGATCCTCTGTAATGTGACTGCCCACTCCTGCACTACACGGCGCTGTGGATCAGTAGTGATCCTCTGTAATGTGACTTTCCACTCCTACACTACACAGCGCTGTGGATCAGTAGTGATCCTCTGTAATGTGACTTCCCACTCCTGCACTACACAGCGCTGTGGATCAGTAGTGATCCTCTGTAATGTGACTGCCCACTCCTGCACTACATGGCGCTGTGGATCAGTAGTGATCCCCTGTAATGTGACTGCCCACTCCTGCACTACACGGCGCTGTGGATCAGTAGTGATCCTCTGTAATGTGACTGCCCAGGTAGAAATGGTATGTAAATGTTGGCAGGTATACAATTTCTCACGCTTCTGGATTTATTAACCCTCTGAGTGCCAGAGGGTGCATGCAGCGCATTGCAAAGCAATGTGTTGTGCTCCCCTCTGGCACTCAAAGGGTTAATAAACACGTTACATTGAGAGGGCATAGAATGCATGCTTATGTTTATATGTAGAGTACACATCACATTACAATATTAGGGTTCATCTAATACAGGATAAAACAACCAGTTTACAGTGTGAGACAGTAGGAGTAAGGTTCCTGCTCAACAGCCTACAATCTAACCTGAATAAGACAGACATACAGAATACATTGGACTAAGTGCGAAATGCAATATATATGTGCAGGTTTGGGTTAAATATAAATTATAAATTAACAGTATGTATACATGTAGAGTGTTTTTTAATAGTGAAGTTTGCCTTCCTCTGCTTATTCTAGGTAGGAATCATCATCAGAATGCAAATGCTTTGAGCCCCCTCCAGTGGTAACATTAGAAAACTGCAACTAATTGTAAACTGCATACTTCCACTGCACTATTTGGTATATTATCACCTTTTTTGGTTTAATGTACTATAAGAAATTGATTTGATCCAAATGAAGAAGCACATAGATCAATGTTTACTGTAAGTAGAAAGCAAATAATCACCAGTAGGACTTTTACATTTTTTAATCCACTCTAGTGTTAATTTTAACCCCTTAGTGACGTACATGTACGTCCTGTGTCACGAAGGGGTTAAACATACCTCCCAACATTTCAAATGGATAAAGAGGAACATTGTGTTTTAGGTGGTGTTGCTGGGGGAGCAACTGGTGGGCGGGGATTACTGAGAATTTTTACATTAATTCTTGACCTACTGACAGCTCTTTTAATAACTGAATAATTTATTTAGAACTACACAAAGGCATTTTATTTACGCAGACTAATCTATAAACACAAATACTGAAGTTTAAACAAACATTAACCCTTTGAGAGCCAGAGATGTATGCAACACATTGCAAAACAATGTGTTGCGTTCCCCATGGCACTCAAAGGGTTAATGTGAGTTTCATTGCTGTGGAGCAATGTGATACACTTATATACACACACACCACATAATCTGATAAACACAGGGACACCAGGGTGATACACTTATATACACACCACACAGTCTGATCTCCTAAACACAGGGACACCAGGGTGATACACTTCTATACACACCACACAGTCTGATCTCCTAAACACAGGGACACCAGGGTGATACACTTATATACACACCACACAGTCTGATCTCCTAAACACAGGAACACCAGGGTGATACACTTCTATACACACCACACAGTCTGATCTCCTAAACACAGGGACAACAGAGTGATACACTTATATACACACCACACAGTCTGATCTCCTAAACACAGGGACACCAGGGTGATACTCTTATATACACACACCACACAGTCCGATCTCCTAAACACAGGGACACCAGGGTGATACACTTATACACACACCACACAGTCTTATCTCCTAAACACAGGGACACCAGGGTGATACACATATATACACACACCACACAGTCTGATCTCCAAAACACACGGACACCAGGGTGATACACTTATATACACACCACACAGTCTGATCTCCTAAACACAGGGACACCAGGGTGGGAAAGAGGGACAGAGGGATTTGTGTTTCAAAGAGGGGCTGTCCCTCCTAAATAAGGACACTTGGGAGGTATGTTAAAAATCTGCAAATACCTTATTTACTTAAATAGAAGGCAACATTTTTCATGTAATCTTTGAAAAAAAAGACCTTGCCTTATATTTAATGTCACCTTGCAATCGGTCTTCTGCTACTGGTACTGGTAGAAGATCCTATCTCAGGGCTTTCCAAGTTCAGTCCTCAAGGGCCACCAACAGGCCAGGATGTAAGTACAGGTGAGTTAATCAGTGGATAGGATTGCCACCTTTTCTGCAAAAAAATACCAGCCATGGCATTCCCTCCATAGACTTAACATTGGCCAGAAGCCAATTTTTTACCGGCCTGTCTGTAAAATACCGGTTGGATGGCAACCCTATCAGTGGATCATTCATTTTGACTGACTCATCTGTGCTTAATCAGGGAAATCCTTACATCCTGTCCTGTTGGTGGCCCTCAAGAACTGAACTTGGGGAGCCCTGTCCTATCTGATGGTGCAGCATGTTTGAATTAGACACCCTCTTGATTCTCCAATTAAATACCCACCTTGTGCTGAGACTCATATGGCTCCAACCAAACATGACGTGTCGCTTTCCACATGCATTTTCAGTTGTAGCCATGTGAGCCTCTGTCTCCTGTATGATGGGATAGTCCACTTATCTGGAGAAACAAGTGGGCGGCAAATTCAAATATGCTGCCCTAGTGGATCATATATTCTACAGGTACTTCACTATGGGTTGCCCAATATTCATCCAAATACAGTACCTGAAAATTAAGGAGAGCTTTAAAGATCCCTCCTTAGAATAATTTGATACTCATAGTTCTCACATTCCTGCATTTACATTATATGATGAAATTGCCGTCATAGAAATGAAGAGCTACAATTCCAATTCCAAGCATCTGTAAGTACAACTAAAGGGTACAATATATTGATATTTCTGTAGTGCAATTACGTTTGACCAAAATAGCTAAAACCAAACATTGCCACATTCCTATTCATTCAATACTGACTCTATATCAGGGTTGTGGTAGTTTGGCAAAAGGCCACAGAGAGTTCAGCAATTAAATATTTTATAGTATGTCCCCACACCATCAGGTCTTATCCACCATCTCACAACTGCCACTTTGACAGTGTGTCCCTTCACCACTATATCTGATCCACCAACTCACACCCACCTCCCCCACAGTATGTCCTCTCACCATCAAGTCTTATGCACCAGCTTACAACCTCTACCCTCACAGTTTGCCCCTTCACCATCAGGTCTTATCCACCAACTCACACCCACCTCCCTAACAGTATATCCCCTCCCCACCACGTCTTATTCACCAACTCACACCCCTCTCCCTAACAGTATGTCCCCTCACCACCACGTCTTATCCACCAGGTCACAATCACCACAATCACAGTATATCTGACCACCACTAAGTCTTATCCACAAACTCATAACCATCACCCACCAGTATGTTACCTCACCATCAGGTCTTATCCACCAGCTTACAACCGCCACCTTCACAGTTTGCCCCTTCACCATCAGGTCTTATCCACCAGCTCACACCTGCTTCCCTAATAGTATGTCCAATCACCTCCACGTCTTATCTACCATCTCACAACTGCCACCCTCACAGTATGCCCCTCACCATCACGTCTTAATCACCAGCTCATAACCGCCACTCTCACAATATTCTCATAACCACCACGTCTTAGTCACCAGCTCATAACCACCACCCTCACAATATGCTGCTCACCATCACTTCTTATCCACCAGCTCATAACCACCACGTCACAGTTTGCCCCTACACCATCAAGTCTTATCCACCAATTCACACCCGCCTCCCTAACAGTATGTCCCCTCACCACCACGTCTTATCCACCAACTCATGCCCCCCTCCCTAACAGTATGTCCCCTCACCACCACATCTTATCCACCAACAGTACTGGAGACCCCATTTCCAGAAGGATATAGATACTCTAGAGAAAATTTAGAGAAGGGATACTAAAATGGTGACTGGTCTACAGGAAAAGAAATATCAGGATAGACTAAAGGATCTGAACATGTATAGCTTGGAGGAGAGAAGAGAGAGAGGGGATATGATAGACACATTCAAATACATGAAGGGATTCAACAAAGTGCAGGAGGGAAGTACATTTCAAAGGAGTAAAATGTTAGGACAAGAGGCCATAATCTAAAACTAGAGGGACACAGGTTCAATGTAATGTAAGGACATTTTACTTCACTGAGAGGTAGTAGATAAGTGGAATAGCCTTCCAGCAGAAGTGGTAGCGGTTAATACAGTGACAGAATGTAACATGCATGGGATAGGCGTAAGGCTGTCCTGAACATAAGACAAGACTAAGAACCAAAAAAGGTCTGAGGTTTGTACAGTAGGAAAATGGGCGACTAGATGGCCCAAATGGTTCTTATCTGCCGTCACATTCTATTTTCACACAAACAAATGAACAATATCTTTACACTGGCAACACTGTTCTATTACTAGTATAGATATAAAATACTGCTGAGGGTAGTTCCCGTCTAACATTAAAGGACCAGTATAAAAATGAGTAAAACATTCACACGCCCACTGTTATGCAATTTTCTATTTTGTTTTAACTTTATACTGCATTTTCTATTGTAGTCACTGGGAGGCACTGACTCAGTCAGTTACTATGAAGAACTACAGTCTATGACTCAAGCTGTCCCGCAGTGTGCATTATAACAAAATAGTGCATTTTGGATACTACATGCTGCTCTTTTACAGATGATATTAGAAACACAGAAACATAGATTTTGACAGAAGAAAATAACCATCTGTGCCATCCAGTCTGCACATTTCCCTATCTAATACTTTTGAGGTTGGCCACCCTATGGGTAATGGGGGGAATCCAGACATGGACTCCTTGCTCACAAGAGCCTAGAGGAATCAGATGCACCTCACTGACGAGGCCCAACAAGGCTGAAATGTATGTCTGGGGTTGGCTGTTTCCCTTGTTCAAAGAGGAATTGTCTGGCATTTTGTGGCTGGACTTTCATTTTGGCAGGACCTGTATGATATGCTTCAGAATATTTCTTCTCTGTGTATGGCACTAGTGAGCTAAAAGAGATTGCACCCTGGACGTGAGGACGCAGTCCCAGTGAGCTCTTTGTATACCCTTGCAAACTCATGAGCCTAGTTGAGCATCTCTGACTTCTCCCCATCTAATAACATACTTGCATACTTCTCAAAACAGACTTGTCTATACCAGGCATTTTTGAATTCCCTAACAGTACCACCTCTTCTGGAAGGCTGTTCCATGAGTTTATCACCCTTTCCATAAAGTAGTACTTAGGCACATTACCTTTAATAGATTTACGCATTTGTGGAGCAGTACGTAGGAGACATCTCTTGAATCCACAAGTTAATGAAATACCAATATGACCTCTGAATATATTCAGCTTTAGGTAGTGTGTATAGGCATTCCTCTGTGACAATAACAGTCATATCATTTTCATTGCTGGAGATCCATTCCTCCTTTCTACGTCAAATTATACTGCAAACAGATCTATAATGGATGTTTCTGTATGCTTGACAATAAAATCCAAATATGGCAATAAACTTTGAACAGCATTATCCAAATAAGACATTTGTTGACCTAGTGACAGTGTTTTTGGCAGTCAGTTTATCTGATGTTTATGTTGTGTTGAGTTTTATATGTTACCACATTTTATACTATTCTTGATAGGAAATCAGTCTCCCTTTACTCTTTTACTTGAAGTTTATGGGAGAAACGTTATTCAATGTTCACACTAAGAAGATGTAAAAGAGCAGTAAAGTTTATTATAAAAAAGCACATTGTGTGGCTTTTCCTGCTGTGTAAAACAAGGTAATGTCAGTGCTACTGGGAGATATTTAGATCAAAAGTGATTACAACTCAAACTTGTATCTATAACCCTTTGAGTGCCAGTGATGTATCCAATGCATTAAACTGTGGTCACTAGATGGCACTGCTACTATCACTTTTCATGCAGAGGTTTAGTCTATGGCCCTCCTAATAATAACCCATGGACATGACATCCAGGACTGACTGAAGGCGTTATCTCTTGAATCAAGACATTAGGATTTTATGGTCATAATAAGTGACGAGTTATTATAAGGACATGATAGTTCCTTTAAAGATGCAACATGGCAATACCAAGCAATTCTCCTCAGTATGTTTCACCATTACCAGGGTTGATTTTCACATTAGGCAAAGTAAGCAACCACTAGAGCACCAAAATGTAAGTGCAGCCTCAGATGTGCTGGCCCATCCTACTTTCTGAGTTGTGGGTGTGGCCAGAGCAATCACAGCAATCCCTGCAGCCGATACCCCTTCCTGGTTTGTTTGATTATCAGATTACAGACCCATTAACTGACCATTATGTAACTCCTTAGACTAGACTTTCTAAGGTTTGCCTCTCAGGTCCATCTCTCAGTCATCTCTCTGGTCTGGTCTTGAGCTGAGAGGCAGACCTGCAGCTGAAGTACTGAGCTGTGAGAGGCGGACCTGATTCCCCAGCAACGAGGCAGCAGCAGGGGAGTAAAACAACAAAAGGGGAGGTGAGGAAGGGAGAAACCAGAGCAGGAGGGCAATGACAATTACACTGCAATACGTTGCATAACCCTCTGACACTCAAAGGGTTAATGTGCACTTAAAGGAATAGTAATGTTTCATAATAAAAGCAGCTCTAATTAATCATCATAGTATTTGGACTTTGGAGACTGTTATTTCAATTCTGTCAGAGTTGTAGTACAAGAGTAATTCAATGATAAAGTATCCCCCTCCTGCCCCTTTTACTGATGTAACACTGCTCAGCCAGAGCAGAAGGGAGGTGCCCAGGTAGACTGCAGAGAGGGACAATCTTCAATTAAGATAAGGGAAAAACCTGAAAAACTTGTCAAGGGGGGCAGGGCTTTCATTGTTCTCATAGGAAGAAGATTGTCCTCTGCTGTTAGCTGTCTGGTCTATGGACTGCATTCCACATCTGAGAAGAGATGGCTTACACTAGGTAAAAGGGGCGGGAGGGCAAACTTTGCTTGTGAATATCTCTCAAACCATAAAGGTTTGAGAGATAATACTTATATCGTTCTTCATGTTTTTTTAATGCCTACAAAATAAAATAAAGATAAAATGAAGTATTACTATCCCTTTAAATTATTTTTGTATGAAAGGCTTCAACTTGGGACTAACATCATCTTGGGACTGACAGCCCTGCGGCCCTCTCTTGCACTCAAAGGGTTTACTTAAGCGTGATCATTAGTGTCAGACGTGTCCGCAAGGCATGTTTTACTCAGAAGGCACAGCAGCTTCACTGGCATCACTTTAAGGGTAAAGGCATTCGGCCTATTTGTTACTGATATGTCGCCCTGTATTTGCCGATTTTTAACCATGCGACATCAGAATCTCGTTGTTTTGATTCTGCCTTCATTCTGATATCGCCCTTTTGATTTACACAACATTTTAAACTCACTCTTTTCATGGTCACCCAATAGATGGCTACGATTCAATAGGATGCCCATTGGGTGTAGCCAGGGAAGTGTTATACATAGAGTGTGAGGAGCAATGGGTGGAACTAAGAGAGTCTAGGATGTCTTGCCTAGGAGTGCTGAGATGTAAATTAGGCCATGCCAGTTAAATATACAATTACTATTACATTTTTAAGCATACCTGGGAACTCACCAGATCTGTTCAAATTGAATTACCAGGTCTCCAGCAACAGAGGCTGATTCTCCGACTTGGTGAGTTCAGCTATAACCCGACCAGCTTTTTTTTAATGAAAACCTAAATGTTCTAGAGCATTTCCTGCTGAGTTAAACAAGGGTACTCCCACTACTGTCATTTGTTTTATTCAAACTTTATAACAGTTCAAATAATCAGGAAGTGAATTTACTGTGTTTACTTCCTTGTAATTCTAACTGACAGGAAGTGACTCAGCAGTTTCTATCACATTCTATGGAGAACTGTAAGTCACTGACTTTCCTCTCCATTAGAATGTAACAGAATAATTGGAATTTGACCACTAGAGGGCCCTGTTAATGTAAAAAAAAACACAGTTTAAACAGTAATAACTCTGGAAATATGCATCTATCAGCAGTGGGAGTACGCTTATTATACTCAACAGGAAACGACCTACAATATATATTTTTTCATAAAAAAAGTTTACTGCTCCTTTAAGCCCGTTCCTGCCTCATTCTGCTCACTTTCCCATCCACTTCATGGCTAGGCTGACCAGATCTCACCTTTAACCGGGAACACATAGAAAATAGACATTTTTCAGTGCCTCACTGAAATCAGAGCAGTCCTGCAGTATGCATTTTTCCTATGCGTCCCAGGTTAAAGGTGAGGTCTGGTCACCCTATTCATGGCAAACTCCTCCTTACAACCACTTGCCCATGCCTACCCGATTAAGCCCCACCCACAATATGAAGCAAAACGTGTCATTTGGATGCTCCCATCCTCAGCTCTGCTGTGTTTCTCTGGGCACTTGAGACAAGAAGATTCCCAGATATGTCTTTAACCCTCTGAGTGCCAGAGACGTATCTAACACATTGCAATGCAATGCTTTCGATAGCTCTCTGGCACGTAAAGGGTTAAGGATACATTTATATTATTTTAAGCTACTGAGCTGGTAGTTTGGGATATAATCTTCCATAGGAAATAATGAGATTGTTTTAAATGAAAAGGGAATACAGAATTTAAAAACACCCTTTGGCATTTTTAATTTTTATGTCCCTTTAATACTTTTAATTAATGTGACAAAAAAGTTGATGTTTTCACAAGCAAAAAACAAACAAACCAAGAAACGTAGAAAGATCTGGTAGTTTTGGACAAAAATCCTCATAGGAAATAATATGACTGTTTTACATGCAAAGAGAATACAGAATTACAACACAATTTTACTAGTAATAACTATTATTTTGTTCCTTTAATCCTTTCAGCTAAAAGGACGAAAAATTTGGAAGATTTACGTGCAGATACCCCCAGACAACACAGAGTCACAACATGCCTTTTACTGGCAGTCGCTTCTGGTTCGTTTAATTTTTCTTCCACTATAAGTGGACCTGTCACCGTTAGACAATATTAATTTGTTTTGCAGAGAATTAAAATCTGCCTGCGTGTTGCACCATCTATCTTCCTGTAAAATAAATAGCTTTTGAGAAATGACGATTTATAATTTGGTGGCATAGTGTGGAACTTTATGCAAATTCCCCTACATATTATGCAAATTTATGTCATTTAAAGGGATAGTAATGTTTCACAAAAACGGCAGTTCCAATTAATCTTCATAGTATTTGTGCCATGGAGGGTGTTATTTCAATGCTGTCAGAGTTGTAGTACAAGAGCAATTGAATGATAAAGTATCCTCCTCCTGCCCCTTTTACTGATGTAACACTGCTCACCTCAGATGTGGAATCTGGTCTCTTGACCGGACAGGTCACAGCAAGGGACAATCTTCTTACTGTGAACATAAGGAAAACCCTGCCCCCCTTGACAGGTTTTTCAGGTTTTTCCTTATGATCACTGAAGATTGACCCTCTCTGAGATCCATCCTGACAGTCTTGCTGTTCTGAGGTGAGCAGTGTTACATCAGTAAAAGGGGCGGGAGGGGGATACTTTATCATTCAATTACTCTTGAACTACAACTCTGACAGAATTGAAATAACACTCTCCATGGCCCAAATACTATGAACATTAGTTAGAGCTGCTTTTATTGTGAAACATTACTATCCCTTTAACCCTTTGAGTGCCAGTGTGGAATCCAAAGCATTGCAGAGCTATGCATTGGATACCTCTCTGGCACTGAAAGGGCTAAGGCCAAACTTAATGTGTGGTATGCTATTATAAATACCACCAGAGTGTGGGCTCTGCCTAGATTCATCCATTGCACAGCGTATAGTAATATTGACTCAGCAAATAAACTAATTAGCATAGAGTGCCAGACTGTCACCAACAAATAAAAGTTAATTTCCCAAAAACTATTTATAATGCAAATAAGTCAATAGACCACAACATATAAGTCATTTTATTTCTCTTTAAAATTAACTAAACTTATCCTAACTCCTTAAAGCAATAGTAATAGCTCATAATAAATGGCACTCCGATTAATCTGCCTAGTTTCTAGTCCATGTAGAGCTATGTATCAATACTATCTGATTTGTAGTTCTTGAGTAATTTAATTATGAAGGATCCCCCTCCTGCCCCTTTTACCCATGTCACACTGCCTCTCATACCATTCCAGATGGAGCACAGCGAGGGACAATCTTCAGTAAGGGAGTCAGGGTTTTCCTTTTACTTACTGCATGAAGATTGTCCCTCGCTGCAAGTTGTCCTGTCCGTTGACCGGATTCCGGAACTGAGGGGAGGTGGATAAGGGTAGGTAAAAGGGGCGGGAGGGGGATACTTTATAATTAAAGTAGTATTGCTTGAAAATAATTTTATTTTATATTGTAGCCCTTAAAAAACATTAAAAATGATATGTCTTATCTCCCAAACCTTTATGGTTTGGGAGATATTAGCAAGTAAAGTTTCCCATGGAGTGACGTCACTGCTCAAGCCTTCAGATTTGGAATCCGGTCCATAGATCAGCCGGCAGCTCTTTAGCAGTGCAGAGATCATGATCTTTAAAAATAATTTCTTAATTGGAATGGTCTACAAAGTGTGCTTGCAGGCCAGGCACACTTTGCAGACAGCTGCCGGCTGATCTGTGGACCGGATTCCAAATCTGTCCACTAGATGGCAGACTTGGCTAAAACAGCCAGGAAAAGGGCACTTTACTTTTATTATTATTAACTTTACTTGCTAATATCTCCCGAACCATAAAGGTTTGGGAGATAAGACTTATATAATTTTTAATATTTTTTTAAGGGCTACAATATAAAATAAAATTATTTTCAAGCAATACTATCCCTTTAAATTACACAAGAACTACAAGTCAGATAGTATTGCTACAAGGATCAATATGGACTACAAACTAGGAAGATTAACCAGAGCTCTGCTTCTTGGGCTCTATTACTATCCCTTTAAAAGGATAGCAATGTTTTTTCAAAAAAGCAGTTCCGATTAATCTTCATAGTATTTGGGCCATGGAAAATGTTTTTTCAATACTGCCAGAGTGGTAGTTCAAGAGTAATTGAATGATAAAGTATCCCCATCCTTTTACTGATGTAACACTGCTCACCTCAGAGCAGCAAGACTGTCCAGATGGATCGCAGAGAGGGACAATCTTCAGTGATTGTAAGGAAAAACCTGAAAAACCTGTCAAGGCGGGCATGATTTTCCTTATGTTCACAGTAAGAAGATTGTCCCTTGATGCGACCTGTCTGGTTCCAGGACCAGATTCCACATCTGAGGGGAGGTGGCTTACACTAGGTAAAAAGGACAGGAGGGGGATACTTTATCATTCAATTACTCTTGAACTACAACTCTGACAATATTGAAATAACACTCTCCATGGCCCAAATACTATGAAGATTAATTGGCGCTGCTTTGTTTGTGAAACATTACTATCCCTTTAAGGACTGGAGAAGGATGAGCAAGGTATTGCTTTGTAATGTATTAACCACCCTTCTGGTCCTTAAGTGGTATCCAGCTCAATGCGTTGGGTGCCTCTCTGGCACGCAAAGCATTAAAAGACAAAACGTGGATGGTTTTACAGGGAAAACAAAACAAAAAAGACAAAATAGAATTACAAGATGCCTTTTACTACATTTTCACTTTAATATTACTAGTGAGGTCACCCCTTTTCCTACCTGCTCTCTTCACTACCCTTAGCTTGACCCACACTGCACTGAGCCATGCCTGTCTTTGTCCTAACTCCTTGGACGGCACAGACATCTCCAATACATTGCTAATAATACATTGTTAGCATTCAAGGGGTTACTGGATGCTCATTTTGCTGCAATAAAGAGAAGAATTGCTACTAACATATACTTTTCTTAGAGGATTTTTCTGTTTAGCAAACCCTTGATTAGATAAGTGAAGTAGGCTGGATCTTTAATAAATAAGCATTTTATCAATGATTGGTGTGAACACCAGTTGAAATAAGTATATATGATACTGTTTGGGACAGGGGTATATACTAAAGTGTGATAAAGAGGAGATAAGCTCTCCAATGTGTCAAACTCTCCAATTCCTATGTTATTCTATGTAGGATGACCATACCTCATCTTTAAAAAAGGGACACACATGAAAAATGCTTACTACAGGGTTGCTTTGATTTTGGTGCACTCCTGAAATATGCCTATTTCCTGTGTGTCCCTTTTAAAGGTGAGGTATGGTCAGCCTAATTCTATGGAATCTGTTCAGTAACATTGCTCAAGTTAGACCAAACACTTTATGAAATAACATCAGAACTGGAGAGTTTATATCACGGTTCCCGTGCTATGCTGTCAATCTTGACTTTAGACCAAACACTTCATGAAATAACATCAGAACTGGAGAGTTTATATCACGGTTCCCGTGCTATGCTGTCAATCTTGACTGTACTACCTGTGCATTGGAGGAAGCTGATTGGCCCGCCCAGGATGTGCCTTTATACACTGGGCCTTGGGCACTTGTGATTGGCCCTTTCGTGGTGTTCCAGTATCTGCGCCTTGTTGCTGTGTTCCAGTTCTCCTGTGTACCGACCCGGCTTGTCTGACTCTTCTGTTGATCCTGCTCCGTGTATGACCCGGCTCTGGCTTATGATCCTGCTCCGTGTTTGACCCGGCTCTGGTGGACGACCCTGCTCCGTGATTGATCCTGTTCTTCGGCTGCTGTTCCTGCTGTGCTACGGTTCCGGTTATCGCCCAGTTCCAGCCTGCTGTTCCGGTGTACCTGCACGGTCTCGGTCGTGTCCGCGACATTCTGATCTCTGGGTGACTCGCTATTCCTCTCACCTCTCTAGCTGAGATAGAGGTTGCTTTGCCATACATTGTCTGTCACTGTCTCTCCGTACAGAACCCGTTAACTCCTGCTGTGCTTCGTAGTCTCCAGTCTTGTGCCTCAGTCATCTTGCCAAGCATACAAATATCCGTTAAGAGCCGCTCCTTGAGTACCTCTGATACACCTCACTACCATCTGCAGAGCATTGCCGGTCCGGTGTTCGGTGTACATCGGAACCGCGCTTGTTGGCATTGTTATCCGTTTGCTCTTGCTGGGAAAGTTCCGTACGGCACCGGAGGGGTGTCCTGGCTCCGGCCTACATACGTACAGAGGTTACGCTATCCATCTGCACTATCCAGTGCTTGGCTCTCAGTGCTTGTGCAGTCGCTATCACTATTGGCATCCAAGGGGTGTCAGGGCACTTTCCATTGGGCACACGCAGAGTTAACTTCAATTCTCAATTAAGGGCGATTCAGGTTCTTGTACTACAGTTTGGCAATAGCACTTCTCAGCTCTGGCACTTGTGCCTTTCTATTCTATTTGAGAGTGAATTCAGCGCACACCCTTTGCTCCAGCTTTGATACTCAAGAACTGTGTTCCAGAGACTGACACTTTGCTCCAGCTTTGTTATTCAAGAACTGTGTTCAAGAGACTGCTATATATCCTGGGCGTTGGCCAAACTGGACTGAGCTCTCCTCTTGCACTTGTTAACCCTTTGGGGGTTACTTCACATCTATCCATTGTCTATCATATTTGCTGTATTGCATTCACTCTGTTCGTGTTTGCTATTACTGCTATTCCTGTACTGGCCCCTAGGGGCATTGCATTACTCCTTGATTCAATAAACTGTGTTTTTACTTTGCACCCTGGTCTGAGTGTCAGAAAACCGTTACAGTACGAAAGGGCCATGACCTCAGACGGGAAGAGTGACAGTAATACACAGAACCTCCACTGGAGGATGGATGTTCACGAGCAACGTCTAGATCAATTGGCTTTGGCCATGCAAACATTGCTTGAACGTACGGTACATCTCGAAAAACCGAATCAAAATCCGGTGGTCCCCCCAGTCATGACACCGGATAATGCTACTGGGCAATTCCTGGCTCCCTCCAGAAGTCTCACGGCGGCAGCGCCGTTACCGCTCAGATATGGTGGCGAACCCACACTGTGCAGAGGTTTCCTTAACCAACTAGAGATATTCTTAGAACTCACACCCTATGCTTTTCCGAATGACCGTAGCAAAGTGGGTTTCATGATATCTCTGTTAACTGGTAAAGCGCTGGCATGGGCTAATCCTTTATGGGAGCAGGCCAAACCCTGTACTCTGAATTTTAACGAATTTGTCAGAGAGTTTCGCAGAGTGTTTGAGACACCAGGGCGAGCCACCTTGGCAGCTAAGAAATTGATGGTAATTCAGATGGGCAATCGCACTGTGGCCGACTATGCGATAGAAGTTCGTATTTTAGCTGCAGAAGTGGCCTGGAATAATGAGGCACTCCTGGCAGCCTTTTCACAAGGTCTATCCGATTCCATCAAGGATGAGATTGCTGCCAGGGAGGTACCTACTGACCTAGATGAGTACATAGATTATGTGATACTCATTGACACCCGCATGCGCGAAAGACGCTTGGCAAAAAGGGCTAGTTCCAAGACCCATGGGCACGAAAGGTCTTTTAACCCACCCTCGCCTCCCATTCCTCCTGATGGGGCACCTGAAACAGGGGAGCCTATGCAGATTGGATATACTAAGTTATCTAAGGAGGAGAAGGCTTATCGCAAAAGAAAGGGTTATGTTTATATTGTGGTAAGAATGGGCACTTACTACGCACATGTCCGGTACGTCCGGGAAACGCACGCACCTAGGGTACCTTGGGGGACAGGCCCTAGGTGGTGTACAGTCGTCCCCAGATCCTTGTTCCATGAAACCCACCATACCGGTGAGTTTTCTTCTGGGTGATCAAGCTGTGGAGGTACTAGCCCTGGTAGATTCTGGCGCAGCAGGCTATTTCATGGACAGGGCATTTGCTGAAAGACACAATATTCCACTGTCTAAAAGAGATACTCCACTAGCCATTGAGGCTATTGATGGCAGACCCCTTGAACCAGCACTTATCACCATGGAGACTACTCTCATCACTATGGCTATTGGGGTTCTCCACAAAGAGGGGGTGCATTTCCAAATTATACATTCACCTCACCATGCGGTCATTCTGGGGTACCCTTGGTTGTTGCTGCACAATCCCCAGTTTGACTGGCAAAGATGTGAAATTAAGTCTTGGTCGGAGTACTGCACTAGTCACTGTTTATCTCACCCAGTCAAGATTATGTGTACCTCCCCTTCTGTGCCAGCTGAATACAGCAAGTTCAGTGACGTATTCAGTAAGGGTGAGGCTAGCGCATTGCCGCAGCATCGGCCATATGACTGCGCTATTGATTTGCCCCCGGGAGTCGTGCCACCTAGGGGTAGGACCTACCCATTGTCCGGGGAGGAGACTAAGGCCATGGAGGAATACATCGAGGATGTCCTCAGACGAGGGATTATTCGTAAATTATCCTCACCGGCAGGTGCAGGGTTCTTTTTTGTGAAAAAGAAAAGTGGCGAATTACGACCGTGTATTGACTACCGTGGACTCAATAAGTTGATTGCCAAGAATGCGTACCCCATTCCGCTCATCACAGAATTATTTGACAGGTTGAAAGGCTCCTCTATCTTCACGAAACTCGATCTTCATGCTGCCTACAACCTAATAAGGATAAGGGCTGGTGATGAGTGGAAGACGGCATTCAATACTAGGTCAGGCCACTACGAATATCTGGTTATGCCATTTGGGTTATGTAATGCACCTGCCGTATTTCAGGAGTTCATAAATGATATCCTCCGGGACATGCTACAGTCTTGTGTGGTGGTGTACTTGGACGATATATTGATCCATTCTGCTAATTTAACCCAGCACATCCAGGATGTTTCGGAGGTATTGATGCGATTACGCAAGAACAAATTGTTCTGGAAACTAGAAAAATGTGAATTTCATCGCTCCCAAGTACCATTCTTGGGTTTTGTTATATCCAATGATGGCATAGCGATGGACCAAGAGAAGTTGGCAGCAGTTCTACAATGGCCACGACCCAAGGGGTTAAAAGCTATCCAAAGGTTCTTGGGCTTTGCCAACTATTATAGAAAGTTTATCCAGAACTTTTCTACCATCACAAAACCTCTCTCTGACCTTACGCATAAGGGCGCAAATCCCTCTCAATGGTCCAAGGCAGCTGAAATAGCCTTTGAAACCCTCAAAAAGGCATTTGCATCCGCTCCTATACTATCCCACCCTAATCCCACCCTGCCGTTTACGCTAGAGGTTGATGCCTCCGAGGTTGGGGTAGGGGCACTTCTCTCCCAACGCCCCAAGGAAGGGGGTAACCTGAGGCCGTGTGGGTTCTTCTAAAAAAAACTGTCTAGTGCCCAAAGCCACTACGAAATTGGTGATAGGGAACTGTTGGCTATCATCTTGGCATTAAAAGAATGGCGTCATCTTCTGGAGGGCACTAGAGCGCCAGTGTTGATCCTCACAGACCATAAGAACTTGATTTACCTATCCGAGGCAAAAAGGTTGTCATCTCGCCAGGCTCGATGGGCTCTATTTCTGTCCAGATTTAATTTCATAGTCTCGTACTTGCCTGGGTCCAAGAATATTAGGGCGGATGCTCTTTCTAGACAATTCTGCACGGACATTGAGAGGGATGAGGCCCCGGTCCCCATAATTCAGCCAGACAGGATTCTGGCTACTATTCGTACCAGCATCACCTCGCCACTGGGAGAGCAAATATTGGCGTCACAAGCTCGGGCACCTGAAACCCCAGTTGGCAGGTGTTTTGTAGACGAACCTTTTCGTACCCAATTACTTGAGACCTACCACTCATCTAAGGCAGCTGGGCACATTGGCAGAGATCAGTTGGCATGGTCACTATCACGAACATTCTGGTGGCCCTCCCTGAAAGCCGACTGCTCTGCATTCACTGCTGCTTGCGCCATCTGTGCCCGTGCCAAAACTCCCAGACATCTCCCAGTGGGCCTGCTCCAACCAGTGCCAAATGGTGATCGGCCATGGTCCCATATTTCCATTGATTTTTTGGGAGAGCTGCCGAGTTCCAAGGGCTATACGTTTATCTTGATGGTGTTAGATAGATTCTCAAAGATGGCTCATTTCGTGCCCCTCTCTGGCCTTCCCTCGGCCCAGGAATTGGCATCAATTTTTGCCAGAGAAGTATTCCGCTTGCACGTGCCCAGAGTAATTGTGTCAGACCGGGGGAGTCAATTCGTGTCGAGATTCTGGAGGGCATTCTGTGGCCAGATGGGCATTCAATTATCCTTCTCCTCCGCCTACCATCCCCAGACCAACGGGGCCGCTGAGCGTGCCAATCAGGGACTGGAGCAGTTTTTACCCTGCTTTGTGACTGATCATCATGATAACTGGGCTGACCTGTTGCCGTGGGCAGAGTTCGCCAGGAACTGCGCGGTTAATTCATCATCTGGGAGCTCTCCATTCCTTGTTAATTATGGGTTCCAGCCCTGTCTACTCCCAGACTCATTTCAGTCCCAGCAGATTCCGGCTCTGGATGAGCATATGGAGCAGCTCCGCTCCACTTGGGCTCAGGTACAAAGGTCCCTCAGTCAGTCCTTCCACAGACATCAGCGGCATGTCAATCGCAGACGGCTGCCAGCGGTCTCCTTCCAGGTTGGGGATAGGGTATGGCTTTCCTCCAAGAATCTCAACCTGCAGGTGCCCTCGAACAAACTGGCTCCCCGGTTCATTGGGCCATTCAAGATTATTCGCAAGATCAATCCTGTGGCATACGCTTTGGAACTTCCTAATACTATGCATATTCACAATGTGTTCCATGTGTCACTATTAAAGCCCTTGGTTTGCAACCGTTATACTACCACTCCGGTGGTTCCTGGGCCGGTGGATGTGCAGGGCCAAGAGGAATATGAAGTTCAGAGCATTATTGACTCAAGGAGATTTAGAGGCAAGTTGCAATATTTGGTCCACTGGAAGGGATATGGACCTGAGGAGCGCTCTTGGGTCGACCACAAAGACCTCCATGCTCCATGATTGTTGCTCAACTTTCACTCTAAATATCCTAAGAAACCAAGACCCTCCGGCAGGGGAGGGGGTCTTTGAGAGGGGGGTACTATCACGGTTCCCGTGCTATGCTGTCAATCTTGACTGTACTACCTGTGCATTGGAGGAAGCTGATTGGCCCGCCCAGGATGTGCCTTTATACACTGGGCCTTGGGCACTTGTGATTGGCCCTTTCGTGGTGTTCCAGTATCTGCGCCTTGTTGCTGTGTTCCAGTTCTCCTGTGTACCGACCCGGCTTGTCTGACTCTTCTGTTGATCCTGCTCCGTGTATAACCCGGCTCTGGCTGACGACCCTGCTTCGTGATTGATCCGGTTCTGGCTGATGATCCTGCTCCGTGTATGACCCGGCTCTGGCTTATGATCCTGCTCCGTGTTTGACCCGGCTCTGGTGGACGACCCTGCTCCGTGATTGATCCTGTTCTTCGGCTGCTGTTCCTGCTGTGCTACGGTTCCGGTTATCGCCCAGTTCCAGCCTGCTGTTCCGGTGTACCTGCACGGTCTCAGTCGCGTCCGCGACATTCTGATCTCTGGGTGACTCGCTATTCCTCTCACCTCTCTAGCTGAGATAGAGGTTGCTTTGCCATACATTGTCTGTCGCTGTCTCTCCGTACAGAACCCGTTAACTCCTGCTGTGCTTCGTAGTCTCCAGTCTTGTGCCTCAGTCATCTTGCCAAGCATACAAATATCCGTTAAGAGCCGCTCCTTGAGTACCTCTGATACACCTCACTACCATCTGCAGAGCATTGCCGGTCCGGTGTTCGGTGTACATCGGAACCGCGCTTGTTGGCATTGTTATCCGTTTGCTCTTGCTGGGAAAGTTCCGTACGGCACCGGAGGGGTGTCCTGGCTCCGGCCTACATACGTACAGAGGTTACGCTATCCATCTGCACTATCCAGTGCTTGGCTCTCAGTGCTTGTGCAGTCGCTATCACTATTGGCATCCAAGGGGTGTCAGGGCACTTTCCATTGGGCACACGCAGAGTTAACTTCAATTCTCAATTAAGGGCGATTCAGGTTCTTGTACTACAGTTTGGCAATAGCACTTCTCAGCTCTAGCACTTCTGCCTTTCTATTCTATTTGAGAGTGAATTCAGCGCACACCCTTTGCTCCAGCTTTGATACTCAAGAACTGTGTTCCAGAGACTGACACTTTGCTCCAGCTTTGTTACTCAAGAACTGTGTTCCAGAGACTGCTACTTTGCTTCAGCTTTGTTATTCAAGAACTGTGTTCAAGAGACTGCTATATATCCTGGGCGTTGGCCAAACTGGACTGAGCTCTCCTCTTGCACTTGTTAACCCTTTGGGGGTTACTTCACATCTATCCATTGTCTATCATATTTGCTGTACTGCATTCACTCTGTTCGTGTTTGCTATTACTGCTATTCCTGTACTGGCCCCTAGGGGCATTGCATTACTCCTTGATTCAATAAACTGTGTTTTTACTTTACACCCTGGTCTGAGTGTCAGAAAACCGTTACAGTTTATCACACTGAAGAGGTTATAACCTCCTTAGCACACCTTAGTTCATCTCTCATCTTGGTGCTTGTCGGGGCTGGATTTGCATTTCAGGTATCCTTGGACAAAGCACTCAAAGTCCCCTTAGCCCCTCCCATGGACACACCCACTTGACTCCATTCATAGACCCATTCACTGTTGCCTAGGACAGAGTCCTGGAGTAATTCTGGAGCAAAATAGATAAAAAGAAAAAAAAGAGGCACTAATCTCTTGCAAAATACTATGATGTCTCGCTCACCAATGTAGATCTTCGGTGGGGATAAGGTGCTGACTGAACTGACAAACCGAAGTCATCGGAGTACCTGTAAAATAGATGGCTCAACCACACTCAGAGATCTCCCGTAAAATCACTGCTTTATAGACTTGTGCACTACAAAAATGTTCGATAAAATTTGATGCCTGACGAATTATTTTTTTTTTTCGTTCATCGACTCCGCCATTCAGATCCGACCTGTTTGACTCAGACGAAATTTGGCGACAATTCGAATTATTAGTCGACTTTAAAATACCTTTAAAAATACAATAAAAAATTGAACCATTTCCAGGGTCTAAATGAAGATGGTGGAACAGGGTAAGGTGGGCATTTAGCCTTATGGTACTATGGATGAAGTAGCTAAAGTATGGATGTAGCAGTAAGGCACCCCCTGCCTACACAATACACATACACAACTGGCTGTATCTGGCTGCTGGCTAAAGTGTCACTGAAAATTATTTACTTTAATACTTTACACAAGAACAAAGGTGACTCTCCCTTGTGGACGCAATAAAGTACTAGGCCTGCCTATAGAAATGTGAGACTGGCTGATATGTCACGCTGAAAATTATTCAGACAAATTCCTACTAGTTTAGTATTTTTAATATTTAACACAGGAACAGAGGTAACTCCCTTGCTTTGGTAATAAGGTACTAGGCCTGCCTGCAGAACTATGAGACTGGATGAAGTGTCACTCTGAAAATTATTCAAACAAAGCCCTAATGTTACTTTAAATATTTTACACACAAACAAAGGTGACTTTCCCTTGCGGACGCAGTAAGGTACCAGGCCTGCCTAATGCTAACTGCCTGCCTACACAACAACTGGACACTCTCTATCTCCTTCTTCTCTCTCTGAGCTCCAACAACACAATGAGGAAATGCAGACTGTCTGCCTGGGTGTCTGTGTCATTAGTCCAACCCCCATCATGAAACGAAGAAGCCAATTGGAATAGATACAAAGCGGGAAAGTAGTGCATGAAACTGAGAAGCTAATTGGACTAGAAACATGGAGGGAAAGTATGGAAGGAAAGTAATCGAGTGCGGGTGGTAGTCGCAGAAATTCCAAAAGTTTCGACGACATTCGGAGCAGGGCTAGTTGGATTCTTTTTTTTTTTTTTGGCGAATGACCCTTGCCTGTTGGAAGGTCTGATTGTCGCTGAATTACCCCATTTTCGTTGAATTACAAATGTCGCTGACCCAGATCGCACAAGTCTACTGCTTTATTTGGAAAAACAAACAGAACGCTGAGATGGAATAATCTTACGTGTTTTGCACTAACTGTGCTTAATTTTGAAAAACAGAACACTGAGATGGAATAATCTTACACGTTTCACACTAACCGTGCTTAATTTTGAAGAACAAACAGAACACTGAGATACAATATTCTTAAGTCTTTCAGACTAACCTTGCTTACTTTGGAAAAACAAACAGAACACTGAGATGGAATAGTCTTACGCGTTTCACACTAACCATGCTTAAAGGGATAGTAATGTTCCATAATAAAAGCAGCTCTAATTAATCATCATAGTATTTGGACTTTGGAGAGTGTTTTCAATGCTGTCAGAGTTATACTTCAAGAGTAATTCAATGACAAATTGTCCCCCTCCCACCTCTGATGTAACACTGCTCAGCCAGAGCAGAAGGGAGGTGCCAAGGTAGACTGCAGAGAGGGGCAGTCTTCAATTAAGATAAGGGAAAAAGCTGAAAAGCTTGTCAAGGGGGGCAGGGCTTTCATTGTTCTGATAGGAAGAAGATTGTCCCTTGCTGTCATCTGTCTGGTCTATGGACTGGATTCCACATCTGAGAAGAGATGGCTTACACTAGGTAAAAGGGGCGGGAGGGGAAACTTTGCTTGTGAGTATCTCTCACAAGCAAAGGTTTGAGAGATAAGACTTATATCGTTCTTCATGTTTATTTAATTCCTACAAAATAAAATAGATATAAAACGAAGTATTACTATCCCTTTAATTTTGAAAAACAAACAGCACAATGAGATTACTGAGAATATGAGAATATTCTTACGTCTTTCAGACTAACCGTGCTTACTTTGGAAAAACAAACAGAACACTGAGATGGAATAGTATTAAAAGTTTCGTACTAACCATGCATAATTAGTACAGTCAGTGCGAAACGCATAAGACTATTCCATCTCAGTGTTCTGTTTGTTTTTCCAAATAAAGAAGTGATTTTATGGGAGATCTTTCAGTATGGCTGATCCATCTATTTTACAGTATTTCTGGAGCAATCCAGCTGCACCGTAGGGAACAAGTAAACATTTATGTTGTTTTATTTCTGTATTTATTTAAGTTTGAATATTTTATTGAAATAAATAGACATACAGCCAGGTGAGAAGACGTCCAAACAGGACAACCAATGGATTAACAATTGTAGACACAATCCAAAGGGGAGAAAATGTCCCGCTGTGATAACTTGCACAGTGATACAGAACGGATGTATCTGGCAGGTCAAAAACAACAGTGACGTAACAGTATGAAAGAAAGAGTAACAACAAAAATGTCTAGAAAGAGAAAGAGGGAGAAGTACAATAGAAGAAAGAAGCGAGGAACGAAATGAGAGGGGTACAGAGACAATCCAACCAAAAAAGGTAAGGAAGTAAAAATACTTCATCACTGGACTGGGGAGATGCAGCAAATGAGATAATAACAATAAATTGTCACCCAGGGAATAATAGATTGAATGGGATTGAATAAGAACGGATGTGAGAAAATATCAAAATACCTTCATAAGAAGTCGAATAATCAATGTAAGTGAGCGAAGTCCAGGGTAAACCCAGAGAGAATATCAGAAAAAGACAGGTTATTAGAGTGCCAAAATCTCAGTAAGTGACCCAGGATCATAGGGCCCAGAGATAGCCCACAGTAGCTGCATAGGATCGGTACTGTCAGTCCAAAATGTAACAGCTCTGGTACTGTGCTCAGGGCTCGGTTTCCTAAAGTGTTTGAATTTGGAGATGTTGTCAGGTCTGGGAGCCCAAGGCCCCTTTTACCTGGGAGCCAGGTCAAAATTTTGAAGCTTAATTCGAAGATTTTCCTAATATAATGACGGAAAGTCAGAATTTTATTAAAGACACGGAGGCGATTATTATACTATTTCTCCTTCTTTACTTACTCAGCAGCAAAGTTCAAACAAACTTTTTTAAAAGAAAATTAGTACAAACTTGATGAACATGTAACCCCACCCCTACATATCAGTAACCAATCCCCAAAACTCCAGGTGTATATAATCCTTGACACGTATAAACTCCTCCTCTTTCTTTGGTGAGTTGTGTAGGCTCCAACTTCATATCAAATGTAGAACATCCACGAACAGGTATTAGTAGAGTCTTTACTTGAAAGATTCATTTAAGGTGATGATTAACCTAATGCAGAAGAAAAACATAAACAAAAGAGGGTGGGTTAATTCAGGGAGGGATAATACACGCCTCCGTGTCTTTAATAAAATTCGGACTTTCCGTCATTTTATTTCCGAATTTTATGGCAAGACCCGGAGGCTCATATTATGCTAGTTTAAAGCTGCAAAATAACATTACTGGATGCATGATCAACAGGTTTAAAATAGAAAGTTTTGAAGGTGGATTCGTTGGACCAATCCGCAGCTTTTAGAATATCTTCCAATTTTCCTCCAATATTAAAAGATTTGGAGGCCATTGCACCACGAGAGGAATGTGCTCCAAATCTTTCTGTATTTACACCTGCAGACATCATGATCCATCTAACCCATCTAGCCAAAGTAGGAGAGGATACAGGTAAATGAGGTTTAACGAATGAAATTAATAATTGATGGGATTCAACATGTCTAATTCTAGAGGTCGATTCTTCATAAGCTTTTAAACATTGGACTACACATAATTGGGGTTTTTGGGGAAAGGAAGGATAGAATATTTCTTTAGTGGAGGATTTAGTTCTCCTAGAGATTCTGAAGCGAACGCCCCCTGGTTCATAAGATCTATTATTAACGTCTAGAGCGCGAACGTCAGATACTCGACGAAACGAGATAAGACATAGGAGCATAGTAAGTTTCGCAGAAAGTTGTTTAAGAGAAAGATCTTTGTTATGGGGCCAAGATTCGAATAGACGTAAGACAAGGTTTACGTCCCAAAGACCAGAATATTTAGGTAATGGAGGTCTGGAAATCTTAATACCTTTCATTAGTTTGCACACTAACGGATGTTGACCTACTGGAGAGCCTTCAATATATCCGTGCGCGGCTGATATGGACGATCTATAACAGTTGATTATTCTGAAAGCTTTGCCTTCTTGAAAGCAATCAGAAATTAATAATGTTGGTTAAATCGCAATGAACGGGATCCAAACTCCGTTCCAGGCACCAACGTGTCCAGTTTTTCCAACAGGATTGGTAACATAATTTTGTTCCAGGTGCCCATGCTTCAGAGATAAGTATTTTAGCTGATTCCGAAAGGTTATCGATAATTCTGCGATTCCCGTAATTTTCCAAGCGATAAGATGAAGTTGGTTCTGAAGAATTAAGTTGTGTGGGTTCCCCATTGGATCCCGAAGTAAGAAAGGATGAGGGGTTAAGTAACGTGGAAGATCTACTGACATTTCTAGAAGTAGAGGGAACCACGGTTGCGACGTCCAGAAAGGCGTGATCAAGACTAAGGTCACTTCTTGTCTCCTGGTATAAAGGATGGTTCTGGAGATCATGTTGAACGGGGGAAACGCATATCCCCCATTCATTGGCCATTTCTGAAGGAATGCATCTGTGGCCAGAGCTACTGGATCCGGTCTCCAGCTGAAGAAATTTGGTAACCGTGTGTTCAGTCTGGATGCAAATAGATCTATAGTTAATGGGCCCCATGTTGTGTCCAGCATCCCGAAGGTTTGTGGATGTAGCATCCAGTCGCTGAAGTCCGTAAGGTGTCTGGAATTCCAATCCGCTATGGTGTTGGAAAGACCAGGAATATATTCTGCTTGGATCGAAATGTTCTTGTCCAGGCAGAAATGCCAGAATTCTTTGGCTAGATTGGCCAGGATTTTGGATTTTGTTCCTCCCAGATGGTTTATGTATCGGACTGCCGATACATTGTCCATTTTCAAAAGAATGCAAGAATTCGATATGTTTTTTGTGAAACTTTTTATTGCAAAAGAGCCTGCTAATAATTCTAAACAATTGATATGCAGGTTCTTCTCTAAAGTTGACCATTTTCCCCCTGTGGTGAACTGTCCGCAACGAGCTCCCCAACCTAGAGTACTTGCGTCTGATTCGATGACTATTTCTGGAGACTTGTCGAAGATTGCTCTCCCGTTCCAAGCCTCCATGTGTTCTAACCACCAGTGGAGTTCTACTCGGGCGTCTTCCAATAAAGAAATTATGTCCGAGTATCCTAGACCTCTGTTCAGATGAAGGTTTTCAATCTTTGAAGTGCCCTGTAGTGAAGAGGTGCTGGGAAGATTGCCTGTATGGAAGCTGACAATAGCCCCACTATTCTTGCTAACATTCTCAGGGAAATGGAGTCGGACTTTAGAACGTTCCTTATCTCTCGACGTATATTCTTCAGTTTGTTTCGAGGAAGTTTTAGAGAGGAAATTTCTGAATTGACCTCGAAACCTAAAAATTCGATGACCTGAGTTGGGTGGATTATCGATTTCTTCCAATTGATGAGAAATTTTAGATCGGTAAGTGTTTGAATCGTTAATTGGAGATGAACTCTTAACGTTTCTTGATTTTGAGACATGATTAGAATATCGTCGAGGTAAATGATCATACGGATACCCCTGCTTCTTAGAAATGAAACTACCGGTTTCATGACCTTGGTGAAGCACCAAGGTGCTGATGAAAGTCCGAATGGGAGACATGTAAACTGCCAAGTCATCTCTCTCCATCGAAATTGAAGTAGGTTTTGTTGTTCCTGTGCAATGGGAATGGTCAAATAGGCGTCTTTTAAATCCAACTTGACCATCCAATCTGACGTAATTAGAAGATCCCTGAGGGAATGAATTCCCTCCATTTTGAAATGCCTGTAAAACACGAAGGCATTTAACTCTCTTAGATTTATGACCGGACGAACTCCCGAATCTTTCTTGTGAACCAGAAAGATGTTGCTTATGAAACCTGGATTTGAGGATGGAGCTTGAACAATGGCTCCCTTTTTCTGAAGCTCTAGGATTTCTAGATCCACCAAAAAGAAATCTTCCTTTGAAAATTGGATAGAAGGTGGAATTTTTATTTGGTATGGAGTGGAGTAAAACTCTATATGGTAGCCTTGAATTGTTTGGAGGACCCATTGGTCTGAAGTTATGAGTGACCAGGCATGTAAAAAATGGGTGAGTCTGCCACCCACAATTTCCTTGTGAAGGGACTGAATAGTACTTACCTGAAAAAGGTCTGGAACGTGAGGATCCTCTGGAATTCCTTCCTCTCCAGACTCTGCCTCTTGAAGGATAAAATGGGTTTGGGGTTCTATTTTCATGTGAGAGATATCCTCTCGAAAATTGGTTTGGGTCTTGGGAATAGTTAAATTGGTTTCTGGATGATGTAGACATTCGGCCGGGAAGTCGACCCTTACCCTTCCCGGCCCTGACAAAAACTCGTCTATTAAAAACTTTTTTAATAGACGATTGGGCCTTATCAAGGGCCGTGAAAGTACCAACAAATTTTCCTAACTCTTTTACGAAAGAGTCTCCAAAAAGAAAACCGTTAGCTTCTGGGCCAAACTCTTTATCTGCCATATCCGACAGTTTAGGGTCGATGCGTAAGAGTATGACTCTTCGTCTTTCAGCTGATAGGGCCGTGTTAGCGTTACCCACTAAGCATATTGCTCTTTGTATCCAACCTCTTAAGGTATGTATATCAACTTTAGAAGAGGAGGCTATGGCCTCTTCAGTCAGATTGAAAATTTTTGCCAGTGGGCCCACTATGTCCAGTAATTTGTCTTGGCATTGTTTTAAAGAACGCTCCAGGCCTTTTCTGGGGTCTCTACCAGACTTAGACATATAGTGGGCAATTTGTGGATCTAGGGTAGGAGTTTCACATGTTTTTATTGACGGTCTGGGACATTCAGACCTTAATTTGTTTCTAAGTTTAGGTTCTAACGCTTTGCGTATCCATAAATCTAGATATTCAGATATGTGGTTTTTGGGAATCCAATCTGAGGATCTTGGATGTTTTATATTGGCAGGATCAAAGAGGGGATTACCCTGATCATCAAGTATGATACTAAAATCATCACATTCTTTGTCTCCCAGGTCTAAAGCCGTATCTCTCTCATTTTTTGTATAAGGTGAGTCTGAAGACTGGTCAGAAAAATATTCTGATTCCCTGTCAGACTCGTCTGAGGAGGAGATTACATGAAAGGAATCCGGTTTAGACCGTTTCTTAGTTCTTTCCACCGGTACGCCATCCTCCCTGGGTGAGGTTCTTTTGCGTGGGTGTGACCCACTATTCTTATTGCCAGATATATCAGGCAAGTCAGGTTTGGAACGTTTAAGTTCCATTTCTTTGGAGCAATGTTTTGTCTTTTGCTTTCTTTTACCCCCATATTGGGGTTGATTTACTTGTTCAGGTAAAAATACTGAGGGGGCAGTGGTAAGAGAGGTATCTTGTGTTTGATGGCGAAATATATCTGCTAAAAATTTAGCTAAAGAATTGGTCATTTGACCCATACATGAAGAAATGGCAGAAGAAATAGATTTGTTTAGTGACTGATCAATAATATGTTGAATATTATTAGTCTCATTATTAGAAGCCACTGTTAATTCTTCTTGTGAATCAGAATAGACAGAGGCATCTTCTTTGTCTAAAAATTGAGAAGGCAATTTATTCCCTTTCATGGGAGTTTGTGGAGAAAAAACTTTTCTCTGGGACATAATAGATAGTAAGGTAAGAAAAATAATATATATATAAATTTTCACCACAAAGTATTAAATATATTGAAGAGTGGTCACTGGAGCGTCAAGCGTTGAAGACTTCGGCTGAGAGACTCAAATCGGCGCCAGAAAACAAGCCGCGCATGCGCAGAACGATTTAAGGGCAAGCAATGCCCTGAAAGAAGATGGCCGCCGGGATCGGAATGACACGTATGCAGGAGAAAAACGGAGCGGAGTTGAGGGAAATTACCCTAGCGGTTTAACCGCTGATATCCTGAGACACTTCAAGAAGAAATCGCAGTGCTATGTCGGAGGGGAACGAGTATGCAAGACAGAGTAAGATAGTAAATCGATAAAAGGATTAGGTATCCAGGAATTAAGCCCAAAGAGAGTAAAGATTAAGAAAGAGTACAAACATATCAGAGTGACCCAAAAAGGGTCCAACAATTGGATTTTTAGAATAATATAAGGAAGCAAACATACATTTATTAACTAGAAAAATCACACATATATACTTATCTTGCCAAGCAGCAAAGAAAGAGGAGGAGTTTATACGTGTCAAGGATTATATACACCTGGAGTTTTGGGGATTGGTTACTGATATGTAGGGGTGGGGTTACATGTTCATCAAGTTTGTACTAATTTTCTTTTAAAAAAGTTTGTTTGAACTTTGCTGCTGAGTAAGTAAAGAAGGAGAAATAGCATAATATGAGCCTCCGGGTCTTGCCATAAAATCTAGGTTTCCTATTGAACCAGACAAAATCATCAGACTGTAGCTTCCTCAAGTAGATAGCTGGGACCACGATCAGAAGATTTGTAAAACATAAAGGACTTTGGGTAGAATCATCATTTTAATAGGGCTCGCCCTGCCAAACCCAGACAACATCAACGAGTTCCAATCAACTCAGTCAAATCATCAAACAGTGGTGTATAATTGAGGGAGAACAACAGCACTGTCAAAAGGCAAGTGTACCCTGAAATATTTAATGGAGTCCAAGTACTAGTGGAAGGGATAAGAGGACTGGAGAGACATCACTAGTGAGGAGAGGAGATTGATAATAAGAATCCCAGACTTAGAGAAATTAATTGTGGCGTGAGACAGTGAGGAGCACAAATGTAACTGGTCTAAACCTAGAACAAAGACTTGTTATGTTTACCTTATAGCGATCTAATTTAGTTTACTAGTGAGTAGTGTGATAAACACTGTTTCTTTTTATATGAACCAGTTTTAAAAAGGTAACTCACACATTTGTGTACTTCCCAAAGCAAGGGTGCAGACAGGGCAAACCTGAGTTGATTGAAAAATAATCTCGTATAGATGCTGTGTGCCGAAATGTCTTTAAGAAAAGTTTGATTTAAAGGGATAGTAATACTTCGTTTTAACTTTATTTTATTTTGTAGGCATTAAAAAAAACATGAATAATGATATAAGTCTTATCTCTCAACCCTTTATGGTTTATGAGATATTCACAAGCAAAGTTTCCCCCTCTCGCCCCTTTTACCTAGTGTAAGTCATCTCTTCTCAGATGTGGAATGCAGTCCATAGACCAGACAGATAACAGCAGGGGACAATCTTCTTCCTATGAAAACAATGAAAGCCCTGCCCCCCTTGACAAGTTTTTCAGCTTTTTCTCTTATCTTAATTGAAGATTGTCCCTCTCTGCAGTCTACCTGGCCACCTCCCTTCTGCTCAGGCTGAGCAGTGTTACATCAGTAAAAGGGGAGGGAGGGGGAAACTTTGCTTGTGAATATCTCATAAACCATAAAGGTTTGAGAGATAAGACTTATATCATTCTTCATGTTTTTTTAATGCCTACAAAATAAAATAAAGTTAAAACGAAGTATTACTATGCCTTTAAACACCAGGAAGGAGAAAGACTGTACCTCTGGTGACGTCGAAACTGCATGAAGCAGGCTTGATGAAAGTAGCAATAAGCGAATTAATTTTTAAACTGTTCCATAAAAATATAATTCTACTATAACAGTTGGTGTGTGTGTGTGTGTGGTATTATCCCTAACTCTGAGGTGCATATCTCTCCAAGCCTCGATCAGCTGAAGATCTGCTAAATGTCTATTCAGTCTCCTAAGAAAAGAAAATGTAAAATTAGGTTTCCTTAGTGAGCAGTACAGGGAATGATTCAAAGCTGTGTTAAGATCATCCCCCAGAACAAGTCTACCTGTCCTAAAAGAGTCTACTGAAGTCAGAAATTTATTTGTAAAGGACATCTGATTAATGTTAGAGCACACACATTCACAATAGTGAAAAGGTCATTTGTTAAGCATGCCCTTGAATATCTCTATATTAAAGAAGGCTAAGGAGAAGAGGGTAACAGGAAGAAAAAGCAAAATTTAAAAAGAGGAAAAGGAACCAAAAGAATCAACTCTACCCACGGGAGAGTCCAAAAAACATCATCCTATATAATAATTCGCTAGGATGTTTGTCAGAAGCTGTCATGCGCAGTAGAGACTGCTGGAACACTCAGAATGTTGGGAGTTCTTTGCTGGGAACATTCTGTGCGGAATGCTGTGAGTTCTGTGCTGGAGCATTCTGTGCGGAATGCTGGGAGTTCTGTGCTGGGAACATTCTGTGCGGAATGCTGGGAGTTCTGTGGTGGGAGCATTCTGTGCGGAATTCTGGGAGTTCTGTGCTGGAGCATTCTGTGTGGAATGCTGGGAGTTCTGTGCTGGAGCATTCTGTGCGGAATGCTGGGAGTTCTATGCTGGGAGCATTCTGTGTGGAATGCTGGGAGTTCTGTGCTGGGAGCATTCTGTGCGGAATGCTGGGAGTTCTATGCTGGGAGCATTCTGTGGGTTCGGGCAGGCTCTACAGAGCATCGCGTGAGTGATGCCAGACACAAAGCAGGACCGGCCTTTTAACCCTTTGAGTGCTGGAGGGGTATGCAATGCATTGTGTTCCCCTCCAGCGCTCAAAGGGTTAACATCTCACAGACCCTGGCCCATGTACACAGGCATTTACACTAGTACATCATTTAAATCAAGATGAAAAAACCTTTAACGAAAGCAACCAAATAAAATGGAATGTGTCTCAAGGCATGAGGGGCATGATCTGCAAGAGTCACTGCAAAGGAGGATAAACATGAGACCATTAACTTGAGGTGAGGTAGGCAGTGTCAGCTATGAGAGGGGCAAATAAGGGATCAAAAGTAACTTCTGAAATGATAATGGGGGAAAAAGGGAATAAATTAACCATAACGAATCTAGAGAGGGCCAAAGATCAATGGGGGAAAACCAAGCATAGATATGCAAAAAATAGAATGCGTGAAAAATATCTCTCCTTCTGTGTAAAATAAAATACTAGTTAAGTCCACAATAAATTGTGAAGCAATGCACTGGAGACCTCACTAGCATTCAAGGGGTTAAAAAACACATTTAAATAAGTGGGAATCTGGGAGATATTAAAATCACCCCTCTCGCAATGGTGTAGTTTGTTTGAACTTTCAACACAAGATGACAAGGGCATTATACATAAACACAAATGGGGGAATGTACGAATCCCGCAGTGCAGAGTCACTGGCATTTGTCTCCATCTCCAGATGCTGCACTCCAGGGGAAATGCCAGAACATATGCTTGTCATTCTACATACTAACATACAGCCATCAATAAGACTTTAAAGTAAACTTTTTTATGAAAAAAAATATATTGTAGGGATTTTCCAACTCAGTAAAATAAGCGTACTCCCACTGCTGAGGGATTTATATTTCCAGATTTATTACAATTTAAACCCATGTGTTTTTACATTAGCAGTGCCCTCTAGTGGTCAAATTCTAATTAGTTTTTCTGTTGCCAAGCGCCTCATGAGAATCCAGCAAGGCACACGTACTGTTTCTGAGTTTGCCATTGAATTTCGTACACTTGCAGCAGAGGTAGGCTGGAACGATGAGGCGCTTGTTGCTGCTTTTGCCCAAGGCCTCGACGATAAAACTAAAGATGAAATTGTGGCCAAAGATCTACCGGTGGGTCTAGACGATTTCATTGAGTACACTGTTCTGATTGACTCCCGTATAAGTGAGAGGAGTCTTTACAAGGATCGTAGGGCAAGATCCACTGGCGAATCTGGCACCAGGGTTAATTTCCCACCCATGCCTCCCTCTCCTCCCACACCTCCGGGTTCTGCTATAGGGAGCACGGAACCTATGCAAGTGGGGTTTACACGATTGTCCAAGCAAGAGCGCTCCTTCCGTCACAAACAGGGGCCATGCCTGTACTGTGGCAAGGCAGGTCATTTGCTAAAATCTTGTCCAGTACGACCGGGAAACGAGCGCACCTAGGGTCATATGGGGGACAGATCCTAGGTGGCGTATACCAGTCCCCAGAAGGCATGTTAAGCAAACCTGTGATTGACATTATGATCTCTTGGGCTTCTGAGTCTGCCAAGACGCCTGCTTTAATTGATTCTGGCGCAGACGGGTATTTTATGGACAAGAATTTTGCGATGATGCATAACATTCCGTTAGTAAGCAGAGACTCTTCTCGACATTGATGCCATTGATGGAAGGCCGCTGGTACCACCTCAAGTCAAGCAGGAGACATGTCCTTTATCTGTGTGCATTGGAGCTCTTCACAAAGAGACCCTACAATTCCAGATTATCCAGTCCCCCCATTTTGAGGTCATTTTGGGGTTCCCATGGCTGCAAAAGCATAATCCCAGACTGGACTGGAGAAATTGTGAAGTATTGTCATGGTCTGAACACTGTAAAACCCACTGTCTGAGTCAGCCTACCAAAATCTTGTGTACCTCTCCCTCCTTACCGCTGGAATACCAATCATTCAGCGATGTGTTCAGTAAGGGTGAGGCTAGCACTTTGCCGGTACATCGTCCCTACGATTGTGCTATTGATCTTGTGCCAGACGCTATGCCCCTGAAGGGTAGGACATACCCATTGACCGGTGATGAAAACAGAGCCATGGAGGAGCATATCAGTGACGCCCTGGCTCGGGGTATTATACGAAAGTCTTCCTCACCCGCGGGGGCTGGATTCTTTTTTGTTAAAAAGAAGGACGGGGAACTTAGACCCTGTATTGATTATAGGGGTCTTAACAAAATAATGATAAAGAACGCCTATCCCATTCCACTATCACTGAATAGTTCGATCGTTTAAAGGGCGCTTCCATTTTTACCAAACTGGACCTGAGGGCGGCGTATAATTTAGTTCTGATTAAGGATGGTGATGAGTGGAAAACAGCTTTCAGTACAGATTCCATGCCAAGTTTCCTAGCAAACCCAGACCCCCTCAAGGCAGGAGGGGGGTCTTTGACGGGGGGTACTATCACGGTGCCCGTGATTCTCTGTGCGACATTCTTACTTCCGGGTTTGTGTTTGGCTGTCTCTTTTGGTGCTAGCTGGCTAGCCCCTCCCAGGGATAGCCTTTATATACGCCCTCCTGTCACTAGGCCGGTGTCCTTTCGTGGTGTTCCTGACCTTACGTTATTCTGTGCTCCTGTTCTGTGTTGATCTGGTTTTTGTCTGACCTTGTTCCTGTTCCGCTCCTGTGTACTGATCCAGGCTTTGGCTGACTACCGCTCCTGTGTACCGATCCAGGCTTTAGCTGACTACTGCCCTCTGTGTACCGATCCAGGCTTTGGTTGACTACTGCCCTCTGTGTACCGATTCAGGCTTTGGTTGACTACCGCTCTCTGTGTACCGATTCAGGCTTTGGCTGACTACTGCTCTCTGTGTACCGATCCAGGCTCTGGCTGACTTCCGCTCTCTGATACTGATCCAGGCATTGACTGACTTACGTTCCTCGTGTTGCCCTCGCTATTATTGTCAGCTCTCTCATAATTGTTGCCTCCGGTTGCGCTACTCGCTGCCTGTGAATCTCTGTGGCCTCCGTTACGTACACCCAGTCTGTGCTATCCAGTCACTAGCGGTTACCATTGTCAGCTTATTACACTCACTCAGCCTGTGACCCGGTAGAGCCTCCTCTGTTCCTTGTTGCACCAGATACCAGGCTGCCTTACCCGGTATTCAGTAAGGCCGGTAGAGCCTCCTCTGTTCCTTGTTGCACCAGAAACCAGGTTGCCTTACCCGATATTCGGTAAGGCCAGTAGAGCCTCCTCTGTTCCTTGTTGCACCAGAAAACAGGCTGCCTTACCCGGTATTCGGTAAGGCAAGTAGAGCCTCCTCTGTTCCTTGTTGCACCAGTTACCAGGCTGCCTTACCTGGTATTTAGTAAGGCCGGTAGACCCTCCTGTATTGTATTGCTATTTGTATGCCCTGACCTGTGTCAAACTTTCTTACTGCTGTTTGTAGAGTTTGGACCCATGAAGGGCCTTGTTGCTCTTTATATTGCCTAATAAAGCTTTTCTATTTTATCCTACCCAATTGTCTGAGTGTTCAATAAAACCATGACATAAACACAGTAAATTCACTTCCTGGTTATTCGAACTGATATAAATTTTGAATAAAACATCTGACAGCAGTGGGACTGACCTTGTTTTTTTTCAGCAGGAAAAGCTCTATGAAATACGTGTTTTCATAAAAAAAGTTTACTGCTCCTTTAAGGCTAAGGCAATTGTAAAAGTACACAATAAACGGCACTCCGATTAATCTGTCTAGTTTGTAGTCCATGTAGAGCCATGTATCAGTACTAGCCGATTTGTAGTTCTTGAGTAATTTAATTATAAAATACCCCTCTCACACCTCTTTTAACTGCATCCCTCTGTCTCTCATGCCTGTAGCGCAGAGAGGGACAATCTTCAGTATGCATAAGGAAAATCCTGCCCTCCATCATGAAGTGGAACAGGTTTTCCTTATACTTACTGAGTGAAGATTGCCCCTTCCTGCGAGTTGTGCTGTCAGATTACCGGATTCCACAACTGAGGGGAGGCGGCTATTGATAGGATATTTTATAATTAAATTACTCAAGAACTACAAATGGGATAGTATTGATGCATGGCTCTACTTGGACTACAAACTAGGAAGATTAATCAAAGAGACACTTATTGGGATCTATTACTATCCCTTTAACAAGAGCAAGCTGTGAAAGTCTCAACAACAGCATGAACACAAAAAGTTACTGCAGTTTCCTCTGCCCTTTTACTAATCCGTGTAAATCAATCACAGAGGAAAGCATTCCCAGCCAGGGCCGCCATTAGTTGGATACAGGCGGTACATGTGTATGTGGCCCAGCCAAGCCAGAGGGCCCAAAGCTGCACATCCCCCCTAACAGGTGCAATGAAGTTTTGCGCTTCACATAGTGCTCAATATCAGTGTGCATGTGGGACCCTATCTCACTCACTGCGGAGCCATCCACAATTCAGTAACATAATCTTCCATTGCTTGGTCTGGTGCTGGCTCCTCCTCAGAATGACTTGGGTGAGGAGTGCAGCAGCCAACCAGTGCCATGACGATGGAGTCCTGCAGGCTGCCCCACCCAATGAGGAAAAAGACAGTGGGTGGGATTGCCAGAGTTGGACCAACATGTGATGCAAAGAGGCGCACAGGGAGAGAGAAGTGACATTACTTTTAACCACAGCAGCACTAAATGGTAGTAATGGAATAATTTTATGTCTTGTGGGGAGCGGGACAGTCAGCCAATGGGGCTGATGTTGAGGACAGATCAGAAGGGGAAGGAAGGACTGCAGTGGAGGAGGCTGGGATGGGAACAGGGTGGGGGTGCGTACATTGGCATACCTGGGAACTTCATTCTCCTGAGCCTTTGGAGCTGGCTCATGTGCTGCGACCATATTAATAATGCGATTTGCATAATAAAGGGGTGGGGCTTAATGTTGTGGGTGGGGCTTATCTGCATTGTACTAGGGAAGTGGGTGGAACAATGTGGAAAGGAAGAGAAGTGGGAGGAACTGGATGAGAAGGAGGAGAGGTCGGCATAGTTACAGAAGAAACTCACCATCACCAGAGAATCAGCCTCTGTCCCTCCAGACCCGGTAATTAACTGGAGTCTCTGGCAGATCAGGAGAATTCCCAGGAATGATGCACTGGAGGCAGAGAAGGAGGCAAGGCAAGAAGTGGGTGGGGTTGGAGGCAGCACAGGCCTGGGGGAGAGCCTCGCTTCAGATATAGTAACATAGTAACAGAGTTGGCTAGGCTGAAAAAAGACATGGATGTATCAAGTCCAGCCCATGTCAAAACACCGTGTTGATCCAGAGGAAGGCAAAAAATTCCCTGAAGCCATTTCATATTTAGCCCCATGTGAGTAAAAAAATTCCTTCCTGACTCTAAATGGCAGTCAGATAGTTCCCTGGATCAACATCCTATCTGCTTTGAAGCCATCTGTCATAATGTTCAATATTGTTCTGTGCTAGATAGGCATCCTTTGCTTTTTTGAAAGTAGTTAAATTATCTGCAAGTACAACATCCTGAGGCTTTACCACCCTTACTGTAAAAAATCCCTGCCTTTGTTTTAATCAAAAGCGCCTTTCCACTAGTCTTAATGGATGACCTCTTGTTCTTAGATCAGCTCTTTGCCCCAGTATGTACTGCCCCATAATTTCTGATGGCAGCTCTCTGCACAGCAATTCCTTTACACTGCCTCACCACTCTCCCCTTGATGTAGAGTGTAAATAGTAAAATAAGCAAAATAAAAATAAATAAGCAATATTAACAGCTGGATACATTATAAACCTGGTATTGACATTCACATAGACTATGTGGTTGAGATGCAAATTTAAAATAGGGATAATAACTGGGACAGGAAGATCCAGGGACAGACAGCCCAAATGATCCAGGGACAGACAGCCCAAATCAGGGACAAAGAGGAACAAAGCCAGAAGGAACACAAACCACCAATACATGTATCACCTGTAGATGTGGGAAACCAACCAGATACTCACAAATTGTCTTCCTGGTTGCTGGCAAATTCAAGCAGGGTATCAGAGCCGCCCCGCTACGGCTATCATCTAGCACAAAAAATAATGTAATTGTAAGGTTTAATGTTTAAATTAAAAAAAATAATATATATATATATATATATATATACTAGCAATGTGGGACGGCGTTGCCCGTCATGTTATGACCGTTGGGCGCACGTGTGTGAAATGCAGACACACTGATAAACACAGACATATACAACACACAGGCAGACACATACCATACATCCCAAGTGTCCCTCTTTAGGAGGGACAGTCCCTCTTTGAGGGCCAAATCCCTCTGTCCCTCTTTCCCACCCTGTTGTCCCTCTTTTTAGGAGGTCAGACTGTGTGCAGGGCAGCTCCACCTATAGGCGACGTAGGCGCCGGCCTAGGGCGCACACGTACTGGGGGCGCGGGCATGCAGCGGAGAAGAGCTGCGCCCGCACACACACCACGCCGGGAACCACAACACAGTCAGGTCTGTGTCGCTACAGCGCTCCCTCATCTGGTCGGATCTTTAGTAATGCAGAGCGCGTTGGGAGTCATGATCTCCCGCCGCGCTTTGCATTACTGAAGAGAAGACTGCGCGGGAGCTACAGGTATGTGATGGGGGGCAAGTTGGAGCTGAGGGGGCATAGTGGAGCTGAGGGGGCAAGTTGAAGCGGATGTGGGGCAAAGTGGAGATGATGGGGGCAAGTTGGAGCAGTTAGGGGAGAGCTGGAGCTGAGGGGGCATAGTGGAGCTGGTGGGGGCAAGTTGGAGCTGATGGGGGCAAAGTGGAGAGGATGAGGGTCAAAGTGGAGCTGAGGGGGGGCAAGTTGGAGCTGAGGGGGGGCAAAGTGGAGCAGATGGGGGGCAAGTTGGAGCGGATGGGGGGCAAAGTGGAGCAGATGGGGGGCAAGTTGGAGCGGATGGGGGCATAGTGGAGCTGGTGGGGGCAAGTTGGAGCGGATGGGGGGCAAGTTGGAGCGGATAGGGGGCAAAGTGGAGCTGATGGGGGTAAGGTGGAGAGGATGGGGGTCAAAGTGGAGCTGATGGGGGCAAAGTGGAGCTGAGAGGCCAAAGTGGAGCTGGTGGGGGCACGTTAGAGCAGATGGGGGGCAAAGTGGAGCTGGTGGGGGCACGTTGGAGCGGATGGGGGGCAAAGTGGAGCTGATGGGGGCAAGTTGGACTGGATGGGGGGCAAAGTGGAGCTGATGGTGGCAAGTTGGAGCTGATGGTGGCAAAGTGGAGCTGGTGGGCCAAAGTGAAGCTGATAAGGGGCAAGTTGGAGCTGGTAGGGGGCATCTCTTACAGGCATCTCCAGACCAGGGGCAGACTGGCCCAGGGGGCAGAGAGAGGACAATCATGAAAAGAGGTGGGGTTTAAGTAGGCAGGGTATAAAGGGGTGGGACACAAGGGGCGGAGCGAAATGGGCGGCAAAATTAGGTTTTGCCTAGGGTGGCAAAAATCCTTGCACCAGCCCTGACTGTGTGGTGTGTTTTACTTTGCTCTCCAGCAATAAAGCAATAAACTTCAGTATATGTGTTTATACATTAGTCTGTGCAAATAAAATACTTTGGTCTTGCACTAAATCATTTATTCAGTTACATAAATAGCCAGTAATAGGTCATGAAATAACCTAAAAATTCTTACTAATGCCCCGCCCACCAGCCACGCCCCCAACAATATCACCTAAAACTACAGTGTCCCTCTTTGGCCATGTGAAATGTTGGGAGGTATGCACATACACACAGTGAGCGGCAGAAACATGCAAAAGACACGCACACACACAGACTCACTGGAGATGCACACATATGTAACAGATGTACACACACAGACACACTGGAGATGCACACATGGACACATATATGTAACAGAGATGGACACAAACACACATGCAACATATATGAGCAGAAACACATGCACTCATGAGTTGTGTACCCCTCTGGCACTCAAATGGTTAAGGTATAGAGAGGCATGTCAGAGTTAAATAGCAGTGGGAAGTGTATTCATACCTGGGAACTGATTTGTGGAGTCCCTAGAGGGGACTGATGTGGTGCTGATGTGGAGAGACAAATGGGGCAATCTGGGTTAAAAGGGGGCGGGGCTTAATCGTGAGTAGGGGCGGGGCTTAACATAAATGTGGAAAAGTGTTAGTAATAGGCTGGGGAAGGAGGAGAAGTGGGAGGGAAATTCAAGTTTACAATGTGAGGGGTTTGAACACACTCCCTGAGGGCTAAAACTTGATACACAACCCTGTGGCTGTCAGTGAGTTAAGTGTGAATCTGATGGCTGTCTGCCCTGTGTCTTGCATGCCAAATGATGACAGTGAAGAAATAATTGAGCAATGAGGGCCTACCTTAAACCTTTGAGTGCCATTTTGTTCTTCTGGTGCTGCACTACAGGTCCTGCTGAGGCCACTGGGAGTCAGGGTGAGTGAGTGTGTGTGTGTGTGTGTGTGTCAGCCATATTTATTTCTGGCTTTGTGTGTGTATGTGGTGCTGTGTGTGTGAGTGGGGGCATGTGTGTTTGGTGCTGTGTGAGTGGGGCATTGTGTGTGTGTGTGGTGGTCTGTGTGTGTGAGTGGGGCATGTGTGTGTGTTTTTTGTGGTGCTGTGTGAGTGGGGCATGTGTGTGAGTTTGGTGCTGTATGAGTGAGGCATGTGTGTTTGTCTGTGGTGTAGGAGCAAGTGGCGGCCATATTGTTTTTTTCTGACTTTGATAGTGGTGGGCGGGCTGCATAGTGGGGGAGGGCCAACTCCCTGCATGATTGAATCACCCAATAGGAATAGTAACTCCTGCTTTATGCCTCCCCTGGGTGTGTTTTGGCAGGCACAAAGTCTTCTTTTATTTATATAGATATATACAGGGCTCAAAATTTCTACTAGCCAATGGCGAGAGAAAATTCAGCCCTGGCGAGTAGAAATTCAGTCCTGGTGGGTATGTTATGGCTTGCAGTGGCGAGTAACTTTTCAGGTCTGGCTAGTAGCAAAGGACTTCACATTTTAATCTCTGTAATATATATATATATATATATATATATATATATATACACACACAGTATGCCAATAATATAAAAACATCAATAATATGCTCTAGGCATATTATTAGTGTTTTTATATTATTGGGATATATATATAAATAAATATATATATATATATATATATATATATATATACTTTTTTTTTTTTACACATTAAATACAATTACGAGTGGATCCAGATGTGTATTTTTTGTGGGCGATGATAGCCATAGCAGGGAGGCTCTGATACCCTGCTTGAATTTGCCAGCTGTTCTCACAACCAGCCTCCAGTAAGCCAATTTGTGAGTACATTGTTGATTTGCCACATCTACAGTTGATACATTTATTGGTGGTTTGCGCTCCTTCTGGCTTTGGTCTTCTGTGTTTTTATCAAGGGTCCTGAGGGTCCTCCTTGTATGGTGGGAAGCGGCATATACCTTCTATTGAGGACTGACCGAGTGGGGGCAGTCTGAAGTCCCTCATCTGTTTCACTGACCACTTGTAGTGGTTATACGTATTGTGAGTACCGTGGTGTACATGGGCTTTTACATCCATGCACAAGGAATAGTGGTGTCACTACCCTGTGCTGCTGTACCAGCTGTCTCCTGTGTGGCACGGACAGCAGCACTCGCACCGTTAGCTCTCCCTGCCCTGCCAACCTGACGCCTGCACTCGTCACAGACACTAATGGCTGATGGTCTACATAATAGAGATTATTGCACTAGGAGATGCCCCTTTTCTTTTTGTCAAATCAGAGACAGTCCCTGAAAAAAGGACAGTTAGGTAAATATCTACCTATAGTTGTTGTCCTTCACTTACAATTTCATGGGAGGCCACAGGGTTTCTTAAAACTGTCCAGCGTCATTGTACTGGACCCCCAAAGAATGCACATTTGAGCTGCAATAAGTTTTGAATAAAAGATTCCGCTGCAGTGGGAGTACCCTGCGATGTATATTTGCCATACTATGCATTTAAATCACTTTAAATGAGGCTTTTAACCACTAGAATGTGAGAGAGGATGCAATGCATTGGAGAACTCTAGAATTCAGGTGGTTAAATATGGCCACACTAGTGTAAATGCCCTTGTACACGGGCCAGGGTCTGGGTAATGGTAACCCATTGCAATGCGTTGCGTATCCCTCTGACACTCAAAGGGTAAAGCGTCTGCTACCTCAGTGCTCCATGCAGTGCAGTCTCGTGTCGCCTCACTCAAGCTATGCAATCATGCGCAGTAGAGACCGCCCGAACACGTGCAGTCTCTACTGAGCATGACTGCATCGTGACAAACATCCTAGCAAATTAATACATAGGATGTATCCCCCTGTCCCAATGTACTGCTCTGCATTAGATGTCCTCAGTCAGATGCAAATCCAGAATTTCGACAAAGGGGTTTCCAAAAATAAAATAATTATGCAATAACAATGCCTAGAATTATTTTTTTGTGATCTTGCATGCAGAAGCCAGTACTGCTACCTGATCACAAGTGAGAACATGTGGCTCTCCTCCAGCAGCTTTTGGACTATAATTACCATCCTCTTCACCTGGGGATGATGGGAGTTCTAGTCCAACAACAGCTAGAAAGCTGCAGGGCCCACACCCCTGTCCCTGTCAAATATGCAACAAACAGCATAAAAAAAGACATTATTTGACGTTTTCACAATTGTATCTGATTGGTGGCAATAAAATCCTGCCCCCAGGATCTCCCAATATCACAGGAGCACATACACAGGACACGACCAAAGACGACCCAGGTCGGTGGCACATGCGGCTGCTGTCAACATCTCCCCTCCCCTTGTCTCCTACTCCTCCTTCCAGAATAGGCTCAGCAGTGAAGGAGCAGGGCAGCTGCTTTTAGACTGGTAATTCCTACCCACCCCCCTCTCTTCTCTCCTTTCAACCTAGCAAGGGCTGTGACAGCGCTTCTGCCCAAGCCTACAGAGAAGAGGATCCCCACCCAGTGGGAGAGCACTGCTGCACATCCATGCACAAGGAATAGCGGTGTCTCTACCCTGAGCTGCTGCACCAGCTGTCTCCTGTGTGGCACGGACAGCAGCGCTCGCACCGTTAGCTCTCCCTGCCCTGCCAACCTGACGCCTGCGCTCGTCACAGACACTAATGGCTGATAGACTCTCTCCTTCTGGTGACAGATAGGACAGGAGAGACAGGACAATAACACCCTCCCTGCAGGTTACCTCTGATCACCTACCCACACCATGGTGTCATGGATCATATCCAGGCTAGTTGTGTAAGTACAAGCCACTGTTTCTATGTGACAGTGCCTGGTTGTGTAACAACATCGCCTGTTCTAGGGTGACACAGTGTGTATATGCTAGGTGTGTATCTCTGTGTTTCTTTTGGCATGTTTGTGTATGTCTATGTATGCTTGTCTTTTGTGTGTATGTGTCCTTTGTGTATGTCTTTTTTCAGTGTGACCCCCTGTCTGTGTGTGTATGTCTGTGTGTATGTGTGCGTGTCTTTGTGTGTATGTATTTGTCTCTGTGTGTCATTTTTTCAATGTGACACCCTAAGTGTGCCTTTTTATATGTTTGTGTGTCTTTGTGTCTTTATCTGCATGTCATTTTTCAGTGTGACACAGTGTCTGTCTCTATGTGTGTCGTTATGTCCATTACTTTTTTTAAGTGTGACACCCTTTCTTTGTGTGTATATGTGTGTGTATATATGTGTGTATGTGTCTTTATGTGTATGCCTTTTTTCCATTGTGTTTCATTTTCAAAGCGGGGCTGTTTAATTGTGAAAGTGTGTATGTGTTATTTTTCAGTGTGACAATGTGTGTCCCCTCTCAGTGCTAATTTTAGTACCTAATCTTCCGTTCTCTCGTTTGTTTGCTGGCACAGGTGGGTCCACTAAGACTGACACATGCCAGCACAGGCTATACATTAACCATTTGAGTGCCAGAAAGGGTGTGCAGCATCTTGGTGTGCAAAGCATTACAAGTTCACTTAGTATTCAAGGGTTAACTCAAAGCACAGCGTCAGCAGGGGCAGTATGTGTAAATGGGCCTTATAGTACATTCAGTAGGGAGGGGTATGATCTACAGCCTACCTGACATATACATATGTTTATTCTAAACTCTTTTGTTTGTGTTACAACATATTTAATTTTTGTGTTACCACCAGAGGGCTCTGTATTAAAACGGATAACACATTTTATTTTTGATGCTGTTATTGCTGTTAATATAATTATTTTCAGTCTTTGTAAGTGAACATCATATTCCAGCTCTCTGCACAGTAAGCGCTCTAGAGAGTCGCTGACAATGGAGGGTAAACACATTGGGCCTTTCGTATAAAGGCAAAGCCTAGCAATTCTGGGCCAAACCAAATGCTAAAAATCCTCCATCTAACCCTTTGACCATCTGGCACTGAAAGAGTTAAATGCTAGAAAGGTTCCCGGGGTATTGCTGAGCAATGTATTGGAGACTTCTATAGCATTCAATGGATTTAAATCAAATTGCAGATGGTTTGCCCCAGAGAGCACTTGTAACAGAATGTATCTGTTCACTAGAGCTTACAATCTATAGCAGAAATAGCAAGCTGTGGCTTTCCAGCTGTTGTTGGATTACAAGTCCCATTATCCTTAGCCAGCCGAGGATGATGGAGTTCCAGTCCAACATCAGCTGGAGAGCCACAGCTTGCCCATCCCTGATCTACTGCCTAGTATACACAAACCAAGCAGCATCATAGAGGACACATACACATTCTTAGCATTGCCATTGATTTAAATGGGCCTTTTTAACCCTTTGAGTGCCAGAGGGGGTACGCAACGCATTGCTCTGCAATGCGTTGCGTACCCCTCTGGCATTCAAAGGGTTAACTCCTTCGATCTTATATAGAGGTCTCCTAGGCATTTGAGGGGTTAAATGTCTCTCTTAAATCAATGGGATTTTTAATGTCCCTTATGGTGCGGTTGGTTTGTCACAGAACCTCTTTGTTCTTTAATTCCTTTAACCCTTTGAGTGCCAGTGGAGTACCACATTGTGAAGGGATACATTGGATACCTCACTGGCACGCAAAGGGTTAACGGAGTAATCAAGCCATGAGATTGGATTTTTTTGACACAGGAAATGAATGTTGCATTTTATGTCATTGATAGCATGGGCGTGTCTGTGTGTATATGATCCGTGTGTGTGTGTTAGGGTGGGGGGGTGGTGGATAGAGCAGATACAGCAATTAATTATTTATCCTAAGCACAGATGTTCAGAAATAGCTTTGGGCCAGACACAAGACATGTGCAGAAATGAATATGTGCAGTTCTATATGCACTGTAATCCTACAGCAACAATTCCTGTCTTCCAAATCAGGGCCGTTGCTTGGAATTGGTTGAGGAAGGTAAAGCCCCTGGTTTCATGTTTAAAGGCCTGAGTCTTGTTGCCAGGTTAAAACATCTCGCTACTAGTAATGGTGCCACTAGGTGCACAGTGTGCTGATAATGCATTAGGTTGGCCAAACGCTGTGCCTTTTGGGATCCTAGCAACTCCTCTGCTCAAAATCAATTAAAAATACACTGGCTTCAGTAAAACGTAGTCATATAGTCATGGAGCCTATAAATGTACGTAGCCTTATATAATGACTGGTATACATTATATTGTGCATCAGTCATGTCTATCACAATTAGGGGAGGAGGGCTGTGGCTGTTCCGTCTCAGGCCCTGCGGTTCCTTTGTCTGTAATATGGAGGGATAACATCAGTGAATCCTCTGGCAATCCTGCTGCTGTGTAGCGGGAATGGGAGGTTTCTGATTGGAAACATGATTTTATTGACCAGTTAATCTTGCTGACAATTTAGTTTATGATAAAGGGATTGGGAATGAGCTCCTTGAATACTGGACGGGTGTGCGTTTGCATAAGTACTGCTCTTCCCTCTGGCATTTAAGGGGTTGATCCAAGTAATACATGCAGTGTTAAAGGGATATTAATACTTCAAATGTAAAATATATATATATATATATATATATATAGTAGGTTTTATCCCCTCCTGAATAAAACAAGGGTACTCCCACTGCTGAGAGGCATTTTATTCAAAGGTTATTACAGCTCAAATTTGAATTTTTTTAGGCGCAGTATCACAGTGGCCTGAAATTGTACAGTGGCGTTGTTGCTACACCAGCCTATGGAGATTTATAGTCAACTGACCAGAGCTGTCCATAGGATGGTGTAGCAACAGCGCCACTGTACAGTTTCAGTCCACTGTTATACTGCGCCTGAAAAAATTCAAGTTTGAGCTGTAATTACTTTTCAATTACACACCATTCAGGAGTGAGAGTGCACTTGCTTTACTCGGGGGATAAACACTACTATATATATATATTTTTTTTTTATTTTATTATTTTTTTTTTTTTACATTAAAGCGGGACTACTACCCAACAAAATATTTAGCTTAGCTAAGTCCCCATCTGGGCTATTAGCAACTCCTCTTAGACCCGTCTGGGACTGACAGCGCAGTCGCGCGGACGTCATAATGGCAAGATGTCCGCGCTCTGTCCTGCTTGTCACCCATAGAAGAGAGCAGAAATCTATTAAATAAGGTAATTATTCTGGCGACTAGCGCTACTAAGCAGCTAGTCGCCAGATGGGGACTTAGTTAAGCTAAAGATTTTGTTGGGTGGTAGTTCCGCTTTAAGTATTACTATCCCTTTAAAAATATTTGGTTTTGATACAGTCACCGGTCTGTGAAGTTTTTTTTTTTTGTAATCCTTTGAATGCCAGAGGGGTACTCAACGTATTGCTTTGCAATGTGTTTCTCACCCCTCTGGCATTCAAAGGGTTTAGAGTGGTATAAGTGTCCCATGATCATACCACACAATAACAGGCACTGGAATCAGCGTTCTAACCCTGTGCTTTCCTAATACTATGGATTCTAAAATGCCATGGGGCTGACCCTGCAGCTCTTGCTGGCATTAAACTACCACCCAAAAAGTATATTGCCCCTCATAATTGCACATCTGGCGACTAGCTGCACAGTAGCGCTAGTCGCCAGAATTCTTACCAGATTAACCTGAAATCTCTATTCTTCATGGACGGAGCGTGAAGATCTTGTCATAGTGACATCCGAGTGCCTGCGCTGTCAGCCCCAGCTGGGTCTAGGAGGCGTTGCTATGAGCCGAACAGCTCTAAAAGGGACTGACAGCGCAGGAGCGCAGACATCACTATGGCAAGATGTCCGCGCTCCGTCCTGCTGTCAGTCTATGAAGAATAACGATTTCTCTTTAATCCGGTAAGAATTTTGGCGACTAGCACTACTGAGCAGCTAGTCGCCAGATGTGGACCAATATACTTTTTGGTGGTAGTTCTGCTTTAAAGACCTAACACTGGTGAAGTGTGTCTGCCTGTATTCCCTACAGTGGCCTTACCCTGCAGTACCCTTAGTGCCGCTAAACCAGTGGTTCTCAATCTTTTTTTGTTCGGGGCAACCAGGGCTGGATTTACATCTCAGGAGCCTGTAGGCACAGCTACCTGAAGCGCCCCCCCCCCCCCCGCCATCTCCACAATGCTCCAATCTCCATATTGCCCTCACATTGCTCCCCATCACACTCACATTGCCCCCATCATCTTAACATTGCCCTCACACTGACCCCTATCACCATCAGCTCCACATTCACCCCATCACCATCAGCTCCACATTGACCCCCATCAGCTTCAGCTCCACATTGACCCCATCAGCTCCACATTGACCCCCATCACCATCAGCTCCATATTGACCCCATCACCATCAGTCCACATTGACCCCCATCAGCTCCATATTGACCCCATCACCATTAGCTCCACATTGACCCCATCAGCTCCACATTGCTTGCCCCCCATCATCCCCATATTGACCTCACATTGCTCCCATTATCTCCAGATTAACCCTTTGAGTGTCAGAGTGGTACGCAACGCATTGCTTTGCAATGCGTTGCGTACCACTCTGGCACTCAAAGGGTTAAGCCTCATTCATCCGTTTCCTACCTCCCTGGTGGTCCAGCGGCTGGAGAGATCTGTGCTTGTGCACAGACATGGAGCTGCTGGAGCTCCCACGCGGCCTTCCCTTTAGTAATGCAGAGCGCTGGGAGATAAATCTCCCAGCGCTCTGCATTGCTAAAGAGCCGGGAGAGCTCACAGCCTACAAGGCAGCGGCTGGCGGCTCGGCGCGGCACGGCAAGCCGCGCCAAGTGTAAAAAAAAAAAAAAAAAAAAAAAAAAAAATAGAATTGTAGTGGCAGGCGCCCCTCTGTAGGGTGCGCCTGTAGGCAGATGCCTACTCTGCCTTACGGGAAATCCGGCCCTGGGGGCAACCCTAACACATAATCTACAACATTCGGGGCACCCCTAACATATTTAATGTACTTTACAAGGGCATAAAAAGGGTACAGTACATAAATATACAGTTCTGATTAGGTTTTATAATCATAATAACAATACTAAATCTATTGTGCATAACAATTTCTATAAATCTTTATTTAAAAGTCCATTTTTGTCAGTCTTCATAGAAAACATGGGGCACCCTAAGTTGATGTCTGTGGCACACCAAAATGCCACGGCACCCTGGTTGAGAATCACTGCGCTAAACACTAACGCCACTGTGGTTCCTCTGACTAATTCCTTCAATCACCCCTCTGTCCTTTGGTAATTAACCCTTTTAGTGCCAGATGGGTATTCAATGCATTGCTTTGCAATACGTTGGATACACCTCTGGCATTCCGAGGGTTAACCCCTAGGATCCTGTAGAGTCCATATCCAGTAAACTAAAGTGTGCAGTTATGAAGCAGACCAGCTGCTTCACAGAGGACAAATGACAATCCCTATTGATATAAATGTAAACTGAAATCCTTTGAATGCTAGAGAGTTCTATAGTGCATTGCTTCGCAAGATGCTGGACACCACTTTAGCATGTAAGGGGTTAATGTTTCGGAATTATCCTGAATGCAAGGTGTAAGATTGAGAGATCTTTAACCTTTTGAGTGCCAGAGGGGTACGCAACGCTTTGCTCTGCAATGCATTGCGTACCCCTCTGGCACTCAAAGGGTTAAAAGAAAAATGGTCTGAATTTCATTTAAAATCATTCAATTTAAAGTTAACTATTTATGCCAAAAAGAAAGGTGGAACAGTTCTGGAGCAAACAACTGTGTTGTAAGGTGGCAAATAAATCTCTCCCAAATTACCACTGATTCACTTAGTATTTTTAACCCTCAAAAATGTTAGAAGCCTCCAATTCAATGCGTTTCAAGGGGTTAAAAGGCCCTTTTAATTGAGTGTGGAGTTTTATTTCTCCCCTGTTATGCAGTTGGTTGGCCCCAGATTTGCTTCTTTTTTTCTCTTTCGTATAAAGGTCAGTATGCAGAATTGAGAGGTTATTGACCCTTTGAGTGCCAGAGGGGTAGGGAATGCATTGCAAAGCAATGCATTCCGTACCCCTCTGGCACTCAAAGGGTTAACCCTTTGAGTGCCGGAGGTGTTTTATTCAAAAATTATTGCAGCTCAGACTTGAATTTTTTTTAGGTGCAGTATCGCAGTGGCCTGAAATTGTACAGTGGCGCTGTTGCTACACCATCCTATGCACAGCTCTGGTCAGTAGACCGTTAATCTCCATAGGATGGTGTAGCAACAGCGCCACTGTACAATTTCAGGCCATTGAGATATTTCATCTAAAAAATTCAGGTTTGAGCTGTCATAACTTTTGAATCAAGCAGTTCTCAGCGGTGAGCATACTCTTGATAATCCTGAAATTTACCCTACAACAGATATTGAATTTTACATATTATGTGTTACTATCCCTTTAAAAGCTCCATAATGACTGTCAGCCCTCTTTTTACTCTAAATATTCTGTAAGTGCATGATATGCATAGTCAAAGACTTTTTTCATATTCAACTTTTCTTTCTTTTTTTGTTTTTTGTAACAAGTTTATGTCCCTGATATTGAGTTAGCTGAATATTTGTTCCCAGAGAGGTTTTCAACAAGGACTATGGAAACAAGGATAGATATTTTCCCATAGAGGAAATGCAGTGTACATAAAGGGGAAGCATGTAAATGGGAGGGCGGGTCCAGAAGTAAGTGGGTGGAGCTGTGGGTAGGAGACGCAGAGCTCTGAGAGTGGCGGTAACAGGAAGTAGCCTGCCATTTGTTGGGGGCATCCAGAAGGAGCAACATCCCACCCTCCCTCTGTGTTGTTTGGGCATCCAGAAGGGCTTGTCACTGCATGGCGGTTAGTCCTTGCCTGTTATTTCAGATATTGACAAATTTTATGTTATACTTTATGTAGATTGATTCATGGGGCTGAAGACCTTGGAAGTTATGCCCCAGAATTTAGGTTGCTGCTGGTTACGTTACCCATTGAAACCAAGGTGTATGGTCAATGGGGTTATTCCTTGAGGATTATGCACTAAGGTGTGACAAAGAGGTAATAGAGTAGAGATGACTTCTCCAGTGATATCACTTCTCCAGTTCCTATGTTATTCTATGGGGCCAATGCACTCACATCTCTCCCTCTTGAGTAATCTTAGTGCATTAGCTCCATAGAATAACATAGGAACTGGAAAAGGGATATCACTGGAGATATCTTCTCCACTTTATCACCCCTTTACAGAGGCGTAACTAGAACCATCTGGGCCCTGGTTCAAGAAGTGCAATGGGCCCCCCAGATCACAGGCCCCCGGGCTCTCCACAATGCCCCCGACTCTCCACAATGCTCCTACCTCCCAGGTTGACCTCCCGCGCGGTCCTCTTCTAGAGGACTGGAGGGAGATTGCAGGCACCAGGATGAGGGGTCGCAGGGGGTGGCTGGGCCCCTGGAGTGAAGGGCCTGGTCACAGGTGCGACCCCTGGGACCCCTATAGTTACACCACTGCCTCTTTATGACACCTTAGAGCATTTCCCCCATTGGAGGTTATGCACTAAAATGTCATAAAAGAGGTGATAAAGTGCAGACGACTTCTCCTGTGATATCCCTTCCCCAATTTGTATGTTATTCTATAGCAGATATGCACTAAGATCTCCAAAGTGGGAGAAATCTTAGTGGATAGGATCCTTAGAATAACATAGGAACTGGAGAAGTGATATCTCTGGAGAAGTCATCTCTATTTTATCACCTGTCACACCTTAGTGCATCCTTCCCCATTGAATCATTAGTGCAACTCCCCCAGTTGTCAGTTACAAAAATTTGAAGAATATTGGCATTTATAGCTTGAACCCAGGCAATTTGGCCATGCATGGTTTGACTACTGTTACACTGGCAAGGACTGTCAGCTTTTATCATTAATAAACTGTTATGTTAAAGTGAATGTTAAAATAATCTAAAATGGTAAAGCTGTGGCCTGTACTCACCCTGTGTCTGTGTCAGGGCCGGATTTACATCTCAGGAGCCTGTAGGCACAGATATCTGAAGCGCCCCCCCCCCCCCCCCGGCCATCTCCACAATGCTCCATATTGCCCTCACATTGCCCCCCAACACCTTTACATTTCACCCCATCAGCTCCACATTGCCCCATTCAACTCCATATTGCCCTCACATTGCCCCCCATCAGCTCCCCATTGACCCCATCAGCTCCACATTGCCCTCATATTGCCTCATCAGCTCCACATTGCCCCATTCAACTCCATATTGCCCCATCAGCTCCGCATTGACCCCATCTGCTCCATTGACCCCATCAGCTCCACATTGCCCTCATATTGCCCTATCAGCTCCACATTGCCCCATTCAACTCCATATTGCCCCCCATCAGCTCCACATTGACCCCATCAGCTCTACATTGAGCCATCAGCTCCACATTGACCTCATATTGCCCCATCAGCTCCACATTGCCCCATTCAACTCCATATTGCCCCCCATCAGCTCCACAGTGACCTCATATTGCCCCATCAGCTCCACATTGCCCCCTTCAACTCCATATTGCCCCCCCATCAGCTCCACATTGACCCCATCAGTTCCACATTGCCCTCACAATGCCCCCCTTCGGCTCCAACTTGCCCCCACCATCTCCATGTTGCCCTCACAATGCCTCCCTCCCATTGTCCGTTTCCTACCTCCCTAGCAGATCTGTCCTCTGTGCTTCCTTTGGCACAGTCATGTAGTTACTGAAGCTCCCGCGCGGTCTCCTATTCAGGAATGCAGAGCGCTGGGAGATGATGTCATCTCCCAGCGCTCTGCATTCCTACAGAGCCGACGAGGGAGCTCAGCACTTACAGGACTGTGCCAAAAGAGGCACAGATGACAGCTCTTCTAGGGAGGTAAGAAATAGACAACGGGGGGGGGGGGCAATGTGAGGGTAGCAAGGAGTGGGCGCTGGATCAGCCAGCAAGGTGGCATTTTTTTTTTTTTTTTTTTTAAGTATTAAAAAAAAAAAAAAATCCCATTGTCAGGCGCCCCTTGGTGGCGTGCGCCTGTAGGCAGGTGCCTACTTTGCCTTATGGCAAATCCGGCCCTGGTCTGTGTTTATACTGAGAATCATACTGTGTTCCTCTGACATGATACAATGTAATACTTTCTCTGCTGCAGACAAACCTTCCTCTACAGTACTGCCTGTTACAGGGATAGTGACACTGTACCGCTATACCTGCTTTTGCAGCTCCTGTCAGGAAGGTCTCTGGAAAATGAAATCCAGGCAGCTCATTGTTAGGGACATAAAAGGGTTAAAAAGTGGACATTAACCCTTTGAGTGCCATAGGGATACGCAACTCATTGTTTTTCCATGTGATTTAATTGGGGCTTTTAACTATTTGAACGATAGAGGTTTACAAGGAATTGCTTTTCATTGCATTGGAGACCTCTTTAGCATTAAAGGGGTTAAAAACCAGTGGCATAACTAGTCATTGGGGACCCTGGTTCAAATATTTTTTAGGCTCTCTAAAAAACCTGTTGGACCGTGGGGCAGATGGGGCCACCTTGGATTCTGGGTCCCGGCACAGCGGCACTCACTCTATTTATGTCCCTGTTTAAAACCCAATTTAAATCAAGGACAATTCGCAGAACCGTCCTTCCTCCTATAGTCCAGTTGGTTTGCTCCAGAATTGCACATCCAGAATCTGCAGCAGGACATTTTTATTATTTCATTGGATTCAAAGGGATAGTAATGTTTCACAATAAAAGCAGTTCCAATTAATCTTCATAGTATTTGGCCTTGGAGAGTGTTATTTCAATTCTGTCAGAGTTGTAGTTCAAGAGTAATTGAATGATAAAGTATCCCCCTCCCGCCCCTTTTACCTAGTGTAACACTGCTCCCCTCAGAGCAACAAGACTGTCCGGATTGATAGCAGAGAGGGACAATCTTCAGGGGACAGAAGGAAAAATTTGAAAAACCTGTTAAGGGGGCAGGGTTTTCATTGTTCTCACAGTAAGAAGATTGTCCCTTGCTGTGACCTGTCTGGTCTATGGACCAGATTCCACATCTGAGGGGGGTGACTTACACTAGGTAAAAGGGGTGGGAGGGGGATACTTTGTCATTCAATTACTCTTGTACTACAACTTGACAGTATTGAAATAACACTCTCCATGGCCCAAATACTATGAAGATTAATTGGATCTGCTGTTTTTGTGAAACATTACTATCCCTTTAAATTTAAAAGGAGGACCAGACTGGTCCCACCCAAGGGCCAAGAAGGGGTCCCTAGACCTTATCTAAGATGTCCCCGATCAAAGTGTTTCTTACTTCTCATGGGTCATTTTTGATCACAGTGATGCCAGTCGTTTATTGAGGACGTGAAGATCTTTTCAAGACCCATTTTCTTGCCATGAGAAGAGATCAGTGCATTGCACAACACTCTGCTACTCAATGGGTTAAATTGTGATTTACTTTTGTGGTTACCGGGAGGTGCTGTCCTTATCAGTTCATATAGTGAGCTGGGGGAGATGATAAACAGGAAATAAAGTGGAAATAACTTCTCCAGTGTTCTAAACTCTGCAATCAGAGGCGTAACTAGACTTCACCAAGCCCTGGTGCAAAATTTCCATGGGCCCACCAACCACATTGCCCCCATTGGGTATCTCCACATTGCCCCCAACTTTCCACATTGCCCCCCAATGTCCTCCTCTCCACATTGCCCCAACTCTCCACATTGCCCCCAGTATCCACCTCTCCACATTGCCTCCATTGTTCTCCTCTTCACGTTGCCCCCAACTCTCCACATTGCCTCTAACTCTCCACCTGTTCACATTGCCCCCAGTGTCCTTTCCTACCTTCCTGGTGGTCCAGCGGCATGGCAGTAGAGGTCTGTGCCTCCTTTGGCACAGACCTCTATTAAAGTGGAACTACCACTCGACACAATCTTTAGCTTCACTAAGTCCCCATCTGGCGACTAGCTGCTTAGTAGCGCTAGTCGCCAGGCAGCTAGTCACCAGAATAATTACATTATTTAATAGATTTCTGCTCTCTTCCCCGTCTGACAGGTAGGATGGAGCGCAGACATCTAGCCATTGTGACGTCCGCGTGCCTGTGCTGTCAGTCCCAGACGGGTCTAGGAGGCGTTGCTAGGAGCCCTTTGGCTCCAGCTGGGACTGACAGCGCAGGTGCGCAGACGTCACAATGGCAAGATGTCCGCGCTCCGTCCTGCCTGTCATCCATGGAAGAGAGCAGAAATCTATTAAATAAGGTAATTATTCTGGAGACTAGCGCTAATAAGCAGCTAGTCGCCAGATGGCGACTTAGTGAAGCTAAAGACTGTGTCGGGTGGTAGTTCCGCTTTAAGTCCCTGAGCTCACGCGGGGTCCTCTCATCAGTAATGCAGAGCGCTGGGAGATGATGTCAACCAGTAATGAAGAATGAATTCTGTTGTTCTCTTCATCATCCTGGACCTGTCTTTGTTGTTAGTTAGTAGAAAGAGTTGTGGATAAGAAGATTCCATATTCTAAACTGGTCAGTGGCAATATCTTATTGACTGGGACAGTTATGGCCCTGAAGGGTGTTGCTGGTTACCATTATCTGACATCCATGCCCTGGCCTATGTTTGTGAATTCCATTGCTCCCACCCAGACAAGCATGGTCACCTGGTGGACTCCCATGGGGGGCTCGTGTCATGCATACCTTGAGGTCTTATTCTTCACTTGTTTTTGCTGCTACATGCTGTATGCACATTTTCCAGCAAGCAGTTACATCAATTCTGGCACATATTTGAGCACAATTATTCTTTCTTATGGAAGGAGTTTTCTGTGTTAGGCTGGGAAACCCCTGTTTGATTTCCAGTGTACCGTAGCTTGGCAAGTTTACATGCCCATGGACCTGATCCGGTTACCTCTACTACATTTGACTTGTAAGTGTGTCCAACTTTATCTGCTCAACTGGGACCGGATATTTGACTAAGTGGTCAAAATCTTTACTCCTGATGTGAAGGTGCAGCAGGTGTAAACTCACAGGTGACAGTCTTTCTAGCACCACTTGTCACGGGACTGCCAGACAAATAAATACTCTGACAGGTACAGGTAGAATAAAAAACAGATTTTATTGAAATTCAGGCAGTAATAATAAACACACTTCCCCAACCTTCCCGGGTCAGGCGTGGGGACAGTGCAAGGTCCACTACAGGAACAGCACTGAACGTAGCCAGACCACTTCCAGATGCAATCAGATGTAAGCACAAACCACGAACAGCAAGTGGTAAGGCACAAGAAGGGAGCAAGGAAAGGCTCAAGTAACCTAGAACGCTAGGATACTATGGACATCCTAGAACGCTAGGACTATTGGGCAATAAGGACGGCCAGAGCCGCTAACCCACCACCACTCACACCCAGATGCTCAATAGAAAAGTCAGATACACAGGTCGAGGTCATACACGGAACAGGTAGTCAGACAGAGCCAGAGTAGCACGTAGCGGGTAGTCAGCCAGGCCAAGGGTCATACCTGGAGCGGTTAGCCGGATTGAGCACGGACTGGGTAGTCAGACAAGGGCAGAGGTTCAGACACTAATCAGGTAGTCAGACAAGCCACGGGTCATACACAAATCGGAAAGGCAGCCAGAAACAGATCGCAATAGAGAACAATAACGCTTGGGAACACCGCGAAAGGGCAATCAGGCTATGACCAAACGTGGCTTATAAGGCCTCCTAGGAAGGAGGAGTTACAAGGCTGAGGTGAGTGTAGCGTATAAAAATATCAAGCGCATAATGACATGCGGCAACCAGGAAGTCCGTGACCAGAATGTATCTGCCAGTCACTACAGGAAAGCTCAGGTACCAAAGGCCCGAATCACGGCACCAAGATACCACTGCACAGCAGCAATGTTAAGTCACCTTTAGCAGAAGCTCTCACAAGTCTTCATCAATTTCCGATCTCTGCATCTACAGTCCATCTATTGAACGGGCTTTGTCATTGTTACAGTTGCACAACAAATGTGTAAACGGTAAATGTGTTGACTGTTTATATTGAACAAACATTGTACCAAAACAACATGCAAAGTAAAAAAAAATGTTTAAAACAAGTGTTTCTGGGGAACAACAGTTGTGCTATAGAGGATAAACATAACTGTAAAGGTAACTAAGGACGCCGGGTTGTCCTTAGTCCGCGTCCCAGGGTTCTCCTTCCTGATGTCACCTACAAGTGGGTAGCCAGGCCAGTCAAGCTGGAATGTATGATCCATGAATGGGGGTCAGAGGGGACCGTTATAACCATTCACAATAATGACACAAGACTTCTCTCTAGTTCAGAAGGAGGCACAGACCTCTCCTGCCAGGCCACTGGACCACCAGGGAGGTAGGAAATGAACACAGGGGAGCAAGATGGAGCTGATGGGGGCAAGTTGGAGCTGATGGGGAAAAGTGGTACTGGTGGGGGCATGTTGGAGCTGATGGGGGGCAAGTTGGAGCTGATGGGGGAAATGTGGAGCTGATGGAGTAAAGTGGAGCTGGTGGGGGCAATGTGGAGCTGATGAGACATGTTGGAGCTGATGGGGGCATGTTGGAGCTGATGGGGGCAAGTTGGAGATGATGGGGGTAAAGTAATGCTGATGGGGCAAAGTGGAGCTGGTGGGGGCAAGTTGGAGCTGGTGGGGGCAAAGTGGAGCTGATGGGGGGTAAGTTGGAGCTGATGGGGGAATGTAAGGGCAATTTGGAGATGATGGGGCACGTTGGACTGATGGGGGAGATGTGAGGGCAATGTAGAGAAGATGGAGCTGGTGGGGGCAAAGTGGAGCTGATAGGGGGCAAGTTGGAGCTGATGGGGGCAAACAGGAACTGATGTGGGGAAATGTGAGGGAAATGTGGAGATGATGGTGGCAAGTTGGAGCTGATGGGGAGATGTGAGGGCAATGTGAAGATGATGGGGGGCAATGTGGAGATGATGGAGGCAGTATGGAGCTGGTGGGGGGGATGATTGGGAGCAATGTGAAGATGATGGTGGCAATGTTAGGGCATTGCAGAGATGATGGGGGCAATGTGGAGATGATGGAGGCAATATGGAGCTGCTGGGGGGAAATGATTGGGGGCAATGTGAGGGCAATGTGGAGATGATGGGGGTAATGTAAGGGCAATGTAGAGATGCTGGGGGGCAATGTGGAGATGCTGGGGGCAATGTGAGGGCAATGTGGAGATATACACACATATAGACACAGAAACTCCCACACACATGCACTGGCATACATAGAGTGAGATAGACACACTCAGACATGCAATGATACACACACATGCATATAGAGAGAAACACTTGACGTGAGCCATACATATTTATTTTGGGCGGGGGGGGGGATCTTTGGTGAGTTCCCACACTTTTTCCCCAGGACTTGACCCCTGACTAAGATCTCCAAAGATGGAGAAATATTAGTGAATAGGCTCCTAAGAATAACATATGAACTGGAGAAGTGATAACTGGAGAAGTCACCTCCACTTTATCATCTTATTGCATAACCCAGGTTATCTGGGGAGATGGCTCAGTTGGTTAAGACACCAGCTTTAGAATCTTTTGAGACCACAAGGTCACAGGTTCTAGTCCTGGCAAGGTCAACTCAGCCTTTCATCCTTCCGAGGTAGATAAAATGAGTACTGTTAAATTGGGTGATGATATCTATACCCCCAGCACATACTTGAAAACAATAGACAATCTCAATGTATCCTTCCTGGTAAAATACTTTGATATTATTATTATCTCCTCTTTACCACACTTTTGTACATAAAACCCCTGGTGTAATTATGGGGCAAACCAACTGCACTGCAGGGAACAAATTGACATTTTAAAAAATGCTGATGGATTTAAATGGGGTTTTTAAACCCTTGAAGTGGATGTGTCACCTATGGACCACATCCCATAAATAGTTAGGTGACATAGCCAATACGATGAAAACATTATTTATTTTTTATTTAAAGTTTTCTCTTAAATTTAACTTACAAAGTCTGTGCTGCAGCCCCTTCCTGGTGACTGTGGTTCTCTGCGGATACAGAGCTCTGCCTCTGCTGTCCTCCCTCCTCCGATGACGGAGGCTTCTGTCTGTAAGCTGGAGCGGTCTCATTGGCAGAGATCGATATCTAGCCAATGAGAGTGCTCCTGCTTACAGACAGAAGCCTCCGTCATCGGAGGAGGGAGGAGAGCAGAGGCAGAGCAGTCTATGCGGAATTAGCTGCAGCTCAGACATTCTAAGTTAAATTTAAGCAAAATGAAAACTTTAAATAAAAAATAAATAATGTTTTCATCTTACTGGCTATGTCACCTATTTATGGGATGTTGTCCATAGGTGACACATCCAATTTAAATGCTAGAGAAGATTCAAACCAGTGTTTAGGGGACCTCAGTAGCATTCAGTGGGTTATAAGCCCCATGTAATTCAATGGAAAATTATATTTGTCCCACTTGGGGCTTTTGATCTGCCGCAGAATCGCTTCAGTTCTTCTTGACATGACAGTTTTCATTTAAGTGTAATTCCCAATGGTCCATCGCATTTGTATACTGGAAAAACTAGCCGAATTCCAGATGATTTCAAACCAAAATTAATCTCTCTGGAACCAATAGGATGTTTTGTTTTAAAGGGATAGTAATGTTTCATAATAAAAGCAGCTCTAATTAATCATCATAGTATTTGCACTTTGGAGAGTGTTATTTCAATTCTGTCAGAGTTGTAGTTCAAGAGTAATTCAGTGACAAATTATCCCCCTCCCGCCCCTTTTACTGATGTAACACTGCTCAGCCAGATCAGAAGGGAGCTGCCTAGGTAGATAGCAGAGAGGGACAATCTTCAATTAAGTTAAGGGGAAAACCTGAAAAACTTGTCAGTGGGGACAGGGCTTCCATTGTTCTCATAGGAAGAAGATTGTCCCCTGCTGTTATCTGTCTGGTCTATGGACTGCATTAAACATCTGAGAAGAGATGGCTTACACTAGGTAAAAGGGGTGGGAGGGGAAGCTTTGCTTGTGAATATCTCATAAACCATAAAGGTTTGAGAGATAAGATTTATATCATTCTTCATGTTTTTTTAATGCCTACAAAATAAAATAAAGTTAAAACGAAGTATTACTATCCCTTTAAAAGGTCAGGTTCTTTTGTGCAACAAGAGCTTGATTATGCATCTTCAGAACCACTTATGTTATAGACAAGTTTAATCCAGGACCCTTTCATAGATCTAATCAAATTGTAAGGGTTAGAAGCTGCCGGGATCTCAGTGCACAGTGAGTGTAGGGAACAGTTGCAGGCTGTGAAATCGAATCCATTCCCACTTCTGCTGAGACACTCACATGGAGCAGATGATTGGATTTATGCCTCGCAGGGTACTTCACCTCCTTTGCCCCGTATGTGAAAGACTGTTTATTCTGTGTCTGTTCACCTGTCTCGGATATCTATTTCAAACACAAGATGCCTTATTTGTCAAGTCACAGAGGTGCAATTCTGGTGCAGACCAAATGCACCATAAAGACAAAAATGAAAATTCCTGTTAGGTTAATCCTTTGCAATGCATTGGATACATGTCTGGCACTCAAAGGGTCTTTTTTTAACCCCTTGAATGCCAGAGAGGCCTCCAACACATTGTGAGGCAATGTGTCGGAGAGCTTTATAGCATTCAAGAGGGTAAAAGACTCATTTAAAGGGGAACATTCTCTGCTTAAATGGATAATAATGTTTCATAATAAAAGCACCTCTAATTAATCTTCATAGTATTTGGGCCATGGAGACTGTTATTTCAATTCTGTCAGAGTTGTAGTTCAAGAGTAATTGAATGATAACGTATCCCCCTCCCGCCCCTTTTACTGATGTAACACTGATCACTTCAGAGCAGAAGGGAGGTGCCCAGATAGACTGCAGGGAGGGACAATCTTCAATTAAGATAAGGGAAAAACCTGAAAAACTTGTCAAGGGGGGCAGGGCTTTCATTGTTCTCATAGGAAGAAGATTGTCCCCTGCTGTTATCTGTCTGGTCTTACAACCAGATTCCACATCTGAGGGGCGGTGACTTACACTAGGTAAAAGTGGGGGAGGGGATACTTTATCATTCAATTACTCTTGAACTACAACTCTGACAGAACTGAAATAACACTCACCATGGTCCAAATACTATGAAGATTAAATGGATAGTAACACTTTAATATTACTAATCCCCATAGTGTAGCTGTTTAAAGGGATAGTAATACTTAGTTTTATCTTTATTTTATTTTCTAGGCATTAAAAAAACATGAAGAACGATATAAGTCTTATCTCTCAAACCTTTATGGTTTGAGAGATATTCACAAGAAAAGTTTCCCCTCCCTCCCCTTTTACCTAGTGTAAGCCATCTCTTCTCAGATGTGGAATGCAGTCCATAGACCAGATAGATAACAGAAGGGGACAATCTTCTTCGTATGAGAACAATGAAAGCCCTCCCCCCTTGACAAGTTTTTCAGGTTTTTCCCTTATCTTAATTAAAGATTGTCCCTCTCTGCAGTCTACCTGGGCACCTCCCTTCTGATCTGGCTGAACAGTGTTACATCAGTAAAAGGGGCGGGAGGGGGACACTTTGTCATTGAATTACTCCTAAACTACAACTCTGACAGAACTGAAATAACACTCTCCGTGGCCCAAATACTATGAAGATTAATTAGAGCTGCTTTTAATATGAAACATTACTATCACTTTAAAAAATAATTCAATTGCTCCCAGGTTCATCTTGCAAAGTTCCCCCCTCCCTCCCCCTTCCCTGAAGCCAGCTGCCTCAGGGAGTGCATTCACACTTCTCTTCTGTGTGGTGTGAATGGCTTCTATCGTTACACCAAGCTCCTGTTAGAGTTATACTGATCTTATACTGAAGAACCATACGGTGTCCTGTTTCTGGGGCAGGAATATCCCAGACATGCTTTTATATCTGTCTTGCATGTAGGTGTCTGACAGCCTATAAATTTATTGAGTACCCACGTGTGGGGTGTTTTACAAGGTGGTGATTTTGAGAATCCAATTGATCTGCACTAGGGCGCTTTCTTGAGTTTTCGCCCTCTTTTCTTGTGTAACATTATAAATGATTACAAAGAAAGAACACCCATAGGCACTCACAACTCTAAGGTATAATTCAATCAAAATTGACTAAAGGTAAAATAAGTAAAAAAAAGACAGACCAACGAGAGATGGATTTGTTGCTAAAATACCATCCCTTAATAGGGCTTAATATTAAGACTAGAGGAAAGGTGTGTATGAGTAAAACAAATGCAGGGCTTTTTTTTACAGTAAGTGCAGTAAATTTGTGGAATGCTTCACCTCTGGATGCTGTGTTTGCAGATACTGTGTTTGCTTTTAAACTCATAATAATATTGAGACGTATGACAGTTGGTTTCAAAGCAGACAGGATGTTGATCCAGGGAAATATCTGATTGTCATTTGGAGTCAGGAAGGATTTTTATTACTCAATTGGGACTTATTTCGAAAGGGCATCGATAGGGGCTTTTCTTCCTTTCTCTGGATCAAGGGCTGAACTTGATGGGCACGTGTCTTTTTTCAGCATCATCAACTGTGTTACAATGTTATATCAATTTATGGCATGCTCTGCCAAGTATAGAATGTGGAATCATAGAAATATATAGAGTCATTGTTGCAGTCTCACTAATACTTCCACCTTGCGCTTTTGGAATGCATACCATCTCCTGTTTTTCCACTGAATGATTTTGACCAATCAATAGAAAAGCAAATTAGGTTTTAAAGGGATAGTAATACTTTATTATTACTATCCCCCATATTGTACATATTTGTAAAATAATGTAAAAGCCCCCAGGTTCATCTCTCAAACCTTTATGGTTTGAGAGATAACCGAAGGCAAAGTTCCCCCCTCCCTCCCCCTTCCCTGAGGTCAGCGTTGTACTGACTGCAGGGGAAGTCTGTCGTACGACAGGCTTGTGGCTCTGCAGCTGAGCCGAGATCCCGTTAGTGAAAAATTATTTCACTGAAATGGTCTTCTGCATGTGCTTGGTTTGTGCTTGGTTTGAAAGCACATGGAGAAGACTGTTTCAGTGAAATAATTCTTTTTCACTAACGGGATCTCGGCTCTGCTGCAGAGCCGCATGAATAAGGTCAGACCGGATATCTCTGCAGTCAGCACAACACTGACTTCAGGGAAGGGGGAGAGAGTGGGGAACTTTGCCTTCGGTTATCTCTCATACCATGAAGGTTTGAGAGATGAACCTGGGGGCTATTAAATTATTTTACAAATATGTACAATATGGGGGATAGTAATTACTATCCCTTTAAAATATGATGGGCTCTAGATCAAATCCCCAATAATATATTTTGTCCTGTTGTTACGTTGCTTCTCTTGATATAACTGGACACAAGTTATATGACAGTCAGTACTAAGGACTGTGGATACAGTCATCGACTACACTCGGTTTCCCTGACACACTCAATAGGTTTATATCTTTTGATAACCGCCATGTGGATTTGTCAGCCTAGTGTTGTTCTGTGCAGTGGACAGTTGGTGAACCAGGGGACTGTGTGGAGCAGACTAGTATCTTACTAACCGGGAGAATGTTAATCACTGTTCCTTTTAATTTTAATTGTCCTTGTTACTCATTATAATTTATTTAATTAGTCTATATTGGTCAGTTTACACGTTAGGCTTGCGAGAGCCTTCTTGAAAAACTAATATTACAACAGTACATCAATTACTGATCATTACTGTAGATATACAGACCTCTCACTGGTCCTAATTGTAGATTTGTTTGATTTATTTGTTTTTTTATGAGGAATTGCTGCAAAGTTTGCAATGCTTTGCGTACCACTGTGGCATTCAAAGGGTTACATTTTGTTTTTAAGGGCCTTAAATTGGATCTATCACCACTTTACAAGTTATGTTCCTTAGGTAGCTTACTTAGCGATTCATTTTAAAACGTTATTATTATTTTTTTTAAATTGTTACTTGCGCTAAAATTAAAGGGATAGTAATACTTGCAAATTACTAATCCCCATATTGTAGCTTTTTTAAAAAGAAACTTATTGCCCCCAGTGTCATCTCTCAAACCCTTATGGTTTGAGAGATGATAGCGCTCAAAGTTCCTCCCTCCTGCCCCCTTGATGCCCTCCATGATGTATGTTTGGAACATACTTGGAGAAACGCACTAAGGCGTGATAAACAGGTGATAATGCATTGATAACTTCTCCAGTGATATCACTTCTCCAGGTCTCTTATGTTATTCTATGGAGCCTATGCAATAAGATGTCTTCAGCTTTGGAGATCTTTGAATAGATTCTATAGAATAACATAGGAACTGGAGAAGTGATATCACATGAGAAGTCATCTCCATTTTGTCATGCCTTAGTGCATAACACCCCATGTGAATTTACATTTTTGTTGTGGGAAATTCAGGTTGTCGTTAAAAGGTTCTCAGATCTGCCAGGAAGTCCATCCTATAGTTTCTGGTTGCCGTCATGTGTCTGTTTTCCCAGCATGGGCTATCACCAACACCTTGTATAGCCAAATTGTAACTGAGGTTCTCCCTCTAAAAATCAGACATGAAGGATGGTTTTATTTGCCGTTGTGATTAGTATATGGAATAATTTAATTTGTTAATGTTGCACTTCACAGGGATTTGCACCGGCCTTTGTGAGGTCACTGTGTCTGGGTGATTGCCCTTGTTGTGTTCTCTCCATGGGACACATAATGCCGACATCAGCAATGTGCTAATATCACCCTTGTAAACATAGCCTTAACAAAAGGTTAAATGGAATATTTCTTAACTACCTGTATTCTAGCTTGAACTCCACTGAATTACATCAGAGTCTTACATTCAAGGGCTTAATGAAAAACTAGCACCTCCTAATAGTATCCCCCACCTACAAACAATATCCAGAAAATCCTAATGGCCCCTATGAATTCTGGCACTGCTACTTTGTTCAGGAGATAACACCTATAATCAGTCCTTGATGTCATGTCCATGGAGGCAGACATGACAGTTTGTAGTAGTTTTATCAGACTGAAGCAAGTAGATGCATGAGCTTACTTAACCCTGTAAGGACCAGTGCGCCACATAACTTTTTGAGAAGCAGCGTGTTACACTTCCCCCCCCCCTTTGGTCCTTAAAGTGGAACTCTCACCCCCTTTAAAGTCATATTTCTTCGATTATAGCTTCCCAATGCATGTTCAGTCTGTTGTTTTTTTTTTTTGTTTTTTTTTAAATCGCTCTTGTTAAAGGGGATGTTTACCCCCTTCACAACTTTGGCTAAATCGTTTAGGTGGCAATAATAACCAATGGAAAGTGTGTTCTTTTGTTAAAAAATCTGCCCGTTTGAAGAAATTGTAAGTTTAAGTGTACCTCTGTTCCTACTTCCGGCACACAGCGCTGACCGGATCTGTTCTGTAGTCTCAGCTTCTATCCAGCCTCCTCCTATGACGGAGGCTGTCTGTCTCTAAGCTGGAGGACTTTCATTGGCCAGAAATCGATCTCTGCCAATGAAAGTCCTCCAGCTTAGAGATAGACAGCCTCCATCATAGGAGGAGGCTTGGATAGAAGCTGAGACTACGGTACAGATCCGGTCAGCACTGTCTGCCGGAAGTAGGAACAGAGGTACACTTAAACTTACAATTTCTTCAAACGGGCAGATTTTTTTAACAAATAACACACTTTCCATTGGTTATTATTGCCACCTAAACGATTTAGCCAAAGTTGTGAAGGGGGTAAACATCCCCTATAAGCAGGAATTAGCCTTTATAATGTTCCCCTATGGCATCACATCAGGGCACAGCTCTGTACTGCAGCTTGTCCATTTTCACCTCTTCCCCTCCCCAATTGTTTCTCATTCCCACCTCCTCCTGTGGAAGGTGGAATCCTGCATGTGACCTGGCGCGCTCATTGGCAAGAGGTCACACTGAGGATTCCGCAGTCAGAGGACGAGGTGGGAACGAGGAACAACTGGGGAGGGGAAGAGGAGAAGATGGACAGCCTGTGGTACAGAGCCGTACCACAGCCTGCCCTGAGGTGACTCCATGGGGGAACTTATAAAGGCTAATTTCTGCTTAACCCCTTAAGGACCCGTGACATCTCAGGACCATCACGGCAGTTCTGCGCCTGAGGACCAGCGATAGTCCTATTACATCGTGGAATTTGTGCCGCTCTGGGTCCCCTGATTCAGTTTGAAAAAAAAAAAATGCCCCCTGGTCCTTAACTGCCAGCTGGTCGGTCGTTAAGAGGTTAACAACAGCGAGAAAAAAAGACCAAAAAAAAAAACCCGGAACGAACATGTATTGGAAAGCAGCAATTGAAAAAGGATGACTTTAAAGTAGATGAGAGTTCCCCTTTAAAGCATTAATATTACCAGGAGCAGTAACACAAGGTGTAGTCCTGCTATCAGCTGTCATGTCGGCCTCTGTGGGCATGAAATCCAGCGCTGATTGTCGATGTCTCATGAACAATGTCATAACGGCATAATACATAGAGTAGTGGGTTGTTCAAAGAGGTCTCCTCCTTTAACACTTTGGGTCATATGTTCAAAGAAGTAGCGAAATAGCTTTTGTCGTTTGTAACGACATTTCAAAGTACAGTGTCGTTGGGCTCATAAATATTTTCAGACAGTGTTGGCTGTGATTGGAAATATGTCGTTGAAGTACGATTCCTGACTGAAATTATCGTATGTAACAACAAAAATGTCTAAACAAACAGAAAAATGTCTTAAAGGGATAGTAATACTTCGTTTTATCTTTAGTTTATTTTGTAGGCATTAAAAAAACATGAAGAACGATATAAGTCTTATCTCTCAGACCTTTATGGTTTGAGAGATATTAACAAGCAAAGTTTCCCCTCCCGCCCCTTTTACCTAGTGTAAGCAATCTCTTCTCAGATGTGGAATGCAGTCCATAGACCAGACAGATAACAGAAGGGGACAATCTTCTTCCTATGAGAACAATGAAATCCCTGCCTCCCTTGACAAGTTTTTCAGGTTTTTCCCTTATCTTAATTGAAGATTGTCCCTCTCTGCACTCTACCTGGATACCTCCCTTCTGCTCTGGCTGAACAGTGTGACATCAGTAAAAGGGGTGGGAGGGGGATACTTTGTCATTGAATTACTCTTGGCCTACAAGTCTGACAATATTGTTATAACACTCTCCAAAGTCCAAATACTAAGATGATTAATTAGAGCTGCTTTTATTATGAAACATAACTATCCCTTTAACTAAAGACAAAAATGTCGGTATATAGGTATGGTAATTGAGCTTTTGTTGCTTTTGTAGCTCGCATTTCATCACTACAAGTGGGGTTTAACCCCTTAAGGACCGGGAAAATCTGAGTTTGATTTGACTTAAGGACCGGAGCAATTTTGACTTTATTGACTATGTCTTTGTTCAACCATATTTTCTCTTTAATTCCTTTTGTGCACCCACATAAATTATATACTGTTTTTTTAAGCACAAGTAGGGCTTTCTTTTGATACCACAATTATACGAATACCTCATTGTTTAATTAGATTAAAATAGAAAAAAAGAGGAAAAAAATTGAAAAAAAACAACATTTTGCTTACATTTTTCTGTCAGGATTTGCATACTATTAGTTAATGAAAAAAAAATACCCCTAAATATATTCATTTGCTTCTCCTGACTATAAGAATACCCCATATGCCTAGTATTTTAGTCCTTTACTCACATTTACAAGGTAAATATTACAAGATGGCTGCCGTTATTTCCAACTTGTGATTTCTCAACAATTGGCATGTGAGCATCATAGCTTAGCTGACGGTGCCAGAACCAAAAATGTCCCACAAAGGTATATGTTTCTGAAAAATAGACAACATAAGGTAAATAATCAGGAGAATTTTGGAGTTTTTCATGCAGCTATTTTTCCAGAAAAAATTTTCAAAATTGTGGTAATATTTTGTTTTTTTGCAGTTTTCACACTTACATTTCAATACTACTGTTGATATCAAGCACATGATAGGTGAAGATTTTTAAAAATGCATTGTTTAGTGTTCAGCTCCTTCTTCTGAGTACGGCAATACCCCATATGCATAGGTTTCTCAAGGTTTGGGAGAGCTACGGGGCCCAAATTGGAACATGCGCGTTTCCAGTTTCACACTTTGAATTTTCACAGCTTGCATCACTGGTGCCATGTCTCATTTGGGGCTGTGTAACAGTGCTCCACTCTAAGATTTCCCCCCAAAAGTATATATTTTTGGAAAGTAGACACCCCAGGCTCTCGTTTTAGGTGTGTTTTGCAATTTTATACACAGCCATTTTACCACCAATCCCTCGTAAACCATGACGTAAGTAAAAAAAAAAAAAACAGCGTTTTTCACACTTAGGGTTGGCGGCAGTATACTGGGCTGCATACAAATTGGTTTGGGAAACAATTTCACCTAAAATGTCTTCCCCCAAAAACAAATAAAAAAAATGATTATGGGTAAATCCTTCCACATCAATTTGAATCCCTGGGTTGCCTGTGAATTCTGAGATTTTTGGGCATAATTGATACCCATTCATTAGGATCCGGAGTGGCAGGTGTTGGGGCATTTCTTTGGGCAGGTCTTTTGGCAGGTCTTTGGGCAGATCTTTTGGCAGGTGCTGGGGCAGTTGCCAGGGCAGCTCTTGGGGCAGCACTTGGGGCATTTCTTTGGTAGGTCTTTGGGCAGATCTTTTGGCAGGTGCTGGGGCAGTTGCCAGGGCAGCACTTGGGGCATTTCTTTGGGTAGGTATTTTGGTAGGTCTTTGGGCAGTTCTTTTGGCAGGTGCTGGGGCAGTTGCCAGAGCAGCTCTTGGGGCAGTGCGTCTTTTATTGACAGAAGGCCCAGCGTCATCACTAGAGCTGCTCTCACTTTCTGAAAACTGCGCTATGTCAAAATGTGACGCAGTGTCTGTTGCCTCAGAGTCAGACGCCAAAAAGGCATATGCCTCTTCAACGCTGTACCTGCGCTGCATTTTGCCCACTAAAAAAACTTTTTTTTTTTTTTATTTTCTTACGCTATCCCTAAACCTAAATCTAACCCTAAAACTTACCCTAGCCTACGTATATCCTGAACCTACCTAACCCAAATGAACTACCTATCTAAACTGCACTTATTATATATATATATATATATTTTTTTTTTTTTTTTGGGGGGGGGGGTTTGGGTTTTTTTTTTTTTCTTACGCTATCCCTAAACCTAAATCTAACCCTAAAACTTACCCTAACCTACGTATATCCTGAACCTACCTAACCCAAGTGAACTACCTATCTAAACTGCACTTATTATATATATATATTTTTTTTTGGGGGGGGGGTTGGGTTTTTTTGGTTTTTTTTTTTCCTTACGCTATCCCTAAACCTAAATCTAACCCTAAAACTTACCCTAACCTACGTATATCCTGAACCTACCTAACCCAATTGAACTACCTATCTAAACGGCGCTTATTATATATTTATTTTTTTGGGGGGGGGGGGGTTGTTTGTTTTTTGTTTTTTTTCCCCTAAACCTAAATCTATCCCTAAAACTTTCCCTAACACACGTCTACACTAAACCTACCCAACTACCTACCAAAATAACTAAACTATATTTACTATTAAAAAAAAAAATTTTTTAAATTTTTAAAAAAATTAAAAAAAAATTTAAAACATTTTTAAAAAATCTAAAAAAATTCAAGGGGGATGGGGGGTGTCCCACAGATCAGAAAACACTGATCTGCAGCAAATTGATCACTCCAAGAGTGATCAGATGGGGGGGCACTTATTGATCACTGCAGAACAGTGATCAAAGGGTTAACCCTTTGAGTGCCAAGTGGGTACATTGTACGAGTTTGGACAGCTGTACCCGCTGTGCCAAGCTCGTACAATGTACCCACTAAAATGCGGTCACTGCATGAGCCGGTATAACCGGCATGCAGTGGCCGCATTTTAAAAAAAAAAAATGTGGGCAATCGTGGGGGGACATGAGGATCACTCCTCATGTCCCCCCTGTTATTGATCTCCCAGCCGATCGCGCTGGGAGATCAATAAAAGAAGAGGAGAAGCGCAGCTGAGGCGCAGCTTCTCCTCTTCTTTGTCTCCTACCCGAACTTCCGGGTAGGAGTGGGCGGGACCGGGGGAAGCCTCCCAGCGTCATCAGTGACATGTCACTGATGACGTTGGGGAAGTTTCCCCGGTCCCATTCACTCCTACCGGTGGTAGGAGTGAAAGGCAGGAGAGCTTTTGCTCTCCTGCAAGTCGCCATATTGATCTCCCAGCCGATGGCTGGGAGATCAATAACTGGGGGGACACCAGAAGGGGTCCTGATGTCCCCCACGAGGTCTGAGAAATTAAAAAAAAAAAAAAAAAAAAAAAACAAACGCTAAGTAGCCCTGTGAGTGCCGCAGGGGTCCCCAGCACATTGCTTTGCAATGTGCTGGAGACCCTTGTAGCACTCACAGGGTCTTTTCTTTGGGTTTTTTTTTTAATTTTTTTAAAGACCTCATTGGGGGGATCAGGGGGGATCCTGATGCCCCTCAATGAGGTCTATTATTAAAAAAAAAATAAATACAATTTTTTAACCCTGTGTGTGCCACAGGGGGGGGTCAAATGCACCCCCCCTCCTGTGGCACACACAGGGCTTCTATCATTACTTTGTTACTAGAGATTGTTGGGGGGCCATCAGGATTTGTCCTGATGGCCCCCCAACAAGCTCTGATTACAAAGTATTAATAAAAAAAAAAATTAACCCTCTGAGTGCCAGAAGGGTCCAATGCATTGCTTTGCAATGCGCTGGAAACCCCTTTGGCACTCACAGGGACATTTATTTTGATTCCTTTTTTTTTTTTTTTTTTTAAGACCTCGTTGGGGGGAATCAGAGGGGTCCTGATACCCACCAATGAGGTCCATAATAAAAAAAGTAAAGAAAAAAAATTAACCCTGTGTGTGCCTCAAGGGGGGCCAATGCAGCCCCCCTTCTGCGGCGCACACACAGGGCATTTCTCATTACTTCGTTATCAGAGATTGTTGGGGGGCCATCATGATTGGTCCTGATGGCCCCCCAACAAGCTCTGATTACCAAGTAATGATTAAAAAAAAATTAACCCTCTGAGTGCCACAAGGATCCAATGCATTGCTTTGCAATGCGCTGGAGACCCCTGTGGCACTCTCCGGGTCCCCTGTTTGTGGACATATATATATATTTTTTTACTAAGACCTCATTGGGGAGGGATCAGGGGGTCCTTATGCCCCTCAATGAGGTATATAATAAAAAAAATAAAAAATAAAACACAAATTAACCCTGTGTGTGCCACTAGGAGGGGAGTTCAATGCCGACCCCCTTCCTGTGGCACACACAGGACTTTTTATCAACACTGGTAGTCACAGATCTCCCATACACACTATCAAACACTGCCCCACCATCCTTGCTCCTCTGCTCATACCCACACACACTGCCTAATCCCTCACCCTCCCACATACTTTGTTACACTTGTAGTCACAGGTCCGCACGTACACCGGCTGACGCCCTAGCTTCTTTCATCTGTTAGCCATAAAATCACACATACACTGTTTGCTTTACCATTTCTGTTTCACTGGTAGCTACGCTCCTGTAGCGTAAATTGGTATGTCAACCCACAGCAGTGGGGTACCATTTTTCTTAGGCTGGCAAGAAGTCCTCCTAGGAAATCCCACGCCATTGAACCATTTTAGTATCTTTGAAGTGACTGATGTGTAAAACAAAATTTTATTTTTTCCTGTAGCACCACATTCTGGAAATAGTTGTGCCAACTAACTTAGGGGTAAAAAGGCAAGTGACCCCTCATTAGATGCGGCAGGTTGTCTTCTTTCCAAAATGGTATGGTTTATCTACTTTTTCTTCAATTCTGAAGGTGTTATAGTCATTTTCGTACAGGCAAGTCAGGTTTGAGAAAATGTTAGAAACATCAGAGGTTGTAGTAGGTGTAGTTTTCTACTTCTAGCACCCCCTAAGGTAGTTCAACTCATACCAATGGGGTGTCATTTGACTCCTAAGAGCACTAGCAAACAAATGCAGTTGAAAATTCCATGGTTTTCACAGCGCTCCATACATTTGAAGGGGCAGAAATGTAAAAAAATGCAATTTTTTTCCTATATCGCCTCCTTCTGGAAACATTTATGCACACCAGTATTGGGGTAAGAAGGCAAGTGACCCCTCATTAGATGCGGCAGGTTGTTTTCTTTCCAAAATGGTATGGTTTATCTACCTTTTCTTCAATTCTGAATGTGTTATAGCCATTTTTGTACAGGCAAGTCACATTTGAGAAAATGTTAGAAACATCAGAGGTTGTAGTAGGTGTAGTTTTCTACTTCTAGCACCCCCTAAGGTAGGTCAACTCATATCAATGGGGTGTCGTTTGACTCCTAAGAGCACTAGCTAATGAATGCAGTTGAAAATTCCATGGTTTTTACAAAGTTCCATACATTTGAAGGGGCAGAAATGTAAGAAAATGCCTTTTTTTTTCACTAGCGCCACCTCCTGGAAGCATTTGTGCATACCAGCCTTTGGGTAAGAAGGCACGTGACCCCTCATTAGATGCGGAAGGATGTTTTCTTTCCAAAATGGCATTGTTTCTCTACCTTTTCTGCATATCTATTATGGTTATAACCATTTTAGTGCAAGCAGATAATTTCAAAAACAAAAGTGTCAGGTTTACGTACGTGTTCCTAGCACCCACATATTCTATGTTAACCCACACAAATAGGCTACCATTTTTCTCATGTTGGTAGCAGGTACTGAATACAGCAGGAAATGTTATGGTTTTCAAAGATTTTAGTATCTTTGAAGTGGTGGAAATGTAAAAAAACATGTATTTATTCCCATAGCGCCACCTTTTGGAAATATTTGTGCACTTCAGCCCAGGGGGTAGAAAGGCAAGTGACCCCTCATTTGATGCGGGAGAATGTCTACTTTCCAAAATGGTATACCTTTTATACCTTTCCTTCATGTCTCTAACAGTTATGGACATTTTAGTACAAGCCGCCATTTTCGAAGAAGCAAACAGGTAGGTGTAGTGATGTGCTTCTGGCACCCCTAAGGTAGGTCGACTCATTCCAGTGGGGTGTCATTTTTCTCCTAAGAGCACTAGCTAATGAATACAGTTGGAAATGCCATGGTTTGCACAAATTTCAGTACATTTGAAGGGGCAGAAATGTAAGAAAATGCCTTTTTTTTTCATTAGCGCCACCTTCTGGAGGCATTTGTGCTCTCCAGGCTTGGGGTAACAAAGCAAGTCACCCATCAATAGATGCGGCAGGGTGTCTTCTTTTCAAAATGGTATGGTTTGTGTACCCTTTCTTCACTTCTGTAGTTGTTATAACCATTTGGGTACAGACAAGTAATGTTTGAGAAAATGTTAGAAAAATTTGAGGTTGTAGTAGGTGTCATTTTGCACTTCTAACGCCCCCTGAGGTAGTTAAACTCATACCAATGGGGTGTCATTTTTCTCCTAAGAGCACTAGCTAATGAATACAGTTGGAAATACCATGGTTTGCACATATTTCAGTACATTTGAAGGGGCAGAAATGTAAGAAAATGCCTTTTTTTTTCATTAGTGCCACCTTCTGGAGGCATTTGTGCACTCCAGGCTTGGGGTAACAAGGCAAGTCACCCATCATTAGATGCGGCAGGGTGTCTTCTTTTCAAAATGGTATGGTTTGTGTACCCTTTCTTCACTTCTGTAGTTGTTATAACCATTTGTGTACAGACAAGTAATGTTTGAGAAAATGTTAGAAAAATTTGAGGTTGTAGTAGGTGTCATTTTGCACTTCTAACGCCCCCTGAGGTAGTTAAACTCATACCAATGGGGTGTCATTTTTCTCCTAAGAGCACTAGCTAATGAATACAGTTGGAAATACCATGGTTTGCACATATTTCAGTACATTTGAAGGGGCAGAAATGTAAGAAAATGCCTTTTTTTTTCATTAGTGCCACCTTCTGGAGGCATTTGTGCACTCCAGGCTTGGGGTAACAAGGCAAGTCACCCATCATTAGATGCGGCAGGGTGTCTTCTTATCAAAATGGTATGGTTTGTGTACCCTTTCTTCACTTCTGTAGTTGTTATAACCATTTGTGTACTGACAAGTAATGTTTGAGAAAATGTTAGAAAAATTTGAGGTTGTAGTAGGTGTCATTTTGCACTTCTAACGCCCCCTGAGGTAGTTAAACTCATACCAATGGGGTGTCATTTTTCTCCTAAGAGCACTAGCTAATGAATACAGTTGGAAATACCATGGTTTGCACATATTTCAGTACATTTGAAGGGGCAGAAATGTAAGAAAATGCCTTTTTTTTTCATTAGTGCCACCTTCTGGAGGCATTTGTGCACTCCAGGCTTGGGGTAACAAGGCAAGTCACCCATCATTAGATGCGGCAGGGTGTCTTCTTTTCAAAATGGTATGGTTTGTGTACCCTTTCTTCACTTCTGTAGTTGTTATAACCATTTGTGTACAGACAAGTAATGTTTGAGAAAATGTTAGAAAAATTTGAGGTTGTAGTAGGTGTCATTTTGCACTTCTAACGCCCCCTGAGGTAGTTAAACTCATACCAATGGGGTGTCATTTTTCTCCTAAGAGCACTAGCTAATGAATACAGTTGGAAATACCATGGTTTGCACATATTTCAGTACATTTGAAGGGACAGAAATGTAAGAAAATGCCTTTTTTTTTCATTAGTGCCACCTTCTGGAGGCATTTGTGCACTCCAGGCTTGGGGTAACAAGGCAAGTCACCCATCATTAGATGCGGCAGGGTGTCTTCTTTTCAAAATGGTATGGTTTGTGTACCCTTTCTTCACTTCTGTAGTTGTTATAACCATTTGTGTACTGACAAGTAATGTTTGAGAAAATGTTAGAAAAATTTGAGGTTGTAGTAGGTGTCATTTTGCACTTCTAACGCCCCCTGAGGTAGTTAAACTCATACCAATGGGGTGTCATTTTTCTCCTAAGAGCACTAGCTAATGAATACAGTTGGAAATGCCATGGTTTTCACAAATTTCAGTACATTTGAAGGGGCAGAAATGTAAGAAAATGCCTTTTTTTTCATTAGCGCCATCTTCTGGAGGCATTTGTGCACACCAGGCTTGGGGTAAGAAGGCAAGTTACCCCTCATTAGATGCGGCAGGTTGTCTACTTTTCCGAAATATATAGTTTTATATAGTTATTCCACTGTTTTAGGGTAGTTTTACCACAAAAACCCTAGAATGCGCATATTAGTTTATAAAGTTGAAAATGTCATTTTGCGCTGCTGGTGATTAGGGCTCTACGCTAGCCATGGACGTAGGTAAAACTATACAAATTTGGTATTTTTTTACTCAGGGGACTCGAGGCTTTTTCAAATAATTGAAACTTTTTCAATCAAGGTAAATATTTTTGATACATAGTATGTGATTTTAGCAAAATGAGTAAATTTTCACTTTTTTTTGTCATTATGACATCATAGCTTTTTGCACGATGTAAAATTCTCTTCATGTAAGGTATCACAAGAAAGCTCAATTCGTTCTGAAAAAAACAATATATAGTTTTCCATATGTAACTAAAAATCCCCAGAGGAAATCAAGCCTAAACGGAAGGATAGCAAAAATGTTGAAAAAGTGTCTGGCCTGCAGGGTTCAGAAAATGGCCCGAGCCTCTGGCACTGAAGGGGTTAAATGTCTTTATTTTTTTTTACTTTTTTTTTTTACAGTAAGGCAGTAACAGCATGTCTCTCTGTCTCTCTCCACCTCAGCAGTATGCAAGGTGGAGGGAGGCAGAGAGATCTGACAGGGACAGTATTTACAAATACTGTCCCTGTCATTCAGGTTTTGCAACATGTGATTCGCTTTTGAAGCGAATCACATGTTGCAACAATGTTTCTGCCGCTTGTTACTAAGTGTCCCGATACCGGGACACTTAGTAACAAGCGGCTTGAACTCTTCCATCGCTCCGTGCGGCCGCGATGGAAGAGTTTAACCCTTGACGTACCAGGACCGTCAAGGGTCGTTGGAGCACATTTACCCTTGACGGTCCTGGTACGTCAAGGGTCGCTAAGGGGTTAATGTACTTACATGTCTCAAAAGGGTCACTAGTCTTTATAAGTTTGTAAACAGAACCCATTAGCAGTAGATTTCTGTAGAAATCATATGCACAAAAATAGACTATACAGGTGTAGCTGGCTACTGTGTAAGGGGCACTTACTTCAGTAAATAATATCCACTTATTCCTAGGTAAACATTCTCCTTTAACCCCTTAATGACCCTTGACGTACCAGGACCGTCAAGGGTAAATTTGCTTTAAGGACCAGTGACGGTCCTGGTACGTCAAGTGTTAAATGGTACCAGCGCGCCGCCATGCACGCTGCTACCATTCAGTCCAGGCTGAGACTGAGCGGTCCAGTACCGGACCATTCAGTCTCAGCCTCCATCGGTTGTGCCAGGTCATGTGATCGCTGCGTCAGCGATCACATGTACCGGCATTCTAAAACAATGAATGAGGCAGTGCTACTTACTGCCTCTAGTCTCTCGTCTCTGCCAATGCGTCCCTTACATCAAAGTAAGGGACAGAGAAGCAGGGAGGAGACACCTAGTGGAAATAAAAAATACAGCAGCTGGGGGTGTTAACCCCTTCACTGCTGGTGCAGGAGGATGGCTAGATGCAGTTCAATCTCTGACCTGCTAAATACACTTTTTTTTTTTTTTTTTTTTAAATAAAAACAACACATTTCTTTTTTTTTACAAATAAAATATTTTATTTAAAAAAAAAAAACATCTAAAGAAACAAAACTGGCAGTGTGATTGTTGTGGAGTCATGTAATACACTTACACACACCGCCAAATGTAATGAATAAAAAAGTGGGAAAATAGGGTGGGAAAAAGGGACACAGGGATTTTCACCCAGGGGGGACAGTGCGCATTTTGTAGGTATGACTGACCTTTCATGCAGTCTCCATAAAAATTTAACCCTTTGCGCCCAATTGATCCCAAGAGAAAAAACAAAAATGGTGTTTTTTTTACATTTTTTTTACCTTTTTCTTTAATTTTAATAAAGTAAATGGTGGGTTATCCATATAAGTGGGGTATCAAAGGAAAGCCCTATTTGTTTGTAAAAAAACAGTATATCATTTATGGGGGTGGAATAAAAGCCTAAGAGGGAAAACACTGTTGAACAAAGACATAGTCAAAAAGATCAGAATTGCTCCGGTCCTTAAGTCAAATCCACCTCTGATTTTCCCGGTCCTTAAGGAGTTAAACACGGTAAATGTAAATGATCATTTTGAGACACCTTGTTTTTATTTTACGTGATGCCCTGAAGCACCAGTGCAGCATTCCACATTGTGTCTTCCCTAGATAACCAGCAGGACATTGGTAGAGTGAAAGTGATACCTTTATTGGCTAACGGAGTAGCTTTAGAATGCAAGCTTTCAATACAACTTAGGTCTCTTCTTCAGGCATGTTTAGAATGAAGGCTGAATACAAAATGCATGATGTTTTAATTTCATGCAAATTATTTTTAAATTTAAATACCATGAGAGGTCAAACTCTTATCACCAGTGCCTCTGTAAGAGATTCCTTAGACTCTAGTAGAGGCACCTCTTTGTAACTGGCCAAGTGTTACAAGATTTATTTCCCTTTACAAGATTGTGTAGAGAGTTTGTGACTTCAGCCAAAGATGGCTAAGTATATGGAATGTATGGGTTAACTCACTGAGTGCCAGAGGGGTGCACATCCCTCTGTTACCCAAATTGCCCAAAATATTTTATTGTGTGGAATAATGTGCATGAATTCCTTGTCATTGTTCAGGGCAAAGTCCAGAATGTTAAACTTGGTTATCAGTTTATACTCCCAGATCTTTCTCTCTCTCTGTGTCCTAAAATTTCCCATCAGTATAGATCTTTAATGCTGTGATCTGAGATCTTTAATGCTGTGACCAACTTTGACCCACTGAGGTGTCACTTTTGTTGATCGCACTGGGCCTATGAGAATTCATCCATTTTCTTACAGTTTGTCCTGTCTCACCTACATATAATAATGTGTTGGGATATTTCACACACACACAAGATGAGTTAGACAGCAATAGATGATCTGCAAGATAATTTGCCCTTGATGTTGTCTTAGAAGCTTGCATCCTAGAACTACTCAGTTAGCCAAAGAAGGTACCATTTTTTACCTATGCAACCAGGGCACAAACTGGGAATGCTGAACTAGGAGTAAGGCTGGTGGAAGGATCCATGTCTCTCCTTCTCTTGTATCACTGATGCAGTGTGAGTGAGCACTGACCATGCTCAAAAACAGTGGTTCTGTTGTGCTAAGAAAAATGGGAAGATTATTGGATAAACCAACTCCACCACATGGATCAAGTAAAAATTATCATTCATTTAAAGGATTTAAAGGGATAGTAATGGTTAATTTTAAGTTGATTTAATATTGTAGACATTAAAAAAAGATTAACATCAATGTAAGTCTTATCTCTCAGACCTTTATGGTTTGAGAGATATAACTTGCTAAAGTTACCTTTTCCTGGCTGTTTTACTCAAGTCTGCCATCTAGCTGACAGCTGCAGATTCCAGTCATTTGACCAGACAGAGGCTCTTCAACAGAGCTGAAATCACGCTATTTAGAAATAAATACTTAATTGGAACGGTCTACAAAGTGTGCTTGCAAGCCATACACACTTTGTAGACCGATCCAAATTAAGTATGTATCTTTAGATATTATATCGGTGCTGCTGAAGAGCCACATCTGGTCAAGCGACCAGAATCTTCTTCTGACAGCTTTACAGCTCATCAAGCAGAAAGGGGAGGGACCAGAGAACTTTATTTTCCTTTATCTCTCCAACCATAATGGTTTGAGAGATACAAATAACTGCAAGTACTCTCTTTTAATTGTATATACCATATAGTTAATACTTTTTTCTGACATTACTATCCCTTTAAATTGTGCTTCCATCCAATTGAAGGCTAGAGAGGTCCCCAATATATTGTGAAGCAATGAACTGGAAACCTGCCTAGCATAAGGGGGTTACAACCTCTATTTGAATCATTAGAAATTTGGAAAGTTTTAATTGTTCTCCAGAACTGCAACAGTTTTTCTTTGTACATCAGAAGAATACTGGGACAACCCAACTGAAGTGTAGGACACAAACAGTCAGATTGATTTATGAAAGGCTTTTAACCCCTTGAATGCTAGAATTGTGTTTAGAGGGGTTAAAGCCCCCATATAAATCAATGGGAATTTTTAGATTTCTATGTGTTCCTTATAGTGCAGTTGATTTGCCTTAGAATTGCTCCATTTCTTTCTAATACATCAGCCTCACTGCATCAGTGATACAAGAGAACCAGAGACATAGTGGGTAATGAATCCCCATCATAGATACACAGGCATTAGCTCCCAACTCCTTCGTTCACTGGTTCACTTTGAAAATGTCTGATAAAAAATAGCATGCAACTACATGGTGCAATAAGCCTGTCGCCATGATGAAAAGGATGACATGGGAATCTGTCTCTGCAAAAAAAAATACGAGATTCTCATGTCGCCTCCTTAAACATTGTTGTCCAGTTTTGCTGAGCGCTGCATCAGACTCTCTCTCCCCTTCTCTGCGTGCTCCATCCTGTCATTCTGCACACAACAAGCCAACAAAAAGAATCAAATGTCTTTGGGGTTTCAGATAAAGTAAGGCAAATTGCGGAATATTTCTGTATGTAGAGAGAAGGGGAGAGACTAGAGAGCCTGGCGCAGCGCTCAGCAAAATTGGACAGCAACATTTAAGGAGGCAACATGAGAATCTCATGCATTTGATTCAGGGCAAGATTCTCATGTCGCCCTTTTCATCACGGTGACATACTTAGTGCGCCGTGTAGTTGCACATTATTTCTATGCAATATTTTCAAGGGATACCTATTACACTCCAGGGTATGCACTAGAACGTGTGATCTGGCACTCAGAAGGTTAAATCGAGCAAACCCCAAGCTGATCCCCTGTAGCACGCGCAAGGAAATGGAATTACATTATGCCAAATCCTCTATACGTTGTTTAACTCCCTGAGAACCAGAGGGGTTGCGACAACACCCCTTTGGCCCTCAAAGGGTTAATACTTGGTGTTAAGATGCAGAGACAAGTAATTCCCCTGAAACTCCCGTACGCTCACACAACACACTCCCCTTGTTGCAGTGGTATTAAGGGGATCATTTTCGGTGTAAGTAGCTCAGCTAGTTGGCTTTAGGAAAGACTAAGAAATAGGTTCCAGCACATGTTATAAAACGGGATCCTATTACTGCTTCTGCCCCATCATGGACTTTTCCCTCCTTGCTTACTACTAGCATAGCGTTCCCATACCTGTGAACTGTCTGGATTTGCCCCTGAGCCTCCGGATTTCTTATTTAATTACTGGGAAAGCAAGATCTCTGGTAACCCCTACCACCTAGCTCCCCACCCCATTCTGCCCATTTTTGGGACAAACCCCCGACCTTCCCTCATCCCAATCCCACCCACGTTTATGAAGCCCCACCCATATTGTGACACATGTCATTTGGACAGTCCCAAGTCCACTCATAATGTTCACTCCAGGAGTTACTACTGCCAGCAGAGTTCCCAGGTATGAGCATGTCCATTCCAGTTCCTTGCTATAAGGGAAAGGGATTTACTGTTGCATGCTGCAGTAGTGTTTCAGGGAACCTTAGGACAAAGACACATACTTTCAAGAATCAGAGGGGTGGCTGTTAAAGGGTTGAAAGCAATTTTCACTGACACATACACATATTTAGTGTATATACAATGCAATATTCAATGTAAGCATGATAGCTTACCATCTGCCACAGAGTGTATTACCAATTTAGGATCATTAATACCTTGGGGAATAATATGACCTGCACTGGTCGTTTGTACTTCTCAAAGGATACTTGAAGCACTGGCTTGGTATTTCAAGTATTGATCACATCTTTTGTTAGTGTTATTTTTAATGGTAACTACCAACCCTTTGGGTATCCAATGCAGAGTCATGTGATAAGGGTATCCAATGCAGGATCATGTGATAAGAATATCTAATGCAGGGTGGTGTGATAAGGGTATCCAGTGCAGGATCATCTGATAAGAATATCCAATGCAGGGTCATGTGATAAGGGTATCCAATGCAGGGTCATGTCATGAATCTGCACAGAAAGGGTGCTAAATTACTCCTTTCCTTGTTAATTCTGACGTTCGCACATTGTTAATAGTAATTATCCTGGTCAGAACAAAGCCTATTGCTTTGGAGTCAAATTGTTTAAAATAATGTATTTAAAAGAATGCATCTATTGAAATGTAAGTAATACTAGTACTTTGAGTCACAATTACTAATCTATATAATGCAGGCTCGTTACATTCAATACAGAGAACAACTTGTAATCCCTCTGACCTCAAATGGCATCTTGTGCATTCCCAGCGGAACAAATGACACAGATTCTCAACCCTTTAAGTGCCAGCTGTGTCTGCAGTGCATTCAGAACAATGCAGAGTCTTGTCTTCTGGCACTCAGAGTGTTAAGCACTCCAGCACAATGTATTCCCAGTGCACGTCAGCAGCCTGCACAGGCACACAACAGATTGGGATGAGAAAAGTGAATTTCAATCAGGTCACAATGATCTCATCTTGGCTATGAATAATCATGACCAGGCATTGAGTGTCAGATAAATAATTAAAGACATTAGCAACGAGCATGATCTGACTGCAGAAACAAAGGAATTCAGATCTTATATAGCGCTGCCACTGAACGGGTGGATCAGTCAGGGCCACAAGCTACAGACACAGTATTAATGATGATATCAGTGCGGTTCAGTTTAACCGAGAAAAGCTAATTCTAAAATACAGAATCTTGGATATAAAGGAACACTAAAACCTCGTACTAATAAACCCCTACCTTAATCTGGGCAGAAAATCATAATGCCTGCTATCAAACAATTCTATGAGGATTGTTTCTCCAAAAGTATTTTTATTTATCATGTCCAAGGAACAGACATTATTTTTGCAGGACTTTGGAAGGGGAATTGCATTAACCCTTTGTGTGCCAGAGGGCTATGCAACACTCTGCAAAGCAATGTGTTGCATACCCCTCTGGCACTCTGAGGGTTAAAGTTTAGGTGGACAATATGAGGCCCGCCCCATGTTTCCAGACTACAACTCCCATCATCCTCCACCAGTCATTGAGAATTGCAGTCTGGCAGCAGCTGGAGGGTACATGTTGACTATCCCTGCAGTAATGTGTGATAAAGAGGAAATAACATCTCCAGTGAGATAAACTCTCCAGTTCCTATTTTATTCTGAGGAATCTATGTACCTAGATCTCTCATGTTGGACTACATAGGCTCCATGAAGACGTTATCTCCTCTTTATCACACCTTAGTGCATAACCTCCCCTGGTATAATTATGGAGCAAAGCTTTCCAAATTTCCTGTTGTTTTAAATCTGGGCTTTAACCCTGTGAATGCTTGAGAGGTATCCCCTGCCAACACTGGTCTGCATGGATCTTCCCTTGGTCTATAAAAAAACACTTAGTCCTCTATGGTAGATCAAGATATAGGAGATAATTCTATAACTTATTTTAAATCAGTTGTTATGGTTCTTATCATCCTTCCACTTCATTGACATGAGCGCCCTCTATGTGCAGTCTGAAAAGTAGAACCACGTTACGGGAGAGGAAATCGAATAATGAAAGAAGAAGATCTAGTTCGGTCTATGGCTAGTCGCCTCTCAGAAGCATCACATTTAAGCTATCAAGTGTAAATCTAGAGGAGAAATTTGCATGTAAAATCATACTAAATCTGCCCAAAAGGTGACCCAGTTCCTAAATGACAGTCTGAAAAGGTAGTCTGAGACTTAACTCTACAAAGGATCAGAAGTACTTTGCCTGTGTGCGCGTCTTTCTCTTAAAGGAATAGTAATACTTAAAATGTAAAAAAAAAATATGTTGTAGGGTTTATCCCCCTGAGTAAAACAAGAGTACTCCCACTGCTGAAAGGTGTTTCATTCAAAAGTTATTAATTTTCAAAGTTGAATTTTTTAGGTGCAATATCACAGTGGCCTGAAATTGTATAGTGGCGCTGTTGCTACACCATCCTATGGAAATTTATGGTCCCAGGACCAGAGCTGTCCATAGGATCGTGTAGCAACAGCGCCACTGTACAATTTCAGGCCACTGTGATATTGCACCTAAAAAATTCAACTTTGAAAATAAATAACTTTTGAATGAAACACCTTTAAGCAGTGGGAGTATTCTTGTTTTACTCAGGTGGATAAACCCTACAACATATTTTTTTTTACATTTTAAGTATTACTATCCCTTTAAGGGCCTTGTGTTGTACAGAAAAGTGGGGGAATTCTGGGGCAGACTGCGCCATAGGGGAGAAATAAAAGAGTCCCAAAATTCCCACTAATTTGCATGGGAAATTTAACTCTGTGAACGCATTGGAGACCTCTCTAGCATTAAAGGGGTTTAATGCCCCAATTAAATCAGTAGAAATTTTTATTTCCCTCCTATGGTGCAGTTGGTTTGTACCAATGTTCCAACAATTTTTTTAGGCCCTAAGAGGAAGGCACACCCAAGAGCTCTCATGATCCTTTTCAGATACAGTTAAGTCACAGACCTTTTTACAGGCTACAGGTAGAGGGAGCACATGCATCACTGAAAGTGAAAGGGAGAAAATAACTGAAACTGTTTCAAGTTAAGTACAAAGAATAAAAGAAAAAAGAGTGCCAGCAGATGAACTCGGTGAATATCTACATATAAAGCTGAAAGTCACAAATGGGTCAGGAAGCTTTATCCGGGCCTAACTACACACAGACAGAGAATGCTTTGAAAATGCATACAGGGCAAAACCATGCATTCATTGTCAAAGCATTTCTTTGAGGAAGCTCACTCATCCACCCTCCATAGTGCTGTTCCCTCCTTTAAAGGGATAGTGATGTTTCAAAATAAAAGCAGCTCCAATTAATCTTCATAGTATTTGGGCCATGGAGAGTTACCTAGTGTAAACCGCCTCCCCTCAGATGTGGAATCTGGTCTCTTGACCGGACAGATCACAGCAAGGGACAATCTTCTTACTGTGAGAAAAATGAAAACCCTGTCCCCCTTGACAGGTTTTTCAGTTTTTCCCTTATGCTAATTGATGATTGTCCCTCTCTGAAAGCCACCTGGACACCACCTTTCTGTTCTGAGGTGACCAGTGTTATATCAGTAAAAGGGGCGGGATGGGGATACTTTATCATTCAATTACTGTTGAACTACAACTCTGACAGTAATGAAATAACACTCTCCATGGCCCAAATACTATGATGATTAATTGAAGATGCTTTTATTTTGAAATATTACTATCCTTTTAATGAAGTTCCATAGTGACACTCCCTCCCTCCATAGTGTTGCTCCCTCCCTCCAGAGCTCTGCTTCGTCCCTTCTTCATCCACCCTACATAGTGTTGCTTTCGCCCACCAGACTTCTGCTTCCTCCCTCCTTCATCCACCTTCCATAGTGTCGTTCCATCCCTCGCTCTGCCACCCTCTATAGTGCCACCTTCACCCTCCTATCATTCTGCTTCCTCCCTCCTTCAACAACCCTCTATAGAGCATCTCCCTCCATCACCCATCCTATATAATGCTGCTCCTTCCCTCCCTCCCTAAGGATCCCTTCAACCCTCACTCCTGTGGCACTCAAAGAATTAACCAAATGATCTGTCACTAATTTACATTTCTGTTACTATTTTGCTTAAAAATTAGGTGCAAATCTGTCCCAGTTTCATTCCTAACCTTTCTTTAAAGGGATAGTAATGTTTCATAATAAAAGCAGCTCTAATTAATCATCATAGTATTTGGACTTTGGAGAGTGTTATTTCAATTCTGTCAGAGTTGTAGTTCAAGAGTAATTCAATGACAAAGTATCCCCCTCCCGCCCCTTTTACTGATGTAACACTGCTCAGCCAGAGCAGAAGGGAGGTGCCCAGGTAGACTGCAGAGAGGGACAATCTTCAATTAACATAAGGGAAAACCTGAAAAGCTTGTCAAGGGGGGCAGGGCCTTCATTGTTCTCATAGGAAGAAGATTGTCCCCTTGTGTTATCTGTCTGGTCTATGGACTGGATTCCACATCTGAGAAGAGATGGCTTACACTAGGAAAAAGGGGCGGGAGGGGGATACTTTGTTTGTGAATATCTCTCAAACCATAAAGGTTTGAGAGATAAGACTTATATCATTCTTCATGTTTTTTTAATGCCTACAAAATAATATAAAGAAAAAACGAAGTATTACTATCCCTTAATTAGTGACAATTTTATACATAAGCTCCGATGCCCCTTCTTCAGTCACAGGTTACCAACTAAAGCTGGAATAGCATGGCACTGATATACAGTGTATGACACAATCATATGGAATAAAATATATGAACACAAAATAGATGGGGATTAACTCAGTGAACATAGAGTCTGCGCACGTGTAGGCTGAGAAAGTTACATCACATCTGCAAGTGCTTTTATTCCCATCTACTCTACTACCTAGCATATGGCAAGATGTAAGAAATGTGCGCATGTGCTACAGGCATTTTTTGTGCGCAGATAGATACTGCGCATGTTCTAATCCAGGAAGCCAAATACCGAACACTTCTTGAATTGTGCATAAAAAATTATTACAACAACACTACACAGATGTATAAATTTGTTCGCAATAGCACTTCCTGCATTAGGCGCAGGTTACTGATGTAACACTGTTCAGCCAGATCAGAAGGGAAGTGCCCAGGTAGACTGCAGAGAGGGACAATCTTCAATTAAGATAAGGGCAAAACCTGAAAAACTTGTCAAGGGGGGCAGGGCTTTCATTGTTCTCATAGGAAGAAGATTGTCCCCTGCTGTTATCTGTCTGGTCTATGGACTGGATTCCACATCTGAGAAGAGATGGCTTACACTGGGTAAAAGGGGCGGGAGGGGAAACTGCTTGAGAATATCTCTCAAACCATAAAGGTTTCAGAGATAAGACTTATATTGTTCTTCATGTTATTTTAATGCCTACAAAATAAAATAAAGATAAAACGAAGTATTACTATCCCTTTAAGAGCAAATAGAACACAAAGGTCAGAAGTCTCAACCTTTGTTCTCTTATTTTTCAGGCTAATATTTGGCACACTGTATCCTGCATATTATTCCTACAAGGCTGTGAAGTCCAAGGATATTAAAGAATACGTAAGTGGTTGTTTTACTATAATAATAATAATTATTATTATTGCTATTAGTGCTGTTACCCTGTTCAAGTGAATAAAACCACAGTTCTTCAATGTAGTCCTGTTCAGTCAGAGTTCTAGAGTCTGTCTGGCTTAAAGGGCTAGTAATGGCATAAATAAGTAAAAACTATTATTGTAGATATTGAAAAAATAAACCCATCAATGGCAGTCCGATCTCTCATACTTTTATGGTTTGAGAGATATAACGTTTTAAAGTCCCCCCCCCCCTTTTCCTGATGTTAGCTATAAAGCTGACAGAAGGAGATTTGTGTCAGCCGACTTGAGGCGGCTCTTCAGCAGAACTGAAATAGAGTTATGTAGAAAGAACTACTTCACTGGAACGGTGTACAAAGTGGGCCTGGTTTGCAAGCCCACATTGTAGACCGTTCCAGTGAAGTATTTCTTTGTACATAGAGCTATTTCGGCTCTGCTGAAGAGCCGCCTTCCATTCCCAGGACCAGTATTTCCTTCTGTCAGCAAGACGCTGACGTCTCTGAAAGGGGAGGGAAAGGGGAACTTTATCACCGTATATCTCTCAAACCATAAAGGTTTGAGAGATTGGCCTGCCATCGATGGATTTATTTTTTCAATATCTACAAGAATACTTTTTATTTATATATGCCATTAATAATCCTTTAAGTGGCTTCTTGGCATTAACTCTGAGTTCCAGAGAAATATCCAATATAATGTGTTACAATACTTTGGATATCTCTCTAAGGGTTAAAGTTCAATGATGGCAGAGTTTGTGTTCCACTATGCATTACAGTGATCATAAACTCTAGAGCTGGAGTAGCCAATCCGGATCCTCAGGAGCTAATAGCTATTCAGGATATCTCTGCTTCAGGACAGATGGATCTATTAAAGAAACAGAGCAACTGACTGATTCACCTGTTCTTAACCCTTTAGTTACAAGGACCGTTTTACACTAGAGGACAAGAGCAATTTTGGCCTTTTAGCATGCTTTTGTTCAACCATATTTTCCTTCAATACATTTAGTATACCCACACAAATTATATACCAGTTTTTAAACATAAGTAGGGCTTTATTTTGATACCACATTTATATGTTTAACCACCATTTAATTTGATAATAATATAAAAAAATGGAAGAATTGAAAAAAAAAAAACAATAAAATTTTTATAGGTTTTCCTGTGATCATTTATGCTTGATTGGCTCATTTCTAACAGGGACTGGATAAAAGGTATGAACGTTCATTCGTGTCTCCCAACTGTCCATTTTTAGGGGGTACTGTCCCTCTGAGATTAAAATCCCTCTGCCCCTCTTTCCCTCCCTGGTGTTCCTCTGTGTAGTAGATCAGACTGTGTGGTGTGTATAGAAGTGTATCACATTGCTCCACAGTAATAAACTCACATTAATGTTTGTTTAAATTGCAGTATATGTGTTTATATGTTAGTGTTTGCAAATAAAATATTTTAGTTTTATTTGAAATCATGTATTAATTAAGAGCTGGCAATAGGTCATCAAGTGACCTACCACAGTCCTGGCCCCTGCACCACCAAATTAAATCAAAATGCCCCCATCTTTGGTTATTTTATCTTGTTGGGAGCTCTGTTTTCTGCTTCTCTTTTCCTCATGATCACAGTGAAAAGGAGAGAGGCAGAGAAAAGTGACAGATAAAATGTTTACTATACACGATCTCAGTGAGGAGAAGCGAGGCAGAGAACAATGACAGATGGAATGTTTACTGAACACGATCACAGTGAGGAGAAGAGGGGCAGAGAACAGTGACAGACAGAATGTTTAATACACAATCATAGTGAGGAGGAGAGAGGCAGAGAACAGTGACAGACAAAATGTTTACTATACATGATCACAGTGAGGAGGAGAGAGGCAGAGAACAGTGACAGATGGAATGTTTACTATACATGATCACAGTGAGGAGGAGCGAGGCAGAGAACAGTGACAGACAGAATGTTTACTATACATGATCACAGTGAGGAGGAGCGAGGCAGAGAACAGTGACAGACGAAATGTTTACTATACATGATCACAGTGAGGAGGAGCAAGGCAGAGAACAGTGACAGATGGAATGTTTACTATACACGATCACAGTGAGGAGGAGCGAGGCAGAGAACAGTAACTGATGGAATGTTTACTGAACACGATCACAGTGAGGAGAAGAGGGGCAGAGAACAGTGACAGACGGAATGTTTACTATACATGATCACAGTGAGGAGGAGCAAGGCAGAGAACAGTGATAGATGGAATGTTTACTATACACGATCACAGTGAGGAGGAGCGAGGCAGAGAACAGTAACAGATGGAATGTTTACTGAACACGATCACAGTGAGGAGAAGAGGGGCAGAGAACAGTGACAGATGGAATGTTTACTATACATAATTACAGTGAGGAGGAGAGAGGCAGAGAACATTGACAGATGGAATATTTACTATACACGATTACAGTGAGGGGAAGAGGGGCAGAGAACAGTGACAGATGGAATGTTTACTATACATGATCACAGTGAGGAGGAGAGAGGCAGAGAACAGTGACAGATGGAATGTTTACTATACATGATCACAGTGAGGAGGAGAGAGGCAGAGAACAGTGACAGATGGAATGTTTACTATACATGATCACAGTGAGGAGGAGAGAGGCAGTAACAAAGGCAATGTATAGAGTACATTGTCTTTGTCATTGGCTCAACTGGCTTATGTGATCACCATAGCAGCAATCACATGTACCAGCTCACCAGAGAAAGGCTGAAACTGACTGCTCTGTTCCTGTAGCACTCAATAACAGCCTCCCCAGCATGATCACAGCGTGCCCTAAGGCATGTTGCGATCATTAAGCTATAACATGCCAGGACAGTCATCTATCCTTAAAGGATGGATTCCCATGATGGTCCTGGCACATCACGTGTTAACGGGTTAAACATGGATATCTTGAAAACATGCACTCTTGGTAGCTTTTGAGGACACCTGCTCTAGTGCATATCCTGAAGTGCAGACGCTGATGTTGGTGGATAATGACATTGGAGCTGTGCTGGCGTATTCATACATCCACCACAATGGTGATGATGTACTAAGAAGAACTGGAATCATTCTGAATGGTAGCGAGGTCTCTATCATATTGCTATGTAATGCGTTGAGAACTCTCTAGCATTTTAAAGGTCAAAAACCCCATTAAAATTAATGGAAATTTTAGAGTGTCCTCTGTGATGCAATTGGTTTGTTCCAGGATTACTCAAGTTCTTAGTAAATCAGCCTCAATATCTAGCTGTATAATAGAAATTACTCTAATTGGAACAAGTACCATGCCTCTGAAAAAGCATGGAATCTCTAGTACTGTGGTTTCCATTTTTGTTTAAAGGGATAGTAATGTTTCAAAATAAAAGCAGCTCCAATTAATTTTCATAGTATTTGGGCCATGGAGAGTGTTATTTCAGTATGTTCAGAGTTTTAGTTCAAGAGTAACTGAATGATTAAGTATCCCCCTCCCGCCCCTTTTACCTAGTGTAAGTCACCTCCCCTCAGATGTGGAATCTGGTCTCTTGACCGAACAGATCACAGTGAGGGACAATCTTCTTACTGTAATCATAAGGAAAACCCCGCCCCCTTTACAGGTTTTTCAGGTTTTTCCTCATGATCACTGAAGATTGTCCCTCTCTGCAATACATTCGGACAGTCTTGCTGCTCTGAGGTGAGCAGTGTTACATCAGTAAAAGGGACGGGAGGGGGACATTTTATCATCCAATTACTCTTGAACTACAACTCTGACAGTATTGAAATAACACTCTCCACGGCCCAAATACTATGAATATTAATTGGAGCTGCTTTTATTTTGAAACATTACTATCCCTTTAACTCTCTGAACTCCACAGGGTGTTACACAACCCCTGGCATTCAAAGGTTTAACTGTTTGGGTTCTAGAGAGGTTTGTTGAGTGACCAGATAAACCCGTTTTCAGAGGATAGTCCCCTGATTAAAACTGCGCTTCCTGGAGGAAATCTGTGCCCAAAAATGTCCTCTGAAAATCTTTCCAGTTTAAGATTGCCTACTCCAGCACTGTGCTAATAGAAATCATTATTGCTTTTAGGAAACATTAATATTGGCCCTGTTAACCCATCACAATGATGGGTCTCCGGTTGGATATTGTGGGCGACTGGGCCGACACAGGCTTACGCATTGTCTCACACTCAGAGGATCACGTCAGTTCTATGGAATAGCTTAATTGCAAGTGTTGTGAACCAGGGTGTCTGCACTGTAGGGTCAGTTACTCAACATATCCAGGCATAAAAAACAAAAAAACACTGAGTGCCTCAAAGTGTGATACTGCTGTCAGTCATAATATGAAAAATAATAGAAATGGTACTCACAAACGCATTGGTCAGACCAAACAGACTTCAGAGCAAGTAGAGATATTTCCCCGCCTACACTTGGGTTCCTCCAGTAGATCAGGATCCGATATTGTCCAGATAATATAATTATATAATCAAAAAAAACAAAGGTAGCTGCTTCAAAAAATTCAATATAAAAATATCTATTTATTATAAAACATCCATGTCACGCATAATACATACATTTAAAATAGTCTAACGCGTTTCGTGGTGCTAGACCACCAGCTTATCAAAGACAGAAATACCACCCAACACATATTTTAATTAATAAAAATGGTGATGTGTTGGGGACCTTTCTAGCATCCCATGGGTTAAAAGCCCCATTTAAAGTGTTAGTAATATCTATATTTTATAAGCGTTAATATTGCAGCTATTATAAAATGAAATTAAACAACCCCAGTCTCATCTCTCAAACCTTTATGAGAGATCTAGAAGGCTAAAGTTCCCTGCTCTCTCCGCTTTCCCTGATGTCAGCTGTAAGCTGACGATAGGATATCCTGGTCCCGGGAAAAGCAAGCGGCTCTTCAGCAGAGCTGAAATAGCAAAATGTAAAAAGAAATACTTCATTGTAACGGTCTACAAACCAGGCACACTTTGTGGACCGTTCCGACGAATTATTTTTTTTTTACATTTTGCTATACTGGCTCTTCTGAAGAGCCTCCTTGAGTCGGCCGACTGGAATCTCTTGCTGTCAGCTTTACAGCTAACGTCAGGGAAAGCGGAGGGAGGAACCTGAGCCTTCTATATCTCTCAATTAGTGATGAGCGAGCACCGTGATGCTCGGGTGCTCGGGTGCTCTGACCGAGCACCCCCTGCTGCTCGAGTGCTCGGCCGAGCACCCGAGCCCCATTGAATACAATGGGAGCACTCGAGCATCAAACCAGGCACCCCCTGCTCTGATGAGCGGAGGGTGCCTGGTCAATGTCCCCCTTCATGTCCGCTATGCCCCTCTTCCACAATGTCCCCCTTCATCTCCTCTATGCCATAGAGGAGATGAAGGGGGACATTGTGGAAGAGGGGCATAGCGGAGATGAAGGGGGACATTGTGGAAGAGGGGCATAGACTCTATGCCCCTCTTCCACAATGTCCCCCTTCATCTCCGCTATGCCCCTCTTCCACAATGTCCCCCTTCATCTCCTCTATGGCATAGAGGAGATGAAGGGGGACATTGTGGAAGAGGGGCATAGCGGACATGAAGGGGGACATTGTGTAAGACGGGCATAGCGGAGATGAAGGGGGACATTGTGGAAGAGGGGCATAGAGTCTATGCCCCTCTTCCACAATGTCCCCCTTCATGTCCGCAATGCCCCCTTCATCTCCGCAATGCCCCCGTACCTCCATTCCCTGGTGGTCCAGCGGAGCTTCTTCGGATCTGTGCCTCTTCCGGCACAGATCCTCTTCACCCGAGCTTGTCGGGCGAGCACATGGCGGTACTCGTACGAGTACCGCCATGTGCCGAGCAGAGCGATGCTCGAGCCGATCCGAGCATCGGCCGAGCACGCTCGCTCAACACTACTCTCAATCCATGAAGATTTTAGAGATGGGACTGGGGTTATTTAATTTCATTTTATAATAGCTGCAATATTAGCGTTTATAGAATATAGATATTACTAACGCTTTAAATCAATGGGAATTGGAGGAATTTTTCATTTGTTCCCTGTGGTGCAGTTGGCTTGAATCACAGTTTCTCATCCCTGGATTTCAACATTTATCATCCCCTTACAGCCATTGGCTTTTAGGGGGATGATGGGATTTTTACTTCAGCCTCATCTGGGGGGGTCGCATTGCCCTTCCCTGTACTAATGGGACTACTTGCCTAGCAAGGACAGAAACGACAGGTCACCCCTTTAACCCTTTGAGTGCCAGAGAGGTATCCAGCGTGTTGCGTTGCAACGCGTTAGATACCTCTCTGGCAGTCAAAGAGATAACACGGAGCACATATGAAATTTGTGTGATGCAGGATGGCAGTGATTAATACTGGGCTGCAGTGGTACCCGTGTATCAATACTGTGGGCATTTTACATATGTGCATGATGTGTCAACCCTAAGCAAAAAATCATTGTCAGCGCTGCTGAATAGGTTGGTGCTATATAAAGAAAGAATAATAAGAATAATTATTATTATTATATATTTGTTTCCCTCTTGGAGGGTGCAATCTGTTATAGTCTGTGTGAATATAAGTACAAGCTTGTTTTGATGCAGAATTGACCAGCAAATCAGGTGTTTACTGATCTGAAAAATGCAGATGTGGTTCAGGACCATTTTTTTCAAGTCAGAAATAGTGGTAGATTTCTGGGAAATGTTATCTCTCTAGCACCCAAAGGGTTTGCCATTCTATATCAATGTGGTACCATTTTTCTCAGGCTCACCACAGGTGATCACTACAGTAGGAAATTGCATGGTTTTCAAATATCTCAGCACCTTTGAAGTGGTGAAAATATAAAAAAAAATATATGTCCCCTTAGCGCCACCTTCTGGGAACATTTGTGCACACTATGTGTGTACCATGCTAGGGGCAGAAAGGCAAGTGACCCCTCATTTGATGCAATAGGTTGTCTTCTTTACAAAATGAGGGGCGGTGCCTCAGCCATGCTGACCACACCCATATTCTGTTTAGTGTGTGTGGTCCCTGCACCGGTTTAATACCCATTTCCAGTTATTATTCAACCCCTTGGATGCTAGAGTGATCTCAAACACATTGCTAGCAACCAAGGAGGTTAATGTTTTTTTTGGTTCTTGCTTGTAATAGGATATTTTCTGTGCCAGCAAACAGTAGATGGGACTGGGGGTGGGAGTCATGTGGATAGTGGGGTTTGGCCATGAGTGGAGTTAAGGGCACCTATAGTGCCTTGCCTAGGGGAGACTGGGATGTAAATCCAGTCCTGGCTCAGGGTTAAAGGTTATCCTTTGAAAATGTGCCATGAAAAATATTTGGAAAATAAAAATCTGAGAGCCCCTAAAGGGACACTGTCATGTAAAAGTAACTGGTAGTTTTGAACTGGTGGTTTTGAAAGACCTTTCAAAATCAAATTTATTTTGTATTACCCATTTTTATTTAGAAAATTAGTTTGTAAATTAAATTGATAGATTATGCCAATTGAGGTATGCTGTGCGGTCACTTCCTGTCTTACTCCTATATTACCTCCACCACTCGCTGACACTTAACTATTATGGTGGTAGGAGAGATGGTCAATGCAATACTGAGCAGTGTCAGTGAATGGGAAGGGAATGTAGAGCTAAAATTAAGCGCCTGCATGGCATGTCTTCATTATCATCATCTATGTGTTTAAATAACTCAAAACCTAGTTAACCCATAAAAAACTGCTAATACAATGTATAGGTGATTATAAAAAGTCTTTCAAAGTCACCAGTGTTGTTTTTACATGAAAGGATCCCTTTAATCTCACTTTATGCAACGTAATCATCTGTCAGATGGAGGAGGAAAGTTACATCGTGTTTAAGACTGATCTCGTCTTGTAACGAGCCTGGGATAGGAGATAAGCAGCAGCAAAGCATCTGGCGTACAGCTAATCATGTTGTTTAACCCTCTAAGTCCCAGATGGCTGTGCAACACATTATGAAGCATCCCTTTGGCATGCAAAGGGTTAATCACCCATAATCTGTCCTAAACTATGTTTTTTTCCTCTAATCCGTTTGATTTGCATGTGTCTGTGCATTTAGTTAAATATAATAAGTTACATGGCGCTTCCTCCTACACTGAAGCTCTGTGGTTATGACTGTATATTTTTGCCTGCGGCTTGCCTTCCAGTCAGCCTTAGACCTACACTGGTATTTTACTTAGGAAATTGTAAAGAACAAATAGAATGTGAAATAATCTCTAACCCTGCCCCAATGTTTCTATTATTTTCTGGACTGAAAGAGATAGTTATGTTTAACATCACTGAGTTATTTTGTGTGACTGAATTCACACGGGTGCCACCAATTCAGTGATGCCTCAGTGGATCTGTCATCTGTAATGAAAGGTAATATGTTGGACTGTGGTGGGTTTCACACCAGGACTATCACCTTGTGATCTCACCAGCAGTCCAGAAGGCAGCATCTTTACTGCATTCACTCCGAAAAACAGTAAAGTTGACGTAAGGAGGGACTGCACAGTAGACTATGGATCCGAAGGCATATCTTTCACATAAGATGAGTAGGAGGTTACTATGCTTATTGCAACATCCAATGAATGGCCAAATCATGTGGGCACCAGCCAGTAATATTGGCTGGTGCTCACGTGGTCTGGCCAGAAGACATGCCTTCACATGGGAGGTGAATGAACTACTCAGGTGACAGAACTGTCGCAGGGAGGTGCTGCAATTCTGTCACCCACATTAAAGCCCTTCAAAATGCTAGATTTTTTGCAGTTATTTAACATATATACTCCATTCCCTCCACTTCATGACACAGAAGACTAATAGAGAAAGTTCAGCCCTATTGGGCTGTCTGCCAGTGTTGTAAATGGGTCCTGAGCACTATCTGTTTTGCACTCATTAACAGAAAGCGTCTAAATCAGGGGATCACCAGCAGGACTGACATAGCAACACCAGCTCTGGAGGTTGGTGTTCTGGGTCAGCGCCGTAAAGGGACTAGGGGCTGATATGACATAAAGGAAAGGGTAATACAAAATAATTAATTGACTAAGTATAACATTTGTAAAGGGTTGTGCATCCTATTTGCGTTGTAGGGATTTTCCTACAGAGTAAAAGAAGGTTTCCTCCAATGCATGGAGCTGTTTCTTCCAAAATTTATTAAGAATTTTTCTGATAGTTTTAGTTCAAAATGTTTTTTTGCCAGGTGGTGCTGTTGCTGTTACTGCCTGTGAAAAGCTAAATTACAGTGAGCTCTATGGGGATATCCCATGAGCACCAAAACAATCAGTGACATCACCCTGCTTATAAGAAAAGTGTCTCTGGACGATTTAAGCTTTGTCACAGATAACAAGGAACGGACAAGAGTCAGTACAGATTTTGAAACACCACCTTTATTGATCAATGTAGATATTCAATGTAAACACCACAGATACTGGAACGGGTAGAGAGTAACACAGGAAGCCAGCGTTCCTACCAGCAATAGGAGACTGCTTCTGAGTAGACTACTGTACTGGAGATTGTGCAATAGCACCAGCTGGAGCTGAGACCCAGGAGAGGACACAACGTAATAACTGGGGCTAGAACCCAGGATAGTATCGGTGTGGTGACTGGGGCTAGGACCCAGGATAGTATCGGTGTGGTGATTGGGGCTAGGACCCAGACTAGTACGAAGCGTAAGGCCGCAACAAGGAATATCAGACTGACTTAGGCCTATAGTTGGTATCAGGCGGTATAGCAGACAAGCTGAGGGTCAATACCAGAGAGGGTAGTTAGCCAGAGACAATTTTCAATACCAAGCAGATAGACAAGCCAGGGGTCAATGCCAGAGCAGGTAGTCAGCCAGAGCCGATGGTCAATACCAAGAGGATAGTCAGCCAAACCAGGGGTCAGTGCCAGAGTGGGTAGTCAGCCAGAGCTGAAGGTCCAATACCAAGCGGGTAGTCAGACAAGCCACAACACTGGACACCGGAGAAACTGATAGACAAGCCAAGGATCATACGCAGAGACACACTAAACAGAACTGCACTGGAACACCACAAAAGGGCAACTGGTGTAGTGTCCAGGCAGTTTATATACTCATTCCTCCACCCCTGGGAGGTGGAGCACTAAATGGCCTGTCCCTTTAAGAGCCAGATGCGGCGTCTCTAGAGGGAATCCCAGTGACGCGCGTCTGACTCTGCTGGCAGGAAGAGGGAGCCAAACAGACATGGCAGGAGCTGCATGAGACAGAAGGGAGAGACCAGCGCCAGGCGAGACCAGGGTGTCCGGCTCTCCCCAGACACAGAATATGGCATGGCCACAAAGATACACACAGAGAGGACTGGCCGCCTGTCTGAGCACTGGAGCGGCTGGCTCCCCTCAAAGGTAAGCGCAAGTGCTTACAAGCTTTTAAAGTAATGAACACACTATACTGCTCCTTTATGAGTGTAACTTAGATCTGCCACACTGTTACGTGGAAAACAAAATAATGAATTAATAAGCTTTACTGTCCCTTAACCTATGGGCTTGTTGAATGTTATAATTGCTACCCCGGTTAATTCTGGTACATGTATATACAGGGCTGGCTTCACATTATGGGCCTTAGGTCCGTGGATCTCAATTTTTTTGGTCAATAGACACCTGACACACAGTCTGGATTTTTCAGGACACTTGTATCACTTTATAGGTCCCTTGTCAAGGTTGTATTGAAGGGTAGAAATACATAGATATACAGTTAATTTATGTCTTACAATCTGAATAACAAAAACAAACATATTGTACATAACTATATATATATATATATATATATATATATATATATATATATACACACACACACACACACACACACACATATATATATATGTGTGTGTGTGTGTGTGTGTGCGTGTACAGTAATGTGCAAAAGTTTTAGGCAGGTATGAAAAAATGCTGTAAAGCAGGGCTGTCCAAGTTCAGTCTTCAAGAGCCACCAACAGGCCGGGATGTAAGGATTTCCCTGATTAAGTACAGGTGAGTTAATCAGTGGATCATTCATTGTGACTGACTCACCTGTGCTTAATCAGGGAAATCCTTACACCCTGCACTGCTGGTGGCCCTTGAAGACTGAACGTGGAACTCTTTCAAAAACAGACATGTTAACAGTTTAAATTTATTAATTAACAAAATGCATAGTGAGTGAACAGAAGAAAAAGCTAAATCAAATCAGTATTTGCTGTGACCACCCTTTGCCTTCAAAACAGCATCCATTTTTCTAGGTATACTTGCAAACGTTTTTTTTAGGGAACACGGCAGGTAGGTTGTTCCAAACATTTTGGAGAACTTCTGTGGACTTAGGCAGCCTCAGTTGCTTCTCTCTCCTCTTTGTCATGCTGCAGAATAAATATGGGGCCAATTTGATGCCTCCCTGATGGCATTACATGACTGATAAGTATCTGCCTGTACTTCTCAGCATTGAGGATACCATTAATTCTGACCAAATCCCCAACTCCATTTGCAGAAATGCAGCCCCAAACTTGCAAGGAGCCTCCACCATGCATCACTGTTGCCTGTAGACACTCATTCTTGTACAGCTCTCCAGCCTTCAACGAACAAATTGCCTTCTTGTCACAGCGTACCTTATACCCAACGCCTCTGCTTCGGGCGACACTGAGAATCGATGGCCTGAAATGACGCTTTGGCGTTATCCCAAGTGTTGCTTCTGGCGATGAGCCTGGGCGCGCTTGGCGTCTTCAGCAGCCGCCCGTGTCCTCTTGCTAGGCAGGCTGGCTGCTCGGGATGATGTGGGAGTAATGCTGGTGTTTGACACATCTTGGCTAGTTGTGTCATTTGCGGGCGCGAGGCTGAGTATTGACACAGGCCTCAATCCTATCCCTTTGAGTGCCAGAGGGATAAGCAACGCATTGTTTGCAATGTGTTGCGTACCACACTGGCACTCAAAGGGTTAGACAGGTTGGTCTGGCTAGTCTCCTCCTATCTACTTCCTGGCTGAGTATATAAGGGTACTGGATCCTTATCCAGTTACCCTTACGTTGTAGTCCAGTGCAGTTCTAGTAATTTGAGTTCCTGATCTCCTGTGTATGACCCTTGCTTGTCTGACTATCCAATCTGGTGCTGACCTGGGGCTGTGTCCGTCTATCTTCTCGGTATTGCCTCTAGACTAGTGGACATCCTATCTGGTGCAGATCTGTGGCTCTGGCGGATGCCAGCATACTGACTGCAGGAGTAAGTCAGTAATCTCCCTTGTTTCCATCTTTTATGGGAGACGGGTCTATTCTTACTGACTGCAGGCGTGAGTCAGTGGCCTCTCATGTTGCCTTCATTGTGGGGTCTATTCAGTATTTCCCAGGAGAAGTGAGACTACCAGTGGCTTCGGCCTAGTCTCTTGCAGTTGTAATTGACCTTGGGCTACCTCCTATTTCTGATAGTGTTTCTAGCCTCTCGAGTCATCCTCTGCTCATGCTTTTTGATGTCATACTTATTCTAATAAAGGTGATTTCAATTTTACCGTCTGACTCTTGTCTATATTTGCCAACCGTGACACTTCTGTTACAGCCAAATATTTTATATTTTGACTTATCAATCCAGAGCACCTGCTGCCATTTTTCTGCACCCCAGTTCCTGTGTTTTCATGTATAGTTAAGTCACTTGGCCTAGTTTCCACATTGGAGGTATGGCTTTTTGACCGAATGTCTTCCATGAAGTCCACTTCTGACCAGACTTCTCTGAACAGGAGATGGGTATACCAGGGTCCCGCTGTTTTCTGCTAATTCTGAGCTGATGGCACTGTTGGACATCTTCTAATTGTGAAGGCAAGAAAGAATGATGCGTCTTTCATCTACTGTACTAAGTTTCCTTTGCTGACTGCTGTGTCTACGGTCCTAAACGTTGCCCATTTCTTTGTGCTCCTTCAAAAGAGCTTGGACAGAACATCTGGAAACCCCTGTCTCCCTTGAAATTTCTTCCTGAGTGAGACCTTGCTGGTGCAGTATAACTACTTTGTGTCTTGTTGCTGTGGTCAGTCTTGCCATGATGTATGACTTTTGACATTAAACTGTCTTCAGCAACCTCACCTTGTTAGCTGAGTTTGGCTGTTCCTTACCCAGTTTTATGCCTCCTATTTCTGTTTCAGTTAATGATTTTGTTTCAACCTACATATTAAACTGATGATCATTAGCACCTGTTTGGTATAAGGATTCCCCTCCCGCCCCTTCTACTGATGTAACACTGCTCAGTTCAGAGCAGCAGGGAGGTGCCCAGGTAGATTGCAGAGAGGGACAATCTTCAATTAATATAAGGGAAAAGCTGGAAAACCTGTCAAGGAGGGCAGGGTTTTCATTGTTCTCACTGTAAGAATTTTGACCCTTGATGTGAGCTGTCTGGTCTGAGGGGAGGTGGCTTACACTAGGTAAAAGGGGTTGACGGGGGATACTTTATCATTCAATTACTCTTGAACTACAACTCTGGCAGCATTGAAATAACACTCTCCACGGCTCAAATACTATGAAGATTAATTGGAGCTGCTATTTTTGTGAAACATTACTGTCGCTTTAAAGAGATAGTAATGTAAAAAAAAAAAATCCTGTATAGGATTGTTCATCTTACTTTGTTATAATGTATAGCATATTGTTAAATCTCGTTACCTTCATACTCGTCTTCAAATTCGATTTAGAAGTTTCTCCCTCCCGCTCCTTTCCAATAGAGATCTTTCAAATCCGAAAGCTGAAAGGCAGAGATCCTTCAAATCCGAAAGCTGATCACGAGCGACAATATTGTGTGTGTCAGGATAAGGACAAACTTGCCCCCTTGATGAGGTGGGACACAATATTGTCTCTTATTGCGACCTGTGTGGAACGGCTTTCAGATCTGCCTGACATATTGGAAAGGGGTAGAGAGGAAATATTTTAACCCTTTGAATTCCAGAGGTCTGGCACTCAAAGGGTTAAATCAAATTTGAAGATGAGTACGAAAGCTTTGCATCATAAGAAATTAAAAATGCCTTTAAAGAGATACAAACAGCTCAGAATAAACCCCCACATCTTAATTTTGGCAAAAAAAATCCTCATGACCAGAATAAATTGTGTCGATTGGTTCTTCAAAGATGGGAGATGCACTAAGGTTGATAAGAGGTGATGCGGTTGCGCATTGAATCTTTGGTAGTGAGGGAGGTCCTGACAGGGCAACCAAGATTCGCAGAGGAGTTCCAGGAGCGGAAGAAGAGGGCGGCAAATGCAATAATGCATTCATGGCTGCCTCCAGGGGGGGATCCTGGTTATTAAGGTGGGCCCTAAGATTCTTTAAATAAGCATAGATGAAGCGGCCGGTGAGCTCAGGAATGCCGCCCATTGCCTCCAGATGGGGGGTCCTGGATTTCAGGGGAACTGATTACGGAAAGGGGGCAGATATGTACTGGTATTGAGGTGGGGAGGCTGGGAAGGGACAGGGTGATCGAAATGTGAGCCTTTTAATTTTTTTGTGTATTATACCTGAGATTATACGGTAGTATATAAACTGGATTTTACAATATAATACAATATATATTTGTAGATAAACAATGAAATAGGTATGGATGTCTGATGCTGAACATTGGGATTGGGTTGGCCACTCCCACAACAATGAATGGTTGGTGTGGCCTCACAGCTTAGTCACCCCAAAAGCAGCTGAGTTCTCCAGCTAATAGGAAATCCTACCATATATGGCAAATATCATGTAGGTTTCATTGTACTGACAATAGTTTTTCTGTGTATAAAAGTTTTACATAAATTAAAGTTAAAAGATTTGGATAAACTAAGTGAATGGACAGAAAAGTGGCAGGTGAGGTTTAATACAGATAAATATAAGGTTATGCATTTGGGCTGCAGACACAAACCGTCTACATAGATACTTCTTGGGCAACAGCTAAAGGAATCCTCATTAGAGACTACTGATAACAGACTGCATAGCAGTGTGCAAAGTCACTCGTCTTCTGCCAAAGTCAGTAGGGTATTATCCTGTATAAAAAGGAGTATAGATGAATGGGATGGGAATATAATTCTACCTCTATATAAATCCTCGGTAAGACCTCATCTAGAATATGGAGTACAGGTTTCCAAAAAAAATGCATTATCCCTTTAAGGACCAGAGAGTTGTGCAACGCATTGCTTCGTATACACCTCTGGTTCTAAAATGAGTAATGAACTGGAAAAAGTGCAGAGATGTGCAGCAAAACTGATGAAGGGATTGGAAGAGTTTCGGTATAAAGAGAGACTAGCCAAACCGGGTTTGTTTACATTAGAGAAGAGACATCTAAGTGGTGATATGATTACCATTTACAAATATATTCGAGGCAAGTACAAAAATCTGTCTGGGCAAATATTTATTCAAAGAGCTGAGCAGAAAACAAGGGTAATTCATTAAGACTAGAAGAAAGACGCTTTTGACTAAAACAAAGGCAGGGATTTTTTTTTTACAGTAAGGACAGTAAAATTATATAATTCTTTGCCTTGGGATGCTGTGTTTTGAAGGTTTCAAAAAAGTATTGAACACCTTCCTAACTCAGAACAATATTGAGACTTATGAAAGTTGATTTCAAAGCCGATAGGTTGTTGATCTAGGGAAATATCAGACTGTCATTTGGTGTCAAAAAATAATGTTTTTTACCTACTTGGGGCTCCACTGGAAATGGCTTCATTAGGGTTGGGTTTTTTTTTTATGCCTTCCTCTGGATCCGCAGGGGTGATATGGCATGGGTTGGACTTGATGGATGCATCTTTTTCTGCCTACTCATCTATGTTACTGTGTAATATGTGGAGAGAATACCATATATATATAATGTAGAGGATCTGTACGTTTCCATTAGTTTCTCTGGTTATTTTTATACCATCCAATTTTGTACAACACAGATTTTTCTTCGTCCTCTCCTTATGGTGAATTTGCTCCAGAACGGCTCCAGTTCCTATTAGTTTCATATGATTGACGACAGTTTTCATCCATAATGGATTTGTTTAACTTTTTCTGTCGGAGAAATGCTTTTTTATGATAGTTACTATTTGTAGGGATAGTTGCAATTTGTAGTATAGGGTTAGTTACAATTTGTAATGTAGGGACAGTTAAAATTTCTTGGAATAGTTACAATTTGTAGAGATAGTTACAATTTGTAGTGTAGGGATAGTTACAGTTTGTAATGTAGGGATAGTTACAATTTATAGTGTAGGGATAGTTACAATTTCCAGGAATAGTTACAATTTCCAGGAATAGTTACAATTTGAAGAGATAGTTACAATTTGTACTGTAGGGATAGTTACAGTTTGTAATGTAGGGACAGTTAAAATTTCTAGGAATAGTTACAATTTGTAGAGATAGTTATAATTTGTAGTATAGGGATAATTACAGTTTGTAATGTAGGGATAGTTACAATTTCCAGGAATAGTTACAATTTGTAGAGATAGGTACAATTTGTAGTGTAGGGATAGTTACAATTTGTACTGTAGGGATAGTTACTATTTGTAGGGATAGTTGCAATTTGTAGTATAGGGATAGTTACAATTTATAATGTAGGGACAGTTAACATTTCTAGGAATAGTTACAATTTGTAGAGATAGTTACAATTTGTAGTGTAGGGATAGTTACAGTTTGTAATGTAGGGATAGTTACAATTTGTAATGTAGGGATAGTTACAATTTATAGTGTAGGGATAGTTACAATTTCCAGGAATAGTTACAATTTACAGGAATAGTTACAATTTGAAGAGATAGTTACAATTTGTACTGTAGGGATAGTTACAGTTTGTAATGAAGGGACAGTTAAAATTTCTAGGAATAGTTACAATTTGTAGAGATAGTTATAATTTGTAGTATAGGGATAGTTACAGTTTGTAATGTAGGGATAGTTACAATTTCCAGGAATAGTTACAATTTGTAGAGATAGGTACAATTTGTAGTGTAGGGATAGTTACAGTTTGTAATGTAGGGACAGTTAAAATTTCTAGGAATAGTTACAATTTGTAGAGATAGTTATAATTTGTAGTATAGGGATAGTTACAGTTTGTAATGTAGGGATAGTTACAATTTCCAGGAATAGTTACAATTTGTAGAGATAGGTACAATTTGTAGTGTAGGGATAGTTACAATTTGTACTGTAGGGATAGTTACAATTTGTACTGTAGGGATAGTTACTATTTGTAGGGATAGTTGCAATTTGTAGTATAGGGATAGTTACAATTTATAATGTAGGGATAGTTACAATTTGTAGTGTAGGGATAGTTACAATTTATAATGTAGGGACAGTTAACATTTCTAGGAATAGTTACAATTTGTAGAGATAGTTACAATTTGTAGTGTAGGGATAGTTACAGTTTGTAATGTAGGGATAGTTACAATTTCCAGGAATAGTTACAATTTTTAGAGATAGGTACAATTTGTAGTGTAGGGATAGTTACAATTTGTAATGTAGGGATAGTTACAGTTTGTAGTGTAGGGATAGTTACAGTTTGTAATGTAAGGATAGTTACAATTTCCAGGAATAGTTACAATTTGTAGAGATAGTTATAATTTGTAGTATAGGGATAGTTACAATTTGTAATGTAGGGATAGTTACAATTTCTAGGAATAGTTACAATTTGTAGATATAGTTACAATTTTTGTAGTGTAGGGATAGTTAGAATTTCTAGGAATAGTTACAATGTGTAATGATAGTTACAATTTGTGTTGTAGGGATAGTTAACATTTGTGGTGTAGGGGTAGTTACAGTTTTTGGTGTAGAGATAGTTACAGTTTGTAGTTTAGGGATATGTACAATTTGTAGGTATAGTTACAATTTGTAGAGCTAGTTACAATTTGGGGTGCAGGGATAGTTACAGTTTGTAAAGATAGTTACAATTTGGGGTGTAGGGGTAGTTGCAATTTGTAGTTTAGGGTACAATGTGTAAGGATAGTTACAATTTGTGTTGTAGGGATAGGTACAATTTGTAGTGTAGGGCTGGGTACAATTTGTAGGTATAGGTGCAATTCATGGTGTAGGGATAGGTGCAATTTGTGGTGTAGGGATAGTTACAATTTGTAGGGATAGTTATATTTGTAGGGTTCCTTGTGGAAAGGTTTGTGCCAATAACTCCTTAAATGGATAGTAATACTTGCAAATTAATTAGGAGGTGTTGCTTTTCCTTTAAATAATAGAGACAGACCAAGTTCTTAAAGGGATAGTAATACTTGCAAATTACTAATCCCCATATTGTAGCTTTGTTAAAACGAATCTTATTGCCCCCAGTGTCATCTCTCAAACCCTTATGGTTTGAGAGATGATGGCACTCAAAGTTCCCCTGAACGCTGACTGCAGGGATATCCGGTATTACTTGCATCAGGCGGCTCTGCAGCATTGCCGAGATCGCGTTTATAAAAAATAAATCTTTCACTAAAACGGTCTTTGATGTGTGCTTGCAAACGAAGTGCAAACCAAGCACATGTAGAAGACCGTTTTAGTGAAAGAATTATTTTTTTATAAACGTGATCTCGGCTCAGCTGCAGAGCCGCCTGATGCACTTAAGACTTTCGTACGACAGCTTCCCCTGCAGTCAGTGTTCAGTCAGGGAAGGGGGAGGGAGGGGGGAACTTTGAGCGCTATCATCTCTCAAACCATAAGGGTTTGAGAGATGACACTGGGCAATAAGTTTCTTTTTAACAAAGCTACAATATGGGGATTAGTAGTTTGCAAGTATTACTATCCCTTTAAGAACTTGGTCTGTCTCTATTATTTAAAGGAAAAGCAACACCTCCTAATTATCTATCACGTATCTTAAAGTAAGCTTGCTTATTTACTTTACATAGTCTGCAAGTGAATAATATGCACAGTAAAGTCAAATTGCCTATACCTTTTATTATTTTCTTTATTTATCTTAACATCATTTTTACAGTGTTTTAATGTTCCTGGCAGTGAGCTCTCTGGATCTCTTCTCAGTAAGCTTTCTGTCACTAACTGTGCAAGCACAGTTAGTGATACCATATAACATTATCCCTGCAGCAGGGACAGTGAAAGTAATGAAAGAGAAAGGAGTGATAGTGTAACACCATCCCTACAGCCGTTGCACAGACTTCTGGTCCTTACAAGGTTTGAGTGCCAGAGGGGAACGCAACGTATTGCAAAGCAATGTGTTGCATACCCTTCTGGCACTCAGAGGGTTAATATGTAAAAATCTGTTTGAGGTAAAAAACACACATCCTTCTACCTTTTTGTTTTCCAGGTGAAATGGATGATGTATTGGATCATATTTGCACTGTTTATGACGTTAGAAACATTTACGGACATCTTCCTGTGCTGGTGAGTACAGCCATGCTGGCAGATGTGTCTGGGGTTGGGGGAATAGCTCAGCTCTCCGATTCCAGGGGAAAGTTGGCTGGATGTCGCTAGCATTCTGCTTGCGTAGGCCATTTCTTCTGCCTTTTTATATACCAAAATTGTCATAAATAATTCTTAGAATAACAATCAAAGAATGAGCTCGTGTTTCATATTTTATAAACCTTTAAAGGGATAGTAATGCTCAATATGAAAAACAAAATCTATATTTTCAAAATGTGGGGAGCCGCTTAGAAGAGTCTTGCATAGGCTTCCCAACACTGTATTTAAGAGGAACTGCCCCTTTAAGAAGGAGAATCAGTTCCAGCATGAAATCATATTAGAACTTCCTCCTGGTAACTCTGTGTTGTCTATAAGGGCAAAACATTCCGTTACTATAACCGTTATTTTTACCTTAAATCTTTTAGGTTTCCATTCTACTACGAACTGAAAATAGCATTTGTGGCCTGGTTGCTGTCTCCTTACACTAAAGGATCTAGTCTCCTCTACAGGAAATTTGTTCACCCAACACTATCCTCAAAAGAGAAGGTATATTTTTAATGGCATTTTTGTTTTGCACAAGTTACGCAGAAGATATTTTAATTAAAAAGCTTGTACTTCGTTAGCCTTGAAAAAAGCGATAAGTGATAAAAGTGATATCTCTATTGGCTAAGTAGATTTAGTGCGCAAGCTTTGAAGACCACTTAGGTCTCCGCCTGATGAAGAGACCTAAGTGGTGTTGAAAGCATTCACTCTAGGTGCCACAGGGTATACTGTGATGAGCCGTAAATATAAAACTATACATATATATATATACATACACATAAATACAGCGAGAAGTGGAGGTAGCAAATATGAACTAGTAAAAAGCAGGTGGAAGATGATAGAAGTTGTAGTCTTGCTGTGTCTTCAGGGCCTAAAAGTGCCCACTCTGCCTAAGGATATGTAGAAAAAAAAATGTATTCCTTGGCTGAGTAGGTTTAGGGCTGTATGTTCAGAAGGAAAGTGGAGGAGTTTTGAGGAGAACTGTAGGGGGAGAACTAAAAATTCCAAAAGTTCCCATTGATTTAAATGGGGATTTTAACTTCTTGAATGCTAGAGAGGTCTCCAACACATTGACAAGCCTTCATGAAGTTAAAATCCTCATTTAAATCAATGGGCATTTTTAGTTCTCCCCTACAGTGCAAATGGTTTTCCCCAGATCTCCTCCACTTTCCTTTTGAACACACAACCCTAAAGCTACTCAGCCAAGGAATAGATTTTTGAAATTGTTTTTTTTACATGTCCTAAGGTAGAGTGGGCATTTTTAAGCCCTGAAGCCTCAGTATGACTACAACTCCCATCATCTTCCACCTGCTTTTACTAGTTAATTTCTGCTACCTCCAGTATTATAGCTTTATTTTTTTTGCCTCCTCACAGTATACCCAGTGTCTTACAACAGTAGTACGGTACAATAAATGGGGATAAAATAAGTGTCACATTCAGAGAAACAATAGCAAAGAGATCTCTGCCCTAAGCAGCTTACAGTCTAAATGCAGTGGCAGCATTATATACTTACAGCTGTCAATGCACGGGTACCCCTGGGCTTTTCCAGGCCAGAGTTGGTACATTGAGCTCCAGGGAGGCAGCTGATCATTCTTATTGGCTCCTTTGATAACACTCCCTTCTGCACAGTCAAAAGCCGCTGGCAGCTATAGCTTTTGCAGGAGGAGGGACATACATTTTGGGGTGAACTTGTATACAGGAGGCGGTAAGTTTATAATGTTGCTACTCTTAGAATTAGGAACATCAGACCTTAAATTGTCAAATGTTAGTTGCTCTTAAAATGGAACTATCCCCTTGAATTTCCTTTACATATTTGAAAACTTCAATCAAAACTGCCAATGTGTCATGTTAACCAAAAGTCCAGCCGACATCTAGTGTAGGAAATATTAACATTCTTATATCTGGTGAAAGTGAAAATTTCCTAGTACAGCACAGAGTTTCATTAGCATAGGAAATGTCACTGAAACCTTCATTAGCATATTACATGTCACTGTAAAGCTTAATTAGCATTTGGAATGTCATGGGTACTGAAATTAGTATACATTAGCATACGCTAAAAAGTGTACACTTGCTGCTCTTTTGGCCAACATGACACATAGGCAGTTATCAAGTGTGCAAACCTGAATTAAGGTGAAGGTGAATTAAGGTGTGGCAGATTACTTTTTCAAGCTGGAAATTGTCCCCATTCTTTAAAAGAATCCTAATCCTTTATTATCACATTACCTAGGCCTCAAGTGTAAAATATGTTAAGTTAAAGGAGCAGTAAACTTTTTTTAATGAAAACACATATTTTATAGAGCATTTCCCGCTGAATAAAACAAGGTCACTCCCATCGCTGTCAGTTGTTTTATTCAAAATTTATAGCAGTTTAAATAATCAGAAAGTGAATTTACTGTGTTTACTTCCTGATAGTTCTAACTGACAGGAAGTGAATTTACTGTGTTTACTTCCTGATAGTTCTAACTGACAGGAAGTGACTCTATAGTTTCTATCACACTCTATGGAGAACTGTAAGTCACTGACTTTCCTCTCCATTAGAATGTAACAGAAAATCTAATTCGAATTTGATCACTAGAGGGCACTGCTAATGTAAAAAAAGATGGGTTTAAACTATAATAACTCTGGAAATATAAATCTATCGGCAGTGGGAGTACCCTTATTTTTTATTTCTATACTTTTATTTATTTTTAATTTTCTTTTTCACCAGTTTCTCATACACTTCTATGTCCCTCACAATGAGCACCCTGGATCTCTGGTTTCAGAGAGTTTTTTGGTCACTCGACTATCAAAGCAAAACATTGATACAATGTAACACTATCCCTACATCACTGTGTTCTCTGTAGGCTCTTTTATACATTGTATCTTTTTATTTTACATTATTTCACTGTACCTTCTTTCACACTCCCTGACGGAAAGCTCTCTAAAAACAGATCCAGAAAGATTTACATAAAATGTAAAAATATACGTGAAAATGAGAAAAAAAATAGTAAAATTGAGTTTATGTAGTATGCAGTTGCATCATATGTGAAATGATTCCTATCCTTAACCCCTTAAAGTGGATGTGTCGCATAAATAGTTAGATTACATATTGAATTCTACTAAAGCGGTCTTAATTTTTTTTGTTCTTTAGTTTTATTTTGTGTAAATCTAACTTATAAATTCTGGACTGCAGCTACTTCCGCTTATTCTGCAGTTACTTGCTCTGTAACCGCAGTTCGTCTCTCTGCCTCGGCTCTCCTTCCTCCTCCAATGACGGAGGCTTCTGTCTGTAAGCTGGAGCGGTCTCATTGGCAGAGATCGATATCTAGCCAATGAGACAGCTCCAGCTTACAGACAGAAGCCTACGTCATCACAGGAGGGAGGAGAATATAGGCAGAGCAATGGACTGCAGTCTATGCGTAAGTAGCTGCAGGACCGACTTTATAAGTTAAATTTACACGAAATAAAACTTAATAAAAAAAATGAAGACCACTTTAGTAGTATTCGATATGTAGCCTAACTATTGATGCTATGTTATACATAGGTGACACATCCACTTTAAGGACCAGCGTTCCTGGAGGGGAAGTTCCGTTAAGGTCCAGATAGAGAAGTTCTGGTCGGTGTCACATGTGACTGATCACGTGTGCCGGCACGCCGAGTGCGGGTCTGAGAGAGAACGCTCCAGTCTTGGAGCAGTCAATTTCAGACCCCGTTTTTAATTACAATTCTCCCGCAGGAACGCTGTAAGTAAAAAATACCTGATGTTCCAGGACCGTCACTGGTCCTTAAAGAGATAGTAGTACTTAATTTTCAGAAAGTTTAATATTGCTCATATTTAAAAAGTAAATTAAATGATGTAAGTCCCGTTGCCTAAAGTTGTATAGTTTTATAGTTATACGATTATAAAGTCCCTCCTACCCCCACCCCTTTATAGACATCAACGCTCTAGCTGACAGATTGAGATCCTGGTCTCGGGACCGGATGACTCTTCAGCAGAGCCGTAATAGCGTTATCTACAAAGAAATACTTCATTAGAACGGTCTACACAGTGTGCCTGGTCTTCTTGTAAAAGGGGAGGGGGAATTTATAAGCTTATAACTATAAAACTATACAACTTTAAGCAACGGGACTTACATCATTTAATGTACTTGTTAATATGGACAAATATTAAACTTTCTTAAAATCAAGTATTACTGTCTCTTTAAGGGAAAGAACCGGTGACGATCCTGGCACATCACACGGTCCTTAAGGGGTTATAAACCTTTGAGTGACAGAAAGGTATCCAACTCAAAGGGCTGAGTCACTTCTTTGTCGTTTTTTGTTTTAGGAAATCGATGAGTGTCTCATTCAGGCAAAAGATCGCAGCTATGATGCACTGGTCCACTTTGGAAAGAGAGGTCTTAATGTTGCAGCAAGTGCCGCGGTCACAGCTGCTGCTAAGGTAACGTCCCTTTGCACCGGATGCATCGCTTGCTGTCCTTTTAAAAAACCATACTGCACGATTTAGAGAAAAATAAAAAGTGTCGTAGTCTGCATTTCTGATATTAGAAGGTTTACTAATCAGAAGTTGTAACCAGACAACATTAACCGGATTCACCACACAGGCAGTACATATGGCCCTTGAATCCCTATAAGGGCCATACGTTCTGATTTAAAAATGTAAATGCCGGTAGAATATGAATAACGTAGATTATTCATTTAGATCAGTGGTTGGCAACAGACAGCTTTGGTGCTTCATGTGCCCCTCATAAGATTCTCCTGTGTCTACCAGGCTTTTCTCTGGTATAGTGACAAGAGGAAGTAAAGTCCCTCTATGACATCACACATATACACAATTTTTACCCACAAAAAACATATCTCCTCTTTCTTTTGCCTTTGCGCAGACATTACCGAATGGAAGAATGCACTACGTGTGCTAAATTTGCGCCCATTGGAAGCAATGAGGAAGTTTTTTGAATCTGCAATTCAATTTCATGTGGTGGCTAGTAATACGCGTTAAGGGACTCACTTTTATCGCCAAACATTACCGTATAGAAAATTTGGAGCTGAGTCCATTAATGCGTGTGCTTAACCACCGACGTGTGACTTAAGTGTCAATAAAAGGTAATAAAGAAATGCAAAAATAGGGATCCCTACATGAGTGACCCGTGGATGTATTGATATGGTGCCCTAAGCGCTGTCGACATAAGCAATATGGAAGGACATTTTTAGGAAAGATATTTTTAGGAAATAGGATATTCTACAAGATGATAAATGCTATTTTTCTGTTTATCACTTTCTTTCTTGATGGGTTAACATTTTGAGTGTCACAGGGGTGTTCCATACATTGCAGTGCACTGGATTGCTCACCCCTCAGACAGTAGTAGAACTGAATGCAGGGGGGTGATTTATTTTTCATATGATTACACTTAAGGCCGTATGTTCAAAAGAAAAGCTGGGGAATTCTGGGGCAAACCATTTGCACTGTACGGGAGAACTAAACATTTCAGTTGATTTAACACTTTGAGTGCCAGAGTGGTACGCAACGCATTGCGTACCACTCTGGCACTCAAAGGGTTAAAGTGGACCTGTCACATCTGTATTTTCCCCCATACATGCTTTTACTTATTCTTAGTGAGGCCCACGACACTCCTTTCTGTCTCCCCATCATAAAATCTCACCCATTATCTAGCTCTGTGTTCTTAAAGGGGTAGTAATACTTCGTTTTATATTTATTTTATTTTGTAGGCATTAAAAAAACATGAAGAACAAAATAAGTCTTATCTCTGAAACCTTTATGGTTTGAGAGATATTCACTAGCAAAGTTTTTCCTCCCGCCCCTTTTACCTAGTGTAAGCCATTTCTTCTCAGATGTGGAATGCAGTCCATAGATCAGACAGATAACAGCAGGGGACAATCTTCTTCCTATGAGAACAATGAAAGCCCTGCCCCCCTTGACAAGTTTTTTCAGGTTTTTCCCTTATCTTAATTGAAGATTGTCCCTCTCTGCAGTCTACCTGGGCACCTCCCTTCTGATCTGGCTGAAAGGGGGGGGGATACTTTGCTTGTGAATATCTCTTAAACCATAAAGGTTTGAGAGATAAGACTTATATTGTTCTATATTGTTCTTCAAAAAAACATTAAGGTCTTATCTCTCAAACCTTTATGGTTTGAGAGATATTCACTAGCAAAGTTTTTCCTCCCTCCCCTTTTACCTAGTGTAAGCCATCTCTTCTCAGATGTGGAGTGCAGTCCATAGATCAGACAGATAACAGCAGGGGACAATCTTCTTCCTATGAGAACAATGAAAGCCCTGCCCCCCTTGACAAGTTTTTCAGGTTTTTCCATTATCTTAATTGAAGATTGTCCCTCTCTGCAGTCTACCTGAGCACCTCCCTTCTGATCTGGCTGAACGGGGGGGGGGATACTTTGCTTGTGAATATCTCTTAAACCATAAAGGTTTGAGAGATAAGACTTATATTGTTCTTAATGTTTTTTTAATGCCTAAAAAATAAAATAAAGATAAAACTAAGTATTACTATCCCTTTAAAGTGATAGTAATACTTGAAAACTTTTAAATTTGATTCAATAGATATTTTAAAAATACATTAATTGTGCCATGTTCGATCTCCCAAACCTTTATGGTTTGGGAGATATCAGTCTGCAAAGTCCCCCCTTCCCTCCCCTTGTGCTGACGTCAGCTTTCAAACTCAGAGAAGGAGACTGCAGTCCATAGACTGTCCTGCGGCTCTTCAGCAGAGCTGTGATTGCGGTAGTTACAAAGAAATACTTCATTTGAACGGTCTTGCAAACCAGGTACACGTTGTAGACCGTTCAAATGAAGTATTTCTTTGTAACTACCGCGATCACGGCTCTGCTGAAGAGCCACAGGACAGTCTATGGACTGCGATCTCCGTCTCTGAGTTTGAAAGCTGACGTCAGCACAAGGGGAGGAAGGTGGACTTTTCAGACTTATATCTCCCAAACCATAAAGGTTTGGGAGATCGAACATGGCACAATTAATGTATTTTTAAAATATCTATTGAATTAAATTTAAAAGTTTTCAAGTATTACTATCACTTTAAGGGAGAGTGTTGCCATATTGCTTACACTGACACTGCCCTCCCTCTATAGACTTGCCAATCCTACTGTGAAAACCTACACTCTCTGTGGCTGGCCGTTCATGGACACGCAGGTTGGTGCACTTCCAATAGCTCAAAATTTATCCCTTCTCCAAGGTAATGTGAATAGCAGTCCGCAGGGCCACAATCCACAGTGCACAGAGGAATATATCATTCTTCCTCTATAAAAATCCTTGGTTTGGCCTCATCTAGAATACGGAATTCAGTTTTGGGCACCAGTTCTTAAAAAGTACATTACTGAACTTAAAATGCAGAGACATGCAACAAAACTGATAAAGGGATTGGAGGATTTGAGTTATAAAGAGAGACTAGCCAAACTGGGTTTGTGTACATTAGAGAAGAGACCTCTAGGGGGTGATATGATTACCATTTACTAATACATTCAAGGTCAATACAAATAACTATCCAATGAATTATTTACGCAAAGAGCTGAGCTAAGAACAAGAGGTCGTCCATAAAGACTAGAGGAAAGGCTCTTACAACTAAAACAGTTATTGAAGTTATGGATTTTTTTGCCTCGGGATGCTGTGCTCGCAGATACTGTAACTATTGATCCAGCGAAATATCTGACTGCCATTTGGAGTCTGGAAGGATTTTTTTTCACCCACTTGGTGTTTAATTGGAAATGGGTTCAATATTTTGTATTTCCTTCCTCTGGATCAGTGTTTCTCAACTCCTGTCCTTAGGACCCACTAACAGACCAGGATGTGATGATTTCCTTGTTAGACCACAGGTGAGTTAATCAATGTGAATGAGCCTCTGATCACATGATTCCCTTGTTAGTGCACAGGTGAGTTAATCAATGTGAATGAGCCTCTGATCACATGATTCCCTTGTTAGTGCACAGGTGAGTTAATCAATGTGAATGAGCCTCTGATCACCACACCTGTGTTCTAGCAGAGACATCTCTAAGTCCTGGCCTGTTAGTGGGTCCTGAGGGCAGGAGTTGAGAACCACTGCTCTGGATCAACAGGGGTGACTTGGCATGGGCTGGACTTGATGGGTGAATTTCTTTTTTCAGCCTCATCAACTATGTTACTATGTATGTTACTTACATCAGCTGATGAACGGCTTGTGAATAAGAACGCTCAAACATGGGCCACCGCAGGAATAGGAGGGAGTACACAGGCAAGGGGAATGGAGGGTGGTGATTGTGTACAAAGGGGCGTCCCGTGGTCCTTAGCCTGCTGTACAGCACATGTGGGCCCACAGCTAAAGACATGAATAACCAGGGAGGATTTACTAACACATATATCTGTAAAAGTAAAACTCTGGAAAAAACTGTAAAAACAACAAAGAGGCCGTTTTAACTGTAGTATTGATTGAGCTATAGTTGTTATGGGGTGAAATGTCCACTATAAATGGGGATTTTAACCCCTTGAATGCTACAGAGGTCTCCAAGGCATTGTTTTTTTGGAATTTGGATCTTTTAGTTCTTCCCTGTAGTGAAAATGGTTCACTCCAGAATTTGTCCGCTGTCCTGTTGAACATACGGCCCATCATGGTCTTGTTCATTGAGGTAAAGAGGAGAAATTCGGTAACAAGTCAACCGCTCCATAGGAGAAATAAGAATTCCCCAAAATACTGTTGATTTAAACGGTGGTTTTAACCTCTTGAATATCAGAGAGGTCACTGTAGCATTCATGGAGTTAAAGGGATAGTAATAGTTAATTTGTGTTAATATTGTAGGTATTAAATAAATAAACCAAAGTATCTATGTCTTTTTGCAATAACTTTTATAGTTTAAGAGTAATCGCTATGTAAAGTTTACCCTTCCGCCCCTTTAGGTACGTCACTGCTCTAGATGTCACACTAGGATTCTGGTCTGCGGGCCGGATAGCTTGTCTGGGGAGCCGAAATAGCGGTGGATACAAAGGAAATCTTCATGACGACGGTCTACAAAGTGGGCACGTTTTGAGGCAGTAGACCAGTGGTTCTCAATCCTTTTTTTGTTCGGGGCACCCCTAACACGTAATATAGAGCATTCGGGGCACCCTTAACATATTTAATGTACTTTATCAAGGGCATAATGAATGTACAATGCATAAATATACAGTTATTATTAAGGAAATACAATCATAACAACAACATTAAACATAATGTGCATAACAATTTCTATAAATCTTTATTTAAAAGTCAATTTTTGTTAGTCTTCATAGAAAACATGGGGCACCCTAAGTTGATGGCTTTGGCCCACCAAAGTGCCATGACACCCTGGTTGAGAATCACTGCAGTAGACAATTGTCATGAAGATTTCCTTGGTATCCACTCCTATTTCGGCTCTTCAAACGAGCTTCAAATTGTGGTCCACAGAACAGAATCCAAGTCTGACAGCTAGAGCAGTGACATAGCTAAAAGGGGCGGGAAGGGTAAACTTTACATAACGATTACTCTTAAACTGTACAGTTATTGCAAAAAGACATAGATGGTTTGGTTTATTTATTTAACCCCTTAGTGACAGTCGCGTGCGTACGCGGCTGTCACCTTAACGCCTGGCTAACATTTTTTTTTTTTTTTACAAAATGATTCCGGAGTCCCCGAACGGCGTGGACCCAGACTTCCGTGACTTACCAGGTACGTCCTCTGTCACTAAGTGACAGTTTTTGCGGGACGTACCTGGTAAGTCATTTGTCGGGATGGGGTTAAAGTGTTAGTAATGTCCACAAAATAGTTGTTTACATTTAGAAGAGCTTAAAAAGCTGAGCTAAATGCAAAAAACCGTATCTCTCAAATCACTATGGTTTGAGAGATACGGGCTTTTAAAGTTTGCTGTCTCCTACTGACAGCTGTAAAGCTGTCAGCAGGAGATCTGTGTTGGCCGACGCGGAGGCGCTTGAGCAGATCCGCGATCTCGTTATTTACCACAAATCCCTTCATTGGAATGGTCTAAAACGTGTACCTGGTTTTCAAGCACTCGTTTTAGACCATTCCAATGAAGGGATTAGTGGTAAATAACGAGATAGCGGCTCTGCTCAAGTGCCTCCGTGTCGGCCGATATTGATCTCCTGCTGACAGTTTTACAGCTGTCAGTAGGAGGGATCAAACTTTAAACGCCTGTATCTCTTAAACCATAGCGGTTTGAGAAATACGTTTTTTTGCATTTAGCTCAGCTTTTTAAAGGGATAGTAATACTTCGTTTTAATTTTATTTTATTTTGTAGGCATTACAAAAACATGAAGAATGATATAAGTCTTATCTCTAAAACCTTTATGGTTTGAGAGATATTCACAAGCAAAGTTTCCCCTCCCACCCCTTTTACCTAGTGTAAGCCATCTCTTCTCAGATGTGGAATCCAGTCCATAGACCAGACAGATAACAGCAGGGGACAATATTCTTCCTATGAGAACAATGAAAGCCCTATCCCCCTTGACAAGTTTTTCAGGTTTTTCCCTTACCTTAATTGAAGATTGTCCCTCTCTGCAGTCTACCTGGGCACCTCCCTTCTGATCTGGCTGAGCAGTGTTACATCAGTAAAAGGGGCGGGAGGGGGATACTTTGTCATTGAATTACTCTTGAACTACAACTCTGACAGAATTGAAATAACACTCTCCAACGTCCAAATACTATGATGACTAATTAGAGCTGCTTTTATTATGAAACATTACTATCCCTTTAAGCTCTTCTAAATGCAAAAAACTTTTTGTGGACATTACTAAAACTTTAATACCTACAATATTATAGCCTCCATCCATGAAATATTACTATCTCTTTAAAAAGCCCCATTGAAATCAATAGGAATCTTCATATATCCCCACGATGCTTTTGTTTCGCAACTCATTAGCTTGCTGAAAAGACCTTTGATTTGGAATCATTATCTAGAATACCATTACTCAACCCGATTCCTAGAGTTTCACCAACAGTGCAGCCTTGTTCTTCTCCCTCAGGGCCAAGGAGCACTCTCAGAAAGACTCCGGAGTTTCAGCATGCAGGATCTCTCAACAATCCGTGGTGATTCCCCCTCTCCTTCTCCTGTCACCATGCGGGCATCAAGCAAAACAGCCAAGTCTAAGCTAACTAGGAGCATGACCCAGACTTCTGAGGCCTCAGGTTAGTAGGGGAGTCAAATGGTTTACTGTCTTTTTCCCATATCACCTTTATATCCACCCTGTTCTTTTTAGCATTGTAGTATAACAGTTTGAGTTTCATTTCACTGTCCATCTAACCAATTGTACTGTCTGAACTGAACCAGGAGAAAGATGTTAATTTTTTTCTCTTTTTGTTATTGATATATTTTGTATCCAAGTTGGACAATCTGTAGCCCTCTATCCTGCTGCCTGAGGATAATGGGAATTGTAGTCCAACAATAAGTGAAGGTCAGTTGATCACTATACATTGATTTATAGGGTCGCTAATGAGCCAAGAGATCTTCTGGCATTTATTATTACCAAAGATAACTTATTTTGTGGATATTTGGGGGAAAAAAAAGTCCGGTAGAGAGGCCAGATGAAAACTCTTGTTCAAAATTAAACATCTTAAAGCGGAACTACCTCCACTAAAAAACTTGAGCTGCAATAATTCCCCATCTGGCGACTAGCTGCTCAGTAGCGCTAGTCACCAGAATTATTACCTTGTTAAATAGAATTATCCATTCTGACAGGCAGGACGGAGCGCAGACATCTTTCCATAGTGACGTCTGCACGCCTGCGATGTCAGTCCCTTTTGGAGCCGAACAGCTCCTAGCAACGCCTCCTAGAGCCGGCTGGGACTGACAACGCAGACGTGCAGACATCACTATGGAAAGATGTCTGCGCTCCATCCTACCTGTCAGCCCGGGAAGAATGGATAATTCTATTTAACAAGGTAATAATTCTGGCGACTAGCGCTACTGAGGGAATTATTGCAGCTCAAGTTTTTTAGCGGTGGTAGTTCCGCTTTAACCCTTTGAGTGCCAGAGGGGTACGCAACGCATTGCAAAGCAATGTGTTGCATACTCCTCTGGCACTCAAAAGGTTAAAATAATTACGTGCATGAATATCTTGGAACATATAGTGGAAAATTATTTCAATGCATGTATATAACATCATTGTAAACTGAGAGCTTGGGACAGATCTACCCAGAGTGTTCAAACTAGGCAAGGGAGACCACCAGTCTCCTCTGCTGGTTACTGATTTAGTAGATGTCATAGCTCAACACTCTGGCTGACAGGTCATGCACATGGGTTCTTAAAGGGATAGTAATGTTTCATAATAAAAGCAGCTCTTATTAATCATCATAGTATTTGGACTTTGGAGAGTGTTATTTAAATTCTGTCAGAGTTGTAGTACAAGAGTAATTCAATGACAAAGTATCCCCTCCCGCCCCTTCTACTGATGTAACACTGCTCAGCCAGATCAGAAGGGAGGTGCCCACATAGAGTGCAGAGAGGGACAATCTTCAATTAAGATAAGGGAAAAACCTGAAAACTTGTCAAGGGGGGCAGGGCTTTCATTGTTCTCATAGGAAGAAGATTGTCCCTTGCGGTTATCTGTCTGGTCTATGGACTGGATTCCACATCTGAGTTGAGCAGTGTTACACTAGGTAAAAGGGGCAGGAGGGGGAAACGTAATCATTCAATTACTCTTGAACTACAACTCTGACAGTATTGAAATAACACTCTCCATGGCTCAAATACTATGAAGATTAACTGGAGCTGCTGTTTTTGTGAAACACTACTATCCCTTTAAAGCAAATCGGTAGGTGGGGGCCTGACTAAAGTGTGCATGTGTGGATTAGGTGCAAGCTTTACCAAGGGAGTGGGAGATTACGTTTATTGTACATCTCATATGTAAAATCTGAAAAAGGTTTTTGGGAGCATGGTCAAGAGAGAGGATGGGTGAACTTACCCAGGATGCAAATGGAGTGTTGAATGTCAAACCTCCAACAGAATCAGATTTATTGCCTCCGTGTATGCTGGCTACAACCCTTCTTTTTTCCCAAAGCTCCAGCCAGAATCTCATTTTTAACAGTTTGAGTGCTGACGCTAAGACACCTCGAGGTCCCATAAAATAAAGGATCTGCAGGTGACTGTTTTAACCTTGTATAGGCCGCACTGCAACTCCCAGCTCAAGAGGCAGATCCCACTACCGCTGGGCAGGATTAAAACATCCGCTAGAGTAGGGGGGACCACTGATGATCCTGCATATTCACATTGTGTGAGTAGAAGGAAATCAATCAATTGAATTGTTCATTTTAGCAGACTTCTTCAAGTATAATTTATTTTAATTTGATTAATTAATTAAAAAATAATAACTAAAACAAATTTACCTTTGAGTACAAGACAGGTTTGAAATGCATTGTAGAGCGCTTAAAGGGCTATTTTTGTTTTGTTTTTGCTTTTTTAGTGCGTTAAAAATATTACAAAAATACAAGCAAAGGGAAAAGGGTGAATAAGGGTTACATGGGCATAACTAATTACTGTCTGCTGCTGTTAGCATATATTCCCATAGCAAGGGTAGTGCAGGAAATAGTGTATCAGGGCTTATAAATGACTAGTGTGAAAGCCTGTATACACGGGTCAAGGTCCGGGTGATGTTAACCCTTTGAGTGCCAGAGGGGTACACAAGCAATGCGTTGCATACCCCTCTGGCACTCAAAGGGTTAAGAGGTCGGTCCTGCTCTGCATCCCGCTGATGCAGTCATGCACTGTAGAGACTACCTTAAAGCACAGAATGCTCTTAGCACAGAACTCCCAGCATTCCTACACCTCCCAGCATTCTGTTCTTTCAGACAGCCTCTGCTGCTCATGATGGCTTCTGACAAACATCCTTAGCGAATTATTATATAGGATGTGCAGAAGTGGGTTTAAGCTGGGTGGTGCCAAGCGGGAGGGCAGGGTTTAACAATAGACAGGGCAGTAGTTGTGGGAAATGTGGGCGGGGCTGACCAGGAACATTCCAGGAGCCTGAGAAAGAGGCTCAGTCCCTAGACACCCACAACACATTCAGGGCACATTCAAACAGTATGAACATAACCTCTATTGTTAATAATTTAAAAAACAGACCATCAAATTTTGATCTTGTCAGTGACTTTCATAAAAAGATTAATGGGTAAAAATATAAACACACACATATTTTAGAGTTTTCACTAAAAGGGATAGTAATGTTTCACAAATACAGCAGCTCCAATTAATCTTCATAGTATTTGGCCATGGAGAGTGCTATTTCAATACTGTCAGAGTTGTGGTTCAAGAGTAATTGAATGATAACGTTTCCCCTCCCGCCCCTTTTACCTAGTGTAAGCCAGGTGGATGTGGAATGCAGTCCATAGACCAGACAGATACCAGCAGGGGACAATCTTCTTCCTATGAGAACAATGAAAGCCCTGCCCCCCTTGACAAGCTTTTCAGGTTTTTCCCTTATCTTAATTGAAGATTGTCCCTCTCTGCAATCTACCTGGGCACCTACCTCCCTTCTGATCTGGCTGAGCAGTGTTACATCAGTAAAAGGGGCAGGAGGGGGACACTTTGTCATTGAATTACTCTTGAACTACAACTCTGACAGAATTGAAATAACACTATCCAAAGTCCAAATACTATGATGATTGATTAGAGCTGCTTTTATTGTGAAACATTACTATCCCTTTAAGGATCGCGTGGGGACCCCTGAATTCCAGGACGTACTTCTACATCATGGGACCTTTAGGTACGTTCTGCCCATGACATACATGTACGTTCTTTGTCCTAAAGGGGATAACATGATTAGGACCAAAGAACCGTGTTTATAAAGGTGAAATGGGGAAAAAACAAAGGCAAAATGGAGCACTTCTGGGACAAACCAACTGCATCATAGGGAACCAACATCACCATAGAGTCATATGGGGATTTTAACCCCTTGAATGATAAATGGGTTGGAGAGCTCTCTGGCATTAAAGGGGTAACAGCGTCTTGCAAATCAGTGCAAAGTTTGGGAACTTTTTTTGTCCCCTAAAGTACAGCTGCTTTGCTCCACAAGTCTTCCACTTTGTCTTTAAAAAACTAAGGCCAGATTACCCAGGATTCAGTGGTCATAGCGATGTGTTTTGGCAGGTACTGAGAGCGCTGGCACATACAATATGTCAGTCTTTGTGCTAGTAACAGACCCGCAGAGTGTAGGGAAAGATTAACCAGTAAAATGTCTTCCTTTAATTTATCTTTACTTTGTTATTAATCTGAGCCTTGGTCCATGCAATAACAAGGAAAATTAGTTGTCATTGCACAGCAGGACAATAGTGAGCGAGCAACACACATCTTCAGTGAGTTAGTTGTTTGGCCTTAAAGTGTTAGTAATGTCTAAAAAAACTTTTTTTGCATTTAGAAGAGCTCAAAAAGCTGATCTAAATGCAAAAAACGTATCTCTCAAACCGCTATGGTTTAAAAGATACGGACGTTTGAAGTTTGATTTCTCCTACTGACAGCTGTAAAGCTGTCAGCAGGAGATCCGTGTCGGTCGACACTGTGGCTCTTGAGAAGTGCCGGGATCTCGTTACTTACACGGAATCCCTTCATTGGAATGGTCTAAAATGTGTGCCTAGTGTTCAGGCCTAGTGTTCAGGCACATGTTTTAGAACATTCCAATAAAGGGATTCTGTGTAAGTAATGAAGTCCCGCCACTTCTCAAGAGCCACAGTGTTGACCGACACGGATCTCCTGCTGACAGCTTTACAGCTGTCAGTAGGAGAAATCAAACTTCAAACGCCCGTATCTCTTAAACCATAGCGGTTTGAGAGATATGTTTTTTTTGCATTTAGATCAGCTTTTTGAGCTCTTCTAAATGCAAAAAAGTTTTTTTTAGACATTACTATCACTTTAAAGCAATTTCTGCTGCTGCCAACTGCACTACTAATGTTATCATCTATATATAAAGTGATCCTACCCCCCCCCCCCAAAAAAAAAAAGGTTGGTATATTTGTAAAAAAAAAAAAAAAAATCTTATTCTAGCCAATTTAATTTTGAAGACATTGTGACTGAATAAAGAACTGGAACAATTCGAGATTAAACCAGTTGCACCAGAGGGGACAAATATAAAGTGTAATTTATTTAAATCAGGGTGTTAACCCTTTGTATGCCAGTCGGGTATGAATAGTAGTAATATTCTTCAAATTGCGATGTATACCCCCTATGATCAGAACTGGATTTACATCCCTAGGCAAGGCAACCTAGGCTCCCTTAAAGAGACAGTAATACTTAAAATGTAAAAAAAAAAATATGTTGTGGGGTTTATCCCCTGAGTAAAACAAGAGTACTCCCACTGCTGAAAGGTGTTTAATTCAAAAGTTATTACAGCTCAAAGTTGAATTTTTTAGGTGCAGTATCAAAGTGGCCTGAAATTGTACAGCGGTGCTGTTGCTACACCATCCTTTGGAGATTTATGGTCTACAGACCAGAGCTGTCCATAGGATGATGTAGAAACAGCGCCACTATACACTTTCAGGCCACTGTGATATTGCACCTAAAAAATTCAACTCTGAGCTGTAATAACATATGAATAAAACACCTGTCAGCAGTGAGAGTACCTTTTTTACTCAGGGGGATAAACACTACAATATATATTTTTTTACATATTAAGCATTACTATCCCTTTAAGTCTACCCATGGCCCCGCCACCAGACACATCCACTGCTTCCTGGCACAGAACAAGCAAGGGAAAAAAATAAATTAAAAAAAAAAAAAAGCTTTAACCCCATTGTTTGTTGGAGGGCTCTCTTCATCCAAGGGGTTAAATGTCTCATGAACTATGTTACTGTGTTATGACTAAGCTTTCCTCTGCTGTCTCTTCTCCTTCACAACTCTGGTTTCCCTCCTGGCTTGTAGTTGAGGGGTTTTGCTAAATGGTTAGTATCAGGTAAATTATTGCCATGTCAGCAGGGCAGATTTCTGCAGTTTAAAGGGATAGTAATACTTAATTATTACTAATCCCTATATTAAAGACATATTAAAAATAAATGTATTGCCCCCAGTGTCATCTCTCAAAACTTTATGGTTTGAGAGATAATCTCTCCTAAAGTTCCCCCTCCTTCCCCCTTCCCAGAAGTCAGCGTTGTAGCTGACTGAAGGGAAATCCGGTCTTACGATCATCAGGTGGCTCTGCAGCAGAGCTGCGATTGCATTAATAAAAAAAAATATTTCACTAAAACGGTCTTCTACGTGTGCTTGCAAACCAAGTACATGTAGAAGACCATTTCATATAAAAAATAAATCTTTCACTGAAATGGTCTCCTACTTGTGCTTGATTTGCAAGCACACGTAGAAGAGCATTTTAGTGAAATATTTTTTTTTAATTAACGTGATCACGGCAATGCTGCAGAGCCACCTGATGATCGTAAGACCGGATATCCCTTCAGTCAGCTACAACGCTGACTTCGGGGAAGGAGGAGGGAGGGGGAACTTTAGGAGCGATTATCTCTCAAACCATAAAGGTTTGAGAGATGACACTGGGGGCAATACATTTATTTTTAACTAGTTGAACAGCCCGTTACACGGGCCACAGTGCCTCTGGCAGCCGGTCGCGGGGCAGTCATGCGCAGTAGAGACTGCCCGCACCACTGCTGATACAGAGCTGGACGCTCCTTCGGAGCGCCCAGCTCTGTACCAGCCGCGGCGCGGGCAGTCTGTGCTGCGCATGACTGCAGCACGCGCAGCAGTGTCTACTGCACATGTCGGGCGTTACACACAACTTAGCGAATTATTATATAGGATATGTCTTTAATATAGGGATTAGTAATAATTACGTATTACTATCCCTTTAATGAACATCAGAACACTTCAATCCTTCCCCCATCTTAGCAGTGGAGGTATAGGCAGTTATTCCATTTCCTTCATTCTCACCATGACAAACAGGAGACTTTGAGGCCCCTCTCTCCTTTTGATAAGGCTTACTTGGATCAGATTAAGCCAATGAGGTACATTTTTTAAATCTATAATATGCTTCTCAGTGTTGTCCTCAATCACTATTCTGGCAAGAAAGCAAGATAGGAGAGGGCTTTGCAGGCTTACATAACAGGAATTAAAAGGTGTTCCTAATTTAGGAATGCCATTTGTTACAAAAATGTCCTTGCTTTTGAATCCAACTCCAAATGCTACCGCACACCTGAAGGTAGACATGTTTTTTACCCCACCGTCTGTCCTGTTTGGTGGCATTGCAAGCTACACACCGGTGCTCTGTTCCACATTTGGTGGACTTGCCTCCATATCCAAGGATTCTGGAACAAAGTCCTTGGTAAAATGGATACAATCCTTGGTGCTTCTGTATTGAAACAGCCACTAGTACTTCTCCTCAACGTCTCTCGGCCTAGATTAGTGAGAAATATCACTTCCAGTGGGCAATTATTTGGCCTTAGGGCCACATTGCTATTTAGATATTTTCAAATTGCGATCTCTCATTACACCCGTGACAAATGACCAAGAAAATATTAAAGGTGTCCAGAGAATTGCAGATTAGGGATGTTAGGGATGCCTTAACCCATTGAGTGCCAGAAAGGAATCCAATGCATTGCAATGCAATGGCACTCTGGTCAATGTGATGTTCTATTGGTTTGTTTAGGTTTATAAACAATGTGTAATAGTTTATTGCAACTGAGTGCCTGACACTGGCCCTTTTTACAGTATGTACTTGCTGCTCTGTTGGCAAAATCATCAGAGGTGAGTGGGATGAAGCCATCGAATGCATATGTTTCTAATAGCCATGAAGCCATTGGCCTCTGCTGTTAACATTGTGTTCTGTGTGCTGGCAACAAGTAAATAACAGTAGTTGTTCCATTGATTGTCTGACTGTGCTACACTGAATACCGATAACCATAAGGGTCAGATACAAAAATCCCTGAGTTCCCATTGATTTAAATGGGGCTTTTAACCCCCTTGAATGCTAGCATTCAGGTGGTTAACCCTTTGAGTGCCAGAAGGGTATCCAACGCATTGCTTTGCAATGCGTTGGGTACCCCTCTGGCACTCAAAGGGTTTAAAGCCCCATTTAAATCAATAGGAATGTTTAATTGTCCCATATGGTTTAGTTGGTTTGTCTCGGTTCTTAGCACATCAGTCTTAAAGAGACTAGTCCAGGACGTTCAGCCTGTGGTTCTCCAGCAGTTGTTGATCTTTAGAGCTCATCGTAATGAGACTTGTATTACTGTAACTGCTGGAAAACCACAGGTTTCTCATTACTGGGTCAGTCCGAATATTCTGACGCATGGCCATTGTGTTGCTTGTTTTAATTGAAATTGCTGTGAAATAATGTTATTTGTAGGTTCAAATGTAGCTCATTAAATACTGTGGTATGTACGTAGCTGCAATAATTATGGGGAAACACGTGTAGAAGTTGGAAGGTTTGGTAATAAGCAGACCATATTAACATTATAGTAATCCTTTATTATGAAAAAAATATATATATTGTAGGTATTTTCCTGCTGGTGAAAATAAAGGTACTCCCACTGCTGTGACATAATTAATTCAGTCATAACAGCTGAAAGTTTTTTTTCCTTTAATCAAAAAAGTTCTATAAATAATGACCACTAGTTGGTGCTGTTTCATTAGTCTCTATGGGGAATTTCGATCATCTACTGTAATGCTCTCCAAACACTGAAATAAAGGGACATTTTTTGAGCTGTTATTAAAAAAAAAAGGAAAGACATTCACAGAGCTAACTCTCATATAAAAAATAAAATAAGAAAAAAATAAGTGAATAAAGTATAGATAGCAGCAAGGGATGAGAGGGTTCTCCAGACCCCCAAATATTAGGCCGAAACCTAAAGTGCAGACGTGAAAAGGAAAACAAACCTGCGCTCCTCCATACAAATTGTGCAAGTGTGTGTGATCAGACGTATTAATCAATGATTAAACATATGCTAGAGAGGCAAAAATACATAAAATATATGAAGAAAATGTCACCGTTACCAAGATAAACATGCATATGTATACATTATATGCCTGTCGCAGCCCTATAGATTTATATGGGTTCCTCCGTGGATTGGATTGGTGGATTTTCCTGATACGCCCTCTCTGATGAATGAGCAAGTGCCAGAAACAATACATTTCCTCATCCAGCCCTTCTGTATTTAACCCTTTGAGTGCCAGAAAGGTATCCAACACATTCAAAGGGTACTCAAAGGGTTAAAGGGTCAGTAATGTCCCATAAAAAATGCTTAGAGTTTTGTAGCGGTTCACAAAATAAACTATACGCCAAACATCCTATCTCTCAAACTGCTATGGTTTGAGAGATATGGGCATTCAAAGTCCCCCCCCCCTTCTCCTGACATCAGCACTGTGTTGACAGCAGGCGATCCCGGTCCGGGGACCAGCTGGCAGTACTGCAGCAGACCCGAAATCGCTTTACTGGAAAGTAATTACTTAATTGGAAAGGTCTATAAAGTGTGCCTGGTTTGCAGGCACACTTTGTAGACCGTTCCAATGAAGACATTTTTTTTAAAGTGTTGGTAATGTCTAAAAAAAACTTTTTTGCTTTTAGAAGAGCTTAAAAAGCTGACCTAAATGCAAAAAAACGTATCTCTTAAACCGCTATGGTTTAAGAGATACGGGCGTTTAAAGTTTGATTTGTCCTACTGACAGCTGTAAAGCTGTCAGCAGGAGATTCCTGTCGGTCGACACGCTGGCGCTTGAGAAGTGCCGGGATCTCATTATTTACACAGAATCCCTTCATTGGAATGGTCTAAAACGTGTGCCTGAACACTAGGCACAGGTTTTAGACCATTCCAATGAAGGGATTCCGTGAAAGTAACGAGATCCCGGCACTTCTCAAGCGCCAGCGTGTCGACCGACTTTACAGTTGTCAGTAGGAGAAATCAAACTTTAAACGCCCGTATCTCTTAAACCATAGCGGTTTGAGAGATACGTTTTTTTGCATTTAGATCAGCTTTTTAAGCTCTTCTAAATGCAAAAAAGTTTTCTTAGACATTACTAACACTTTAAATAGCACTATTTCAGCTCTGCTGAAGAGCCTTCTTGAGTCGGCCAACTTGAATCTCCTGCTGTCGGCTTTACAGCTGATGTCAGGAGAAGGGGAGGGAGAGGTGAACTTTGAATGCCTATATCTCTCTAACCATAGTGGTTTGAGAGATGGGATTTGTGGCGTATAGTTTATCTTTTGAACAGCTACAAAACTCTAAGCATTTTTTATGGGACATTACTGTCCCTTTAAGGAATATGATCCAATGATAGACTGTTCTGTGCTTAATAGAACTGGACAAACACCAGAGGTAAAATATTAAATAAATATATATACACTAAATGGAAAAAATAGAGCGAAAACATATGAATAGCAGAAAACCTTGTGAACTATCATTATTTTTTTCTGCTTTGTGTTTTTTTTACATTTTTTATATTAAATTGGTTTTGCACAGCAATATTGCTACCAGCTATTAATTTGAAGCCTTTGGGGCATATGTATCTGTCCTGAACATTTGAGAAATTGTTGTAATAAAAAGTTATTTAATAGCAATTGAAAGACAGCCATATGTATCATTACTATCTAGACTTGTTGATAAGTAATTGCACTTTGTAAATAAAAGCACATTTGCGACTGTGAAATGGACAAGGATATATGTATGAATACGTCACTGAAACATCACTATTCAGTAGTTTATTTTGAATAAGACCTCCTTCCTTGGCTGTCTAAATTTTATCAAAGGGATAGTAATACTTCGTTTTAACTTTATTTTATTTTGTAGGCATTAAAAAAAACATGAAGAATGATATAAGTCTTATCTCTCAAACCTTTATGGTTTAAGAGATATTCACAAGCAAAGTTCCCCCCCCCGCCCCTTTTACCTAGTGTAAGCCATCTCTTCTCAGATGTGGAATGCAGTCCATAGACCAGACAGATAACAGAAGGGGATAATCTTCTTCCTATGAGAACAATGAAATCCCTGCCCCCCTTGACAAGCTTTTCAGGTTTTTCCCTTATCTTAATTGAAGATTGTCCCTCTCTGCAGTCTACCTGGGCACCTCCCTTCTGATCTGGATAAACAATGTGACATCAGTAAAAGGGGCAGGAGGGGGACACTTTGTCATTGAATTACTCTGGAACTACAACTCTGACAGAATTGAAATAACACTCTCCAACGTCCAAATACTATGATGATTAATTAGAGCTGCTTTTATTATGAAACATTACTATCCCTTTAACTACATTTTTTGTTTGTTATCAATTTAATGTTCATTTCTTATGATACAAATGTCTCTAGGGGTCGCTGTTGCATTTTTATGGTGTTGTGTTTGCTTTTGATTTGTTTTTCATTTTTGCTACTGTTTTTAAATTCTTAACCCCTTAAGTACCGCGGCCAGCACATGGGGCATTTTTTTTCTTGTTGGATCCAATTCAGGGCTCCCCGAATAGCTTGCAGCACGGGGAGCCCTGAAATTCATGACGTGCCAGGAATGTCACTGGTCCTTTAGTGAAATTTTCCCATGACGGTCCTGGCATGTGATGGGTGCTTAAGGGTTTAACCCTTTGAGTGCCAGAGGGTTACGCAACGCATTGCAAAGCAATGCGTTGCGTACCCCTCTGGCACTCAAGGGGTTAAGGACCAGAGGCTCTGATCCTTAAGGAGTTAATAACTAGGCTCAAATCAATCAGAATTACATCTGGAAACTGTTTTTTAGTTTGTGACATATATATATATATATAGAGAGAGAGAGATAATATTATGCCTGTTTTATTAATGGCAGATAAATTGTACAATAAGATTGTACCTCTCACAATAACCACTTCAATGAGTTCTTCTCCTCCTGCCTTTTTTTCTTTTTCTTTTTTTTTTGTGACACTGAAATCATTGGTAAGTAGGACTAAATTGCTGGTGACATGGCTCGGTTGCATACCTCCCAAGTGTCCCTCTTTAGGAGGGACAGTCCCTCTATTAGCAATTGGTATAACCCCTCTATAATATTAAGGGTAGTCTTTATCTTATTGGGTGGGCAGTACAAGATTAACACAGTGGATCTGGTGTATCCTTTGTGGAGCCTGCTTGGGCCCTATCATCCCGGATTTGAAGACCCTGGTTGTGAGGCTGAAGCGGATAGTTGTTACACTATCCTGGAGTGTATGTCCGGAGTGCATTTGATACTTAACCCTTTGAATGCCAAAGGGGTACACAACGCATTGCAAAGCAATGTGTTGCGTACCCCTCTGGCACTCAGAGAGTTAAAGGCAGTATAAAAAACCTCTGTTACATGTGAGTACAAGACCTAAGTGCACAGGGTGAAGGTGACAGTTTCTGAAGGTAACTTATATACTACATTTAGGGGGATCTATCTCTGCGCTGCTGTTCTTCTTTTTGCATATTAAGATCCTCTACCTGGTATAAATCCAGTCATCAGCACAAGCCAATTGCCATCCAAAGTGACCCAAAGAAAAAAAGTGTCTCAAAGCAAGAAATATTTATTTGAATTTAGTACAGAGTCCGGCTGGTTTTGTTATAGACTTTTTTTTTTTCTGTTTTCTCCAATCCGTAATAAATCAGGATTATGGAGATCAGTTCATATATTGGCCAATAAAACTAAATATAATCTGGGCCTGGTTCCAGATTATCCGTGACATTTTATAAAGGCAGCTCCTATTAAAATTGGCGATTGATTTTTCTATTTGTTATAATATAATCCTTTGAAGTTAAGCGCAGTAAATGATTTGTGGGCTCTTAGCAGTGCCGCAATCTTGCTGCAGTACAGTGATATGAACGGGAGAGTAGGATTTTGGGCCATTAATTTAAAGAGACACGTTTAATGATTTGGGAGGTACAAAGCCCTAATATTTCCTAAAGAGGGACACTTGGTAGGTACAGGGCCCTAATATCTCTTAAAGAGGGACATTTGCTAGTTACAGAGCCCTAATATCTCTAAAGAGGGACACTTGGGAACCAGGATCAAAGTTCAAGAATCATTTGGGCCCCCAAGTTTTATCCCCCCATTTATCCTACAGACATCTCTCTAGAAGAGATAGCTTTTCCCCAGATCCTTTTAAGGTCTCTTATTAAAGAGATAGTAATACTTCGTTTTAACTTTATTTTATTTTGTAGGCATTAAAAAAACATGAATAATGATATAAGTCTTATCTCTCAAACCTTTATGGTTTAAGAGATATTCACAAACAAAGTATCCCCCCCCTGTTCAACCAGATCAGAAGGGAGGTGCCCAGGTAGACCTCAGAGAGGGACAATCTTCAATTAAGATAAGGGAAAAAGCTGAAAAACTTGTCAAGGGGGAAGGGCTTTCATTGTTTTCATACAAAGAAGAATGTCCCCTTCTGTTATCTGTCTGGTCTATGGACTGCATTCCACATCTGAGAAGAGATGGCTTACACTAGGTAAAAGGGGCGGGGAGGGGAAACTTTGCTTGTGAATATCTCATAAACCATAAAGGATTGAGAGATAAGACTTATATCATTCTTCATGTTTTTTTAATGCCTACAAAATAAAATAAAGTTAAAACGAAGTATTACTATCCCTTTAAAGGGACAGTAATACTTAAAATGTAAAAAAATATATGTTGTAGGGTTTATCCCCCTGAGTAAAACAAGGGTACTCCCACTGCTGAGAGATATTTTATTAAAAAATGATAACAGCTCAAACTTGAATTTTTTAGGTGCAATATCACAGTGGCCTGAAAATTTACAGTGGCGCTGTTGCTATACCATCCTATGGACAGCTCTGGTCTGTAGACCATAAATCTCCATAGGATGGTGTAGCAACAGCGCCACTGTAAATTTTCAGGCCACTGTGATATTGCACCTAAAAAATTCAAGTTTGAGCTGTTATCATTTTTTAATAAAATATCTCACAGCCGTGGGAGAACCCTTGTTTTACTCAGAGGGAAAACATTTATTTTTTTACATATTAAGTATTACTATACCTTTAATGAATTACTGCGATGAACCAACTGCACTCTAGCGGACAAATACAAATGCTCATTGATTTCAAATGAGGTTTTTAACTCCCGAATGCTAAGAGAAATGTGCAGCGCATTTCAAAGCAATTCATTGGAGACCTCTCTAGCATTCAAGGAGTTAAAATTCCCATTTTGGTCAATGGAACTATTGGAAAATTGTATTTAGTTTGTATAAAAATTGAATCAGTTCCGCTTATTGAATCAGCCTCTATGAATGTAATCATTTGGGTGCCGGAGAGATAAGGGGCATTGTAATCCCCAGCATTCGCCAGGGTCCTCCTGTTTTGGGAGCCTCTTCTTGGGTTACCAACAGTCCCGATTTTACAGGAAGTGATCAGTTTAAAGCAGAACTATCACCATCATAACATCGTCCCCCAATCCATTACTAATATAGCGATAGGCAAAGGCATACTTCTATTATGTTGAATTGCAGCTTCTTCTGTAGGCATCCAGTGGACAACAGAGCAGACATCTCAGAGGTAAGGTAGTGCTGAGTCTACGCTATCTGTTCTGTTCACTGCCCGGATTGGTGGTGACGTTCCTTAGTTACCTTAAAGGGGAACTACCACCCGACACAATCTTTACCTTCACTAAGTCCCCATCTGGTGACTAGCTGCTTAGTAGTCGCCAGAATAATTACCTTATTTAATAGATTAGTCCTCTCTTCCATTGGTGACAGGCAGGACGGAGTGCGGACATCTTGCCATAGTGACGTACACGCACCTGCACTGTCAGTCCCAGCCAGAGCCAAATGGCTCCTAGCAACGCCTACTAGACACGGCTGGGACTGACAGCTCAGGCGCATGGACGTCACAATGGCAAGATGTCCGCGCTCCGTCCTGCCTGTCAGCCGGGGAAGAGAGCAGAAATCTATTAAATAAGGTAATTATTCTGGCGACTAGCGCTACTAAGCAGCTAGTCGCCAGATGGGGACTTAGTGAAGGTAAAGATTGTGTCAGGTGGTAGTTCCACTTTAAGGTGACAGAAGCTGCTGACGGTGCAGGCCCACAGAGCTTCTCTTGTAAGCTCTATGCCCTGGTTGCCTGCAGAAGAAGTTGATTTTCTTCAATAACACTTATGTTTTTCAACATAATAGAAGTATGCCTTTGCCTATCGCTATATTAGTAATGGATTGTGGGGCGACGCTATGATGGTGTTACTTCCACTTTAATCCTGCAGTCAGATGTAGGAGTGCAGCTGTTCTGGGTGCACAACAAATAAGTGTAGCTCCTTTTCTCACAAAAATGAAGGATGTAAATGGAAAGTTTACAAGTAAACTTAAGAGGATCCTGTTAAAGTATATTTGGGGAACTCCATTCACAATCTGCTGGGGGTCTTAAAGTTATAGTAACACTTCATATTTAAAAAGTATATATTGTAGGGTTGTATCCCCCTGAGTAAAACAGGGGTACTCTCACTGCTGAGAGGTGTTTTATTCAAAAGTTACTGCAGCTTAAACATCATTTATTTAGGTGCAGTATCTTAGTGGACTGAAATTGTACAGTGGCGCTGTTGGTACACCATCCTATGGACAGCTCTCGTCAGTTGACCATAAACCTCCACATGATGGTGTAGCAACAGCGCCACTGTAACATTTCGGGCCATTTAAATACTGCATGTACAAAAATTCAAGTTTCAGCTGCAATAACCTTTGAATAAAACACCTCTCAGCAGTGGGAGTACCAGTGTTTTACTCAGGAGGACACACCCTACAGTATACCGTTTATAGTATTAAATATTAACCCTTTGAGTGCCAGAGGGGTATCCAACTCATACCTTTCTGGCACCCAGAGGGTTAAAGGTTAGATCTCCAACACACTGCAGGTCTCTTAAACCTCCAAAAGGTTAATATATGCACATGATTATACTATCAACACCAAAATCCCAGAATCCACTGTTAGAGCTGCCAGATGATTCCGTGACCTCTGCATTTGTTCCACGTAGGTGACATTATAATCCTAATGAGTGGCTAAATTGGCCGTTGCTACAGTGTTGTTTTCTTGCATGAGAGAAATGTGGAATAATCAATAAAACCATGGAAAAAAGGCATATTCTCATATCTAAATGATATCTAAATGATGTGGGAATATATTAAAAAGATATCTGATATCAGTTTTAGTGTGTTGCCTGAAGATTAAGTCTTTATCTTACAATGCTTTGTCTACAAATAGTATTATTGATTAGATAGATGAGGGCCTGAAAAAATAAAAATAAATTGTCAAGAGACATAAAGATTGTAAAATTACTTTTCATTTTACTTTGTAGTTATTGGAGACACCCCCTAACACATAAGTGGTTAAACGGTAGTGCCTTCTAGATGAAAAAAATAGTGTATCTTATTAAATACAGCATTGGGGTTATTATCCCAGAGAACAGTAATTAACTTCACAACCTTAAAGTGGAATTAACTCTTATTAATAACTTTGGTGTTTCTGAAAGAACATTCAAAAGTATCTACACTTATTTTAGACATGATTTATTTAAAACTATAGTTTATGAAATATTTAGCTTTATATATTTGACAGTTTATGTAAATTATCCAGGTCTTCCTGGTAAGAAATGGCAGTTGGGAGACAGAGTAGAATGTTAGCATCTGATAAACCTGTCTGTGCCAGTCACTACCCCCTAATTTGCATAACTTGGCAAATAGATGAATTTAAATATAAACAATGGCTGACAAATATATAGGTAATTTTGAAAGCTCGTTCAAAATCACCAGTCATTATAATGCGTTACTTCCACTTTAAAACATGTACAGTTATGATATTGATCCCTTTTTCTGAACATCTCCAGGGCCTTTAAACCTCGCAATGATTATTAAAAGTTAATATCCGCTGTAAGAAATTAAAAGGAAGAGTGTGAAGTAAGGTTGCTGGCTATGATTTCAGCATCCGATATCATGAGAGCAGGAGACAATGGGGGAGATGTATAAAAGTTAAGCCGAGAGAGAAATGGCTGTTACCTGTGCTGAAACTGAACTTCAGCATTTATAATGAAGCTTACGCCAGTTTTGGAAGCCGTAATGCTACGTGGTTGGGCTTTTGGAAAAGTGACAGTGTAGTTGCCGAAAGTTCTGATGCTGCGAATTTATAAAGAATTGTTACTGTGACAGTTTAGTGAGAGAGTTTTCACCAGAACTTTAAACACGTAGAAGACCATTTTAGTGAAGGATTCCTGTTTCTATAATGAGATCTCAGCACTGCTGCAGAGCCGCCGCCGGTCCTGGGACCGGATTCCCCTGCTGTCAGCTAGAACGCTGACATCAGGGGAAAAGCCAAAAAGAGGGAACTTTGAAAGCGGATATCTCTCAAACAATGGAACAAACCAACTCCACATTAGGAGGGTGGGGGCAAACAAGCATTCCCAAAATGTGTGTTCATTTAACTGGGATTTTTAACCCCTTGAATGCTATAGAGGTCTCCAAAGCATTTGCTTTGCAATGCGTTGGCAACCTCTGTAGCATTAAAGTGGTTAAATTCCTCATTTAAAGTGGAACTACCACCCCACAAAATCTTTAGCTTAACTAAGTCCCCATCTGGCGACTAGCTGCTTAGTAGCGCTAGTTGCCAGAATTATTACCTTATTTAATAGATTTCTGCTCTCTTCTATGGCTGACAGTAGCACAGAGGGCGGACATCTTGCCATTGTGTCATCCGCACGCCTGCGCTGTCAGTCCCAGCTGGGTCTAGGAGGCGTTGCTAGGAGCCGGCTGGCTCCAAAAGGGACTGACAGCGCAGACACGCGGACGTCACAATGGCAAGATGTTCACTCTCCGTGCTACTGTCAGCCCAGGAAGAAAGCATAAATCTATTAAATAAGGTAATAATTCTGGCGACTAGCGCTACTAAGCAGCTAGTCACCAGATGGGGACTTAGTTAAGCTAAACATTTTGTCGGGTGGTAGTTTCACTTTAAATTAATGGTAATTTGTATTTGTCTCCTATGATAGAGTTGGTTTGCCCCAAAATATCTCTGCTTTTGACATGCGCCAGTACGTTTTGTTAATAATATATTCTCTTCTTTTCTCATGTTCCTGTGTTATGGGGAATCACATGTAAGTGTTACACATCTGCATGACTTTATTGCATCCGCAAGGGATCTCATTTTCCAGATTAACAGTGACTGATTGTATCCCTATTAACCAGTGGTGAATTAACAGCCGTCTCTGTTTTCTCCTGATAAACCGCCTGTCGTGTTGTTACTGGGTTCTCTCAAGGGCTGCTTACTGGCTCCCAGAATGGAAATGCTCTTTGGATAAAGTGCGCTTGGCAGTTTTCCCTTTGTGGATTGCGATAGTTACTAAGTGACTTGTTTTCTTGCCTTTTTTTTTTGTGATGACATATTATTAATCATTTCACTGAAGTATGCAATGCATTGGATGCCATTCTGGCACTCAAAGAGTTAACTCGTTAAAGGAAAACCAGCGTCTCTTAATTGTAACCCACCACTTGCATTGCAATGGTCAGAAAATCCTAATGGCCACTTTGAATTTTGATCTTTCGTCTTTATACCATTGATAACATCTTCAGTCTGTTCTAGATGTCCATGGAGGAAGAAATGACAGCTGGTAATAGGACCGCAGGTCCTAAACTACACCCACATCTTATGGTAATATTAACACTTTAAAGGCCAGAAGATGTGAAATGCATTGCATCCCACTGTCCTTAAAGGATTAAAGCAGACCTAAAGTGCACCCCAAATAATTATTCATATACTGTAGAGATAAACATAGAAATACTAGTATTATTCAGAATATGTAAAGGGTTATTAAGAAATCTACTTCATCTGAGTTGAACAGGCAGGCTTCAGCGCAGACATCTTGCCTTAGAGACATCTGTGCATCTGCTTTGTCCGTTCCGGTCTCCTTCAGGATTGGTGAGGAGGAATAGCATTGTACCTTAAGGTACAGGAAGTGACTGCCGACACAGCCATGCAACTACAGTAAGAAGCCTGCCCATCAGTCCTGAATCAAGTAGGATTTCTTAAGCCTTTGACTGCCAGAGGGGTAAGCAACGCATTGCTTTGCAATGCGTTGCGTACCCCTCTGGCACTCAAAGGGTTAATAATGCTAGGCTTATTCTGGATAATACTAGTATTTCTATGCTTATCTCTATATGAATTTGTATTTGGGGGGCACTTTATTTGGAGTGATAGGCTCATATTAAAAAAAGAAAAGCACCGGCTCTGGTTACAGATTGCAGATAGAGGGCGCTGCCATCACCCAAAGTGGGGAAAATAGTGGATTCAAACCAGTCACACAGATATAAAGGAAAATAAAGGCATAAAGTTAAGTGAATCAACATACACTATTCAATAGTAAAATGTAAAATAAAACATTGTTACTTTAAATTTGTATTTCATGACAGGTGTATTGTAATATGAGATGAGTATCATGTTCATCTACAATTCAAAAAGATAAAACGCCCGCTCTGGACAGAATAAAACATTGTATGACTTCAATGCTATACTGTTCAATTCAATTTTATTAACCCCTCTGGTCCTCAAGGGGTTCCTATAGCTACTGTGAGTCAGTGGGTCAGCCATGTTTCCTAGTTTCAAAGACATTTTTTTGTCATACAGGCAGGGTAACTGTATCAGTGTGAAATAATTGCCTGTGGTACCCCCCCCCCCCAATATAAAAGTAAAAGTTCCCTCCTAGAGACAAAGCAATGTGCATTACGCTCCTCACAGTGTCCTCTTACTCTCCTCTTTTGTGCAGCCAGTGGTGAGCTGTCAGCTCTAATCTTGCTAGTCAGGAGATATGAATCTCCTCTGAGATCTGTTAGGCTTGTGGTAGCACGCCTCCAGTGGCGTAACTATAGGGGTTGCAGGGGTGGCACCTGCGACCGGGCCCGTGCACTCCAGGGGCCCGGCCTCCCCCTGCCACCCCTCCTCCTGGCGCCCGCAATCTCCTGCCGGCACTCTAGTAATGCAGAGCACTGGGAGATGACATCATCTCCCAGCGCCCTGCATTACTAAGAGGACTGTGCGGGAGCTCCAGGTAGGAGATGGGGGCATTGTTGAGGGGGTCAATGTGGTCAGGGGAGCCGATGTGGTAGGAGGGGGGCCCGTGGCACTTCTTGTACCAGGGCCGGAGGCTTCTAGTTACGCCTCTGCACGCTTCCATTGGAGGCATCCTATGCAACAGGTCAATCACACTCCAAAAGCTGTCCGTGTCCAAAAGCCACCCATTATGGATCCTTCTTGGCACTTACACTTGGCATCCCAGTTGCTAACCACAGTTCACTGCATCTGTTTGCTATGCTTAGTTAACAGCATGGTCCCAGTTGTGCGTTCTGTAACCTGAGCAGTGCTGTTAGTCTGAACACGCAGCCAGGGACTCCCCACAGACTGAGCTTGGTCTTCCTGTGTGGACAGAGCTCCAAAGTGCAGGCAAGCCTATTGTATATACACTCAGCTCTTTGACATCCATGATAGAGCTGTCTTATCTAACTCGATGGGTAAGAGGTGCAACTAGACTTGACAAAATTTGGCAAACTTTGAAAAAAAATCTCTGAAAGTATATACCAGACAATTTAAAGGGATAGTAATGTTTCAAAATAAAATCAGCTCCAATTAATCTTCATAGTATTTGGGCCATGGAGAGTGTTATTTCAGGTTTTTCCCTATGCTCACTGAAGATTGTCCCTCTCTGCAATCCATCCGGACACCACCTTTCTGCTCTGAGGTGAGCAGTTACATCAGTAAAAGGGGTGACGGGGATACTTTATCATTCAATTACTCTTGAACTACAACTCTGACAGTATTGAAATAACATTCTCCATGGCCCAAATACTATGAAGATTAATTGGAGCTGCTTTTATTTTGAAATATTAAGATCCCTTTAAATATATGATATACCTTACAGATGTTTATTTAAAAGTTTACGTGATTTGACACAAAAGAAGATACAAATGTAATTTATTGTTTTAGAAGGGAGGAGAAAGGCATTTATTTTGCACTCACTCCCTGGTCAGGAATTTGCATTTTTTGAGTAAGGTACACAGGAAGTGAGGAGTGCAAAGGAAAATGGCTTCCCACAGCCTGTTGACAAACTACACATGCAGGGCCATATACCTTAAAGAGCAATTATTATGGTTTTACTAAAACTGTACTTATATGGGAGCAGACATTAAACAGTCTGTCACTTCAGTGTTAACCCCAAAATGTCTCCTGCCCCCCCCCCCCCCAAAACCCCTATCCCCTAGCTGGTAGTGAGCTGGAATGCAACCTGGAAGTATGTGGCTTTCAGCAACAAACTTTGCAAGTTGCATGCACAACCTCCATAAGGACTGCATCATGTAGGTGAACAAGACTGAACAGTGAGACTTCAGTCCCGTCTCTCAGTCTCTTGTCACAAAACCAATGAGGGAGCCTCATGGGTATCTTTTCATACCTCTGCTCTGCTGCCCTATTTGTCTGAGTAGAGCAGGCAGGCAGAAGTTGCCCCTCCCTCCCCCTTCCCCGTAGTCAGCATTCTAGCTGACTGACGGGAAATCCGGTCATAGATCATCAGGCGGCTCTGCAGCAGGGCCGCGATCGCGTTAATAAAGAAAAATCTTTCACTAAAACGGTCTTCTACATGTGCTTGCAAACCAAGCACACGTAGAAGACCATTTCAGTGAAAGTTTTCTTTTTTATTAACGCGGTCGCGGCTGTGCTGGAGAGCCGCCTGAAAGTCGTACGACTGGCTTCCCTGCAGTCAGCTAGAACGCTGACTACGGGGAAGGGGGAGGGAGAGGGCAACTTTAGGAACTATTATCTCTCAAACCATAAAGGTCTGAGAGATGACACTGGGGGCAATACATGTATTTTTAATAGGACTTTAATATAGGGATTAGTAATACTTAAGTATTACTATCCCTTTAAGGCCCCGAGGGGTGTGCAATGACATGTATTAATTCATTGCACACCCTTCTAGTTAACCCTCTGAGTGTCAGAGGAGTGTCTGTGTTGCACGCTCTTCTGACACTCAGAGGGTTAAAGGACCACTAATACCTCCTAATAATAACCCCCCATGGCTAGAAAATCCTAATGGTCTCTATGGATTTTGTCATTGCTTCTTGGTTGAAAAGGTAAAGCAATAGCATCTTCACTCTGCCGTTGATGGCAAATCCACAGAGTTGGACATGACAGTTGCTAGAAGGACTTCTGGACCCCAAACTCCACCCACTGGAATTTCCACGGTTATTTTTTCTTTTCTAACTTATGTGAATATGGAATAAAAGAGTAACATGTGCAGTGAACAGGGTTCCAGCGTCCCCGCTAGAAACTGTCATGTCTGCCTCCATGGACACAGTGTTCAGCACTGACTGGAGATGTTGTCTCTTGAACAAAGGCTTAACCCCTTGAGTGCTTCGCAATGGATTGGGTACCCCTTTGGCACTCAAAGGGTTAATGACAAGATTCATAGTTGCATTAGGATAATCTGGCCACAGTAAGGCAAGTGAGTGGTTATTATTAGGCGATATTGGTTCCAATGAAGATATTCAGTATACTGCCTGCAGTCAGCTAGAACGCTGACTACGGGGAAGGGGGAGGGAGAGGGCAACTTTAGGAACTATTATCTCTCAAACCATAAAGGTCTGAGAGATGACACTGGGGGCAATACATGTATTTTTAATAGGACTTTAATATAGGGATTAGTAATACTTAAGTATTACTATCCCTTTAAGGCCCCGAGGGGTGTGCAATGACATGTATTAATTCATTGCACACCCTTCTAGTTAACCCTCTGAGTGTCAGAGGAGTGTCTGTGTTGCACGCTCTTCTGACACTCAGAGGGTTAAAGGACCACTAATACCTCCTAATAATAACCCCCCATGGCTAGAAAATCCTAATGGTCTCTATGGATTTTGTCATTGCTTCTTGGTTGAAAAGGTAAAGCAATAGCATCTTCACTCTGCCGTTGATGGCAAGTCCACAGAGTTGGACATGACAGTTGCTAGAAGGACTTCTGGACCCCAAACTCCACCCACTGGAATTTCCACGGTTATTTTTTCTTTTCTAACTTATGTGAATATGGAATAAAAGAGTAACATGTGCAGTGAACAGGGTTCCAGCGTCCCCGCTAGAAACTGTCATGTCTGCCTCCATGGACACAGTGTTCAGCACTGACTGGAGATGTTGTCTCTTGAACAAAGGCTTAACCCCTTGAGTGCTTCGCAATGGATTGGGTACCCCTTTGGCACTCAAAGGGTTAATGACAAGATTCATAGTTGCATTAGGATAATCTGGCCACAGTAAGGCAAGTGAGTGGTTATTATTAGGCGATATTGGTTCCAATGAAGATATTCAGTATACTGCCTGCAGTTGCCTGTATTGCTGATCCCCATTTTCGGTCTGTATTTAGAACTGTAGAGCTACATACTCTTGTCAGAGGCATAACTAGACCCCTCCGGTCCCTGGTACAAGAAGTATCATGGGCATCCCCCAACCACATTGGGCCCCCCCGACCACATTGGCCCCCAGGCCCTCCGCAATACCACCCCAATTTCCACAATACCCCCATCTCCTACCTTCCAGTCTCTGGTGGTCCAGTGGCGTGGCAGGAGAGATGGGTTGGCGCGTTGAGCTCCCACGCAGTCCTCTTCTGTAATGCAGAGCGCTGGAAGATGACCAGAGGGAGATTGCGGGAACCAAACAGAGGGGTCACAGGGGTTGGCTTGGCCCCTGGAGGGACGGGCCTGGTCGCGGGTGCGACCCCTATAGTTACGCCACTGATGCTTGCAGACTCGTTCCTACTTTATGTGTGTATTAAAGTTTCACCTTCTCACACTAAAGAATAGACTTTACCAAATGACAATGGAGAGCTTCACTCATGACCCTTTTGAATCATCTAAATATTCTGTAGATACTAAACTGTCAGTGTCCAGCTACAGATTGCAGCAAAGTTCAAATGTAAAACATAGAAAATAGCAAACTAACACCTTCTTAACCCTTTGAGTGCCAAAGGAGTAATAATTCAGACATCCCTCTGGTACTCAGTAGTTTATGAATATGATATTCTCTTAAAATAAAAAAAGACAGGACACTTTTTTTGTACAATAACTTTTTGATGTGTTGTGAAGCAATGCATGAGATGTCTCGAGACTCCAAAGGCACTCAGAGGGCTAAAGCCAAAAATTATTGTTCCAACAATACCTTATTTTACTTGATGCTAAAAACAACATTTACAGAAACAAAAAAATGTATGTACATATATACCGGAATGCCTCTTGAGGGATATTAGATGTTATCAGAGTGAAACAGAAACAACTAGCAGTAGACTAATACACAGATCACCTGCAAAAAACAGGAAGTAGAAATGAAGGAGACCTACCAAGGGACGTCCTTCCAATGAACAAATTAAAAGCCCCTTTTTCTTACGTTATATAACATACCTCCCAATTGTCCTTTGTTAGGAGGGACAGTCACTCAAAGCCCAAATCCATCTGTCCCTCTTTACCACTCTGATGTCCCTCTTTTTAGGAGATCAGACTGTGAGTGGTGTATATAAGTGTATCACATTGCTCCACAGTAATAAAATTCACATTAATGTTGGTTTAACCCCTTAACGACCAACCGCGCAGGCATGCTGTGGTCACTAAAGGGCCACGGAGCTTTTTTTTTTTTTTTCTGATTCCGGACTCCCCGAACGGCATGCAGCCGCGGGGGGAGCCCGGAATTCCATGACGGTCATATTACTTCATGAGTCGTTAAGTCAGATCGACCCATGGCGTACTATGACCGTCAAGGGTCGTTAAGGGGTTAATCTCCAGTACTTGTGTTTATAAATTAGTCTGAGTAAATAAAATACATTGTTCTTGCTCTAAATCATGTATTCAGTTACACAAAGTGGTAACAGAATGTCATGAAATGACAAAAAATTATCAGCAATGCTCTGCCCACCAGCCACACCCCCAACAACACCATCCACCTAAAACAGTGTTGGGAGGTATTTTATAGTTCCCCTCATATTTAACCTCTTGAACTCTAGAAAAATCTTCAGTGCTTTGCTTCACAATGCATTTTAGACAACGCTAACATCTAAGGTTTTTTGCCCTTTGACTGCCAAAGTGATGTGCACAACTGTCTGGCGCTCACAGGGTTAACCCTTTGAGTGCTAGTGGGGTACGCAACGCATTGCAAAGGGTTAAAGAAACATAGATAGGTGACCAGGAAGGGTGCCTGATTCCCAGAGGCTGTGTTGATGACATTAAAGAAACATGGATAGGTGGCCAGGAAGGGTGCCTGATTCCCAGAGACTGTGCTGATGACATTAAAGAAACATGGATAGGTGGCCAGGAAGGGTGCCTGATTCCCAGAGGCTGTGCTGATGACATTAAAGAAACATGGATAGGTGGCCAGGAAGGGTGCCTGATTCCAAGAGACTGTGTTGATGACTCAATCTAACACGATTGCTGATCCACGTGGGTTGATGTGAGGCTGCGTTCACTAAAACTGCTTGCGGCGCTGCTGCCTTTTATAGTGCAAACCTGTGAATGAATCATTTCATGACCTCATTTATTTACACCATGTAGACTGATGTGGACTCAGTTGTTGAGGTTGAAGTGGATGATGAGTCTGAAAAGACGTGTAAGAAAAGCTATGAGGTTAAGGAAGTGATTTCAGATGAAGAAGATGAAGACACTGGTATTGTTATACTGAACAAGCCCGCCGTAAATAAAGCCAGTAAGAAAAAGGAGCGACCTGTGGAGGTATGAGAACATTAACTGAGTGTACAAAGAGTAGACCAGGGTGACTACATGGCCCAGACAGCCTAGGACAGTCCTGGATTTTAAATGTGTTTTCCAGTTCCCAGACAGCCCCCTTCTGGGACAATACAAGTGCCTGAATTAAGCCTATGGAGCATAGAGTTCTAAACACTAGATGAGCACTTGATTATTGACTTCTGTGACAGTAAGTGACACCTGTGCAGGGCTACAAGAAAATGGCCACTGCACTGAGGTCTAAACACTAGAGCAGTGGTTCTCAACCAAGGTGCGTGACACTTTGGTGGACAGTAGACTTCCACTTACGATGCCCCTTTTTTTCTATAAGCACTTTGACAAAAATGTGAATGTTGTTCCAATGGATATTTATAGACATTGCTATGAACAATATATTTGTTTTTGTTGTTCTGACCAAAACATCTTTCTGTATTTATGTATTTGTATCTTTATTATATATTTGACAAATGACCTATAAAATGTTAGATGTTCCCCGATAATTCCAGATTGTGTGTTAGGGGTGCCTCAAAGGAACAGTAAACTTTTTTTATGAAAAAATATATATTGTAGGGATTTTCCTATTGAGTAAAATAAGGGTACTCCCACTGTCGAGAGATTTATATTTCCAGAGTTATTACAGTTTAAACCCATGTTTTTTTACATTAGCAGTGCCCTCTAGTGGTCAAATTCTAATTAGATTTCCTGTTAGAGTCTAATGGAGAGGAAATTCAGAAAAGTCAGAGACATACAGTTCTCCATAGAATGTGATAGAAACTGCTGAGTCACTTCCTGTCATTTAGAACTATCAGGAAGTAAACACAGTACATTCACTTCCTGGTTATTTGAACTGCTATAAGCTTTGAATAAAAAAATCTGACAGCGATGGGAGTGACCTTGTTTTATTCAGCAGGAAATGCTCTGTAAAATATGTGTTGTCATAGAAAAAAATTTCTGATCCTTTAAGCAAAAAAAAAAAGTTGAGAGCCACTGCATTGGAGGGACAGTTACTCATTGACTGTGACAGAAGATGACACCTGTGTAGGGCTACAAGAAAATGGCCTCTGCACAGAGTTCTAAACACTATAGGGAGAACTTGGCCCTACTTCCTAACACCAAACAGGAGCTACTGAAACATTTTTTCTATTAAGGCTTTGGGGCCTGATGCTCATTTTCTCGTAGCCAAGCACACATTTTACTTTGTCACAACAGTCAGTAAGCAGTTCTTTCTAGTATCTCTCTAGTATTTAGAGCTGAGATGCGTCAGAAATAAAACAGTGGTTGTGCCCTGATGCCCAGTGATGTTATGTGAACTTACCCGCACAAGCACACTAGGGCAAAGGTGAAATACTCTGCTTTTGTCTGAAATGTGGTCACCCTACATCTGTGTCACACGTGACCAAGCTGGGATTTTACCTTGTTAGAATCACTGTTCCCCAGGTTTAAAGTGAACCTGTCGCCTTAAGAAACATGTAATTGACTTTAAAGAGAAGTAAAAGCTGCCTGTATACTGTGCTAGCTATTTGTTTATAATATAACTTGTTAAGAAAGAACCTTTTTGTGTTGGTGGCACAGTATGGCAGTGTATGCTAATTGATTTCTATGCTGGGCCAACATTAGCACACAAGGAGGCTGGAGTACTATGAAATATAGTGCAATTCTGAGACAAAACAAACTGCACCATAGAGAACGAATAACAAAAAATACAGTTGATTTAAATGTTGCTATTAACCCCTTGAATGCTAGAAGTCTATAACACAATGCTTTGCATTGCCCACCTCCCATAGCACTGACCTCCTGCCATATCTCTACTTCACCTCCCCCACTCACTGACACTGATCAGCAATGCATTACCCACCTCCCCTGACATTGACTTCTTGTCATATCCCTACTTCACCTCCCACACTCAGTGACACTGCTCAGCAATGCATTACCCATCTCCCTTAGCACTGACCCTGTCTTATCTCTACATTACCTCCCTACTCACTGACACTGCTCAGCACTGGATTACCTACCTCCCCTAGCACTGACTTCTTGTCTTATCTCTACATTACCTCCCCACTCACTGACACTGCTCAGCAATGCATTACCCATCTCCCCTAGCACTGACCCTGTCTTATCTCTGCATTACCTCCCTACTCACTGACACTGCTCAGCACTGGATTACCTACCTCCCCTAAAACTGACTTCCTGTCATATCCCTACATCACCTCCCCCAATCACTGACACTGCTCAGCAATGCATCGCCCACTTCCCTAGCACTGACTTCTTGTCTTATCTCTACATTACCTCCCCACTCACTGACACTGCTCAGCAATGAATTGCCCACCTCCCCCAGCACTGACTTCCTGTCTTATCCCTAAATTACCTCCCCACTCACAGACACTGCTCAGCAATGAATTTCCCACCTCCCCCAGCATTGACTTCCTGTCCCTTATCCCTACATTACACTGCTCAGCACTGCATTACCCACATTCCCTAGCACTGACTTCCTGTCATATACCTACATCACCTCTCCCATTCACTGACACTTATCAACAATGCATTGCCCACCTCCCCTAGCACTGACTTCCTGTCATATGCCTATATTACCTCCCCACTCACTGACACTGCTCAACAATGCATTTGCCACTTGCCCAAGCACTGACTTCCTGTCTTATCCCTACATTAACCCCCCACTCACTGACACTAAGACACCAGAGAGGTCTCCAACTATGGTACAGTTGGTTTGCTCCAGAATTGCACATGTTTAGATTATTGAACCTTATGTGTATAGTGCCAGAAAGAAAATTATCAGGTTCACTCAGGGCTTGTCAGGATGAAATATAAATAGATTTGTGCTAAACAAAAGTGGGAGTTCAGGGGGTATATTTAGAGCTTTCTATCAAATGAATGGAAACTGGTTTATGAATCTGCTGTACTAAACATATGTTCGGTTCCCAGCTTGTTCTTTCTTTGTTCTTAGTAACAGGGCATCTAAAATGTTTAGTTTAAATTTAAAGGAAAACACACAAAAAAAATCTAGGAGTCCTTACCACAGATGTTGTGTATGTATGTTTCTGTGTGTGTGTGTATGTGTTTGTTTCTGTGTGTGTTGATGGGTATATGTGTGTTTTTCTGTATCTGTGTGGTGTGTATGTGTGTTGTGGTGTGTGTGTTTCTGTGTATTTGTGTCTGCTTATGTGTCTCAGTATATGTATCTGCATATATGGGTGTGTGTATGTGTCTGTGTGTGTGTGTCTCTCTGTATTTGTCTTTGTGCCTAGTATATTTGTGTGTGTCTGTATGCGTCTTTTGTGTGTTTTTCATTATGCATCTCTGTATGAGTGTGTACACGTGTGTTTCTCTGTGTGTGTCTATATGTGTGTCTCTATATTTATCTGCTTATGCATGTGTCTGTATATTTACATACATATCTGTGTACGTGTGCCTCTGCATGTGTCTGGGCTGGTGTTTGTGTGTATGTCTGTATTTGTGTATAGACATGAAAATGATAACAAAGAAATATAGGGCAGGTCTTTCTGCTAAGCAGAAATGCTCAGATTTTTTTGCACATTTGAAAGACCTGCCATTTCATATTTCCATGTGTGTTCTAAGTCAAATTCATTAGCTACATCAAAATTTCAGTGGAGTAGGGACTAGGGTGACCACATTTCAATTCTGCCATTCAGGGACACTGCAGAGAGAAGAGCGCGCCACACAGTTCTGAACACAAGAGGGAGAACTGCCCATTGACTGCTGTGACAAAAAAATGTGCCTGTGGTGGGCTACAAGAAAATGTACATCGATCCCAAAGCCTTAGACTAGCATTATACTACAACAAAATTGCACTGCAGCTCCTGATTATGTCAGTATCAAGGGCCAGTTCTCTTACTAGTGTTTAGAGCTCTGTCCGGAAGCCATTTTTCTGTAGCCCAGCAGAGACATCACTTTACATCACTTTTCAGCAGTCTAGGGGCCATTCTTCTTATAATGTTTAGCACTCTGACTTCAGGAGTCTTCATTCAGGGACATTGTACTGTCCCAGAAGGGGGCTGCCCGGGACAAGGGACATACATTTAAAATCCGGGACTGTCCTGGGCAATCCGGGACATGTGGTCACCCTAGTAGGGACCTTTGTCAAGATAAAAAGTGTCAAAAACCAAATATGCATTCCCAAGCCAAGGATCTCTGAAGAGTGCAGCATGAAAGTCAGCAAGTCATATCCAGGCTGAATTGTGCATTGCCCTCTAGTGGTTGGAGAATGGTATAAGAGAAAATAAACCCTTAGGAACAAAGGTGTCAGGTGGATCTCATAGATAAGTGAATCACAATGCTATGTGCTTTTCATTTGCTTTTTATGATATTAATTAGGGGATAAAGAGTGCAGATGTCAGATGCACAGAATCACATGGCAAAGAGATCAAAGGAATAGGTGATGTACGGTGCATAAGTCAATAGCTCTTGCTTTGTGCTATTCCATACTAGACCAACAACTGAATGCCAGGCTCCAGTTATTGCTTGTTGCACATGAATGAACCTCAAATCAGCGGCATTAAATGCATGAAAAGCAAAATTGCTGCATAGTTGTTCACGTGATCCATGACCAACCGGCCATTTAAGTCTTTGAATGCCAGATAGGTACGCAACACATTGCAAAGCAATCTGTTGCGCACTTCATTGGCTCTCAGATGGTTGATAAACATTTCCTGGTATTATATTACATACATCTCCTGTAGGTGTCACTTTACTAAGACACATCTGTAGTGTGAAACTGAGCTGGTTAGAGTTTGTTTATTATATGTATCTCCAGAGTGACTATAAGACAAAATTCATATACTTTTAGGTTACATTCACATGGACTGATTTATTTATATATATATATATATATATATATATATATATATATATATATATATATATATGTATGTATTTTTTATAGTATATATATATATTTTTCTTTTTATATACAGTGTGTGTATATATATATAAATAAAGAGGTTTCTCTTGTTAGTATTGCTGTTGGATAGGGCTGTTCACATAAACAATCATATATATATATATATATATATATATATATATATATATATATATATATAAAACATATAAAAATGACCCTAAAGTCATATACAGAAGTGCACTCGCAGGACTTAAAGAGTTAATACTTTATTGTACTGTCAACGTTTCGGACCCCCACAAGGGCCTTTATCAAGACAATAGCTGAATACATGTATTCAGCTATTGTCTTGATAAAGGCCCTTGTGGGGGGCCGAAACGTTGACAGTGCAATAAAGTATTAACTCTTTAAGTCCTGCGAGTGCACTTCTGTATATGACTTTAGGGTCATTTTCATATGTTGTGCATTACTTTTTGAAGTAGCACCCAGGCAGTAGCAAGTTTTCATTTTTAATAGTGGAATAATAGGAGTGCCCACATACTTTCCTATATATATATATATATATATATATATATATATATATATATATATACTAGCAATGTGGGACGGCGTTGCTCGTCATATTATTTACACAGAGAGACATTGTGTGAAACAGAAATATGCAGTGTTACAGACACGCACTTAAAGAGACAGAGCGTGTCACACACTGTGAAACGCATACATACAGAGAGAGACACACATACATGGACGTATGTCACATGTGTAGACAGTGTGTGACAGACGCAGTTGGGGTGTAGATATGCTGATAAGATTTGTAAAAAATGTTTTCATTGCAGCTCTTCAGCTTGATGAATAAGACCCTGTATCCTTACAGTTGAAGTGAGTGTGCTGTGTTACTTGATGAATAAGGCCCTGTATCCTTACAGTTGAAGTGAGTGTGCTGTGTTCCTTGATGAATAAGACCCTGTATCCTTACAGTTGAAGTGAGTGTGCTGTGTTACATGATGAATAAGGCCCTGTATCCTTACAGTTGTAGTGAGTGTGTCGTGTTACTTGGTGAATAAGAGCCTGTATCCTTACAGTTGAAGTGAGTGTGCTGTGTTACTTGATGAATAAGGCCCTGTATCCTTACAGTTGAAGTGAGTGTGCTGTGTTACTTGGTGAATAAGGCCCTGTATCCTTACAGTTGTAGTGAGTGTGCTGTGTTACTTGATAAATAAGGCCCTGTATCCTTACAGTTGAAGTGAGTGTTCTGTGTTACTTGGTGAATAAGGCCCTGTATCCTTACCGTTGAAGTGAGTGTGCTGTGTTACTTGGTGAATAAGGCCCTCTATCCTTACAGTTGAAGTGAGTGTGCTATGTTACTTGGTGAATAAGGCCCTGTATCTTAACAGTTGAAGTGAGTGTGCTGTGTTACTTGGTGAATAAGGCCCTGTATCTTTACAGTTGAAGTGAGTGTGCTGTGTTACATGATGAATAAGGCCCTGTATCCTTACAGTTGAAGTGAGTGTGCTGTGTTACTTGTAGAAGGTCACAGTGAGAAGATGTTTGTGAGTAAAGGAATAATTTAGATTACAGCAGTGGATACTGCAGTACATTTGAAGAAATAGGTTGGCAGACAGAGGGTTAAGTGACAGATGCAGTGATAGATAATGTAATAGTGATGTGGGAGTAAAATGGCGAGATTGGGACTATGGATGAATGGCAAGGGGATAGGTGAGTGGGGGTGACAAGGGAGGAGGAGATGAGAGATTGAGGAGAGGAGGGACAGTGAAGTGTTACAGTAAAGTAATGGGTGAGGGGGAGAAATTACTATACATAGACAGTGAAGTAGACATGAAATACAGGGCTGTAGGGTTACTGCATTATACAGACCTAGTGTAGCAGTTGGTTGGAGTGAAGCACTTTAACTCTGAGTGTGAGAGAGGTACACAACACATTGCTGTGTAATGAGTTGTATAGTCCTCTGGCAGTGAAAGGAATATGTGACACATGTTGGGCGCTCCTTGCATTAGTGGGCCGTGGTGGTCGGCTGGGACAGAACCGGATTATTTGTCCATGGGCCGTAGGCAAGGGATCAATAGAGGGACCCCTAACAGCTAATAGGCTTCAAAACAGGAGGGCTCATATACTAAGAAAAGTGGTGGAATTTTGTGGAAAAGTAACAGCAGCACAGGGAACAATATCCATTTATTTAAATGGGCGTTTTAACGTCTTCAACGCTAGAGAGGACAGCAAAGCATTGTATTTGTTCTGTATGGTACAGATAAATTGTTCCTCTTTGTGTTAGTACATCAGCCTCACAGATCACAGTGCACAGTCAGCTGCTGCAAGAGCCAAAAGTATAAATGGGTTTAGATTAATGGGGTAAGAGTATAACTGTATGGGCCTTATGTATCAAGCTAAAGGGTGCAAGTAAAAAAAAAACTTACGCCATAGGGTTGAATTGAAAAATCAGGAAAATCGTGTTGACATAAATGGGGCTTTAACCCTTTGAATGCTGCAATTGTCCCCAACGCGTTGCTTTGGCAATGTGTTTGCATTGTCTGTAGAATTCATAGAATTAATAGTCTCATTGAAATCAATGGACATTTTCAAAGAAATCAGTTTAACCCTGTGGGTCACTTGTGAGGAAAGAGTGGGCTACACAATACCCAAATGTGGAAGCTTTCCAAACAGATATTAACCCTTTGAGTGACAGAGGTACGCAGAGCAATGTGCTGCATATCATCTCTGGTACTCGAAGGGTTAATGGGCTTAAGCCTTTGAGTGCCAGAGAGGTATCCAAGGCATTGCAACAGCACTCAAAGGGTTAAATTGAAACAAAGTGAGTCCATCAGCCCCAGTTCTTAGCATGGAAACTGAAGATCTGTGTGTTCTAACCTATTCCCCAGCTGACTCATAGTGTCCCAGTGTGTCTTTGAAAGAAGTGATCAATGTGTGGCTCCCCATCAAAATGGGAGCTGCTGGTTGGTGGGTTATAGTATTGTGCCATGAGTTGTTTAGAGTAGGAGTTGTAAGTCGAGAGAAGTGATGTAGCAGTAGGTGAGTTGTGGAGGAGAGGGCCAGAGAGGTACGCAACGCATTGCAATGTATGCGTACCCCTGTGACACTCAAAGGGTTAAGGTAGGCTGACCAGATCTCACCTTTAACCGGGGACACATAGAAAATAGCCATTTTGCAGTACTTCACTGAAATGAAAGCAGTCCTGCAGTATGCATTTTTCCTATGCGTCCCCAGTTAAAGGTGAGGTCTGGTCAGCCTAGGTTAAGACTGATGTTGGGGGGCAGGCTAACTGTTCCTTACAGCTGCCCCTGGGTGTGTGTGGCAGGGGACGCAGGTTTTCTCTCTTATATATATACACTACCAATGTGGGACGGTATTGGGCGCACGTGTGTGAAATGTAGACACACTGATAAACACAGACATATGCAACACACAGGCAGACACATACACACAGTGAGCGTCAGAGACATGCAAAAGACATGCACACACACACACCGGAGATGCACACATGCACACAAATATGTAACAGAGATGTACACACACACACACACGCAACATATATGCGCAGAAACATATGCGTGCATGAGTTGTGTGCACCCCTCTGGCACTCAAATGGTTAATGTATAGAGAGGCATTTCAGAGTTAAATAGCAGTGGGAAGTGTATTCATACCTGGGAACTTTGACTTGTGTAGCCCCTGGAAGGGAGTCATGTGATGCTGATGTGGAGAGAGCAATGGGGCAATCTGGGTTAAAAGTGGGCGGGGCCTAATCGTGAGTAGGGGCGGGGCTTAACATAAATGTGGAAAAGTGTTAGTAATAGGCTGGGGAAGGAGGAGAAGTGGGAGGGAAATGCAAGTTTACAGTGTGAGGAGTTTGAACACACTCCCTGAGGTGTAAAATGTGATACAAAACCCTGTGGCAGTCAGTGGGTTAAGTGTGTACCTGATGTCTGTCTGTCCTGTGTCTTGCATGGCAAATGATGACAGTGAAGAAGTAATTCAGCAATGAGGGCCTACCTTAACCCTCTGAGTGCCATTTTGTTCCCCTGGTGATGCAGCACCGTTCAGTGGCTGTACTACAGGCCCTGCTGAGGCCACTGGGAGTGAGGGTGAGTGACTGTGTGTCAGCCATCTTTCTTTCTGGATTTGTGTGTGTTTGGTACTGTGTGAGTGGGGCATGTGTGTGTAATACCTGGGAACTTTTACTTGTTGAGTCCCTCATGTGGTGCTGATGTGGAGAGAGCAATTTGGGTTAAAAGGGGGTGGGGCTTAATCAAGAGTATGGGCGGAGCTTAAGAGAAATGTGGAAAAGTGTTAGTAATAGGCTGGGGAAGGAGGAGAAGTGGGAGGGAAATGCAAGTTTACAGTGTGAGGGGTTTGAACACACTCCCTGAGGGGTAAAACTTGATACACAACCCTGTGGCAGTCAGTGGGTTAAGTGTGTACCTGATGGCTGTCTGTCCTGTGTTTTGCATGGCAAATGATGACAGTGAAGAAGTAATTCAGCAATGAGGGCCTACCTTAACCCTTTGAGTGCCATTTTGTTCCTCAGTGGCTGTAGTACAGGTCCTGCTGAGGCCACTGGGAGTCAGGGTGAGTGACTGTGTGTCAGCCATATTTCTTTCTGGCTTTTGTGTGTGTGGTGCTGTGTGTGTGAGTGGGGCATTTGTGTGTGTGAGTGGGGCATGTGTGTGTGGTGCTGTGTGAGTGGGGCATGTGTGTGAGTTTGGTGCTGTGTGAGTGGGGCATGTGTGTCTGGTGCTGTGTGAGTGGGGCATGTGTGTGAGTTTGGTGCTGTGTGAGTGGGGCGTGTGTGTGTTTGTCTGTGGTGTAGGAGCAAGTGGCGGCCATATTGTTTTTTTCTGACTTTGATAGTGGGGGCGGGCCAACTCCCTGCATGATTTTCACACACTGCAATTGGTGTGAAAATCACGCCCCCATTGAATCACCCAATGCAATGAGCCTTTCTCTTTTATATATATATATATATATATATATATATATATATATATATATACAGTGGATGTTAAAGGATGAGATAAAGATAAATCATGTCAGAACTTTTTCCACCTTTAATGTGACCTATAACATGAACAATTCAATTGCAAAGCAAACTCAAATCGTTGAGGGGGAAAAATAAAAACTCACAATAACCTGGTTGCATAGGTGTGCACACCCTCTTATAACTGGGGATGTGACTGTGTTCAGAATTAACCAATCACATTCAGTCTCATGTTAAATAGAAGTCATTACACACCTAATGTATTGTCTTCTCTGTGCGCAAACCAAGCACACGTAGAAGACCTTTTTAGTGAAGGATTTCCTTTTCATTAATTTGACCTCGGCTCTGCTGCAGAGCCGCCGGCTGGTCCCAGGAGCGGATTTCCCTCCTGTCAGCTAGAACGCTGACGTCAGGAAGGGGCGAACTTTATAAACAGTTATCTCTCAAACCATAAGGGTTTGAGAGATTCCACTGGGTGCATTTTTGTTCTTTTTTTAAGGGCTACAAAATAGGCATTAGTAATTTTGAAGTATTACTATCCTTTTAACCCCTTAAGGACCGGAGGTTATGGGACATTTCCGTCCCATAATGACCGCATAGGGGCACTTTGACGCGCCGGTACACGTGACCTGTCACGTGTATCGGCGCGTCACTATGGGGCCTGATAGAGATCGCTCAGATCTTGGAGCGGTCTATTTCAGGCCCTATTTTTACTTACAGCGCCCCCGGTAGAGCGCTGTAAGTAAAAAGTACGTGACGTACCATGACCGTCATCGGTCCTTGAGTAGTTTAAGGACCGTGACGGTACTGGTACGTCAAGGGTCCCTAAGGGGTTAATGCATAGGTTCCATAGAATAACATAGGAACTGGAGAAGTGATATCACTGGAGAAGTCATCTCCGCTTTATCACCTCTTTATCTCAGCTTTATCACCTCTTTATCACCTCTTAGTGCATAACCCCCAAGGTGTTCTCCTGAATAATTTGAAGTAATGGCAGACTGGAACAAGGCTGGAGTGTCCGTTAGTCTACATGTATTTCTTTGACTGTCAGGGAACGTGAAAGATTTTAAACAATGTTTTTGTTGTCTGTGAGTGTATTCAGCACTATAATTACGCACTAAAAGAACGAAAAATATATAGATCGGATATGATTATCTTATAACTGGTACCTTATTATCTTATAATTCCGTGTGATAATTTAGTCTTGAGTAGCAGTAGCAGATAGTATTCAAATATAATTTATATTAACCCTTTGTGTGTGTGTGTGGGGGGGGTGCAACGCATTGCCCCTCTGGCATGCAAAGGGTTAATACTACGTGAACACCGTTGATGCTAGAGAGGTCTCCAGTACATTGCTAAGCTTTTGAGATATCTCTACGGGGTTAAAAAGGTTTTGTTGTTAACCCTTTGCATGCCAGAGGGTGCAAAACACTTTGCTGTTCGATGCGTTGCGTACCCCCTGGCACTCAAAGGGTTAAGAGTCAACGAGACCTATGAGAACCAATGTCCTGTTTTGTAAACCAGATGTCTGTGTAGCACTTTATTAATATCGCCTGCAAAGTGCAAATACTTTAGATCTAGTGAATTGTCCTGGTAGGAGCTGTCGCAATATTAGTAAAATAGCAACATAGTAATTTAGGTTGAAAAAAGACATGCGTCCATCTAGTTCAACCTTTTTCCTATTCCTGTTTACCATCGTTGATCCAAAAGAAGGCAAAAAAAAAACCCCTCAATACAACAATTTCAAATTCTGCCTTGAATGGGGGGAAAAAATTCCTTCTTGATTCCAAATGGCAATCAGATTTCTCCTTTGATCAACAAGCACTAACTAAATATTAATCCCAATACTAACGTACATAGCCCTCTATGTTCTGCTCTTTTAAATAAGTATGCAGGCCCTTTTTAAAGTCATCTAATGTATTCTATAGCGCCACATCCTCAGGAAGTGAATTCCACACCTTTATTGTCCTTACTGTAAAGAAACCCTTCCTCTGTTGTAGATGAAATCTCCTTTCCTCAAGTCTAAGCGGGTGGCCCCTTGTCCTGTGTACTGTTCTGTTAATGAACAGGTCTTTGGAGAGCCCTTTGTATGGGCCCTGAACATATTTATATAGTGTTATCATATCCCCTCTAAGATACCTTTTCTCTAGTGTGTACAAGTTTAACTTTTCTAGCCTTTCTTCATAACTAAAACTTCCCATTCCCCTTCATAGGAGCAATTAGGTTAGGTTGGTAAGATCTGTCACTTATAAAACCATGTTAATTCCTCTAATAATTTAAAGATGTGGTGTAGGAGACAATGGCTGTGAATATCGGGGTAGCTGGGTACAACTTGGAGCAGATACCGATAACTAAGGTGCAGTCAGGGCTGGCGCTATGATTAAGGCAGCACAGGCAGCTGCCTTAGGGCGCCGCAACGGAAGGGCGCCGAAAAGGGAGAAGCTGAGATTTTTTTTTTAAATATATCTGCCGCGAGGGAGCGCTGATTTACACTACCAAGCGCTCCCTCGCGGCGTCTATGGGACGCTCACAACGCAGAGGACGCAGGCTCTGTAGTAATACAGAGCGCTGGGAGATGACATCATCTCCCAGCGCTCTGAATTACTGAGAACAGCGCTCAGAGGATCAGCTCTGTGCCGAAGGAGGCACAGAGCTTTCTTATGGCTAGACCACCAGGGACTCAAGGTAGGGGATCAGGGGGCATTGTGGAGATGAAGGGGCATTATGGAAGGGGCAATGTGGAGATGAAGGGGCGATGTGGAGATGAAGGGGCATAAAGGAAGGGGCAATGTGGAGATGAAGGGGCATTATGGAAGGGGAAATGTGGAGATGAAGGGACAATGTGGAGACGAAGGGTCATTATGGAAGGGCAATGTGGAGATGAAGGGCATAAAGGAAAGGGCAATGTGGAGATGAAGGGGCATTATGGAAGGGGAAATGTGGAGATGAAGGGGCATTATGGAAGGGGAAACGTGGAGATGAAGGGGCAATGTGGAGATGAAGGGGCATTATGGAAGGGCAATGTGGAGATGAAGGGGCATTATGGAAGGGGAAATGTGGAGATGAAGGGGCAATGTGGAGATGAAGGGGCATTATGGAAGGGCAATGTGGAGATGAAGGGGCATAAAGGAAGGGGCAATGTGGAGATTAAGGGGCATTATGGAAGGGGAAATATGGAGATGAAGGGGCATTATGGAAGGGGAAATGTGGAGATGAAGTGGCAATGTGGAGATGAAGGGGCATTATGGAAGGGCAATGTGGAGATGAAGGGGCATTATGGAAGGGGAAATGTGGAGATGAAGGGGCAATGTGGAGATGAAGGGGCGTTATGGAAGTGCAATGTGGAGATGAAGGGGCATTATGGAAGGGGAAATGTGGAGATGAAGGGGCAATGTAGAGATGAAGGGGCATTATGGAAGGGGAAATGTGGAGATGAAGGGGCAATGTGGAGATGAAGGGGTATTATGGAAGGGGAAATGTGGAGATGAAGGGAGCATTGTGGAGATGAAGGGGCATTATGGAAGGGGCATTGTGGAGATGAAGGGAGCATTGTGGAAGGTGCAATGTGGAGATGAAGGGAGCATTGTGGAGGTGAATATGTGGGTGGGGGCAGGGGACTGTGGCAAGGTCTGGGGGGGGCAGGTGGATTGTGTCCGGGTCGGGGGGGGCATCAAAATGCACCTTTGCCTGTGTATACAAAAATCCTTGCACCGGCCCTGGGTGCAGTGCCTGAGAGAAACAACTGCCTCCCACACGGTTTATGCTGCAGGAAAAGGACAGTGGCAAGTCTAAAGAGAGATACCAAACCAGTATGCAAAGACAGAGTCTGGGTCAGGGTAGGCTGCAGAGGTTCAAGTCCAATGATCAGATTAAGGTTGGAGAAGGCAGCACATGTCCTAGAGTGACGCAAGAGGCAGGCAGCAATCAGTTTAGGAATATATACACAGGCCATGTTCCAGGACAAGTCTAAAAATCTAGCCAAATAAGAACCACAGAATCAAACAACAGTAGAAGCAGTGAGTGTTACAGCTAAGATGAATAAGCCTTGTGCTTAGCATGTCTAAATGCCTGAACGAAAGACAAGAGAAGGACTGAAACAAATCCAGACTTGTCAAAAAATCACGTTTTTACTATCTCAATTGAACCATTCAATTTGGTTCCAGATTATTCAAGTGAGGTGTACAGGTCTGTAATTCACAGAGTGTTTTCATACCCTTCTCATGACATCCCCTTACTTACATTACCATGAGTTAGATATTGCATGTTGAGGGGATGTCCCACCATCATTCACGTGGTCCTTACCCTCTGCTTTCAACCCGTTGTGGCTGTACACTTTCTGCTTCTCCTGTTTGGTTGTTGGTGAGCACAAGGTTCTCATCTGGTTCAATGAATTAATGACTGCCTGGAAAGTAAGGACCACCCAAGTATCATATATATGACACAATTGGGTCTTTTGAGGAAGGTCAAGTGAGGGCTCTAGTTCTTTATTAATCTCATGTGTCCAGGGGAGGACTGGCCTGGGGGCAGAGGGGCAGTTGCCCCCTGGGCCAGTCATATGTCTGTGCCTGTGGGCTACTGCTTCGCTCAGTCTCCCACTTGCTGCTGTAAATGAACCTACACTAGTGATATCAGAGAGCTTACAACTGAAATGGAGATACACAAGTAGCATAACCCATTTCCCCTGTAAGCTTTATGTTATCAGTGCAGCTTTACTTAAATTATAAGCTCTGTGGTATCACTAATGTAGTTCACTGTCAATTGTAAGCTCTGTGGTATCACTATTGTAGTTCACTTTCAATTGTAAGCTCTGTGGTATCACTAATGTAGCCCCATTTCAGTTGTGCACTGTGTGGCGTCACTTGATTCACAACATTAATGTCAATTCTAAAATTAAAAAAGGGTGTGGAGTGGGACAGTGGTCTGGAACGATAGTCGAAATGGGCGACTTGATTGTATTTGCCCCCCAGGCTACAATTAGCCAGCCCTCCGCTGCATGTGTCCGTTTCCATTTTGCTGACTGTCAGGAGCTTGGGGTACTTGTGTATTTTCCCATACAAAGTCTTACTGCAGATTTTAACATGGATATATCAGTAGTAATTAGCGAGGCCTCTGTCATATTGTCCACAGTATTATAAATAATGTGTTACAATGGAACAAGTCAGTTGTTTAATGGAATATCTGTGTGTGATACGTCACACTAAACTCATTAATCATTATCATCCATTAATACATAAAACCCTCTTTATATTAGGTTGCTTTGATGTTGCTCTGGATGGACAAATGTTTGTAGGAGAGATGAAAGCCTACTTTGTGACCTCTAACTATTCAATGACAAACTGAGTACAATAAGGTGTGAAATTTCATCCTATAGTGCACCTTTCGCAATCTAAAGGGCCGTATGTTCAAGAGAAAAGTGGAGGAGTTCAGGGACAAACCATAGGGTAGAATTAAAAAACTCCATTGATTTAAACAGGGATTTTAACCCCTTGAATACTAGAGATGTCTCCAATGCATTGCATTCAAGGGTTTAAAATCCCCATTTAAATCAATGGGAATTTTTGGAATTTTTAGTTTTCACCTACAGTGCAAGTGGTTTGCCCCAGAACCCCTCCACTTTTTTCTTGAACATCCAGCTCTAAACATTAGAGATTACAGCTCCTATCATATAGGTGATGGGATTGTAGTCCCCAACCAGGGCCAGATTTATAATTAGGCAGAGTAGGCATCTGCCTACAGGCGCACCCAACAGAGGGGCGCCTGTCACTGGGATCATGTTATATGTGTTTAGTCACCTCCCCCGCCTGGCGCTGTGAAGACAGGTCTGTGCCTTCTTCTGCCCAGACCTGTAGCTGCTGAGCTCCTTCATTGGCTCTTTAGTAATACAGAGCGCTAGGAGATGACATCATCTCCCAGCACCCTGCATTACTAAAGAGAAGACAGCACGGGAGCTCCAGCATCTACAGTTGGATGCTGCCACTGGACCACCAGGGAAGAGGTAGGAAACGGACACTGGGGCAATATGAGGGTGCAATGAGAGGGCAATATGAGGGTGCAATGTGAGGGCAATATGAGGGTGCAATGAGAGGGCAATATGGAGCTGATGGGGGCAATGTGAGGGCAATATGGAGCTGATGGGGGCAATATGGAGCTTTTAGGGGCAATGTGGATATGATAGGGGCAATATGCAGCTGATGGGGGCAATGTGGAGCTGATGGGGGAAATGTGGAGATGATGGGGGCAATATGAGGGCAATATGGAGATGAGGGGTAATGTGGAGATTCAGAGCATTGTGGAGATGGCCATTGGGGGGGGGTGCTTCAGATTTCTGTGCTTACAGGCTCCTGAGATGTAAATCCGGCCCTGTCCCCGTCAGCTGGAGACCCAAAGGTTGTATACCACTGCTGTAGTGTATACGAGTCAAATCCTCCATTATATACAGTATAAATGTATGGAAGATACTGTCCCTGCAATATTTTGTATCAGTATGATCCTGATTTATAGAACGTTGTATATAACAATGGTTTATGTTCATACAGTGTTTATAAAATATTGATATAACAGCATAACTGGAATGTAAAGCAGCTTGTATTTCAGTTTAAATTTTAAAAACGGGTGATGCCTCCTAGGACAACATTTAAATATGTTTTAACCATCCTTTTTTTTTTTTTTGTAAAACAAATAATTTGTAGAAACCAGCCTTTATTTTTTGTAGGCATAGTGCAACACTTTTACTGATCCTTAGAATTTTATGATAGACTAGTTGAACAGCCCGTTACACGGGCCACAGTGCCACTGCCACCCGGTCGCGGGGCAGTCACGCGCAGTAGAGACTGACCACGCCACGGCTGATACAGAGCTGGACGCTCCTCCGGAGTGCCCAGCTCTGTATCAGCCGCGGCGCGGGCAGTCTCTACTGCGCATGACTGCAGCACACGCAGCAGTGTCTACTGCGCATGTCGCGGCGTTACACACGATTTAGCAAATTATTATATAGGATTTGGTACCCGGTCAAAATTACTTCTACCTCTGCTATGGATTGATTAAAGCGGACACAATATGTTTTGGGTATTTCTAATAATTCTTAGAGTTTTGTAGAGGTTAAAAAAAATAAACGATATGACACAAATCCTATCTCTTAAAGGGATAGTAATACTTTAATATTACTATTCCCCATATTGTAGCTATGGTAAAAAGAATTGAATTTGCCCCCAGGTTCATCTCTCAATCCTTTATGGTTAGAGAGATAACCGAACGCAAAGTTCCCCCCCTCCCTCCCCCTTCCGTGAAGTCAGCGTTGTACTGACTGCAGGGATATCCGGTTTTATTTTCATTAGGAGGCTCTGCAGCTGAGCCGAGATCGCGTTAGTAAAAAATAATTATTTCACTGAAACGGTCTTCTACGTGTGATTGGTTTGCAAGCACACGTAGAAGACCGTTTTAGTTAAATAATTTTTTTTACTCGATCGCGGCTCTGCTGCAGAGCCGCCTGACGAAAAATAAAACCGGATATCCCTGCAGTCAGTACAACGCTGACTTCACGGAAGGGGGAGGGAGGGGGGAACTTTCAGTTCGGTTATCTCTCTAACCATAAAGGTCTGAGAGGTGAGCCTGGGAGCAATTTAATTGTTTTTAAAGAGCTACTCTATGGGGATTAGTAATATTAAAGTATTACTATCCGTTTAAGAGATATCCTCCACTTAAGTTCCCCTTCTCCTGATGTCAGCTGTAAAGCTGATAGAAGGAGATCCGAGATCCGTGTCGGCTGACACGAGTAAGCTCTTCAGCAGAGCTGCAATGCGCAATTTGAAAATAAATTGTTCTTTGGAATGATCTAAAAAGTGTGATTGCAATCCAGGCACACTCTGTAGACCGTTCCAAAGAAGTATTTATTTTTAAATTGCGCTATTGCGGCTCAGCTGAAGAGCCACCTGTCGGTCCACAGAGCAGGAACTGATGTCAGGAAAGGGGAGGGAGGGGGGACTTTAGGGGAGGATATCTCTCAAACCGTAGCGATTTGAGAGAGAGAGTGTTGTAACGTTTATTTTTTTAACCTCTACAAAACTCTAAATATTTTTTATGGGACAATACTGTCCCTTTAAATTGATAGAGAAAGAGAAAGAAAGAAAGAAAGAAAGAAAGAAAGAAAGAAAGAAAGAAAGAAAGAAAGAAAGAAAGAAAACCTTTTCTAAGTAAAACAAGAGTACAACTTCCACTTACGAGACACTTCATTCAAATGTTATTTCAGAACCAAAAAATATTTTTTTTCTTTCCTGTCTTTGGGGATTTTCTGCCCCCAAATGTAATTCTCCTAGAAAAGACTATAGGAATAGCACTATCTAGTGGTGACTTATTATATGCTGTTTTTATTTTAAAAAAAAGTTTGAACTGTAGTCATTTTTGAATGAAGCATTTACCAGCAGTGGTCGTACCCTTATTCTACTCATGGAACAGATTTCACATTCAGAGAAAAGGTGGAGCAATTATGGAAGCAACCAAATGCACCAGGGAACAAATATCATTTTTGATTGTTCTAAAGGAGACTTTTAACCTCTTAAAATGCTAGCAAGGTCTCCAAGGCCTTCCGCTGCAATGTGTTGAAGACCACTCTAGCAATCAAGGGGTTAAATGTCAATCTGAAATCAATGTTTACATTGAGAATTTGTATTTGTCCCCTATCGTGGCTCTGGTGTGCTCTTAAATTGTACTACTTTGGCTTAAAGGAGCAGTAAATGTTCACTGTGAAAACATATATGTATATATTTTCCTCCTGAGTAATTAAGGGTACACCTTCTACTTGGAGATGTTTCACTAAAATTATTAAAGCTCAAACTTATTTTTTTATTATTTTTTTTTTGTAATCAAAAGCTCTGGCTGATGTCCAAAATACTTTTTTTTTTATAATGCACTCTATGAGTGAGCTTGAGTCATTGACTGTGGCTCCTTCATCGAGAGTGAAAGGGACAGCACCACCTGGTGACTAGAATCTGCAATTGCAGTCTAGGTGCAAGCAATATGAGTACCTTAGCATTACTCAGCAGAAAAAGTTCTTTAACATATATTCTTCATGAAAAAGTCTATTTCTCCTTTAAGAACCAGAGGGGCATGCAGAGTATTGCTTCACAATGCGTTGCATGCCCCTCTGGGCCTTAAAGGGATAGTAATGTTTCATAATAAAAGCAGCTCTAATTAATCATCATAGTATTTGGACTTTGGTGAGTGTTATTTCAATTCTGTCAGAGTTGTAGTACAAGAGTAATTCAGTGACAAAGTATCCCCCTCCCGTCCCTTTTACTGATGTAACACTGCTCACCTCAGAGCAGCGGGGAGTGTCCAGGTAGATTGCAGAGAGGGACAATCTTCAATTAAGATAAGGGAAAAACCTGTCAAGGGGGGCAGGGCTTTCATTGTTCTAATAGGAAGAAGATTGTCCCCTGCTGTTATCTGTCTGGTCTATGGACTGGATTCCACATCTGAGGAGTGGGGGCTTACACTAGGTAAAAGGGGTGGGAGGGGGGAAACTTTATCATTCAATTACTCTTGAACTACAACGCTCACAGTAATGGAATAACACTCTCTATGGTTCAATTGCTATGAAGATTAATTGGAGCTGCTGTTTTTGTGAAACATTACTATCGCTTTAAAATTTTAATGAATATGTCTCTCTCTTGACTCATGCCTCATCCTGTCTAGAAACAAATGATGAGCCTAGTGTGTAACCCATCTCATACACCAGCGGTCTTTTTCTTTTTTCCATCATTGGTCTTTGTTGTGAAGACAAAGAAATATAAAAAAGATGAACCCTGCTCCTTCTCCACCTCCTTTCCTCTGCCCCGCTCCTCCTTCCCCTGGTTGATGTCTTTAGACACAGGAGATGTGGAGCAGAAAAGCAGTCAACCTCCGCTGAAAGGAACTGCCGGGAAAAAACAGGACGACACAAGAAGCAGAGGGAGCTTAAAAAAGCCACAGTAACATTAACCATGAGACTGCTGGTTAATGTGAGTATGAATCTGCGGACTGGAGGTGACCAGTGGTCTGAACAGTGTCAGTCATATTAGCAACGTCATGATTTGTACAAGGAGTGCTGTGATGAACTGGGTCATTCTAGAGCAAATCAATTGTGTCATAGAGGAGAAAAAATTATATTCCAGATTGCCAGTAATTTAAACCTTTGAGTGCCAGAGGGGTGCGCAAAGCATTGCTTTGCAATGCGTTGCACACCCCTCTGGCACTCAAAGGATTAAAGAACATTAATGAGCAACTCTCATCAGATTGTTTCTCTTTTGGCAGTCCTGCCATTTTATCTGGGGCTGTATTGTGAGTAACAGAACACCAAGGCATCAGAATGGGATTCAGAAAAGCAGGGGAAGGCTGGTCTGGGGGGCAGTTGCCCCCTGGGCTCCCTATATGTCTTGGCCCGTAAGACTTTTAACCCCATGAATGCAACACATTGTGTGTATTCAAAGGGTTAAAGTGATAGTAATACTTCAAAAAAATGTTATTTTATATTGTAGCCATTAAAAAAATCATTAAGAATGATACAAGTCTTATCTCTCAAACCTTTATGGTTTGAGAGATATTCACAAGCAATGTTTCCCCTCACTGACTGAAATGGTCAAGTCTGCCATCTAGCTGTCAGATTTGGAATCCAGTCCACAGATCAGCTGGCGGCTCTTCAGCAGAGCCGAGATTGCAAGATATAAAAATAACTACTTAATTGGAATGATCTACAAAGTGTGCTTTCAAGCCAGGCACACTTTGTATACCATTTCAATGAAGTAGTTCTTCTCGCAATCTCGGCTCTGCTGAAGAGCCGCGGCCAGTCTGCGGACCGGATTCCAAATCTGACAGCTAGAGCAGTGACGTCAGTGAGGGGGAAACTTTGCTTGTGAATATCTCTCAAACCATAAAGGTTTGAGAGATAAGACTGATTTCGGTCTTAATGATTTTTTAATGGTTACAATATAAAATGCAATATTTTGAAGTATTACTATCACTTTAATAGCCCCATTTTTATAAGTGGGAATTTTGGGAATTTTGATTACCCCACCTACAATGCAGTTGGTTTGCTCCATTGTCTTTTCTTTGGACACGTGGCTTCTTTCTTTTATTTTAGACATAAGTTTTTTTATGTAACGTATGTATGCGTGGTTTTATTGTTCTTTGTAAAAAAAAAAAAAGTATATATTATTATTTTTAAAAGCTACCAAATTGTGAATAAGAAGTGGGCTGTGGGCTCAGGCAATGATACTTGAGTTAACCCATTGCGTACCCCTCTGGCACTCAAAGGGTTAAAGCAGACTGAGCAAAAATGTAACCTGTTGTACTTCAGTTGAATGTTCTCCATGCTAAACACTTTTTTAATATTGAAATTGAAGAGATAGTAATGTGTGTATATGAAGTTAAAGCGTAATTTTCATCACATTAATATTGAGCCCCAAAACGGACTTGTAGTTTCAAGTATAACTGCGGCATTAGTGAGAAATATAACTTTTTAGGCAGACAGGCAGCGGCTGGGATCTTGCAGTAGGCGCTTTTTGCACCTGCGCTGTCAGCCCCTTCCTGTGCTTTAAGGCACAAAGGCATTCAACTCACCAGTCATGGAGGAGAAGGGGGCGGACAGCGCAGGTGCAGAGAGCGCCTACTGCAAGATCCCAGCGGCTGCCTGTCTGCCTAAAAAAGTTATATTTCTCACTAATGCCGCAGATGCCGGCTCTGCAAGATGTCTGCGCTGCAATTATACTTGAAAATACAAGTATGTCTATACATATCGCTATTGTACTTATATTTTGGGGCTCAGTATTAATGTGATGAAAGTTCCGCTTTAATGTTGATGAATTATATGTTTTTATAACGAACAGTACCTTTCTAAGTGTCCATCACGTTGTATTCTTCTTTTTATTTTATTTTAAAGTGTCCCCTTTCATGACCCTTTTCCTACGTCACGCGATCTGTCCTGTCAGATCTGAGGGGACTGCATGTCTATCATTATAAGGAAAACCCTGCCCCCATTGATGAAGAGGACAGGTTTTTCCTTATGCTGACACAATATTGTCCTTCGTTGTGATCCGTCCAGACCAGCTGTCAGATCTCAGTGAATGCTGAATGACGTGATGGAGAGGTAGGATGACCACACGACCCGGAATGCCTGGGACTGTCCCTAATTGGGGGTCTGTGTCCCGCGTCCCGGGTCACCCCTCACCGGGACAACAAAGAGTCCCGGAATGGAGCAACACGCACCAGTCCAGCCAGCCAATGAAATGTATTTGCTGTATGGTCCTCATTGGCTGGCTGAGCCAGCCAATGAGGACCAGATAGCAAATACATTTCATTGGCTGGCTAGACTGGTGCATGCGAGATAGCTGGGATGGATCAGGTATGCTGGAGCTGCAAGTGAGGCCCGCGGCTGAGGCTCCCGCTGGCGCTCACCATCTTTCTGAGGCTGTTCCCACTGGGAACTCTTACTATGTCAGCCTCAGAAAGATGGTCAGCGCAGGCGGGAGCCTCAGCCGTGGGACTAGGGTGACCACATGTCCCGGAATACCAGAATGGAAATGTGGTCACCCTATGGAAACTTGAATTTCAAGAACAATAGAAGGGTACAGGCAGTATGAAGGATACTATGCATTATATAAAAGTACAGTAAAGAATCCCATGTATGTTTATATAATGACATTACTATCGCTTTACAGAGACAGTAATGTTTACATATTAATGAAAGCTAGATTCTTCAATATACTTTTTTATATAACGAAACGTGTCTTTCTAACTGTTGTCTTCATTTTATTTAAATTGTGTCCCCCCTCCCACCTCTTTTCCATACGTAACTCTGCCTCCCCTCAGATCACAATAAGGGACAATCTTCTGTCTATCAGTATAAGGAAAACCCCGCCCCCATTCAGGGACGTGCACAGACATTTTGAGGGGCAGGGGCTCAAATGAAAAAAGGGTGCTTCTCATAATGATTTATTCAAAATATATATTTTAAAAAAAGAAAAGAATGTTAACTATATTAACACAACTCTGACAGACTGGGATAAGATTAAATCGGACGGATTATTTTTTTTTTTTAAAGGGCACGAGGGCACTTTGGACAAAAAGGGCAGGTGCTCAAGCCCCCCTTGGTGTCTGTGTGTGCACGTGCCTGCCCCCATTGATGAAGAGGACAGGCTTTTTCCTTATGCTGACACAAGATTGTCCCTCATCGCGATCCGTCCGACTGGCTTTCTGCTCTGAGAAGACTCTGCGTGACATAGGGTAAAGTGGCTGGAGGGGGAAACTTTAAAATAACACAAAGAGTTATGGACACTTCGTTATAACAAAGTATAATGAATAATCAACATTAACTTCATATGCACACATTACTCTCTTTAACAAAATTGAAATCAGTAGGCCAACTTGGACTGAAGAGTATTTATTAAAGTCTTAAGACATACAGTATATAATGCCCATTCCACTTGGATCTGACCAGTAGACCTGCAGAAAGGGGGGCAAAGCAATAATATGCCCCCCAGGCCAGCCCACCCAGCCCTTATGTTTAGCCTGGAGGTGGGAAGTGGGGGGGGGGCACCCCACCTACAGATGCCCATGCCAGAGACTTCGTGGACAGAGGCTGATTCTCAGGGCTCAGTGACTTCCGTTGTAACTCTGCCCACTTCACTGCCAGTTTGGGCACTCTCTACCCACTTAGGGGAAAACCCCACCTGGGGCAGAGTCTAATTCCCCGGGTGTGGGCAGTTTCTTAAGAAACTCTGCCCATTGGTGCTCCTTCCCTGTCAGTTCCACCCACTCCCCATCCACTTGTCCTTCCCCAGACTATTGCCTATATTTTTAACATGTTTCTGAAGCCCCTCCCCCAGCCATGATTAAGCCCCCCACCTTATGACATAGATTGTGTCATGTGGCTCCCTCCCGCCGGGGAGGCCAGAAGAAAAAGCTCCCTGGTACGGTGATAATAGGCACTGCACTTTTGGAGGACAAGCAGCTATATTGGTTTGTTGTGCTCTCAGGGACAGCGTCTCACTTATCTGATCATCGAATTAAATTGATTCTTTGCTGAAAATCTGGGACCTCTGGAAACTCAAAATATGGCCCTGTAAATGCTCATGAATTAACCCTTTGGTTGCCAGAGAGGTGTGCCACGCATTGCTGCCACTCAAAGTGTAAAAATACATCTAGCCCGAAATCTCATAGGTCAAAATTTAATGACAACACATTTTTAATGCAAAGTTGTGAACTGTCTTTTTTTCCTGAGTTTGAGTTAACCCTTTGAGTGCCAGAGGGCTATGGAACGCAGCACTCAAAGGGTTAAAATGTACCTTTACGCTTCAAGTGCCAGAGGAACAAGCAAAGCATTGCTCCACAATGTATTGCTCAAACCGCTGGCATTCAGATATATAGTAGCTGTCAATGACTTTTTATAGTATTTTATGTACTGAGGGTGACACTCTAAATCTGAGGTAGCCAACCGTAGTCCTCATGAGATATATTTTCAGGATATATCTGTATAACCCCCTTTGTGACCAGAGCTTTTTTTTTTTTTTTCAGTAGAGGACCAGGGCAATTTTTGCCTTTTTAGTATGTCGTTGTTGAACCTGATTTCCCCTCTAATTCATTTAGCATACCCACACTATTTATATGCTGTTTTTCTTATCACCTCTATATAAGCTAGGCTAAATAGTTAGGTTATATAGCTAATCTGCCTAAAAGTGTGTTAATTTTTTTTTAAGCTTTATTTTGTCTAAATTTAAGTTATAAAGTCTTCCCTGCAGCTACTTCCGGACAGTCTCTGGTTACCAGCTCTGTAACCGCAGTCCGTCACTCTGCCTCTGCTCACCTCCCTCTATCCAGCCTCCTGTGATGATGGAGGCTTCTGTCTGTAAGCTGGAGCGGTCTCGTTGGCTAGCTATCGATCTCTGCCAATGAGAGAGCTCCAGCTTAAAGACAGAGGCCTCCGTCATTGGAGGAGGCTGGATGGAGGGAGGGGAGTAGAGGCAGAGTGACGGACTGTGGTTACAGAGCAGTTAACCGCAGTCTATCCGGAAGTAGCTGCAGGGAAGACTTTATAACTTAAATTTAGACAAAATAAAGCTTTAAAAAAAAAATAAAAAATTAACACACTTTTAGTCAGATTATCTATATAACCTAACTATTTAGGTTAGGTTATATAGAGGTGATACATCCCTTTTAAGGATAAGTAGGGCTTTCTTTTGATGCCACATTTATATGTATAACCCACCAATTTGTTTAATTATAATATAAAAATTTTTTTAAAAAGCACAACATTTTTTATAGGTTTTCCTGTGATGATTTGTGCTTAATTAGTTCATCTTTTAACAGTGACAGGATAAAAAGTATGATCGTTCGTTCATACCGTCAAAGTGTTCCTTTTTTAGGTGTGACTGTCCCTCTGAGACAAAAATCACTCTGTCCCTGTTTCCTACCCTGGTGTCCCTGTGTTTAGGAGATCAGACAGTGTGGTGTGTATATAAGTGTATCACCCTGGTGTCCCTGTGTTTAGGAGATCAGACTGTGTGGTGTGTATATAAGTGTATCACCCTGGTGTCCCTGTGTTTAGGAGATCAGACTGTGTGGTGTGTATATAAGTGTATCACCCTGGTGTCCCTGTGTTTAGGAAATCAGACTGTGTGGTGTGTATATAAGTGTATCACCCTGGTGTTCCTGTGTTTAGGAGATCAGACTGTGTGGTGTGTATATAAGTGTATCACCTTGGTGTCCCTGTGTTTAGGAGATCAGACTGTGTGGTGTGTATAGATGTGTACACCCTGGTGTCCCTATGTTTAGGAGATCAGACTGTGTGGTGTGTATATAAGTGTATCACCCTGGTGTCCCTGTGTTTAGGAGATCAGACTGTGTGGTGTGTATATAAGTGTATCACCCTGGTGTTCCTGTGTTTAGGAGATCAGACTGTGCGGTGTGTATATAAGTGTATCACCCTGGTGTCCCTTTGTATAGGAGATCACACTGTGTGGTGTGTGTATAAGTGTATCACCCTGGTGTCCCTGTGTTTAGGAGATCAGACTGTGTGGTGTGTATATAAGTGTATCACCCTGGTGTCCCTGTGTTTAGGAGATCAAACTGTGTGGTGTGTATATAAGTGTATCACTCTGGTGTCCCTGTGTTTAGGAGATCAGAATGTGTAGTGTGTATATAAGTGTAGCACCCTGGTGTCCCTGTGTTTAGGAGATCAGACTGTGTGGTGTGTATATAAGTGTATCACCCTGGTGTCCTGTGTTTAGGAGATCAGACTGTGTGATGTGTATATAAGTGTATCACCCTGGTGTCCCTGTGTTTAGGAGATCAGACTGTGTGGTGTGTATATAAGTGTATCACATTGCTCCACAGCAATAAAACTCACATTAATGTTTGTTAATCACATTAATGTTTGTTAAAAGTCAGACTGTGTGTTTATACATTAGTCTGTGTAAATAAAATACTTTTATCTTGCCTTAAATTATTCAGTTACACAAAGAAGTGTCAGTAGGTTATCAAGTAACCAAACCCACCAGTCCTGCCCCAGCACCACAACATAAGTGAAAAGTACCCCCTCTTTGGCCATTTTACATGGCCCTCCTCCTGTTCCTCTGTTCCTCATGAGCACAGTAAGAAGGACAGGGGCAGAAACAGTGACAGACGGAATGTTTACTATACACAATCTCAGTGAGGAAGAGAGAGGCAGAGAACAGTGACAGATGGAATGTTTACTATACATGATCATAGTGAGGAGGAGAGGGGCAGCGAACAGTGACAGACAGAATGTTTACTATACATGATCACAGTGAGAAGGAGAGAGGAAGAGAACAGTGACAGACAGAATGTTTACTATACATGATCATAGTGAGGAGGAGAGGGGCAGAGAACAGTGACAGATGGAATGTTTACTATATATGATCACAGTGAGGAGGAGAGGGGCAGAGAACAGTGACAGACAGAATGTTTACTATACATGATCACAGTGAGGAGGAGAGAGGAAGAGAACAGTGACAGATGGAAGGTTTACATACATTGCCTTTGTCATGTGGCTTCACTGGCGCTGTATCTGTGATCACATGTGCAGAGCCACTGGGGAAAGGCTGAAACTGACTGCTCTGGTCAGTTGCATCCTTCCTGTAATGATCACAGCATGCCCTGAGATGTGCTATTTCAATACTGTCGGATTTGTAATTCAAGAGTAATTGAATGATAAAGTATCTCCCTCCTGCCCTTTTTACCTAGTGTAAGCCACCTCCCCTCAGATATGGAATCTGGTCCTGGGACCAGACAGGTCACAGCAAGGGACACTCTTCTTACTGTGAACATTAGGAAAACCCTGCCCCCCTTGACAGGTTTTTCCTTATGATTACTGAACATTGTCCCTCTCTGAGATCCATCCGGACAGTCTTGCTGCTCTGAGATGAGCAGTGTTACATCAGTAAAAGGGGCAGGAGGGGGATACTTTATCATTCTATTACTCTTGAACTACAACTCTGACAGTATTGAAATAACATTCTCCATGGCCCAAATACTATGAAGATTAATTGGAGCTGTGTTTACTGTGAAACATTAATATCCCTTTAAAGGAGAAGTAACAGCTCCTAATACTAAAATAAAAAAAAGCTACCTTACTATTGCCAGGAAAGCCTAATTGTTCCCATGAAATTTGCCTTTGTACGTTTGATCAAGAAATAATTGGATTTTATACTTATCGATAAATCCTTTTCTCTTGGTCCATTGAGGGATGCAGGGACCATGGGGTTAAGCAGATAACATCATCTTCTTTCATTCATGGTTGTCACATCCATGGAGGCGGACATTACAGTTGCTGGCAGTTTTTTATCTGAAGCAAGCGGTCAGAGTGCGTGAGTCTACCTAATCCTCTAAGGACCAGAAGCGTGTGAAATGATTTGAGAAGCAATGTGTTACACACCCCTCTGTTCCTTAAAGGGTTAAGATTACCATGTGCAATGGGCGGAGTTAACGTCCTCTGGTTCTGCCAATAACTCTCATGTCCGCCTCTGTTGACATGACATCCAGGACTGATTGAACAAAGGCACAATGGCTAAATTCAGAAGAGACATTGGGATTTTCTACCAATAGAAAGGTAAATAGGGGGTTTCATTGTCACACAGCTACCAGATGAGCAGGTCTACCAAGTGGTTGAATACTTTGGCCACTTGCAGAACCTCGCCCCCTGTTGTACATAATGATCTTCTACATGTGCTTGGTTTGCAAGCACATGTAGAAGACCGTTTCAGTGAAATAATTATTTTTCACTAACCCGATCATGGCTCTGCTGCAGAGCCGCCTGATGAAAATAAGACAGGATATCCCTGCAGTCAGTACAATGCTGACTACAGGAAGGGAGGGGGGAACTTTGCGTTCGGTTATCTCTCAAACCATAATGGTTTGAGAGATGAACCTGGGGGCAATTCAATTCTTTTTCAAATAGCTACAATATGGGGAATAGTAATATTAAAGTATTACTATCTGTTTAAGGACAGCCTTATGCCTATCCCATGCATTCTTAAATTCTGTCACTCTGTTAACCTCTACCTCTGCTGGTAGGCTATTCCACTTATCTACTATATTCTCAGTGAAGTAAAACTTTCTTAAGTTACATGTAAAAGTGTCCCTCTAGTTTTAGACTATGGCCTCTTGTCCTAACATTTTTACTCCTTTGAAATATACTTCCTTCCTGCACTTTGTTGACTCCCTTCATGTATTTGAATGTTTCTATCATATCCCCTCTCTCTCTTCTCTCCTCCAAGATATACACGATCAGATGTGATCAGATCCATCTACCTAAAAGAAATACTAATTTCAGGCTCACTCTCTAGACAACTTGTACTTTTTTTTTTCTTTTTTTTTTAAACCAAACACATAAAAGGAAAAAAATTCAAAAACAACAACATAGAATTACCTCTATACACCAAGCAACATTCATTAGATCAGTTCCACCTCTGCTCAGAATATGTTGAACAATTTTATACGTTAACTATGTGGATTCCATTTAGGACATGATTTATTATGTTATGTGATTGGATGACAGCTGCCATTGACAGGAATGTCTTAGTTAGGCCTGGTGCACTTAGAACATTTAATTACTGAATCAGGATTTTATTTGTGTCCTTTCTTTTTTTTTTTGTATTGTTTGCTTTTGGTTTTTTTTTTAATCTGTTGACTGTGCTATTTCCTTGTTATGGTTTGTCTAGATCGCTCAATAAAAGGATAGTCTGCTACACATTGTACAGCAAGATGTATTATCAACATCTTACCAAAAAGTATAGTACATTGTGACTAGGTACAATTAAAAGATCAATAAAGTTTTTTTATGAAAAAACAAACAAACATATATTATAAAACAGGGGTGTCCAAGTTCGATCACCACAGACCAACAGCAGGCCAGAATTGAAGGATTTCCCTGATTAAATGAATCAGTGGCTCTTTCATTTTAATTGACCCATCTGTACTCAAACAATGAAATCCTTAAAACATGGACTGTTGGCAGCTATTCAGGACTGAACTTGGACACCCTTGTTGTAAGGCTTTTCATATTGAGTAAAACTAATTACTTCCACTGCCGGTGGGATAATTCATTGAAACCTTATTACAGTTCAAACAGTCACCAAGTCATGGGGCTCTTAAAGGGACACTATGTCCAATAATAACTATGTTGTTATGTAGATTAAAAAAAAAAAAATCATGTGGCACAAATCCCATCTCATCTAAAGTTACCCCCTCCCTCCCCTTCTCCTGATGTCAGCACTCTAGCTGACAGCAGACGATCCCGGTCCTGGGACCAGCAGTTGACTCTTCAGCAGAGCCAAAATCTCTTTATTTAAAAATAATTACTTCATTGGAATGGTCTACAATGTGTGCCTGGTTTGCAAGCACACTTTGTAGACCGTTCCAATTAAGTATTTCATTTTAGATATTTCTGCTCTGCTGAAGAGCCTCCTCGAGTCGGCCGAAGGGGAACTTTAGATGCGAATATCTCTCAAACCATAAAGGTTTGAGAGATGGGATTTGCGCCACATAATTTATTTTTTTTTAAATCTACAAAATAACATAAAGTTATTATTGGACATTAGTGTCCCTTTAACTATCAAATTCTGTGCTCTCCACTCCCATAGAAATTCAGAACACCATGTGAAGCTGTTGCAAACAGTTTAAAGTGTTAGTAATATCTGAAAAAAACTTTTTTGCATTTAGAAGAGCTTAAAAAGCTGATCTAAATGCAAAAAAAATGTATCTCTCAAACCGCTATGGTTTATGAAATACGGGCATTTAAAGTTTGATTTCTCCTACTGATAGCTGTAAAGCTGTCAGCAGGAGATCCGTGTCGGTTGACACGCTGGCCGTTACTTACACGGAATCCCTTCATTGGAATGGTCTATAACGTGTGCCTAGTGTTCAGGCCTAGTGTTCAGACACACGTTTTAGACCATTCCAATGAAGGGATTCCGTGTAAGTAACGAGATCTCGGCACTTCTCAAGCACCAGCGTGTCGACCGACACGGATCTCCTGTCAGTAGGAGAAATCAAACTTTAAATGCCCGTATCTCTTAAACCATAGCGGTTTGAGAGATACGGTTTTTTGCATTTAGATCAGCTTTTTAAGCTCTTCTAAATGCAAAAAAAAGTTTTTTTCAGACATTACTAACACTTTAATAATAAAAACAAATTCCACGGTTAAAGTTTACCATTCCCTTAAATATTGCATGTGATGTTAATCGTGTCTTTTTCTCCCCCAATCTCACCAGCCTCCTCCCAGAATCCATAAAGCTCGGTTCAGAAAGAAAATGACCACTGTGGAAACCGCGTGAGTGCAGCCAGTATCAAGAAACACAGAATGTCTCTTCACTGCCTTAAAAAGAGCAATCAATATCACACAACACGGGTGGCGCCAGAGCCCAGGAAATCACGCCACACTGTTCACAGCATCTTCCAATTACAACTTTCCTGATGTAAATACTCACCTTCTACTACGTATCTCCACTTAAATAGACTACAGGAAAATGCTAATTACATTATGATTGAAATGGGCCCTGTTTGGAAGCGCTGGGTAAATACTACAATTCCTCTGCACTGATTTTCTGACACTGGAAATGGAAGCTGTTATTGAGCTGGTCAGTAGCATTGACCTGTAAAGTCATTGTTATGGATTAGCTCACAGGCAGAAAACTGAGCGAGCAGTTCTGTTGGGCACTGGCTCGCCAATGAAGTGTTTTATCGTTTCACAAGTCTTTATGCTTCTTAATCTGGAGATTTGATTTGCATTGACATTGAAAAGGGATAAAGAAAGATTCCCCAAAGCCATGTTTCCAATGAATAGATTTTTTTTTCTTTGCTTTTCGGTGTGTCTGTAACTGTATCAATGTTTATATTGTAATGGATATGTACATATTTTATAAATCATAAAATATGTCCATTCCTCTCTATACCTCAGCAACAGCCATTATCTCCCATGTCCTGATACCATACAAATATCTACACATACATATAGCTACTGGCATCCTGCTACAGAATCAACATGAAACAATATTGTAATGGAAAAAGTAGGACTGTTTTAGAGCGACGGCATGTAACCAATTCAGTGATTCATTTACATATCAGGTGCCTTTAGACAAAGCACCTTATGAGACCACACATGATCCCACACCCCCACTGTTGTTTGGCACGGAACATACATATAACCTGTAACACTTATAGGGGCAGTATTTTTTTTTTATGAAAACGTGTATGTTATACAGCTTTTCCTGCTGAGAAAAACAAGGACACTTTCACGGCTGCCAGTTGTCTTATTTTATAACAGGTCGAATAATCAGGAAGTGAATTTACTGTGTGTTTACTTCCTGAAAGTTCTAACTGACAGGAAGTAACTCAGCAGTTTCTATCACATTCTGTGGAGAACTGTATGTCACTGACTTTCTTCTCCAATAGAATGTAACAGAATAACTAATTGGAATTTGACACAAGAGGGCACTGCTAATGTAAAAAAAAATGCGGTTTAACCTGTAATAACTGTGGAAATATGCATCTTTCAGCAGTGGGAGTACTCTTATTTTACTCAATAAGAAATGTCCTACAATATATATAAGTTCATAAAAAAAGTTTACAGCTCCTTTAACCCCTTGAGTGACAGAGGGGTATGGAACGCATTGGTATGCAATGCATTGCATACCTCTCTGGTACTCAAAGGGTTAAAAAAATGAACACCTTGGATACAAGGGCGATCTCCAAAGCTCTTATACCAATAAGAACTGGAGTTATACTGGGGTAAACCAACTTCACTATAGGGGAAAAAATTCCTATTGAATTCAATTGGGCCTTTAACTTTGAGGGCTGGATTTTATTGCAGGTGCTAAATGTTAACGCCTGTTTTATCAAACATTTCCTATTGAAGTCTATGGGGAAACCTGGAGAAAAAAGCAGAGATAACCTTAGCATCTGCAATAGAATCTAGCCCAGAGGTTCTCAACCTGTGCCCTCAGTGGCCACTAACAGGCCAGGACTTAGGAATTTCCCTGCTAGAACACAGGTGTGTTGATCAGAAACTCAGTCATATTGATTTACTCACCTGTGCTCTTAAAAGGAATTTCTCAAATCCTGGCCTGTTAGTAGCCACTGAGGGCATGGGTTGAGAATCTCTGATCTAGCCTGTTGACTGCTAGAGAGGTCTACAGTGCATTCTGTTAAGAGTCTGTCAAGAGTTTAAAAGCCCCATTTATTTATCCCCTGTGGTGAATTTGGTTTGGCCCAGAATCCTCCATCTTGTCTCAGTACATCAGCTTCAGTGTGTTAGGGCTTTTGCTTCTGAAACTTCATGGCTGAAAGTAGCTGTTTTAGTAAGCGTTCCAGGTTCTGGTCTGTTAATATTTGTATATAAATTTAAGTTATTTGTATTTATGATGATCAGGCTTAACCCCTTGATTGTTATAGACATCTCCAATGTATCGCTTTGGAGACGTCTCTAACGTCCAGGGAGTTAAAAAAAAACATGTCTGTCCCTTCTACATATCTACTTAAATCAAGTGTATCCACAAAAATGACCTTGTGTTGAATAGGATATTCAGTTCATGATGAACAATACATTTTATCTACATTGTATCAGTCTGTGTAGTTTTTTTTTTTTGTAACACATTGCAAGGCCGAGTTTATATCTCCGGTGCCATCAGCAAGGCACCACAGGTGACCTTAGCCATGCCCATAGCCCCGCCCTTCTCATAACCCCACCCCAGCCCCACCCACTGCTTGAAGGCACAGGAAATACAGAACTGTAGTATGGCTCTTTCAGAATACATACATATATTTCATTATTAATATTTTGAATTCACACTAAAAAAACAAATTTAACCTTTTGAGTGCCAGAGGGGTAAGCAGAGCATTGCTTTACAAACGGTTAATCTATTAATTTCAATCATGAAAATGTATTTAGTCGTGCTGAGAATTCCTCTTTTACATTGTACCAGAAAATTGATGCTTTTTTCCTTTAAAGCGGAACTACCACCCCGCCTAAACTTGCCCCTAAAGAATTACCCATCTGGCAACTAGCTGCTCAGTAGTGCTAATGGCCAGAATTATTACCGCGTTATTGAGAATTCCTACTGCTCCAGGGACTGACAGCCAGGAAACAGCGCAGACCTCTTTGCATAGTGATGTCTGTGCTCATGTGCTGTCAGTCCCAGCATGCTCCAAGAGGAGTTGCTAGGAGCCAAATGGTACCGGAAGGGACTGATAGTGCAGGGGCGCAGACATCACTATGCAAAGATGTCTGTGCTGTTTCCTGGCTGTCAGTCCAGGAGTAGTAGGAAATCTGTATAAGGAGGTAATCATTCTGACGACTAGCACTATTGAGCAGCTAGTCGTCAGATGGGTAATTCTTTAGGGGCAAGTTTAGGCGGGGTGGTAGTTACGCTTTAAGGAGCAATAATGTTTCATTAAGAAAAAAAATATATATTGCATGGCTTTTTCCTGCTGAGTAAAGAACACATATTCCCACTGCTGGGAGGTGAGTTATTCAAAAAGACATTACAGCTCAAACTGTAATAATGTCTAGATGGTACCACTACTTGTTATGGAGAGTTTAGTATAATGATCAAGTCCACCTATAGAGAGCAACAGAAGAAAAAATCCAGACTGAACAACAGAAGGTGCTGCTCCTAATAGTTTAACCTTTTGAGTGCCAGGGGGCTATGCAATGCGTTGCGTACCTCTCTGGCACTCAAAGGGTTAAAAAGTGTGAGTTTGTTTTTTTTAAATAATTTTTTAACTAATCAAATCCTAGGAGTGAAATCACCCTTTATTTTACCCCGACAATATTTTTTTTTAACCCCTTAACAACCGGATGATCGGCACGTCGTGGTCACTTAAGAACCACGGAGCATTTTTTTTTTTTTTTTTACATTCCGCTTCCGGACTCCCCGAACGTCGTGCAGCCGCGAGGGGAGCCCGGAATTCCATGACGGTCATAGTACGTCATGGGTCGTTGACTCAGATTGACCCATGACGTACTATGATTGTCAAGGGTCGTTAAGGGGTTAAATAAAACTTTACTGCTTGTAATTCATTTTGTACATATTGTAGGTACACATAACATCACTCCTGCAGGACTTACTAAGCAGTGAATCTTCCCATTCTCATTTTCATGGAATTCTGGGAATGCAATGGTGACATTGCTAGCTTTAGAGTCTTTGCTGGAGATGTTTTTTTGATCGGTTTCAGACATGAAGATGTTTATACATCTGTACTTTCTATGCCCTTTCGGAGTGAATTAGAGGAGTAAGCAACTTTTTATCACTAATATCTTATTTCACTCTGTTTATAAACATACATTCTTGAAAGTAGCCTGAAGCATCCTCGCAGTTTTCTGTCTGTATCACTGATAGAAGCCAAAAACAATCCAAAAAGTTTGAAATATTGATTGAGAACAAACAGGAGCATAAATGTCCTTGTTCTGTGTCTCCACTCAGAGCTATTATAGAGTAGTAATTTCCCTGTTCATATCAGACTACTTCCACCCTAAAGGATAGTTCCCATCTGAAATTACAGGAAAGTCTCCTCTGTACAAGATCACCAGTTAACACCAATCATATTAAAGCGGAACTACCACTCCTTGTAAACTTTGCCCCAAATAATTACCCAACTGGCGACTAGATGCTCAATAGTCCTAGTCGCCAGAAAAAAATTATTACAGCGTTATTGAGAATTCTATACTGCTCCCGGACTGACAGCCAGGAAACAGCGCAGACATCTTTCCATAGTGACGTCTGCGCACCTGTGCTGTCAGTCCCTTTTAGCACCAAACGGCTTCTAGTAATGCCTCCTAGAGCGGGCTGGGACTGACAGCGCAGGCACATAGACATCACTATCGAAAGAGACGTCTGCGCTGTTTCCTGGCTGTCAGTCCCGGGAGCAGTATAGAATTCTCAATAACGCAGTAATAATTCTGGCGACTACCACTATTGAGCAGCTAGTCACCAGATGGGTAATTATTTGGGGCAAAGTTTACAAGGGGTGGTAGTTCTGCTTTAAAAGCCAACCCCAGCCATGTGTCCTGGCCTTGTTGGTCCTTGACATTGAGGTGTAACTGGTTTCCCTAGACTACCCTTTTCCCTTAGAAAGGTACTATAAAATTTTTCAAAATCCAGCCAAAAAATATGAAATTCTTAATGAGAACAAACAATGGCCTCATGTAAATTATGCATAAAAAGAAAACGGAATAATTTTAGGACAAAGCAGTTGCGTCATAGGTGAGAAATAAAAATTCCCCCAAATTCTAACGCTATGTGTCGGATATCTCTCTGGCATTCAAAGGGTTAAATGGGGTTTTACCTCCTTCTTACCAGAGAGGTCTCCATGAAATCTCAAAACATCCACAGTACAGATATCTATTTTATACCCAAAACACAAATATTTATGAATTTCAACAATAAAAATGCGTTTAGTCATGTTTGAATTTCTGTCTTTCATGTTTTGCCAGAAAATAGATTTATTTTCCATTATGGAGCAATAATGTTTCATTATGAAACAAAATATGTATTGCTGAGTAAAGCAAGATTACGTCTGATGGTGGGAGAGGAGTTATTCAAAAGGTATTGAAGCTCAAACTGTCATGATGTCTGGTTAATACTATCACTTTCTATAGAGAGTTTAGTCTACTAATCAAGCTCTTCTATTAGAGAGCAATAGAAGAAAAACAATGCAGCCTGGACCTTTGTAGCATTCAAGGGGTTAGAAATCTCATTTAAATCAATTGAACATTTTATTTGATGGTGCAACTGGTTTGCTGCAGTTCTTATTACATCAGACTCACTGTGTGTGAAGTGTTGGAATATTGAAATAAATGAAGCTCTCCCACCAAAAAAATAAGACTTAACCCTTTGAGTGCCAGGTGGTAGGCAACGCATTACAATGCAATGCTTTACGTACCCCCTGGCAATCAAAGGGTTAATCTGACAAACTTGCACTCTGAAAAGCCAGATATTTACTTATTTTGACTCCTCAGTATTCTGTAGTACTATACAGGCAAGGCACTGGTGGGGATAGGTACCGGGACTGGCCTATTACTGTGATGCTGGTGGTATCCTTTTGAATGGTCGCACACAGAAGAGCGTGCGACCATTCAACTCTATGTGACGTGACAATTTCGAGCTGTCATGCGCTGCAAGATTGTCACATCGTGCTTTTTAGCCAGACGACCTGCTGAAAGAGTTGAATGATCGCACGCTGTTCTGCGTGCGACCATTCAAAAGTGAACCGATGCTGGTCACATATTGACCTTTGACCTCATTTTGACCATGACATATCAACCCATTTCACACAACCCCACCCTCAGCCTTCTTTTGACCTTGGCATACACATGAAATTGTCTGTTTTCTCCACATATAATAGTAATAGTAATAAGTACTTAATTTTGTGAATTTAGGAAAAACACTTTATTGACTTTTTACCTATAATAGAATAATGCTTTGTCACTTATTAATAATAGCATATGTTACTGGTAAGTAAGTAGTACAATAATCCTTATGCCTTTACCCCTTAGATGATAGAAAGGTATGCAGCGCGTTTCTCTGCAGTCCACTGGAGATCTGTCTATAATTCAGGGGTTAAACCTGTTGCTCTGTGTATTTATTATTTTACTGTGTATTTTGGTAATAATTACTGAAACCACTGTAAATGTGATAATGTTCTACAATGTAAAAAGGGAATATGTGAACACACGTTGTGATGTAGTTTTATTACTTTGTGTTATACACAAAATGCTGATTGTACATTGTTTAGTCATTTAGTGGCAAGATTATTTGAGGTAAAGAGTAGGCATCTATTGGCACTGCCACTGATATAGACTTCAGCTCCCATCTTCCTCATCCAGCCATTGTCTGTTGTTGTAGTCTCCAACAGATGGGCAGTCAAAGGTATTGTGAATGTATGTATGTGTATGTGTGTGTGTTTCTGGTTGTGTTTGAGTCTATATACACTACAGTTCAAAAGTTTGGTGTCACTTAGAAATGTCCTTGTTTTTCATCAAATGAGTTACAAAATGAATAGGAAATACAGTCAAGACGCTGACAAGGTTAGAAATAATGATTTTTAATTTAAATAATAATTGTGTCCTTCAAACTTTGCTTTCATCAAAGAATCCTCCATTTGCAGCAATTACAGCCTTGCAGACCTTTGGCATTCTAGTTGTCAGTTTCTTGAGGTAATGTGAAGAGAGTTCACCCCAAGCTTCCTGAAACACCTCCCGCAATTTGGATTGGCTTGATGGGCACTTCTTACGTACCGTACAGTCAAGCTGCACCCATAAGACGGTAGTGTATGTGTGTGTATATATATATATATATATATATATATATATATATATATATATATATATATTATATAACATAAAGTCCTAGAATGCATCACTCACTGTGTGTGTAATCGCACATGCGCAGTGGGGACTCGTAGAATGGGCTGATCCGGGGCAGGGAGCTCCGGAAGGCTGAGAGCCTGTCTGTGCTCCCGCCAGTTTGTCAACCAGCCGCCTCCGCTGCTGCCCCGGAGCCGGGAACACAGACAGTCTGTGAGCCATCTGGAGCTCCCCGCTCCGTATCAGCCTGTGTATACGGGCTTTGTAGCTAGTATATATATATATATATATATATATATATATATATATATATATATATATATATATATAAATACACACATTTGTGTGTGTTAATGTGTGTGAGTGTATGAAGTGGTTTGGGATTTTTTTTGCAAGGTATTATATTGTTTTGTCAATAAAATATTATTACGACTATGATCACTCCTGCACTTACAAATAAGCCCAGAAGAACTCCTTACTTCTGTGCTGTTCCTTTGGTCAGGACACACATACCTGTACACCAATTGGCTAAAACTTGCATATTCTGATAGTTGAAGTCTCTAAGTTCTATAACCTTGGCAGGAGACAAGCATGGCTTGCTAATCAGCACTACATCTGCCAGAATGCAGTGCTTGAAAATGTCATTAAAAATAATGCTTATAGGGATAGTAATACTTGAAAATAATTTTTTATCTATTGTAGCCCTTAAAAAAACATTAACAATGATATAAGTCTCATCTCCGAAACTTTTATGGTTTGGGAGATATTAGCAAGTAAAGTTTCCCCTGGAGTGAGGTCACTGCTCTAGCTGTCAGATTTGGAATCCGGTCCTGGGAATGGCAGCGGCTCTTATGAAGTGCCAGGATCACGATCTTTAAAAAGAATTTCGTCATTGGAATGGTCTACAAAGTGTGCTTGCAAGCCAGGCACACTTCGTAGACCATTCCAATTAAGTAGTTATTTTTAAAGATTGTGATCATGGAACTGCTAAAGTGCTGCCAGTTGATCTGTGGATGGATTCCAAATCTGTCCACTAGATGGCAGACTTGGCTAAAACAGACAGGAAAAGGGAACTTTAATTTACTTGCTAATATCTCCCAAACCTTTATGATAAGACTTATATCATTTTTAATGTTTTTTTAAGGGCTACAACATAAAATAAAATTATTTTCAAGTATTACTATCCCTTTATGCTGTTTTATAAAGTACAAACCCACAAGAAAAAGGCACTGTATGCTATAAAGGTACTATTGGAAGGTATGGAGGTTGCCTAAAGCTGTTTTAGATCATTCTCCAGCATTGTATATTAATTGATTACACTGCAGAATAAACAGGACCTTCTAAGGCACCAATATAGCAAGTCAAGATGGTACGTTAAGCCAGAAAATATATTCAAAACACACAAAATGGTTAACAGGTCATGAATCAACTGGAAATGTGTTGCTCTGGATACCTCTCTGGCACGTAAATTAATTAACCCTTTAAGTGCCTACGGTGCAGTTGGTTTGTTCCACAATTATTGCTCATCTGTTTTGTGAATAAGACTCTAAGGAGTTATTCTGGAGTGAACCAACTACACCACAGGCCACAAGTACAAATTCTAAAATTAAAATGCACTTGAGTAGAGTGTCTTAACCCCTTAAATGCCAGAGAGGTCTCCAAGCATTCAAGGAGTTAAACACCCAACTTAATTTAACAGAATTTTTTATTTATCCCCTATGGTACATTTGGTTTAATCCATAATAACTCTAGTTTTCATTTATAGATATGGGCCTAAGTACCAGCGGCTAAACGAACGTAACACTCAATACTGAAAAAAAGATGTATTGTGAAGTTTATCAGCTGAGTAAAACAAGGTCACTGCCACTGCATGGAGATATTTCGTTCAAAAATGACTGCAGTTCAGACTTGAATTTTGTTTTGCATGCAGCACCTACACAGCCTGAAATTTTATGGTGGCGCTGTTGCTACACCATCCTATGGACACCTCTGGTAAGTTGATAATAAACCTTCATACAATACAGTAGCAACAGCGCCACTGTAACATTTCAGGCCAAGTAGATAATGCACAGAAAAAAATCTAATTTAAGCTGCAATAACTTTTGATTAAAGCATCTGTTTGAAATGCTTGTTTTACTCTGCAGAATAAACCGTGCAGTGTATATTTCTCATTGTTACTCTTTCCTATCCCAGTTGTCTTATTCAGTAAATCTGTTTGTAATGACTTTGCTGCCAGAAGGAACTGGACTAGCCGAAATGTTTCAGAAGGATTTCAGATAAACCACAGTAAGCCCACCTTACGTTTGTACTCTACATAATATAGAGAAGCCAGAGTCACTATTTAACTAAATGCCTAATAAAATATTATTCAGTCCATTGACTGCTAGAGAGGCCTTGAATGCTTTGCCAAGCATCAGAAACCTCTGTGACATTAAACAGGTTAATCCACACAATATAAATGACACTTTGCTAGTGATGCCTTTGGTGTGTAAGTGTTTGTAGATAAATGTCTGGAAGGTATGTTCTTTCAGTTTTCTGATGTGAATTGTCTGTAGTTCACTTAACACAGTATTTGGATTTCTAGTAAATGTTCTTCACATTATATATATTGTACTGCATACACTCCAACCCTTTGAGTGCCAGAGGGGTATGCAGCGCACTGCAGAGCAATGCGTTGTGTACCTCGCTGGCACTCAAAGGGCTATATGGGGAAACCAAGCTGCAAAACAGAATTCATTAAAGGGGATCTATCACCCCTATACAAGCTGCTCTTAAATGATATGCTATATAGCGATTACTTAGAGTATTGCATTAATTTCATTTTTTAAAATGCTATTTGGGCGAAATAGAAGGAAAAAATATTGCCCTGACCCTAGTTCCTGGTAAAGCTCTGTACCCACAGTCTGTCACCCTGCCTCTGCTCCCTCTATATAGCCTCCTCCAATGACGGAGGCTTTCTGCCTGTAAGCTGGAGCGCTCTCATTGGGAGAGACCGATATCTATCCAATGAGATCACTCTAGCTTACAGACAGAAATCCTCTGTCATTGGAGGAGGCTGGATAGAGGGAGCAGAGGCGGAGTGACAGACTGTGGGTACAGAGCTTTATCAGGAACTAGGGTCAGGGCAATATTTTTTCCTTCTATTTCGCCCAAATAGCATTTTAAAAAACGAAATTAATGCAATACTCTAAATAATCGATAAATAACATATCTTTTAAGAACAACTTGTAGAGGGGTGATAGAGCCCCTTTAATTGGAAAGAAATACAATTTTTGTTTATTAACTGATGCATAATGTTTCCTGTACAATACAGTCTGCCATCTAAAATTAAGTCATCTGAAGCCAGGCTCAGTGTTGTTATAGTAAGAATTAATTGCAGGGATGATTTATTTGTGTAAAATGTGATATATCACATTAGATTTGGGAGGGAAGGGTGTATTCAAAGTATTATCCTTTTCTTATTTTGAACACGTGGGGGGGATGCACTAAGGTGCGATAAAAAGGTGATTAAGTGGTGACGACTTCTCCAGTCATTTCACTTATCCAATTTCTGTTTTTCTATGGAACTTATGCACTAAGATATTTTCCACTTGATAAGTCTCAGTGCATTGGTTCCATAGAATAACACAGGAACTGGAGCAGTGATATCACTGGAGAAGCTGGGGAAAATTCACCAAGGTGTGATAAAGAGGTGATAACGCAGAGATAACTTCTCCAGTGATGCCACTTCTCCAATTCCTATGTTATTCATAGAGCCTATGCACTAAAAAGATGGAGAAATCTTAGTGCATTAGCTCCATAAAATAATATAGGAAGTGGAGAAGTGATATCACTGGAGAAGTCATCACCACTTTATCATGTTTTTGTCACGTCTTAGTGCCTAAAGCCTCTTATCTCTTCACTTAGTGCATTTCCCCCGGAGACATTTTTAATGCATTACAAAACCACCCATAGGATTCAGGGTACTCTATTTTCCAGTTATGGAGAACCATAACCAGGCACCACAAGTTATTCAAAGACAGCAAAAGGAAATTCATTGTATAGTCTGATTTGAGCTGCAGTAACTTAGAACAGTGATGGGCAATTCATTCGGTGCATGTCTGCCATTATACACTAGAGCAGGGCTGTCCAAGTTCAGTTCTCAAGGGCCACCAACAGGCCAGGATTTAACCTTTTAAGTGCCTTTGCAATGCATTGCGTACCCCTCTGGCACTCAGAGGGTTAAGGATTTCCCTGATTCAATACAGGTGGGCTAATCAAAATGAATGAGCCGCTAATTAACACTGATTAACTTCCCTGTGCTGAATCAGGGAAATCCTTACATCCTGACCTGTTTTTGGCCTTTGAGGACTGAACTTGGACACAACTGCACTAGGTTTTTCATGTAGTATAATGCAGTAATGGATGACGAGAGGCCCTACAACTGTTTAGGACTACATTTCCCATAATGCATGACTGTTGGGAGCAGTTGTGTGGCTTCCCCTGCCCATCTCAGTCTTAGAATCATGGATGGGGCTGTATTTGAGAGCATGAAAGATCCACTCTTTAGAATCATGGGCAGGGATAGAGAGAACCGTAGAGGGAGAGAGAACCACACATTGGAATAATGAGCTGAGCTAGCTAGAACTGCAGAGAATAAGCCCCGCCCATGATTCCAAAAGGCCATGTGTCATAAATCGGTGCTATATAAATAAATAATAATAATAATGTATACATTCTTACAGTAGTAACATGTTCCCACTCAGTTCAGAGCTCAGGTTAAATAAAAATATATATATACTTATATATAAACAGTAAATAGATATAATTGACTGCTCTATGAAAGACACCTGCCTAGGTAAAGCATTCTGTTGACCCTTTGGGTGGCAGAGAGGTATCCAACGCATTGCAGCACAATGTGTTGGATACCTCTCTGGCACTCAAAGGGTTAAACAAATGAATAGCCAGTTTTTTCAGTGGGTATATTATCTATTTAAAGACAGACCCAAAGGCAGGAAAAGTGATTTAGTGGACATTATGACAATCCTACAGTTTTCATTTGCCCCGCCACCCAGTAACCTGTCAGTGTTTAGGGGCATAAGTGTAAAGACAAAAGTTGGAACAATTTTAAGGTGAAACAACCGCACCTTATGTAAAAAATGGAAATAAAAACCTATTGATGTCACCTCCTATCAGTCATTTCTGTGAGTATAGTTTTTCCTAAATTCATCTGTAAGTAGCATTGGATACCATAGAGGTAGACACTGATAGTATTGCATGACTTTAGGACTCCAAGCTCCCCCTACTGGTCTGTTTAGGAAGTCTTTAGTGGTCACAGTTTGGCGTCCTGGACTTCTGCAACTAAGAATCATGGCTTCCTCCATGACATCCAATCCTAGTTAAGCCTCATTTTGGAGACCCAAAACACAGAGAACTGATTTACAGAGGCTACTAGGATTTCCTGTTCAGATTAAAGATATTGGGTGGTTATTATTACTAGGTGTTAATGTTAATTTCAATGAGATTTTTTTTAACTCCTGCGTTACTGACCTCTCTGGTATGCAAAGGGTAATATTATAAATACCGCACAGTTGTTTTGTGCCATATTTCATTGTGAGTTTGACCTAAGAATCTGTTTCATCGAAACAATACATCAGCAGTTTCATTCAGTTAACCTTTTTTGTGCCAGTGGGTTGTCCAGTGCTGTGCGTTGCACCCATGTCATTTAAAGGGTTAATCAGTTCCTATGAAAAAAATATATTATTTGTGGATCCACATAAGCAACCTTTGGCTTTCTAGCTGTTGTAGACAACAACAACCATAATTTCCAACTAGCTTTTTGACTGGTTGAGGATTATGGGAGTTGTAGTCTCTAGCAGCTGGAGAGCTAAACATTGCCTACACCTGCCCAGTACCATGCTCATTTCAGACCTTGCTGATTGACATGTGAGACGTTCCCCAGTTGAATGGAAGCACCTTTAATGTATCATTGTATCTGGCAGGCCAGAGGATAGTTCTTTGCGCGTTATTGTTACTTTGTATTTGGTTTGTGTGTATTATTGCTAATTATACGTGCCGCATGATTTTTTTTTTTTATTTTAAACTGCTGTCTGTAAGTTAAATTAAATAAACACAAATGCTGAGCTCACAAGAGAATTCATGTCTGTGTTATTGTTCTCTATATGAAGTTCATGTCGGCAGTAAGATGGTATGGGTTACAAAGTTATCTTCATGTGCTTAACCTCTTAAAGGGATAGTAATACTTAAAATGTAAAAAAAAAAATATGTTGTAGGGTTTATCCCCCTGAGTAAAACAAGAGTATTCCCACTGCTGAAAGGTGTTTCATTCAAAAGTTATTTATTTTCAAAGCTGAATTTTTTAGGTGCAATATCACAGTGGCCTGAAATTGTACAGTGGCACTGTTACTACACCATCCTATGGAAATTTATGGTCCCGGGACCAGAGCTGTCCATAGAATCGTGTAGCAACAGTGCCACTGTACAATTTCAGGCCACTGTACAATTTCAGGCCACTGTGATATTGCATCTAAAAAATTAAACTTTGAAAATGAATAACTTTTGAATGAAACACCTTTCAGCAGTGGGAGTACTCTTGTTTTACTCAGGGGGATAAACACTACAACATATTTTTTTTACATTTTAAGTATTTCTATCCTTTTAAGGACCAGTGATGTACCAGAACCATCATGGGTTTCTGTACATTAAGGACCGCTGGCGGTCCTGACATGTCATGACGTTTTTGATCACAGCTCTTTGGCAGGCACACTGTGATCATGTGGGGAGTCTGAAACGGACTACTGCAAGACCGGAGCAGTCAGTCTATGTGGTCCTTAAAGGGATAATAATACTTTATTATTACTATGCCCCATATTGTAGATATTAGCAAAATAATTTAATAACCCCCAGGTTAATCTCTCAAACCTTTATGGTTTGAGAGATAACCGAATGCAAAGTTCCCCCCTCCCTTCCCCTTCCCTGAAGTCAGCGTTGTACTGACTGCAGGGATATCCGGTCTGACTTTCATCAGGCGGCTCTGCAGCAGAGCCGCGATCGTGGAATACCTATAGGTTGAAATGGTCGATGGGGGTAAAACTGCCCAGAAAATATTAGTAGGTATTTGTTATAAACCACCAAACATTGATGACCTTGAAGAATCACAGCTGTTAATGCAAATAGAAAAGGCTTCTCAAATAGGGAAAATATAATTATGAGGGATTTTAATTATCCAGAAATAGACTGGAAAAATGAAACAACTAATTCTGCTAAAAGCAGTAAGTTTCTGAACTTGTTGAATTACAGTTTTTTGTCTCAACTAGTGCAGACCTCAACCAGAGGGGATGCGTGTCTGGATCTGGTAATAACGGACATTGAAGAACTTATTTTTAACATCCAGGTAAGGGAGCACTTGGGGAATAGTGACCATAACATGGTATCGTTTGAGATTAATTCAAAAAAGCAATTTGGTATGGGTTCCACCAAAACACTGAATTTTAAAAAGGCCAACGTTAGCAGGTTTGATTCATCCCTTGGTCTCGTTGACTGGGATAGAATATTTTCAGGAAAAAACACAGAAGGTAAGTGGAATGCCTTCAAAATAACATTGCAAAAATATACATATAAAGGGATCAGCAGAGGCACTTGCAGAATACAAAACCTGTAAAAAGGTGGTTAAATTAGCTAGACTGGAGAATTAAAAAAAAATATTGCTAAGGAGAGCAAGAGCAACCCAAAAAAAATTCTTTAAATACATTAATGGCAAAAAATTAAAGTCAGATAATGTTGGGTCCTTTTTCTCTGAAACGGGTTAGATGGTCAGTGGGGACAGAGAGAAAGCAGATATTTTAAATTATTTCTTTTCTTCTGTTCTTACCAAGGAAGACCCAATGGACAAGAATCTGCAAACTACTTTTACAGAACAGTCACAGCAAGCATGGGATTGGCTAACACAAGAAAAAGTGTTAAAACAATTGAATGGTGTTAAGGTAGACAAAGCCCTGGGGCCGGATGGTATACACCCACGGGTACTTAAAGAGCTAAGCCAGGCCCTGGCCAGACTGTTATTTTTGATTTTCAGGGATTCTTTTATATCAGGTATAGTGCCCACGGAATGGCGTAAAGCAGATGTAGTGCCCATATTTAAAAAGGGATCAAAATCACAGCCAGGAAATTATAGACCTGTAAGCTTGACATCTGTGGTAGGGAAGCTGTTTGAAGGGTTGCTAAGGGAATATATTCAAGAATTCAGCTTGAACAGGAATATCATTAGCAGGAAACAACATGACTTTGTGTAAGACAAGTCTTGTCAAACTAACTTGATTGCATTTTATGAAAAAGTGAATAAAATATAGATTTGGGAGTGGCGGTTGATGTGATCTATTTAGACTTTGCCAAGGCATTTGATACGGTTCCACACAAAAGGTTACTGTACAAACTGAGTGAAATAGGCTTAGGGGAAAATGTTTGCTCGTGGATTGGAAATTGGCTGAAAGATAGAATGTAAAGAGTGGTAGTAAATGGCAAAGATATTGACATGTATTAAAAGGGGTATTAACTCAAGAGAGGAAGATATTATTATGCCTCTTTACAGGTCCATGGTAAGACCCCACCTAGAATATGCTGTTCAATTCTGGGTGCCCTTTCTGAAAAAGGACATTATGGAACTAGAGAAAGTGCAGAGGAGGGCTACAAAACTAGTAAGGGGAATGGAAAGTTTTAGTTATGAAGAAAGGCTAGAAAAGTTAAACTTGTACACACTAGATAAACGGGGTCTTAGAGAGGATATGATAACACTATATAAATATGATCAAGGCCCATACAAAGGGCTCTCCAAAGACCTGTTCATTAACAGAACAGTACAAAGGACAAGGGGCCACCCGCTTAGACTTGAGGAAAGAAGATTTCATTTACAACAGCGGAAGGGTTTCTTTACAGTAAAGACAATAAAGGTATGCAATTCACTTCCTGAGGAGGTGGCACTATCAAATACATTAGATGCCTTTAAAAAGGGCCTGGATACTTATTTAAAAGAGCAGAACATAGAGGGCTATGTACGTTAGTATTGGGATTAATATTTAGTTAGTGCTTGTTGATCCAAGGAGAAATCTGATTGCCATTTGGAATCAAGAAGGAATTTTTCCCCCCATTGAAGGCAGAATTTGAAATTGCTGTATTGAGGGTTTTTTTTTGCCTTCTTTTGGATCAACGATGGTAAGCAGGAATAGGAAAAAGGTTGAACTAGATGGACGCAAGTCTTTTTTCAACCTAAATTACTATGTTACATTATCCTGCATTTCCATATAGAAATTAGTAGAGATGCACCGATACCAATTTTTTAAGACCGAGTACGAGTACCGATACTTTTTTCAAGTACTCACCGATACCAATTACCGATACCTTTTTTTTGCAGTCATTTGCCAGTTTTCTAAGTACCTATATGCTTTAGGTACTTGGAAAACTGGCAAATGACCGCAAAAAAAAGTATTGGTATTGGTGAGTACTTGAAAAAAAAATATACATACACACACACACACACCACCTCTTGATTCTCCCCTTTTGACTCTTTCTCCCCCTCTTGATTCCTACCTTTTGCTTCATTTTACCCCTCTTGAGCCCCCTTCTTTTGCCTTTGCTTTTTCTCTCCCTTTTGATCCCCCTCCTTCTCCTTGACTCACCCTTTTGCCTCTCTCACTCTCTCCTGATCCTTCCTCCTTTTGATCCTTTCTTGGCCCCCCTCTCTGCCTCTTTCACCAACAGCTGCCCCATCTTGCCTCCCTTACTGTCCTCTGCCGGGTGCTCACTGTTCTCTCGTGAGCCCCGGCAGAGGTCAGCGTCGGAGCGTTGCCATGGTAACCCGCGGCAACGCTCCAACGCTGCAGGAAGGAGAGAGGTGACCGGGGAGCATTGTGAGCAGCTCCCCGGGCTCCCTCTCTGCAGCACCGACCCTGACACAGGGTATCGGTGCTGGCATTGGCCGCATTTGCGTGAGTACAAGTACTCGCGCAAATGCTGGTATCGGCGCCGATACCGATACCAGTATCGGTATCGGTGCAACCCTAGAAATTAGTCATTATGCTGCATTTCCATATGAACTAGGCCACTATCGATGTGAAAATTCGCAAACCTGTCGAAGGCATGTCGGATTGCTTTGGGAATGTGCAATGCTGCCTATCCCCCAGCCTTGGGAATGCACAACACGTAGGAGTATGAAATATGATACAGAGCTGAGGGGATGATACGATCAATAAGCCTTCAACACTTCTCCAACAGGACATCGACATTATGAGCCATATTCAACCTTTAGTGAATCTCCTTCATTGTCACTGAAAGGCCAGTCAAACGCTTAACCCCTTCAGTGGCACAAAGCTAACCAATACATTGGATACCTCATTGGCACTCATTTCAGTGGCACACACACCTAGCCAATACATTCAATATCTTTTTGACACTCAAATACCAGTCACACAGTTGAACGATTGCTTGCCCGAGATTTTGCCAATGGATTGCATACATCTTTACCCCTCAAAGGATTAAATATTTGACTGGCAGAGGTCTCTCCAACACTTATCTTTCAATGCACTGGATACGTATTTCCCACTCAGTTAAACATTTCAGTGCCTACTACTGTAAACACATTGTTCATCAATATGTTGAATTTGCCCCCCCCCCCATTTCTCAAAGGGTTAAACTGCATGGGCAATGACCACTATTGCTAGTAATAATAATATAGAAGCGGTCTTAATTTACATATTCTGCACTTGTAGAATATCTAAAGTCAAAAGGAGATTGTCACTTTAAATTGCAACTGGTAGCTAATTATGGTACATATCCAGTCAAGGAAAAACTATTTTTTTTTTTTCAAACCACTAGGTGGCGATATTAACCAAAAACATGTGAGACTTGCTATTATACTGCTACTTTAGACAGATTCATCCTGACAGTTTTGAGCCTACTTACAAGGTTGGGAAACCTGTGGCTCTCTAGTCATTGTTGAGCTAGATCGGCCAGCTTAGAACAGCTGTAGTTCACACATGCAACTTTAAGGAAGCTACAGTAAAGTAGATCTGTCACCTAGAATTCAAGGATTTTCCTTACTTTAGTGACAAAAAAAATAATCAGAAATATGGATAGATAGATAGATAGATAGATAGATAGATAGATAGATAGATAGATAGATATGAGATAGATAGACAGACAGACAGACAGATAGATAGGAGAGATAGATAGATAGATAGATAGATAGATAGATAGATAGATAGATAGATAGATAGATAGATATAGACAGGCAGACAGATAGATAGATATGAGATAGATAGATAGATAGATAGATAGATAGATACGAGATAGATAGATACATACATAGACAGACAGATATTAGATAGATAGATAGATAGATATTAGATAGATAGAAGATAGATAGATAGATAGATAGGAGATATAGACAGGCAGACAGATAGATAGATATGAGATAGATAGATAGATAGATAGATAGATAGATAGATACGAGATAGATAGATAGATAGATAGATAGATAGATACGAGATAGATAGATAGATAGATACATAGACAGACAGATATTAGATAGATAGATAGATAGATATAGACAGGCAGACAGATAGATAGATATGAGATAGATAGATAGATAGATAGATAGATAGATAGATAGATAGATAGATAGATACGAGATAGATAGATAGATAGATAGATACGAGATAGATAGATAGATAGATAGATAGATAGATACGAGATAGATAGATAGATAGATAGATATGAGATAGATAGATAGATAGATAGATAGATAGATACATAGACAGACAGATATTAGATAGATAGATAGATAGATAGATAGATAGATAGACAGATATTAGATAGATAGAAGATAGATAGATAGATAGATAGATAGATAGGAGATAGATAGATAGATAGATAGATAGATAGATAGATAGATAGGAGATAGATAGATAGATAGATACGAGATAGATAGATAGATAGATAGATAGATAGATAGATACGAGATAGATAGATAGATACATACATAGACAGACAGATATTAGATAGATAGATAGATATTAGATAGATAGAAGATAGATAGATAGATAGATAGATAGATAGATAGATAGATAGATAGGAGATATAGACAGGCAGACAGATAGATAGATATGAGATAGATAGATAGATAGATAGATAGATAGATAGATAGATAGATAGATACGAGATAGATAGATAGATAGATAGATACGAGATAGATAGATAGATAGATAGATAGATAGATACATAGACAGACAGATATTAGATAGATAGATAGATAGATAGATAGATAGATAGATAGACAGATATTAGATAGATAGAAGATAGATAGATAGATAGATAGATAGATAGATAGATAGATAGATAGATAATTTGGCAAAATAAAATAGGCAAAAACGTCAATACCTTGTGAAATATCCCAGTGATTTCGCTTGTGGCCTCTCTCAAGAGATATCAGTGCTGTTTCCATTCTTCACCACTTAATGGAATAAAGCTTTTTTATTTGCATCATACCCCAGTACATTTAACTCAGTTTCCATCAACAGCCCGTGACCTGATATTGATTCTTAACTAGTGTAAAAGCCTGTGTTCACGGGCCTATATCCAGGTAATGTTAACCCTTTGCGTGCCAGAGGGGCCACAACGCATTTCTTTGCAATGCCTTGCGTACCCCTCTAGCACGCAAAGGGTTAAGAGGCCGCTACCTCACTGCTCCACGGGATACAGTCTTGTGTCACCTCACTCACGTGATGCAATCATGCGCAGTAGGGACTGCACGAACGCGGGCACTGTACCTGACTGCATCGTGACAAACATCCTAGCGAATCATTATATAAGATTTGGGGTGATTAATGTGGACCTGTACCTTAATTTTGCATCTTTTAATCCTTTGAGTGCCAGAATGGTACAAATAGCAGCCCCTCTGGCACTCAGAGGGTTAAAACTACATTCAAAACTGCCCTTGTATCATGTCAGCCATAAGACCAGCAAATACATAAGGGGCTTAATCTTGGCTGACAATTTTAACCCCTTAAGGACCCTTGACGGTCATAGCACGTCATGGGTCGTTTTGCGTTAATGACCCATGACGTTCCAGGGCCGTCATGGAATTCCAGGCTCCCCGCGTGGTTGCACACCATTTGTGGAGCCCGAAAGTGGGAAAAAAAAAGTGGTCCTTAAGTGCCGGCTGCGTGTGCGCAAGACTGGTCCTTAAGGGGTTAAGTTTACAAATATGCAAACTGAATTTTATTAAAGGACCAGGGTCTCATATTATGCTTATACATTGCTGACAATCCTTCAGCAGCAAAGAAAGCTTAATTTTTACAACAAAGAAAACGACAGAGAAAACTGTAGTTCTCCAACCAACAATTCCACTTTCTTTGAAATTGCAATCAATGACATCCAATGGAAAAACAGATGTGAATTCAAGCGAACATAAACTATTTAAACCAGGTGAATTATCTTCCTCATGTTATGGTGGACAGAGAATTGTTCAAACTGTAAAGATAAACCAACCAGAGCATGATATGGACTCGAAAGACATTGGGGGGGATAATATTCAGAGCCAGAGTAAGACTCTATTGGGCCCTAGGCAGGATCTCAAATTGCCCCCCCCACACACACACATGGAACCAGTGACAGGAGCTGGGACCAGTATGTGAGACCTCTGCTATGACATGCGGTACATGCCCGGGCTTTCCTTCTACTGTTGTAATGCCATATTTAAAGGGATAGTAATACTTAAAAATTACTAATCCCTATATTGCAGTCATATTAAAAAGAAATGAGTTGCCCTTTATGGTTTGAGAGATAATCTCTCCTAAAGTTCCCCCCTCTCTCCCCTTTCCCTGAAGTCAGCGTTCTAGCTGACTGCAGGGAAGCCTGTCTTACAACCGTCAGGTGGCTCTGCAGCAGAGCCGAGATCGCGTTAATAAAAAAGAAATGTTTCACTGAAACGGTCTTCGTGGTTAGCTTGCACACGTAGAAGACTGTTTTAGCAAAAGATTTTTTTTTTATTATTAAAGCGATCTCGGCTCTGCTGCAGAGCCGCCTGATGATCGTAAGACCAGATTTCCCTTCAGTCAGCTACATCGCTGACTTTGGGGAAAGGGGAGGGAGGGGGGAATTTTAGGAGCGATTATCTCTCATCGGTGTGGCAATTGTGTGGCATGTCAACACATGATCACAGTTAAAAGTGTCACAGATAGATCTGGCAAACAACATATGATACAAGATTTTATTACTTGCCAATCAACAGCTGTGATATATTGCCTTGAGTGCCCATGTGAACTACGATATGTGGGCAAAACATTGAGGACATTATAAACCAGACTTAGCATGCAACCAGTATCTTGAGAGCCCCTCAGGAGTGTCTTGTAGTTGGTAAACAACTTACATCAGTTGCAAGACACTTTCTCAGTCACCCAAACCCACTGGCTTAAAAGCATGGGGTTTACAAAAAATGTAATTGGGCATACGAGGTGGAAATTATAACCATGTCCTCTTGAAAAATGAGAATCGTTGGATTTTTTTATTGAACAGTATGACTCCCAATGGTCTTAATGAGGAGTGGTCTTTGAATGTACATTTGATGTGAAATTCATATCTATTTATTTTGTCACACTTTGGATTCTATATGAACAATCATTTCATCTCATAAATTAATATTTTGACATTTCAATATATATCTGATGAGAAATGCATGTTAATTCATATATTCTGATCATTTTTATATTCATTTAATTAACATCATGATGAAATTGGGAATCTACAATCATATTTTATATGATTTTTCATACAGATAGTTTTATATCTACCTAAAAATGTCCATGTAGGGGATATGAATATATTTTTTTGAGTTTTTTGGGACAATAACATCCCTATAGTCATACTAGTTGTCGGATCAATATTAATAACATCATGGAAAGATTTTATCAGCAATTAATGTATGCGTGTTATTTGCAATATGTATTTTTGGTATTGCACATCATGATTACATATGTATAGAGATGTACCATGCATACTTATTTCTTGCAACAGTTTCTCCGTTGAGTCATAGTTACGATCGTCTCTCATTTTGATTGACAGCCACAATTATCCATTAGCAACTTGTTTTCACGTCATGATTAAATGATTGGCTTTTCTCTTTTTATTACATCCAATCAGTTATCAGGAATGCCTTTTAAATAACAGCTACGTTGTAGCTTTAGCGCGTGCAACGCTGCCCCGAAGAAGTGCCGCCAAAACGCTCGTCGGCCAGTGTTGCTCATATCACCTCTGTAATTACTCTGTCTCATACTTTGTTTTATTCAGTATGTTAGTTGAGATTTAGACATTGAGGATTACAGGTAGTAAGATTAGGTGGCAAGCCAGATCTGTCCCAGTATTCTTCTTTATAGGTAGGAAGATTTAATGGCAAGCCGGATCAGCCCCGGTACTGAGTTAGATTAGGTGTCAAGCCGGATCAGCCCTGGTACTGATTAGTTATATATAGCAAGCCGGATTAGTCTCCGTGTAGATTAGTTTATATGTCATTATTTGATGTTGTGATTGAGGCACTACAGGGTTCATTATATGTCAAGCCGGAACAGCCCCGGTACATTTTAGCTCAGTGGCAGGCGTATTAGACTGCAAGCTGGATCAGCTCCGATATACTTTACATTTAGGTAGTCCAGCGTGATTTTACATATTAAGGCATACTTGATGATAAACCGGATTGAGGCATCAGAGGTTTTATCGCATGGAAAGCCGGTAGAGCCCTGGTACATCTCAGTTTGGTGTGAGGCATATTATACGGCAAGCCGGATCAGCCCCGGTATACTTCACATTAAGATTAGTCTAGCGTGACTTTATACGTTAAGGCAGATTAGACGGCAAGCCGGATCAGCCCCGGTATTTTTTATTTATTTTGTCTTGTTCAAAGTGTAGTGATATAATCTAGAGACTAGTCCCAGCATAATCAGTACTGTTACAATTTCATCAATATACAATTTATGTTGGATGGGAACAGTTTCTATAATATAGCAGGAACATTATATGCTCGTCCATTTTGCCTATATCTTTTCTACTTGTGGTGACTACTTATGTGTTTTGGATGGTGCACCATCAACACATTAGTTTATTTAGGGTTTTTAAATAATGGTTTAGTGGCTAACCGGGATAGTTCCGGTATATTTTTATATTTATTTAATAAAAGTTAAGTTTTACTGTCCAGACCATAAACACATTAAGAGTATCAGATCCCGTTTTGAGTGCTATTTAGCAGGGTTATCTTGTTTCTTTCTTCTTTTTTCTATAGGTTTCCCCTGTAGCACCTAGGTGGTTCTGTGCTCCTATTTTGTGTTTTGTTTGTGTCCTTTTGGATTACTGAGGTGTGCATGAGTATTTTGTGTATATCGCGATTATCTCTCAAACCATAAAGGTTTGAGAGATGACACTGTGGGCAATTCATTTCTTTTTAATAAGACTGCAATATAGGGATTAGTAATTTTTAAGTATTACTATCCCTTTAAACTTCCTGTCCTGAGAGAGCAAGTTTGAAACTGGAGCTTCAACAGTAGAAGGAAATCCCGGACAGTCGGGCACTTACCGTGCATCATAGCGGAGGTCTCACGTACCGGGCCCAGCTCCTATCACTGCTCTGTGTGAGCAGGAGACAAGCATAAAATAAAAACGGGGGAAATCAACCACACTTAAACTTTTGAATGCCAGAGGGGTATGCAATGCATTGCTTTGCAATGAGTTGCATATCCCTCTGGCTTTCAAAGGGTTATGGGATTAAACATATTCAAGGATGTTAGCCATTGTTCTGAAGTTTGTTACAGGACCAGAGGCTCATATTATGCTTCTTTAAAGGGATAGTAATACTTCATTTTAACTTTAGTTTATTTTGTAGGCATTAAAAAAACATGAAGAGTGATATAAGTCTTATCTCTGAAACCTTTATGGTTTCAGAGATATTCACAAACAAAGTATCCCCCCCCCTGTTCAACCAGATCAGAAGGGAGATGCCCAGGTAGACTGCAGAGAGGGACAATCTTCAATTAAGATAAGGGAAAAAGCTGAAAAGCTTGTCAAGGGGGGGAAGGGTTTTCATTGTTTTCATACAAAGAAAATTGTCCCCTTCTGTTATCTGTCCTGTCATACAACCAGACTCACATCTGAGAAGAGATGGCTTACACTAGGTAAAAGGGGCGGGAGGGGAACTTTGCTTGTGAATATCTCATAAACCATAAAGGTTTGAGAGATAAGACTTATATCATTCTTCATGTTTTTTTAATGCCTACAAAATAAAATAAAGTTAAAACGAAGTGTTACTATCCCTTTAAAGCTGATCAACAGTTCGCTTCAAATCATGAGCAATAGGTATGAAACAGAAAGTTTCTACAGGTAGACTCCCTAGAGAAAGGATGTCCTTTAATCTTATCACAGTGTACCTTGGCATCCATGCTGTCAGTTAGCCTTGTGCTCCTTCTCTGCTCTATCTGGTGGCCACGCGCGCAGGCGTGTGTTACTTGTGATGTCGCGCTTGTTTATACGTACGGATTAGATTTGCCTAATTGGTCCCTGCCTTAGAGTGTGCCTATTTAAACTTCCCTGGGCCTAGTGTTAGTTGCTCTTACGTGGTGTTCCTGTTAGTACTCGTTACATTTGCTGTGACCCTTGCCTGGCTTCTGATTCCGCTCCGTGTTGACCCCGGCGTGTGTGACTACCCACACTGGTTCTGACCTGTGGCCCTGGCTGACTACTTGCTCCATGTTACCGAGGCTGACCTGGCTAATCACATTAGCGGTACTCTGGCTCGTGTTGTCCCGCTCCGATTACCACTGTCTGTATTTAAGTACAGTGCGGTAGTATGCATATCCCTCTGGGCGTTTGGTCCTTACCAAGCAGATAGAACCATAGGCGAGGTTCTTCATTCCGCTATCTCACTCTGAATAGTGTAGACCTCTGCCCAGTGAACAGTCTGGGTAGTGGACTGTGGGCTGTCTGTTCACCAGTATCTGGGGTTCAGCTGGGGAATTGCTTATTATCTTTGTATTATCAGTAAAGGTGGTTTTATCTCAATTTACCTGTGTCTGACCTTTTGTATTGTTCACCGTGAAAAATCTACCTCCCGTACAGAGTATTTTAGAATCCATCTCCCCACGAGAAGAACAGGCACAGAATAAAACTGTATCAATACCTGCCAACAATCTAGAGTAAAAATGCTACTGGCAAATTAGGTTTATGGATGGAAATGAGAAGTTGAGGGCACTTGGAATGTTGAGCTGTCTGGGCCTCATATGTTTGTAAACACAGAACACACAAATGGAGATTGTTGCGAAAAAATTAGTAGAAAAAATTATTTTGGTCATCTTCGTTCTCCTGGTAATTATAAATTGTACTCTTGATGGAGTAAAATACCTATTGCTTAGATCTAAAGCTCTTACGTCTGAAACGCTTTTGAATGAATTGAGGCACAAAAGAATGGTAAGATTTGCAGACAATTATTTTAAAGACAAATCATCATTATGGGCCATGACTCACGTAAATTTAGAACATCATTGACGTTCCAAATTGAATTGTATTTGGGTATTTGGAGGTTTTGAGAAACAAATGCTTCTCATTAGTTTACATACTAAAAGGATGTCTTCCGATAGGAATTCCAGTTGAACCATAAACAGTATAACTATAAAAATTAATAGTCCTATATGCTTTTCCTTGATCAAATAAAAGGTTTAACAAATGTATCAATTCTACAGGATCAGAAGATAGGGGATCCAGCCCTCTTGCCATGCACCAGCCAGCCTAGCTCATCCATGATGATTTGTAACTGGATCGAGTACATGTCCAAGATTCTGATAAAAGGGACTGAGCTGATTGAGAAATTGAGTTGAATAGGCTGGAGTTCCTAAAATTAATCGCACTATCAAATGTAGTGTTCCTGAAACTGAAAGATCATGTGGATTGCCTAATGGATCCGTCTGCAACATTGAATTGCACGGGGTAATCTATTGATAACCCTAGAATTGATGGAAACAAAAGGCTGAGTTAGCCAGACTGCAGTAATCAACACCAGAGTCACCATTTATCTTTTGACCTTGAGGATAGTCCTGGAAATTAGAACAAAGGGAGGTACTTCATAATTCCTGCCTTTTTTCCTGGATTCCAGGAATGCATCCACCTCCATAGCCTCTAAGTCCAGCCTCTGAGAATCTCAGAAGTTGACAGCTGATGTGGTACTCAAGAAGGTCTATCTCCAAGAGGGCCCCAGATTTCTTGAATCTAAAAGACTACCTGGTGTAACATACAGTCTCTGTGGTTTACCAGATATCTGAAATTCCTGGCCTGGAAAGTATTCTTCTTTATTGGTAATATTCCTATCTAGCCAGGAATGCCATTCTTTTGCAAAATCTTGTATAGTTTTTGATTCGTTGCCACCTTAACGGTTGATATATTGAACCAATGAAATATTGCCTATCTTTATCAAAATGCAACAATTTGCCTTGTCTTTCGCTAAGATTTTTTTATGGGAAAAGATCCTGCTGAAAGTTCCAAACAATTTATGTGGAGATCCAGCTCTTATTGGGACCCCTTTTCACCTGTAGTTATATCCCTTAATCTTGCTCACCAACCTACAAGACTGACACTGGATTTGATTACTATGTAGAGAGACATTCCAAATATGGCCTTGCCATTCCAGGCATCTATATGTTTTAAGCACCAAATTAGCTTCTTGTGTCTGATGAAAGAGGAATTAGGTCCGTATAATGGAAAATCTTCATAAATGCATTTCTTTCATCCTTTGAAGAGCTGTATAGTGTAAAGGACCAAGAAAGATTGCCTGAATCAAAGTCAACAAGAGGACCACTCACCGAGTGAGTATACACAATGAAATCTGTTTTTTTGCTGAGTACTGCAAAAATATATTTGTGAATCAATTTTACTTTCAATCTGGGCAGGCTTAATAAGGATTAGTTAGAATCTATCAGGAAACCTAGTAATTCCTTGCATCTGGAAGGAATCATAATAGATTTATCCCAATTGATCAAGAACCCCAGGTTTGTCAATAATTGGATTATCAATTCTGTATGAAATGGTATGGTCTCTAATTCTTGAGACAGGAGTAAAATGTTGTCTAGGTAAATAATCATGTGAATGCCCTTGGTTTATAAGGAACTCTCTGCCGGTTTCATCAGTTTTATGAAAATGTTATGGACCAGGAACCAGACAGGACACAAAAGGGTAAAATACAAAACACCTTTATTAAAGAAACAAAAAATAAACAAACAGAATTGTGATCCAGGAGCATAAACCAAATGACAAGCCAGGGTCAGGAACCAGGACAGGTAATCAGCCAAGCCGGAGTCAGAAGCACAGAAGTCTGCAATTACAGGAACAAGCCAAGGGTCTGAAGCACAGAAGTCAGTGAATTCTGGAACAAGCCAAGAGTCTGGAACACAGCAAACAGGAGCGCAGGAAAATCCACAGCAGCCAGTAGCAACAGGTCAGCAAACAAACACAGGGGCAATGGGGAAGTGAGCCAAGCTGCTTTAAATACCTTGGGAGGGTTGGCTGATAACTGTCAGTTGAGTAATCAGAGAGGTCAGCTGATTCAGCCTGAGCCAGAAACTCAGAAGACAGCAGTAGTGGATAGCAGAGCACTAGACTACCTCAGCCATTAGAATCAATAGGCAGAGTAGAGCTGCTCAGGAAAACTTGACAGAAACAGCATGGGCTGGAGGATAGCCTGAAAGGGAGACAGGTGAATTGCCATTTCTTTCTTCCCCAAAGAAACAGGAGCAACGGATGGTATAAGGGCAATATCAGGACTGTCAGATATGCACCTTTGAGATCTATCTTTACCATCCAATTGGTTGTAAGCAGAAGGTCTCTTAATGAATACCTTCCATTTTGAAATGTCTGTACAGTATCTATGAATTTAAAATACAAAGTTTCATCAATGTGCATAACCCTGACTCTCTTTCAGATGAGGAATATATTACTTATAAACTCTGGTGAGTTTGGTGGAACATACTTTATAACTCCTTTCTGTAGAGGTTCATAAACTATGTGATCTATCACTTCATTTTCTCCACTTAAGAAGTTAAAAGAAAGGGGAATCTCTTTCTGAACAGGAGTCATATAAAATTCTGTTTGATAACCCTTGATAGTGTGCAGAAACCATTGATCTGAAGTGATCTCTGACCAGGAATGGTAGAAAAACAGGTGAGTCTACCACCCAATGTTTAGAGGAAAGAATGGAAAAGAGGAAGAAGACTTACCTGTGTATGCACAGGAACGGAATTGTCCTCTAGTTGGTCTATTCCTCCAGGGTTCTTTCTCTTTGAGGGAATAAAGGCTCCATCAATCTACCACCTTGTGTTGACTGTTCTTGAAAAGAGGAGGATGAGGGGGCCTTGATATCTTTGAGTCCCTTTATAGGGACTTCCAGGAAAAGGGACCTGTGCCTTTCCCAGGTTTTCAAAAACCCTATTATGAAGAACTTGAGAACTTACAGTCTAGAGGAAGGTAGGTTGGACACAGAAGGAGTACATGCTATGGGATGTAAGTGCCTCCTGTCACATGAACTGCCAGCCAGTGGGTGGGAGAAGGAAGTGCTATTGAGTGTAATGGTCCAGGGAAGGGGTGGTTCTTGGTGATAACGGTTATGGAGCTAGTTGATAGGCTTCCCTGAAGAGGTGAGTTTTCAGGGAGTGTCTGAAGATCTGAAGGCTTGGGGAGAGTCTGATGGGATGGGGGAGGGAATTCCAGAGCTCAGGTGGAGCACGGGAGAAGTCCTGTAGATGGGAATGGGGGAATGTAATAGAGGTCATATGCAGAGCGAAGATGGCGGGTGGAAGTGTATTTGGAAATGAGAGTTGAAATATAGGGGAGGGGTGCAGTGTTTGTAAGGGCTCTGTAAGTTAGAACAGAATTTTGAATTTAATTCTATATGCTAATGGGAGCCAGTGTAGGGACTGGCAAAGGGGTGTGGTGTTAGAGAAATGATGAGTGAGGTAGATTGCAGCAGAATTCATTATGGACTATAGTGGTGTTAGCTGGGTGAGAGGAAGGCCAATTAGCAGTGAGTTACAGTAGTCAAGATGGGACATGATGAATGTTTAGATTAGAATTTTAGTAGTGTCTCGGGTGAGACAAGGTCAGATTCTAGAGATGTTACCGTGGTGGAGGCTACATGAGTTGGAGATTGACTGAATGTGAGGAATGAAGGATAGGGCGAAGTCAAATGTGACCCTCATGCAGCATGATGTAGGGGTTGGTGTGATGGAGGGCAATATCTGGGTTAAGGCTGGTTGGAGGGGGAGGGAAAATTATAAGTTCAGTTTTGCTAAGGTTAAGTTTGAGATGACGGGAGGAAGACACGGCAGACAGTCAATTAGATACCTGGGACAGGAGAGAAGGGGAGAGGTCTGAGAAGGAAAGATAGACTTGAGTATCATCATCATAGAGATAATGGTGAAACCCAAAGGAGTTTATTAGCTTGCCAAGGAACGAGATTTTGATTGAAAATAGCAAGGGGCTCAGGACAGAACCTTGTGGTACTCCAGCAGACAGTGGGAGGGGTGAAGAAGTGGAACCAGAGTAGGACACACTGGAGGAGTGGCCGCAGAGATATGATGAAAACTAAGAAAGGGTGGTGTCAAAGAGGTCTAGGGAGTGGAAAGCTTGAAGGAAGAGTGGGTGATCCACTGTGTCAAAGGCAGCTGACAGGTCCAGGAAAATGAGTATGGAGTAGTGGCCTTTTACTTTAGTGGAGAGTTGTTGTCCACTTTAGTGAGGGCTGTCTCAGTGGAGTGATGAGGGTGGAATCCAGATTGCAAAGGATCAAACAGGGAATAGGAGCAGAGGAATTTAGTGAGCCGGTTATATACGAGATGTTTGAGGAGCTTGGAGGCAAACAGGAAAAGAGAAATGGGCCGGTAGTGTGAGAGTGAGTTTGCGTCCAGGGAAGGTTTCTTTTAGATGGGTGTCATTAGTGCATGTGTCGGTTGACAGTGAGAGGCTGAATAAATGTTGAAGTTAGTAGAGGAGAAAGTTCTTGACTGAGCTGAGATGGGACTGGGTTAAGAGGACATGTGGTTAAGTTTGAGCATGTGAGGAGAAGGGAAACTTCATCCTTGATCACGGGTGAGAAGGAGCTAAATATGTATATGGAAGAGGTGACAGGGCTAAGCTGGCTGGGTGGGGGTGTAAGGGATGAGATTTCATGTCTCATACAGCCGATCTTGTCCTTTTAGTGGGTGGTGAGATCTTGGGCAGAGAAGTTAGTGGAAGGTGTTTGTATTGGTGGAAATAGAAGTGATTTAAAGGTTGAGAAAAGGTGTTATGGGTTAGAGGAAAGATTAAAAATTAGAGAGGAAAAGTATGACTGTTTGGCCAGGGATAGTGTAGAGCTACAAGAATAGAAAATGAATTTTATAACAGTATTTCCAAATTCCTAATTCAGTGAAGGAAGTTCCAAACATTAGATCTTAGGCTGAGGGACCCGGTTTTGAATTAACCATATCTGTTAAATTGGGGTCTATTTTCAAAAGGATCGCGCTATGTTTCTCAGAGGATATAGCATAACTGGCATTACCATTTAAACACAGGGCCCTCTGAACCTATCACCTAAGAATCTGGATATCTACAGGTGAATGATTAGATAACGCTTCTTCTGAAAGCTCAAAACATTTTGTTAATGGTTCAGCTACATCCTTGCTATACCCTTTGAGTGCCAGGAAAGAGTAGAACATATTGATTTGAAACACATTTCACACCTCTCTGTCACTTAAAGGGTTAAGTGATCTATCTATTCCCTTTCTTGGATCCTTCACTGATTTCCTCAAAAATTGAACAGCCCAGGCATCCAGAGTCTCATGTGCCCTATTGGGAATAGGTATTCTGAACATTCCATCTTTAACTTGTTTCTGATCACTTAGCCCATAGGTTTCCTTACCCAACATTCTACATACATAGTCACATGCATACCTCCCAACATTTCAAATGGCGAAAGAGGGACACTTCTGTTTTAGGTGGCGTTTCTGGGGGCGTGGCTGGTAGGCGAGGCATTACCAAGAATTTTTAAGTTATTTCTTGACCCATCTGCACCTCTTTGTGTAACTGATAAATTATTTAGAGCAAGACAAAAGTATTTTAATTGCTCATATTAAAGGGATAGTAATACTTAAAATGTAAAAAAAAAAAAGTTGAATTTTTTTAGGTTCAATATCACAGTGGCGTGAAATTGTACAGTGGCGCTGTTGCTACACCATCCTATGGAGATTTATGGTCCCGGGACCAGGGCTGTTCATAGGATGGTGTAGCAACAGTGCCACTGTACAATTTCAGGCCACTGTGATATTGCATTTAAAAAATTCAACTTTGAAAATTAATAACTTTTGAATGAAACACCTTTCAGCAGTGGGAGGAGTACTCTTGTTTTACTCAGGGGGATAAACCCTACAACATATTTTTTTTTACATTTTAAGTATTACTATCCCTTTAATGTATAAACACATATATTTACAATTAACAACACATTTATGTATGTTTTATTGCTGTGGAGCAATGTAATACACACCACTCATTCTGATGTCCTAAAAAGAGGGACAAAAGGGTGGAAAAGAGGGACAGAGGGATTTGGGTCTCAAAGAGGGACACTTGGGAGTTATGCACATGATCTATTTGAAACCACTCTGAGGATCTTGGGTGTTTAAAGGGGAACTTTCACCCCGCAATAAATTAAGGCTAACTTATTGCACACCTGGCGACTAGCTGCTTAGTAGCGCTAGTCGCCAGCAATATTACCCGGTTCTTCAGATATCGGCGTTTTACAGGAGCAGGAAGCACGGACGTCTCTTCACAGTGACGTCCGTGCGCCTGCGCTGTCAGTCCCTTTTGCACCGTACGGTAATATTGCTGGCGACTAGTGCTACTAAGCAGCTAGTCGCCAGGTGTGCAATAAGTTAGCCTTAAGTTATTGCGGGGTGAAAGTTCCCCTTTAATATTCTTAGAATCAAAGAATGATTTACCCTGATCATCTAAAATGTGTTTAGGATCATTCCCTGTATTGCCAATAATATCTATTCTAGGCTTTTTGTGATTAGTAGACTCTCAGTCTGAGAGTGAAGTGAAGGCTGTGGATTGATTTCCCTCATCATCATCACTATCCTCACTATTAGAGGAACAATAAGAAGTGGATTTTAACCTTTTAAAGTTTATTTTTAATGTCTTGCACATCCCCCTGAGGTGAGGGTTCTGGATGTGGTACAGAGCCACCATTTAATGAACTGTATTTCTTTTGCAGCATCATGTGTGATGTTCTCCTATTTTTATATGAGGAAAAAATCTCAGAATTTTCTCTGATTCCTTGGACAGGCCCACTAAGGTCTAAATATTTACTTTTTGTGCCTCCTTGTTTATATTCAGAATCTTGTCCCTTGTAAAAAAAAAAAATCCATAACTTCAAGGGTTAATGGTGCAAAGAGTAATAAAAAAGAACCAGCGAACTCTTATTTTTTAAAAAAAAGAAGATATCAGATCTGCAGAACAAGATCTATGTATCAGTATGTGTATGTACACACACTCAATCAGTTGTTGATTGTCGTCAGTTTCATTTTTCATGTTACAGTTAGTTGTACGTTATACCCACTATTTTACACATATTTTGTTTTTTCCTGCATTTTTTATTTTTTTTCTTTTGCTTTCAAAGGCAGGAATTTTTTCTTTTTCTTTTCTTTTTCTCTTCTTGGGGGATTACATCACTTTCGTGCTACATTTGAGTGACGTCACGATGGTGTGAGGCGTTCTGGGAGCAGAAAGTGTTTAAATGGTTGTTTTTCTTCATTAACATACTGTCTTGACAAATGTCCAGGTGCTGGAACGAAACTTTAACAATAATAAAGTCGCCAATATTTGCTTATGACCAAAAAGTCCATATATATATATATATATATATATATATATATATTAGCCATTCAGTCATGCAGAAATATACACAGCATAAAAAGGAATGATTTGTATCATGTTACCCAAAAGACCAGCAGATACATAGTTTAGAAAAAAATTTATACTTTTTATATTGATATATTTATACTTTTATTTCTGAAAAGTGATTTTTCTGAGTGCAGCACCTTATGCCAATTATCTTCTGTACCATGGACCTAACTAAAGAAGCACATTTCTGGACAAACCAACTGCACCCCAGGATTTAATTAAATGTCCCATTGATTTAAAAAGGATTTTCAACCCCATGAATGCTATGGAGGTCTCTAATATATGTATGTATGCAAATCTTTATTTAGATTGCACCACACAGAGTCTGCAGGGCCTCACAACAGTAGTATGTGGATAAAACAAGTGTGGCAGCAATAAAAAAATAGGAGGTCCCTGCCCCAAGGAGCTTACAGTGTAAATGGGTAATAGGAGACAGACAACAGGGTAGGAGGATGTCAAGTGCTGAGTTTGCCAAAAGGTAGTGCATGGTCCTAGTGCTCCACAAAATACAATTTCATGGTAGACTTAAAGACAGAGGGGGATTGTTCTAGACATAGGGAAAGGTATGGAGTTCCATAGGTAGTGAGCGGAAAGTGAGAAAGGTTTGAGATGGTAGAGGGCGTGGATGGTACAACAAGAAGGGTGTTGTGTCCTGAGTGAAGGAGGCGGCCAGGAACATAACAGGATATGAGGGAAGAGATGTAAATGGGCAGCAGTGTGGACAGCATTAAAGGTAAGAAGAAGGACATTCCTTGCTTAGTAATGGGTTGAAGAACTCTCTAGCATTCAGGGAGTTAAAGCCTTATTTAAATCACTGAATTTTGTCATGTCCCTGCTGTGGCACAGTTGGTTTGCTCCAGCATTACAGTCTTCAGGTTGATGAATGAGCCCCCTATGTATCTGCTGGTCTATTGGCTGAATTGCACATAGGCAGTTTTGGTGACATTTTAAAAGATGCAAACTTGAATTTAAGGTGACAGATCCACATTAGTCACCCCAAAATTAGGAATAATGGTCAGGTCAGGGGCTGTTGATGGAAAATGAGTTAAATGTACAGGAGTATGATGCAGATGAAAAAGATGTATTCCATTAAGTGGTGAAGAATAGAAACAACACTGATATCTTGTGACAATGGCCACAAGCAAAATCACTTGGAATTTTTCACAAGATGCAGGCCTTTATATATCGTGATACCGGTATATACCGTAGGTGTAGCGGTCTGCCATGTTGGGCACCCGCTTACCTTTGGTCCTCCAGAGGATTGTAGGAGGCTTTGGATGGTTCCTTGGCAATGTGTGCAACTAACAAGCTTGCAGACATCGGCGGTGCACCCTTGCACACCTTCAGAGATGGATTAAGGCTCCATTAGGCCCTAGGCAAGGTAGCAGTTTGGGGCACCATATCCCTTGATCAAGTGCTTCTGACACAGGGTGCTACTAGTAGGTATTGGCATTACGGCTCTAATTTAAGTGGGAGGAACTGGATGATGCTGGTGTCTTTCAACAAAAAGGGCATCTGACACAAGATGTTAGAGACAGCAACAGCAAGGCCTTTCCATCACTTGCAGCCAGGGCCCCTCATATTGCCATAGGCCCTAGGCAGTAGCCTAGGGTGCCATTATGGATGATCCGGCCTTGTACACCTCGTGACATCATTACAGGCATCCTATTGGACACCTGGAGTGTTTCCTGGGCTCTGGGAGTTGGTCAGGAGGGGATATAAAAGGGCTGTCTCAGAGGTGGACCAAGAGTTGAGAGAGCTGCATGGTGAGAAAGAAAGAGACTTTGGAGAGCTTTACGGCAGCATGACTGGAGAACCATGTGAAGTGAATGGATTTGGGTAAGAGTGCTAGACAGAGGTAGACTGGTCAACAATTAGGATTAGTGCTCTAGTGGACTTTGAGATAAGGTAGAAAAAGGCAGGGAGCTAAATCTTTAGTGTTAGGGAACTGCATAGTAATAGTTGTTGAGTTAGCTGGGTACGCAGTAACTGTTTATTATTCTAGTCTAAGACAGGTTAGTGTAGCATAGTGTGCAGGTTAGCATTAAGGTCTAATGTTCCAGAGATAGGCAGGATACAGGTAGCAGGTGATTAACGGAGTGAGCTTCATTAGGAGGGAAGAAGGTGCCAGTAGTGCAACACTGTTAGATAAGTCACCATAAATGAATAAGAGGATACAGTGTAATTACATATTATTTCATTCAGGACAGGAGTATTCCCTGTAAACTGACAAACAAACATATGGAAAAATCAACCTGTCTCCGTTCTGGATATCCCCAGACAATGGACACGAAGAAGTGACCTCTTCACAGAAGTAAAATCCCAAACTAGATTTATTTAAAAGATATACAAATTTTGTATTTTACATCTGCGGACAGCAGCCTCTTCTTTGTGTCCAGTGACTGGCAGGGCCAGATTTCCCAATAGGCAGAGTAGGAACTCTTTTAAAGTAGAAAAAAACATCTTAGATGATTCTGAAAGGACTTTTAATAATTATATAGATTTATGTGAGCCATTCTTAAATTAAAACTATGGTTTACAATATAGCTTTAGCTTTGTCATTTTATGCACATTAGTCAGTACTTCCTGGTAGGAAGTAGCAGTTGGGCGGGAGAGTGTAATGTTAGTATGTGACAGACCAGGCTGTCCATCAGAAGAAGTAAATTTGGATAGGCTGTCAAATAATGATAATTATATCCTACAGTTTTAAGTAAGAAATGCTTAAAACACACACATGTGATTTTGAAAGCACTTTCAAAATCATCTATGATGCTATAAAGGATTCTTTATAACAATAATGATATGAATCTGATGAGTATATACATAACATTTCTAGACATGTACTATTGGTTAGTTTGTTCTTCTCACAAATGGATTTCTCACCTACTTTACAATGTGTAACACACACAAATCCAAATCCCTTTATAATTAAATCGGAATTTTAATCCTTTGTAAGGCAGACAGGGCTACAACTATTTGTGTTCAAAACATAATAGCTTAAACGAGCCATAAACTTTTTTTATGAAAACACATATTTTACAAAGCTTTTCCTGCTGAATAAAACAAGGTCACTCCCATCCTGTCAGATGTTTTATTCAAAATTTATAGCAGTTTAAATAAACAGGAAGTGAATTTACTGTGTTTACTTCCTGATAATTCTAACTGACAGGAAGTGACAGGCAGTTTCTATCACATTCTATGGAGAACTGTATGTCACTGACTTTTCTCTCCATTAGAATCTAAAAGGAAATCTAATTAGAATTTGACCACAAGAGGGCACTGCTAATGTAAAAAACATGGGTTTAAACTGTAAGAACTCTGGAAATATAAATCTCTCTGCAGTGGGAGTATCCTTATTTTACTCAATAGGAAACTCCCTTCAATATACATTTTTCATTAAAAAAAGTTAACTGCTCCTTTAAAAATATAGCACATTAAAGGGATAGTAACACTTCGTTTTAACTTTGTTTTATTTTGTAGGCATTAAAAAAACATTTAGAATGATATAAGTCTTATCTCTCAAACCTTTATGGTTTATGAGATATTCACAAGCAAAGTTCCCCTCCCCGCCCCTTTTACCTAGTGTAAGCCATCTCTTCTCAGATGTGAGTCTGGTTGTATGACAGTACAGATAACAGAAGGGGACAATTTTCTTTGTATGAAAACAATGAAAGCCCTTCCCCCCTTGACAAGTTTATCAGCTTTTTCCATTATCTTAATTGAAGATTGTCCCTCTCTGCAGTCTACCTGGGCATCTCCCTTCTGATATGGTTGAACAGGGGGGGGATACTTTGTTTGTGAATATCTCTTAAACCATAAAGGTTTCAGAGATAAGACTTATATGATTCTTCATGTTTTTTTAATGCCTACAAAATAAAATTAAAATGAAGTATTACTATCCCTTTAAGTATAAAACAAAGTTGTTCCATTTTGTGGAAAACCAACTTCACCAGTAAAAAAAAACCCATACTAAAACATATAAACCCTTAAATACTAAAGATAAATCTCTCTAGCATTCAGTGTCCCATATAAACCAATTGTGATATGTATCTGTCCCCTACAGTACAATTTATTTGATGAAGAATGGCTTCTCTCTAGAATTGGCCAAAACATAGCTCCACGTTACACCTACGCATCAGTAACGTTCACTATCTTGCATATCACAACGCTTTTTGTGTAGCATTTATTTGTTGTTAATAAAGTTATTGATTAAAAAAAAAAAAAAAAAATACCGACAAGCGGGGGGCGTGGCCATGGCGCATGACGTTGAGGAGTAGGCGGTGTGAGAGAAGGGCTGCACGGACCGAGCCTCCATTCATGCTGTGTTGAGCAGGCTCCCGGAGCCAGCCCTCCCCTTCACACCGAAGAACATGTTGCGAGCGTGCAGGAAGGCCCAGGCGGCGAGCATCGTTAAGGTAAGGTAATAAGAAGGTGCCTGCAGTGTGCTGCGTTTGCTCTGCAGTCTGGCCTGGATAGGCAGGAGGGCGGCTGGAGGTCTCCTTAAAGGTGGTATCGTTGCCCCCCACTGAAATAACTTCCTCACCCGTTCCACAGCCAACCATGTCCCGCCGTTAGGAAACCCTGGTTAGCGTTCTTTATGGATTTCAGACCTTGCTTTAACTGCAGCCAATCAGAGGGGTCAGTTCACCCATGCTAATGACTCACTGGCCAGTTAGGTTTAGCCGTCAAGGACAGTCACATTTATCTGCTTTCACTTCAACTTGAACGCACTTTAGAAAGGGGCTTTTGCTGCGGTGACGTTCTGGATGTCCAATAGGACGCAGAGTTGTGGTGACGGACGTGCAAATTGTCCAATGAGTGTGCTCCGTTTTTGGCAGGTGAAGTTTTTGGGCATCTTTGGATTGTGTTGAGGACAGACGTGTCAGTGGTCATTCAGTTAGGTCACTGGTCATCCTGGTGATGTTAGAGACCCTAGCAGTGCTGAGCTGCGTGATACAGTCTCTGTTTTGGCTGCTTTCTGATGTGCTTCACCCTAGTGCATGACAACCTCACCCTCCGTAGGATGTGACCTTGTTGAATGTGTCACTCCCACACACAGGGCCTCAGTTACTTTCTGACTTGTACAACCTCCATACTGATGCCAGTAATGAGTCAGTTCACTGCTACGGTACAGCCCCGTGTCTTATCACACAGTCACACACATTTATAACTGCTGGAAAAAATAAACGTTATTGATAAAGTTTTCATAACTTTGAGTAGGACATAGAGACACATGGGCATATACTTAAAGCCAGAGAGGACTCATTCTAAGATAAAACATGAAAATGAATAAAGAAAAACAGTTGGATTTTAGGGGATAACACTAAAGTTTTAATTACATGGAATTTTTATTTGCTACATTTACTGTGCTTTGTTTTACCCTGGAATTTTTCCCACTTTCACTTCTTGCATAACCCCCATAGTGTTTGACGTATAGGAACAAGTTGGCCCAACTTTTCTTCCAATTCTCCACTGTTTTTAAAAAGCTCAGTTTATCTAATCCTTAGAATAGACAGACCTATATCTGTAAAAAGGGTCCTTATCCTTTACAATTTCAACCCTGGTCCTTTTCGCTGGGATGTTGTTTCATGTATCCATTACCTTTTCTGTAAAGTAGTATCGCCTTATTTTTATAATATCCAAATTTAGTATATATTGAACTCATGAAAGTGTAGAACAGGTGTGTGAAGCAAAGCTTTATGCCAGTGGTTCTCAACCTGTGGGTCGGGACCCCTTTGGGAGTCGAATGACAATTTGCCAGGGGTCACCTAAAACCATCAGATATTTATATTTCGATTCATAACAGTAGCAAAATTACAGCGATGAAGGAGCAACGAAAATAATTTTACTGTTAGGGGTCACCACAACTTGGGAAATTTTATCAAAGGGTCACGCCACTAGAAAGGTTGAGAACCGCTACTTTATGCAGTCCTGTGGCATGCAAAGGATTAATACATGATTAGCTGAAACAGAGCCTCTTGCACTGACGGTACTTCATAGCTTCCTATCAAATTATACAATCTGGCTTTTGTAATAAATAGTTACACATTTCATATCCTTTATACTATATAGGTTATACGCATTCACGAACAGGGCCCTCATCAGGATCAGTTTGTACCTTATATAATTTTTGTTAACCCTTTCAGTGCCAGAGGGGTACACAACACATTGCTTTGAAATGCGTTGCATACCCCTCTGGGACTGAAAGGGTTAAGTTATTGTTCCCAGAATATACAGAATAAGGAAATGTTTCACTTGATAGGATTCAGATGGTTCTGCAGAGTAGTGTTTTGCAATGTGTTGCACAACCCTCTGGTCCTTAAAGGGTTAATGCTGGAGTACTTGTCTGCAAAAAGGTGTACTGTTTGGAGTTGTATAATGGGTGAGAGAGTACACTTTTGTCCTTATCTAGGATCTTTTTTTCCCCACTTGTAAGGAATCACTGTGACACCTTTCTGTCTAATTATTAATCTCTGGGATGCAGTGGACATCTCCAGAGCATTGATGAGACACATTTAGCACCCTTTTAAGTTGTTTTCATTGATGTTGAGAACATGCAATTTATACTACAGGCTCTGTTCATTTACTTTATAACATTTTGAAGTGCTGGAGCAAAGCTCTGGTGCAGTTTAAAAAAAAAAATATTGACTGGTACTAAGAGCTTCCATATGGTTCTCTGCATCATTCTGTAGTGACGCAACTTAAGATTTTGGTGTAACATTTTTGTATTTATACAGTTAAAAAATGACTGGCTTTGCCCTAATATCTTTTCTCTACCTTTATTTGTGCAATATACAACCTGCAGTCCACCCCAATATCCCCCGGACACTATATGAAGGGAGTTGGTGGAATGGGCTAGAGACAGTCAACTAGATTCATCCAAAATGCTGCACAATTTGGTTAAAAATTCCAAACAGGGGTTCAAAAAATAGATTAAGTCCTTGGATGCTATAGAGGCCTCTGACACATTGCTCCACAGTGCTTAAGTAACAATTAGCACCCAAGGGGTTAAGGGCAATAGTGTAAATGCAAGGCTAAGTTCATACCTTCAGATGGGCAACTTGGCAGTGCTGCATTGTAGTGCTTATAAAGCCGATGTATCTGCATTTCCTTGGAGATGGGTGTAATAGTGTCAGCAAAATATGACTGTGTTACACCCACATAAACAATACAATCACCTGTGAGTATGATCTGCGCAGCAGCACCTGGGCTGCCATGATGTTCAACTCTGATTCATTTTCACTGCCGATCTGCAGGGAATACAGGAAAGATGGAAGCTGCATTGGTCTGTAACATGCACTTTGATAGTCACATGTATGAACAGCCCCATATGATACAATATCTGTTTCTAGCTCTTGTTGTGCATTGCCTTCTTTCTGAACCTACTCTAAAGGGACATATTCTCTGAGACAAAAGAGAGAGAATGTGTGCTTTTTGTTGTGTAATGTAGTAGACTGCTGGTTAGCAGCCCTTTCCTCAGGGATGGTTAATAGGCCATGCCTTTAGGATTTCTCTGCTTGTGCACATGTGAGTAAATGAAGTGACTGAGTCTCTGATTAACTCATTTGTGTACATGCAAGGGAATCCCTAAAGACATGGCCTGATAAGGGGTCTCAGAGAAGAGGGCTGGGAACTACTGTTGGGGCATTTTCTTCTCATAACACTACCAGAGATCAGAAGGGAGCTGCATGAGAATCCTCTGACGCAGTGATTCTCAACCAGAGTACTATGGCATTCTGGTGTGCCATGGACACCACTGTTTTATGTAAATAATTTGAATACTTGGTTTCATATGTATATTTGTAGAAAATGTTATGCACAATATGTTTGTCATTCAAATTATGAGGCCTAAGAATAACTTTAAAATTATATATATTCTCATTGACAAAAGTCCTGAAGAATGTTAGGGGTGCCTTGAAAAATCCAGAGTGTGTTGTAGGGTTTCCCTGAGCAAAATAGATTGAACACCAGTCTGAAGGATGCATGTTGCTGCACTCTGTCCTGGATGGTTGTGATATAACAATATTGCTTTCTCTTAAAATGCTGTCTGGATCCCAGAGTTTATCTCGCTCTGATATAAATATTTTTATGCTTAGTTCAGGGTCTTAGGCCTAGTTTACGTGGGCAACTTGGTTGCTGCAACATTGTTGCAACAAGAAATGTAGCATAGTTATAATTGTTTTCTGTAGGGAAATTGACATTGGTGACACAGCTACAACCATCTTCAGTGGAAAACTTGTGTTGTTGCAGCGTGTTGCAGAAACGTTGGTTTAGTGAACTAGCTCTCACCTAACATGCTGAAAAATAAACCTGATTAATTCATATAGTATGGGAAAATTGCATTGTCATGTACAGCATTTTAAACTGCAGTCACTGTACACGTTATTTGCTGTAGCAAGATGTAATGTACATCATTATCTATAAATCACAAGGAACGCATTAACAGGATAGATTTTAATGATATTCCTACTTAAACACAGATGGATCACTCACAGTGACCCACTTACTACTTTTGTGATCAAGCAGGGATATCTTTAACCCTTTGAGTGCCAGTGGTACAGAATGCATTGCAAAGCAATGCATTCCGTACCACTCTGGCACTCAAAGGGTTAAAATCTGTCCTGTTGGGTGCTCTGACATCTAACATTGAGAAACCCTGCTCTGTGTGGATGCCTGGGATTTCTGCCTGATGACTTTTGAAAGAGGGTGGACAAAAATATAAAGTCATTTGGAGACTGACATATCTATTCAGGGGCCAGCAGGGAGTTTTAGGCGCTAGTGAAGGGTTGCATGTACTCAAAAGGTGCCAGCAGTGAGATATTAGGAGCCTTGGCTACCAGGCTCTTGGGATTTTAACACCCCTGCTTCTAGATGTTGCAGGCAGTGATCTACAGTATTTATGGACCCGCAGGTGCTGTGCAGTAGTTAGTGGGGGTGTCCGGCTATTTGAGCTATTTTAGTCTGATTGTTTGATGCATTTTTGTATGTAAAGTTAATGAAATATGACTTTTACTGGTAATTTTGATACACTGCCTTGTGTATAAGAGCAGAAGTGCAGTATATCTCTTCACATTGCATAGGAGACCTGTCTAGAATTCAAGGTGTTAAAAGTCAATGTAAACCAATGGGGATTTTTTGTCCTCTCTAGTTTGTGCCATAATTTTTTCTCTCTGCATTTGGTTCTATATCTACCGTACGATAAAACTCCATCTTTTTCTCTTAGGGTTGTAGGACAGGAAGGGTTAGGGACTGAAGTTTGAATTAAATTATTTACTTCCCTTTTAACCCCTTGGTTGCTAGAGATGTATCTAATGCAATGCTAGTCAATACTGAGAGACCTGAAAAAAAAAAAAAAAAAAAAGGACAAGTAAGCCTGTAAAAATGCAAAATAGTAAATGCACCATAAATAAAGGAGCAAATAAACACATGTAAATAAGAAACAGGGATACTTATACAACATATGTATAAGTCAAGGCATCTCAGAAGCAAAGGAAATCAAAGTCGGACTCCCCAGACCAAAGACCCAACACGTATCGCCACCAGTTGTGGCTTCGTCAGGGGTAAAGTACAATCGGAGCTTAACGATTTAAATAGTGAACCCGCTCCAATTATAAACACAATCGCCCAACACCTAATCTCAAAACAAAAATCACCTGTGTATACATCTAGCCAATAGACCACGCTGTACATACCTCCAAATGGGTCCCATAGTCTCTCCTTCTCCTCCTCCCATAAGCCTCAGCAAACAGCCAAAGTGGTCTGCTAAACGCGGACCCAGAAGTAACAATCCACGTGATCCAAGTCACGCGGTCCCAAACCCTACCGTCCCAAATTGGATTAAGGGTAAACGGACCACATGACCCAAGTCACATGATATTGTTGCCATGACAGGAAAGCGACTCACCTAATGCATCTTAAGACAAGCCCAAAGATAATACACCAAAGTGCAGTCACAAAAACCCACCACCACAGCAATAGACCAAAAAATGAGGATCAGTAAGAAACACAAGGAAACCAAAGAAGTAAGACAGTATATATCAGGTCCCTAATATGAATCTTTATTGAAATAGTAGTAAATCGGCTGACAAACACCCGAATACTACATATAAGGTGCACCTTATTAAAAGGACCAATCTTATATGGACCCTGGCTAGACAATATATACCCAAATATTACCAAAACACATAATATACATTGGAAAACAGGACAATAATAACACTATAATCTAAGTATAGCATAACAATATCTTAAATATCGCTGGCCCATTTAGGGTTGTATTATGGTTTATCTTTAATTATCTAGTTGGTGCTATACTGCTATACTGGCGTGTTTTTTGGACTACAGTTGGGCATCCCCTAATCTAGGTCCTCTCGTTACTGTTTGGGTAATGCATCAGAAACTAATCTAGTGTTCAAGTGGTTAACCCTTTGAGTGCCCAAGAGGTACGCATTGCGAAGCAATGCATTGCTTACCCCTCTGGCAAGCAAAGGGTTAAAAGCCCAATTTAACTTATCCCCTATGGTGCAGTTGGTTTACTTCAGAATAACTCCAGTTTGTGTGTGTATATCTTCTCTTAATATAAATTGCTAGGCTGCGAAGCTCCCTGTGTGCGTAACAGCGCATGTGCAGTAGAGACTGGCTGAATGCGCTGTTCTGGAGTGGGGTGCTCCGAATGACTTACCGCCTGTCTCTGCTCCCTGCTCCTGGGCAGCAGTCGGGGCCGCTGGGTGGCACTTTAGCCCATGTACATGCGCTTTCATACCAGTATGTATATAAAAGACAAAATCTGTGTCTACAGCCACACACACCCAGGGGCGGCAGTAAGGAGGAGATATTAAAATCTCCTCCATACTGCCATACCTGGACATAGACAGGGTAGTGATTTTCAAACTCCTGTGAAAATCTCCTCAAGGATTTGGCCAGCCCCAACATACGCTGTTAAAATGGAAAAAACATGGCTGTCTTTCCCCGCAGAAAGCACTGACTGCACGCCAACAAAATGCTACCCTCCAAACCTTCATATTCCTTTGTGATCAAAGCGCTTTCCATATATGCAAAGCAATATACATGCACACTAGATGAGGAACACTTAAGTAGTTGTACACACATACAGCACTATTAATCCATGTGCTAGGTCCAGTGTGGCCTCAACTCTCACTTTCACCTCAGGTCCCGATGCTCTTCTCTCCGGATTCAGAAAGGTCACCACGCTGCCCAGCTGCTTCATGCAGCTCCAGTACGGTCAGGCCTCCACAATCAAAACCCTCACGTTCCCACACTATTCCGTCATGAACAAGAGCTGCCCCTGGATGCTCCTCAGGGCCCTCAAGTCCTGTAGCACCATCTCCTCCATCTTGCTACACACAAGCTTATCTCTTGATAAAGGCCATTATTATTGGCCAAAACGTCGAAATAAACATTGTTTGACCTTTCTTCAACTACTTTCCTAAGAGTGCCGTCTCTTCTTGAACTGTATGTACTTTCCCTATGATTGGCACCCAGGTTTTTTGCATGGCTTCACAGTGAGTGCATCTCATACCACTAATAAATATGTCCATAGGGCCTTATTGCGAAAGCTAAATTGCCACACATCAGTTTGCAGACTCGTTTTCTTTCCCTATAGAATGTTTAGACCAGGAGTGGGCAATGTGAGACTCTTGTTGTAGTCCTGTAATAGCTGGAGGTGCTCATGTTGATCTCCCCTGGTTTAGTCTGTCTTTTCTCTCCTGTAACTTGGGACCTCATCCATTGAAGAAGAGGTGAGAGTCTGGACCAGCTGCACCATGGGAAGAAATTAAAACTCCTCACTGATTTAAATGGGGCTTTTAACCCTATAAATGCTGGAAAGACCTGAAATACGTTGCGTGCCCCTCTGGCACTCAAAAGGTTAAGGGTTTACAAACCAGATTAAGAACAATAGGAGTTTGGAGAGTGTATATTTCTCCCCTGTGGTGCAGTTGGTTTGCTCCAAATTTGCACCTCGGTTGTTTTGTGGGTTTAGCCCCTTGTACAGACCGTAATAGGCAAAAGGTTGACAGAAATGTGTCTACTAAAAGGTGAAACAGAGGCCATATGTATAAAGAAAGAAGTGGAGATATTCCCCCATAGGAGCCTAATAAAAATGGCAGCTGGCTTAAGTAGGGCTTTAACCCCTTAAATACAATAGTTCTCCAGATCGTGTGTTGCAGACCTCGCTAGCTGTATAGAGGTTTAGGAGCAACATTTAAATCAATGGAAATTTGCACAAAATTATTTTGTTCTCTACAGTGCGGTTGGTTTCCCTGAATTGTTCCACTTTCCTTTATGCACAAGGCCCATAGTTGTTACACTGGGGTACATTGTTAATAAAGCCATTCTGGCTGAATTGGTGATTTTCCTACTGCTGGAACGGATGAGTCACCAGGAAACCAGTGGAATATTTTTGGTTCGTTTGCTACTTTACATGGAATTTTTAATGCACTAATCTGTTTAATCCCTTGAGTGCCGGAGATGTATCTAACACATTGCAATGCTTTGGATGCTTCTCTGGCTCTCAGATGGTTAACTTCTTGGCTGCTCGTTGTGTCTGGCATTCATGGTATCAATCTACATGTCTTATTACAATTCAGAATTGTTTTAATCTAATAATATACTGCAAAGTATTCAGATTTTGAAAGCTGCTAATCTACAAAAGGATGTTGTACATTACATTTAAAAAAATAAAAAAATCAACACCCCCCCCCCCAACATCCCCGTTGTACTCTGTGCAAAACTCCACTGCTAAACATAACACATGTAATAGGATTCAACACTGTCTCTCCAGTTGATTTCAATAAATAAAGTATAATATTCAGAGTTATTGCTTATACATAAATATACACTTAATTCCAAACTTGTTTTGTGAGGGTGGAGTTGGTCATAGGCCATCCAAGAAAAGAATTGGTGAAACCCAACACTTTTTATACGTACTGACTGAATTTGTATTAAAGACAAGGCATAAAGTCCAATTATTAAAGTGAAAACAAGTGACCAGTACAGTATAGTTGCATAAATGCCAGCTAAAGAGCGCATTTTGAGTGTGTAATTGTGTTGTGGATAAGGTCACAATTCTGAATAATAGCCACCTTTGCAGTCTATTGTGTGTATTGCGGACGTTCAAGTGGCAGGAGGCACTTACACCCTGTTAGGACCTACTTCTGCTGTGTCCCACCTACCTTCCTCTAGACTGAGCAGGGTCCTCTGATCCTTTTGTTTTGCGTGTTCCATTTATACTATTTAATATCTATGTCTGTTCCCTAGTATACAGCGCTGAGAAATAATTTGGTGCTATATCAATAAAGAATAAATATAATTTTACTCCTATGTGCCTGGCTATAGTGAGTATAATGGAGGTTGTTACTTGCAGCTGAGACCACTCCAGCTTACAGGAAGGAATCCTCCGTCATTTGGAGGAGGCTGGATAGAGGGAGAGGAGCAGAGGCAGAGTGACAAACTGCGGTACAGAGCTGTGGAGCTCTCTCATTGGCTAGAGATCGCTCCAGCTTACAGGAAGAAAGCCTCTCTCTCATTGGAGGAGGCTGGATAGATGGAGGGGAGCAGAGGCAGAGTGACAGACTGTGGTACGGAGCTGGTAACAGCAGTCTATGTGGAAGTAGGGCACAGGGCAGTATTCACTCTATTAAGTTCAGCAAAATTGTGATTTTATTTAAAAAATGAAAACATTTTACCAGCTAGTCGCTACGTATACTAACTATTGACACCAACGTGTATAGGGGTGATAGATCCCCTTTAATGGGTTAACCCTTTGAGTGCCAGAGGGGTTCCATATCCCTCTGGCACTCAAAGGGTTAATGTTTAGGGGCAATATTAGCAATAGGCATAAGGGTTAGGGGATAGCCCTTTGATTACCACTGTAATCACTGTACAGGTCTGCCCATTTCCCTAGCTAATAAAATATACAATCTTACCTACTACTTAGACTGTCCTAGGCATGTCTGAATTCCTTAAAGGGATAGTAACACTTCGTTTTAACTTTATTTTATTTTGTAGGCATTAAAAAAACATGAAGAATGATATAAGTCTTATCTCTCAAACCTTTATGGTTTATGAGATATTCACAAGCAAAGTTCCCCTCCCGCCCCTTTTACCTACTGTAAACAATCTCTTCTCAGATGTGAGTCTGGTTGTATGACAGTACAGATAACAGAAGGGGACAGTGTTCTTTGTATGAAAACAATGAAAGCCCTTCCCTCCTTGACAAGTTTTTCAGCTTTTTCCATTATCTTAATTGAAGATTGTCCCTCTCTGCAGTCTACCTGGGCATCTCCCTTCTGATCTGGTTGAACAGGGGGGGGATACTTTGTTTGTGAATATCTCTTAAACCATAAAGGTTTCAGAGATAAGACTTATATCATTCTTCATGTTTTTTTAATGCCTACAAAATAAACTAAAGTTAAAATGAAGTATTACTATCCCTTTAAGTGTTCGTCTCTATTCCATCTGCTGGGAGGCTGTTCCTATCTCCATTTACACAAAGTAGTACTTACGCATATTACTTTTGGGATTTCCTCCCTCTAACTTTACATCATGACCTTGATCTATCATTACTCTTTTCTTCCTGGTTCTATTAAATCCTTTAGTATAGTTAAAGACTTAAATCATATCATCCCTCTCGCTCATTTCTTCTTAGCTCTACATATTAAGCTCTGAGTCTATTCTTATACCCTGTGCCATTAACCCTTTGATTGCCAGATGGATACACAACTCATTGTTTTGCATAAGATAAGAGTTTAGGGTTTGGGCATGGGACATTATGGCGATGAGTGGAGTAAGTGTTTTTCCCCCTATTTTATCCATGCACACCTTGCCTACATAACCAGTGTCTGACTGCCCATAACAGATGCACATGTAATGGCAGTACTAATTAGAGTTAGGATGACTAATGGGGAAAGGAACTGATTGGCTACTACTTACACGTCCAGTGCTTTGCAGAGCAATCCATCACAGTCCTCTACCATACAAATTGACATATGTGTAAAGATAAAATGGAGCAAAACTGGGTCAAACCAACTGTGCCACAGGGAGCAAATAAACGTTCCCGAACTTTCCATTGATTTAAAGGTAATGATTGTGAAGTCTCCAGTGCATTGTGCAGCAAAATGTTGGAGACGTCTAGCATTCAAGAGGCTACATGTACCATTTAAATCAATGGCAATTTTCATTTGTTCCTGGTGATGCAGTTGGTTTGCTTCAGAACTGGTCGGTTTCACATATATATTTGTATATCTCTGCCCCAAGGGGTTGAACCTAAACCATTATAACTCAAATGATTAACTTCAAACAGCCCTTGATAACAATATAGAAGAATCAGAAATCACATTTCTTGAAAAAAGCACTTTGGGGAGCTTTTATAGCCATCACATTCAGTAAGTTCAGTGTCTCCTGGACCACATTTTGGGATTCATTTGGGGGCACATCGGGCAACCCATTTGAAACAGCCAGGCAAGAGATTTCATTGCAGCAAGTTGGGATTTCCAATGTCACTTCAGCTCTCGATCAGACAATTTCTGTTTGAAATAGGTCCATTTCGATGATCTGGAGCAGATATATAACATTTGTTGGCTTGAATGTGCTTTTGATGAGTGCTACATACACAGTCCATGCCCATCTGTAAGTTGGTGAGTAATAGTTTGCAGATATTGCCTGTGTGGTGTAATTATGTTATAGTTAGGTTATTGGCACAAGAAACATAGCACTTTTTCTCCCTGTAAAACATTTCTGACTACTTTTGGCAGTATATGGTTTATCTTTTGGAAGCCGTACTTTTGCTGTAACTGGCTGAGACGTTCTTTTATATATTCATCAAATTAATAATTTTCTTCATCACATGTTGCCATTTGTTTGACATCCCGAGCCTGTTTTACCCACACTGGCATGCAGCTCTTACAGTGCATTACTGATTCACATACCATTATATCTTTTCATAACTTCCAGATTTGAAACTTGATGTTACTTGGGGTCTCCGTCTCCTGTGGTTGATACAATCTTAATATTTGCATTTAAATACTAAGGCATAAGAAATAGTAAGAAGCCTTAAATTCAGACTTTAACATTTTTTTTGCACCAAGGTATGAAATTAAAAGATCCATTTACTTATTAGCACTTTAGGAGTTAGGGAGTGGGCAGAGCATTGTGAAGCAGTGTGTTGTACATTTCTTTGGTCTTGGTTAATGGAGACGTTAAGAGAGAAGAAAAGACAAATTGTATGCAGTAGTTTTCGGTGTAAAAACTGTTTTGAAGTTCTCCAGAATTGAGAGGGTTCCCTCTCCTCTTTCATAGGTATTCATTGAAGCCTCTGTAGCTTCTTGATAAATATTCTCAGACTCCCATTTAAGCAGGGATTAGCAAGAGCTGTGTTTGCAAATTTCCCTGCTAACCAATGTTTTAGTTTCCACCTTATTGATGAATTGCACTACAGACTGATTTCTGGCCTTGAACTTCTATTCCAAGCTTGATCACTTGTCATCGCACGACTGCAGCTCTAACTGATGGACAAGTAGAAAATGTCCTATATAATAATTCACTGGGATGTTTGTCAGAAGCCTTCATGCACAGTAGAGACTGCTCGAACGCTCAGAATGCTGGGAGTTCTGTGCCGGGTGCATTCTGTGCGGAATGCCGGGAGTTCTGTGCTGGGAGCATTCTGTGTGGAATGCTGGGAGTTCTGTGCCGGGAGCATTCTGTGCGGAATGCTGGGAGTTCTGTTCTGGGAGCATTCTGTGCGGAATGCTGGGAGCATTCTGTGCATTTGGGCAGTCTCTACAGCGCATCGTGTGAGTGACGGCAGTAAGCAGAGCAGGACCTGCCTTTTAAACCTTTGAGTGCCGGAAGGTATCCAACGCATTGCCTACCCCTCCGGCATTCAAAGGGTTAACATCTCACAGACCTTGGCCCATGTACATGGGCTTTTACACTAGTCACTGCATAAATAACAACTGGTGGCCACAAGTGTCACTGCCTTTAAATCTTTCTGTGCCAGCGGGGTACACAGCGCATTGCAATGCATTGTGTACCCCTCTGGCACTGAAGTGGTTAAAATTCTTACAATGGGTTTTGCACAGCTGTACTAACAATAAATAAATGCAGACAAGTGAATATACTGCATTTTTGATGGATAAGATGCTCTCTGATCTTATTATATTGGCAGTCTAGACATATGTCTGACAGACTGCACTTAAGATCTATCAGAACATAAATGGTATCACTTGTGTTGCAGTTAATGTACTGCAGAATGGTATATAAAAACTTGGATATTACTGGAAAGTATACTCAAAACCTTCCCATGCTGCCAGGAAACTCGTCTGCTAGGCGCATCTGTACATTCCTGCCTTCTCAAACCAAGAGGCTATCCTTATTGGGCCACTCTTAGCCTTTAGAATGTTTAGATCGGTGTCCAACTTATTGCACTGAAGATTGGAACAAAATGTGAAACAAGTTACAACCTCATAGTTCTGGGCTGTATGGAAACTCCTCTAACTTCTATAGCATCACAGTGATTAATGTTTACTAAATGCATACTGAAATCTCACGCTATATATATATTTTTTTTTTTGCCCTAGTTTACTTTGTGACCATGACCAATATTGTGTGCGTGGTCACCCCTTGGATTTTTGCTTTAAGAAAGGGAAAGACAAATATAAATTCTTCTTGGTTCTCCAATAAAAATGCACTGCGGTCTTTCCTTTTCCATAAAGGGTTAGTAATGTCTAACATTAACTAACCCTAATATTGAAGGTATTAAAAAGATAATATTAATGTGCCAAGTTGTATCTCTCACACCTTTACGGTTTGAGAGATATAAGCACTGAAAGTCTCCCCCTCCTTCCCCTTTTCCAGACGTCAGCATGTAGCTGACATTATGAGATCCCGGTCCCAGACCAGCCGGCGGCTCTTCCGCGGAGCTGAATGAGTGCTATCGAAGAACAAATACTTCAGTGGAATGGTCTGCAAAGTGTTCTTGCTAACCAAACACACTTTGTAGACCGTTCCAGTGAAGTATCTGTTCTTCGATAGCGCTCATTCAGCTCTGCTGAAGAGCCGCCAAGTCGGCCGACACAGATCCACTGCTGACAGCTTTACAACTCGTCAGCAGGAGGGGGGAACTTGCAGCGCCTATATCTCTCAAACCATAAAGGTGTGAGAGATACGACTTGGCACATTAATATTATCTTAATACCTTCAATATTAGGGTTAGTTAATGTTAAACATAACTAACGTTTTAATGTAATCATTTTGATGTCCAACAAACTGACAAAAGGTATTGGGTGGATCTGAGTTAGAGACTAGCCAAACTGGGTTTGTTTACATTAGAGAAGAGACATCTAAGGGGTGATATGATTACCATTTACGAATACATTCAAGGTCAATACAAAGAACTATCCAATGAATTATTTACACAAAGAGTTGAGATAAGAACAAGAGGTAATCCATTAAGACTAAAGGAAAGGTGCTTTTGACTAAGACAAAGGTAGGGATTTTTTTTTTTTACAGTAAGGGTGGTAAATCTGACATTCTTTGCCTCTGATTTTTTTTTGCTTGCAGATACTGAAACTGATTTCCAAAAAAGTAATGGATATCTAACTAGCACAGAACAATATTGAGATTTATGACAGCTTCAAGGCAGATGAGTTGTTGATCCAGGGAAATGACTGTCATTTGGAGTCAGGAATGAATTTTTTACCCACCTCTGGAGCAACAGGGGTGTTTAGGCATGGGCTGGACTTGATGGGCGCATACCATTTTTTTTTTTTTTTTTTTTTTTTTTTTTTCGTCTCATCAACTGTTGTTATGGTAGCACCAGGGGCAATAAAGAGCAAGACAACCATCAAGTGGATACTTGGTACATTTGCTTCCCTGTAGCAGGCCTGTTGTTGAAGCTGGGGTTCCATTGTGAGCCCTGACACAGACCAGTGGGGGGGGGGGCAGAATCAACATCTGAAAAAGATACCTCCAGGGCCCCCTTGCTGGTGTAAATAAGAGAGGCTGCAGTTTATCATTTCAGTCTTGTTGTCCCCATAGACTCTGCAGCACGAGTGGAAGCCAGATATAGAGGGTCTATGCAAGCTGTGTGCCTGAGATTAACCCTTTGAGTGCCAGAGGGGTATGCAACTCTTTGCAAAACAATGTGTTGTGTACCCCTCTGGCACTCAAAGGGTTAAAATACTTCCGCTTTGTGTTCCAGCCACCCTACCAGTATGTGTGATAGAAGCTGTTCTGGGGCTCTGCTATAGGATCAGACTTGGTAAAACCTGATTATTACTCTTTATGCCATATGTTTGGGCTTAGTACTACTATTCCCATATTTCACCCAAAACAATTTAAATACTGAACAGTTTACTCTCTCTTCACTTTTTCACACCATAGATTTGTGCACATTTCCTAGGCTTCGGTGTAACTGTACAACTAATTTTTCAGCTCAGCGCTCCAACACAGAAACCTTTTTTACTGATGTGAATAAGAATTTCTGTGCGCAGATCGTTGTATATTGGCTAAAGAAAATGGGAATTATGCCCTTGGGGAGAAGGTGCCTATAAATAAGCAGTTTTTATCCCAACTTGGTTAATGTTAAAGGTGAATACTGTAAATTCTCTGGTATAATAAATGCTTTTTCCCATGTTTTCACCTCATGTGGGATGGGGGTTATTTGTGTACAAAACAAAAAATACCCTGCCAATATCCCGTGTGTGTCTCCCTCTCCCCCACTCTCCCCTCTCTCTCCCCTCTCTCTCCCCCCTCTCTCCTCTCCCTTCTCTCCCTTCTCTCCCTTCTCTCCCTTCTCTCCCTTCTCTCCCTTCTCTCCCTTCTCTCCCTTCTCTCCCTTCTCTCCCTTCTCTCTCTTCTCTCCCTTCTCTCCCTTCTCTCTCTTCTCTCCCTTCTCTCTCTTCTCTCTCTTCTCTCTCTTCTCTCCCTTCTCTCCCTTCTCTCCCTTCTCTCCCTTCTCTCCCTTCTCTCCCTTCTCTCCCTTCTCTCCCTTCTCTCCCTTCTCTCCCTTCTCTCCCTTCTCTCCCTTCTCTCTCTTCTCTCTCTTCTCTCTCTTCTCTCTCTTCTCTCTCTTCTCTCTCTTCTCTCTCTTCTCTCTCTTCTCTCCCTTCTCTCCCTTCTCTCCCTTCTCTCCCTTCTCTCCCTTCTCTCCCTTCTCTCCCTTCTCTCCCTTCTCTCCCTTCTCTCCCTTCTCTCTCTTCTCTCTCTCCCATCATGCTTTAGGTCTTTCAGGAGGCAGCTGGGGAGATCTGTCTAGTGGATGGCATGTTTGAATGTGCCTCTTACTCCCTCAGCTACATCTCCCATCATTTCAGGGCCTGGCAGGCCATGTCTCTCAATGTGCACACCCACGAGCAGCCAAGGAACTGGATGGAATATTCAGTTATGCCACCCACTGGACAAATCTCCTGGCTTCTCATCGTTTTTTTTTTTTTTTTTTTTCCAGTGTGCCAACGGGTTATTTTTCAGTATATCCCTGTTTAATCACAAGTGGGTAATCAATGGCTCTGTCTGTCGCTTGTGCTTAACCCCTTAACAACTGGTGACGTGCAAGGACCGTCAGGTCTGTCTGGATGTTAAGGACTGGTGACGGTCCTGACAGTCACGGAATTCTGGGATCACAGCACGAACAAAAAAAAAAAAAGTGGTCCTCTAGAGCGCCCCATCCCTGGACCCTGTGGTCTTTAAGGGGTTAATTGTGACTGCCCATCTGTTGATGTGCCCAGAGGACTGAAGCTGAGAATCACTGGTTTAAAGTATTGATTTGGTTAGAGGCAGCGAAAGGGATGGCGAAGGGAGGTGGCTTCGTGAGCGCATATTGTTATTATATACGTGAACTTGTATTAAAATCTGAGTATAATTCATACCTGCTTATTATACATGTGCGTATTATACAGGAGATTCTATGGTAAGAACCAGGTTATATAAATTACCCCTAAAGCAGACATTGTTTCTCAGCCTTGCTAGAAACATTTCCTTAAATGTTGTGCTCACACCTCAGACAGCCACTTAAAGGGCTGCTGTCATGCAGTACTTGCCCCATAGGCAGATCTACTTCCCTGGGAACAGACCTGCCATTGAAGGCAATGCTGCATTGTGCCCTTTGGTGGATCAGTGGGGATGTGCGTGTCACAGTGGGCGTGTGATAAGAGACCCCCAGCGTTCCTCTGGTGTTTCCTTTCCAACATGTAGTTTGAAAGCCTAATACAGAGGGTCTATGGGGAATCTTCACACAACCATGGAGTTTATTTCTGAGAGCCACGTACTTCCAGTTACATTCCACTCGTGCCTCCCCATGGCTCATAGGAAGGGATTTGGGCCTGCAAGCCCCAGGCGTGTTACTAAAGGTGCATTTCTGGAGCAAGCCAACTGCAATATAGGTGACAAATACATTCATAAAAATAGCCATTGTAATTGGGACCGGGAGACCAGTATAGTCCCTGGCCGTCGTGCTGGGCTTCTTTGTCAGTGATGCAGTTACAAAATGGTAGCCATACCAGTCCGTCTTATCAGGATCTGAGGAATGGGAGTCAAAAGGGACTCTTTAGACCATTCCTAGAAGATGACACACCACACAAGTTGTTGTAGACCCAGAACATTCTAAATTTTATTGGAACTGGCCATGGTTTATATAGCCACATTGCAAGGGTAAGCGGGATGTGACATGCAGTAAGACAGGAACAGATTAATTTATCACATAGCACAATGGAAGCAGGTTATACAGATAACCACGGCCCCAGACTAATCTGATCACACTGACAACAGTGGTGAATATACAACAGTGCTAAAGGGATTAGGAAGTAACACCTAATCAAACATGGACCAGACAGTGAGACCCATGCAATTGCAGACAATAAGGTGCCAATACAGAAATACCACAATTTAACCCCTGCCGGCCCATGTGAAACTGTAGTCCAAATAATTTTCTTAAAACAAGTCCAGCATCTGTTACATATATTAACAGATGCACTTGTAATGAACCATTGGTCCATGACATCAACCCCCCTCCTGAGTTCCAAGCCAGTGGAATGTCTTTTGAAGGTGGCTTGAAGAAGAGGTTTCCTGCTCTGGCTAAATGTCCTAAGGTAACATGTTTAGCTCTCACAAAAGCTTTACTTGTATTACTCATTGAGTTGGGATCCATATTTTTAGGATCCTGGACTCCAACCTGATGAAGAGACCACTGGGATGCAGTGCTTGCTTTAATAGACCAAGGATCTCCTCTTTTCTCTGGGCAAAGTTCTCCTCCTTCTCCTATAAAACTACAGTCTCCACGCCTCCACCTGCCACTGGGGTTGAGGCTTTGACACCTCTCATCCCGGTATCTCTGTCTGCCACTGGGCATAAGGCTCTCGCATCCAGCAGGATGGCATTTCCATCTGGTATTGGTAACAAAACTCTTCCCACATCTCGGCATCTCCGACTGCCACTGGGGAGGAGGCGCTTCCGGCCTGCATCTCTGTGCCTTTGACTGCCACTGGGGATGAGGAGGCTCTGGTGCCCGACAACTGGCACATCTGACGACCACTGCGAATGAGGCTTTCCCGCCCCTCATCACTGTACCTTTATCTGCCACTGGAGATGAGGCTCTGCCACCCTGCATGCTGGCACTTCTGACTGCCACTGGGGATTGGGCTCCACCTGTAGTTGGGTGGCTGGGTTGGTTGAACAGGATCTCTCCTGTGCTTGATGTCTCTGGATCCTTTGCATCAGGCTCTTGTAGGCCTGCTCAACAATCCATTTATTTGTAACAAGTTGGTGTAGCTCAGGCCACAGTTCTGGGGTGTTGTAAAAGCCCAGTGTTGCTTCTCTCAGGTCCCTTAACCCCCAGAGTTGAATGTCCTTCTGGCCTCCAAAGTTAGCCTCATGGCAAAGCGTGTACCACACCAGCCCTGGGCCGGCATAGCCTGCCGGGAGGGGGGGGGGGCAGTGGCTGTGTGACCAGTTGTGATATTCCTGGTCTGCTTTCCTATGAAGAGCTGTGTACTAGTCTTCTAGTGCCATCTCAACCTTGATGAAGATGGCCAGAGCTGATTCCCATTCGGCCAGGGGTTGCTCGCCCAGGATCCAATTTTTTTTTTTTTTTTTTTCCCCGTAGGGCCTATAGATTTGGATAGCGCTTCTGGTTGGGCATGAACCGACTTAAAGGATCAGGTCATACCTCCTGCTAATGCCTTCTTCTGTCCCAGGTGGTGATTTGGATCCTCGTAAAGATAGGAATCCCACCTCTGCCACCAGTGTAAAGGTAACCAGGAGACCCATGTAGTCCCTGGCCATCATGCTGGGCTTCTCTCTCTGTGATGTGGCTAGAAAGGGGTAGCTGTGCCAGTCCCTCATCAGGATCTGAGGAATGGAAGACAAAGGGGACTCTGCTTAGACCATTCCTAGAAGGCACACACAAGTTGTTGTAGTTCCAGACCTTTATTGGAACTGGCCATGATTTATGTAGCCACATTTCCACAGGGGAAGGGGGATGTGACTTGCAATTAGGACTGGAACAGATCAACTCCGCACAATGGTTTTACAGACCACCACGGTCCCAGACTAATCTGATCACACAGACAATAATGGTGAATACACAACAGTGGTAAAGGGATTAGGAAGTAACACCTAATCCAACATGGACCGGACAGTGAGACCCATACAATTGGAGACAATAAGGTGCCAATACAGAAATACCGCAGTTTAAACCCTGGCGACCCATGTAAAACTATAGTCCAAATAATATTCCTAAAACAGGGTTCCAGCATCTGTTACATGTATTAACAGATGCACAGTTAACGAACCATAGGTCCGTTACACACGTTAATTTAAATAGGTTCAGGTGGGCTGTGCTGAAGAAGAGGACAGTGTAGTCCTCGAAACGTTCTTGAAGCCCAATAACACTGCTGCCTTGCTGTAACTACTATATGAGTGGAACAGAGTGTAATAAAACACAATTTGCTGATCAACTACGAGTGGTGAGTGCCTCATTCATCTATATATTGTATACTACGTTGTCACACTGTGGAGAGAGGTGGATAGAGTGAGAGCACCCCTGGGATAACAATTGGCTTAAAGTAACACTGAACTTTTCCATATAACGAATTGTGGAGTGAACTCTGAGTGCGGATATCTTTTGTATTAATTTAAATAGGGCTTAATGCATTGGAGAACGCTATGACATTCAAGAAATTAAAAGCCCAGTTTAACTCAACGGGAGTTTTCACTTGTCCCCATTTGTGTAGTTGGTTTGCTCCAGCATTGCCCCTTAAAGGGATAGTAATACTTAAAATGTAAAAAAAAATGTTGTAGGGTTTATCCCCCTGAGTAAAACAAGAGTACTCCCACTGCTGAAAGGTGTTTCATTCAAAAGATATTAATTTTCAAAGTTGAATTTTTTTTTTAGGTGCAATATCACAGTGGCCTGAAATTGTACAGTGGCACTGTTGCTACACCATCCTATGGACAGCTCTGGTCCCGGGACGATAAATCTCCATAGGATGGTGTATCAACAGCGCCACTGTACAATTTCAGGCCACTGTGATATTGCACCTAAAAAATTCAACTTTGAAAATTAATACCTTTTGAATGAAACACCTTTTCAGCAGTGGGAGTACTCTTGTTTTACTCAGGGGGATAAACCCTACAACATATATTTATTTATTACTATCCCTTTAAGTCTCATCCCATTAGAACAGACTTGGTAAAATGATATTTGTTCTTTAATGGTTTCATAATTCCTGGGGGAAAAATATTATAAGCACAGCATAAATAGAAGCATTACACATGAATTGTAACTTTCAGTGCTTATTGGTCCATTTTTGCAAGGTTTCACCTAGGCCTTAGTCACACTGCCAACTTTAGTGCAGTGTTAAAATTACCTCTGCACTAGGCACTCGCATGGGCGAGTTTTGCTTCTCATAATTCTTCCTAACACAGCATGTGGCACCATGGATGTGCGCATGAGTTGTCTTGTGGTCCACCAAGCAGATTGTTCACACAACATTGGACGTTGCAGTGTTGTTCTCATCTTTAAGTCACTGGCTTACCCATATGGACAATGGCCAATAATCTGTGGTCCGCACTGATGTGAGCTGGCCTGGTGACACATATCTTCCATGCCTACGCCCACATGGAAGGTAGGAAATTGGAGGGAAGTCGGCACACACACACTTGGCATGTGGTACTAGAATTTCTTATTCATCCTTTGTAAACAGGAGGATTACAAAGCGTTGCTTAACCCTTTAAGGACCGGGAAAATCGGAGGTCGTTTTCCCTTAAGGACCGGAGCAATTCTGACCTTTTTGACTGTCTTTGTTCAACAGTGTTTTTCCTTAGACTTTTATTCCACCCCCATAAATTATATACTGTTTTTTTTTTTTTAAGCACAAATAGGGCTTTCATTTGATACCCTACTTATATGGCTAACCCACCATTCACTTTATGAAAATTAAAAAAAAAAAAAAAAAATGTAAAAAAAAAACCCACCAATTTTGTTTTTTCTCTTGGGATCAATTGGGCACAAAGGGTTACATTTTTATGGAGACTGCATGAAAGGTATGACCGGTCAGTTGTACCAACAAAATGCTCAGTTTACAGTGGCCACTGTCCCCCTGGGTGAAAATCCCCATGTCCCTTTTTCCCACCCTATTTTGTTACTTTTTTTATCCCTGACATTTGGCAGTGTGTATAAGTGTATTACATAGCTCCACAACAATCACACTTCCAAAATTGTTTGAGACTGTTTTGTTTTTTTTTTTCTCCAAAAACTAGTGTATCATTGCAGGTCAGAAATTCACCTGCATTTAGCCAGCCTCCAGCACCAGCAGTGAAGTAATACCCCCAGCTGCTACATTTTCATCTACCACTAGGTGTCTCCTCTCTACTTCTGTCTCCCTTACTTTGACAGCAAGGGAGACAGAGGTAGAAGAGACACACACAGACAGCATGCTTTCTGTACTGCCTCTGTCTCTCAGAATGCCGGTACATGTGATCACTGGTACGGCGATCACATGAACCGGCACAGGCAAGAAGGGCTGAGACTGAATGCCCCGGTCTCAAAGTGTTCAGTCTCGGCCTTGAATTAATGATAGCAGCGTGCACGGAGGCGGTTTGAGAGATAGGGTTTGTGGCAATTAATCTTTTTTTTTTTTTTTTTTTTTTTTTTTTTTTTTTTTTTTTTTTTTTCCAATCTCCCTAACGCTAAATATTTTTTAGGGGACATTACTGACCCTTTAAAATCTGTCTATATGTTGTACTACCCATTTTAAATCTCTGTAATACAAACTATAACAATATCACAATCCTACTCCAGCGCTAATTAAAACAACAATAACATAAACTATGACCTGATTCCACTTAGAGAGTTCCTTTAAGAAGTCCTCCACTCAGTGGTAGCTGCCATTCCCTTGCAAACTTTGGCACCAAGTTGTCCAAAATATGCAGAAAAAGACAAAAACGGGGAAAGGGTGCACACAATTCTAAGTCTACACTTACACTTGTGTGCACCCTTTTGTGTCTTTTTTTTTTTTTTCTGTAATGCAAAGTAAACGGTATTCGGGTGATGGGTTCACTTTAACCGTTTAACACCTTAAGGACCCTTGAAGTACCAGGACCGTCACGGTCCTTGAAATACTCAAGGACTGATGACGGTCATAGTACGTCACGTACTTTTTACTTACAGCGCTCTACCGGGAGTGTTGTAAGTAAAAATAGGGCCTGAAATTGACCGCTCCAAGATCGGAGCGATGTCTATCAGGCCCTATAATGACACGCCGATACACGCGGCAGGTCACGTGTACCGGCGCGTCCAAGTGCTTCTATGCGGTCATTATGGGACGGAAATGTCCAAGGACTGCCGGTCCTTAAGGGGTTAAGGACCAGAAGGATGTGCAATGTATTGGACATCTGTCTTGTCCTTTAACCCTTTGAGTGCCAGAGAGGCTCTACAATGCATCGGATACCTCTCTGGCTCTCAAAGGATTAAAGGGTTGTCACAATGTTGTATAAAGTTCCTTGTTCTGTATCTCACTGACGTACAAAGTGTAATTCTTCTGTCCTCTGTTTCCTTTAGGAATGCCTTTGTGGTAAAGCAACACTCCGCCCCTTGCGTGTTTCCAGAACCTACTCTACCACAGGATCATCTGGGTATAATTTTATATATTTTTTTCTGCCCCCTGTTCATCCTTTTGGATACTACAACCAATATGTTGGGGAGGTTTCTAGCATCTGTGTGGTTAGTTTTACACCATAATGCACCATTTGTGGCCACAGGCACGAAAAGGAGATATTTGATAACACCAGCTACACCATAGAGGACAAATACAAATTCCCCAAACTCCCTTTGATATAAATGGGGTTAAAAGGCCCATTGAAATCAAGTGGATATTTACTGTCCAATAACATGCAATTACTTTGCACCCATTGTTAGGTTCTTGAATAGTATGACCCTTAGTGCTTCCCACACACCTGAAAATCTGTTTTACTGTTAAAGGGATAGTAATGTTTCAAAATAAAGCAGCTCCAATTAGTCTTCATATCTGGGTCATGGAGAATGTTATTTCAACACTGTCAGAGTTGTAGTTAAAGAGTAATTGAATGATAAAGTATCCCCATCCCACCCCTTTTACCTAGTGTAAAACTGCTCACCTCAGAGCAGCAAGGTGGTGTCCAGATGGCTTGCAGAGAGGGACAATCTTCAATTAGCATAAGGGAAAAACCTGTCAAGGGGGACATGGTTTTCATTGTTCTCACGGTAAGAAGATTGTCCCTTGCTGTGAGCTGCCTGGTCTCAAGACCCAGATTCCACGTCTGAGGGGAGGTGGCTTACACTAGGTAAAAGGGACAGTAGGGGGATACTTTATCATTCAATTACTCTTGAACTACAATTCTGACAATATTGAAGTAACACTCTCCATGGCCCAAATACCATGAAGATTAACTGGAGCTGATTTTGTTTTGAAACATTACTTTCTCTGTAGTCCACTACAGGTTACTAGTAACTTTGGTTTGGCGATCAGCCCCTTTTAGTAGGCAGGAACAATTCTGAGAAGTGACTGTTGGGTGGAACCTACCTCCTCTCCTTAGCTTGCAGCTAGCCAATCCCCATCCAGTAAGATTTGTTCCTTGGTCAGTACACAAGGCAAGAGAACAGTTCTGCTATAGTTTTAGCTTTTTTATTAATTTTCTTTTAGATATGGGATACCACCATTAGGCAGATTACCATCACTGACAATTCCCATCACTCAAATGTGGATAGCTCCATTTACCAGGTACTTTTGTGGACCTAAGCCCTGGGGGGAAAATCTTGGCTTCAAGTTTTCCCCAGGAGTTGCCCACTGAGGCTTCTTCTTGATATATGGTAATCTGAAGACAGAAGACCTGCTGAAAAGGTGAGCACCCTTTGAGTGCTGGGGTCCACATGTCCCATGCTTACCCTCCACACAGGGGTCTCATTTGGAGTTCCTATTACATACTTATGCACTCATGGGGTTTATCTGTATGTCTGTGGGGTGTTTGGAGCAAGTTTATGTGGTAGCTTAAACATTTGGCTGCTGGTTTTGCATCTCTTGGGGGGGGGGGGGGTTGTGGGCACTTTCCCTACTGGGATCTTTGTTGTACTCCCCCCCCCCCCCCCAGTGTCTTCACTGATCATATCCTTAAAGGGATAGTAATAGTTCGTGTTATTTTTATTTTATTTTGTAGGCATTAAAAAAACATGAAGAACGATATAAGTCTTATCTCTCAAACCTTTACGGTTTAAGAGATATTCACAAGCAAAGTTTCCCCTCCCGCCCCTTTTACCTAGTGTAAGCCATCTCTTCTCAGATGTGAATCTGGTTGTAAGACCAGACAGATAACAGCAGGGGACAATTTTCTTTGTATGAAAACAATGAAAGCCCTTCCCCGCTTGACAAGTTTTTCAGCTTTTTCCCTTATCTTAATTGAAGATTGTCCCTCTCTGCAGTCTACCTGGGCACCTCCCTTCTGATCTGGCTGAACAGGGGGGGATACTATGTTTGTGAATATCTCTTAAACCATAAAGGTTTGAGAGATAAGACTTATATCATTCTTCATGTTTTTTTTAATGCCTACAAAATAAACAGCATTATGTTTCTGCTGCCCTGTTTTACGCTGTGCGCATGGTAGCCACCATGTCTGTGGTAGCCAGACGTGCTCTTTGGCTCAAGATCTGGTCTGCTGACACTGCCTCCTCTCTTTTCCCTTTCAGGGCACCTCACTGTTTGTTCCTGACCTTAAGGATATGATCAGTGAAGCCACTGGGGGGAAGAGTACTCACCTGCCAGTGGTCCAGAGGAGTAATGCCTCCTGTCAAGCGGAATCGTTTTTTTTTCGTTCCTTTCATGCTGAATCACACAAGACGACCCAGGTGGTGCCTCAGGCTCTGTGCCTCATTCAAGCCTAAGCAGCAATGGAGGCCTAAGTCCTCCACTAAGCCCAAGGCTTCCAAACCTTCTTCTGCATGACTCGCCGAATCCTGGTCCCCACCCGCAGGTGGGTGGCCGCTTGCACCACTCTCTCATCTTGGGAAGCCTCTGTGGCAGACCCGTGTGTTTTGCAGGTAGTGGCTATGGGTTACCAGACCCCTTCACCTCCCATCCTCCTTCCTGGACCTTCTCTTATTGCTCTTCTCTGGGAGCAGAAAAGTGCCGCCTTTTCGAGGGAGCCATTCAGGCCCTTCTGGACAAGGCGGTCTTGGAACCAGTTCCTCTTCAGGAAAGAGGGTTGGGATTCTACTCCAACCTCTTCGTAGTTTCCAAGAAGGACAGCAGCTGTCTAAGGATCTCAACTCTTTTGTGGTCAAGTCCCAGTACAGCCAGGAGTCGCTACTCACTGTGATAACTGCCATGTCCCCCTGGGGAATTTCTAGCTTCTCTGGCTCTTCAGGATGCATATTTGCACATTACCATTCATCCAGAGAGTCTGCAATATCTCCTCTTTGCCTGCGACCGAGGGCATTTCCAGTTTTCTGCCCTCCCATTTGGCCTGACCACTGCTCCTCAAGTTTTCAACAGAGTCCTGGGAGCTTTGATTTCCGTCCTATATCGAGACGGCATCAGAGTCACCCCATAAGTGGACAACCTCCTTCTGAAGGCCTCTTCTCTAGAATTCCTTCATCAGCAGGTGCAGTATTGCATTCATGCTCTGTCCCGTCACGGGTGGATCATCAATTTGGACAAGTCAGACCTTGTTCCTTGACAGAGGATGGTCTTTCTGGGAATCCTCTTCGACACTCAGAGGGGGACGGTTTTCCTCACGGACAAAGTGGCTCATCAGATTGCACTGAAGGTCCAGGCTGTCCTGAATCAGGATCTGGTTCCAGCCAAGAAGATGTCATCCCTGGTGGGGAAGTTCATTTCCACAGTAGAGGTGGTTCCATTTGCCATGGCTCATACCAGAGAACTTCAGAGCTTTCGAATCCGGCCAACACCTGCATGACAGGATCTCCTGGACAGGTCCTTATTCTCTCTCTCTCTCTCTTCACGTGGACCTGAGTCTCTCGTGGTGGCTCAACCTGAACAATCTGCTGAAAGGCAGGCCATTCATGGTGCCATTTTGGACAACAGTGATGACGGATGCCAGCCTCTCTGGTTGGGGAGCAGTTCTGGGGCACATGATTGCTCAGGGCCTGTGGTCCCAGGAAGAATCTCATTCCCATCAACGTCTTGAAGCTTCAGGGGATATTTCATGCCCTGCGACACTGGATGCGCCAATTGGTGAATTGCCCTGTCAAGAGTCCAGTCGGACAATGCCACAGTGGTAGCCTGCATCAACAAGCAGGGCGGCACAAGAAGTCTCGCAGCTTGGCTAGAGGTCAAGGCTATTTTGTCCTGGGCAGAGGAGCATCTCCCTGCCATTTCTGCAGTTCATATTCCTGGTGTAGCAACGTTCTGGCAGACTTCTTCAGTCGACACACAGTGGACAGCGGAGAGTGGGAACTGAATCAAGAGGTGTTTGACCTCTTTGTCCAGTTATGGGGTCTTCCGTGCATCGACCAGATGGCAACAAGACACAACAGGAAGGTTTCATTGTTCTGATCTCGCTGGGCGAATCCCCTGGCTCTAGCAGTGGATGCCTTGTTGATCCCGTGGAATTTCCCTCTGGCATACATCTTTCCTCCCATTCACCTATTGCACAGGGGGATACGGAAACTGCAACTGGAGTGCTGCCCAGTCATTCTGATTGCTTTGTACTGGCCTCTGCAGGCTTGGTTTCCGGAGCTTCTGGATCTTTCAGTGACGGAACCTCTTCGGCTTCCCTCCCGTCCGGATCTTCTACAGGGTTACCTGTGGAAGGAGGATGTTTATCACCTGGCTTTGATGGCATGGAGATTGAATCCTCCATTTTGAAGAATGGATTTTCTTCTGGTGTGGAGGCTACTATGTTTAGTGCCCGTAAGCCGGTTTCCTCTAAGGCCTACCATCGAGTTTGGTCTATCTTTCTATCTTGGTGTGCTGATAGGGACTTGTCTCAGGATTTTGAGCTTCCTACAGTCCTTTCCTTCCTCCAGGATGTTGTGGAAAGGGTCTGTCTGAGTTCCCTTAAGGTTTAGACTTCTGCTCTCTCTGTTTTCTTTCAGAGACGCATTGCTATCCTTCCTGATGTTGAGATGTTTTTCCAGGGCGTTGCTCATACTCACCCTGTCTTTGAGGATCCTGCTCCTCAGTGGGCTCTTAATCTGGTTCCGAGTGTCCTTCAGCACCCTACCTTTTGAGTCCTTGGCTACTATTCCTCTACGCCTTCTCACATGAAAAATGGCCTTTCTCCTGGCAATAGTGTCTGTTCGCTGTGTCTTGGAGTTGCATGCTCTGTCCTGTAGACCACCATTTTTGGTGTTTTACAAGGACAAGGCTTTGTTTCGCACCTATCAGGAGTTCCTCCCCAAGGTGGTTTCAAAGTTCCACATCAATCAGGAGATTGTGGTGCCCCCTTTCTGCCCTGACCCCACCTCTGACAAGGAGAGAGATCTCCATTTGTTAGACGTGGTGCGTTGTCTCAAGTTTTATGTACGCTGCACTGTGTCTATTAGACAGTCTGACGCGCTGTTCGTCACCAGGGCAGGGAGACCTGCATCCAAAGTGACTATTGCGTCTTGGGTCAAGTCCACTATTCGTAAGGCTTATGAGCCGAGGAAGAAGCCTGTCCCTTTCAGGGTCACGGCTCATTCTACAAGATCTATTGGGGCCTCTTGGGCTTACAAGAATCGGGCCTCTGCTGATCAGTTGTGCAAGGCTGCCACTTGGTCGTCTGTGCACACCTTTTCGAAGCACTACCGTGTTGATGTGTTGGCATCGGCCGATGCCAGCTTTGGGTGGAAAATCCTGGATGCAGTTTTGCCTGTCTAGGATTTTCTTTGGTTCCTGGTACTTCATTCACTTTTGAGCCCTGTTGGCTCTAGTCCAGTGTGCTGTGTAACAGTTTGGGGTGTTGTTACCCTTGTTCAGTGTCCGTTGACACTTTCTTGTTGTTGGGCTATACACAGTGGTGACTTTGGGGGCCTTGCGCCTGGTCCTTGCCTTACTTCCCACCTCTGGGAAACTCAATGGTTGGACATCCCAAAGTTACCAGTAACCTGTATTGGACCACAGAGAAAATAGGATATTAGTCTTACCTGTTAAATCCTTTTCTCTTAGTCTATACAGGTTACTGGTCTCCCACCCTATCAAGGGACCATGCTTGGTTGTCCTGTGGCAGACCGTCTTCTTTTCCTTCCACTTTCTAGTCAATAGTTAGTGTCTCAAATCTTTCTAGAGATGATTGGCTAGCTGCAGCCAAGGAGGGAAGGTAGGCTCCAACCCCTGCAGTCATTTCTAGAATTGTTCTTGCCTATTTAAAGGGGCGGATCGCCTACCCAAAGTTACCAGTAAACCTGTATGGACTAAGAGAAAAGTATTTAACAGGTAAGACTAAAATACTCTTTTCGGCTCTGCTAAAGAGCCGCTATTTGGTCCCAGGACAGGGATCTATTGCTGTCAGGAGAAGGGGAGGGAGGGGGGAACTTTAGCAGTGAAAATCTCTCAAACCATAAAGGCTTGAGAGATGGGACTTTCTCTAGATACTTTATTATTTTAACATCTATAATACTGATTCAACTAAATATGGGCATTACTAACCCTTTAAATCCTGGCCTGTGTGCGGCTCTCGCACCCGAGCTTCAACACCCCTTCTAGTGCATCTGCATGATAGTTGTCCTTTAGCGAAGGATACACATTTTCTTTTACATCCGAGCATACACTAGTTCCCCCTTATCCCTCGAGTGATGAAAAAGTCTACAACACATTTTGAAGTATGTAGTCTTAACACTTTAAGGACCAAACAGGAGTGCAACGTACTGCTTTGAAAGCCACTGTGCACACATCTGGTCTTTAAAGGGTTAAAGTAGACCTGTCACCTTAATTCAACTTTACATATTTGAAAACTGAATTAAAAACTGCCTATATGTCATGTTAGTCAAAAGACCAGCAAATGTACAGTTGAGGAGATATTCACACTTGTTACATATACTAACTGAGGTGCCAGTGAAGTTTCATATGCTAATTATGCTTTTCAGTGAGTATTCATATGCTAATGAAGCCTTTTCAGAGATGTCATAGGCTAATGAAGGTGACATGTCATATGTTAATAAAGCTCTGCGCTGTACCATTCACTTCTATTTCCACAGAAATAAGTGAGAACATAGTTACATAGTAGTTTAGGCTGAAAAGATTTGTGTCCATCAAGTTCATCCCTTTTCCTATTCTTGTTTACTGCTGTTAATCCAAAAGAAGGCAAAAAAACCTTATTTCAGCAAATACAAATTCTGCTTTGAATGGGGGAAAAAAAATTATTCTCGACTCCAAATGGATTTCTCCTTGGATCAACAAGCACTAAATAAATATGAATCCCGATAACTAACGTACATAGCCCTCTATGTTCTTCTCTTTTAAAAAAGTATCCAGGCCCTTTTTAAAGGCATCTAATGTATTCGATAGCACCACCTCTTCAGGCAGTGAATTCCATACCTTTTATTGTCCTTACTGTAAATAATCCCTTCCACTGTTTTAGATGAAATCTCCTTTCCTCAAGTCTTAGCAGGTCACCACTTGTCCTTTGTACCATTTTGTTAATGAACAGGTCTTTGGAGAGCCCTTATATGGGCCCTGAATGCACTTATAGAATGTTATCATATCCCCTCCAAGACACTGTTTCTCTAGTCTGTACAAGTTTAACTTTTCTAGCCTTTCTTCATAAATAAAACTTTCCATTCCCCTATCAGTTTTGTAGCCCTCCACTACACTTTCTCCAGTTCCATAGTGTCCTTTTTTGGAAAAGGTGCCCGGAATTGAACTGCATATTCAAGGTGGGGTCTTACCATAGACCTGTAACAAGGCAGAATAATATCTTCTTCCTGTGAGTCAATACCCCTTTTAATACATGCCAATATCTTATTGGCTTCTGCAGCTGCCAGCTGGCACTGCGCACTACAGCTAAGTCTCTCTGCGATTACTTCCATATCCTCTTCATTAGTAAATTTCCCAAAAGGAACGTTGTAAAGGCCGTTTTTAATGCAGTTTTCAAATATTTACACTTGAATTAAGGTGAATGTTCCACTTTAAGAGCATGCAATCTGCCAGCAACTGTCATGTCTGCCTCCATGGACATGTCAGCCTGATCATGTTTTCTCTTGAACAAAGGCACAAGACCAAAATTCATAGTAGCCATTAAGATTTTCTGGTCATTGTAAAGTAAGTGTGGGGGGATTATTAGGATGTGTTGGTTCTTTTTTTTAAGTAGACTGCCTGGTTCAGATAAATTGGGGGAATGCTAAAATTGACTTGTTCTTCTTTTTTGTAGTCCTTCTGCTGGAAAAATCATTGGTGCAAGCCTCTTGTTCGCTGGTGGAGGCCTTGGCGGCACTGTCCTGTATGCTAGCTGGGATCCACGCTTTCGAGACAATGTAGAAAAGTCTATACCATATTCTGATAAGATTTTTGAGTTTGCACTTGGACCTGCACCATACAATCTGCCCGTGCCAAAGAAGCCTGTAAGTTGGGATATCTGCTACATGAATAGTTTTGAAACTATGAAAACTGTTGCTATGCACGTCCAGTGATAATGGCATTGACGTGTATAAGTACAGTTGGCTTTACCCTTGGATACCTCTGTAGGCCACCTCTTTGGCATTAAACAAAATGGAATATATATATATATATAATATATTAATATTTGCAATGTTGCTGGTACTTGGGGACCATGGCTAAACATTATTAAAAGATGTATTTTAGTGTCTTAATCACAGAGCCAGTGAATTGACAGTAAAAACTAGTAACTAGAATTGATGTGTGTCTAATGTCAGGCAGAGCTTTGATAGTGTAATAAATATCTCTAGGAGACTTCCCACACAAAACTGAGTAAAAGTCCTAAAACACATGAAACAAAGCAAACACTTTAACCCCTTAAGGACCAGCGGTCCTGGGGTGTGAGGTCCTTTAAGGACCAGATATGAAAATTTGACATGTCGGCCCATGTGAATGATCACGTGTGCCACCACGCCAAATGAGGGACTGAAAGAGATTGCTCCGGGCATAGAGAGATCCCTGCTATTCAGTCTCCTGCGGGAGCGATGTGAGTAAAAAGTAGGTCATGTGCCAGGACTGTCACTGGTACTTAAGTGCCGTACAGCTGCGACGGTCCTGGCACGTCACTGGATGCGAAGGGGTAAAGTTACCAGAACAATATGCAAACAGAAGGTGTATGCTGACTTGTGCAGCTTGTTGGAGCAGCAAAGAAAGAGGGAGCGGTTTAGCTGAACCATGCCTTATATTACCTGGTTTACCTTTTTTCTGATTGGGTGTTACTATGTGAAGTTACTGTGCTGCTATTGGAGCTTCAGTAAAGGAAGTAAAGCAAAATATGAAGCCTCCTGTCATGTGGTAAAATTCTAACATTAAGTGTTTTAACTGTCAAATTATTTTCTTAATCATAACCCTTTGTGTGCCAGAGGGGTATCCAGTGCATTTAAATGTGGTTAAAGTGGATGTGTCACCTATGGACAACATCCCATAAATAGTTAAGTGACACATCCAATAGCATAAAAACATTTTTTATTTTAAGCTTCCGTTCCGTTTAAATTTAACTTACAAAAGTCTGGGCTGCAGCAACTTCCTTATAGACTGCAGCCCGACGCTCTGCCTCTGCTCTCCTCCCTCCCCCGATGATGGAGGCTGCAGTCTATACGGAAGTGGCTGCAGCCCAGACTTTTGTAAGTTAAATTTAAACTAAACGGAAGCTTAAAATAAAAAATGTTTTTATGCTATTGGATGTGTCACTTAACTATTTATGGGATGTTGTGCATAAAAGCATGGCAGCCATGTCAAATGACAAGCATCATAACCTCATGGAGGATAATTGTGGGGCCTAATGCTTTTTATGATATAAAAGTGTTTAATCCTAGGACGTTTCTGTGTGAGTCTTGGACCACAGGCTTCTTGCCCATGACATCACTATACTTACTGTTATTTGAGCCATGTGTTTTTTTTTTTTTTTTTTTTTTTTTTTTTTTTACTTTTAAAGGCATTTTGGTTAAAAAAAAAAACAAAAAAAAAAACGGAGTAATGATAGGGTAAACCAAATGGGACACACATAACTTCTTCAAATACCTGTTGGTTTTAAACCCTTAAATGACAGGTCCCCATTTAATTGCTTCTTAATCCAGTTGTTAAATCCCAATTTAAAGCAACGTGGTCTTTATATTTGTCCCCGATGGAACATGTGACTTGCCCCAGAATTGCTCTTGTAACTAGGGGTGCACCGAAATTTCGTCGTCCGAAATGTTTCGTCCGAGAATGGCATTTTCGGCAGAAAGCCAATATATAAAAAATGCTGAAATAAGAAGTAAAATCTCCTGCACAGCACACGGAGGGTCTCCAGGCAGTGCCGGTATAAACGGTTTGTGTGCGTTCAGGGAGGGGAATGAGCAGATCAGGACAGAAGCACTTAAGACGCAACCTTAGAATGGAGCCCACCAAAAACATTGCTGCTCCTTTAACATTCTACATACCCCGCGAAGTTAGCTCCTTTCAGGTTTTTGGGGACCCTTTTGAGGCTGTTCCTGAGCTCTCAGCTGAGGCCCTGATCAAGGCTGTTTTAAATACCCTAAACATTCCCTTAGTGCAGGAGGCTCCTTCTGACCCTTCTGATGTATTTTAAAAGCCTAAAAAGCCCTTTACTTGCTTTCCACTTAACCCCACTCTTGACCGCCTTGTGTCTGATGAGTGGAAGTCTCTGGACAGGAAACCTTCTGTCTCCAAGAAATTTGCCAAGCTTTATCCCTTCTCTGAGGCTGCTCTTGCTCAGTGGGTTCATCCTCCCAAAGTGGATGCTCCTATCTCCAGGCTATCCAAGTTTACTGCCTTGCCAGTGTCTGATGCGTCTGCTCTAAAAGACTGGACTGACAAACTTGAGGTCTCCCTCAAGTCCATCTTTGCCACTGCTGGTACTGCCACGTGTCCAGCATTCGCTGCTTTATGGGTGAACCGGGCCATTGCGGTCTGGACTGAACAGCTCACTCTTGCTGTCTGTCATGGTGCTCCTACTTCGGATATGTTGTGCCTCCTTACCAATATTTCTGAGGCACAGCACTATGTTTCTGCTGCCTTATTTGATGCCATCCATTTGGTGGCTAGGGTTTCCACCATGTCTGTGCTGGCCAGACGGGCTCTTTGACTCAAGATCTGGTCTGCTGACACTGCTTCCAAGAAAGCATTGCTCTCCTTACCTTTTTAAGGCACTTCTTTGTTTGGGCCAGATCTTAAGGATCTGATCAGTGAGGCCACAGGGGGTAAGAGTACACTTCTACCCTTGGTTTCTAGGAAGAAAACACTGCTTAAGCTTAACCGGTATATTCATTCCTTTCAGAATGAGACCCGTCTGGCGAACCAGACGGTTCCCTCAACTCTGCGTACCTCCTCCAAGCCCAAACAGCAATGGAAGCCCAAGGTCTCCTCCAAGCCCAAGGCTTCCAAGCTTTCTTCGACATGACTCCTGAACCCGGGTCCACACTCTGCTGTGCGTGGTCGTCTGCGTCACTATCTCAGCATTTGTGAGGATTCAGTGTTGGACCCATGGGTTTTACAGGTGGTGACGGAAGGGTACAGGATCCCTTTCATCTCTTTTCCTCCCTTCTGCTTCCTTCCTTCTCATACGCCACAGGGTGCAGAGAAACGCAGTCTGTTCAGCTCTTTTCAGGCTCTTCTGGACACGGATGTTCTAGAGCCGGTTCAGGATAGGGGTATGGGTTTTTACTCAAACCTCTCTGTGGTCTCCAAGAATGACAGCGGTAGTCATCCCATTTTGGATTTAAAGGATCTCAATTCCTTTGTGATCCGGACTCCTTATCACCAGGAGTCTCTACGAGCGGTGACTGCTGCCATGTCTCCGGGGGAGTTCCTTGCATCTCTGGATCTTTAGGATGCGTACTTACACATTGCTGTTCATCCAGAGAGCCGGCAGTATCTCCGATTTGCCTGCGACCGGGGACGTTTTCTGCTCTTCCATTTGGTCTGACGACAGCTCCTCAGGTCTTCAGCCGTGTCCTGGGAGCCTTACAGTCCGTCCTCCATCGGGACGGCATCAGAGTTCCTCCATACATGGACAACCTGCTTCCGAAGGCCCCCCTCTGCGAAACTTCTTCATCAGCAGGTTCAGTCCCATCCCAGCATCTGGTCTTCCTGGGTCTTCTCTACCATAGAAAGGGTTCCATTTGCCATGGCTCACACCAGGGAATTCCAGCAGTTTGCGATCCAGGTGCGCTGGGTTCAGCCGGACCTTCTTAAGATGTCCGTATCCCTCCCTCTTCATGTGAAACTGAGTTTATCGTGGTAGAGTCCGACAACACCACGGCCGTGGCTTTACATCAACAAGCATGGTGGAACAAGAAGTCTTGTCGCTTGGTTAGAGGTAAGGGCTATTTTGTCTTCGGCAGAAGAACACGTTCCTGCCGTATCCGCAGTGCACATTCCTGGCGTAGACAATGTCATGGCGGACTTCCTCAGTCGACACACAGTGGAGAGTGGGAACTGCACCCAGAGGTGTTCACCCTCATTGTTCAGAAGTGGGATCTTCCTTACATCGACCTGATGATGACAAGACCCAATACAAAGGTTCCGAGGTTCTGCTCTCGATGGAGGGACCCTCTGGCTCTGGCGGTGGATGCATTGTCCATTCCTTGGTTATTCCCTCCCAATGTTGCACAGGGTGTTATGGAAATTACGACTGGAGTGCTGTCCAGTCATTCTGGTTGCTCAGTATTGGCCTTACCAAGCTTGGTTTCTGGATCTGTAAGTGGCGGAGCCATTCCGTCTCCCTTGCTGTCCGGATCTTCTTCTACAGGGTTACCTGTGGAAGGAGGATGTTCATAGTCCTTTTTGGCCTTTTTACAGGACGGTGTGGATAAGGGCCTCAGTTTGAGTTCCCTTAAAGTTCAAACGTCTGCTCTCTGTTTTCTTTCAGAGGCGCATTGCCATTCTTCCTGATGTCAAGGTTTTCTTCCAGGGAGTTGCTAATACTCGTCCTGCCTTCAAGATTCCTGCTCCTCCATGGGATCTTAACTTGGTTTTGGGCGTTCTTCAGCGCCCTCCATTTGAGTTTTTGGCTACTATTCCTCTACTCCTGTTCATGTGGAAAATGGCTTTTCTCCTGGCGATTGTCTGTCCGCCGTATCGCGGAGTTGCATACTCTGCCCTGTAAACCACCCTATTTCGTGTTTCACAAGGACAAGGAGGTGCTTCACACCTCTCAGGAGTTTCTCCTGAAGGTGGTTTCGGAGTTTCACATCAATCAGGAGATTGTGGTGCCCTCTTTCTGCCCTGACCCCACTTCTGACAAGGAGAGGGATCTCCACTTGTTAGACGTGGTGCTTTGTCTCAAGTTTTATATCCATTGCACTGTGTCCATCAGGCAATCTGACGCGTTGCTTGTCATTCCTTAGGGTCCTAGGGCAGGAAGACCTGCATCCAAAGTGACTATTGCTTCTTGGATCAAGTCCACTATTCGTAAAGCTTATGAGCTGAGGAAGAAGCCTGTCCCCTTCAGGGTCACGGCTCATTCTACTCTATCTCTTGGGGCCTCTTGGGCTTACAAGAATCAGGCCTCTGCTGATCAGTTGTGCAAGGCTGCCACCTGGTCGTCTGTGCACACTTTTTCGAAGCGCAACCGTGTTTATGTGCTATCATCGGCTGATGCCAGCTTTGGGAGGAAAATCCTGGTTGCAGTTTTGTCTGTCTAGGATTTTCTTTGGTTCTTGGTGCTTCCTTCACTTTTGAGCCCTGTTGGCTCTAGTTCAGTGTGCTCTGTAACAGTTGGGGGGATGTTACTCCTGTTCAGTGTCCGTTGACACGTCATCTGTTTTTGTTATCTCTGATCTGATGGTTCATAGCTGCTCTGGTGATTTTGGGGGCCTTGCACCTGGTTCTTGCCTTACTTCCTGCCTCTGGAAACCTCAATGGTTGGACATTTCGGAGTTACCAGTAACCTGTATTGGACGACAGAGAAAAGAGGATTTTAGTCTTACCTGTTAAATCCTTTTCTCTTAGTCCATACAGGTTACTGGTCTCCCACCCTGTCAAGGGACCATGCTTGGCTCTCCTGTGGCAGACTGTGGGGGTCCTTCGGGGTCATGCTCACAGGAGTCTTCTTTCCCTTCTACTATCTAGTCAATAGTTAGTGTCTCAAATCTATCTGGAGCTGGTTGGCTAGCTGCAGCCAAGTTAACAGTAACCTGTATGGACTAAGAGAAAAGGATTTAACAGGTAAGACTAAAATCCTCTTATTTTCACCATAACTGGCTTTGTTAGATTATTGGGGGTTTTCAGATTCATATTCATGTAGATAAAAATGGAGCCATTCTGGAACAAGCTGCGCCAAATAAATGAATTTCCTAATGAATTAAACTGGGCTTTTAACCCCTAGGATCCCGTAGAGGTGTCAAAGGCATTTCATGGCAGTGCTTTGGAGATTTATCTCACATTCAAGGGGTTAAAATGAATGTGAATTTGGAGAATTCTTATTTGTTGCCTATAGTGCAGTTGGTTTGCTTCAGCGTTGCTTCTTTTCAGCTTCCTGAATATGGTCCTCCATGCCCAATTGTAAGTTGTCAATTGTGTATATAGACACCTATTCTAACATTTCTCCATGGATAGGAATTCTCTAGCACAGGGCTTTGTTCGCTTTGGTAATTCCGTTGTTTGTTTCAGGCGAAATCTGGCCCACTACAAATTTCCTCTGTGTCCGAGGTGATGAAGGATTCCAAACAGCCCAAAAAAGAGAAGACTGAAGCCCCACCACCTCCAGTTAGTGAAAATCTAGAAGGTAACATTGTTGCATTTGTATTACCACAACACAAAACGGGCAAAAGGGAGGCTTACAATTACAAGCCTGTTAATCTGACATCCGTAGTTGGGAAGAGAATGAAAACTCTACTGAATTGTTGAATATTTGAAAGCTAATGACATGCAAGCTCCATGGCATCATGGCTTTGCAACAAGAAGACCTTGCCATACAAATCTGCTTGATTTTTTTTCTTTTGTTGCTCAAGTGATAGAAAAGGTTTGAGCAGTAGATGTAGTAGCTTTGGTTTTATAAAATTTTTTGATGCTGTACCTCATTTGAAGCTGATTATTAAAGTATGTAATTTGGGACTGGACTCAAAGATAACTGGATATATAATTGGCTGTAAGACAGAAAAAACTGTCAGAATCAATGGTTAGTATTTTGAGGAAGGATGAGTTTCTAGTGGATTACCACTTGGGGTCAGTGCTAGGGCCTGTTCTCTTTAAATATCTCTATCGGTGATAATATGAGTAGGATTGAAGGCAAGGTGCTCCTTTTTGCAGATGATACAATATCCTCCAGTAGGGTTTACTCTAAAGGTGGGTAATAAATGTATGAGGATTTAGGAAGACCGGAGGAACCTACAAAGGTATGGGATCTAAAGATCAATGCTGAACAGTGCAATTAATGCATTTAAGGCATAAAACAGGTGGAATGCAGGCTTAATGGTACTGTGCTGACAAAAGTATCAGAGGAAAGGGACTTGGGCGTTATTATTTCAGATGATTTGAAGGTAGGCAAGCAATGCAGTAAAGCAGTTGGAAAAGCAAAGTGGCTTCTTGATTGTATAGGAAGACATTAGGACATTGATAAACTGGAGGCAGCTCTAAGAAGAGCCATTAAAATGGTACAGGCACTTTGTGACAGAATCAGTATAGGCTCAAATAACTTAATATGTACAGTATGGAAGAAGGGAGAGAGAGTAGTAGTATGATAGAAACATTAATTATTATTATTTCTTATTATTCTTTATATTGCGCCAACTTAATCCACAGCGCTGTACAATAGGGAATAGACATACAGGGATATTAAATATTAAATCATATGTGAAGAACAGAAAGATCAGAGGGCCCTGCTTGGGAGAGCTTACAGTCTAGGAGAAGGTAGGTTGGACACAGAAGGTGTAAGTGTCTCCTACCCACTGAGCTGCCGGTCAGTGGGTGGGAGAGAAGTGCTATTGAGTGCAGTGGCACAGGGAAGGGTTGGTTCTTGGTGATAATGTTTATGGAGGAAGTTGATAAGCTTCCCTGAAGAGGTGAGTTTTCAGGGAGCGTCTGAAGGCTAGGGGAGAGTCTGATGGGGCGGAGGAGGGAATTCCAGAGCTCGGGTGCAGCACGGGAGAAGTCCATTACAGTCAAATCTTCCCTGCCTAAACCGCATGGAGTACTTGACGTATCGGATTCCTCTGAGGAGGAACTGCTGGTGTATTCAGATGTGGAGGAATGTTCTGCGTTGGGGTCCTCTGTTTTTTGGGGACCCCTTTGAGGCTGCTCCTGAGCCCTCGGCTGAGGGCCTGATCAGGGCTATCTTGACTACCCTAAACATTCCCTTAGTTCAGGAGGTTTCTTCAGATCCCTCTGATGTGTTTCAGGAGCCTAAAAAGCCCCTTACTTGTTTTCCACCTAACCCCACTCTTGACCGCCTTGTATCTGATGAGTGGAAATCTCTGGACAGGAAACCTTCTGTTTCCAAGAAATTTGCCAAGCTTTACCTGTTCTCTGAGGCGGCGCTTGCTCAGTGGGTTCATCCCTCCCTAACGTGGGTGCTCCTATTTCCAAGCTATCTAAGTCTACTGCCTTGGCAGTTTCTGATGCCTCGCTCTGAAAGCCTGGACTGCCAAGAAACTTGAGGTTTCCCTCAAGTCCATTTTTGCCACTGCTGGTACCGCCATGTGTCCATCGTTCACTGCTGCATGGGTTAACCGGGCCATTGCAGTCTGGACTTAACAGCTCACCCTGGCTGTCCGTCAGGGTGCTCCTACTTCGGATATGTTGAGCCTTCTTGCTAACATTTCTGTGGCCCAGCCTATGTTTTTGCTGCCTTGTTTGATGTCATCCGTTTGGTGGCTAGGGTTTCCACCATGTCTGTGGTCGCCAGAAGAGCTCTTTGGCTCAAGATATGGTCTGCTGACACCGCTTCCAAGAAAGCCTTGCTCTCCTTGCCTTTTCAAGGCACATCATTGTTTGGGCCAGAACTTAAGGATCTGATCAGTGAGGCCACAGGGGGTAAAAGTACACTTCTGCCTTTGATCAGGACCCATTATCACTAGGAGTCCCTAAGGACGGTGATTGCTGCTATGTTCCCAGGGGAATTCCTCGCCTCTCTGGACCTTCAGGACGCATATCTACATGTCGCCATTCATCCAGAGAGCCGGCAGTGTCTCAGATTTGCCCACGACCAAGGGCACTTTCTATTTTCAGCTCTTCCCTTGGGTCTGACTACAGCTCCTCAAGTCTTCAATCGTGTTCTGGGATCTTTAGTATCCGTTCTCCATCGGGGCGGCATCAGAGTTACTCCATACATGGATGACCTGCTTCTGAAGGTGCCCTCTGCGAAACTTCTTCATCAGCAGGTTCAGGACTGCATTCATGCTCTCACCCTTCACGGGATCATCAACAGGTCGGGTCTTGTCCCATCCCAGCGTCTGGTCTTCCTGGGTCTCCTCTTCGACACTCAGCAGAGCATGGTGTTTCTCACAGACGAGGTAGCTCACAGGGTTTCTGCTGTTCTGGCTCAAGATCCAGTTCCAGCCAAGAAGCTGTCGTCTCTAGTGGAGAAATTCATCTCCACCATAGAAGTGGTCCCAGTTGCCATGGCTCACACCAGGGAACTCCAGAGGTTTGTGATTCAGGTGTTCAGGGGTCAGCCAGAACTTCTGAAGACGTCAGTATCCCTTCCTCTTCATGTGGAACTGAGTTTGTCGTGGTGGCTCGACCTCTCCAATCTGCTGAAAGGCAAGTCCTTCTTGGTATCCTTCTGGACCACGGTGATGACAGATTCCAGTCTCTCCAGCTGGTGAGCGGTCCTGGGTCACCTGAGTGCTCAGGGTCGGTGGTCTCCAGAGGAATCTCTTCTTCCCATCAATGTGTTAGAGCTTCAGGCGATATTCCATGCCCTTCGTCATTAGACACCTCAGCTGGAAGACTGCCCAGTCCGGGTAGAGTCCGACAACTCCACAGCCATGGCTTACATCAACAAGCAGGGCTGAACAAGAAGTCTTGCCGCTTGGTTATAGGTCAAGGCTATTTTGTCCTGGGCAGAAGAACATGTTCCTGGCATAGACAACGTCATGGCAGACTTCCTCAGTCGACACACAGTGGACAGCAGTGAGTGGGAGCTGCACCCAAAGGTGTTCAACCTCATCGTTCAGAAGTGGGGTTCTTCCCTGCATCGACAAGACACAACAGGAAGGTTCTGAGGGTCTGCTCTTGCTGGAGGGATCCTCTAGTTATAGCGGATGCCATGTCCATTCCTTGGTTGTTTCCTCTGGCTCCTCCGTGGGATCTTAATTTGGTTTTGGGCGTTCTTCAGCGCCCTTCCTGTGAGTCCTTGACTAATATTCCTCTACGCCTGTTGACGTGGTAAATGGCCTTTCTCCTGGCGATAGTGTCCATTCGCTGTGTCGCGGAGTTACATGCTCTGTTCTGTAAACCACCCTTTTTGGTGTTTCACAAGGACAAGGTGGTGGTTCGCACTTCTCGGGAGTTTCTTCCGAAGGTGGTTTTGGAGTTCCACATCAATCAGGAGATTGTGGTGCCTTCTTTCTGCCCTGACCCTACCACTGACAAGGAGAAGGATCTCCACTTGTTAGATGTGGTGCATTGTCTCAAGTTTTATGTCCATCGCACTGAGTCTATCAGGCAATCTGACGCGCTGTTCGTCATTCCTGAGGGTCCCAGGGCAGGAAGAGCTGCATCCAAAGTGACTATTGCGTCCTGGATCAAGTCCACTATTCGTAAGGCTTACGAGCTCAGGAAGAAGCCTGTTCCCTTTTCGGTTCATGGCTCATTCTACTAGATCTATTGGGGATTCTTGGGTTTACAAGAATCAGGCCTCCACTGATCAGCTGTGCAAGGCTGCCAATTGGTCGTCTGTGCACACCTTTTTGAAGCATTACCGTGTTGATGTGCTGGCATTAGCTGATGCCAGCTTTGGGAGGAAGATCCTGGAGGCAGTCTTACCTGTCTAGGATCTTCTTCGTTTCTTGGTGCTTCCTTCACTTTTGAGCCCTGTTGGCTCTAGTTCAGTGTGCTGTGTAACAGTTTTGGGGGGGGTGTTACCCCTGTTCAGTGTCCGTTGACACTTCATTGTTTTTGTTGGGCTATTTCTGATCTGATGGTTCATATCTGCTGTGGTGACATTGGGGGCCTTACGCCTGGTCCTTGCCTTACTTCCCGCTTCTGGGAAACTCAATGGTTGGACATCCCAAAGTTACCAGTAACCTGTATTGGATGACAGAGAAAAGAGGATTTTAGTCTTACCTGTTAAATCTTTTTCTCTTAGTCCATACAGGTTACTGGGGTCCCACCCTGTCAAGGGACCATGCTTGGCTCTCCTGTGGCAGACCGTGGAGGTCCTTAGGGGTCATGCTCACAGGAGTCGTCTTTCCCTTCTACTATCTAGTCAATAGTGTCTCAAATCTTACTGGAGCTGATTGGCTTGCTGCAGCCAAGGAGGGAAGGTAGGCTCCACCCCCTGCATACAATTCTAGAATTGTTCCTGTCTAAATTAAAGGGGTGGATCGCCTACCCAGAGTTACCAGTAACCTGTATGGACTAAGAGAGAAGGATTTAACCAGGTAAGACTAAAATCCTCTTATTGGGCTGACAGGAAAGGCTTTAGTGACAGCAAAGTGTTGGTAATAGCAGTGCAGTGTTTAATGTGGCAACACACATGCGGACACACTTGCTTATGCACACATGTTCTGTTTGCCATTGTACATGCTCAGGCTCTGCAGCTTAGCTTTTGCACTGAAATGTTATATTCTGTGGATTGATCATGCAATTTTTATGTACCTTCTATTCCATTTATTTTGTGTCAGTTTAAAACAATATTCTGTTCCCTTAACGACCAGCCACAGCAGCATGTGGCCGGCAGTTAACTGTTTGAGTGCCAGAGGGGTAAGGAATGCATTGCTCAAAGGGTTAAGTTTTTTTTGTTTGTTTTTTTTGTGCAATGGACTCCGGGGCCTGCTGGGATTCCATGTCACGCCGGAACCGGAGTGACAGTCCTGGCATATCCATGGTCTTTAAGAGAATTATAATATATAATTTTATTTCACTTTTAAGTTTTATTCGTTTAAGGGATTTAATCTAGTTCTGGAGGGTAGCATTTTTCAGGAAAAGATAAATGACTTGAACAAGTGGTAATTATCTGAAGTTAGAGGGTGGAGAGTTCTGAAGCAATGTGTGTCAGTACTACTTGACAGAAAAGCTGATAAACTTATGGAACAGCCTTCCAGCAGAAGTGATAGGGAAAACAAAAAATGCCTGAGATGAATGTAAGCATATTCTGTGAACCTGGCAAAATGTTATTCTAGGTGATGAGATGGGCAGACTGAATTGGTGTTCGCTACTGTCCAAATCTATTTTTCTGTTTTGTTATTCATTTTGGGACATACGGAGGCTAATGTAGGAAGAAAATGGTGCAATTCTGGAACAAACTACACCAAACAAAACCAATAATATTTTATTTCCCTTAACGTTAAAATTCCTATTTAAATATTTCAATGATAGAGAGGTCTCCCAACGCATTTCAAGCAATATGTTGGAGACTGATCTACCATTCAAAGGTTCAAAGCCCATGGGGGAATGGGATCCCTGAAGGTTCGAGCCATGCCAAGAACAAAGATCTTGACATCAGGACTTCTGTTTTAACTTCTTGAATGCTAGAGACCTCTCCATTGCATTACTTCATAATGCGTTGGACGCGCCTCTGGCATTCAAGGGGGTTATAAGCCCCAATTAAACCAATGCAAATTAAAAAAAATTCCCCTGTGGTGCAGTTGGTGTGGTTCAGTATTGCAGTTCTTGCTGAATAAGGCCCATGGGTCTGTTTTGTGTGAATATGCGGATAATGGCACAGTTGACAGTGTGTATGTTTATTTTTTATTTAGCTTCAACACATGTAGCCCAAATAATATCCGCTACTGGTGAAGCAGTCTCCGTCCCGGCTGCAGTAGTGCATGAAGAAGAGGCACCCAAGATCCCAGAGGTTCCAGTTGAGCATTCTGCTGGCCTAGGTAATGTATTCTCTGCCTGACCTGCCCCTGCTGATTTGTACACAGCAGTGCTGAACTTCCAGCCAGCTGCTGTTGACCTACAGTCCCCCATAACACAAACCTCCACTCTGCAGTGCATTCCATCTCCACCTTCCTCTCAGTAAGTCCACTCACTTTCCTTCCCAAGTGTCTCCAGTCGCACACCCTTGGCAGTCTCACATCTCGCTAACTGCAGACTACAATAAAAAAAAATAAATATGGATGAGGGTTGAATGGCAACCCCCTCAAGATGTTGCCCAGTGTAACCACATTGTTCACACTCCAGAACCTGTCTTGTTTGTGAATGAAAAGGTCGTCAGGAGCTGGACTGACGGCGGAAAGTGCAGGGCTAATTTTTTTTTTTTTTTTTTTTTTTTTCCCCAAGCCTGCTCCTATGAGTACACAGTTGGAAAATCTTGATAATTGCCTATTAAAGTGAAGAGGTGAAAGCTAGACTCTGCCTTTGTCTCTCATACACTGGACGGAATGCTGTTTGTGTTTGTCTATGTGCCATGTTGCTTTACCAAGAATCTTATTTCTCACAGAAGCAGAGCACTGCAAGGAGTGTGACCATGAGAATCACGCATTGAAAGAACGTCCTCCAGAAGAAGTGGCAGCTCGCCTTGTTCAGCAAGAAAAAGAGGAACACAAAAGGGTTGAATGTATGTGAAAACTGCACTATAGACATTGTGTAGAAAAGAGGTTCAATACTGGGGCACAGTATTTGCGCCACTGGGGAAAAATGAACATCTACAATGATTTTAAATAGGGCTTTTAACCAACTGAATGGTAGCAAGGCCACCAATGAGTTGTGTATCAATGAGAATTTTTTTTGTTCCCTTTGCTCCAATTAATTTTGACTTTATGCATATGGTCCTACATATCTAATGAAAATAGGCTTCTTTGGGTAACTGCTTCAGGACATCCAAAGTTTAACAAGGTAATTCGAGGCCACTGTCAAGTTAACAAGTGGAGCAATTGTGGGAAAACAAACAGAACTGCAGGAAAACCAAATTCCATTGATTTAAAGGGATAGTAATACTTCGTTTTAACTTTATTTTATTTTGTAGGCATTAAAAAAACATGAAGAATGATATAAGTCTTATCTCTCAAACCTTTATGGTTTCTGAGATATTCACAAGCAAAGTTCCCCTCCCCGCCCCTTTTACCTAGTGTAAGCCATCTCTTCTCAGATGTCAGTCTGGTTGTATGACAGTACAGATAACAGAAGGGGACAGTTTTCTTTGTATGAAAACAATGAAAGCCCTTCCCCCCTTGACAAGTTTTTCAGCTTTTTCCATTATCTTAATTGAAGATTGTCCCTCTCTGCAGTCTACCTGGGCATCTCCCTTCTGATCTGGTTGAAGAGGGGGGGGGATACTTTGTTTGTGAATATCTCTTAAACCATAAAGGTTTCAGAGATAAGACTTATATCATTCTTCATGTTTTTTTAATGCCTACAAAATAAAATAAAGTTAAAATGAAGTATTACTATCCCTTTAAATAGGGCTTTAAAGCCTTAAATTGGATGTGTCACCTATTTATAACATAGCTTAACTAGTTAGGCTACATATTGAATACTTCTAATACGTTATTAATTTTTTGGTGTTTATTTTGTGTAAATTTAGCTTATAAAGTCTGGGCTGCAGCTACTTCTGCATATACTGCGGAGACTTGCTCTGTAACCGCAGTTTGTCGCTCTGCCTCGGCTCTCCTTCCTCTTCTGATGATGGAGGCTTCTGTCTGTAAGCTGGAGCAGTCTCCTTGGCAGAGATTGATATCTAGCCAATGGGACCGCTCCAGCTTACAGACAGAAGCTTCCGTCATCGGAGGAGGGAGGAGTGCAGAGGCAGAGCGTCAGACTGCAGTTACAGAGCAAGTCTCCTCGGTATATGCAGAAGTAGCTGCAGCCCAGACTTTCTACGTTAAATTTACACGAAATTAAACTTGAAAAAAAAAAAAATTAACAATGTTTTAGAAGTATTCAATATGTAGCCTAACTGTTTAGGCTATGTTTTAAATAGGTGACACATTCACTTTAAAGGGGATCTATCACCCCTATACCAGTTAGTCTTAACAGGCAGGTTATATAGTGAATATGTGTAATATTGTTGTATTTTCTTTTTTAAATCGCTGTTTGGCTGAAATCTAATGAGTAAAGATTACCTTGCATACATCCAGACTGCGGTTACCAGCTCTGTACAGCAGTCTATCACTCTTCCTCTGCCCCCTCCCTATATCCAGCCTCTTCCAATGACAGAGGCGTTCTGCCTGTAAGCTGGAGCAGTGTATGGCCAATGAGATCACTCCAGCTTACAGGCAGAAAGCATCCGTCATTGGAAGAGGCTGGATATAGGGAGGGGAGCAGAGGCAGAGTGACAGACTGCTGTACAGAGCTGTTAACCCCAGTCTGTCCGGATGTATGGTGCAGGAGAGTATTTACTCATTAGATTTCAGCCAAACAGAGATTTAAAAAATGAAAATACTAGAATATTACATATATTTACTATATAACCTACCTATTCTAACTTGTACAGGGGTGATAGATCCCCTTTAACCCCTTAACGTCCAATGTCGTGCTAGGATTGTCACGGCTGGCCGGCACTTAAGGACCAGAGATGGTCCTGGCACGTCATGGAATTCAGGGCTCCCCGTGCTAGCCCTGAACCAGAACTACAAAAAAAAAATGCCCTGTGGTCCTCAAGTGCCAGACACACACCGGTCGTTAAGGGGTTAAAGAACTCTAGTGGTTTGCTGTAATATTTACTTGTTCCCTGTGGTGCAGTTGGTTTGCTCCAGAATTGCTCCATGGTGGTGTTTATGCAAATGGCCACTGCCTTTAGTGTGGTGCAAATTCAGTATTGGGCCGTCCTGCTGAAGGAAGAATCTTTAGCAGATGGGGAAGCACTTGCACCACCTTTGTCACCCAGAAACCATAACAATCACAGACATTGTATGGAACATTTGAACCCTTTGAGTGCCAGAAGGGTACGCAACGCATTGCAAAGCTCTGGCACTCAAAGGGTTACTATCCTATTTTACATTGCAAAATCAACACGTAAAAATAAAACATTAAGAAATGTTCCTGCTAAGGTTATTGACAGAGGAGTAAACAGAGTTCTGTGCCTCTTGTTTCCTATCACAGCTATAGCCGCTAATCTTGAGGAGGCGCTGAGCAACACTGCCCGCATTACCTTACAGGCTATCGGCACCCAGGAGTCCGCTGTGCAGGCTATCAACTACCACGCACAGAAGCTGCGGGAGGCTATGGATGACTCCCAGGTAAACGCCCAGTAGACACTGGCATACAACAGTAATACGGGAGTATATGTATGAAAGCAAAAATGGAATCCTTCTCGGCCATGCCAACTGTATCGTCAAAAACTTACCATTTCTTTTGATTAAATGTGGTCTTTTTAACTCCTTGAATGCTAGAGAGGTCTCCACTGCATTGCTCTGCTATGCTTTAAAGATCTATCAGTCTTTATTGCAAGGGGGTAAGAGACCCATTTATACAAATGGGGATGTTTATTTGTCCCCTGTGGTGCAATTGGTTTGTTATAGAATTATTTCAGTGCTTCTTAGTACATCTGCCTCACCGGCTTACTACTGCCAACTGGGGAGGAACCCTTTGAGTGCCATTTGGGGTATTGAACACAGTGTGTCACAATGTGTTGGATATTCCTCTAGCACTCAGAGTTAATGTACAAATTGTGTAGTTTGGTCACTTTAGGGGATAAATATGACCGGGGCATTTTTATATGTGCTATACAGTGCATTTTGTTAGCTCTAGAATGGCTCTATATATCTTTTATTGCCTCTACCCCACCGTGTTACAGATGCTGGGATGACGTACAGGGCCTTTAAGTGTATACAACCCTAGATCATTTTTAGGTGTTGGTTTTCCTTTAGTTGTAAACCAAAGTTATTTGTAATGAAGAAATCCCTCTTTGTGGCTAACAGAGCATAGGTCCTTTCTTCAGGCATGATTAAAAAGTAAAGCTGGAATAACATGTCATTTACCAGAAAGTCTTGCGTAGAATACATATTTTGCCCCTCATCACCTTATGTGAAGTCGGGGTGCGTATTATAGTTGTGCTCATTGGCTCTATGGTATTGCCCTGTGAGGACCTTGGGTACAAAGAAGAGGTCCTGACAAGCGGGTGGAAGATGCAAGCATGCCGCCTGCTGGGACCCTGTAAAGCTGAGGAAATTGGATGGCCTACAGATGGGTAGAGGAGGAGGATATGGGTTAGCGGGGAGGGAGGGAAGCAGTGCGGAATTTTTTTTTTGTGTGTGTGTGACGGGAAAACAATAGTGCGTATTATACATAATTGATGAGAGTTGGTACCATGTTAGCCGAAGAAATACAGGAGGCAAAAATTTAGTAAAGTTGATACCTTTATTGGCTAACTAAGCAGATTTAGAGTGCTAGCTTTCAAGACCTCTTGGGTCTCTTCCTCAGGCATGTTATACAGATAAATATGAAAACATCTCTCTTAAATACAAGCACATGGTACATCTATCTATATATATAAAAGAAGACTTCTGTGTGCCTGGCAAACACACCCAGGGGTGGTAGCAAGGAGGAGCTACTGTTCCCATTGGGTGATTCAATGGGGGCGTGATTTTCATAGGACTTGCAGTGGCCGAAGGCCACTGCTAGTCCTATGAAAATCATGCAGGGACTTGCCCCGCCCCCACTATCCAGCCCGCCCACCACTATCCAAGTAATGAAGAAGAAAAAAAACATGGCTGCCATTTGCTCTGAAACCACAGGTACACATACCAACAAAATAGCCACACACAAAAAAACAATAATATGTGCAGTACACACACACTCTCTCACTTTTTAAGCTGAATCTCCTGCCCTCCCTTCATGACGATTCCCCACCACTCTGGACTCCTGCTTCATCATCCGCACCCTCCACAAACGCCATCACAGCCCTGATCCACCGCCATTTTCAGACTGAGCATGTCTTCTCCATCCAACTTGCATTTTCTAGGGTCCTCTGTCCGCACGCTAAATATATTAACCTCTTGAGTAACACAGATATTTGCAATGCATCTGGCACTCAAAAGGTTAATATATTTAGCGTGCGGACGGAGCAGGATACAAAATGCAACTTCGAAGGACAACACACGCTCGGTGTCGCGGGAGGGTGTGAGCCGTCATTCATGTGTGGTGAACGCCACACCGCAAACAAGCAATGCTTCATGAAGCTAACCAACACAACTTTTAATTCCATCCTTCTGTTGTGTCGCGTCCGTCCAACTCAGGATCGCACCGCTGTCAATCACCTCCCCTTCTCTTCCTTGCTGTGCCTCCTTAACAACTCCTTCTCAGAGACACACTTTGCATCCACATTATCTGTATGCGCATTTAAAATACAGCGCCCCAGCTCACATGAAAATGTGTGCGTCTGACAAGGACCTGTCACTACCGCGTTCCCACAACCATCAGTCTCAATTTAAAAGCCTTTCTTTCTTTTTATAATACACACTCCTTGCGCTGTACACTTTATTGCTCTGTCCCACACTGATAGCACCAGAAACATAATACGGGGTTCCAGAATTCACCTTCTCAATCCACATTATGATCTTCACTCCCTCTCATGGTGTATCCTGTCATCGTCTTGCAGTAACAGCACACGAGTCATGCTTCATTACACTACATCTCCCATAAGCCTCACACATCTTCCCACCACTCGACATTTTCATCCACTTACATTATATGTCACTATTACAAGTACTGTCAAACGCACCCATCACGCAACTCCGCTGGCCAAACTCTTGCTTCCTGCTGCTGACCTTTCAGACGCCATTACTGCTCATATACTTCTTGTTGCATTAGTAACAGCATTCGTGAGGTACAAGAGGAAGGAGCACGCCTCTATCTTCAGTCCGTCTCAGTGTGTGTGTGTGTGTGTGTGTGTGCGCATTCTTTATTGCACTACATCTCCCATAAGCCTCACACATCTTTAGTGTGCGCAATGAAAATGGCGATTTTACAACAGTTTATTCTCTTCATTACTTACTGCATGTCATGCCATCTTTGGAATTACACTGCAGGACAAACACAGTCTCATCCCATACATGGCGTGACTTCCAGTAAGTAATGACATGTCCTAAAATCGCCCTTTTCATCTCCCGCACTGAACATGTGTGAGGCTTATGGGAAGTGTATACTCCTGTTGTGGCTATTTACATGGTTGAGCCATGAAGCAGCAAATACGTGAAGCACATGCCTATTGCCCAACACACCAATCTTGCCTCACGGGCCAGCAACACTGCTCAAGCTCTCCCTTCAGTCACCTGTAGCTCTGCGAATGAATGGAGGCTGTGTGGGGGGTAAGTCCCTTCTGTGTCCCACTCATCACTTCTTCAATGCCTTACTTGAATTATTCCCTCATTCGGCATATCCATACATTATACCAAGAGGTGTTCTGTTACTCTGGGATGTCGCTGCAATTAGACAACTCCTCCAGAAAGGAGTTGTCTAACCCTCTGGCATTTAAAGGGTTAAACTGTGCGAGGTGTATCACTGTTTATGCAGGGGACAGTTCTTTCTGACCTCTGTCTGTCTCCCCCCACACGTTGCTCAGTGTAACAGAGAGTATAAGACCATAAATAACCCCCTTCTCCGTCACACACACAATCATAGATAACCGGAGCAGCACAGACAGAGGGAAATATGTGCAGCAGCCTCCCCCTCATAAACACCAACGGTGCTCACACACTTAACCTTTTCAGTGACAGTGGTGTGAGCAGCAGATTGAGAAGCAGTGACTTGCTCATCCCTCTTCTAATCAAACATAACTTTATTCACAATCCATCCTGCAACAGGCCTTTATGCAGGGTAAGTAATAAAGACATCTCCCTTTCCACTAATTTTGTCTCACTTTCTGCTCCTTTCTCCCTCATGTGTCTCAATACCTCTCCAACATGTTCAGCTTCCCTGTATGTCTTCACCCCCATCTGTCACAAGACCTATGCACAACACTACATCACTTATAAGGCAAACTAGCCTCACAAACAAAAACAAATTTCACATCCATTTAACCCTAACACTGCCACAGACCTATGCAACAGATTGCACCGCATTACATACCTCTCTGGTGCTCAAAGGATTACACTGGACTTTGACCCACTTTCATGCTACAGATCTTTATTTCTTACAAATGCATGAACATCTATGTAGCACTGAAAGACTTAAAAGCCCTATGTAAATCAAAGGGAAGTTCACTTTTTACCATGTCATGTACATCATCCTATGTGTAATATATCTACTACCAATGTAGTCATGCTGTTGCCCATCTGTGTTTTTTTGAGTACTGTATTATTATTAATTGTGAATGTATGTATTGCTAGGGCTGTGTAGGTGAACTGCACACACTTACACAATTAACATACACTTTTAAGAAGTACTACTGCAGTTCACTAACGCAGCCCTTGCAATAACTACATATTCATACATAATGAATAACAAACAATACAAATCCCCCAAAAAATACAGATAGCCAGTGCTCTCACCACATTGTATTTCGTTATGTAAAACTTAATTGTAGCAATCTTAAAAAAAACAAAAAAAAACAAAACCTTGACGGGCAACGCCGTCCCACACTGCTAGTTGTTTATAATTGAAATCAGATAAAAAAACTCTGTTCAGACACTGATTCTTTGATCAGTCAATGGTAGAGGATGTGATTTAAATTGCATTCTTCCTCTGAAGAGTCCAAGGTATTTATGATCCCAGAGCGACTGTTGTAAAGGTTAATCCAGAATGTGATAACATGACAGAAATTCAGCCCATAAGTCAATGAATCAAATCTTAGCATTAATTTTACCTCCCATACTTTTTCTGTCCCTCTGAGTATGAAACTGGCTTCAACGCTTTGCAAAGCAATGTCTTTGGAGACCTCTCTTGCATCCATGGGGTTAATATTGTTTTTTCTGTTTGGATTATAAATCGGCACTCTGCAGTTTCTATTCGAGAGGGGTAATCAATACGAGCATTGTTAGCTTGCTGTTTAAGTGGTAGGAATCAGATGAAATGTACATTAAATCGTCATTATCGAATATGTACTGATGCTGAATTCTGATTTTGCAATGTCCAGGTATATGTTGCATAAATGTGTGAAAATAAACATGTTTTGCGTCACCATGTTGTACAGGCTCCCACAGAAAAAAAGTCCTTGCAGTGGCGGGACTTGGAAGACGCTCTGAAGGTTCGGAGCAAAGCTGTGGATGAGGCAGCTGACGCACTTCTGAAAGCAAAGTTAGTATCTAGTGACATGTTGCGGTAGATGTATAAAAGTGTTACACAAGTCTCTATTTTGACATAAAAATTAACTCCATATAAAGATCCATTCTCTGTGCCAAGACCAAATACATTTTATGACTGTAGGTATGGCTACTTGTCATTAAGAATTGTAAAACAAATCTGTCATGAGATAACTACTTTTCTTATGTATTATACTTATTTACGAGCATGTTTGCTTTGTCCCTTGGGAATAAGCAATTTTTATGCTTTCAGTAGCAAATGTGTGCCATTGTAGCATGAGGAGGTATTCTAATTTAGATTAATACAAAGTCCTAGAATTGTATACATTTTATTCCATTTCTATCAAAAGTAAAAATTTGATTTCAGCTGTGCTTTTTTTGAGATGCGATGCTACATATTTGCCTCTAAATTTCTGTACACGTTCCATGTATTTTGCAAATTTATTTGCTTTTGTTTTGCATTCTGAAACTTTTACAGCAGAACCCTGTAAATCAGGGCTGTCATAGTACAGTCCTCAATGACTGTATACAGGCCAGTATTTAAAGATTTACCTCAGTGTTTCTCAACTAGGGTGCCTTGCGCCTCCACTTAGGGTGCCACAACCTTCTATAAAGACATTGCTGAGTTTCAGGGGCATATTTCTGAGAATTGTTGTGCATAATATGTTTGGTTATGTTATTGTGATTGTGTGTAACTGTAGTTCGATATATTTGCACCCTTCATTTACATCTTTAACAAATGATATAAAAAATGTTATGGCTGCCCCAAACATTTCAGAATGAATCTTGGGGGTGCCTTGTGCAAAAAAGGTTGAGAACCAATGATTTACCTGCTTGCTGAAAAGTGGACTTATTAAGATGAGTTAATGATTAACTTGCCTGTGGGCCATCCTTAAATCTTGGCCTGATTGCAGCAATTGAGGAACAAACTCCAACATCCTTGTCTTGCATGTTTTCACATTGCAGAAAACTGTGGGGGTAGCAGGGAACATTTTGGGCTTTAATTATTAGATTAATGCAGAGGGGTTTTTTTTTTTTACTATATCGCCCATCACTGGCTGCTTGAATATGATGGGAGTTGTTGCCCAACAATAGCAGAAGGGCAGGCAGCACAGGAATGTAGTTTCTTCTGAGAGGTCGCTTAATCCAAGCTCAGTTGTCATCAAAATCTTATTATATTTACACTTTGTATATCTATAAAGTTTTTAAAAAGGTGTTCTCACCAGCCTGTCACCATTTAAGGAAATGCACTCACAAAATTAGTGTTCAGCCTAGTGTTAACTGAAATCTGCACAAGAGGGATTATAACTGTCCCCACAGCAGTATCAGTGTCATAGAAAGTCTCATCTCATAAGGGCTGCTCCTCACGCCGACCAACCGGAAGCCAGAAACATAATGGATGAAAACTACAAGAGGGCGCTCAATAGTGCCTGCTATCAATTATAATCACAGAATTGATGGTTGTGAGGGGGCTTATGTCCACTAACAACGAAAGCTTGCAGTGGTTTTGACCTGTCTCTGCTCAGGTTATTTCAACTGAAGGAAAGGGAATACAATGAAGAACTATTTGTAGTAGTAGTAGTAGTAGTAGTAATTATTTTGATATCCAGATTTTTCAATTTAACATCACAGGATAAAATTCCAGAATAATAGTATATAAAAACTAGGCTAGCTTAATATTAATATAAGGTTTTGTAGTCACCTGACTACTTCATCAGATTCAGCTAAGCCAAAAACACAAAAGACCAGGTGTGCAGAAATGTTTCCAGAAGGTAGCGCTAGAAGAAAAAAAAATAGGCACTTTATTTTTTTTCTTTTACATTTCCACCATTTCAGATGTACTGAAACTGGGGAATTCCCTACTGTAATCATTAGCTACTGCTCTTACAAGAAAAAAAAATGACACCTCAATGTGAGTTGACTTAAAATTAAAGGGACAGTAATGTCCCACAAAAAATTGTTTTTAGTTTTGTAGAGGTTAAAAAATGAAAGTAAGTGCTACAAATCCTGTCTCTCAAACCGCTATGGGTTGAGAGAGATTTGCTTTCAAAGTCCCCCCCCTCCCTCCCCTCCTCCTGATGTCAGATGTAAAGCTGACAGCAGGAGATTCGAGTTGTATGACTCGAGGAGGCTCTGTAGCAGAGCCGGAAACACGTTATTGCTTGCAAATCGGGCACACTTTGTAGACCTTTCCAATGAAGTGAGCACAACGCTGACATCAGGAGAAAAGGTGGGAGGGGGAAACTTTGAAAGCAAATATCTCTCAAACCATAGCGGTTTGAGAGAGAGGATTTGTAGCATTTAGTTTCATTTTTTAACCTCTAAAAATTATAACAATTTTTATGGGGCATTACTGACCCTTTAATGCAGGGAATACTAAAAGCACAAAACTACACAAACTACAAGCTTGCCTGTAATAAAACAGTTGCCCCAACTACAGAAATGAAGGTAGAAAAAAAAGCACAACATTTTGGAAAGAAGACAACCCACTGCATTACTGGGACTCAGTGGGTTAATCAGACCTTATGAGGGTCATTAGGACCCCTCCTGATGTCCCTCCAGTTATGAATTGGTTTGGAGGTCAATAAATGTGATACTGGGTAGGAGTGAGCAGGTTCGGAGGAAGCGTCCCATGTCACAGATGACATGACGTGGAGGCTTCACCTCGTTGCATCATACTCCCCTTTGTCGCCTCACTCCTCTCCTAACACTCACTCTCCCTTTTTGCCTTTTCGCCTCTCCCCTTCACCTTGTCGCCTCCCCTTTCCGCCACTCAAATGGTTACATTTAATAATGCTACAGCTCAAGCAATATATATATAAAAAAATGTTATTCCACATCTTCATTGGTACACTTCATGGGCCTACAACTAACTGCCAGCCGCTTCCTCTGCTTCTGTGCCTACCTTGCAGGACCTCTTCCAACGAACAAACATTCGTTCCATTTGAGGCCTTTGAGGTCTAGAAGGTATTGTGGTGCCCTGTGAAGACCTCAAGGCCCTCACATAGCACAAATATATGTTCATTGGAAGAGGTCTGCAAGGTAGGCAGAGAAGCAGTGGAAGCGGCTCACAGTTAGTTGTAGGTCCATGAAGTGCTCGATGTCTGAAGAGATGTGATATAATTTTTACCTCTACGTTATGTTGTTGTGAACATCTGAGCAGGTCTGATTTTACTTGTGTACATTGCCTGAACCTGTAGCATTAGGAAATGCAACCCTTTGAGTGGCAGAAAGGTGTCCAATGCATTGCAAAGCAATGTATTGCATACCTCTGTGCCATTCAAAGGGTTAACGCAAAGGCAACGCCATGCCAAGACTGCTAGTGTGTGATAATTAGAAGTCGCAAACATCAAGGGTTAAATCCTTTGGGGTGTATATGTGGGTGTCAGATGCATTGCACACCCCTCTAACACACATTTTATTTTAGTTACATATATTATTTATTTATTAACCATGTGAGTGCCAGGGAGGTATCCAGTGCAATGCAGTCGATACTTCGCTGGCATTCACATAATTAATCAAACCTTGGGGGAAGGGCATCAGGACACCACCTGATATCCCTCCAGTTATAGATAGGCTGGGAGCTCAATAAACTCAGTGCAGGGGAGCAGCACGGCTCCCCTGCTTCCATCCTACCTGAAGTACCAGGTAGGCGCGTGGGCAGGGGGGATGGGGGAAAGCTTCCCAAGTCACCAGTAACATGACATTGTAAGACTTCCTCTGATCCTGCCCATTCCTACTCTGGAGTGCAGGTAAGATGTTAGCAGGGGAGCCATACTATACAGCCTTGAGTAAACAGTCCTCTTTATTGCTTTGTGATGCATCACTCACATGTGCCCACCAGCTGCCAAACAGGCTACAGCAGCCATTTGCAGTAAAATAATTAATATTTCAGTATGGGAGAAATTAAATTGTTACTAAAAGAGAGGGTGGGGAAACGCCATAAAATGACGTTATATATGGGATCTTGGTAGTACTATGGTGTTTGCCCTAATCATGTTTTATAATTACAAGTCTGATACATCAAGGGTTAAATCCTTTGGGGATATTCCCTAAGAGATGAAGAAGTGGCGATAACTTCTCCAGTGATATGTTTTGTGCCATCTGCTCCTTCTGAAGGAAGGAAAGGGGGGAAAGAGCAGCATAATGTGTACTTTTGGAGATTAAAACGAGATTCTGGCATTAAAGGGATAGTAACACTTCAGTATTACAAATCCCTATATTAAAGCCCTAGTTAAAAAAAAAAACAAAAAAACGTATTGCCCCCAGTGTCATCTCTCAAACCTTTATGGTTTGAGAGATGAACGCTTCTAAAGTTGCCCTCTCCCTTCCCCTTCCCCGTAGTCGGCATTCTAGCTGACTCAGGGAAATCCGGTCAGAGATCATCAGGCGGCTCTGCAGCAGAGCCGCGATCTCGTTAACTAAAAAAAAATTTTTCACTAAAACGGTGTTCTACATGTGCTTGCAAGCCAAGTACACGTAGAAGACCATTTCAGTGAAAGTTTTTTTTTTTTTTTTTTTTTTAGTTAACGCGATCCGGCTGTGCTGGAGAGCCGCCTGAAAGTTGTACGACTCTCTTCCCTGCGGTCAGCTAGAACGCTGACTACGGGGAAGGGGGAGAGAGAGGGCAACTTTAGAAGCGATCATCTATCAAACCATAAAGGTTTGAGAGGTGACACTGGGGGCAATATTTTTTTTTTTTTTTTTTTTACTAGGGCTTTAATATAGGGATTTGTAATACTGAAGTATTACTACCCCTTTAATGCCAGAATCTAGTTTTAATCTCAAAACGTACACATTATGCTGCTCCTCTCTCCCTTTAAGTGCTAGAAGGGTGTGCAGATCATTTCTCTTACCCTCACATGTTCATATAGTTTAAATGCTTTTACCTTCTTATAAAATCATATAACTTGAGTGTACAAGTAAATATCTGTTCTTACACAGGGAGGAGATGGAGCGCATGCAGAGAGTGATTGATGAATCAAAAAAGAACACCATTAATGGGGCCAAACCTCACATCCTTTCAGCTGAGGAAAACCTGCATCGTATGATTGTCGATCTGGATAATGTTGTTAAGAAGGTAAAATGGCTGTGCAACTACTGCTTGGTTTGCCTTTGTAATGTTTTAACTGTTAATTGATTTGTCACAATGTGCATCAGAGGATGGCTTTCTGGGAGCATTTAAAACCATGAACATCAAGCGCAGGGGTAGTCAGTTGTTAGACCCCCAGCTGTTGATAACTACATTTTTCATCAAACCCAACCAGCCATGCTCAGCAATGGGACAGCCAGTAATTGACTACCCCATGTATAGTTAGGGATGGAGTATTTTCATGGTCTGGGAGAAGCCTATAGCAGTGTTTCTCAAAGTGCTTCTCTTACCAGAGTGGTTGGCAGCTGGAGGCGGGCCACGTAAGGCGCTCTGACTCTCCTGTGGCCCCGTCTTTTCTCTGGTAATGTGAGAATAGGAAATAATTTCCCTATTCCTGATCACACACAACTACACAAATACACACAAACATTGTCATCTAGTGTACAGACAGTTCATCTACTGTCCATTTGGAGCCCAGACAGTTATTCTGCTGCATTCTATGGGAGGGGTGAACCACTGGTAACAGATCTTCATAGAATGTGATAAGTTCCACAACTTCCTGAGATTTGGAACTGTTATAACTTTAAAATAAAGAAATTGGCAGCATATGGAGCGGAGTACCAATCCGCAAGAAAAGCCCTGCATTATATGACCCTGCCCTCCTTAAGTCTAGGCGGGTTATCTAAATATCACATAGGTTTCGTCTCTTTAGTTGACTGCTCCCATTCTCCAGAAGGGACACAATTTTATTACCTGGTCTGCTCCCAGAGGACTGATCAGAGAACTAGAGCACATATGCAGAACGAAAAAAAAAGAACGATTCTGAAGCGTACGGACTGCGCCATTAGGCACAAACCCAAACTCCCCAAATTAAGCTTAAAATTTATATCTAATAAAGCAGATAACCATTCCTACGTGATGTCTGCTTGTTTGGTTAGGAGTGAATGCAGCAGACATTAATGTAGTATTGTCAGTGCAAACTGCTCTTCTCCCCATCAGATAGCTGGAAGGACTTTAAAGGGGTAGTAAACATTTTTATGGAAGAAAAATATGGCAGGAGTTCTAAAACCTCTTGCTGTTGTGGTACCCTTTGATTTCACACACAATCTCAATTTATCTCTATTAACTAAACTCTCAAATTCCTTGATTAAGTCTCCAGTACCTTGCTACACTCTGGCATCCAAAGTGGTAACTTTTGTTTTGGATTGCTAATTTGTAAACTAAAATATCGGGTAGCAGTACCAGGAAAGCTCAGAAACAGACTATAACACTGTATTCCTCTCCAGCCTTATTCCACTGTCCACTATCTGAAAACCCATGGATGTATTTTGTGACCCCTAAGGTTTCATAGAACACAGTCTGATAACCTCTCCTGCTGCTGGGAGATCTTTAATTTAAAAAAATGTCACAACTCAGTTGTTACAAAATTATCTTTTTTTTCATTGGGAGGTGTGTGTGTATAAATATATGTTTAATTTTTTAAAATCGGTATGCTTCTGAGTTGAAAAAGGGAGCGTCATTCTTGAAAGCTTATCCCTAAAATTGAATGTCTGTCCAATAAAAAAAAGTTATTACATACTGTGGTACTCATTCATTTGGGATTCTAAATTGTGGGAGAGCTTGAGTCATTGACCAGAGCTCCCCATAGTGATAAGAGTGCTACCTGGTGTCCAGAAAAAGAACATTGCTGTTTAGATGTTGTACGTTTTGGATAAAGCTTATCCATCTGGTAGAAGTACCCATGCTTTGCACAGCAGGAAAACCTGGTACCATTATATGCCATTAAAAACATAATACTTGTAGTGCTACCTCATTACTGTTCTGCTAATATAACTCATCCTGCCTCCTTGGATTGCAGGTGCAAGTGGCTCAGTCTGAAGCGAAGATAGTAGCTCAGTATCATGAGCTGGTGGCACTGGCTCGGGAAGAGTTTCAGCGGGAGCTTGACAGTGTCACTCCTGAAGTGCACCCCGGCTGGAAAGGGCTAAGTAAGTCTCCTTCATCATGTTGTCTCTCTGCTGTCTGTGGGCTGCATACATAGCTGTGTGTGTGCACTGAGCCTCAGATTCCACGCCTTCTTATATTACTAATAGGTCATATGTATACAGCTGAAATATGGGGCAAAGCAGCTGAATCATAGGGAACGGCTAAACTTCCCATTGATTTTAATGAGCTTTTTTAATTCCTTGAATACTAGGGATTTGGGGACCTCTCTAGCATTCAAGGGTTAAAATCTCAAATTAAGATGTTAAAATACTTATTTAAATAAAGTTAATATTGTATTTGTTCCCTATGGTGCATCTGGTCAGTCCCCAAATGTTTTTCCATTTTCATCTTCACTCTTATGCCCCTTTGTGCTCTTGATGCTATTTTGTGCTTACTAACTGGGTCACAGACTATTACAAGTTTTCGAGCACTTTTAACTCTTTGAGTGCCAGACTAGTGTCTAATGCTCTATCAACCAATGCATTGGGCATCCCTTTGGCACGTACTTTATGGTATTTGGCTTCCTGTTTATCTCGCACCAATGAAAACAAATCCTACTTGCTGTGTGACTGCACCACAGTTCATTTAGAAATAACCAATTCAGTAGTCAGGGCTGCCAACCGTCAGTGATATTTACTGGCAGTCAGTAAAAAATGCTCTAAAATGGGCAGATGCTTATAAAAGAAAATTATAGTCTGATTAGAATATGGAGGATTGAGAAAGGTGTCAGTAAAACAAATTGGTTATACACTGTTGTTTTTTGTTTTTTTTTAACTATTCTTTCTAGAAATACTTTCAGGGATTGGCAATCCAGTTAGTAGTAACTTGTTGGGTTGATAAACAGTTTTATCTGTCAGTTCACTACATCAGTGACTTTCATCTTGTGCTCTTGGGGACCACTAACAGGTAAAGGTTTGGGTATTTCCCTGCTTGAGCAGAACCTAATCAAAATGACTTGTTTTGTGCTCAGGCAGAGAAATTCTCATGTCCTGAACTGTCAGTGGGTTTGAGTTCACGGCTTTAGATAGTAAGTCAGGACAGGTTGACTACTTACAGTATGTATAAGTTCCAGTGACATCCTTGTATTTACATAGAGGTAACTTTTTTTAACATAATATAGTTACTTACCTTGCAGCAAGTGTATTCTAGCACTGCCAAATAAACTGAATTAGGTGGCCAGTACAAAGCACAGAAAAGAGTATCACATCTTGATCTGTATTGTTTGCCTTTGGTGTAATGATCACTATTACAGTTCTGTTGAGAATGGGCAGCATGAGGCTCTTCAGCCACTGTCTGACTACAACTCCCATCATTCACGGGAAGGAAATTATTCTGGAAGTTGAAGTGTGGCAACAGCTGGTAGAAAGTCGTCTTCGTTTACAATTTCCCTTAATTGTTTAACAGGAGGCTGTGTTATGAGATCAGTGCAACAATATGTACACGCTTAACCCTTTGAGTGCCAGAGGGGTACGGAATGCATTGCTTTGCAATGCATTCTGTACCCCTCTGGCACTCAAAGGGTTAAAACTAGAAGAATAATGTGTCACATTAAAAGCATATACAGTGGATATAAAAAGTCTATACACCCCTGTTAAAATGCCAGGTTCTTGTGATGTTAAAGAATGAGACAAAGATAAATCATGTCAGAGCTTTTTCCACCTTTTAATGTGACCTATAACGTGAACAATTCAATTGCAAAACAAACTGACATCGTTGAGGGGGAAAAATACAAAATAAAAACATCACAATAACCTGGTTGCATAGGTGTGCACACCCTCTTATAACTGGGGATGTGGCTGTGTTCAGAATTAACCAATCACATTCAATCTCATGTTAAATAGAAGTCATTACACACCTGCCATCATTTAAAGTGACTCCAATTAATCACAAAGTTCAGCTGTTCTAGTAGGATTTTCCTGATATTTTCTTAGTTGCATCTCAGAGCAAAAGCCATGGTCTGCAGAGAGCTTCCAAAGCATCAGAGGGATCTCATTGTTGAAAGATATCAGTCAGGAGAAGGGTACAAAATAATTTCCAAAGCATTAGATATACCATGGAACACATTGAAGACAGTCATCAAGTGGAGAAAATATGGCACAACAGAGACATTACCAAGAACTGGACGTCCCTCCAAAATTGATGAGAAGACTAGAAGAAAACTGGTCAGGGAGGCTTCCAAGAGGCGTACTGCAACATTAAAGGAACTGCAGGAATTTCTGGTAAGTACTGGCTGTGTGCAACATATGACAACAATCTCCCGTATTTTTCTTATGAATGGGCTATGAGGTAGGGTGGCAAGACGGAAGCCTTTTCTTACAAAGAAAAACATCCAAGCCCGGCTGATGTTTGCAATAACAAACATCAAGTCCCCCAAAAGCACATGGAAAAATGTATTATGGTCTGATGAAACCAAGGTTGAACTTTTTGGCCATAATTCCAAAAGGTATGTTTGGCGCAAAAACAACACTGCACATCACCCAAAGAACACCATACCCACAGTGAAGTATGGTGGTGGCAGCATCATGCTTTGGGGCTGTTTTTCCTCAGCTGGAACTGGGGCCTTAGTCAGAGTGGAGGGAATTATGAACCGTTCCAAATACCAGGCAATTTTGGCACAAAACCTTCAGGCGTCCGTTCGAAAGCTGAAGAGGAAGTTCACCTTTCAGCATGGCAACGACCTAAAGCACACATCCTAATCCACAAAAGCATGGCTTCACCAGAAGAAAATTAATGTTTTGGAATGGCCCAGCCAGAGCCCAGACCTGAATCCAATTGAACATCTGTGGGGCAATCTTAAGAGGGCTGTGCACAGGAGATGTCCTCGCAATCTGACAGATCTGGAGCGCTTTTGCAAAGAAGAGTGGGCAAATATTGCCACGTCAAGATGTGCCATGCTAATAAACTCCTACCTGAAAAGACTGATTGTTGAAGCACCTTTTGATTTCATTACAGCAAAGTATTAGTTTAAGGGTGTGTACACCTATACAACCAGGTTATTGTGAGTTTTTTATTTTTCCCCCTCAACGATTTCAGTTTGTTTTGCAATTGTTCACGTTATAGGTCACATTAAAGGTGGAAAAAGTTTTGACATGATTTATCTTTGTCTCGTTCTTTAACATCACAAGAACCTGGCATTTTAACAGGGATGTGTAGACTTCTTATATCCACTGTATATTCTAGTAGTCAAAAGGCTAGGAGATGCATAATATAGATAAATATAAATAGTTTACCCTGAAGTATGAGTCTGCATTTTTGCACTAGAAAGCCCTTCCATGTACACCTTCCCAGCACTGATGGGGTTAAACAACGCTGTGTTGTCTTATTAGGTTCTAAATTCCATTGTAGTTGATAAGATTTGTCAAATGGTTTTATTGAACAGATTCCAACTGAAGTCTGTGAATAAATTTGTAGATAAAAACCATTGGTAAAATAATCATCCGCAATGTAATCCAGGCCTAAGTCACATGTGGTGGTATTTTATAATTTATTATAAACTTAAAATTTGCGATGGTTCTGTAGCTATGCTTTGGGTGGCTTTGTATTTTGCTATCCGGTTGGCTGACGTCTAAAAAGAGACCATTATACTTGAAATTTACAAAGCATTATGGGCTTTTGATAAGTTTAACCCCTTGTGCCAGCAAGGTATGCAACATCTTGTTTTGCACTGTGCTGCATTCCCTGCTAAGGAGGTATATTGTTGTACTCCTGTTTAGTTGTAAGGGGTTTATCCTTTGAATGCCAGAAGGGCATTGCTTTGCAATACGTTTCTTACCTCTCTGGCACTCAAAGGGTTAAGCATGAGACGTGGGTCTTTAGCCCCTCACACAGTACCTAGCAACACCTCTACTATGCCTCCCCTCAAACCCTATCACCCTGCTCGTACACAGAAAATATACAGAGAGGGTTTCATAATATCCGCTTGTTCTTCCTGTGTCTGGGTAGGCAACCTGTTGGCTTTCCAGCTGTTGGAGACAAGGTCCATCATCCCCAGTCGACAGTTTCCCCTGTTCTGCATGGTAACTCATAACAGTGGGGCTGTATTTATTCCCATTGGAGATTGTCTCCAGCAGTAGCCAGTCAGAAGTGACTGCAAGGACAGACCACTCTCCTTTAAGAAAACAGAATATAGATTTTGGTACAAATTTATATTCACCTTTTGGTCTTCAGAGAACACTATAACTTCAGTCTCATTGCCTGCTGCTTGCATGTGTTCCACTAATCCAGTCCATACACGCATGTGAAGTGCTACGTGTTGTGGTGGGTGTGTGCTGTATAATACCAGGGGGTGCTTCAGCTAGATCTGCTGGCCTAAGCAAATACACTATGTACTACTACACACCATTCCTAGTCAGTAGATCGCCATCATCTAGATTTACCTTTACATTTGTCAACCCAAAGCAATGTGTTGCACACCCATCTGATCATCAAGGGGTTAATACATGAAGAAAGCAACTTTTAATTTGCACTAAGCTGTTGTGACGTATGTGTAACTTTTTCGGTGGTGGTGGAACATTCCATGTCTCGCAGTTGGACCTTTAACCCATTGAATACTAGAAATGTTGCTAGAACGGGTTGCTTTGCAAGAAGCTTGAGGCATTATCCTTTATATAGCGCCGACTCATAAAAGCAAACTGGAGTTATTCTGGAGTAAACCAACTGCACCATAAGAGACAAATATTCCTATAAAATTGGGATTTTTAACCGCTTGAATGCTAGAGAGGTCTCTAAGACTTCTTTAGTTCAAGGGGTCAAGTTCATGGACATTTAGGATTTTTTTATTTGTCCCCTATGGTGCTGTTGGTTTGCACCAGAATAACTCCAGTTTGGGTTTATAAATATGGGCCGTAGTACCTAAACTACATATTAAAACAAGCCACTTACATGCGTGACATATAGATACGTTTATATCTGAAGTTTTTATGGGTCTGTTGGCCAAGCCGATTCCACTCCTTTTACACAGACAAACTTAGTGGTGGCATTTTGTGTGTCCCCTCTCCTTTGCCCGCAATGCACTTGTTCCTTAAATTACATTCAGATACTCTTGCTTTGTAGCATGTTGCGGTGTGCAGTTTACACCACAGTTACCCTGTTGAGTGCCATAGGCATTAAATAATAGGTAGAAACATTGCTAGTGGCTGGCGACCTACAGGTCTCAGTGTGTTGGATTACAACTTCCATCATCCTCAGATGGCCAATGGGAGTTTTAGTCCAACAACAATTGGAGACCCACAGGTTGCCCCATCCCTGCGTTACCATATTAAATGGACCCCTTAGTTCAGGGATTCTCAGATCCAGTCTCGGAACACACAAACAGGTCAGGTTTTTAGGCTATCCCTAATCAAACCCCAGTAATGCAATCAAAATGACCAATCCACTGATTACCCACGTGTGATGGAGCAGGGATGTATTAAAAACCTGACTCCTTGATGTGTCCTGAGAATTCACTGCCTTAATCTTCCTGTTTGCTAAACCTCTTTGCTTGTTGTTACTATGGGCGTGTGTGACTGCTTTGTGTTTAGTGCAGGGTTAGTCCGTACTTGGCAGTCCAGCTACTTGGACTAGAACTCCCATCATCCCCAGCCAGCCAACGGCTAGTTGGAGATGATTGGAGCTGCAGTCCCCAACAGCTGCAAGTCCAACCAATTTTCTACGTCTGCTTTACTGACTTGCTGCATGTAGAATGTCTCATAGGTTTGCCTGTGTTGACTTGAATTAACATTTCCAAACCCTCCTTTTTTCTGTTGCAGAGATTTCCGATATAGGTGAGTGTTGTTCTGTCTCTCTCTGACAATCACGTACATTTAATCAGTAGTTGCTAGTCCATGACTAAGGCCTCACTGAGCACTCCATAAACATCCAGTTTATCGCCTATATTTGTGCATGCTTACATCATTGTGCTGAAAAATGTGTGTCTGAATGTTTACTTTTAGAAACAATGTACTTGTGATGAATTACTAAAAATCAATGGGCTTGCTTCATCTTTTAAAGAAGAAAAAAAAAGACTAACCAATCACAAAAGGCTTTGTGTTAAAAGAATCTAAAACAGGAATAATTCTGGAGCAAACCCCTGTGCTGCACATGGTTTGCTCTTCTTTTCATTCGAACGGAAGGCTCAAAGCTTGTGTTTCTGTGTAATGTCTGCATTATCAAAACCTAAATACTGTCACTTAAAGACTTCCTGTTAAGTTACTCAAGCCTATAACAGAATGCACAACTCTATTGTAGACAGCTTAATTTGCATAACATTAATGCCTGCGACGGGGGTGGGATTTGTGGACTCCATATAACCAATGGCTTGGCTTCAGATATTCTGTCTGTTAGAGCAATCAACAAGATGTTATAAGAATTATTAAAGAGCTCTTTCATAATTATTCCTCCCCATTGATTTATTTTCTGCTGTCTGTTTGGTGAAAGCTGATATTTTCTGCTAGCGTCAGGAAGACGCATGAGGAGGATGGAAGCTGTGGAGTGTATCTACTTAACCAAAATATCAAAAAAAACTTTACTCGGGGGGGGGGGGTAGCTTAAATATATACCTTTTATGAGACTAAAAGATGGGTCGATTAAGAGCCAGGGTAGAGAATAGGAGTTTGCTTAAGATAGTGTGGAGATTTCTGAGGACACGAGAAATATTGAGGTGTCTTAGACTGGTTGGAATGCTGTCTATGTATAGCGAATTGGAGCCTGACTGAGTCCAGGAGGGTAGTAAAGGAAAGGAGAGATTGTGGGACTGTGGCAGTGGCTGCAGAGACCAGAAGTATATTGGCAGTCTGTGACAAAGAGCAGGGAGGCTACTGGTGAAATGTGGGGTTTGGTAACTGGTATATAGGCTACTGAGAGGGTGTGCATCTCTGACAGGTAGGATGCTGAGATTTGGGATCTGTGGGGAGGCTGCTGTAGTAGAGATTTGATTGTAGTCTGTATCAGGGACAGTGCTGGGACTCTGTAGCCTGAGAGTTTACTTGGAAAGGATTGTGGCAGGTAATTTCACCATTCCATTTTGGTAGTAGCTGGTGCCTTTCAGTGGTCCAATTTTGTAATTTTAAAAACAGGTCACAGATTCCTTCATGTTGGTTATGGTTATTGTAACAAATATATACACAGGCATATTAAAAACTGAGTGCCAGAGAGAGAGCCAACGCATTGCATTGCAATGTGTTGGATACCTCTCTAGCAAGCAAATGGTTAACTAGAGTGTTTTTATACTTAACAGCCTTTGTCAGCTCAGTTTGTCAGCTCTTCACAGTTTTAAGAATTATCTTTAAAATCGACCACTAGCTGCAACAAACCAGATTTTCCGCAGGGACAATAATGACATCCATGATTTGTACTAACCCAGTTCATTGGAATGATGATGAAAAATGTAAACTATATACAATGGGAATTTGATCCTGTTTGTATTCATGTCTCCATTTAAGAATTGGGCATTGTTACTCCTTTTACTGCCAGGGGGAGATTCCATTATCTATATGTGTAGTGCAGGATGTTGGCAAAAAGTGGTTAATTAAGAATTTTTCTTGCAAATCATTGTCCATCAGTGTTACATATATCCCTTCACAAATGTCATAGACAAGCTGGTAATATGAATAAGAACGTACAGTATAAAATAAATCCTAGACACTTGTTCTGATGTTCCATGCAGCAGGCCAGCTGAGCACTGATGACTTGAACTCACTGATTGCCCACGCCCACCGGCGCATTGACCAGCTTCACAAGCAACTAGCGGACTACAGGGTGCGGGAACAGCAGCACATCGAGGCGGCGTTAGAGCAACAAAAACTGGAGGACAAGAAGGCATTGGAATCTGCAGTCACCAAGGCTCTGGAGCACTACCGTTCCGAAATCCGGCTAGAGCAAGACAAAAAGGTCAGCCAAACGAAGTGTGGTGATAAAGGTGCAGAGAGTAGGGTTGGATGCTATAAACTGCAGTTGAACGTGTGCTTTTTGGGGTGAAAATAGGGTGTATGTGATGTGGTCGTTTTTAAAATTTCTCCTTTTTTCTCTGTACCAAAGAACAGAGTGGGGCCCACAGGAGAACCACAGACGACTTATGAGGCCCCAGGGTCACCTGTTGCCCACCACTGCTTTGGAAGCTTGAGAGCAGTGCGTTAGGGACTTTTAGTATCATATGGGTTATTATGTGGAATGTTCATTACCATCCTCTTTGGACATAAAATAAGCATATGTCGACATTCTAATGTGGTGCAATTACCACCAGTATGTCCGTTTTGTATTTCTAAACTATAACTACAAACTTGTGGCTCTTCCCTTCAGATTTTTACAGCTGGTGGCACAGTATGATAGTTTAGTTGTGTGTGAGGCCAAACGTAACACTAGCTGCGCTATTACTGATGTTGGACATAGTGGTATTGCTTCAGCACAAATTAATTGGAGTAGAGGTCCACACCGCCTCCAATAAATAAAGCTTAATTTCTCAACAATATTTATATTACAAACAAATGGGCAACAGCCTACAATCAGTGTTTAAATCTCGTTAAAAATCAGCTTTCATACATTTCATTTTAAATTTGTGTAAACATAAATATCAACGTATTGTTGGAGAACTAAAATATAGAGCAGAGGTAGTCCGTTGTTGAGTGGATAGGGATTATGGGAGTTGGTCTGACAGCTTGAGGTCCAGCAACAGAGTAATCCTGTTGTAGAAAAGCAGATGATGCTTCTGGAATATGTGTTTAATATGGTTGTCTTGTAGGTTGAAGAGGTGCGAGAGGTGATGGAGGCAGAGATGAGGACCCAACTGCGCAGACAAGCGGCCGCGCACACAGACCACCTGAGGGATATTCTTAATGTTCAAGAGCAAGAGCTGAAGGCTGAATTCCAGCAGGTCCGATTACACCAAATCTCTGTATACATATCTTATTGTAGTCCATGCAGTTATGCCCTGATTAATGAATGGTCCTGTTGCACATATAATCATTTGTGGTGCATCTAATTTTATGAAATATCATGTGTATTTATTAACCCACTCAATTCCCCCTATAATTTTCTCCCAATCATTTGTTCACTTTGGAGAACCTGTCTGGCATCCAAGTGGTTAGTGTTTCAGTAGATCAGTGGTTCTCAATCTTTTTTTGTTTGGGGCACCCCTAACACATAATCTGGAACATTTGAGGCACCTCTAACATATTTATTGTACTTGATCAAGGGCATAAGAAGGGTACAATACATAAATATACAGTTATTATTGGGTATTATAATCATAATAACAAAACTAAGTATATTGTGCATAACAATTTCTATAAATCTTTATTTAAGAGTCCATTTTTGTTAGTCTTCATAGAAAACATGGGGCACCCTTAGCTGATGTTCGTGGCACACCACAGTGTCACGGCACCCTGGTTGAGAATCACTGCATTAGATTGTAGTTAAAAGAATAGATCTTGCTTGTTGCACTTGGCTGAATAGGTATTCTATAGTAATCACTAAGGCCTCTTGTATGTTGTGAAGTTACTAAGGGTAAGGAGAAGCCAAACCTGAGTTAGGGACACCAACACTGGTATCTGCCTGGCTTTGCAGTAAGTTTAGTCTAGGGATAAACAAATTTTCAATCATCAGCTGTTGGAGCTGACAATTCACATCATCCCCCAACCAGCCAACCAACAGCTGGAGAACTGAAGCTTGATAGCCCCAAGTAAAACTCAAGCTCTCATTAGCTTGTGGTCCGGTTCATCTAAATGGCTGTTTGTGCTGCAGACCAAATAAGCTTTTCAATGAATTGAACTGGGTGGGTTCTAATCGCAGAAAAAATGTTTATGGGTTTTATTAGTGGTTTTTTTTTTTTCTTGTTTTTAAAGGCAGGAGTTGCCACATTTTAAATCTTGTCACTAAAGAAAAATTTATACAAAAGTACAGAATATTCGTACATAAGATATCAATGGATTGTAGGCCATTTATTTATATGTTTTTTATGATAATGTTTAAACATAATCCTTTAACATCCATCCTTTGGTACGATGGTTATAATTACCTGAAATGTTTTATTTGTTTTATTTTCCCGCTGTTTCCAGTCATTGTCACAGAAACTTTCTGACCAAGAAATGCAGTTCCGGCGCCTCTCCCAGGAACAGCTAGATGGCTTCACATTGGACATTAACACGGCATATGCCCGGCTTAAGGGCATTGAACAGGCTGTGGAAGGTGAGACTATCCGCTTCTAGGAGGCCTGAAACTGTAGGTCATTGTACAGAATATTACAGTCAGAATATCAAAGGCAAAACTATCAGACCTGTTGTCTTAAGTTTAACCCTGTGAGTGACAGAGTGGTATCTAATGCATTGCAAAACAATACGTTTGATACCCCTCTGGCATTCAAAGGGTTACTTTGTTCTGCAGAGAATGAAACCTTGCCTGTATGTCATACGAACCATCTTTCTACAACACAGCTTTATTAACCTCTGGGTGGCAAATTGTAGCACTTTATGCTAATTCCATATGAACTATGTTCATTAGTTCTGTTTGAGTCCAAATGTAGCTCTTACTGTGTTATTAGAAACACCCCCAGTGTGTGGGCTGTGCCTAGTTGCAGTCACTGCACAGTGCGGCAATATTGGCCCTGTACATAAGCTAATTAGTATAAGCTGCCACACTGTGTCACCAACAAATAAAGGTTAATTAGTTCTGTAGCCAGCCACACGTATCTCTCATTCTTTTAAAAACTTCCCCACTGTGTGGGCTCTGCCTAGACTGATTCATATTACAGAGAGGCTGATGTATTAATAAATGGTGCAGTTATAAGGCAAACCAATTATACTATGGGGGGGCATACCTGGGAACTTCCTCCCCTTGAGCCCCTGGATAGGGCTTATTTGCTACCCACCGGGGGATGTAAATAAAGAGATTTGGGTCTGAAAGGGGGTGGGTCTTGTCATACTTGTGTCATAGTGGGCAGGAATTGGGCAGAACAGCGTGGGAAGGAGGAGAAGTGAGTGGGATGTTGGCAGAACAGGGTGGGAAGTGGGCAGGAAGGGGACAGAACAGGGTGGGAAGTGGGCAGGAATTGGGCAGAACAGCGTGGGAAGGAGGAGAAGTGAGTGGGATGTTGGCAGAACAGGGTGGGAAGTGGGCAGGAAGAGGACAGAACAGGGTGGGAAGTGGGCAGGAAGAGGACAGAACAGGGTGGGAAGTGGGAGGGAAGTAGGAGGAACAGGGAGAGAGGAAGTGGGAGGGAAATAGAAGGAACAAGGAGAGGAGAGGAAGTCTGAGGGAAGGAGGAGGAACAGAGAGAGGGGGGAAGTGGGAGAGAAGGAGGAGGAACAGGGGGAGAGGGGAAGTGGGAGAGAAGGAGGAGGAACAGGGGGAGAGGGGAAGTGGGAGAGAAGGAGGAGGAACAGGGGGAGAGGGGAAGTGGGAGGGAAGGAGGAGGAACCAGGGAGAGAGGGGAAGTGGGAGGGAAGGAGGAGGAACCAGGGAGAGAGGGGAAGGAGGAGGAACCAGGGAGAGAAGGGAAGTGGGAGGGAAGAAGGAGGAACAGGGAGAGAGGGGAAGTGGGAGGGAAGGAGGAGGAACAGGGAGAGAGGGGAAGTGGGAGGGAAGGAGGAGGAACAGGGGAAGAGGGGAAGTGGGAGGGAAGAAGGAGGAGGAACAGGGAGAGAGGGGAAGTGGGAGGGAAGAAGGAGGAGGAACAGGGAGAGAGGGGAAGTGGGAGGGAAGGAGGAGGAACAGGGGGAGAGGGGAAGTGGGAGGGAAGAAGGAGGAGGAACAGGGAGAGAGGGGAAGTGGGAGGGAAGAAGGAGGAGGAACAGGGAGAGAGGGGAAGTGGGAGGGAAGAAGGAGGAGGAACAGGGAGAGAGGGGAAGTGGGAGGGAAGAAGGAGGAGGAACAGGTTAGAGAGGGGAAGTGGGAGGGAAGAAGGAGGAGGAACAGGGAGAGAGGGGACGTGGGAGGGAAGAAGGAGGAGGAACAGGGAGAGAGGGGAAGTGGGAGGGAAGAAGGAGGAGGAACAGGGAGAGAGGGGACGTGGGAGGGAAGAAGGAGGAGGAACAGGGAGAGAGAGGAAGTGGGAGGGAAGGAGGAGGGAGGAACAGGGGCAGAGGGGAAGTGGGAGGGAAGCAGGGGGAGAGGGGAAGCAGGAGGAACAGGGAGAGAGGGGAAGTGGGAGGGAAGGAGAACCTGGATGGGAAGGTGGAAGGAATAGGATGGGAAAGCGGGAGGAATAGGGTGGGAAGGAGACGTGGGTGGGAAGTTGGGAGGAACAGGGAGAGGATAAGTGGGTGGGAAGGCAGGAGGAACAGGGTGGGAAGGAGGTTAAGTGGGCATAGTTTCAGAGGAAACTCCCCACCACTGGAGTCTCCGGGGCACATCCAGAGAGTTCCCTGGTATGATGGACGGGATAAAAATCTCCATTGATTTAAAAAGGGCTTTTAACCCATTGAGTACTATAGAAGATGCCCACTTACTGCTTCACAATGCATTGGAGACCTCTCTAGCATACTAAGGGGTTAAATGCACCATTTGAATAATTTGGCTTTTGGAGAATTTTTATTTGACAGTTGTGGTGCAGTTGGTTTGCTCCAGTTATTTGTTTATCAGTCTGTGTGTGAAAATATTGTCCCAGCACAAACTAATTAGCATAAAGTTCCACGCTGTGCCACCAACAAATAACTGTTGATTTCTCAAAAACGAGTCATATTAAAGACAAATGGTTAGCACAGCAGCATCTGGACAGTTTTTACTTCTCTGTAAAATTAACCAAATGTATCTTACAGAAGCTTCTCCACTTTACTAGATAAAGGAAGGGGTAGTCCACCTGTGGCACTTCAGCTGTTGGAAACTACAATTTTTATAATAAAGTAACTGACAGCTGGTTGGGCGTTATAGAATTTGTAGCCCAACCTCTGGGGGGGGGTGCACTAAGGCGAGATAAAGAAGTGAAAAAACGGAGATGACTTCTCCAGTGATATCACGTCTCTGTTATTCTGTAGGCCTATGCATTAAGATCTCGCCCACTATGGAGATTGTAGTGCATTGGCTCTATAGAATAATATAAGAACTGGAGAAGTGATATCCCTGGAGTTATCTCTGCTTTATCACTCCTTATTGCATAACCCTTCTGGAGTCCAAAGGTTGACTTCTTGGATAAAGGAATCCATAGGCCCATATTCAGGAAGATGGAGAAAAGATTATAGAGAAAACTGCACCAAAGAGGACAAATAAATTCTCCAGACTTTCATTGATTTAAAGGGATAGTAATACTTTGTTTTATCTTTATTTTATTTTGTAGGCATTAAAAAAACATGAAGAACGATACAAGTCTTATCTCTCAAATCTTTATGGTTTACAAGATATTCACAAGCAAAGTATCCCCCCCCGTTCAGCCAGATCAGAAGGGAGGTGCCCAGGTAGATTGCAGGGAGGGACAATCTTCAATTAAGATAAGGGAAAAACCTGAAAAACTTGTCAAGGGGGGCAGGGCTTTCATTGTTCTCATAGGAAGAAGATTGTCCCCTGCTGTGATCTGTCTGGTCTATGGACTGCATTCCACATCTGAGAAGAGATGGCTTACACTAGGTAAAAGGGGCAGGAGGGGAAACTTTGCTTGTGAATATCTCTCAAACCATAAAGGTTTGAGAGATAAGACTTATATCGTTCTTCATGTTTTTTTTTTAATGCCTATAAAATAAAATAAAGTTAAAACGAAGTATTACTATCCCTTTAAAAGGAGATTTTTAACCCCCTGAGTGGTAGAGGGTTCTCAGAAACCTTGCTTTAATAGTGAGGTCCCTAGCATTCCAGGGTTTAAAGAGTATTGGTTTTGCAAGTTATAAGCACTTGCGTGTTAAATGTATATTCTTTTTATAGGTCATGCAGTTGCCGAAGAAGAAGCCAGGAAGGCCCATCACCTGTGGCTTTCTATTGAGGCATTAAAATTCACCTTAAAAACTGCCTCTGGAGAGAATCCCACAGAACCACTAGAGGGTGCAGTTCAGGGCATTAAATCCAGCTGCTCCAACAATGAATTCACAGAAGCACTTACATCAGCTATTCCTCAGGAGTCCCTAAACCGTGGTGTGTACAGCGAGGAGGCTCTGAGAGCCCGATTCTATACTGTCCGTAACTTAGCCCGCAAAGTCGCCCTGATCGATGAAACCAGAAACAGTCTTTATCAATACTTCCTATCCTACTTGCAGTCCTTGCTGGTGTTTGAACCAAAACAACTGAAACCCCCAACCCAGCTCAGCCCAGAAGATCTGGACACATTTAAACTGCTTTCCTATGCCTCTTACTGCATTGAACATGGGGATCTGGAGTTGGCCGCAAAATTTGTCAACCAGTTGAAAGGAGAGCCCAGAAGAGTAGCCCACGATTGGCTGACTGAGGCACGAGTGACCCTAGAAACAAAACAAGTCATAGATATCCTTTCTGCCTATGCCAGTGCAGTCGGTTTAGGGACAACACAAGTACAGTGATGTGGGCAGCTGTTGCCAGTCCAACTGTTGGAGACTCCTCATCCCCAAACTAACCATTGGCTGGTTGGTTGGGGATGAAAGGCTTTGTAGTCCCCAACAGTGGTTCAGCTAAAGGGAAATGGCGGATCTAAAAATTGTTGCAGTGTTTAAATATCCACTCCCCTGGACAAACAGAAAACAAAATAAAACTTAATTTAATTTCTGAATTGTCTGAAGTATGTACCCTTTCTCAATTGTAGTACTGTTTTGTTGTACTCTCCTAATCTGTATCAAACAGTGGCACTATGGTCCTAAATCTTGCGTCTGCAAACTCCGGGAAGATATTCCCTGAATTTCGGATCACGTTTTTAAGTTTTCAGGTTTTACTGATCCAACCAAAAATTAATGCAATCTGCTGTTGTCAAATTCTCTCCTTCCTGGAGCACACAAATAAACCGAAATCTAATCCATATGACTCAATCTTTGTATTTTCTGTCTTCATACATAGATCTTTGCTTTTGGTTTATTTTCTTGTGTATTGATGAACAATGCAAAGTCTTCTTGCTAGGTGCTATGTAGTACTACAGAGGTTGTCAAACTGTGTTTGGTGGAACCCCATGGATCCCTGAAGAAGTTCATCTGGTTCCATAGAACACATGTAAGTGATGGTGTACAGAGGAGCAAGGCTTGGAGTATCATACAGTGCATGTGTGGTTCTGTGACTACCAGTGGAACACGGTTGGGGTGGCTTGATTTGTGTGTGACTCTGACGACCAGTGGGGCAGTGGAAGAAGCCTGAAGTGTATGTGTGGTTCTGGGGTGTAAGACATTTTGTATATGTAGTACTGGAAAAGGGCAGGATGTCAGTGTATGTGTGGTTCTGTAATGACCAGTGGAACAAGTTTGTGTATGACTGGTTCTATCACTACCAGTGGAACAGTGGAGGAAGACTGAAGTGGCAGTGTGTATGTGGTTCTGTGACTACCATCAGATAGTGGAACAAGGCTTGGATGTTGGTGTACGTGTGGTTCTGTGACTACCAGTGGACATGTGGAAGTTTAAAGGAACACGAACACCTCCTAATAATTTTCCTACTGAATCTAGACAGAAAATCCTAATCGTCAATCTGATTCAATTCTGTATAGCTTGGTCCTACAAAATTAATCTGCAGTTCGTACAGCATGTTGTATCCATGGAGACAAATGTGACGATAGTATTCTTTATACAGGACCCATAGACCCCAGCTCCTCCCAATAAAGTTTGCTCTGTCGTCCAATACAGGTTACTAGTAACTTTGGGGAGGCAAGCAGCCCCTTTAATTGTAGGCAGGAACAATTCTAGAATTGTATGCAGGGGGTGGAGCCTACCTTCCCTTCTTGGCTGCAGCTAGCCAACCAGCTCCAGTAAGATTTGTTCCTAGGTGACGATAACACAGGCAAGAGAACAGTTCTGCTATAGTTTTAGAAATGTTTTTATTTTTCTGTTAGAAATGGAATACCACCATTAGGTGGATTACCATAACTGACAGTCCCCTTAGATGTGGCTAGCTCAGTAACCAGGAGCTTTTTGTGGACCTTAAGCCCTGGGGGGGGGGGGAATCTTGGCTACAATCCTCAGGAGTTGTTCACCGAGGCTTCTTCTTAATACATGGTAATCTGAAGACAGAAGATCTGCAGGAAAGGTGAGCAACCCTTTGAGTGCTGCAGGTCCACATGTCCCACAGTGCCACTCCGCACAGAGGTTTCCCTTTGGAGTTCCTATTGCACACTCCTGCACTCATTGGGTCTATCTGTATGTCTGTTGGGTGTTTGGAGCAGGTTTATGTGGTTCTTTAACCCTTTAGCTGCTGGTTTTGCATCTCTTGGGGGGGTTTCTGACACTTTTCCTACTGGTTCAGTGATTTTTGGGTATTCTAACATGTTCTAGTGATGTTTCATGCATTTTTATTTCACGGTTTCAATTTTGTAAAATTTGAGTTAAAGGTGCACTTTACCTCATAGGCGCCATTGCTCCATTCACCCCTATGGGACTGTACAGTTTGGGACATATCTCTGCAACCGTTTAACCTAGCGACTTCAGAGATGGCTTATTTTTCTTGTCTGCCCTTGCTCTATCATCTGGTTCATATGTCTAGTGTGTTCAGGGGCCTTTGGGCACTGTTTGGGTACTTTTTCTGGGAAAATTACATTTCCCATGAGCGCTTGCTTAGCGCGCTCGTTTCTGATTGGCTCCCGCCGCGGAAGCCAATTTGTGCTATTTCCAGAAAGAGTATCCTATGCAGGGCTTGGACTCTCCTTCTCTCCCCTGCTGATTAACCCTTCGCCTGCCAGATAAGTCTAGTTTAGCAATTTCGGCGGTGAAACTTTAATCCTACACACTATACTTGGGTGATTTCCTTTATTACACGGTTATTTGACACTGTTAGAATGTCTATACCATTGGAGCTTGGAGCCAGACCTAAGACTAGGGATGCTGGGGTCTCTGTATCCCCTGTATCCACATCTGACTCCTTGGCTGCTATTCTTCTAAGCCTGTTGACGTGGAAAATGGCCCTTCCCCTGTCGATCGTGTCCGTTCGTGGGGGAACAAATCCATGCAGAATTGATTCATAGTGGTCATTTGGATATTCTGCACACATTAAGGTAACGCAGGTTAATTATTAGGTGTTAATATTCCTTTAAATCCGAGATGGGCAGCTGGTGACCCTGGAGCCTCATCTGGGCCTCAGTGGCTTCTCCTGCAACCTCCATTATACTCTGGTGTATTGGAAATAGATTATTCATCTAACACACAATAAATATACAAAAGCAGACATTCACTTTTGTTAATAAAACATAATGGTCTTCATACATATATTAAGGCTGTGGACATCTCCGTTTTTTTATTGTCTCCATTAACTCTGCATCTGCTTGCTTAGGGTTCTATTTGTTGTGTCTGTCAACCCAACCTTTTTAAAATGGTTTGGACTTTGAGGTCTTAATCCAGCTTGGTATCCATTTGTCTGATTCCCTAAACCAATTTGCATGCAAGGGAACCAGTATAGTTCTAAACTATCAGAGTTTTGGATATAGCAGGAGCCTTGCTACACTTTATTCACCTTCCTTCATATGACGCTAGAAAGATTACTACCTCACCCACCCAAAAAAAAGACGCTCTAAAGTCCAAAGGGCTGTCCTATATTTTGCTCTGGTATATGAAGCCTCTGCTAATTTACAGGAAAGAAAAGGAAAAAAGTAGGGCTCCCAATAGTGCAATACTGTCTTAAAAATCAATATACGCAAGGCAATAGTAATGGGTACTCAAAATTGGAGTGGTCAGCTCAAACTCAGCTGACTAACACACATTCGGAGAAAACAAGCCCTTCCTCGCTCGGGAACCATACACACAGGATACTCGGCACAGCTCCACTTGTCCAAAATATCAAAATTTAATTAAAAATGTATATAACACAATGATAAAACCAAATATAATGTATAAATGTAACCCAGTAGTTCTCTAACGCGTTTCGCAGCTATAATCACTGCTTTTTCAAACTTACATTTTATGACCAGAAGTCCTTACTGTAAGTTTGAAAAAGCTGCATTTATAGCCGCAAAACATGGGTTACATTTATATATTATAAGAGGATTTTAGTCTTCCCTGTTAAATCCTTTTCTCTTTGCCCATATAGCTTACAGGTAACTCCGGGAAGGTGACCACCCCTTTAAGTATGCAGGAACAATTCTTGGAAAGAATGCAGGGTGGAGCCTTCCTTCTCTACTTAGCTGGTCACCAGCCATTCCCTGAGCAGTTAGATGTGAGACACCTAACCTATTGACTAGGTAGCAAAAAGGAAAAAGAAGACTCCTATGAGCATGAACCCAAAAGAACTCCCATGTTCAGTCACAGGAGAACCAAGCATGGTTCCTTGAATGGGTGGGAGACCCATAAGCTATATGGGTTAAGAGAAAAGGATTTAACTGGTAAGACTAAAACCCTCTTTTCTCTGTCATCAAGTATAGCTTACAGGTAACTCTGGGATGTACCAACTTTGAGTTTCCCAGTCGTGAGAAAGAAGGCAAGGACCAGGCGTTGGTCCTCAAAGTCACCAGAGCTCCTACAGACTAATCAGATCATAGAATAGCCCTAAACAAGAAAGTGTCAACTGTAACACAGCACTCTGAACTAGAGCCAACCGGGCTCAAAAGTCAAAGATTACTGAGACGCAAGCAGTAGAGTCCTAGACAGGCAAGGCTGTTGTCATGGGACGCGTGTTAGATACCGGAAGGTAACTATTTGGTAGTGCAGTACGGATGTGACAGAGTGAGAGAACCTGCAATACTACCAGTAAGGTAATAGCTTGATTGCATAGTGCGTAGACAACGGAGGAACAGGCAACCTGTAACACTACCAGCACGGCAGCTGTTGCACTAGACAGAGCGAGCCCTCGGGTATCACCTGAGACAAGTGGTAGTCAGACAGGTGTAGGAGATTGCACGGAGCGTAAATCAGTCAGGAACTGGATCGGTTAGTCAGTCACAGCCAAGGTCAGATCAGAGCGGGTAGTCAGACAAAGCCACTGGTCAAAACTGGAGCGGTTAGTCAAAGTCAAGGATCGAGCCAAAAGATAATCGGAAGCCAAGCAAGGGTCATAGGAGCAACACAGAGTAACGCACAGAAACACCACAAAAGGGCAACTAAGCCCAGTTCACAGGCAGACTATAAGGCCGCCGCTGGAGGGCGGCACTCCATCGGCCAATCGTGCCGAATGCTACAAAATAGAGAGTGCAACGTCACAGATGCACGCCCTCAGAAGAGAGGTAAGCATGAAGGTGGCCAGGTCCTGCCCGCAGCATAGACCACGGACAACCGGGCAAAACCACAGGCAAGCGGAATCACTGGTACTGTGATAATACCCACCCCTTAATGACCTCCCCATGGAGCCTAAATACCTCTCTGGCCAACTCTCTAGTAAGTAAATTTTAAAAACCTGTCAGCGATCATTAGGATGACCGTGTGACCCTTGGATAGGTACCAGATGTGACGGTAACACCATGTGCCCATCAAGCAGCACAGGGTGACTTAGACCCACGAGGGGACTGGGAAGCTGGGAAAGCCACTTCCCCATGCACAGAATCCATAGTCTGTAGGAAAGGGGCTGGCCCTCAGGCCCCTCCAGGAGCCAAGGACCCGGTGGTTCCCGTGACACCGGAGGACTATTCACCTCGGGATCCGACCCAAATTGCTGAGAGAGAGCGCTCTGCTCTGACATTCTTAGTACCAGATATGAGACCACATAATTGAACCTGGAAAGGAATAGAGCCCATCTGGCCTGTCTAGGGGACAACCTCTTGGCCTCAGATAGATAGGTTAGGTTCTTGTGGTCTGAGAATTAGTATCCGGGATCTTGTCCCCTCCAGGAGGTAACGCCATTCTCTAAGTAAGAGAATAATAGCCAGAAGTTCTCGATCGCCAAGATCGTAAAGGCTCTGTGCCCTAGATGGTTTTTTGGAAAAATACCCGCACGGCAATAAGGGATTGCCACTAACTGAGACAGGAGGGCACCTACTCCTGACTCAGACGCATCAACCTCTAAAGTAAAGGGCAGGGCGGGATTGGGATGATACAGGATAGGAGCCTTGGCAAAAGCAGCCTTCAAATCATCAAATGCTTGGATAGCACTGGGGGACCAGTTAGACGGATCTGCCCCCTTTATGTGTCATATCACTAAGTGGCTTCACCACCAAGGAAAAGATCCTTATAAATTTCCTATAATAATTTGTGAAGCCCAGAAACCTCTATATGGCTTTCAATCCCCCTGGACGGGGCTACTGCAGACAATTTAAGTGGATCATGGCATGTCTGGTAGAGGAAATTACGTAGCCCAAAAATGTCACCTGGGACTTGTGGAACTCGCACTTTTCCAATTTACAGAATAGCTTATTCTCTCTCAGGAGTTGAAAGACCAATGTGACAGAGTGTTCTGGTAGGCTGCTGTAAACAAATCTCGGCACATAGGAAGACCATTACACAATGTTGCACGTTTGCCAGTTTATCCTGGGGTTGTGAGTCTATAGCCAGGGAAACCACAGGATGACGGCATAATGAGGGGAGTTTATAATCTGAAATTGTAGGGTCTGCACGTGGAGCACCCCTACCCTTAGGGATATAGGACATGTCTTATGTGTCACATGTGACAGCTGCAATGGTCTACCTTCAATAGGAAGCGGAGAAGAGCAAGGCAACAACGGGATATCGTGCTTGGCCACAAAGTCAGCATCCATGAAGTATCGGGCAGCTCCAGAATCCACCAAGGACGGAGCCGTGACTGAGGATGTGGACCAGTATACTACCACTTCGAGGATGGGTTTCTTTTGCCGGAAATCTGGGGACTGGGAAACTACACCTAGGGTCTCCCCCCCCAACACAACCCTAGGTCCGAGCATTTCCCGAACGAGTAGGACAGGAGTGCAGCAAGGGCCCAGCTTTACCATGGAAAGAGCTCTCCTCCCCAGAGAGGCGCATAAAGCCCAGTTGCATAGGTTCGCTTCTGGCTGATTCGGAACCAGGAGGTATGGGAGGAGAGGGAGGACAGGGTGGGGGAGAAAAGCTAGGCACCAATTGAGTGGTGGGTCTATGCCTCAGAGCTTTGAATGAAGGTCTCTCTCTGAGCCTGGTATCGATCAAAACAGTGAAGGTAATCAATTCATTCAGATCCTCCGGCAGCTCAAGGGCTGCCGTCTCATCCTTAACGGAGTCACACAGACCCTGCGAAAATGCTGCTATGAGTGCCTCGTTGTTCCAGCCCACTTCTGCAGCCAAGGTGTGAAACTCAATGGCGTAATCGGCTACAGTGCGTGCACCCTGATGTATATTCATGAGCCGTTTCGCTGCAAATACTGCTCTGGCTGGAACGTGAGAGACCCTACTGAATTTGTCCACAAATTCCGTGAAGTTGGCCACAATGTGCTTCCCCTCTCTCCCACAAGGGATTGGCCCAATCCAGACAACAGTGAAATCAGAAAACCAACTTTACTTCGTTCACTTGGCATGTGGTACCATTTTCAAGAATATGCCCACAACACAGGTACAGATTAATTTAACCAGTTTATTAAAATAAATAAGAAATAGGAGCAAACACTTCCACAGCCATGTGGGAACAAGTGTGAGGACAGTGCCAAGTTCACTACACAGGAGCTGGCATTGAACTGTACCCGGTACTAGTTGTAAATAATAATGTATAGAACCAGACTTGGCTCTAACCAATAGGGAGTTCAGAAACCCAGAATGCCAGGAGTCTAGAGAAGGAGCGTACCCGAACAATCCCTGGAGAGGAAAACTATCAGATGGTAACTTCGGGCAGCTTGCAGTACCGAGAAAGCACAGATCGTAGGCAACAGAGAGAAGGGCAGGTCACAGACAACCTGATAGGTAACTGCTTGGTAGCACAGTGCGGAGGCAACAGAGCAATAGACAACCTGCGATACTACCAGTAAGGTAATAGCTTGATCGCACAGTGCAGAGACAATGGAGGAACAGGCAACCTGCAACACTACCAGCACGGCAGCTGTTGCACTAGACAGATAGAGCAAGCCCTCGGGTATCACCTGAGACAAGTGGTAGTCAGACAGGAGCGGGAGACTGCACGGAGCGCAAGTCAGACAAGCCACAGTCAGGAACCAGATCGGGTAGTCGGCCACAGCCAAGGTCGGATCAGAGATGTTATTCGGACAAGCCAGAGTCATACACAGATCGGATAGTCAGACAAAGCCACTGGTCAAAACCGGAGCGGGTAGTCGGACAAAGCCAAGGATCAAGCCAAAGGATAATCAGAAGCCAAGCAAGGGTTAAACAATCAATACAGAGTAATGTACAGAAAAGGGCAACTAAGCCCAGTTTGCAGGCAGACTATAAGGCCACTGCCAGAGGGTGGGACTCCATCGGCAAATCATGCTGAATGCTACAAAATAGCGAGTGCAACGTCACAGACGCGCACCCACAGAATAGAGGCAAGCATGAAGGTGGCTATGTCCTGCCCGCAGCATAGACCATGGACAACCGGACAGAACCACAGGCAAGCGGAATCACAGGTACTGTGATACCTGCCTCCAGGACTTTTCTACCAAAGCTGACGTCAGCCGCGACCAGCACCTCAACACGATAATGTTTAGAGAGAGTGTGAACAGACGACCAAGTGGCCGCCTTGCACAACTGATCAGCAGAGGCCTGATTATTATAGGCCCAAGAGGCCCCAACAGACCGGGTGGAATGGGCCGTGATACGAAAGGGAACAGGCTCCTTCCTGAGTTCATAGGTCTTACGAATGGTAGACTTGATCCAGGAAGCGATAGTCACTTTGGATGCAGGCTTACCAGCCCTGGGACCCTCAAGAATGACAAAGAGCATGTCAGTCTGGCGAACAGACTCGGTGCAGTGCACATAGAATTTAAGGCAGCGCACCACATCTAACAAATGGAGATCCCTCTCCTTGTCAGATTTAGGGTCAGGACAAAATGAAGGCATGACAATCTCCTGATTGATGTGGAACTCAGAGACCACCTTAGGAAGAAACTCCTGGGAAGAAGTGCAAAGAACCGCCTTGTCTTTGTGAAACACCAAGAAGGGCGGGTTGCAGGACAGAGCCTGCAGCTCTGCGACTCTGCGAACAGAGACTATTGCCAAGAGGAAGCCCATTTTCTAAGTCAGAAGACGAAGAGGAATGGTGGCCAGAGATTCAAAGTGAGGGCTCTGCAAGACGCCCAGCACCAGGTTAAGGTCCCACTGAGGAGTGGGAAGCTTAAAGGCAGGGTAAGCGTGAGCAATGCCTTGAACGAAAACCTTGACATCTGCAAGGAAGGACAATGCACGTTTGAAAAAAGACAGAGCAGATGTCTGAACTTTCAAAGAACGGGCTAAGGCCCTTGTCCACACCGTCCTGTAAAAAGGACAGGACAGTGGGGAGATCCCTATAAACACCAAGAATGGAAAATAGACCAGATTATATGGTAGGCTTTAGAGGAAACAGGCTTCCAAGCATGAATCATAGTGGCTACGACCGCTGGAGGGAAACCTTTCTTCCTCAATATTGAGGATTCAACCGCCAGGCTGTTAAACCCAGATGTTCCACATTCTCTTTCCACAGATAGCCCTGTGTAAGGAGATCTAGTCTGTGGAAGATGAAAGGGTTCGGACACAGGTCCAGAAACTCAGGGAATCAGGGAGGCCGGGGCCAGTATGGAGCAATTAGAATGACCTGAGTTCTCTCCAACCGTAATTTCCTCTGTACCCTGGGAAGCTGGGAATAGGAAGAAAGATGTAGGCTTGAGGAAACCACCAAGGGATTGACATGGCATCCATTGCAAGAGCGAGAGGATCCCTCCAATGGAAACAAAACGTTGGAACCTTCCTGTTCGGTGTGGTCGCCAGCAGTCGATCCAGGTAAACCCCTATTACTGGACGATGAGGTCGAAACCTCCTGGGGGAGTTCCTATTCTCTCCTGTCTGTGTGTCGACTTAAGAAGTTGGCTAAGACGTTGTCTATTCCTGGAATATGAATTGTGGAGATGGCAGGGACATGTTCTTCTGCCCAGGTTAAGATAGCCTTGACCTCCAACCAAGCTGCGATACTTCTTGTTCCACCTTGTTTGTTGATGTATGCCACTGCCGTGGCATTGTTTAACTGGAAGCAAACTGGACAGCCTTCGAGATGATAGGACTAATATCGTAGAGCATGAAATATCGATCGAAGTTCCATAACGTTGATGGGTAGGAGAGACTCTGCCACTGACAATGTGCATCCAGGTGACCCAGGCTCGCTCCCCAGCTGGAAAGGCTGGCATCTGTGGTCCAGAATGGTACCAGGAAGGGTCTGCCCTTCCTCAGGTTGGAGAGATCTAGCCACCAAGACAGATTCAGCTCTATGTGGAACGGGTGAGAAACCATCAGCTTCAGGAGATCTGGGTTCCCCCTGCAGACCTGGATCACGAACCTCTAAAGTTCCCTCTTGCGAGCCATCGCAAATGGTACCGCCTCTATGGTGGATATCCACTTCCCCATTAGAGATGTCCGCTTCTTGGCTGGAATGGATTCACAAGCCAGGACTGAGGAAACCTTGTTGGTGATCTGGTGAACTACTTTGTTAGAAATACCATGCCTTTCAGGTTGTCGAACAGGAGACCTAGAAAGACCAAACTCTAGGATGAGATCAGGTCCAACTTGTCCATATTCAGGATCCACCCGTGATGGGTCAGAGTGTGAATACAGTCCTGAACCTGTTGCTGAAGGAGTTCTTGAGAGAGGGCCTTCAAGATCAAGTCGTCCATGTACGGAGTGACTTGGATGCCTTTCTCCTGCATAACTGAAATTAATACACCCAGGACACGAATGAACACCTGGGGGGCTGTGGATAGACCAAAAGGAAGAGCAGAAAACTGGAAGTGCCCCATGTCGCAAGCGAACCTGAGGTACTGACGGCTCTCCAGATGAATGGCTAGGTGCAGATAGGCATCTTGGAGATCCAAAGAGGCCAGAAATTCCCCAGGGCACATCTCTGCAATCACTGATCTTAAGGACACTTCGTGGTGAGGAGTCTTGACCACAAAGGAATTTAGACCCTTGAGGCCCAGGATTGGACGGCAGCCGCTGTCCTTTTTGGAGACTACAAATAGGTTGAAATAGAAGCTGGAACCTGTTTCCAGGTCGGGAACTGGTTTCAAAACTTCATTGTCCAAGAAAGTCTGGATAGCACCATTGAAAAGACAATGTTTTTCCAGTCCCTGAGGTGTGTATGTGAGAGTGAGAAAGGAAGAACCTGAAGGGAGGAAGAGAGGTGAAGGGAATCCTGTAACACCCACAGATCTGCCACGGTGTCTGTCCAGACACTGAGAAAATGGCGCAGACAGCCAACCACTGGCACGTGGGGTCCGGGGTTTGTCGGACTTTGGTTTGGTGGAGGACTGCTTGGGCTTGCACGAGGAGTGTGGAGCTTGAGGCACGTGCCTCAGTCTGGAAGGAATGAAAAAGACTGTGCCTTTGGACTTGAAGCTTCTTCTTGGGGACCAAAAGCAACAAAGTGCTCATGCCTCCAGTAGCCTCACTAATGAGGCTTTTCAACACCGGGCCAAATGAGGAAGTGCCCAAAAAGGGAAGCAAATCAATTATTTCTTTGAAATGGAATCTGCAGACCAGATTTTAAACCAGAGGGCACGCCTGGCTGCTACAGCCATGGCTGAGGCCCTAGCCACTAGCCTAATAACATCAAATATAGCTTCGGTAACATAATGCTGAGCTTCAGAAATGTTAGTCAAGTCAGCTGTGGGGGCAGCCTGACAAACCACATCAGTAAGTTGTTCTGTCCATATAGCAATGGCCCTGTTTACCCCAAGCAGCAGCAAAAGTGGGTCACAGGGATGCGCCTATAGTTGCAAAGATGGCTTTTAGAAAAGCCTTAAGTTTCCTGTCAGTTAAATCCTCAAGAGCAGAAGCATCTGCCACAGGCAGAGCCGTGGTTTTGAAAAGCCTGGAGATAGGGGTGTCCACCTTAAGGGGGTGAGGCTGCTGTGCTAATGCCACCTCAGAGAAGGGGTACAGTTTAGCAAGCTTCTTAGGCAAGGATAAATGTTTGTCAGGTGTTTTCCACTCATCTAAGACAACTTGGTCAAGAGTGGGATTAGGTGGGAAAAAGGTATGCTGCTTCTTAGGCCTTTGGAAGACATCAGAAGCATCCTTAGGATCCTCAGAAACAGGGGGAATGTTCAGAGTATTGAGGATTGCCTTGAGAAGACCTGCAGCAGAGGGTTCAGGTTAAGCCTCAAAAAGGTCCCAAAAAAATTCAGAGCAAACTACATCAGAGCATTCACCCTCATCTGAATTCACAAACAATTCCTCCTCAGAGGAATCTGACACATTGGTACACCCTGAGGTTTGGGCGCTGAAGACCTGTATAACGCGGGTGATTTCCAAGCCTGGAGGACCCCCTGTAGGTGTGTGGGAAGCTGTTGCAGAGTAGTCTTTAACTCTTGCATTTAAGGTGGCTCAATAACATGGCTGGAAGGCCCTAGCAGAGAAGCGGGGTGCTGCAACACATGAAGGGTATAAATTACCTGAGAATTCTCTAGGAAGCCATGAGTGACATGAGGAGCAATGGGGGTCATAGACACCCCAGTATCCTTAGTCTTAGGTCTAGCCCTAGGTCCCAACAGGTCTGACAGGATATAAAGCATCTGAAAGTATAAGGAAAAAAACAAATACTGTGTTTCAGATTAAAATTTTACCCCAGAAAGAGTTAAAATGCACTTACCTGGCAATCAAAGGGTTAATCTGTTGAGGAGAGAGGAAGAATCCAAGCCCTGCATAGGATACTTGTGAAGGGAAAGAAAGAAAATGGTGTCTGCAGCGAGAGCCAATCAGAAAATAGCCCACAAAACGGGCATTCGTGGGTAATGTAGTTTCCCATCAAATACCCTAAAACAGTGCCCTGAGCCCCCCCAAGACACTCAGAACTTGAACTGGATTACAGGACAAGGGTAGACAAAGAGAATGAGTCATCTCTGAACTCGCTACGTGGAGCAGTTGCAGAGATCTGTTCCAACAAGGAAAGTCCCATAGAGGTGAATGGAACATTGCAGTGATGTGGTAAAGCGCACCTTTACTTAAATAAAGGAAATTTTAACAAGGTAGTGCAATGTGTAAAAGGGGGTGCAGTAAGCACAAGAATAAATGCAGAAAACACCCTTCCAAGCGCCCAATATGGGAAACAAGGGGTTAATTTCCCAGAGAGAACCCAAATGCTCCACAAACCCCAGCAGACAAACATATAAACCCAAAGAGTGCAGGAGTATATGAGTAGGAATTCCTAAAGAAGACCCGTGTGCGGAGGGGAAGCAGTGGGAGAAGTGGACCTCACCACGCAAAGGGTTGCTCTTTTTTTTGCAGGTCTTCAGACTACCATTGATAAAGAAGAAGCCTCTGTGGGCTTCTCCTAGGGAAAAGGACATAGCATGCAAGATTACCACCCAGGGCTGAAAGGTCCACAAACAGCTCCTGTTAACTGAGCAATCCACCACTGGGAAGTCAGAAATGATAATCCACCTAATGGGAGATTTCTACACCCCATATCTACCAGAAAACAATAAACTAAAAATGAAGCAGAACTCTTCTCTTGCCTTTCCTGTTCAAGGTACAAATCTAACCAGTTGGGGATTGGCTGGTGACCAGCTAAGGAGGGAAGGAAGGCTCCACCCTGCATTCTTTCCAAGAATTGTTCCTGCCTACTTAAAGGGGCAGTCATCTCCCCAGAGTTACCTGTAAGCTATATTGGACAGAGAAATTTGTTTTTATCATTGTGTTATTAATATTGTCCAAGATATCAAAATGTGATTAACAAGTGGAGCCATGCTGAGCGTGTATGGGTTCCCTTGCGGACACTGGCTTATTTTCTCCAAATGTGTGTTAGTCAGTGGAATTTGAGCTGACCACGCCAATTGTGAGTACCCATTACTATTCCCTTGCACATATTGATTTTTAAGACCGTATTGCACTATCGGGTGCCCTTATTTATTTTGTTCGTTCCTACATGGTTGATCGTTCTGTGGAGACGAGTTGTGAAGGTGCGGCCTGGTTTACCAAGGGTCAGAATTGGACCACAAAATTCCACCCCAACAAACAACCCTTTGGCATCCCCTTGGAGACCTGGAATAAAATCAAACAGATCCCATAGCAAGGCTAGGGGAAGCCCAAGGAAAGTTGCTGAATTTAAAGGGATAAAAATATCATCTATATGGTAGATACAATTAAAAGAGAGTACTTGCACTTATTCATATCTCTCAAACCATTATGGTTTGAGAGATATAAGAAAATAAAGTTCTATGGTCCCTCCCCTTTCTGCTTGACGAGCTGTAAAGCTGTCAGAAGCAGATTCTGGTTCCTGGATCAGACGGCAGCTCTTCAGCAGTACGACATAATGATATCTAAAAATAAATACTTCTTTGGAATGGTCTACATGTGCCTGGTTTGCAAGCGCCCGTTGTAGACCATTCCGATATTTATCTTTAGATATTGTTATATCGGTGCTGTTGAAGAGCCGCATCTGGTTAAGCGACCAGAATCTGCTTCTGACAGCTTTACAGCTCGTCAAGCAGAAAGGGGAGGGAGCGGAGAACTTTATTTTCCTATATATCTCAAACCATAACGGTTTGAGAGATATGAATAAGTGCAAGTACTCTCTTTTAATTGTATCTACCATATAGTTAACTTTTTTTCTGACATTACTATCCCTTTAAGCCATTTCTGTTTATGCCTGTGGGTTGCTGGGTGACATGTTCAAATAAAAGGATTACCCACAACCTCCCACATAGCAGTACTAATGTCCCTGCCCCCACCACGATGTCTGACAAAAAAAAAAAGTTTCCCTGCAAGGGTAGAACCATGCCACACACCTGCTAATGGGAGCTAAATCAGGAAATATTCCTTCAGATAACTCACCGATGGAGAGTTCCAGACAGACATGATGGCATCAAGAAGAAACAAAAAAAATCTAGCCTTCTGTGCAAGAGGGAAGGGATCCACAAGCAATAGCAGTGGATGCCCTAAGAACCCCATGGAATTACAGCCTAATGTATGTCTTCCCTCCACTAACTACAATTGCCAGAATTCTCTGCAAGATAAAGGAGGAGATGGTGCGCACCATTCTGGCCAAGGAGTTTTTTGTTTTACCACCTCAAAGACATGTCATTGACAGAGCCATGGCATCTTCCTCAGATTCCAGACCTCCTCACTCAAGGCCCAATTCACCACCACAACTTACACAACCTTACTTTGACAGCAGAAGAGGCCTCAAGTGAAACTGAGTAAATGGAACTGCTTCTATTGTGACCGCCATTTTTCTCACAAGCTTCATGCAGTGTCTGACGGACACTTCTGGTAGGAAGAGACAGGATTGTATTCTGACTTGAAGATCCAAAATCTTCTCTTGAATCTCAGGCCCAGAAACATTATTTGCGGAGATGGTACTGGTTGAGATTTGCATAGGTTAATTATTCAACAATTCTTTATAGTTAACAGAGTAAGCTGAAGATGTTGAATTAGCTCCTAAGATGGAGCCTTTAGCAACAGATCGTCCACGTAAGGAGTCAGATTTACTTTCATGGAGCCGAGGTGAGCCATCACCTTGGTGAAAACTCTGAGCTGTGGCTAGGCCGAAAGGCAGAGCCACAAACTGAAAATGTTTTGTTCTGGTAAGCAAACCTGAGACAGTGTTTGGGCCAAATAGGGGTAATGCAGGTAGGCATCTTTGATATGCAAAGAAGTGAAAAATTCCTCTGGTTCCTGCTATCATGGACTCCATTTTGAACTTGAGAAACTGGTCTGGTTTAGGTTTTTCAGGTCCAGGATAGGATTGAATCCCCAGTCTTTTTTGGATACCATAAAAAGAATAAAAGACTTTGAACTTTTGGTACTGGAACAATTACACCATTGTCTATGAACTGACATATAGCCTGATGAAAACGCTTCTTTTCCTTTGGTACGCTGGACGTGAAAAAGCGATGAGGAGGAAGAGTTGTGAAAGACAGTCAGTACCCTTCTTGAATGAGTTGTAGAAACCACTCGTCTAAACTGACATACTCCAATGATGTATAAAGTGACGGAGTCTTTCCTCCACAGGAGGGTTTGAGGGAAACTCCAAATCTCATGCAGTAGAGGGTGTGGAGCCTGAAGGTAGGTTTTGCTCTATGAAATGAAAGCAACTTCGAGAAGAAAGATTAGGTGGTTGTCTGGGGGACTTTTTACATCTAAGTAGAGTTCCTTTTCTTGTTTCAAACTTTTTAGGTTTATTTTGTAGCAGAAAGGTACTTTTACCTCCAGTGGTGTGGTTGACAATTTTGTCTAACTGTGGCCCAAAAAGGAGGGATCATTTGAAAGGTAAGGAAATTAGAGCATTCTTGGAAGCAGAATCGGTATTCCAATTCTTTAACCATAAAGCACAACATTCTGTAACAGATGAAGCTGAACATCTAGATGCCAATTTAGCTATCTCCAAGGCAGCTTCCCCAGTAAAGGTGGTGGACTCATGAAGGTAGCCTATGAGAGGAAATATATCACCACGAGGCACATTATCCTGCAAAGCTTAAATAATTTGAACCTGCCAGGCCTCAGCAGCTCTGCATGCCCTGGCTGAAAAAAATGAAGCTCTAATGATTGCTCCAAATCCAGAAAACATCTGTCGAAAGATTGTAAGATATATATAGCACTGTTCCTCCTGAGTCAACCCAAAAATGGTTGGCCCAACAAACTCTAGCAAAAATACTGGGTGCCCTGCCTACGGAGCGATAGCTTGGAGAAGTCCTTTTTTCCCCAGTCTTCAGGAGAAAGTTGCTGCAGACTTCCATCAGGGACCCTTAAAAAACCTAAAAAAAAACCCAAAACAAAACGCTGAAGGCAGTTATGCAAAGGGTCGGGGGTAGCATCTAGTAAGTGGCAGGAGGTTTTTTTTTTGTTTTGTTTTTAATTAGAGTGCCCTGCCTCCCATAGGCACGCTGCTTAACCCCATGGTCCCTGTATCCCTCAATGACACTAAAGAAATATATACATACACCCACGGTAGGGTCTAAAAGTCTGAGTCCACTACCACAATCTGCTTTTATTTCAGCATTTTAAATTCACATTCCTTGTTCTTCCTTGGACATAAGATACACCTGGCACACCTTCGATGTGTGTTTAGAATAATTTTCCTGGTGGAAAACAAATACTCTTCCACACAACTTTAACTCTTTGCATGCCAGAGAGGTACACAATACATTGCTTTGCAATGAGTTGCGTCCCCCCGGCACACAAAGGGTTAAGCCAGAAGGGATGGCATGCCTCTGCAGAATAGAGCGGTAAATCTCTGTGGTCAAAGTGTAGTTGAACTTGTGCAGGTCACCAACCCCACAACAGGAAAAGCATCACCACATCTGATGGTGCGGTCACTTTAGGTCTGCCTGGTCTTGCTTTGGATGAAAATTATTTGATTTCAGAAAATCTCTTCAGTGTCCATTGTACTGCCCTCCCCCCTTAGAAATAGTCACCTTTCCTGCAATCTGGTACTGAGAAGGTTTTTCAGCATGCAGGAGAACAACTTCCACAAATTGTTTCACTAAGCCCTTTATTTCAACTGATGTCCTTCTGCAAAGGCCTGGCAGGACAGTACTAATAGAATTAAAATCAGGTCTTCATTGTTAAAAGACAAACCGCTATCGTGTGTGCTAGGATATTAATTAATTCACTTTTCCAAACTGTATTATAAAGGTTAAATAATGTATGGCCCATTGTTGGACTGCAGGTGTGACTTTATTAAAAAAGCAAAATGTAATTTATATAAAGAGGACATTAAAGTATTTTACCAGGAAATATAAATGGAGATTGTCTCTTGTTTTTAAGTATGTCCTGGGTAATCTTTTATTAACTCCAGAAGGCTAAAAGGTTGACTTGATCTTGCAGAGACTAGAACCTGAAACTCTGTGGTGCGTTAAAGCAGTACTACCACCGCTAAAAAAAACTTCCCCCGCCCAGTAATTCCCCATCTGGCGACTAGCTGCTCAGTAGCGCAAATCACCAGAATTATTATCTCATTAAGGAGAATTATCCATTGTTCCCGGGCAGACACGCAGGACAGAGCGCAGACATCTTTCCATAGTGACGTCTGCGCGCCTGCGCTGTCAGTCCCAGCCGGCTCTAGGAGGCGTTGCTAGGAGTCATTCGGCTCCAAAAGGGACCGACAGTGCAGGCGCGCAGATGTCACTATGGAAAGAGGTCTGCTCTCCGTCCTGCCTGTCAGCCTGGGAACAATGGATAATTCTCCTTAATGCGATAATAATTCTGTCGACTAGCGCTACTGAGCAGCTAGTCGCCAGATGGGGAATTATTGGGGTGAAAGTTTTTTAGCGATGGTAGTTCCACTTTAACCAACTGAGCTCTAAAACAGAGTATGGCAAATTGATTGTAGTCCACAACTTAATGCATGATGTGCACAAACAAGACAAAACAATAGAGAGAACACTACAAACGTCCATATTATCAGTATATAAGGCAATCATTTACAAGTCTAGGAAACACCGTAATGAGCAGGAGACACACACAGCTGGGTTATATACCATATATAGTGCTTTGATGATCTTTAATACAAATTTACAAAACAACCACCTGTTCCACCATTTCACATTTGAACTCAAATAATGAATTCTTGCAAAAAGCTTATTGTCAAGCTTTTTTATAAGTGCAAGCTTAATTTTTTTAAGCATTCTAATGCAGGGGAGACTGAAGTCCAGACATGGATGACCATTATTCCTCACAGTTCTTGGGACGGACAGTTCTTTCGGAAAGCAGCTGTAAATGAAATAATTCACTTGATTTTACTCCCGGTCACTATCGCTGCTCTCACTGCTACTACTTCCACTTTGTTTATGCAGGTCTTCCAGAGTCATCCTAAAATGTAGCATGTAAAAGTAAAATATTACACAAGATTCCAGTACATTTGAGTAGAGCATTGCAGCTATTTTTCCTTAACTACAGGAAAAGAAGAAGGGACAACAAACAGAGGCTCCCTGTGTGTATCAGTAGTATCAATAGTGGACCATCACTGTACACCCTTTGTGTGTGAACTCACAATGGTAATAGCTGGTTAACGACATACATCAGAGCCAGCAATCTGACATCTGGGGTTAATTCCTGCCCCAGTTGCAGGGTCACTGGATGAAGTCTACAGCTGCTCTCTTCCAAACCACGCTTCCCAAAAGCAGTGCAACTATCTCCATAATCACCCAAAAAAAGAAATCAAAAAGGGGCCCCCAATAGTGTAACACTAGCAAAACACAAATCTAATGTGGATAGATACAATATCACTCACAAACAGATTGGTTTAGGCTGCTCCTATCAGTCTAACACTTCTGCATTAAGCCCCTGTATATTAATGTTTTAGTAAACCTATTTCTACACAGCCTCCGCCTGTGAACTTCGTATCCACTCATCTGGAAACAAGCCAGAAGCTGAAGGTAGACCGGTAAATACTCTCAATATGCACAAGTGTTAGGCTGACTGATAGCAGTAGCCTAATCAATCAGTTTGTGAGTAATATTGTTTCTATTCACATTATATTTGTATTTTGCAACAGTGTTACACTATTGGGCACCTTTTTCTCTCTTTTCTGGGTGATTTTGGAGAGATTTCCCTAAACTAATACACATTATTTACAGTTTTTGAGATTATATATATATTTTTTTTCAAGGTGTTGTATGTTTGAACAGTTTTTATATACATTTAGGCAAATTTACAGCCAGGTTTTGCACTACTTTGGGCATCGCTATGTTACCAATACTTTCTATAGTTTGTTTATGGCGCAGCATATGATCACTCTGCATTTTTTTTTCTTTATTTGAGCCATGTATACATACCCCCCTTTTTTTTGACCTAATAAAATTATATAGTCTTTACTATACTGTCCCGAGTTTGTGTGCCTCACTAATGAGTCTTTCTTTGGGGGCAGTGTTTCACGCCATTCTTTGTGTGTGTTATTCAAACCTTTTCCTCACATGTGACAGCAAACACAGCTGTGGATAGGATGAGGAAAGGTTGAAAATGACCAATTACAATAATCTTAGCGACTAGTATATAGCCATTTACAGTACAAGCCAGGGTTCACAGCCTGTGGAAATTTATACCCCTTGGAGTAGTCAATCTAAAATCTCAGGGATTGGTACACTTCAACCCTATTACACTGGTCTTCAGGGGTTACAATTAATACGTAATCAGGATTATAAAAAGACATGTGTAAAACCCATTGAATGCCAGGAGGTATCCAACACATTGAGTTGCAATGAGTTGGATAACTCTGGCACTTAGTGGGTTAAGCCAGACAAGAATACGGATCATAAGAAACGTGGAGTAATTCTCTGACAAAACCACTGCACAGAGCCGTATGGAAAATCAAGAAAACTAAGGAGACCTTGCAAAAAATTCTCAGTATTCCCATCTGTTTAACTCCTTGAGTGCCAGAGCAATGTGTTGTGTACCTCTGGCAATCAAAGGGTTAAACCCTGGAATGCTGGAGAGGTCTCCAATGCGTTGAAAAGCACCATTTATATGAATGCAAATTTTTTTTTTATTAACCCTTTTGAGTGCCAGAGGGGTATGCAATGCGTACCCCTTTGTCACTCAAAGGGTTAATTTGTTCCCTGTTTGTGCCTCCTTTACTTTTATGCATACAACAAATAAGAATCCCCATTGATTTAAATGAGACATTTAATCTCTTGGACGCTACAGGCGCTGTAAACCTCTTTAGCCTGCAAGGGGTTAAGTTTTGACCCATGATTTAATTTTTCCTCTCCCCCAGAATTGTTCCATATTTGTGTTTGTGTGCATGTCACCTACTGCCCCCTACATGTGTCTGAACTAAGAAGCCTCTGGACTTGGGACCAATATCATGGTTGGGGTGATCTTACCTTTGCTCTTCGGAGATGCTGAATTCATCCATCACTCTCTGGGCAATCTGTGCCGTGTTTTGTAGGCTGAAGCCCGCTGCCAGCTGCACCAGATTCACCGCCAGGCTGGCATTGCTGCTCGTTTTTGCGCTGTTCAAGAATTCTTCCATCACCTCGGTACTGAAAGACCCAGCGGGAGGCAGAACGTTACACAGAGACAGACACAAGATCTGTAACACTCACCATTAGCACAAAGAGGAGAGGAGCAATTATGGGCCAAACGATACACCATCACAGATATTTTACTATTGCTTTAAAGGATAATTAACTTCTTCAAATACTAACCCCCCACAATTACCTTAGTATGGCCATTAAATCCTCATGGCCCCTATGGATTTTGTCCATATGTGTTTGTTCAAGAAAGAACATCTTCAATCAGTCCTGGATGTCATGTCTATGGAGGCAGACATGACAGTTGCTGGCAGTTTTTTTTTTATATGGAAGTGGGCAGATTACATGAAGCTACTTAAATCTTTAAGGACCAGAAGGGTGTACACCACACTGCATGAACCTGTGGTGTGTGCACTGCATTGCATTATGTACAATAGGGCCCTAGGCAAGGTACCAATTTGGGGCCCCACGTCACTAGATGCACTGCCTCTGACACAATGTTGCTAGCAGGTACTGTATTGTGGGTCTAATTTAAGTGGGAATAACGGTACAGTTACTTGCAGTCAGGGCCCCTCGTACTGCCATGAGCCCTAGAGGGACCCTCGTACTGCCATGAGTCCTAGGCAGTAGCACAGGTGGCCATAATGGATAATCCAGCTCTGATTATGTAGGTCCGTGCAATGTGGCGCACACCACTCAGGTCATTAAATGGTTAAGTAGACTCCTGCACTCTTCCTGGTTTTGTATAAAAAAACAAAAAAAAAAAAAAACTGCCAGCAACGGTCATGTCCGCCTCCATGGACATGATTGAATATGTCTTCTCTTGAACAAAGGCACAACAATAAAATTCATAGGTACCATTACGATTGTTTGGTCATTGTAAGGTAAATGGAGGTTATTATAAGGAGGTATTTGTAACCTTTTAATTAAAAAACGGGAAAACAAATTTATTATCTATCGATATATGGCGAGTAGAAATTCAGCCCTGGTTGGTATGTTATGTGTTGCAGTGGCGAGTAACTTTTCAGGTCGGACTATGTTTGTGTATATATACATAAAACTGAAGCAATGCTATGCACTCAAGAATAAACAACTTTTAATTAATGTAGCAATGTTTCGGTCCTCTATTGGGACCTTTGTCAAGCCAACAAAACAAAAGATAATAGTGAAATAAATAGATAACTTGCCCAATGTGATCCACTGCTGGGAAATGTGACGCCAAAGATGACGAACAGAACCCACGAGGGAAAACCCATAGAGATCCAGCAGAACCAACAGAATCCAAGACATATCTAAAATCACCAGTGCCACCCGGTGGTGAATAAGAATAGCCACATAGTATCCAAGTAAATAACTCCGATAAAGTAAAAAAAAAAAAAAAAAAAAAAAAAAAAAAAGATACAAAAGAGAAACAAAGGAATACATAGAACTACCACCACCTAGGGAAGGATATCTTAATTCAATTGGAGGCTATATTGTCAAAAAATAAATAAAATATAAATAAACATAAAAATAAAAAAGGAAAAAGAAAAAAAAATGAATAAATGAAAGTCAAAAAAATAAATAAAATAAACAAAAATAAAAAAAAGAAAATGAATAATAAATGAAAATAATTATTCATTTTTTCTTTTTTTTATGTTTATTTATATTTTATTTATTTTTTTGACAACAAAGCCTCCAATTGAATTAAGATATCCTTCCCTAGGTGGTGGTAGTTCTTTGTATTCCTCTTTGTTTATCTTTTGTATCTTTTTTTTTTACTTTATCTGAGTTATTTACTTGGATACTATGTGGCTATTCTTATTCACCACCGGGTGGCACTAGTGCTTTTTAGATACGTCTTGGATTCTGTTGGCTCTGCTGGATCTCTACGGGTTTTCCCTCGTGGGTTCTGTTTGTCATCTTTGGCGTCACATTTCCCGGCAGTGGATCACATTGGGCGAGTTATCTATTTATTTCACTATTATCTTTTGTTTTGTTGGCTTGACAAAGGTCCCAATAGAGGACCGAAACGTTGCTACATTATCCCCTTAACGACCGGCAGTCCTGGGACATTTCCGTCCCATAATGACCGCATAGGAGCACTTGGACGCGCCGGTACACGTGACCTGTCGCGTGTATCGGCGCGTCATTATGGGGCCTGATAGAGATCGCTCCGATCTTGGAGCGGTCAATTTCAGGCCCTATTTTTACTTACAGCGCTCCCGGTAGAGCGCTGTAAGTAAAAAGTACGTGACGTACTATAACCGTCATCGGTCCTTGAGTATTTCAAGGACCGTGATGGTCATAGTACGTCACATTTCGTTAAGGGGTTAATTAAAAGTTGTTTATTCTTGAGTCCGTGAGTGCATAGCATTGCTTCAGTTTTATGTTATACATTCATCTATTGCACCCGGCATTAATTAATATAGTTGTGAAGCGTGAGTGCCGATTCTTGGGAATATATATATATATATATATATATATATATATATATATATATATATATATATATATATATATATATATATATATATATATATATATATATATATATACACATACACATATATACATATACACATATATATTATATATAATAATTCGCTAAGGATGTTTGTCAGAAGCAGTCATGCGTAGAAGAGACTGCGCGCGTTCCTGCAGTCTACTGCACATGAAGCAGCCTCTTAACCCTTTGAGTGCCAGAGGGGTACCCCTCTGGCACTCAAAGGGTTAACATTACCTGGACCTTGGCCCATGTACAGGGGATTTTACACTAGTATAAATATAAATAACAGTATTTTTTTTTTTTATTGCCCATTGCTGCGTATTAATTTAATAAAAGGTATATTTAGTTGTGATAAATTCGAGGCAAAGACTGCAGTAGCAAAACCCGAGTCCCAGTGAGTGCAGCCTGCAGATCTCCAGTGTCAGGATCACAACGCCCATCCTTGGCCTCCTCACGATTATGGGAGTTGGGAAGTCTAATAAAATCCTGACACTGACAGAAGCCTTTTCCCAAACTCCTTTGTTGTTTCACTCTTGTGACCAATTGTTCAGCTGCCTGACTTATTACTACTTCCTTCTTGCCTCGTCTTTCTCACTCTCTAGATTGTAAGCTCTTGTGAGCAGGGCCCTCTCTACCATTTGTTTTGATCAGGTTCTGTATATCATTTTAATGTTCGTACCCCTATTTGCTGTTGTGCTGTGGAATGTGTTGGTGCTCAATAAATTAAGAACAGGAATAAATACTATGGGAGGTACGCACTATGGATCGATAAAGCGGAGAGGATTTCTCCAGTTCCTACGTTATGCTATAGAGCCAATATAATAAGATCTCCACAGCTGGAAGCATCTTAGTGCGTTGGAATAACATTTGGAGAAGTGATATTACTGGAGAAGTCATCTCCGCTTTATCACACTGTAATGCATGTCCCCCTAAGACAGTGGTTCTCAACTCCTGTCCTCGGGACCCACTATCAGGTCAGGACTTAGGGATTTCTCTGCTAGAGCACAGGTGTGGTGATCAGAGGCTCATTCACATTGATTAACTCACCTGTGCTCTAACAAGGAAATCATGTGATCAGAGGCTCATTCACATTATATTGTGAAACTGTATCTTCTTTTCAGATTAGTTTTCTCTGTAACTAAACTACAACTGGGAGGCTCCACAGGTTGTTCACTTCCCAGAAAATTCAACAGACGGTCCGCTCCTAGTGAGCTTTATTTTGGTGGTTTTGCCAATGTAAGAATTACATCTTCACCTGTTCTCAAGCACGGTGGCCAAATGGAGTAAATATGTGAAAAAAAAACAAAAAAAACACACAACAGGAGGCAATCCAAGTATAACAAGTTCAAGGATGAAGGGGACACCACACCACCGTCCGTGACAATTCACTCACGTAAGATGTTGCTGGTATAGCACATACATGCATTCCAGCTATACAGACATCGGGAAATTCCTTATAGACTGCTCCCCTGGTACAGTCAGGGCTGGATTTATAACAAGGCAGAGTAGGCATCTGCCTACAGGCGCACTCCACAGAGGGGCAACTGTCATTGATATAGTGTTTTTTTTTTTTTTTTTTTATTAAATTTGCCTCCCTGGCTGCGCAGTGGCAATATTAATAACTCCCCCGCCCGGCGCCTGCTCCATGTTGGTCTCACATTGCCTCCCCCTCCCCTGCTGTCTGTTTCCTACCTCCCTGGTAGGAGAGATCTGTGCCTCCTTTGACACAGTCCTGTAGTTGCTGAGCTCCCTCGTTGGCTCTTTAGTAATGCAGAGCGCTGGGAGATGACATCATCATGACATCATCTCCCAGCCCTCTGCATTATTGAACAGAAGACCACGAGGGAGCTCCAGCAGCTACAGGACTGTGTCAAAGGATGCACAGATCTCTCCTGCCAGGGAGGTAGGAAACAGACAGCAGGGGAGGGGGAGGCAAGGGCAACATGGAGCTGATGGGGGCAATATGGAGATGATGGGGCAATGTGGAGATTAGGAGCATTGTGGAGGTGTCCAGTGGACATGGCCAATGGAGAGGGGGTGGGGAGGGCTTCAGATTTCTGTGCCTACAGACTCCTGAGATATAAATCCGGTACAGTATCACACGTTAAAATGGAGTCAACAAACATGCTACACTTCTGTAACAATATCCTCACCTGAGTATCACAGACAGAAACAAGAAAGAAACCAAGTAGGCACAAATAGTGTCCATTATCCAAAGAGATATGTAACACATACCATTTAGAGGTGGTTGTGGGGCACGTCACATGCTATCTGCACAACAGTCAGTCAAGAAGAGAGATATAACCGGTCTCCTCTCAGGTTCTCCAGTTCATTGGATTCAACAGTATCCTCAAATAATCAGCTGTTCCTCTTGACTGATGAAAATGTTTGTTTATTTTATAAAAACATTTATAATTATGTCTAATTAGATCTCTCTGCTTGCCGTGCGGATAGCATGTACATGCCCCACAACCACCTCCTAATGTGGGTGCAACATTTATTTTACATAGGTCATCAGATAATAAGCACTTTTGGCACCTTCTTGGTTTCCTTCTTGCTCCTGTCTAGATGGAGGAAATATATTAACCTACTGAGTGCCAGAGGACTGTCCCAACACATTATGGGCTATATGTTCAAAAGAACAATTCTTCTGGGACAAACCATTTCCACTGTAGTGGAAATAAACATTCCCAAAGATTTCAATGGGGATTTTAACCCAGCGGCAGACCGAGACACGGACAGATTAAGGTCAATTAGCTTACCTGGGGACACGGTTGTTCTTTTTGAACATCTGCAACATTGTCCTGTTAAAACAAATGCATTGAATGGTTCTTAGTATATTTCAAAATGAAAAATGTATGAAAGATGTCTAATTAACCCCTTGGATGCTAGAGACATCTCTATCACATTGCTTAGCACAAAAGGTTAACGTCTCTATCACTGAACACAACCTGTATTTCTCATCACACTTAAAAAGGAGCGGTATTACTTTTGTAAAGCTTTTCCTGCAGAGTACAACCAGGAATTTTTCATTCAAAAGTTCTTCATTTAATTAAACTGTAATTTTAATCCCATCACTTACAATGGAGAGCTGTAGTCTGACTCAAGCTCTCCCATAGAGTGCGTTATTGTTTTTGATGGTTGGACACCTTTTGGTGGTGTTTGTATCAGTTTTTAATAAAAGCGGTAGTACCCTTGTTTAACATGGAAGGACCTATAACTTGTTACATAGTTGATGAGGCTGAAAAATATGATGCATTCATCAAGTCCAGCCCATGCCAAAAACACGCCTGTTGATCCAGAGGAAGACCAAAAAAAAAAAAAAAAAAAAACTAACTATTGAAACCATTTTCAATCAAGCCCCAAGTGGGTAAAAAAATTCCTTCCTGACTCCAAATGGCAGTCAGGTAGTTCCCTGGATCAACATCCTGTCTGAACTGAAGCCAACTGTCATACTTTTCAAACAATAATTAAATAAAGTTTTTTGTTTTTATTTTAAACTTTAAAAAGACCTTCCACCTTAATTCAAGTTCGCATATTTGAAAATTGAGTTAAAACTGCCTATGTGTCATGTTAACCAAAACACCAGCAAATGTACAGTTTAGGAGATATTTAAACTTGTTACCATATGCTAATGTATGCCAATTACAGTACCAGTGACTTTCATACACTAATTAAGCTTTTCTGTGAAGCTTCATATGCTAATGAAGCTTTTTCAGTGACGGGTCATATGAAAAAGAAAGGTTTTAATTACATTTCATATGCTAATGAAGTTCTGTACTGCACCAGGAGACTTTCACTTTTCCCAGAAATAAAACTGTGAATATCTCCTAAACTGAACAACTGCTGGAATTTTGGTTAACATGACATATAGACAGCTTTTAATGCAATTTTCAAATATGCAAACTTGAATTAAGGTGATAGTTCCACTTTAACCACATTAAACCCTTTGAGTGCCAGAGGGGTATCCAATGTATTGCAAGCAATGCAGTGGATATCCCGCTGGCACTCAAAGGGTTAAGCACAAACATTGCTGAAGAAGCTACTGTAGACATTAGACTAAGTGGAAGAGGCTAGTTCTGCAGACGGCTCAGATTTAGGCTCAGTTCTCATGTGGACTCTCCCTGGTCTCCTGCCACATGCAGGGTGCAGAGAGAGTATCACATTCAGCTCCCATGATACAGCTGAGGTCCGTACCCCTGCGCCAATCATCATTGCCACAAAAGGAGTCAAAATGTTTTGGAATAGTGTTTTTGGGATGTAATAAACCAGTTATTTTCTACTACTTGAGGGAACCATGGGTTCCACAAAACACAATTTGTTCCAACAGAACAAAATGTTAGTAATGGTGGACAGAACAAGTGGAAGAATGATGGGGTGACAGACCGTGTATGTGCAGTTCTGTGACCTGCAGTGGAAAGTAGAACAAGGCTTGGGTGTCCCATAGTGTATGTATGGTTCTGTGACTACCAGTGGAACAAGGGTGGAGTGTTAGAAAGTGCCACGTGTTGCTCTGTAATTACCAGCGGGCAGTGGAAAAAAGCTGGAATATCACACAGTGTATGTGTGGTTCTTTGATTACCAGCGGAACAATACTGAAGTGTCACACAATGTATGTGTGGTTCTGTGATTACCAGCGGAACACTACTGAAGTGTCACACAGTGTATGTGTGGTTCTGTGACTCCAGTGGAACAATACTGAAGTGTCACACAGTGTATGTGGTTCTGTGATTACCAGTGGACAGTGGAACAAGGCTTGAGTGTCACACAGAATACATGAGGTTCTGTGAGTGAATATGGTACGTCACACTGCGTCTTTTTTTTTTTTTTTTTTTGTGTTAGATTTTGCTACTAATAAGTATTAGAACACATTCCTCCCTAAGAAAAGATATTTCAGGATAAAATTCCCTGGTAACGTTACATGATTATATTATCCTGATATTCTTAATCATTGAAGGACCAGAGGGGTCCGCAATGCACTACAAAACAATGCTTTGCAGACGTCTCTTGTCCAAAAAAGGTTGATCCTTTGAGTGCCAGACGGGTACTCAACATATTGCAAACCAATGTTGTGTACCCCTCTGGCATTCAAAGGGTTAAGTTACTGCAGTGTCTCCAAACAGTGTTTAAGTCATAATACACAGCTGGACAATGTAAGTTCTGTATCACATCTGTACATGAAAAGCAACACAACCTAATATATTTGGAAAGAGGAGACACTAAGTTTTGGGTTACAACCTGACAGCCAACTTCCTATTTGACTTTACATATTCTACAACTGTGCAATGCAATGTATTGAAACTATGTGAACTTGTAACTGTACATATTAACCATTTGAGTGCCATAGGACAAGACGAAATGGGCTGGCAGCTTCTGGCTACATTCTGATACCATGAAAGAAACAAACTGGCAATTGAATTTTTTTATTTAAAAAAAATGAAATTAAATAATTTCTGAATATCCACTGCTGGAGATATCAAGATAGGGACAAGATCAATTCTGGTTGCCTCCATAAGCCACTTAAGCACATGGTGCCCACCAGCTTTCTTCACAAGTAAGTGGATGATTGATTTGGTTTCTTAACAAAAAAAACAAAACAAAAAAAAAAAAACAGACGTCCGCCTTATGCAAATACAACAGTGGACTCGGCACTCCTCAAACTTGAAACTGTAAGTACAAAAAAACGATTTCTTTATTCAAAGATGCATTAAAAAAAAGTAGATCACATTAGAGAAAGGCAAGCACACTCCACTCATCTAGCATATTTAGGGCCTGAAATGCATTTCGAAAAGTGGAGTGTGCTTGCCTTTCTCTGATGTGATCTGCTTTTAAATGCATCTTTAAATAAAGATATCAGTTTATATACTTACCATTTCAAGTCTGAGGAGTGCCGAGCCCACTGTTGTATTGCATTGGGAGAAGCGGATCGTCTTTCTCTGGCACTGGGATTCATCTATTCATTAGTGGTGAGCATGGCATTATTGGATTTTTCAGCTAGTCAGCTTGTTCCTTATAGCACCACTAACTATCCAGCCATCCGCCTTTGCCACATCGTCTCTTTCGTTGATCCAAAGAAAGACGCATAAAACATCACTGTAGTCCGTTACAATTACACCCCATAATGAGCAGTTGGTTTCCCCAGAATTGTATTTTTTTTACTTTCTGTATACTGCCTATTTTTTCTGCAAGTGCAAACAATTAGAAATTTCACAAGAGTTCTTATTTCCCAAACATAAAACCAAGAAAGCGCCCTATAGTGTAATAAAATCACTTTAACACTATACAAATATAATGGATAAGAATAATAAAATACTGGCTGTAGATGTTTAAAGCCAGTATTTTATTGTTCTTATACAATACGGAATACATTTTATATATTTGGAGACAGCCGTTCGTTTGTTTGTGTATCCGTGTGGTGTTGAAGCCCAGCAGATTGTCATCCCTCCGAGTGGAGACGGAGGTTATCTCTCCACAAGCGTGTATGTCATATCAGCTGATATCAGCCTTCTGACCATCGTAGAATGTGAGTGCAATAGTTGATTATTTTTGTATAGTCTTAGAGTGATTTTATTACACTATATGGCGCTTACTTGTTTTTATGTTTGGATTTCTGAGCCACTCTGGGGGAGTGTGGTAGTAGAGAGCAGCCTGTCTATCCAGTGGATTTTCATTTCTGGAACTGCATCTGGGGGCAGTCATCATCCCCAGCTGTCTATTCGCTGGGATTGGCGTATGCCATTGTCCAGCCATCAGCTTTCTGAGTAGACACTCAGGGTGTTGGTGACGGCCAGCTGAGTATTATTTAATCCCGCACAGGGGCGCCTGTGGTCTTTTTCCCTTTCCCCTTTCTTTTTTGCTACACTTATTTCCCAGATCACCAGTGAATGGACACGTGTTGCAGTAACATCTCAGTACTGCACTATTCTACTGTAAAAGCCCGAGTCCTTACCAAGCTTCCTCTGTTCTGCCAGCTCTTGACAGCAGTATGGACACGTTGCCCAGGGCGCTGGCGGACCACTCCAAAGCCACCCGCACTCGCTCCCTGATTTCATACAAAGATCTTATGTCCAGAGCGGTGTCTGCAAAGGCTGCCTGTAGCTGAAATGAGAAGCGGACTGAACACCATAAATCCACAAACAAAATAGCACCAACAGGACTTAAATGAGTTAAACCGTTCCACTGGATATTAACCCCTTAAGGACCAGAGGTGTGTAAGCCCCTGGTCCTTAAAGGGTTAAAAGATTAGAACGGATACAGCCTGTTTAAGTTACTTGGGTTCATCGGAAGGAGCTTTCAAAATCACATGGGTGCTGTCTGTCAGCCATTTATTTAACCCTTCAAGAACCATAAGGGTGCACGAAGCATTGTAAAACAATGCACACCTCTCTGGCCCCTGAAGGGTTAACATAATAGTTTGAGATATTTATTTGTCAGAAAGTTAGGCAGTACTGGCTAGAACAGCCATTAGCCAATTGCTTAAATTCTACACTGCTCTTCTTCCCAGGTGCCCCTCACTCATGCCCTGGCACTCAATGGGTTAAAAGTCAACTCAGTCATACCGTTATCTGATTGTATGGAGATGTTATGAATCCCTTTTTCCACCACTTACTGTAGTAGGTGGGAAGGAGGAGCAGGAGGGAGTGGCGGTGGCACACTGTTGTGCCAGTCAGTACTGGCCCTGTTCACATAACAAATAGGTGATTTTGATAATTCTTACCATCTAAGTCAAAGCTTTCCAAGTTCAGTCCTCAAGGGCCACCAACAGGCCAGAGTGTAAGGATTCCCCTGATTACACACAGGTGAGTTAATCAGTGGCCCATTCATTTTAATTGGTCCACCTGTGCTTAAAGGGATAGTAATACTTCGTTTTAACTTTATTTTATTTTGTAGGCATTAAAAAAACATGAAGAATGATATAAGTCTTATCTCTCAAACCTTTATGGTTTAAGAGATATTCACAAACAAAGTATCCCTTCCCTGTTCAACCAGATCAGAAGGGAGGTGCCCAGGTAGACTGCAGAGAGGGACAATCTTCAATTAAGATAATGGAAAAAGCTGAAAAACTTGTCAAGGGGGGGAAGGGCTTTCATTGTTTTCATACAAAGAAAATTGTCCCCTTCTGTTATGTCTGGTCATACAACCTGATCCACATCTGAGAAGAGATGGCTTACACTAGGTAAAAGGGGCGGGGAGGGGAACTTTGATTGTGAATATCTCTCAAACCATAAAGGTTTGAGAGATAAGACTTGTATCATTCTTCATGTTTTTTAATGCCTACAAAATAAAATAAAGTTAAAATGAAGTATTACTATCCCTTTAAGCAGGGAAATCCTTACATCCTGTATGGTTGGTGGCCCTTGAGGACTGAACTTGGACAGCCCTGACCTAAGTTATCATAAGGTCTTACATTTACTTCAACTTGGTCTTACTGATCAGTGAATTTTGCATGTAAAAGTTTGCATACCTTGAAAGAACTCAAGGCAGTTTTTCTGTCCTCATAATTAAATCTTTTCTTTTAGTCCATCAGGAGGCAGTGCACTTTACTGTTAACAAAACTCCCATGTAGCAACTCGTCCCTCTCCTCTGCCCTACTTTACCCCCAGGACTCCATGTATTGTTCAGTCTACCTACAGAAAATCATAGGAAGTGAAAGTCACTAGGACAGAGTGTAGAAATGACAGCGCACCCCACACCTTAACAGGAGAAGCATTTTTATCAGGCTAGGATGCATGGTGTCCCCTAGTGGACTAAAACAGGATTTATCTGGGAGTTCAAAAAACACCCCCTTTTCTCTTGGGTCCAAGGGACAAAGGACTTTATGATGCTCCAAAGCAGCTCCAAAAACCAGAGGGTGGGAGAGACCTTATTAAAGAACGGTGGTTTTCAAGACTTTGTGTCCATAATTGCCATCCTCTGAGGCAAGCATATGAATGTTGCTGAACTTGCTAAATAGATGTACGAAAGATTAGCTGGCTGACGAGCTCAGTTGAGCTGCAGAAACATGATGCCTGAGGTCCTATGTCATACTTATGGATCATGTAGAATGGGTGAGAACTCAAAGTTACTAGTCTTGAATGAAGAATGCAGACTTACACTGTAATCCACTCTATTCAATAATTTACAATGGAAGACGATCTGCCTGTCTTAGGGCCTTCACAAGTGATGAAGCGAGAATTGTACTGTCTGAATAAGTAAGTGGTATGAACATGACGTTCAAGGTATATGAAAAACAAAAGACATGCACACTTTTTGTGAAAATGGATTACTGCAAGCTGGTTGGAGGATGGTAGGAGATGTAATTTCCAACAGGGACTCCCACCACTAAGCTAGAACCATTTATGTACCGTACTAGTTATAAAGCCTGTACACACGGGCTGATCTGGAGCGGGAAGCTCCGGATGGCTCACAGCTTGTCTGTGCTACTGGCTTCAGGGCAGCAGGGGAGGCGCTGGGTGACCGTTTGTCACCCAGCCGCCTCCGCTGCTGCCCCAGAGCAGGGAGCACAGACAGGCTGTCAGCCTTCTGGAGCTCTCCGCTCCGGATCAGCCCGTTCTGCGAGCCCCCACTGCACATGTGCTGTTATGCACACAGTGAGCGACCAATTCTAGGACTTTATGTTATAAGGATATGTACGCAAAGTGACAAAAGAGCAAAATCAAACACGTTCATTTCTTCTTTATAGCGTGGAGTAGGGCACAAAAGATGGCAAAATTACGCTATCCTTTTTGTCCTCCAAAATGCCTTACATTGATGGAAAATAACAGAAGAAAATTTACACACTAGAGCACAATGACCACAATAATCTTCCATTAAGGAGGCAGAACATCTATAAGATACTGTAGGGATGAAGGAGACAAAGGTTCATTTAGAACAATTATGGGACTAAGAGGTCAAGGATCTTGATAAAGAGGTACTACACGAGCCATCCCTTATGAGAAAATCTAACTTTCTGAAACCTCCGCAACACTCTATTGTTAAGACAGAAGACACACTTGGACCCAGAGGGAACTGAATTTAAGGCTCTCTTTCTATTCAACCTGAAGGATGTTGAGTAGATGAAACAATATAAAGCAATGAGGATTCATGTTATTTTGAATAAAATATTCAAAACGTATGTTCCAGATCCTATGTTATGTGCTGGCCAATACCAGCTTTCTTATCCAAACATAGCCAGAATGGAACAGGGTGGGAAAAACATCTGCCCAGAATTAGGACCTCACTCTGATCGGGGGTGGGCCAGATAGGCGAGCTCCGACTGAGAAAAAGTGCCTTGGACAGACCCACAACCCTAGCAGGGAGATCTGAAAACTTGATCACACTCAGCAGAAAGGGAACAGAGGCAGTTCCATGAATGGCACCATCACTACTGAGAAATATCTCCAGAGATACTACTGATAAGAACGCAATAAAAGAGGATTAAGAAATCTGCTTTAGTTGTCACCTGTTTGCAAAGCCAAAACAGTTCCATAGGAGAAAGGCCCCAATTCATCCGTATGTGTCAGCCCAAAACCACGACAGGTTCACTGTAAACCCATATGAATGATGTCTCACATAGTGTAAACTGGGCAGCATGAAATCCAGCTACATTCCCACTTGAATAGAGGCTATAGAGGTGTATCCAGACAAAAAGCAGTACCTTCCCATTGCAGTATGCCCACAGAGATATTACTCACAATATCAAGAGGGGGATGTCAGGTGTAAAGACCCAACACCAGGGCAGCCTGCCCTATATTTGCAAAGTTATGAAGGGCCCGGTCCAAAAATACATCATGTCAGTCAGGTATGGAACAAAGTGCCACTTGGAGAAGCTTTCCCATATAGGAAGGATATGCTGGGGTACAGTATAGCCATCTTGTGACCAAATTAAAAAAGGTAACAGAAAGAATCACTACTCCTCAAAATGGGTCACTCAAGAAAAAAATTAAAACCCTGTTTTGTTTGTGGATAAAAACAAGCAAGGCTTGTAGAGTTATAAAGACATCTGTGTGTGTCTCATAACTTTAAAAGCCTTGTTTTTATCCACAAACAAAATAAAACCTTGAGGTTTTAACTTTTTTTTCCCTTGAGTGGCCCATTCTGAGGAGTAGAGATTCTTGTTGTTCTCTTGTTCTGCTGATGGAGGAGTATCAGACAGCTTCCAGATCTGCATCCTCTAGGATGCAGACTGTAAAGCAGGTGAGTGTCTTGCAATTATGCATATATAGTGTGCAGGAGACCAACCCTATAGCTCTGAGAGGTCACCTTAAATGTTGAACATTAAGTGCAGTTCTGGGGGTAAATTAGGACAGAGGAGTGACAGAAATGAGCTTGAGAGAAAGAAAAAGCAAGCTAGACAGAGGATGAGATGAGAGAATGAGAGAGCAAAAGCATTCAAGAGCATATGTGAGCACAAGTGTGTACTTTTCTTTTTTTAATACTTTATTTATTTTTTTCTTCTCTTTCCTCTCATTTTTATAACAAGTATTCATTGTGTCATCAAAGGCAAATACGTGTGGCAATTCTCACCTCTGGTGTCTGTACGTCTCTGGCCATTAAGCTCAACACCTCTTCCACCAACTCAACTTTGTTACTGTGTCCAATCTGTTTAATGTCTGGAAGAGATGATGGTGAAAAATCATATGAAGTACAAACAGACATTCCCACCCTATCGCCGGGGCCTGAAATTGACTGCTCCAAGAGCTTGGTGCAGTCGCAATCAGACCCCTGTTTTGGCGAGCCGGCGCAGGTGATCAGTCACATGTACCGGCTTGCCAAATAAGATCAAAGCAGTCCTTAAAGGGATAGTAATACTTCATTTTATCTTTATTTTATTTTGTAGGCAATAAAAAAAACATGAAGAAAGATATGTCTTATCTCTCAAACCTTTATGGTTTGAGAGATATTCATAAGCAAAGTTCCCCTCCCGCCCCTTTTACCTAGTGTAAGCCATCTCTTCTCAGATGTGGAATGCAGTCCATAGACCAGACAGATAACAGAAGGGGACAATCTTCTTCCTATGAGAACAATGAAAACCCTGCCCCCCTTGACAGGTTTTTCAGGTTTTTCCCTTATCTTAATTGAAGATTCTCCCTCTCTGCAATCTACCTGGACACCTCCCTTCTGATCTGGCTGAGCAGTGTTATATCAGTAAAAGGGGCGGGAGGGGGATACTTTATCATTCAATTACTCTTGAACTACAACTCTGACAGAATTGAAATAACACTCTCCAAAGTCCAAATACTATGATGATTAATTAGAGCTGCTTTTATTATGAAACATTACTATCCCTTTAAGGGGAATCCACTTCCCAAACCACTGATCATTGAGGGGTTAAAGACACCAAAGCATAACATCAAGTCAAACAAGTAGTGTTCAAAGGGTAAAGAGTGGAAAATCTGATTTATGATGAGCGACCATTTGAGTACATCCACTTTGGGAAAGAGATCCTATGAGAAGAGTCCTGAGCCTCGCAGTCAAGAACTTTTAAAATGGAGCATTTTCTTTACAGAATGGATATAGGCGCTAAGCTTCAAATCTGCCCAGTCTGTTACCCTCTGTCTAAATACTTCACTGCCTTATGGTGAAGTTGGTTTACTCCAGAATTGCTCCTTTGGCGTTATGCACGGAGGTGTGATAAAGAGGTGATAGAGTAGATCACTTCTCCAGTGCTCTATACAGTAACACAGCAATGGAGTGTATCACAGTGGAGAAGTCATCTCAACTGTATTACGCCTTAGAATATCTCCCCCCAGTTCTTCTTTGTAAATCAGCCTTGCTGCAGCCACTATATGAATACACAGATACAAATATGGAGCAAGTTATGAGGAAAAATAAGCATACCACATACACACTACAAACAAACATTCTCATGATTTAAATGGAGCTGTTTTGACACTATATATTTAACACACACACACAGAAACAGACACACACCTAATAAGTTTAGAGAATTTATATGCTGCTCAGTCACGCCAGTTATAAAGGGATAGTAACACTTTATAATATGTAAAGTTAGATTGCTGATACTTTGTAAGTGTTGAGAAAAAAAATAAAATACAGACTATAGGACACTCTGTGCTACAGGGATAGAGTTACATTGAATCACTATCCTGCTTGGATGGCCGCCTGACCAGGAAACTCTGGGAACAGATATAGGAAGTTTACGGTCAGGGACATAAAAGTGTAACAAAAAAAATATAATAAATAGAAATAAAAAAAAATATATGCAATCTGACTTTTTACATATTCTGTAAGTGCCTACTATATAAAGTAAAAACAGTTAATATCACTTTAAATCTCCTAGTATTAGAAGAATAAATCTGAATACTTATATGGTGCAGGATATAGACATATTGCACCCTGGCACTGTACAGCAGGCCAACCTACATTCAGTGAGTGATCTATAGACAAAGGTGTGCCCATTCGCTTGCCTAGATCTTGGCATCATTCAGTTAACCTGGCATGTTTTGAGAATACCTTTCCAGATCTGAGGGAGCAAGTCTAAGCGGCTGTCCATGTCTAGAGCCTGCAGGAGATCCATCATCCCTTTGGAGTTGGGATAGTAAAGCTATAGGTATAGAAAATAAACATTTCTACATTAAACAGCACCAACAAAAAGATTTCACTCTGATAGTGATCAGAATACAAACGTACCGACGGGATGAGCTCTCTGTACCACTTCAGGACGACATCGATATGCTCCATCATACACAGGAGGTTAAAGAACCGGCCACTTCAAAGCAATGTATACACAGAATAAGACACAGCAAGAACAATGCACCAATCACAGCTGCACACAGACATGCTTGTACTCCCTCACTGGGTCTCATGATAAACACATTAAAGGGGAACTTTACTTTAGGAATAAGCGGCTCTCCATTTGTTTAACTGAAGGACTTCCATTGGCAGATGTCATGCAAATAGCAGTTATTTTTATATTCTTTATTTTTTGTGCATTGTATCCCTCTCTTCTAGTCTGTAAACTGAAACAATCAGCCGCAATCTCGTTCTTGAGCCCACTGTTAGGAGTTGTGATGTAGAGGCACATTTCAATAGAGATCAATCGATACAGATGATGGATTTGTGAAAGCCACCTTTAACCCTTGGAGCTCCAGGAGTACCCACTGCATTGTTTTCCACTGGCACTCAAGGGGTTAAGGGAAGTATACTCTAGGAATGTGGATCTTACTTTGTTTAACAAACAAAAGCAAATGTATTAAAACAAGAAAAGCACTAAGTATTAAAGACGCTTTTTACAGTTGGACTATAGAGATATATTACGTGTCCTAAGTGGGGAAAATAATCAGATAGTAAACTGACCTCACTGGAACAGTAGCCACTGAGGAGTTCTCAAACAGCACACCATTCAGCAAATAAAAAGTAAATCAATAATATACACGACAGAAAGTAAATACTTCCGTCTTGTGTGGAACCACTGATAGGAGAGTGCAAGTATATTGGCGGCCTAAGCTTGGGGCCTTGCTCTCCATGTGACTAGAGGGAATCAGCTGCATCACACCGACGAGGCCCACATAGGCCGAAAAGTACGTCTGTGGTTTTGCTGATTCTCTCGTGCGGGGAGGATTTGCCTGACATTTCGGAGCTGGCCTGTCTGAGGGTGGGACAATTCTGATATGAATATGGAAGTTTCCTCTCTGCAATGGCACATGGGAGTTAAATACGTGACTTTTAGCACCATTGAGGGGTTAGTATGCCCAAGAACAAGACACTTTATCTTGTTCGTTCTCGATGGGTGCTCGTCACATTTGTTTCTTTGTCAGCCTAAGCTTGGGACTGACTTGTTGCAATGCCCAAGGGAAGAAGTCAGTAGTAAGTAATATAACATCTTATTTGAAAGTTGGAAGAGCATTGGATTGTTCCATCCATATAGAGTGTGTGCTACTAACACTATATATTCATCTGACTGCCTGCAGTGAATATCCGATAGCCCTGCTTGCCTACCCTTCCCTCTGCCAATATGTACTCGATATAACTCTACATTGATTGGTAATACACATGATATGCTTTTCATCTAAGTGCATTATAAATCTGACAGTTTTCCACTCATTTATTGTCATTACCATTTGTATTAGATCGGGAAGATTATGTCATCATCATTTTTATCCATTTCCATCATTAAATCCGAATGTCAGTTTGTGCACATTCTACTTCCATTCTTCACTGACAGAATATATCAGGCCAATTTATTGTATTGTGGCTACAATTTTATTATTGCAAAACTATAGTCTTATATTTATAGATGCTTATCTTGGTGATTTATGATGGTGGGACCATGTATTTGGTATTTCATCATTATGTATTTCTGACTGTTTGGAAGTAGTTAAAGGTATACTAATGTTTCATAATAATAGCGGCTCTAATTAATCATCATGGTATTTGGACTTTGGAGAGTGTTATTTCAATTCTGTCAGAGTTGTAGTACAAGAGTAATTCAATGACAAAGTATCCCCCTCCTGCCTCTGTTACTGATGTAACACTGCTCAGCCAGATCAGAAGGGAGGTGCCCAGGTAGACTGCAGAGAGGGACAATCTTCAATTAAGATAAGGGAAAAACCTGAAAAACTTGTCAAGGGGGGCAGGGCTTTCATTGTTCTCATAGGAAGAAGACTGTCCCCCGCTGTTATCTGTCTGGTCTATGGACTGGATTCCACATCTGAGAAGAGATGTCTTACACTAGGTAAAAGGGGCGGGAGGGAAAACTTTGCTTGTGAATATCTCTCAAACCATAAAGGTTTGAGAGATAAGAATTATATCATTCTTCATGTTTTTTTAATGCCTACAAAATAAAATAAAGATAAAATGAAGTATTCCTATCCCTTTAATTGCTGTTGCTATAGTTTATATTATTGGCTCACTTTTTATGTGCTGATTGTTGGGCTGTTTGAAGACACCTCAGTGGGCAACATTCTGGCGAGGTCAATTCACTGTGTTTGACGGCTCCCACTCCTATTTTTGTGTGTTTTTCTTATTTTAATATATATTTTTTTTATGTTTAATTGTATTGGCTTGCGCCTTCTAAATCTGAATCGGTGGTGCTCAGATATGCCTCCATGGTAACCTCGATCCCCTAATTATCACTTAGACAGGGTGGTTTTAAGTATTAAACAAAACAAAAACACAGAAAAAAAAAAAAAACACTTTGTGAACAATGTATTTTCCACTTTAAAGGGATAGTAATTTTTCAAAATTAAAGCAGCTCCAATTAATCTTCATGGTATTTGAGCCTTGGAGAGTTATTTCAATACTATCAGAGTTGTAGTTCAAGAGTAATTGAATGATAAAGTATCCCCCTCCCGCCCCTTTTACTGATATAACACTGCTCAACTCAAAGCAGCAAGACTGTCCAGATGGATCACAGAGAGGGACAGTCTTCAATTTGCATAAGGGTATAGCCTGAAAAAGCTGTTAAGGGGGGCAGGGTTTTCATTGTTCTCACGGGAAGAAGACTGTCCCTTGCTGTGAGCTGTCTGGACCAGATTCCACATCTGAGGGGAGGTGGCTTACACTAGGTAAAAGGGGCGGGAGGGGGATACTTTATCATTCAATTACTCTTGAACCACAACTCTGACAGTAGTGAAATAACACTCTCCATGGCCCAAATACTATGAAGATTAACTGGAGATGCTTTTATTTTGAAACATTACTATCCCTTTAACAAATTAACTCACCTACCGCAGTCAGGTTTGTATGACAGTATTTTTTTTTTTGCATTACATCTGCAGTTTCTTGTATATATAGGGATCTTTAATCTTGTGATTGGAGTGTGCAATGCACTGTAACATTTAATAAAGCCTCTAGGTCACATCCCTTCCCAGCAAACCATAGACTTCAATAGATATGAATGACTCATAAGAGATACAAGAAGTTTTCTATTTTAAACAAACAGTTGGCAGTGGACTTCAAGAGCGAGATCAAATAATAAATAAAACAGAGCCAAAATCTATTAGAACTTTTGCTGCCCAGTAAATCAAGGGTGCCCCCCACTGCAGGGAAACACTTCATTCAATAGTTATCACAGCTCAAACCAGAGCTCAAAATCCACCTCTCCATGTAAGCACATGGACAGCTTTACATTGACAGCAATAGCAAGAGGATTGTCTAGGAATAATAATAACAAATAAATATAACATGTTTAAGTCAGAATACCTTTTGAGTGAATCATCTCCCAGCAGTGGGAGTATCAATTTTTCATTCAGGAGGAAAAGTACTACAATGTGTCCCCCACCCCCAATAATGAGATATCATTAAATATGTAAACAGCTCTGGCTTAAAGTGGAACTTTCACATTAGCCCTTTGAGTGCCAGAGGGGTACGCAACGCATTTGCATTGAAATGTATTGCTTGCCCCTCTGGCACTCAAAGGGTTAATTTGTTTGCATATTTGAAATCTGCATTAAAATCTGCCTATATGTCATGTTAACCAAAAGTCCAGGAAATGTATAGTTCAGAAGATCTTTACACTTCTTTCATCTAATGTATGCCAATTATGATACCCGTGACATTTCTATATTCTAATGAAGTATTTTCATTGAAGGTTTCAATTATGTTTCATATGCTAATTAAGTACTTTCGGTGAAGGTTTGTGCAGTACCAGGAAATATTCACACTTAAGTCTGGAAAAAAGTGAGAGAGAACATCTTCTAGACGTTTGGTTAACATAACACACAGGCAGTTTTTAATGCAGTTTTCATAGACGCAAACTTGAATTAAGTTAAAACTTCCACTTTAAAGGGATAGGAATGTTTATTTAAAAATCTTTTGCCAAGTCTTCTGTACATTAACAGATTGATCTGTGTCTAATGCCTTGTGTGTAGTTCAAAAATTATTCAGTGCTAAAGATCCCCTGCCCGCCCCTTTCTGGCCTCCTCCCTCAGAATGAGATTGGGTCATGCAACTCCATGGCTGCAGCGAGGGACAAACTTTAGCAAGTATAAGGGAAATCTTACCCCTCACCCCCTTGATGGAGGGCAGGATTTACCTTTTTTTTTACTGAAGTTTGTCCCTCTCTGCAGCCGTCCTCACCAGACTACAGCGTCAAAGTGACGTGGGGAGAAGGGGCGGGTGGTGAATCTTTAGCACTGAATAAGTTTTGAACTACACACAAAGCAATCTGTTACTATTAATATACAGAATACTCTGCGAAAGCTTTTTAAAGAGACATTACATCCCTTTAATAATGAACCTCAAATACAAACAAGGTAGAAAGACAGATGCACCTCCGGGACTTACTAGTACGTGCTCTGCAGATAGAAGTCCCCCATTAGTCTCCAGTTGTCACCAGTCTGTTGCACAGAGTGCAGTCTGTACGCCAGTTCCATGTCTTTAAGGTCTAGACACTAAAAAGAAAAGAAATAGTTTTGTTTTCTCAACTTCAAAAATAAAGGTTATCCAAAAGCAAGTAAAACAAGGGTAATTCCACCCACTGCTGGCAGTTTTGTTCAAAAGTTACAGCAGTTCAAAATTGTTGTACTCTCTAGAAACAGAGATCCATGGATCTTACTTCCACAAATTTCGAACTGATAGGAAGTGATGAAGCTATTCCAAATCACATTCTATGGGGAACTGCTATCAGTGACTCACCTCTGCCATTGAATGCCACAGAAGAGCTACATGAAATCGGGCCACTAGAAGGCAATGTTAATATTAAAAAAAAAAAAAAAAAAAAACAACAAAAAAAACACAGCTTAAACTGTAATAGCTCTAGAAAGATGCATGAACAAGCAGTGGGAGTATTATTGCTTTACTCAGCAGGAAAAGCAATACAATATATGTTTTAATCATAAAAAAGTTTAACGTTCCTAGAAGCTATTTTTAACACACGTATTGGAAAAATATCCAACATCATGAAGCATTAAGCTTTTCAAAATGTATTCTGCCTGAAAGTTGTCAAGGTTCTAGAACACTGGTAGTCAGTTCCAGCTGATCGAGACAACTAGCACTGCTCTCAGCTAGCCAACGGCTGGCTGGGGGTGATGGGAGTTCAAGTCCCCAACAACTGGGTAGCCAACAAATGACTACTGCTCTATAACCACAAAAGAATGCACTGGCCAGTAAAATGAAGAATCAACAATGTTTAATTATGGGAATGTTATCTTATATATATAAAAGAAGACTTTGTGCCTGGCAAAACACACCCAGGGGCGGCAGTAAAAAGGATTACTGCTGCCATTGGGTGATTCTGTGGGAGTGTGATTTTTGGCCTGCCCCCACTATCCAGCCCGCCCACCACTATCTAAGGCTGAAAAAAAAAATGGCTGCCACACACTCCTACACCACAGACACATGCACATGCCCTCCCACACACACACTAGCAGACACATACACACATACGCACGCTGAGGATGATGGGAACAATGTTCAAGCTACAGCTGGAAGGCCATGGTCCAATCTGTATTATGCAGCTTCTTCATTCCCTGTGTTTGAGCCTACACAGCTCTGCTAATTACTACAAGTGAGCTGATTTCTAAACAATCAGCAGGAGGATACTGGCTTGCTGAGAAAGTGGAAACAACGGCAGAGAGGTGATCAGGCAGTGCAGAGCAAGGCTTCAGCTGAGCTGGTAAATGGCAGAGACATGGATGTGACTGTATTTATATATTGCACAAAGAGAGAGAAAGAGAGCAGGTTGTTTGTCAGTCTGTCTGTAAGTAGAGGTGCCAGTTCCTGCAATCATATCCATGCTGTACATAGCTCACTGTATAGCATGTATGACAAACTATTTATATATGGTCTGGCATTGTATAGTATACAGTCTGTGTATAAGGACTGGCACTATACAGTATAGGAGGGACAGTCCCTGTTTGACACCCAAATCCCTCTGCTCCTCTATTTAGGAGATCACACGGTGTGGTGTATATACAGTAGGCTGACCAGACCTCACCTTTAACCGGGGACACATAGGAAATAAGCATATTTCAGGAGTGCACCAAAATCAAAGCAGCCCTGCAGTATGCATTTTTCATATGTGTCACTGGTTAAAGGTGAGGTCTGGTCAGCCTAATGTACAAGTGTATCAGATTGCTTCACATCAGTAAAACCCACGGTAATGTGGGTATAAACTTCTGTATATATCTGTTAAATTAGTCTGTGTAAAAAATACTTTCATCTTCTTCTAAATTATTCACTTACAGAAAGAGTAACTTAACCATTTCAGTGCCAGAGGAGATGCAATGCATTGCTTACCCCCTGGCACTCAAAGGGTTAAAAATTCTCTACAATGGTCTGGCACTGTATAGCAGTGGTTCTCAATCTGTGCCCTCAGTGGCTATTAACAGGCCAGGATTTTAGAATTTCCTTTTAAGAGCACAGGTGAGTTAATCAATATGACTGAGCCTCTGATCAACACACTTGTGTTCTAGCAGTGAAATTCCTAAGTCCTGGCCTGTTAGTGGCCACTGAGGGCATGGGCTGAGAACCTCTGCTGTATAGTATACAGTCTGCATGTGTCTGTGTATAAGGACTGTCACTATACAGTATAGGAGGGACAGTCCCTGTTTGACACCCAAATCCCTCTGCTCCTCTATTTAGGAGATCACATTGTGTGGTGTATATACCAGTGTATCAGATTGCTCCACATCAATAAAACCCACAGTAATGTGGGAATAAACTTCTGTATATATCTGTTAAATTAGTCTGTGTAAAAAAAATACTTTCATCTTCTTCTAAATCATTCACTTACAGAAAGAGTAACTTAACCATTTCAATGCCAGAGGGGATGCAATGCATTGCTTACCCCCTGGCACTCAAAGGGTTAAAAATTCTCTAAAATACACCACCAGCCACGCCCCCAGTAACACCACCGAAAACACAAGTGTCCCTCTTTGGTCATATGAAATGTTGGGAGGTATGTTACTTACACTGCTCACACTGTATATATTTATGTTCTGATTTGCAGCTGTGTGTCACTGTTTGTGTTGTCAGTGCATGTGTGTGTATGTAGGTGTGTTGCATGTGTCTCTGTCTATCACTGTGTGTACCTTTCTGACACGTACACCCTACGCTATAATTCACTATCATAACATTTATTTAAAAAAAAGAAACATTTCCTGCATAACATGACGGGCAACGCCGTCCCAAACTGCTAGTATTATATTATATATATAGCTATCTATCTATCTATATATATAAAAGAATAAGCCTCATTGCATAATTTATGGTACCCCACACACAGAACATAATTTATGTCTCCTCAGAAAAGAAACTCGCATTGAACAGAATGTCTAATTACATAATTTATGTCTCATTAGGAGACACAACTCCTATTGGGTGATTGAATGGGGACTTTACTGCTCTCATTGGGTGATTCAATGGGGGTGTGTTTATGATACAGGGAGTTGGCCCGCCCCTTCCAGCCCGCCCACCACTATCCAACTGACAAAAAATATTTATATATAACTGCCACTTGCTCCTGAGGTAGGGATATCAGTAACTTCTCCCGGTCCACTCACACTCTCACTCAGGATCATGACCCCACAAACACACTGTTTCCCCTCCCACAGATAACTTTAACCCTCCATACACTCTGTTTCAGTATGAGGGTGTAATGTTCCCATAAAATACAAACTTAATAGCAACTCTTATTTAACTCATCATCTCTTCAGTCACCTCACTGTCTCAACTGTCACTCCTCCACTTCCTGCTTCCTGATTCCCACCCTTTCTCCTTAAAGGGAGAGAGATGCTTGGCTGTATGTTACAGAGGGCAAGCCTCAAACACCACTTTCAATTTGATACCTCAGCATATTGCTACGTTGCCTCAACTGAACAGCCACCGTGTGTTATATTGCTATGTTAGCTCAACTTAACCCTTTGAGTGCCAGAGGGGTAAGCAACGCATTGCAAAGCACACATTCTGTCTCACAGTCGCACACAGTCGCACACAGTCCCTCACACTCTCACAGTCCCTCACACTCTCACAGTCCCTCACACTCTCACAGTCCCTCACACTCTCACAGTCCCTCACACTCTCACAGTCCCTCACACTCTCACAGTCCCTCACACTCTCACGCACTCTCACGCACTCTCACGCACTCTCACGCACTCTCTCGCAGTCTCTCTCGCAATCTCACACAGTCTCTTACACTCTCACAGTCTCTTACACTCTCACAGTCTCTTACACTCACACAGTCTCTTACACTCACACAGTCTCTTACACTCACACAGTCTCTTACACTCACACAGTCTCTTACACTCACACAGTCTCTTACACTCACACAGTCTCTTACACTCACACAGTCTCTTACACTCACACAGTCTCTTACACTCACACAGTCTCTTACACTCACACAGTCTCTTACACTCACACAGTCTCTTACACTCACACAGTCTCTTACACTCACACAGTCTCTTACACTCACACAGTCTCTTACACTCACACAGTCTCTTACACTCACACAGTCTCTTACACTCACACAGTCTCTTACACTCACACAGTCTCTCACACAGTCTCTCACACAGTCTCTCACACAGTCTCTCACACAGTCTCTCACACAGTCTCTCACACAGTCTCTCACACAGTCTCTCACACAGTCAGTCTCTCACACAGTCAGTCTCTCACACAGTCAGTCTCTCACACAGTCAGTCTCTCACACAGTCAGTCTCTCACACAGTCAGTCTCTCACACAGTCAGTCTCTCACACAGTCAGTCTCTCACACAGTCAGTCTCTCACACAGTCAGTCTCTCACACAGTCAGTCTCTCACACAGTCAGTCTCTCACACAGTCAGTCTCTCACACAGTCAGTCTCTCACACAGTCAGTCTCTCACACAGTCAGTCTCTCACACAGTCAGTCTCTCACACAGTCAGTCTCTCACACAGTCAGTCTCTCACACAGTCAGTCTCTCACACAGTCAGTCTCTCACACAGTCAGTCTCTCACACAGTCAGTCTCTCACACAGTCAGTCTCTCACACAGTCAGTCTCTCACACAGTCAGTCTCTCACACAGTCAGTCTCTCACACAGTCAGTCTCTCACACAGTCAGTCTCTCACACAGTCAGTCTCTCACACAGTCAGTCTCTCACACAGTCAGTCTCTCACACAGTCAGTCTCTCACACAGTCTCACACAGTCTCACACAGTCCCTCACACAGTCTCACACAGTCTCTCTCGCAGTCTCACACACTCTCACAGTCTCTTACACTCTCACAGTCTCTTACACTCTCACAGTCTCTTACACTCTCACAGTCTCTTACACTCTCACAGTCTCTTACACTCTCACAGTCTCTTACACTCTCACAGTCTCTCACACTCTCACAGTCTCTCACACAGTCTCGCAGTCTCACACAGTCTCGCAGTCTCACACAGTCTCGCAGTCTCACACAGTCTCGCAGTCTCACACAGTCTCGCAGTCTCACACAGTCTCGCACAGTCTCAGTCTCACACTCTCACAGTCTCTCTCGCAGTCTCACACAGTCCCTCACAGTCCCTCACACTCTCAGTCTCTTACACTCTCACACAGTCTCACACACAGTCTCACACACACAGTCTCACACACACAGTCTCACACACAGTCTCACACACACAGTCTCTCACACTCACATTCTCAAACTCTCAGTCTCACACAGTTTCTCTCACTCTCACACCCAATCACTCACACTCTCTCACACTCTCTCACACTCTCTCACACTCTCTCACACTCTCTCACACTCTCTCACACTCTCTCACACTCTCTCACACTCTCTCACACTCTCTCACACTCTCTCACACTCTCTCACACTCTCACACTCTCACACTCTCACACTCTCACACTTACAGTCTCGCAGTCACACTCTCACACTCAATCACACTTTCACCCTCAATCACACTCTCACCATCAATCACTCACTCCCTCTCACTATCATACACACTGTCACTCACACATTCTCACTCAATCACACACACTCACTAACACACTCACTCAATCACACACACTCACTAACACACTCACTCAATCACTCACACGCAATCACTCAATCTCGCACTCAAACGCAATCACTCACACGTAATCACACCCCGGGAGCCAGCACGATCCACCTTCCACCATAGTCTCACTGTCACTCACACCCCGGGAGCCAGCACGATCCACCTTCCACCATAGTATGTGCAATTACCACACGCATTTCAATTACATGAATGAATGCCAGTCACTCACATCCCGGGAGCCAGCACGATCCACCTTCCACCATAGTATGTGCAATTACCACATGCATTTCAACTATATGAATGAATGCCACAGTGGAGGCATAAGTACAAACACAAACTCATTTCAATGACACATAAGTCAACCCCTTATGACTCACTTCTGTGTGTGCCTGTGTGTTTCTCACTGTGTGTGTTGCATGTCTGTATCACACTCTATGTATCTGCATGTATGTGTGTATGACTGTCGCTCTTTAAGCATCTCAGTGCATGCGTGTGCATTTGCGTGTGTGTCTCTGTGTTTGTCTCGTATCCGTGTGTGTGCATTAATTCCCTATATATCCTGACGGGCAACGCCGTCCCACATTGCTAGTATATATATATATATAAAAAATCCTATATAATAATTCGCTAGGACGTTTGTCACAATGCAGTCATGCGCAGTAGACACTGCCCGCGTTCAGGCAGTCTCTACTGAGCATGATTGCATGACGTGAGTGAGGTGACGCAAGACTGCATCACGTGGAGCAGTGAGGTAGTGGCCTCTTAACCGTCTGAGAGGCACTCAAAGGGTTAACATTACCTGGACCTTGGCCCGTGTACACAGGCTTTTACACTATATAATTTTAAGGGCCTTTACTGCTAAGTAAAACAATGAATTGCAAGGAACTAAATCCTAGGGAAAAACATCATTTGTGCACTTAATCTTTTTTATTTTTATTTGCAATTGAACTCCTTTGTGTTCTATAGCTGGGCAGTGGCATTTCACAATAAGATACTCTTATAGTGTTCTAAAGAACCACGAACAAGTAAATCGCTACATGATTTCTCATTCACACTGCTGAAGCTTACGGAAAAAGTGTTGACTAAACTCAGGCTAAAAGGGAGCTCTGTTAATACTCGCAACAATATATAGTTACCCAACTGCTGTATGAAGGACGTCTAACTAGGAACGTGCCTCTATTGAACAAGTTAACCCTTTAACCCCTTAAGTACCAGCTGTCCAGGGAAGTTACCTTCCCTTAAGGACCGCTTTGACCTTTGCCGACGCGCCTACACGTGACCTGTTACACGTACCGGAGCGCCGCTTGGAGGCCTAAGAGAGATCGCTCCGGTCTTGGATCGATCAATTTTAGGCCCTGTTTTTACTTACAGCGCTCCCGGTAGAGCGCTGTAAGTAAAAATTATGTGACGTGCTATGACCGTCACTGGTCCTTAAGGGTATAAGGACCGTGATGGTCATACCACGTCACGTAGTCCTTAAGGGGTTAAGGACCATAAAGGATTGCAAAGAAATGCTTTGCACGCCCATCTGTCTTCAATGTGTAGTAAATCTTTAGTGTGAAAAATATATTTTATGACTGTTTCTTATAAATAAAACCAGTGTTCTCCCACTACTGCTAGATTTTTAGGTACAAAATTATTAATTAGTGTCTGAGACTAGGTTCACACTGGCGTTTGCAAAACAGTTTTTTTTTTTTTTTTTTTTTTTCTTTCAGCGCCACAATCACGTGAGAAAAAAAACAAAAAAAAACGAAGACATGCGTTATAAATGTATTGCTTTTTTACACTCTTATTTGTCTCCGTGTTGCTGAAGCACCAAGTTACAGTGATGATATACACTTAAACTACACACGAAAAACAGAAAACTAAATGTTAAAGCTTGTCTACTGAAATCCATGGTACGCTTCCAAATGTGCATTAATGCATCATGCAAAAAAATCTTCGGCAAGCTGCACTGTGTGTAGTGCGCTCCGATTAATGCTCATCTGAGCAGCCTCATAAGATCAAATACATACGCTTCTGTTTTTGGACGCAATGAGCCACCTTGTGCCAAGCAAGAGGGGAGTCACCAACTGCAGTTCTCCATAGAATGTGATGGCAACAGCTTTGTCACATTATAGGTTATACAGTTACAACTCTTTAATAAATCAACTGCCATCATTGGGAGTACCCTTGTATTGCTCAGCAGAAAATATTTGCATTTTTTCCCCCCTCGTAAGACGACTTAGGTTATCCATTAACCCTTTGAATGCCAGGAAGGTATTTAATGCATTGCAATGAAATGCATTGGATACCTTCCAGCAGCAAGAGAATTAAAAGCCACTTACTTGAGCGCAAAAAGAATGACTACTATTTATAGAAACAGATGTTGCTAATAATAATAATAATAATTAGTATTTATATAGCACCTTTCTCCCAGTGGGACTCAAAGCGCTTTCAGTGCACGCTCTCGGAATTAACCAAATCGGCAGCTGAAATAATAGGTGTTATTACCCAATCAATGGTACTAATTTATCGGAAGGATGAAGGGCTGAGTTGACCCTGCTGGGATTCGAACCTGCAACCCTGAGGCTCCATAGTAAGGGAATTTACCACTGAGCTATCTACTGGCTTAATTTCTCTTGTAATGTAGCTGAGGTTCCTGTGATGTGGGTGTATCAATAACAAATATAAAAATGAAAGTATCTGGATGCTGTGACACATTAGAACTAAGAACCAGAGGTGTGCGTGATGTATTGCTTTTGTAATGCATTGTCCTCCCTTTGATCCTTAACCTCTGAATGCCAGAGAGGTATGCTGTAATGCGTTGGATACCTTGCTTGCACTAAAAGGGTTAAGAGAGTTAAAGGGATAGTAATGTTTCATAATAAAAGCAGCTCTAATTAATCATCACAGTATTTGGACTTTGGAGAGTGCTATATCAATTCTGTCAGAGTTGTAGTTCAAGAGTAATTCAGTGACAAAGTATCCCCCTCCCGCCCCTTTTACTGATGTAACACTGCTCAGCCAGATCAGAAGGGAGGTGCCCAGGTAGATTGCAGAGAGGGACAATCTTCTATTAAGATAAGGGAAAAAACTGAAACGCCTGTCAAGGGGGGCAGGACTTTCATTGTTCTCATAGGAAGAAGATTGTCCCCTGCTGTTAATCTGTCTGGTCTATGGACTGCATTCCACATCTGAGAAGGGATGGCTTACACTAGGTAAAAGGGGTGGGAGAGGAAACTTTGCTTGTGAATATCTCTCAAACCATAAAGGTTTGAGAGATAAGACTTGTCATTCTTCATGTTTTTTTTTTTAATGCCTACAAAATAAAATAGAGATAAAACGAAGTATTACAATCCCTTTAACTTTGTTGCTGTGACAAAATTGAGCAACAATCTGTGAATCTCTGCTTTAGAACAGTTACAAAATACATAGCATGGGGGGGGGTGTCCCTTTTTCTTTAACCCTTTGAGTGCCAGAGGGGTGCGGAGCACATTACGTAACCCTCTGGCACTCAAAGGGTTAAAGACAGAAAACATTTGTAGCTTCAGAAGAGATATTTTGTGCAGTTTTAGGTATAAATTGAAAAACAAAACATTCTACTTACCACTCTCATTGCGTTGGGAAAAAAGTACACTGAAAGAGAATTGCAGGTGAGCGTTAGTTTTACCACAGGATATGGAACACGTCCATCCACTAAAGCATTCCGTTCCAGTATTGGGGAGTGCTGCATTTGGCTGCATTGGTATTATAGGGATAGTAATGCGTCACAAAACCAGCAGCCCCAATTAATCTCCATAGTATTTGGGCCATGGAGAATGTTATTTCAATACTGTCAGAGTTCTAGTTCAAGAGTAATTGAATGATACAGTATCCCCCTCCCGCCTCTTTTACTGATGTAACACTGCTCACCTCAGAGCAGCAAGACTGTCCGGATGGATCACAGAGAGGGACAATCTTCAGTGAACATAAGGAAAAACCTGTCAAGGGGGGCAGGGTTTTCCTTATGATCACTTTAAGAAGATTGTCCCTTATTGTGACCTGTCTGGTCTTAAGACCAGATTCCACATCTGAGGTGAGCAGTGTTACACTAGGTAAAAGGGGCAGGTGGGGGATACTTTATCATTCAATTACTCTTGAACTACAACTCTGACAGTATTGAAATAACACTCTCCATGACCCAAATACTATGAAGATTCATTAGAGCTGCTGTTTTTGTGAAACATTACTATCACTTTAAAGGAGAACCACCACTTTCTAATAACAACCCCTCTCTTACCTTACTATGGGTGGAAAACCCTAATGACTACTATGAATTTTACTCTTGTGCCTCAAGGGAGAACATCGTCAATCAGTTCTGGATGTACTGTCCATGGAAATAGACATTGACCATTGGATGTCATTGTTTGATAAAATTCATAGGGGCCATTAGGATTTTCTGGCCACAGTAAAGTAAGTCGGTGGTGGTGGGGGGTTGTATTACCTGGACATTTTCATTATCCTTTAAAGAAACACTAAAATAATATTCCTATAGCAAGCTACACAGTCACAGGCATAAGTGAATCCAGAGCTTACAAGAGCCCAAACCTGAGTGCCAGAGGGGTGCACAAACACAGAGCACCCCACTAGACTGAAACCCCGCTGGTACACAGAGTTAAAACAGCAGACATTTGGACACATCTATTAAACATGCTTATGACCTATGATGACCTGAAAAAACAGTGTACTACAGTTAATGCCTTCCCCTTACGGTGGAGACCACAACTGAACATGCAGCATGTTAACAGGAACGACTCATGTCTCTCCTCCCCTTGCATTACTGTTGCAGTGAGTGTAAGCACAGAACACGCCATCAGCCTCTTCACTTCCTCCTTTTGTTTTCCCCTGTAGTTACCATTATCAGTTGGTTTACTTTTAAATGGTTGCACGTGAAAGAAGTGCAACCAAATGATACAGTTACCAGGTCGCCCTGTTTAAAATGGCGACATGACAATCTCACCCTGCATGACAGCACAAGATTGTCATGTCTCTTACTGTAAGGTTGCATCCCATAATTTACGGTAATATAATCTTGCACAGCGCTGCTCAAAAAAAAAAAAAAAATACTGACATGGAAAACTAATTACTCAGACCACCCTGGGGGGACATCAAGACTCTTCTGACTCCTCCTCCCTCCCTTGCACTGGTTCTCTCTCCCAACTCCGCCTGTCATTCTGGGCTGTCTCGCTCTTTCCCCGATCCACCTTTTATTCTACAGGCAATTCATGGACCACAATTTAGGGTCCAACTGGAGCTCTAGGTTCTGGAAACTAACCACTGAGCAGGTTAGAGAGTGAGACAGCCCAGAACAACAGGTGGAGTGGGGAGAGAGAACCGGTGCAGCGATGTGCAAGAGAGGGATGGTCTTGATGTCCCCCCAGGGTGGTCCGAACAATTAAAGTTTTCCATGTCAGTAAGTTCAGTACATTGCATTTTTTTTTCTTTTTTGTTTGTTTTGAGCAGCGCTGTGCAAGATTACATTACCTTACAGTAAGCGACATGACAATCTTGCGCTGTCATGCAGGGCGAGATTGTCATGTTGCCATTTTGAACAGGGCACCATGGTTAATGCGGCTACTAGCCAAGTAATATTTTATTTGCAACTTTTTAAAAGGATACCGTCACAGTCAGAGCTCTGGTAACTAGAACAGGGGGAGGAGAAAAAAAAAACAAAAAAAAAACAGAAAGTGCAGAAGATGTTCAAGACAAAATGCAGGAGCATGTCCAGTGCGGACTCACACTGTATCAGTGATACAAGGGGAGGAGAAACATGGACCCTTCCTATTACCTCACTTTTAGAGCTGTGTGCCCACAGTTGGTACCCTGGAATACTTGCCAATATTTCAAACAAGTTTTTAGGAACAATTTTCACCTTGGCAGCTACGTGATAGAACAGTGGTTCTCAACCAGGGTGCCAAGGTGCACCACGGATATCAGCTTAGGGTACCCCATGTTTTCTATGAAGACTTTGACAAAAACGTGATTATTAAGTTTTAAATGTTTGTTAGTATGATTGTGAGACCTAATAATTGTATATTATGTATCGTGCCCTTCATTATGCCCTTGATAGATTCCATTAAAAGTGTGATGGGGGTGCCTAGAAAGTTCCAGATTGCATTTTATGGGTGCCGTGAGCAAAAAAGGATTGAGAACCACTGTGATAGAACATCAGTGTCCTTAGCACAGTACAGCCAACACCAAGAGAAAACCTCATCCAACAGAGTTAAAATGACACTTGTATAGACGAACAGACATTGCCCACACCAAAACACTATGTAAAATCATATAACTCTCAGTGTTTCGTGGTGCAAGGTCATAGTAAATTAACCTTTTAGTGGTGCAAACATGGATTATGGGGTTATAAACAACTTTTTTAGAACAAGGAGCAGCAGCCCTGCATGATATTTAAATATCAATTGGTAGGATGCAGTTCCAACCTACTGTTATGCTTATGCCGGTAGGATCTTGGGACAATACATAAAGTGCATTCCTTCCAGCTCTGTGTTTTATGTTCCTGAATAAAGTCATCAGTTTATTCTATGAATGCTGCCTGATCTACTGAAATTCCAGACTATTCTAAGGACCAAGAGTGAGCAATCTTTAAGAGGTTAAACATCCCTCTCTAGCAATCAAGGGGTTAAACAGAAGGAAACTAGATAAACAGGGCAATGTTACATTTTAATGGTAAAACTGGAAGTTATGAGAAAGGCACACTGAACTACTAGGGAAGTAAAAGGCAAAGGGTCTGCAGTTGAGATACTGGATAGCAAAGTGTCCGCCGCCGGCTCAGACTGAGGCTCAGTTCTTATGTGAACTCTCCCTGGTCGCCTGCCACTTGCAGGGTGCAGAGAGATGATCACATTCAGCTCCCATGATACAGCAGAGGTCCATACCCCTGCGCCTGCTCGCAACGGACACATGCCAAGGTATTACCAAGACACAGTGATATGGGATGGCAACTGCTAGGGACCTGTCTGCGTCCTACAGAGGGGGGGGAAGGCGGAGCTCTACACAGAGTAACAGTCTCCTCCAGTGTTACCCATTGCTTTGGAGACCTCTGTAGCATCCAAAGGGGTTAAATCTCATTTCTTGATAAACACGCCTGAGGGCCTCTAGAACAGGGTTGAGATGATGGGAGTGGTATTTTAACAAAAGCTTGGGGGCCACAGTTGTTTGTCCCCAATTCAGTCTCTGTCCTAGGCCTCCAGCAAGTTAAAAGGTACAAAGTTCAAACTGAATGTTGCTGTTTTTATTAATACATTATCCTGGACATAGTTGTTTCAGTTAGGGCTTGGTCACACAGGTCATAAGAACACTGACACCACCCCCATATTTGTATCGTCTGTGTCTTAGCACTGCAATCCCCGAGACGATCATGGGGGAGGCACTTGAAAGCAGCCGGCCAATCCACACATCATGAGTCACCCAGACTTGATTGGCCGACACCCATGTGACACCGGAAGCGCCACAAAACATTGCATCATGAAACATTGACAGTTTATATGATTTTACATAGTGTTTTGGTGTGGGCAATGTCTGTTCTTCTACACAAGTGTAACTTTAACCCTTTGAGCAATGAGTTACGTAGCTCTCTGACACTGAAAGGGTTAAATCTGTTGGATGAGGTTTTCTCTTGGTGTTGGCTGTACTGTGCTCTGGACACTGAAGTTCTTTCACAGTGGTTCTCAATCCTAATTCGCTCAAGGCAAGGTTGTGATGAAAGTGGCAACTATTACATAAACTGTCTGAATGGTCTGCACTGTGACCTCTTAAGCCGCAGTGTGGTGCACAAGTGCACCAACTGCAACCGTCAGTATTCTGTGTACTGCACTATGGGGTGCAATTCACCTTATTATTTTACGCACTATTGCATTGCGGAGGTGTCACATCACCAAAGTCACCATGTGAACGAGTCTTTAGATCAACGGTTCTCAAGCTTTTTTGCTGTAGGGGAACATTTTAGTTTCATGCAGACCTGTCATCCATCCTCTGTTAGTCTCATTAAAATGTATCTATTCTAACGGGCTGTATCTTTAGCGTTTTATTTTCATTTAGATTAATAGTTGTAGAGATTTCTAATCTAGTGGCTTGAGAATTTAATCCCAGCAGAGCTTTGTTCTCTGACCTGTCTGCACAGATTACTTACATGTCCAGTATAATTAATAGTGAGGAAGAATAATGGAAATCCTTTTAAGATTGAGGCTCCAACTGACAGGGAAAAAGAAAAAGGTGACAGGTCTTCTTTAAAACTTGAGTGGCAGGAGAGTATCCAGAGCATTGCGTTGCAATACTTTGAATAACTCTCTGGCACTCAGAGGGTTAAAGGGATAGTAATGTTTCATAATAAAAGCAGCTCTAATTAATCATCATAGTATTTGGACTTTGGAGAGTGTTATTTCAATTCTGTCAGAGTTGTAGTTCAAGAGTAATTCAATGACAAAGTATCCCCCTCCCGCCCCTTTTACTGATGTAACACTGTTCAGCCAGATCAGAAGGGAGGTGCCCAGGTAGATTGCAGAGAGGGACAATCTTCAATTAAGATAAGGGAAAAACCTGAAAAACTTGTCAAGGGGGGCAGGGCTTTCATTGTTCTCATACGAAGAAGATTGTCCCCTGCTGATATCTGTCTGGTCTATGGACTGCATTCCACATCTGAGAAGAGATGGCTTACACTAGGTAAAAGGGGAGGGAGGGGGAAACTTTGCTTGTGAATATCTCTCAAACCATAAAGGTTTGAGAGATAAGACATATTGTTCTTCATGTTTTTTTAATGCCTACAAAATAAAATAAAGATAAAATGAAGTATTACTATCCCTTTAAGAGCCAGTTCTTAAGCTAAAATGTACCAGGTAAGCTCTAATTGTACTGTTTCCTTGACCTTCGTCAATTAAATTTATACTGTGGAAATCCTGTGAACTATGTCAGGGAACCCTGGGCTTTCATGGAGCAATTTTACAACCACTGCTTTGGAACATCCAGTCACCATTCCATACCCTGCAGTGGGGTGGGGCAGGCTACCTGAAATAGTTATGTGCCTATCACTTATCAACTAATGTCCTCTAAAGGGAAATCTTTATTTTACCTTTAAAGGGGAACTATCAACTTTATACATATTGCTCCCATATGAAAATGGAAACAAAGAAGTTGATAAAAAGTAATGTCATTTTTTTCTTTTTTTTTTTGCTTTGTATTGATTAAAAATTTACTTCATACATTCTGCGTACAGCGTTTACTTTGGCACGGCGGCACCACTTGTGGGAATGTATGTCCACCCACCACCTGCCCCGCTTCCTCCAGCAGTTTGTCTAAACAGCTGCCTGCAGGCAGCATCAACATGAAGGAGAAAGCCGGACAATGAATACACAGTAAACAGCAACGTCCTGCACTTATAATCGCAGGACGTTTCTTTTTACGGTGTATTCATTGCCCGGCTTGCTCCTTCATTTCGATGCTGCCTGCAGGCAGCTGTTTAGACAAACTGCTGGAGGAAAAGGGTAATGCAAATGACAAGGAGAGAGCTGCAAGTCATCTTAGGTGCAGGAAAGACTGCTGCGCTCGCCCTCGTCTCAGATCAACATCTGGCTTACAGTTTCACCTACAGTGAAAAACTATAATAGGTGAAACCAACCTCTTTATAAGATTGAATAGATAAACAGTTGATTCATGGGGGGGTGTTCATATTTGGTGACTTCCGCTTTAAGAAATGGTGAAATGGCACTTTTGAGTAAAACAAGGTAAGGATTGGAATTCTTTACTTCACTAGGCTGTGTTTTCTGATTTAGTCAGAAGTGACACTCTCTGTAATCATCCTAACATGATACCAGCAGACGTCAACACCCCCACCCCATCACATACAGACATACTGCACAACATATGTCTGTTTACATTGCCATTCTATACAGAACAACACTGGATCAAATCATCATGCACAGTTTTATAAAACAAGTAATTCTAGGTCAACACAACCACCATAAGCAAACCTACCACTGATTTAATTATGCCTTTTAACCCCTTGAATGCTAGAGAGGTATCCAGTGTTTTGAGATGCAATGCTTTGTAGATCTCCCAAACTCTATTTATATAACTGGAAATGTTTAATTGTCCTCTGTGGTGCAACTTTCAAAATGACAAGATTAACTCCGACTAACTCCATACAAGCACAAAACAAAGAGAGGTCTTCAAAGCATTTCTCTGCAATGAGTTTGAGACCTCTAGCATCCAAGGAGTTAAATAACGGCCCGAAAACTGGTCTGTAAACTGGTAAATTCATTGGCCTCCACAAACCAGGAGCATTGGTATTGTTCACCAGACCCACAAGTCAGAACTCAAAACCTGGCACAGAGTGCCTAGAGGGCAATTGCTTTACTTGATTAACCCTTTCAGTGCCAAAGCAATGCATTGCGTACCCCTCTGGCACTGAAAGGATCAATGGGAAAGCTGGCCCTGAGAAGATTAACTTGGCAACAACTTAGCAATCTACCTATTGCTCACCCCTGACAATGATGCTTTAAAAAAGTAATTGATACTTTTCTAGCTCAGAACAATACCCAACCTAATGACAGTTGGGTTTGATGCAGATAGGATGCTGATCCAGGTTGATATCCGATTGCCTTTTGCAGTCAGGAAGGATCCTTTTAGTTTTCCTACTTTGGGCAAAATTGGAAATGACTTCAATTGGTTTCTTTTTTTTTTGCCTTCCTCTAGATCAATAAAGGTTGAACGTGAAGGAGCCACATCTATTTCCAACCTCTAACTATGCTGCTATATGGTAATGAGCCACAGAGGCTAGTGCTGTAACCTGGGAATAACAGAACAGAACTTTATCCAATTAAATGACACTTTTAGGATCCCTCAAGAAGCTCAACTTTGGACCAAAGCCTACACAGATCTTTACCATCATCTGGGTCCTGAGCAGTAAAGTTCATCCCCTCGATTTCATCCAAAATCTCAGCAAGGATTTCAGTCTGTCCTCTTGCAGGAGAAGCTGGAAAAAAAAAAAAAAAAATCTACAGTTTGTACTTAAGGCTCTTTGGTAAACTGATGACACTTTGAATGTCAAAGGGGTGCCACCACTATGAGGGTCAAATGAACAGTATCATTCCAACCTACCATTTGAGGGGGAAAAAAAAAAATAAAAAAAAATTGATGCATAAGTGAAAATGTGCTCTTCCTATGGATATCTAGGTAGCGGTGTACAACCACGTGACCAATGACTGCATATGGAAGAGCACAAGTGATAAGCAGAGTAACCCGTAACTGCCATTATTTCACCCATTACTCAATTATTAACTCTGTAAGGCTTTACAACGCATTCCTTCACAATGTAATGCACAACCCTCTGGTGCTGCAAGTGTTAAATGAATATCAATATTCTCATACAGGTTGTGCTTATATTAACCCTGTAAGCACCAGACTGAAGACATTTCACTACTAAGCAATGTGTTATCACCTCTCTGACACTCTGTGCCGAAGAGCATATTGACAGCATTCAAATACACATGTAATAGCTTCTGTACCCCAAGAGAACAGAACGGTTATTTAATCATAATAGGAAAATCAGATGGGGGTACTATTCCCAGTCAGGATGCTGTACTCTTGAATAAAACACAGCAAGAGACGAGAAGTACACAAGGAAATGGTTTCCCCCATGCTGCTGGGGGAAAAAAATAAATAAAAAATAAAAACACACAAAATAACCAACACCGCCCCCCCCTCCAAAAAAAAAATAAAAAAATATAAATAAAAACGTAAACTAAAAAAGACAAAATAAAAAAGCATCATTACATCTTCAGTTCTATTGATTGCATTGTATCACTGAACTTTTTAACTCATGGGTGCTAGAAATGTCTCAAACATGTCGCTAACCAATACACTGAGAAGCCTCTCTAGTGACCAAGTGTTAAAATGCTCCTCTAAAGCAGGGGTAATCAATCCATGGCCCTCCAATTTTAGGAATCTACATTCCATCACCCCTGACCAGCCAACAGCTGGTCGGTGATGGGAAATGTAGTCTCCAATACCTAGAGAGCCAAAGATTGCCAGGCCCCATTCTAGAGTGTTGCTCTCAAATGATTATTTGCCAGTTAACCCCTGAGTGCAAGATGGATCTGCAAAGCTGTGACCTGCGTGCTTCTCTGGCCCGCAAAGGGTTAATTAAGATGCCTTTTGGAGAAAAAAAAAAAACCCTTAGGAATTGGCATGTTGCTTTTCTGAGACTCCTTTATTCACCGCTTACTTCCTAGACAAGGACAGGACTCTAAAGTGGCCTGTTTATAAAGACAGAGGGGCAGCTCAGTACATATAAAATTAACCTACGGGATGATAGTGAGATCTTCAGTGCTTTGATTAGCAATCATTAGGAGAGACAGCATACAGTGAGAGAAAAAATTATTTGATCCCCTGCTGATTTTGTACGTTTGCCCACTGACAAAGAAATGATCAGTCTATAATTTTAATGGTAGGTTTATTTGAACAGTGAGAGACAGAATAACAACAAAAAAATCCAGAAAAACGCATTTCAAAACAGTTATAAATTGATTTGCATTTTATTGAGTCAGTGGGCAAACATACAAAATCAGCAGGGGATCAAATAATTTTTTTCCCCTCACTGTACATGGGTTTAACCCTTTGCTTGCCTCTAGCATTCAAAGTGTTAAAAATCAATGGTATTAAATATTATGCACATCATGCTCCAGGATTGCTCCTCTTGTCTTTAGACACGTGTTCCCATTACATTTAGCAGGATGGTAGCATTTACTTACCTGCTTTATAGAAGACTCCTAACAGGTGGTTATATGTTGCAAGACTCGGTTCTGAAGGGAAAACAAAGAAAGCGATTACAGATCAGCTGGATCTATGGAGTTGCTCTCGAAATTATTTTGATTTTAAAAAAAGTGACATTACCAGATTGTGTATTATACAACTCCCTAGGTTCTTATGGGCAAAGCAAAATAATGAGCAATTCTTAAACAAACCAACTGCACCAGGGAAGGAATAAACATTCTCCAAATTCCCACTGAGTTAAATGGGGCATATTTTTTTCTAATTTTTAATGCTTCAAAGATCTCCAATGCATTGCTTCAAAATATGTTGGAGACCTCTCTAATATTCAATAGATAAGAAAGCCACATATAAAATGTATGGGAAATTCTGTCATCCCCCAGCATCGTGTAACAGTTGATATTCTCCATGATTTCTCATCTTTTTCTTTCTGCACAAGACCCTTAGTGGTTATAATCCTAAGATAAGCAGATCCCATTGCTTTCTTGCAGCAGTAATCATCAACTGTGTTGAGCAACATCACCAAAAGATTGAGGCTTAACCTTTTAAGCACCAGAGGGGTGCGCAACGCAATGTGTTGTGAACCACTCTTTTCGTTTAAAGGGTTAATTACCTCCTTTACACACAGAGAATACCTTGTAATCCACAGGGAAAAGAAAAACAGAGCTCTAGGTTTAACCCTTCTAGATGCTGACCAAGCAATACAGACAGACATAGAGGAGATACACTGCTTGTGCTTAGGAAACAGGAGACCTTTCAAATACAAATTGGAAACCCTTGAACCAGTCTCAACCTATACCTAGAGGGGGCAGTGTTTATACAGTATTAATATATAGATTATAGCTTACTTTCATGGTATTTTAACCCTTTGAACGCCACAGGGGTACTCCTCTGGCACGCAAAGGATTAAGATTATTTTGGCTCTCTCTAGGTTCCTCTCTGTGTCTTTTACTGTTTATATAGAAGACATTTTTAGCCATTTTCTAGTGGTTTAAGGTTATTTCTATTTTTTAGGGTAATAGTATATATTCATTAGGGTCGTCATTATTACATTCATCATTTTAATTGAACATGATATATATTAACCCTTTAACGACCAACCTGGCAACACGCGGCCAGCAGTTAAGGACCATGGGGCTTTTTTTTATTTTGACAATGGATTCAGCGCCCTCCCACCCAAGTGGAGTGCAGCTGCTCAGGGACCCCAGAATTCCATGACATGCCAAGACTGACACTGGTCCTTAAAGGGATAGTAATACTTAAAATGTAAAAAAAAAATATGTTGTAGGGTTTATCCCCCTGAGTAAAACAAGAGTACTCCCACTGCTGAAAGGTGTTTCATTCAAAAGTTATTAATTTTCAAAGTTGAATTTTTTAGGTGCAATATCACAGTGGCCTGAAATTGTACAGTGGCGCTGTTGCTACACGATCCTATGGACAGCTCTGGTCAGTTGACCATAAATCTCCATAGGATGGTGTAGCAACAGCGCCACTGTACATTTTTTTTACATTTTAAGTATTACTATCCCTTTAAGTGCCAAACCGCCGTGATGGTCCTGGCACGTTATTGGTCCTTAAGGGGCCAATTTTGAATCGTAGGTCTGATTAAGTGCAATTAGCATGAAACGCGTTAGGCGGTTTATGCACTGACAGCGTGTTCAGTAGGAGCTGCTTTCTTTGCAATTGTTTTGCTTTTATTTTTTTGTACAATAAAATACTTTTTTAATGTAATAATTCGCAATTGTGCTGGCTGTTCAGATTCCTCCTGGTCTGTGATGCTCTTCCAACCTGTGTCTTCTAAGTGTGTTAACAGTTTATTAAATGTAATGCTTACAATGTGTTAATAATGAAAGTAGTCTGATTGGTGGAGAAAAATAAACAGTGGGAAAGGTCACTGGACTGTAACCCTCAATGAAGTGGTTAGAGGTCCACAATACGTGTATGGACCATAACGAGCCTTCCATTTGGTATCCATCCCAGTCACCTCACATGAGAGAATTTGCCCATGCTCTGGTGGTTCTGATGGCTTCTCCATTCAAACCCATGCTCCCTCCAATAGTGCTATCAAAAGGTCACGTAAGGTTTGTAGACTAGCAAATACTGATGGAATTGGGAATAAAGGAGATATAAAGGAGGAATCCCCCCTCTGTTATTTAGATAGATGGAAAAAGAGATTCTTCAAGAACGGAGAAGAGTTAGAGAGAAGAAGTCGAGGAAAGAAGCCATCCAGACAGACAGGTTGTGGAAAGGACACTTTGTTCATGGATAATATGGACTGGGAGTGTGATGGGCTTGTTCTTTTTGAAATCCAGGAAGTATTTTACTTGTGTCTGAAGACTTCTTTCATAGACTCTGATAAGTAACTCAGTAGTGTGCATTTGACCATTACTATAATTCAAAAGCATACAAACAAATAAACAGTCTCCTTTTAAAAGGAGCAGTAAACCTGACAAAGCAACGTACAAAATCAAAAGAAAAATATTGTCCTGAAAAGATCTACGTTATTTTTCAATTTTCAAATTAAGTATGCACAGCAAATCTCTTTTCTGATACCTTGCAGATTTCTGAAGAGACGGGTGAAATTTCTAATCTTCTGAATTGACCACTGAGGAGGACACACTTTCCCTAGCGCAAACCCAGATCTGAAACTATGCATGTACAAACAACTTGTGCAATTCCAGTAGTATTACATGTTTGAGTAGGGAGGAAGGCTGTCCCTTCTCAGACACTGAATTAGTTGTCAGCAGGCAATAAGCAAGAGAAGAAAGCATTCACCTGATCCTGCAAGAATCTGTGCATGATTAAGTGAGCGACTCAAGTTTTACATTTTAGAACAAATAAAGGTGAGGTCAGGGCAACAAGCTACTTGACTTTGTGCTTTCTCTTTGTGTTTAACACTCTGTTTTAAGGAAAGACCTTTACTACTCTAACATGCATTACTGACTATGTTGGAGGCATATCTGTGTCACTGATTATGTTTTAGGCATACACAAGTAGTCATGCTACATATAACCACCATAAATCTGTAATTTTCAACTAAATTTTAATAGTGAAACAGAAAGTTCTGATAAAGGCCCACAAACTATTGGGGTACATGGAAAGGGATCTGCATTGAAGTGATTCTGGATAGGAAAGTGTCCGCCGCCGGCTCAGACTGAGGCTCAGTTCTCATGTGGACTCTCCCTGGTCTCCTGCCACATGCAGGGTGCAGAGAGAGTATCACATTCAGCTCCCATGATACAGCTGAGGTCCGTACCCCTGCGCCAATCATCACTGCCTGCTCACAGCGGACACACGTAGACACCATAATATATATAAGATGTGTATATCAGCATGTTTGTCTGTGCGTGTTTTATTGGGAGGTGCTACTACTTCATTGACCCTTTGAGCGCCAGTAATTCAACAAAAGGTTAAATACCAGTTAAGGTTTTAATTGGCATTCATCACTGAAACATTCACAGATTCCAATCTAGAACTTGCTGATTTCCAAGTATTTTGGAGTAATGTAGACCCCTGTAGCCTTCTTTAACCCGTTAAGGACCAGCCCTGCAGCCGGCACTTAAGGGCCACATGACTTTTTTTTTTTTGTTTAAATCTCCGGTAGGCTACACCAATGGCATAATATGTGAAGACAAGTTGACTATACTTTATCATTTACCTATTTTTAGGTATTTATTTACACTTCTGTCCCTCTGAATCTGTTTCTGTTGGTTACTGCGAAAGCAGGGATAGGGATTTGAAAGGAAAAAAATAAATAATAATAATTTATAATAACTAAAAAAAAATGTAAAATAATCAGTGAAACAATGTAGAAAAAGCCCTCCCTACAGCAGAGAAAGCATTCAGTGCTGCAGGAAGACTGCAACATTTTACCATTCTCCCTGCTATCATCCTTGATAGAAAGCTCTCTGGAAACAGAGATCCATGGAGCTCAACGACAAGGATAGAGAAAGGTGTATATTATATGTAGCGAAAATTAAGAAAAAAGCTATTATGTGCAAGCACACACATTATATAAAGTACTGATAGTTTGTCTACTTATTATGCATTTGTATAATATATAAAACCAAAAAGGTTAACTGTCACTTTAAAATTAACATTTTTAAATGTACCCTGTGAGGAAGTCTAATTGCTTCAGGATTGTTCCTTTTTCTTTGTACATATTGCCTAGGTACTACTTAGCATGAACACTAGCAGTAAAGTGTAAATATGTGAGCAGGTTGGACAGAAAGCACCAGATGAATAGGCCTGTAAAGAGCAGAGCTACTCACCTATGTTAAGTGCTTTCATCTCGTTCAGGGTTTGCAGTGAGGGGCCTTTGGCCAGGGGGCCGCACTTCCGCAGACTCTTCAGAATACAGTTGAAGGTCAGTAGGTTTGGTTTGACTTTTTGTTCCACCATATGCCTCAGCAGCTCCTGGGGACACAAAAAAAAACAAAATGTCTTCATCGGGCTCAGAGTTAGCACTGGACTTAAGTAAGCCAAAGATGTGCGGTTCTGGAGAAAATTCACATGGATTTAACCCTTTGAATGACAGAGAGGTAAGGCACTGGATAATTCTCTGGCTCTCAGAGGGTTAAATCAGGCTTTTAACCCCTCAAATGCTAAACAGGCATTTAACACATTCAAGAGGTTAAAAGCCTCATTTAAATCAATGGGAATTTTTTTTTGGTTCCCTATGTTGAAGTTGGTTTGCTCCAGAATTATAATTTACCTTTAGCAGACATTCATTTTGCCCCCAAAATTTAAATTTTCAGCTACACGAACAAGGCTCCAAGTCTGTAAATCTGATAAGAGGAACTACACTTCCCCAAATCGATTTACCTTAAAGTAATAGCAATGTTTCATTAAGAAAAATATACATCTTTACATCTTTTCCTGCTACATAGCACTGCCAATACTGGTAGATGCTTCATTCAAGAGTCATAACGGTTCAAACTTTTGAGATAATATATGTTTCACAAAGGACTGGCACTCAACGGGAACTTTTCTTACAGATCTATTTAAGAAACAATGTTTCAACATTTCGGTTCTGACATGAGTCTTTATCTTGACAAATGATCATGTTAGAGCTGAAAAGTTCCCGTTGAGTGCCAATCCTTCGTGAAATATATGCATTAATTATTTGATGGGCACCCAGGCCATCGCATAAGTATTGAGAGTTCCAGCCTTGAAACTGTATATTTAATTTATTTGTATTATATACATTTCATTTTTTTTTTTTTTTTTAACATCAAAATCTTACTTATAGATTTTCGCTTATTTGTATATTATATATTTCATTTGTTCTTTTTAATAAATTATTGGTTTGTTAGAATGTCATTTTTTATTATATTCTCCCTTCCACTTCAGATACTGTGTATTTCTTATTTATCTATTTCAGGGCTGTAAGGAGTTTATCAGCATTTATCAGGGCCAAGTTTAAATCTTAAAGTGATATTGTCAAAATCCAGTTTGACAAACCCAAATCACTGTTTTCAAAAAAATAATATAGACAAGTTACCAAGATCAGGTCCCACTTCTCATTATATTTTTCTTTCATCTCAGGAGCGGCTAGAATCAGCGCATTGAAAGTGTAAACGTCCGCTGCGGAGAAAAGAGGAAAAGGGAAAAAAAAAATGTTTAGGAAAAAAAAAAAAAAGACACAGGACCAAATCCACAAGGGAAATGTGCAGCAATTCTAGGACAAACCAACTGTACCATGGGAAGCAAACATTCCCTTTGGTTTAAATGGGGCGTTGAAACCCTTGAATGTCAGAGGAATCTCCTAAACATTGCAAAGCCTCTTTAGCATTCAAGGGTTTAAAATCACCATTAAAATAATTATTTTAATTTCCTTATGGGGCAGTACGCAACAGAATTGCTCCACTTTGCCTTTGTACAAATGGCCCAGTGCAGGCAATGGAAGATCAGTAGATATTCCCCTTTAATGTGATGACATGGACTAGCCTGGTATCCAAGTTTTGTTCTGCAAAAGAACAGTAAAGTTTCACAAATAGATTTGTGTTGAACAATGGATTTGGTGCATAGTATGCAATATACAGAGTACCCTTCTGGTAGTTACCAGATGCTCTCACTCCCCCACCCCAGTATCCGACATTACAGATAACCTGATGGGGTAATTTTTGGCTCAGTTTGACAACGTCATGCACAGAATCTCCAGGTAATTAAATCACACAACAGAGATCCTGAGACCCATCCCTACACTCAGTTCCCATGATCCAGATGAGATCCATTCTCCTGCACCAATCAATATTACTGTGAGAGGCAGTAACATAGGGATCAGCAAGGAACTGGTTCCTGCATGTTTGGTTATCCAGAACGGCACTGAAATTGCTGTAGGAACCTCTCAAGCATGTATGTGCAACCTGTGGCTTTTCAGATGCCGAACAAAACTCCCAACAAGCTTAGCTCGCTTGCAGTGCACTGACATCTAAGGAGTTGCATGCTATTCAATCCTGATCCATGAGAATTCAAGGGTACACCCTGTTGTGTTAGTAATACAGTGACACCTGTGGCCTGACTGGGCAACTACAGCAGTTATACAATTAACTGCTCAGAACAGCCAAACATGACCAATTACATTTTGCTTCCTATGGACACACTTGAGCATTATACTCACCAGTCATTCTGTTATTCAGCAGGTCTGTGTACATGTTGAATGCTTTGCTAGGAGATCCGTGCTGGAAAGGAGACACGCATACAGCATTAACCCTTTGAGTGCTAGTGTTATCCAATGGATTGCGTTGCAATCTGTTAGCTACATCTCTGGCAGTCGGAGTGTTAAGCATAGGTAGAACCATTCTTGGCCATACCAACTGCTCCATAGCAAATAAAAACAGCATCTGGTTTAAATGAGGTCTTTAACAAATACAGTGTTAACCCTTTGAGTGCCAGAGGGGTAGGAAACGCATTGCTCTGCCACTCAAAGGGATAAAATGAAAAATTCCACAAACTCTCACTGATCAAAATGGAGCAATTTACCCCCTGAACCCTAGCAAGATCTCTAACGCATTGCTTCATTTTATAGTATTCAAAGAGTTAACAGGCCCATTTAAGACAACAGTAATTCTTATTTGTTGCTTATTAGCTCTACTTTTGGCTTTATACATACGTCCTATAATGTAAAGCAGATGAGGATAGGAGATAATCTGATCACGTCTCAGCCATTACCTTCACCATCCCTCTGATCATGGTGCAAAATGAGTGCGAGCTCCTCTCTGGCATCAGATTGAATATCCTCTCAGCATTGTTATTCACTCTGGTGGGAACAGAGGGGAACAATTATTGGAACATGCACTTTAAATCAGAACACTATTGTCCACCCTCGGTAGCATCAATGGGCTAAAAGAAAGTATCCTTTTTAAATTATAATGTACTATACATTTCTACTTTTAGATCTCAAAAAGCATTACAAAAATACACAAACATTATTATATATATATATATATATTTATTCACACACACGTCACAAAGGTGTAATTATGCAAAACTCCAGTTTGTGCCCTGTCCTCCTAAGCTCAACCCTTTGCCTCACTGCCTGCCCTTCTCCTCAACTTTCACTTTTGCCATGTTGAAGGGGAGGGGCCACCCTGTTTGCTGTGGTGATGGGGAGGGATCACCCTATTCGCTGTGGTGATGGGGAGGGATCACCCTATTCGCTGTGGTGGTGGTGGGGAGGGGCCACCCTGTCCAATTCTGATGTATATACACACACAGCCCAATCGGGACATGGTGACCCCTCCCCTTCACCATGGTGAGCATCCAATTTGCAAGCTACTCTTTGCCTTCCATTATCAAACTCCTCTTCACCTATCGTCCCTCCCTTTCAACTCCTCTTTGATGCCCATGAGGTTCACAAAATCCTATTCACCACACACACCCCCAATTCGCAAACTTTACATTGCCTGCCTCCTCCCATTTCACAACTCTTCTTCACCTGACCTCTGTCCTACTACCCAGCTCCTCTTCGCCTGCCCTATCCCAAGATGCGGTGAAGGGGCCACCCTCTCTCATTCGACTCATCTCCTACCTCTTTGCACCTCGCCCATCCACTTCCCATTCGCCTCAAGACAGCTCTCATGCACTGTGCCAATGAGAGAGGGGAACAGAAGCTGGCGAACAGGATCAGGGAGGTGCGACTATAGATGAAGCAGCGGAGGACATTGAACTGCTAACATTGGACCCAGACTCTCTCTCAGGCTCTACTGACAAAACAGCGCACACACACACGCACACACACACACACACACACACACACACACACACACACACACACACACACACACACACACACACACACACACACACACACACTTAACCCTATAAATGCCACTTTTCTGGCACTCTATAACATCTCACTCATGAGTTCGATGGGGAGTTTATATTATCAAAATCACTGCTGAGCATTTCAGAGAGCCCCACAAGTCTCACCACTTTCAATACCCTGCCCTCCCTTTCACCTTCTCCTGTTTCCGTGTGTGAACTCCCTTTCGCCTTATCCTCTATCCCTACCCACTGTCCCTTTCTCACCTCCTGTCTCCCTGAACATCCTCCCTTTTTCTCATCCTCTATGCCTTCCTTTTGCCACCTCACCTGTCCCTCGTTGTCCTCCCTTTTGCCCACTCCAGTTCTATCTGCCGATAGACGTGCCTGGGGCTGGTGATTGCCCTCTCTTTTTTTGACAACTCCTCTCTCCCTGGCCTCCCTTCTTTATCACTGTCCAAAGAAAACACGCTCAACCGCCCTTTTGTGTCAAAAAAAAATCCACCCACCTGCCCTTTCACTGTTCAAAAATCCACCCACGGAGAGAGGAGGAGAATGTCAGGCGATGAGGCAAAGAGTTTGGCTGAGGAGGCAGGGGGAGGTCACCGTGTGCATTGTCGCCCTCAGCCACATCCCACTGGAGACACAAAGGGGAGTTTTGCATATATATTAATTATTAAGAGGGCAGCACCTGTGGGTCTTTAATGAGGCAACATTTATTGGTCAATGTTTCAGTGCTTGATGAACATTATTTACAATATAAAATACTCTCTCCTGCTTGTTAGTTATACAACTGTACTCTTATCTATTAGAGTCATCACATCATTCTACATTTAGATCATGTATTGTTTTATTGTTTTTTTACAAACTTATGTCAACTACTATGTGATTGTTAAAGGATGTATCTTACTGTTAAACTATTACCTCCAAGTAGTAAGAATTTCAGAAGCTTTTCTAAAAGGACCTGGTCTCTTCTTGGGATCATCTGGAGTTTCCTGAAAACAAGTAAATAACATTGGTGGGGTGACCAGGTCTACCATAGGATAACACACATGTATTAGCCCCCTCTGAGTGCCAGTGAGGTGTTCAATGCATTGATACCTCTCTGGCACTCAAAAGGCTAACGCTTTAGTGCCAAAGGGGTGTGCAACATCTTGGAGAGCAATGTTTTGTTCTGCCCTCTGCCACTCAAAAAGATAAGGTGTCATAGTCCCGACTATAGAACTTCTGCAGACAGAAGGCATGAGAGGTCGTGAGGAACGGCCGATTTCAGAGCTGGGAGAATTAGGAGTTAGAACAGCAACTTACAGTCTCTTCTTGAGGTCTCTGCTCCATCTGATCATCACGGGGAGGTTCCCGATCCCCATAAAAGCACAGGAGATCCAGGAGTCTGTTGGTAGTTTCCAATGAAGGCATTGTTCCTTTAAGTAAAGAATAAAGCACCATTTCAATGCTGAAACACATATGATGTTACTATCTCACATATTACATTGAAGTGGGTTGGTAATTGGTAGTACCCTTCATTGGGTTGGCTGGATGAGAATGAATGGAGTTATAGTCTCTAACAGCTGGCACGCCAAAAAGGTTACTTATCCCTACTCTTACTTCATCCTAAACCTTAAAGTAGATGCGTCACTACCAGATCTTATAGTCTCATTAAATGCATGTATTAAGTCTGCCTAAAACAGGAGTTTTGTTTTGTTTAGTTTTTTTAATCAGTGTTCTGGATTTAGATATTACTAGCAATACTGGCATGGCTTTGTCCATGTGGTTAATAAAATATATAACTTCCCCCACCCCCCAAAAAAATAGTCCCATGCGGTTGTATGCATGACTAAATAAACATAGAATGTGATACGCATATTAAAAGACAGACACAATACACAGATAATGCACAATGCTCACAAGCAATACGCAAAACTCTATTCTCTGTGTACGATATATGCAAACCACTATAAGCAGAAAGCAAGATGCTATATGCAATACTTTATAAGCAATAGGCAAAACCCTATTCATATAAAAGCGATATGCAAAACTCTGTACACAAAACGCTGTACGTAAAGAGCAAAACGTTTTACACTATATGCAAAACTCAATATGATATACATAACATGATATACACAAAAGGCAAAGTGCAAGACAACATACGGAAAATGCAATATGCAAAAAATACACACAAACATCTATGTGCAAAACAATATACAAAATGCTATGAGCGATACACTATACACAAACAACTATACTCAAAATTCTACACGCAATATGCTATATGTACTGTACATAGCAATTAAAAAAATACAGTGAGCAAAACACTACACGTTGTACGGTATACACAAACACTATAAGCAATAGCTACATGCAAAACAAAATGCTATAAGCAAAATGATATACACAACACGATATCCGCAATAAGGAATATTCAAAATGCTTTATACTATATATAAAACAATATATGTTCTATACGCAAAATGCCATATGCAGTAAGGTATATGCAAAATGCTATATGAAAAACTCAATACACAAAATGAAATGTGCAGAAAGAAAAAAACTACATGTGAAAAACACTATATGCAAAACACAAACACATACATTCACTGATGAATAGTTGTGTAACAGTGCTCTGAAATGTGTTGCACACCATTCTGGAGTTGAAAGGGCTAAGCACTGAAAATGGAACAGCCCAGTCAATAACCCCTTAACCCTTTGAGTGCTAGAGTGGTACGGAATGCATTGAAAAGCAATGCATTCCGTACCACTCTGGCACTCAAAGGGTTAAGGATCAGTGACATGCCAGGACAGTCCCGGCTGTCCTGTACTTAAGGACCAGTGATGGTCCTGGCACCGCATGGAACTCAGGCATCCCTGCACGGCTGCATGACACTTGGGGACCCCTGAATCCAACAGCGAAAAAAAAAAATGCCCAGTGGTCGTTAACTGCCAGCTGCATGGGGGGGGGGGGGGGGGTTAAGAACATGGTCTCCTTTCTGGATTTACCTGGATGTCAGCGGTAAATAGTTCTATACATAAATTCACTTCATTTTTTAACTCTATTACTACAAGACATGTATCTACAGCAGAGCCCTGGGGCCAAGAGGAAAAAAAATTCAAGCTTTGACTTTTACAGTGGAACTACCACCGCATATTATTACCTTATTAAATAGATTTCTCCTTTGTTTCCCGGATGACAGACAGGACGGATCGCGAACATCTTACCATAGTGACGTCTGCGCTGTCAGTCCCAGCCGGGTCTAGGAGGCGTTGCTAGGAACCGTCTGGCTCTGGAAGGGACCGACAGCACAGGCGCACGGACGTCACTATGGCAAGATGTCTGCACTCCGTCCTGCCTGTCAGCCGGGGAAGAAAGGAGAAATCTATTTAATAAAAGGTAATAATTCTGGCGACTAGCGCTACTAAGCAGCTAGTCGCCAGATGGGGAGTTATTTAAGATAAACTTGTTATGCGGTGGTAGTTCTGCTTTAAAGTCAAAATTTTTACTTCAAGAGTCAAAATTTGATTTTTGTATTTATTTATTTTTTTATCATCTCAAGGTTCTTCTGAACATATCACACATTCTACATACAACTGCATGGGACGATTTTTTTTTTTTTTTTTTTTGGGGGGGGGGGGGGGGGGGAGTACAAAGCCATGCCATTATCGCTAGTTTGTATATATAGAAGAACATTAGGTATAAAATGTCATGGAACAAAAGCAATAAATTAATTCATCCCAGGACAGACATATCCTGGAGAACAGAAGGATGTACCAAGAAAAGAACAAAATGAGGAAAAAAAAAAAAAAAAAACACGACTGCAAAAAAGGCAACCCCCCCAATATACAAATAAAACCCCTCAATACAACAAGACAATCCAGTCATACCGTCCCTGCCGAACCACCCAAACACTGTTGAACTGTACTCCTAGGAAAAAGCTTACAAATATGAGGAACATATAATGAATCCAGAGTCTTCACACAGAAGCCTAAAGCTGGATGTATCCAGTGATCCACAAAGTACTTTAATAAAACTATAAAATCATAACAATCCAGCTAATACAAAAAGTCTCCAATATTGGATGTCCTGGATGCCCAACCCAAGGGCAATAATACGACACTCCCCGCAAACAGATAAAAAGGAAAAAAAAAAAAAAAAAAAAAAAAAGAACCAAGCCAGACCAACGCTTACATTGGAAACATACCTTCGTAATAACCCGATGTCTGTTTCCTACCCTGAGATGTGTCTGACAATATAATTAAATCACTTGACACCTCTAGAATGGTCTATTCCTCTGTCCTCTCAGAATCTCATTGCTCATCGAAAGAATCAGTCCTGGTGTGGACAGCGTTTTGCTCAGTTTGGCGACTGTTTCATGCAGAGATTGTTCAGGCAGCCAACCACATGTCAGCGATCCTGAGAGACACATCCCTGCACTCAGCTCCCATAATCCAGCTGAGGTCAGTACCCCTGCGCCAATCATCATTGCATGTTATACAATTCCAGGAATCTAGAGGTAGGAATTTAAAATGAGCAGGAGCAATGAGGTTTTTCATAACATCTACCTCACCCTCAACGTATTTTATATATGTAAGTATTATGTTGAAGAGACACTTTATTACAACTCAAAACTGTCAGTGAGGTGGATCTGTTACGCTCACTTTCTTTTGAGACTAGTGTAAAGCTGAAAGCTCTTCCATAGAGGGAAAAAAATATAAACTAATTTGGACTATTGGAGGGGATGCGCTAAGGAGTGATAAAGAGGTGATAAAGTGGAGATAACTTCTCCAGTTCCTATGTTATTGTATGGAGCCTATGCACTAAGATGTCTAAAGATGGAGAGATCTTAGTGCACGGTCTCCATAGAATAACATAGGAATTGGAGAAGTAATCTCCACTTTATCACACCTTAGTGCATAACCCCCAGGTGTCCTAACATTAAAAACAACAGGTTTTCTCTGTAAAAACTGGATGTAGCTCCCTCAAATAATTAGGGCTTAATCACAGGAACAAAACTATTATTTTTTTACACATCTTAGAGAACCATACCTCCTTGGACAAGTTGGTCATACAGGTCCACTGACTCCTTGACCCTCCTAAGCTGTATGCGTTCTATAAGGGCCTCTTCATTAACCCCTTCAATCTGTGGCTGCAGATTCTCAGGCATCAAACACTGAAAGCAGAATAGAAAAGTTATCTCGGGAGAGTCCTTCATACACTAGGCTTTATGCTGTGTAGGATGTCTGTTCACACCTATAGCTTCAGAGCTCCATTAGGTCTTAGGTCTTTATGAACTAAAGAAAAGCACTTCTGGAACAAACAAACTTCACTGGTGGAGACTAATAAAAATTCCCCAAACTTCCAAAGATATAAAGAGGGATCTGAATGTTAGAGAGGTTTCCAACACGCATCTTTGCAATGCATTAGAGACCTACAACATTGAAAATGGTAGCCTTTTTGAGCGCCAGAGGGGTATCCAATGCATTTCTGGACCTCAAAGAGTTAAAAGACCTATTTAAAATCAACATATATTTTTTATTTGTCGCACATTTGTTTTCTTGCAGCTGGTTTGACCCATAATTGCACATCATTAATTTTCTGAATATGGAAAAGCAGCTATAAGAAATACACAGCTGCAGATAGTGTGTCAGGAAAGACTATTTTATTATGGTCATCCCTTTAATTACCAGACATGTATGCAATTCACTGCTAAGCAAAGCAATGCACAACCCTCTGGTCTTCAAAGGGTAGTAATACTTCGTTTTATCTGTATTTTATTTTGTAGGCATTAAAAAAAAAAAAACATGAAGAACGATATGTCTCATCTCTCAAACCATTATGGTTTGAGAGATATTCACAAGCAAAGTTTCCCCTCTCGCCCCTTTTACCTAGTGTAAGCCATCTCTTCTCAGATGTGGAATGCAGTCCATAGACCAGACAGATAACAGCAGGGGACAATCTTCTTCCTATGAGAACAATTAAATCCCAGCCCCCCTTGACATGTTTTTCCCCTTATCTTAATTGAAGATTGTCCCTCTCTGCAATCTGCCTGAGCACCTCCCTTCTGCTCTGGCTGAGCAGTGTTACATCAGTAAAAGGGGCGGGAGGGGGATACTTTGTCATTGAATTACTTTTGAACTACAACTCTGACAGAATTGAAATAACCCTCTACAAAGTCCAAATACTATGATGATTAATTAGAGCTGCTTTTATTATGAAACATTAATATTCCTTTAAAGCAGATGGTCTCGGCCAAGATGCGTAAAAGGGAAAAGAATGAAAAGAAACCCTGCAGTACTAAGCACTCATATACAGTAACTGCCTTAACCCTTTGCATATTCCTCAGGCAGTCAATGGGTTAACTTCCAACCCCCACCCCTCAAAAAAAAAAAAAAAAAAAAAGGTAAAGTATGGGAAAAATTAAAATAAAACTAACCGTTTATTTTCAGATAAAATCAAAACCAAGTAAAAGGCCCAAAAACAGTCTAATTCCTGGTGAGATAGTAATACATCGATATCATTGCATTTAATAAAGTACCTAGTAAAAAAAAATGAATTCATTGCACCGTGTCTGATCTCTCAAAGAGATATAGGCTTACAAAGTCCCCCCTTCCCTCCTCTTGCACGGATGGCAGCTTTCTATCTTACAGATGAAGATCCCGGTCCTCAGACCATCCTGCGGCTTTTCAGCAGAGCTGAAATCACACTCTTTATAAAGAAATACTTAATTTGAACGGTTTACAATGTGTGCCTGGTTTGCAAGCACATGTAATAGACCATTCAAATGAAGTACTTCTTTCTAAAAAGCATGATTTCGGCTCTGCTGAAGAGTCGCAGGATGGTCTGAGGACCGGGATCTCCGTCTGTAAGATAGAAAGCTGACAGCACAAGGGGAGGGAAGGGGAACTTTGTAAGCGGACATCTCTCAAACCATAGAGGTTTGAGAGATCAGACACGGCCCAATTAATTCATTTTTACTAGGTACATTATTAAGTGGTATTAGATTGATGTATTACTATCTCACTACAATACTATGATAATACAAGATCACCATCTACATTTGTGCTTGACTAAACAAATGATTGTGTGTCAAATCTAAAATACATATGTGACACTTTATAAAGGGAAGAACATTCCCTTATTTGTTGATCGAACAAGAAAAACACAGACACACACAGACACACACACACACGTGTGTTATGTCTCAGTATAGATCAGTATTAAAGGGATAGTAATACTTCGTTTTAACTGTATTTTATTTTGTAGGCATTAAAAAAATATGAACCTTTATTGTTTGAGAGATATTCACAAGCAAAGTTTCCCCCTCCTGCCGCTTTTACCTAGTGTAAGCCATCTCTTCTCAGATGTGGAATGCAGTCCATAGGGACAATCTTCTTCCTATGAGAACAATGAAAGCCCTGCCCCCCTTGACAAGTTTTTCAGCTTTTTCCCTTATCTTAATTGAAGATTGTCCCTCTCTGCAGTCTACCTGGGCACCTCCCTTCTGATCTGGCTGAGCAGTGTTACATCAGTAAAAGGGGAGGGAGGGGGATACTTTGTCATTGAATTACTCTTGAACTACAACTCTGACAGAATTTAAATAACACTCTCCAAAGTCCAAATACTATGATGATTAATTAGAGCTGCTTTTATTATGAAACATTACTCTCTTTAAAACATAGGTTTAAAAAAAAAAAAAAAAAAAAAAATCTGTACCTTAACCCTTTGAGTGCCAAGTGGGTACATTGTACGAGTTTGGACAGCTGTACCCGCTGTGCCAAGCTCGTACAATGTACCCACTAAAATGCGGTCACTGCATGAGCCGGTATAACCGGCATGCAGTGGCCGCATTTAAAAAAAAAAAAAAAAAGCTGGGCAATCGTGGGAGGACATGAGGATCACTCCTCATGTCCCCCCTGTTATTGATCTCCCAGCCGATCGCGCTGGGAGATCAATAAAAGCAGAGGAGAAGCGCAGCTTCTCCTCTCCTGTCTCTCCTACCCGAACTTCCGGGTAGGAGTGGGCGGGACCGGGGGAAGTCTCCCAACGTCATCGGTGACATGGTCACCGATGACGTTAGGGAAGTTTCCCCGGTCCTGCTCACTCCTACCGGTGGTAGGAGAGAAGGGCAGGAATGCTTTTGCTCTCCTGCAGTCGCCTCATTGATCTCCCAGCCTATCGGCTGGGAGATCAATGACTGAGGGGACACCAGGAGGGGTCCTGATGTCCCCCACGAGGTCTGAAAATTTAAAAATAAAAAATAAAAAACAAATAAAAAAAATAAAAGTAACCCTGTGAGTGCCACAGGGTCCCCAGCACATTGCTTTGCAATGTGCTGGAGATCCCTGTGGCACTCACAGGGTCACTTGCTTTGTTTTTTTTTTTTTTTTTTCTAAAGACCTCATTGGGGGGATCAGGGGGGGTCCTGATGCCCCTCAATGAGGTCTATAATTAAAAAAAATATATATAAAAAAAATTTAACCCTGTGCGCTGGAGACCCCGGTGGCACTCACAGGGACACTTTTTGATAACTTTTTTTTTTTTTTTTTTTTGGTAAGACCTCATTGGGGGGGATCAGGGGGGTTTGTATACCCCTCAATGAGGTCTATAATAAAAAAAAAGTAAATAAAAAAAAAAATTAACCCCGTGTGTGCCACGGGGGGGGGGCAATGCAGCCCCCCTTCTGCGGCACACACAGGGCTTTTATCATTACTTTGTTATCAGAGATTGTTGGGGGGGTCATCAGGATTGGTCCTGATGGTCCCCCAACAAGCTCTGATTACCAAGTAATGATAGAAAAAAAATTAACCCTCTGAGTGCCACAAGGATCCAATGCATTGCTTTGCAATGCGCTGGAGACCCCTGTGGCACTCACAGGGCCACTCCGTTTGTGGACATATATTTTTTTTTTTTACTAAGACCTCATTGGGGAGGAATCAGGGGGTCCTGATGCCCCTCAATGAGGTATATAATAAAAAAAAAATTAAATAAAAAATTAACCCTGTGTGTGCCACTGGGAGGGGGGTTCAATGCAGACCCCCTTCCTGTGGTACACACAGTACTTTTTATCATTACTTTGTGATCAGAGCTTGTTTGGTGGCCATCTGAATACAAAGTAACGATAAAAAAATTAACCCTTTGTGTGCTGGACACCCCTGTCGCACATAAAGGATTTTTTCCCCCTTTATTTTTTATTTAGACCTCATTGTATGGGTTCTGATGCCCCCAACGAGGTCTACACAAAAATATTGGGGGAAAAAGCCCCAAAAAATGCACGTGCAACAGGAAGGGGGTCCAACGCAGTGCTTTGTATGAGGGGACATACAGTGCACAATGGTAGTCAGAGATCTCCCATACACTCTATCACACACTGCCCCAGCATCACCACCATCCTTGCTCCTCTGCTCATACCCACACACACTGCCTAATCCCTCACCCTCTCACACATTTTGTTAGACTTGTAGTCACAGGTCCGCACGTACACCGGCTGACGTCCTAGCTTCTTTCATCTGTTAGCCATAAAATCACACATACACTGTTTGCTTTCCCATTTCTGTTTCACTGGTAGCTACGCTCTTGTAGCGTAAATTGGTATGTCAACCCAGAGCAGTGGGGTACCATTTTTTTTTGGCTGGCAAGAAGTCCTCCTAGGAAATCCCACGCCATTGAACCATTTTAGTATCTTTGAAGTGACTGATGTGTAAAACAAATGTTTGTTTTTCTTTCCTGTAGCACCACATTCTGGAAATAGTTGTGCCAATTAACTTAGGGGTACAAAGGCAAGTGACCCCTCATTAGATGCGGCAGGTTGTCTTCTTTCCAAAATGGTACGGTTTATCTACCTTTTCTTCAATTCTGAAGGTGTTATAGCCATTTTCGTACAGGCAAGTCAGGTTTGAGAAAATGTTTGAAACATCAGAGTTTGTAGTTGGTGTAGTTTTCTACTTCTAGCACCCCCTAAGGTAGTTCAACTCATACCAATGGGGTGTCGTTTGACTCCTAAGAGCACTAGCAAACAAATGCAGTTGAAAATTCCATGGTTTTCACAGAGCGCCATACATTTGAAGGGGCAGAAATTTAAGAAAATGCCTTTTTTTTTCATTAGCGCCACCTCCTGGAAGCATTTGTGCATACCAGCCTTTGGGTAAAAAAGGCAAGTGACCCCTCATTAGATGCGGTAGGTTGTTTTCTTTCCAAAATGGCATTGTTTCTCTAACTTTCCTGCATATCTATTATGGTTATAACCATTTTAGTGCAAGCAGATAATTTAAAAAACAAAAGTGTCAGGTTTACGTACGTGTTCCTAGCACCCACATGTTGCATGTTAACCCACACAAATGGGCTACCATTTTTCTCATGTTGGTATCAGGTTCTGAATACAGCAGGAAATGTTATGGTTTTCAAAGATTTTAGTATCTTTGAAGTGGTGGAAATGTAAAAAAAAACATGTATTTATTCCCATAGCGCCAACTTTTGGAAATATTTGTGCACTTCAGCCCAGGGGTAGAAAGGCAAGTGACCCCTCACTTGATGCGGGAGAATGTCTACTTTCCAAAAAGGTATACCTTTTATACCTTTCCTTCATGTCTCTAACAGTTATGGACATTTTAGTACAAGCAGCCATTTTCGAAGAAGCAAACAGGTAGGTGTCGTTTTGCACTTCTAGCGCCCCCTGAGGTAGTTAAACTCATACCAATGGGGTGTCATTTTTCTCCTAAGAGCACTAGCTAATGAATACAGTTGGAAATGCCATGATTTTCACACATTTTAGTACATTTGAAGGGGCAGAAATGTAAGAAAATGCCTTTTTTTTCATTAGCGCCATCTTCTGGAGGCATTTGTGCACACCAGGCTTGGGGTAACAAGGAAAGTCACCCCTCATTAGATGCAGTAGGTTGTCTACTTTCCAGAAATATTTAGTTTTATATAGTTATTCCACTGTTTTAGGGTAGATTTACCACAAAAACCCTAGAATGCGCATTTTAGTTTATAAAGTTGAAAATGTCATTTTGCGCTGCTGGTGATTAGGGCTCTACGCTAGCCATGGACGTAGGTAAAACTATACAAATTTGGTATTTTTTTACTCGGGGGACTCAGGGCTTTTGCAAATAATTGAAACTTTTTCAATCGAGGTAAATGTTTTTGATACATAGTATGTGATTTTAGCAAAATGAGTAAATTTTCACTTTTTTTTGTCATTATGACATCATAGCTTTTTGCACGATGTAAAATTCTCTTCATGTAAGGCACCACAAGAAAGCTCAATTAGTTCTGAAAAAAACAATATATAGTTTTCCATATTTAACTAAAAATCCCCAGAGGAAATCAAGCCTAAACGGAAGGATAGCAAAAATGTTGAAAAAGTGTCTGGCCTGCAGGGTTCAGAAAATGGCCCGAGCCTCTGGCACTGAAGGGGTTAACTACAATGTCACCAGGACCATTTATACTGGCTTTCAAAAGTACTACTTGGAATACTATTTTATAAAGAAGACCAATAAGAATCATTACAATGTGTTGTGTGAAAGATAAACTATTGGAAAAAAAATGTAGTTGTCTGTCAAAACCAAATACGTTCACTTGAGTACGAGTATATCCCTCATACAGGCTGGACACTAGTCCAGAGCACATACATGTTAACTATTGTCTGTCAAAAATCTCAAATGAGTTGACTTGAGTAGTATAAACATTAACATACATTAATTCCTTGTAGGCCTCTAACACATTGCAAAACAACACACTGGATACTTTTATTTAACTGCTTAGTCACTAGAATTCAACAATACTCTAGAAGGAAGCAACAGTCAGAGGAAAGGGGGCTTAACACTTTGAATGCCAGAGAGGTACTTGCATAGGTCTCTAGCACTCAAAAGGTTAAAAAAAAAAACCCCAAAAACACAGTGCAACTGTTTAGTAGGTTAACCCTTTAAAGACTAGATGGGTGTGCAGCCTACACTGCTGTGTACATCCCTCTGGTAGAGCTTGGTTTAAGTGCTGATCTGCTACCTAATTCTAGATTTCACAAATGTATTTCCATTTCAGATCTGTCCTACCCAGAATCCTCTCAGGCACCAGAAGAAAACCATGACTGTTCTAATACAGTTTGGTCACTTACCGGAATGTGTGGTTCTGCAGTGTCATTCTGAAAGTACTCAGGGTATGTGTTCAGTATGTACTTAGCTGCATTTCGCCCAGACTCTTTGGATAATGAATACAAACGCTGTGGGGGAGCAGAGAGAGAATGTAAAATAAGCTGGTCAATGGTGCACTGTTTTAGTTCATGCTTTGCTTAACTGTTGCACCAGATCCTATTATAGAACCCACAATAATGAGAGCAATGGCCACACATCTGAAAATCCTATATAATAATTTGCTAGGAAGTTTGTCAGAAGCCGTCATGAGCAGTAGAGACTGCCCGAACGCACAGAATGCTGGGAGGTGTAGGAATGCTGGGAGTTCTGTGCTGGGAGTATTTTGCGCTTTAGGCAGTCTCTACAGTGCATGACTGTGTCGGTGGCAGGATGCAGAGCAGGACTGGCCTCTTGACCCTTTGAGTGCCAGAGGGGTACGCAACACTTGCAAAGCAATGCGTTGCGTACCCCTCTGGTATTCAAAGGGTTAACATCACCCACACCTTGGCCCGTGGACACGGTCTTTTACACTAGTTGAGTTATAAAAAGTGTCCCCCTCCAGCTCCTTTTACCTGTTGTAAGCCTCTTCCCCTTAGATATGGAATCTGGTTGCTTGACCGGACATTCACAGTGAGGGACAATCTTCTGGCTGTGAACATAAGGAAAACCCTGCCCCCCTGATGGAGGAGGCCAGGTTTTTCCTTATTCTAACAGAAGATTGTCTCTTGCTGTGATTCATCCGGACGGTCTTGCTATGCAGCTTTACATAGGTAAAAGGGACGGGAGGGGGACACTTTATGATTCAATTACTCTGGAACTACACATGGTAGAGAATGATAATAACGTTCTACATGGCCCAAAAACTATAAAGAATAATCAGAGCTTCATTTATTCTGAAACATTACAATCCCTTTAATGGGTTAACCATCCATGGTGGATGCGCTTCAACACATGAAATATAAGAAAGTAAAAAAAATTAAATAAATACGGAAAGGAAACACAATAAAAAGGTAGGAAATTCTTACAAATTCTGTAGATGTCTTGGGGACGAGGAATGGATCATCCTGGAACATGTAATGGGCGGAGGTGGGGTCCTATTAAGAGGAGACATCAGTTAGTACAGTCCATACCGTGGGTAACTCCTGGTAGAGCAAGTAATGAAAGACAGAAGGAGCTCACGTGGTTCACTGTGTGCGCTAGGGCTTGTAGCACTGCTGTCTTATCCCTAAAACAAAACACATTAAACAGGACTATTAGATAGAATAGCTGTTATGTATAATAGCAAACTGCAGGAGACGAACTGCACCAGAGGGGACAAATAAATAATCCAAACAATTTCATCATTTGAGTGCCAGAGATGTATCCAATGAGCTGGATACCTGTTACTCAAAGGGTTAAATGTGTATTATTATTATTATTATTGAATATGATGATGCAGAAGCCCTGAGCAGCCTCATGAGAGTTCTCCCAGAGGCCTCACAGTGACAGACACAGCAGTAGGGGCACGGAGTCCAGAACAGCTCCCGTCCATTAGCCCCCCCGTTGAGAACATGCCATCTCCAGGTGAACAGGTACGACAGGGAGGTGAGGAGGGGAGAATCCCCATGCCTACCCTCTCCATGAGGGGTACGACCTCATTGGATGGCCCCTCCCGTTCACTGCTGTTAACAATAAGTCAACCCCACCCTATGATCCCCTCTCCCCTCCCCAGGGGTCCACATCTCCTCCGCCCTTTAAAGGGATAGTAATGTTTCACAATAAAAACAGCTCCAATTAATCTTCATAGAATTGGGCCATGGAGAGTGTTATTTCAATACTGTCAGGGTTGTAGTTCAAGAGTAATTGAATGACAAAGTATCCCCCTCCCGCCTCTTTTACTGATGTAACACTGCTCACCTCAGAGCAGCAAGACTGTCCGGATGGATCGCAGAGAGGGACAATCTTCAGTGATCATAAGGAAAAAACTGTCGAGGGGCAGGATTTGTCTTATGTTCACAGTAAGAAGATTGTCCCTTGCTGTCAGCTGTCTGGTCAAGAGACCAGATACCACATCTGAGGGGACGTGGCTTACACTAGGTAAAAGGGACGGGAGGGGATACTTTATCATTCAATTACTCTTGAAATACAACTCTGACAGCACTGAAATAACACTCTCCATGGCCCAAATTAAGTGGAGCTGCTGTTTTTGTGAAACATTACTATCCCTTTAAGAAGATATGGTAGAAGACTATCAGACGACAAGACAACCTCTAACAGGCAGCAAAGGTGGCGAGGTGGGTATGCAGGTTATGCCATATAAACGAAAGGGCAAAAGGCAGTGGGAAGAGATCCTCTCGATGTCCTCTCCCAGAAGGATAAATTAGGTGTGTATGGACTCGTGGCCAAGTTCCTCAGCTGCCAACCAAGTGGTATATTGAAAGCCAGTGTAAAAATTAGTTTGCAGAGTCCTAGGGAGCACCTTAAAATGCTGATTTTAACCCCTTGAATGCTAGAGGTCTCCAAAGCATCATGGAGACCTCTCCAGCACTCAAGCAAATCATTCATTTTAGGAATCTCTATTTGTTCCCAATGATACAGCTGGTTTGCTCCAATTGGTCTTTATACACAAGGCCTAATGGCTCCTACGTATAAAGGCAAAGGGAAGCAATAACATTTGGGACCTCTCTGGCACTCAGTGGGTTAAATCTCCATTTTAAAGGGTCAGAAATGCTCATATTTAACTTTATTTAATACTGCAGAGCAGTGGTTCTCAACCCGTGCCCTCAAGACTAACAGGTCAGGACTTAAGGATTTCTCTGCTAGAGCACAGGCAAGGTGATCAGAGGCTCATTCACATTGATTAACTCACCTGTGCTCTAACAAGGGAATCCTCACATCCTGGCCTGTTAGCGGCCACTGACGGCACGGGCTGAGAACCACTGTTGTAGAGGTTACAAAAATAAAGTATTTGGAGAAAGTGCCATCTCTCAATCCTTTACAGTTTGAGAGATAGTCACACTGAAAGTTTGCCCCTCCCCTTCTCTTGACGTCCGCACTGTGCTGACAGCAGGAGATCCCGGTCCTGGGACCAGTTGTCGGCTCTGCAGCACATCACAAATTGCGTTATTTAAAGGGATAGTAATACTTTGTTTTATCTTTATTTTATTTTGTAGGCATTAAAAAAACATGAAGAATGATATAAGTCTTATCTCTCAAACCTTTATGGTTTAAGAGATATTCACAAGCAAGTATCCCCCCCCTGTTCAGTCAGATCAGAAGGGAGGTGCCCAGGTAGACTGCAGAGAGGGACAATATTCAATTAAGATAAGGGAAAAAGCTGAAAAACTTGTCAAGGGGGGAAGGGCTTTCATTGTTTTTATACAAAGAAGATTGTCCCCTTCTGTTATCTGTCTGGTCTTACAACCAGATTCACATCTGAGAAGAGATGTCTTACACTAGGAAAAAGGGGCGGGAGGGGGATACTTTGTTTGTGAATATCTCTTAAACCATAAAGGTTTGAGAGACAAGACGTATATCGTTCTTCATGTTTTTGTAATGCCTACAAAATAAAAAGATAAAATGAAGTTTTACTATCCCTTTAAGAACAATTACTTCACTGCAACCGACTACAAAGTATGCCTGGTTTGCAATCACAATTTGTAGACTGTTCCAATGAAGTAATTATTTTCAAATAACGCTATTTCGGCTCTGCTGAAGAGCCTCCTCGTGATGGCTGACAAGGATCTCCTGCTGTCAGCTTTACAGCCGACAGCAGGAAAAGAGGAAATTTAGTGGTGAATATCTCTCAAACCGTAAGGGTTTGAGAGATAGCACTTTCTCCAAATACTTTATTTTTGTAACCTCTACAATATTAAATAAAGTTAAATACGGGCATTACCGACCCTTTAATAAATGCCAGTGGGATTTTTTTTTATTATTTGTCCCCTATGGTGTAGTTGGTTTGCTCCAGAATTGCCCCTTTCCTTTTGATAAGCAATTCTGTAACGCCATAGGAAGAAAATAAACGTTCACCAGACTCCCTACTGATTTAAATGGTGCTAGTTTTAACCCTTTGAGTGCCAGAGGGGTGTACGCAATGCATTGCATACCCCTCTGGCACTCAAAGTGTTAACTCCTTCAATGCCAGGTGTCTCCATGCATAGCTTTGCAAAGCGTCTGGGACTTCTAACATTCTCAGGCTTAAAAGGAACCCCATTTAGAATCAGTGGGAATTCTCAAACCCCCATCCTCATGGTGCAGTTGGTTTGCTCACCTTTTCTCTGCCTGAGGCTCATTGGGTCTTATGTATAAAAGCAAAGTGGGACAATTTTGTGGCACACCAACTGCACCACAGGGAGCACTTAAATAACCCCACTAATTTAAACGTGGTTTTTAAAGCCTTGAATGCAATGAAGACCTCTCTAGCACTCAAGGGCTTAAACACACCATTTAAAATCAATGTGAATTTTTATGTCCCCTACAAGGTATTTGGTTTGCCCCAAAGTAGCTACAGTTGTCTTCTGTGAAACACACGGGAACATTGCCATGTCGTAACTAGAGGAAGAACACGCACATCACATGTCATACTGACCAGGCTTTCCTCCGCGGAATGTCTAGCTCTTCATTACCTTCAAAGAAAGAAGGAGAGTTACACAGCTGCATTAGAAGACCAGACCAAAGTAGGAAGAACATACTGGATATAGTTTCAACTCGAATCCACATTAAACAGGATCTATCATCCCTATACATGTTGGTCTAAATAGTTTATGTAGCTACTAGAGGTTATAGTGTTTTAATTTTTTTAATAAAATTGTTAGGTTGCTGAAAATAAACGAGTAAATATTGCCCTGCGCCCTACTTCTGGACAGCCTGCAGTTACCAGCTCTGTATCTCAGTCTGTCACTCTGCCTCTGCTCCCCTCCCTCTTATCCAGCCTCCTCCAATGACTGAGGACTTCTGCATGTAACCTGGAGTGATCTCTGGCCAATGAGAGAGCTCCACAGCTCTGTACCATAGCCTGTCACTCTTCCTCTGCTCCCCTCCCTCTATCCAGCCTCCTCCAATGAAAGAGGCTTTCTTCCTGTAAGTTGGAGTGGTCTCTGTCAATGAGAGAGCTCCACAGCTCTGTACCATAGCCTGTCACTCTTCCTCTGCTCCCCTCCCTCTATCCAGCCTCCTCCAATGAGAGAGGCTTTCTTCCTGTAAGCTGGAGTGGCCTCTGTCAATGAGACCGCTCCAGCTTACAGGCAGAAGGCCTCCGTGATTGGAGGAGGCTGGATAGAGGGAGGGGAGCAGAGGCAGCGTGACAGGCTGTGGTACAGAGCTGGTAACTGCAGTCTGTCTGGAAATAGGGTGCAGGGCAATATTTACTTATTTTCAGCAAACTAGCGATTTTATTACAAAATGAAAACACAACATCTAGTCGCTACATAAACGAACTATTTAGACCAACATGTATGGGGGGATCAATCCCCTTTAATGATTATAACTATTGCATTGGGTTGGCAATCTTCCGTCACTGTAGCGGTTTGAAGCTACAACTACCTTCATCCACAGCTACCCGATGGCAGTTACACATTACAACTCTGGCATGCCAAAGGTTATTTACACCTAACACTAGTTTCCATACAGGGGCAGCTCAAGGTTTTTGAGGGCCCTAAGCAAAAAATTCACAAAGCACCCCCTTTTAGTCCTGCATCACCATTTCTAATAAAACCCTGCCATCTGAGTTTGTTTACATGTGGAAGTGGTGCTGTATTTGCTCTGAGGGGCCCTCTGATCAAGAGGGGGCCCCCAAGTAGCCTCTTACTCTGTTTTTATTGGAGCATCACCACTGCTTCCATATTTACTGAGCTGGTGGAAAAGCGACTAAGCCATTAGTAGGCACTTACCTGTAACATTATATCATTCAGCAAAGTGAAGACTAATGCTGTTTCACTGCATTGTTACATGATCACATCTCTTTTTGCCTGGTTCATTTAAACATTTAAGTGCCAGGGGGGTGAGCAAAGCCTTGAAAACAAATGTGATGCACACTCCTCTGGCACTCAGAAGGTTAACCCTTGTATGCTAGAGATGGGTGGACAACCTGTGGCTCTACAGCATACATAAGGACAAAGATTTGTATTTATTTTTTTCAAAGAAATGAACAGTGCTCAAATATGGCTCCCAAATGGTTAATGGTGACAAGCAAATGCTATCCTGTGTTCATTCCTTTTAGTATGTCCCAGTTTATCCCTCTAAGTGCCAAAGGGGTGAGTAACACATTTGATAATTGGGTTGCTCAGGCCTTGTTACTATCGCTTTAAAATGAGGAGCTGGTAACCCTACCTGCAGTGTGCTGTGCATCAGACACTGGAACTAACACAAAAAGAAAGCAACTGACAGAAACCTTTTGCTGTATAAGAAACAAATCAACATTCCCATTCATTTAAATGTGGTGTTTAACCCCTTGATTGCTACAGAGATCTCTAATGCATTATGAAGCAATGTGCAAGCATTTATGGGGCTGAAAGCCACATTTAAATCAATAGTATATTAATTTATCCCGGGGGGGTGGGGGGGCCTCAGAATTGCTTCATGGTTTTCCCCCGCAGTTTCCACCATAATTAGCACATTCACTGGATAGAGTAGGAGAAGTCAGTCACACTTACCTGCTGTGCTGGCGGCTGCTTGGTGTCTGGCGCTTCCACAGATATACCTACAGGTACAAGAGCAGATCATTACAGATGGCATCAACACCCCCTATCACTGCGCACACTGAATTTACCTGCCTCTCTCTACAGAGAAGCTGCAACCGTGTGAGTACAGCAATAGTTACAGAACACCTCATGCGAGTCCGTCGGCTCACACTGTCCCCCATTTCATAGTTACAAATATATTCATCCTACTTCTTCTCCAATGCCAATCATCTCAGGCTTTATGCATAAACAGCAATTCTAGAGCTAACCAACTGAACAGTAAGGGGGGGGGGGAGCGTACATTTATTTTTGTGGGTTGCTTACCCCCTTTAACCCCTTTGCATCTGATGACGTACCCGGACCGTCACACTTCTCTGGCACTTAAGGACCAGTGACAGTCCTGGTACGTCACATACTTTTACTTATCGCGATCCTGCAGGAGCGCGGTGAGTAATACTGGGGACTGAAGTTGATCGCTCCAAGACCGGAGCGATTTCTTTCAGTCCCTCATTCGGCACATGTGATCAGTCACGTGGGGAGGCACGTCAAAGTTCCCTATCTGGTCCTTAAAGGACCACACCCTGGGACCACTGGTCCTTAAGGGGTTAATGCTAGAAATGTTTGCAAAGCATTACAAAGCAATGTGTTGGAGACCTCTAGCATTCACGGATTTAAAAATCCCATTTAAAACAAATGAGAAACTGAGCTGTTTTTATTTGTCCCCCTATAGTACATTTAGTTTGACCCACAAGGCCCCTAATGCTCCCCTGTGTCGGGTTTTGGCAACCTGTGGTCTCCCGTGTACTTTTGTACAATAACGCCCATTATCCTCAACTGATCCGTGGTCGAGGATGATCTTGACACTGCACATTGATACTGCTAATCATGCTATTATTGTACAAAAGGGGAAATTTACTCACAGATATTTGTTTTTCCTCTGTGTCCTTCCATGGCATATACAGTGGGTAGTTGGCTCCGCCCTCCAGCTAGTAGGACCAATAAAATCTTTAAAAAGTCATCTGCTTCCTCCCCTGTTTAGTTAAACTTTTGTCCAAGCTGAAAAACACAGAGTTAGCACAAGCTATGAAAGTCTAATAAGTCCTACGCATAAAAACCTGGTGCAAGTAAGTAGGAACGATACCATTTACCAGAATACAAAAGGGAGGGTTGCCATGGAAGGAAAAAGAGGAAAAACAAATATCGGTGAGTAAATTTCAGGTTTTTCTCTGTGTCCGATCCATGGCATATACAGTGGGACTTACCCAAGCAGTACCAGGTTGTAGGGAGGGTAGGTCAAGTTGGCCGTTTAGGAGGAAATGGCTGCTTCAAGCACTTTCCCCCCAAATTTAGCGTCTTCTGATGCCTGAAGATCCAGCTAATAATGCCTGATAAAGGTGGATACTGAAGACCAGGTAGCTGCTCTGCATATGTCTTGCGGTGATGTCAAGGCCTTGAGTGCCCATGAGGCAGCAACTGCTCTGGTTGAATGGGCTTTGATGCCAAGTGGTGGTTCTAAGTCAGCTATTTTAATACCGTCTCTCAGCCATCTATCAATGGATGATGCAGAGGCTGGGGAACCCTTGAATTTACTGCAGAAATGCACAAAGAGATTCACCTTTCCGAAAAAGCTGTGTTCTATTAATATAGATCTGTAAGCAGCGGATTAGGTCCAAGTTATGGAGTCTCTTCTCCATCTCATGAGACGGATTTGGACAGAATGACGACAATATGATTTCCTGATTAAGATGGAACTGAGAAACCACTTTGGATCTAAAAGACAGCTTGGGACGTCAGACCACCTTGTCTTGGGGTAATACTAATTATGGAGATACTGACAAGAGGGCCTAAAGTTCACTCACCCATAGAGCTGATTTTATGGCAGTGAGAAAGGCTGTCTTCAGTGTTAGCTGTTTTAGAGTAATGGTTCAAAAAGAAGGGGTGAGACGCCAGCTGTTGGAGTACAATATTCAAGTCCCAAGATAGTATAATATCCCTGATGGTGGGCTTGATTTTTGAAATTGATTGAAGATAGCCTTTGATAAGGTAGTTCTCAGCAAATGGAGTGGCTAATATTGCTGAGATTGCCGATAACTGTACTTTGAGAGACGCTGGTTTCAGCCCTTTTTGGAAACCTGCTTGTAGGAAATCTAAAATCCTGGTAGCAGAGATAGATGTGCGATCCAGCTTCTGATCTGTACACCACTTATGAAAAGTGGACCAGACCCTGTAATAGATCTTGGTTGATGAGGTTTTCCTGCCACATAGAGTAGTGTCAATGACCTCATCTGATGTACCTTGTAATTTTAAGGATTGCCTCTCAGCCTCCAGGCCTTGAGCTGGAAGGAGGATGGATTGGGGTATACCGATGGACCCTGTATTAGCAGGTCTGGTATATCTGGTAGCCTGATAGGATCCCTGATGGACATCTTCAACAGATCTGAGTACCACAGCTTCCTTGTCCAGTCTGGAGCGACCACAATGACCTCTGCTTTGTCTCGCCTGACCTTTCGTAGCACCTCCATCATTAATGGTAGTGGAGGGAAGATGTATGCCAGTGGAAAGGTGCATGGTACTTGAAGAGCATCCTGGGAGAGGGCCTGTGGTTCCTTCCAACGTTATAGGTAAGACTGACACTGCCTGTTGGTGGCCGTGGTCATCAGGTCTATTGATGGTTCCCTAAAACTTTGTGATGATCTGAAATACCTGTGGATTGAGACTCTACTCTCCTGGATCTATTTGCTTTCGATTCAGAAAGTCTGCCTGAGTATTTAGTCGTCCTGATGGGAATGCTGCCGTGAGACTCTACAGAATGTTTTTGGCCCAGAACATTATCTGTAATGTCAGTCTGTTTAACTGAGGACTTCTTGTTCCGCCATGATGTTGTAGATATTGGACTGCCAATATGTTGTCTGATCTGATCATGACTGCTTTGCCTTGAAGACTTGGGCTGAAATGCTTGAGAGTTTTCCAGACCAGCAGGAGTTCTCGAACATTGATGTGTAGCCTGAGCTCCTGCTTCATCCAGTAGCCCTGTATGATGTTCTGATTGCAGATGCCTCCCCAACCTTTGTTGATTGCGTCTGTGTGTATAGTCACACAGTCTGGTTCCACAAGGCATTTTCCTTTTTCCAGATTCTGAAGCTTTGTCCACCAGGATAATTCTTTTCTGGTTGACTTGAGTACTGGAATCTTGTGGGAGAGATTGGATTCTTTCGGTAGAAGACCAGATAATTGTCCTGTGTGAAGCGGGAATGAGCTTTTGCCCAAGGCAGAATCTGGTAAGTTGATGTAAGGTGGCCCAGGAGTTTCTAAAACCGATGCAAACTGTGAGAAGTCTTGTGTAGAAACTGAGTCACCTTGTGTTGAATGCGGTTCTGCCTTTCTTGTGACAGAGTCGCCTGTCCTTTGTTTGTATTGAACTCTATGCCCAGGAATGTTAGCTTCTGGCTGGGAATCAATGAGCTCTTTTGTAGATTGAGGATCCATCCCAAATTGGATAGGAACTTTTGACAAAGATCTGTGCCTGATGCCGAGCTCTGTCTGGAGGATTCCACAATGAGGATGTCGTCCAGATATGGAATAATCTTGATCTGATAATTGAGTTGTATTTCTGCCATAGCTAGTGCCATCACTTTGGTGAAGACACGGGGTGCTGTCGCCAGACTGAACGTCAGGACTCTAAACTGGAAGTGCTGTCTGAATATATGAAATTGGAGATACTTCTGATGAGACTCTCTGATCAGGAGATGCTAATAAGCATCCTGTACATCCAACCTGGTTAGGTGTGCTTGTGGTTGAAGAGCCTTCAGAGTGGACGCTACTGTTTCCATTCTGAAGTGTCTGATTGTCAGTAGGAGTTTAACTCCTTCCGATTTAGAATAAGCCGTAGTTCCCCTGTAGGCTTGGTAACAAAGAAGAGTGTTGACTACAAGCCCTTGTATCTCTGAAGGCCGGGAACCTCTTCTATCACTCTTTTGTGGAGCAACTGAGAGATTGCGTGTCTCACTTGAGGACTCCTGGTTTTTTGCCGAATTTTGGATGACTTGAAATGTAGTATTTTGGGGGTAGTATGAAATTCTAGGGCATATCTCCTCTGCACAATCTAAAGATCCCATTTGTCGTGATGTATGTGACTCCAAGCTTCCATGAACTCCTCCAGTCTGCCCCCTACTGGAGGAGAGAGGGATAGGCTGGCTTCATTGCTGGTATTTGCCCTTCCTCTGGAAATCCCAGGTCTCTGGGCCTGAGCACCTCTTTTCCTGTAATCGGCTCCTCTGCCAGGCTGATAACGCATGGCCTCTCGAAAGGCATGGAGGCAATATCAGTTTGATCTAGCCGGGGATCGCTTTTCTTGGGGGAGGAATAGATTCTTTCCTTCTGATGACTTCTGTATTATTTGTTCCAGGGAATCTCCAAATAGTTTTGAACCTGCAAAATAAAACAAATCTATTTTTTGATTATGGATCTGTCTCCCATGTTCTGATCCATAGGGCCCGTCGTGATGTAATAAAGATGAGGCTTTAGCTAAGAGAAGATTATCCAGCGATGCGTCGCATGAGTAATTGATTGCTTCTCTAATAAGGCTCAAGTCCTTCAGGATACAGCTCCTTGACACTGAGGACTCCACTTTCTCTTCTACTTCAGTAACCCAAATTCTTAAAGTGCGGAAGATAGAAGCCATTGCTGTAGCGATCTTTAAGTTCTGCCCTATGGCGGAGAACTGCTTTTTTAAAGCACTATCTGCTCTTTTATTCATAGGGTCTTTAAGAACAGTACCGTCTTCCAAGGGGATAGTGGTTCGTCTAGCTGTCTGTGCTATGGCAGCATCAACTTTGGGAGGTGTATGCCATGGAGCGGTCTCTGTATCAAACGGATACATTCTCTGGAAACGTTTGAACACTGAGCAGCGTTTCTCACCTTGCTTCCATTCTGAGCGTATCATATCTTGAATAGAGCTATGAATGGGTATTTGTGGATTAGATTTTTTTTTTTTTTTTTTTTTTATAACCCAGAAATGCTGCGTCCTTTACATCCAGCTCTTTTTGGATTTCTGAGAGTCCCAGAGACTTCCTCATAGCCTTTATCAAGCCATCAACTTTATCTAAAGGGAAATTACCATCTTCTGTAATCTCCCCTTCTTCTGCTGAGGAGTTACCTGACTAACTCTATGTAGCGGTCTTCCTCCCTGGGTCTGGAAGGTCCCTGGTCCGGAGTTGAGTGTCTGGGTCTCTTCCTTGCTGCCTCTTGCATGGCTTAAAAAAAACTCTGAAAATGGGCAGGGACTTCAGTACCTGCCACTTTTTGAAGACATGTCTCACACAGCTTTGCTGGTTCAGAGGCTGATAATATTTGGTCACAGCCCACACAAGGTTTTGTTTTGCTGCCTGCTTTCTCTTCTTTAGAGGCTTCAGGCTTAGGCTTATCGCTTTTTTTGCTCCTTAGAAGTAGACATAGTGATAATACAAGTATGGGAACACTGCAATTGAAATGCTGTAACTACTGCATATATTGGAAACAAATATTGCACCAAAGTATACAATAAGCAATGAGTCTTACCCCCCACATCAAGGAACACCATCCTTGGCTGGTCGTCTTATGCAAAAGGGCACTTGCCATGCTGTAATCCGGCGTGCGTTTCAGCAATGGAACGCATAACTTCCACTTCTGGTTCCCCGCTAAACAGCACTGTGTGTGCGGCGTGATTGAGCTTACAGCCGGGAGGCATGGTAAATCTCTGGGCACAGCGCTGAAGCTACCGGCCAGGAGTTCAGGGAGCACAGAATGTCAGATAGCTTCTTGGAAGCAGCTGGCTGACTGGAATAACCACAATAAAACCTCGGTAAGGCAAGCCACATGAATAGAAAATAAAAAAGGCATATAGTTAGTGGGAGAAGCCCTTCTCAGTCCTCCAGCTAGGTAGGGCCAATTGTAACTAATCAATGGAGGAAGCAGATGACCTTTTAAAGATTTTATTGGTCCTATCAGCTGGAGGGCAGAGCCAACGACCCACTGTATATGTCGTGGATCGGACACAGAGGAAAGTTGTACTTGTGTTACCTCTATGAGCAAATTACACTACTATGAACGCAAGGGGACTGCAGACACTGTAAACATGCCACTGGATGCCATACAGGTAATTTCTCACTCTCTACTGCTGCTTGACGTACATTCTGCCAATAGTGATAACTGTCTTTCCCTCTGCCACCCACAATGAAGTGGTTTGTACAACTTCTCAACAATCTAGTCTGGGCAGCAACAATTAGGTCAATGTATGAGGTTGTACAACAAAACACGCGAGACCACTTGTTGCCCAGCCCTGACATAGTCTCTAGTAAAAACAGTGAACTGGGGAAAAAAAAAAAAAAAAAACGAAACATGAGACAAAGCTGATAAAGAAACTGGAGGTTTTAGTTCTAAAGATAAATTAGACAAACTGGGTTAGTTTACATTAGAGAGGCAACATTTAAGGAGACATATGATTAATAGTTACAAATACATTGAAGGCTAATATATGGCACAGTGTGGAACTCTTTAGTCAAAGAACAGAGCATAAAACAAGAGGCATCCATTGTTCAAAAAGTGGTAAAGACCCAAACCAGGAAATTATAGACCTGTGAGCTTGATTTCCATAGTGGGTAAGATATTAGAAGGGTTACTAATTCACAGTATCCAGAGCTTTGTGAACACAAACAATATTATTAGGAGACAATATGGTTTAATGAAGAACAGATCATGTCAGACTAATTTACTTGAATTTTATGAAAGGGTAAGTATTAATTTGGGCAAGGGAATTGCTGTTGATGTAGTATACATAGATTTTGCAAAAGCATTTTATACTGTTGCCTCACAATAGATTAAAAAGCCTCAGTTTGGGTGGTGATATCTGTATTTGGGATTGAGAACTGGTGAAATGATAGATGGCAGAGTGTTCTTGTAAATGAATCCTTTTCAAGTCTAAAGTTGTAACTGGGCTCAGGGTTCAATCCGGAGCCCAATGCTTTGTAATTTATTAATGATCTAGAAATGGGAATCACAAGTAGTCTCAATCTTTGCTGATGACACTAAGCTGTGTAAGGAATACATACATGACTGGATAAACTGAGTGAATGGGCAGAAAAGTGGCAGGAGACATTTAATGTAGATAAGTGTAAGTTTATAAATCTGGGCTGTAGAAACAAACATGGCACATATGCACTAAATGCAAACAACTTGTGGAATTCTGATTACAGAAAGATTTAGGAGTACTGATAGATTATAGACTCCACAGCAATGTACAGAGTCACTCAGCTGCTGCAAGAGCAAATAGGGTACTAGCCTGCATAAAAAGAGGTATAGATGAAAGGGATGCTAATATAATTCTACCTCTATATACAGCTTTAAGAAGGTCTCATCTAGAATATGGAGTACAGTTTTGGGCACCAGTTCTTAAAAAAGAACTTATTTAACTGGAAACAATGCAGAGACGTGCAGCAAAACTGATAAGGGATCGGATGATCCAAGTTATAAAGAGAAACTAGCAAAACTGGGTTTGTTAGTGAAGAGACGTCAAAGGGGTGATATGATCATCATTTACAAATATATTCAAGGTCAATACAAAAGGATTCTCTAATAAATTATTTACTCAAACAGTGGAGCTAAGAATGAGAGATCATCCATTAAGACCAGAGGAAAGGCACTTTCAACTAAAACAAAGGCAGGTTTATTTTCGTAAGGGCAGTAAAGCCATGAAATTCTTTGCCTCAGGACCAGTGTGGTGTGCCAAGCATTACTCTCTTCAAGAGTTAACATCTTTTAGGCAGTCCTGTATGTCATGTACATGGAAGCAGACATGACAGTTGTTAGCAGGACCACAACAAACACCAGACTCACCGTAATCTTAACTTTTTAAGGACCAGAGGGGTTTACAACACATTGCTTCACAATGAGGTGTTCACACCTCTGGCCATTAAAGGGTTAAGTAGACCCACATGCTCTGACTGCTTCCTTAAAAAAAAAAAATAATAATAAATATTTCTGTATTAAAAAAGACATTAACTATAATTTCCTCCTCCGTGGACATAATATCTACAACTGATTGAAGATGTTATCTCTCAAACAAAGGCAATTCATAGGGAGCATTAGGATTTTGAGGTCCTAGTAAGGTAATGGGGCTGTTCCTACTCCTTGAAGTGTCAAGTTCTAAATTAACTATCAGTATTACGTTAATTTAACATTAGAAGAATAACTATGTTAGCACAGAGAAATACAATTTCTATTTATTTAAAAGTAATATTTAATCACTTGACTACTCCAGCAATCTGATTTTTCCCACTTGTCACACACTGTCCCCGTTTATCTTGGTCCATAAGGCCCTGACATATACATTTCACACACTACTCTCTCCTACCAAAGATGTCCATACACAAGCATCAAAATCTACCCCAGTACCTAATAAGTGCTCCTGTTCTGCACCTCACAGCACCAAACGCACAGGCCGCCGCCATGACAGTCAGCCGAATGGTCTGAACCACTGGGGGTATCGGGAACGTGTTTACTACCAGTTGCCAAGCCCCGAACCTAAAATATCAGTGTTTTTACACAGACCTATCTTAACTGTCATTACAATGGATCAGGTCACCAGACTAATGTGAAGACTATACGGCATATAAACGCCCCTTGTCCAGGCTGAATCATGGTATATTCCACTTCCGTATCCACACGTGGTTCTCCTGCCCTTGGAAGGTTCATCATCGGCTAAATAGTAATCACGTGACTTCATTCAGCCTGCTGGGGTTTTTAGTGCACTTGACTGACAGAAGGAAGAGTATTGAATTTACTTTATATAAATCATTTTTATAATAAGAATTAATGAGTTACAGATATTCATATTAACCCCTTGAGTGCCAGAGGGGTTAAAATGGCAGGGTGTAACTATATTTCACCCTTCAACTGTACCTTTTTAGCAGTTTCAGTAACCTTTTTTGTGCTGTTAACCCATAGTTATAAACTCAAACCGAATTTATTCTGGAATAAACCAATGGCAATCATTGAGGACAAAATTCCCATATACTTGTAGGGATCTTTTCAACCAATTGAATGCTAGAGAGGTCGCCATTGCATTGTCAATTTCCATGCACTTGAACAGAGTTTTTTAACCCGTTTAATGCTAGCGAGGTCTCCAAGAGCTGTATTGAAGTGCATGGAAATTTAAGAATGTTTATTTGCTTCCTATAGTGCAGTTGGTTTAATTCAGAACAATTCCAGTTTGCTTTTGTAAATACGGGCCTATGAGGGAGATTTATAGACCGGGAGTTATGGAAAAAAATATGGAGGAAAAGTTGCCTAAAACTGAATTTGTTTTTTAAAAATAATCCTGCGGCAGTTTGGGAAACCTTAACACTGCGTAGTTGTGTTTCTGTAAAAGTAACTGTAAAACTGGGAATAATTGTTGTGCAGCTAATTCAAAAACAAAAGTTGCTAACCGCAACAATTTAACGACATTGTTTTCAACAATGTTAAGTACAGTTATACGTTGTTCCGTTCCAGGCGTTAACATGAGATTGTTAATGTCATATTTACAACAGTGCACTTATTTATAAATAAGAAATGGCGTTATCGGCATTTGCCCTGACTGAAAGACAATTCTTAAGACTTTTTTTGTAAACTTTTTTTATAAACAGTCTTAAAGGGTTAAGACTGTTTTTTGTTTTGTTTTTTTAATAAATCTCCCTCTATATAAGTGGAGCTCTGCTGGGTTTATTCTGCAAGCAAAAGAGAGAAACTCAGGTACAGGAGTGGTCACAGGCATCCAATGTAATGATAATTATTTACATGGTAGACAAATGTTGTGTAATGTCTATACTTTCATTTGTGAAAAGTTGGAGAGTATGCTATGCTGCTGCTTACTTACATGCCTCCCAAGTGTCCTGCTTTAGGAGACCCAAATCCATCTATCCCTCATCTATCCCCAGCAACACCTCCTAAAACACCAGTGTCCAACTCTGGCCATTTGAAATGTTGGTAGGTATGTGGTTATAATTATTATCCGCTCCTAATAATAACAACCCCACTTACCTTAATATGGTCAAAAAATCCTAATGACCCCCATGAAATTTCCACTTGGGCCATTGTTCAAGAGAGAACATTTTCAATCAGTTCTGGATATCTTGTAACAGAAGGAGAAGTGGCAATGGTTGTAAGTGTTTTTAACGTAAGCAGAGTTCTACACATTTATCTGACTGCAGATAAACCTACATTCAGCAGGGAGGCATGATGTAGGATAGTTTGCAGTCAGATAAATAGGTACAGACATCCTGGCTCTGAACACACAGCTGATCAGCTGATGAATGTAAAGAAAAGGAGCCTGCTGTGCTGTCGGTTTCTAAATGCTGCCCTGGTCCGGTGTAGTGTAGAACAGTGGTTCTCAACCTGTGCCCTCAGTGGCCACTAACAGACCTGGATTTGAGGATTTCCTTGTGAAAGCATAGGTGAGTTTATCAATGTGAGTGAGCCTCTGATCAACACACTTGGGCTCTAGCAGGGGAATTCTTAAGTCCTGGCCTGTTAGTGGCCACTGAGGGCACGGGTTGAGAACCACTGGTGTAGCGCTCTGTCTTCCTGTGCATTGGAACACAGGATCACTTAGAAGACCACTCTCATTTTGTTTAAATCCAGCATTAATTATTTGCTGTGAACAAGCTGCAAGCGTGAAATGCGAGTCAGCTTTTTCTTGATCATCGACTATATACTATCGGTGTTCAGGTTTCATTTATAGAAAACATTTCCTTTGTATCCTTTTTTTCTTAACCCTTTGAGTGCTTTGCAATGCGTTGCATACCACTCTGGTACTCAAAGGGTTAACAAATGATTCTGCAAAAAACATAGTGCGCTTGATTGAAAAGAAAAAACCTTAAACAGAGATGTGAATGTCTGATCTCTGGTCTGTTGGACCCTCACTAGTATTTTTTGACATATTGCAATTCTTGCACGTAATTCTTTCTTATCACTAGGAGACTGGTGATCATAGAGCCCTTTTATGGTCTGGTAATTAGGTATATTTTGCATCCATTAATCTAATCATTCTCACAGCTTTGGTCTATTCCTTAACTGATTTTTTTTTTAAATTTCATTATAATTTGTTGGGTGATACGGAATAACTCCTAATTCACTAGGCATTATTTTGTTTTCTTTACTTACACTTGTTTTAAAGCTGAACTGTCACCTCATAACAAGTTTATCTTAAAGGAGCAGTACACTTTTTTTTTTTATGAAAACACATTTTATAGAGCATTTCCTGCTGAATAAAACAAGGTCACTCCCACCACTGTCAAATGTTTTATTAAAAATTATAGAAGTTCAAATAACCAGGAAGTGAATTTACTGTGTTTACTTCCTGATAGTTCTAACTGACAGGAAGTGACAGGCAGTTTCTATCACATTCTATGGAGAACTGTATGTCTCTGACTTTCCTTTCTATTAGAATCTAACAGGAAATCTAATTAGAATTTGACCACTAGAGGGCGCTGCTACTGTAAAAAAATCATGGGTTTAAACTGTAATAACTCTGGAAATATAAAAACCCTACAATTTATATTTTTTTCATAAAAAAAGTTTACTGCTCCTTTAAATAACTCCCCATCTGGCGACTAGCTGCTTAGTAGTGCTAGTTGCCAGAATAATTACCTTATTAAATAGATTTCTCCTTTCTACCCCGGCTGACAGGCAGGACAGAGTGCAGACATCTTGCCATAGTGACGTCCGTGCGCCTGCCTGCTGTCAGTCCCTTTTGGAGCCGGACGGCTCCTAGCAACGCCTCCTAGTCCCGGCTGGGACTGACAGAGCAGGCACGCGGACGTCACTAGGGCAAGATGTCTGCGCTCGGTCCTGCGTGTAAGCTGGGGAAGAAAGGAGAAATCTATTTAATAAGTTAATAATTCTGGCGACTAGCGCTACTAAGCAGCTAGTCGGCAGATGGGAAGTTATTTAAGATGAACTTGTTATGCGGTGGTAGTTCTGCTTTAAGTGCCAAGTAAATTATATATTTTGGTTTAACAGTTAGCACGGCACGCCAGTTGTTACTTTTACCCTGGCAACATCTAGTCACGGTACAGACATTCATTAAGAATCGTTTATTTTAATGTCCTTAATTTTATTTCTAAAATAAAAAAGACTCTTAATAATTGATTGATTACAGCAGGGCTATCTGTCTCTCTTTGGTCGATTATATAAATTTGTTACCCCTTACCTTCACATTTTTAGTTCTCCATGTGGGGTAAAAGTGTGCACTAGGGGCTAGATTCTATTGCAGGTGCTAATTTATCTTTTATGTCCAGGTTTCCCCATAGACTTCAATAGGAAAATGTTTGATAAAACGGGTTTTACCATTTATCGCATGCAATAGAATCCAGCCCTAGGATGAGTCTTTATTTTCTAGTACTGCGTTCTAGGGTGCTCTGTGCATTGGACCACTTAGAAGCTGACCACTCTCCTTTTGATTATATTCATCAGCTGTTTGGCGGCATGTTTAGAGCAGGTTTATGCCTGGCTGACAGCCCCTGGAAGGCGGAATTCACTTAAATTGCTATACTTTATGGATATAGATTCTGTACATCATAATAAAATGCACTGGACACTTTCAGCACTCAAAGGGTAACATACAATGTGATAGTTAGATGTGTTATAGCGCAATGGCAAGATCCCAATTTGTCAGCATGAGGGAGGCAGTTTTTCTTTCCTGACCGTTCCAACACCATTGTCACCTAACAGAGCTTAGTATATGGTGAATAGCCACATTAAAGGGATAGGAATACTTAAAACGTAAAAAATATATATTGTAGGGTTTATCCCCCTGAACAAATCAAAGGCACTCCCATTGCTGAAAGGTGTTTTATTCAAAAAGTTAGTTCACCTAAAAAAAATTCAAGTTTGAGCTGCAATATCACAGTAGCCTGAAATTGTACAGTTGCACTGTTGCTACACCATCCTATGGACAGCTCTGGTCAGCTGACCATAAACCTCCATGGGATGGTGTAGCAACAGCACCACTGTACAATTTGAGGTAGGCTGACCAGATCTCACCTTTAACCGGGGACACATAGGAAATAGCCATTTTGCAGTACTTCACTGACATCAATGCAGTCCAGCAGTATGCATTTCTTCTATGCGTCCCCGGTTAAAGGGATAGTAATACTTCGTTTTAACTTTATTTTATTTTGTAGGCATTAAAAAAACATGAAGAATGATATAAGTCTTATCTCTCAAACCTTTATGGTTTATGAGATATTCACAAGCAAAGTTTCCCCTCCCGCCCCTTTTACCTAGTGTAAGCCATCTCTTCTCAGATGTGGAATGCAGTCCGTAGACCAGACAGATAACAGCAGGGGACAATCTTCTTCCTATGAGAACAATGAAAGCCCTGCCCCACTTGACAAGTTTTTCAGGTTTTTCCCTCATCTTAATTGAAGACTGTCCCTCTCTGCAGTCTACCTGGGCACCTCCCTTCTGCTTTGGCTGAACAGTGTTACATCAGTAAAAGGGGCGGGAGGGGGACACTTTGTCATTGAATTACTCTGGAACTACAACTCTGACAGAATTGAAATAACACTCTCCAAAGTCCAAATACTATTATGATTAATTAGAGCTGCTTTTATTATGAAACATTACTATCCCTTTAAAGGTGAGGTCTGGTCAGCCTAATTTGAGGCCACTGTGATACTGCACCTAAAAAATTCAAGTTTAAGCTGCAACAACATTTGAATAAAACACCTTTCATCAGTGGGTGTACCTTTGTTTTACTCAGGGGGATAAACCCTACAATATATATTTTTTTAAATATTAAATATAACTATTATTTTAACACAGACGTCCTCAGGAATGCAGAAATTGCTTATAAAGTCAGATTTCAATCATGCGAAGTACACACTGAAAAGTAAACCTGGCAAAGGCATGTCAATGTAAGCATCAGAGCGAAATCACATGGATAAGATGGGAAAGTTTACTGGATAACACAGGATGGATTCAGGTCTAATTCATCAATAAATTGCTATTCTGGACCCTAATGCATCTCCCACCCACACTCTCCAAGTAGTATCTGTAACAGGTTCAGTCTAAGGGCTGTATGATCAAAACACAAGGGGAGGAGTTTTGGGGCAAACCATTCGTATTATAGTGGAGAAGTAAACAGTCCTATTGATATAACTGGAGATTTTAACCCCTTGAATGCTAGCAAGGTCTCCGATGCATTGCAGGGGTGCTAATCTCAACTGCTTTAGCTCTTGTCTCACTGCCCAGTCAAAATTAACCAAATGATATATGACAAACTACACATGCATTACACGAGGAAATTTAGAATTAGATTGCAGGCCTCTAAAATTAACCTCTTGAGTACCAGAGCGGTGTGCAACACATTACAAAGCAATGCTTTGCATATCTCTCTGATCCTCAAGGGATTAAAAAAAAATAACTTCAGAAGCTAGACTGGAGTAAATGATATTAAAATAAAAGTATAATAACCCCATTTTTTTGTTTTGGCAGTCCTTTAATTCCTTGGATGCCGACACTATGGAGGTGTCTCTAGCCACCAAAAGGTTAATGTATAAAGTGCCAGCAGCTGCCACATTGCTGGGACAGGGGCAGGACTGCCTTTAGAGCAGCAGCATACCTCCCAACATTTCAAATTGGCAAAGAGGGACACTTGTGTTTTAGGGGTGATGCTGGGGGCGTGGCTGTTCGGCAGGGCATTACTGAGAATTTTTGGGCTATTTCATGATCTATTGACACCTCCTTGTGTAACCTACTAAATGGCTTATAACAATACCAAAGTATTTTACTTAGACAGACTAATTTATAAACACATATACCGACATTTATACAAACATTAATGTGCGTTTCATTGCTGTGGAGCAATGTGGTACCCTTATATACATACCACACAGTCTGATCTCCTAAACACAGGGACACCAGGGTGATACACTTATATACACCACACAGTCTGATCTCCTAAACACAGGGACACCAGGGTGATACACTTATATACACACCACACAGTCTGATCTCCTAAACACAGGGACACCAGGGTGATACACTTATATACACCACACAGTCTGATCTCCTAAACACAGGGACATCAGGGTGATACACTTATATACACACCACACAGACTGATCTCCTAAACACAGGGACACCAGGGTGATACACTTATATACATACCACACAGTCTGATCTCCTAAACACAGGGACACCAGGGTGATACACTTCTATACACACCACACAGTCTGATCTCCTAAACACAGGGACACCAGGGTGATACACTTATATACACACCACACAGTCTGATCTCCTAAACACAGGGACACCAGGGTGATACACTTCTATATACACCTCACAGTCTGATCTCCTAAACACTGGGACACCAGGGTGATACACTTCTATATACACCTCACAGTCTGATCTCCTAAATACAGGGACACCAGGGTGATACACATATATACACACCACACTGTGTGATCTCCTAAACACAGGGACACTAGGGTGATACACTTCTATACACACCACTCAGTCTGATCTCCTAAACACAGGGACACCAGGGTGATACACTTATATACACACCACACAGTCTGATCTCCTAAACACAGGGACACCAGGGTGATACACTTATATACATACCACACAGTCTGATCTCCTAAACACAGGGACACCAGGGTGATACACTTATATATACACCACACAGTCTGATCTCCTAAACACAGGGACACCAGGGTGATACACATATATACACACCACACTGTGTGATCTCCTAAACACAGGGACACTAGGGTGATACACTTCTATACACACCACTCAGTCTGATCTCCTAAACACAGGGACACCAGGGTGATACACTTATATACACACCACACAGTCTGATCTCCTAAACACAGGGACACCAGGGTGATACACTTATATACATACCACACAGTCTGATCTCCTAAACACAGGGACACCAGGGTGATACACTTATATATACACCACACAGTCTGATCTCCTAAACACAGGGACACCAGGGTGATACACATATATACACACCACACTGTGTGATCTCCTAAACACAGGGACACCAGGGTGATACACTTCTATACACACCACTCAGTCTGATCTCCTAAACACAGGGACACCAGGGTGATACACTTATATACACACCACACAGTCTGATCTCCTAAACACAGGGACACCAGGGTGATACACTTATATACACACCACACAGTCTGATCTCCTAAACACAGGGACACCAGGGTGATACACTTATATACACACCACACAGTCTGATCTCCTAAACACAGGGACACCAGGGTGATACACTTATATACACACCACACAGTCTGATCTCCTAAACACAGGGACACCAGGGTGATACACTTATATACACACCACACAGTCTGATCTCCTAAACACAGGGACACCAGGGTGATACACTTCTATACACACCACACAGTCTGATCTCCTAAACACAGGGACACCAGGGTGATACACTTATATACACACCACACAGTCTGATCTCCTAAACACTGGGACACCAGGGTGATACACTTCTATATACACCTCACAGTCTGATCTCCTAAACACAGGGACACCAGGGTGATACACTTCTATACACACCACACAGTCTGATCTCCTAAACACAGGGACACCAGGGTGATACACTTATATATACACCACACAGTCTGATCTCCTAAACACAGGGACACCAGGGTGATACACTTATATACACACCACACAGTCTGATCTCCTAAACACAGGGACACCAGGGTGATACACTTCTATACACACCACACAGTCTGATCTCCTAAACACAGGGACACCAGGGTGATACACTTCTATACACACCACACAGTCTGATCTCCTAAACACAGGGACACCAGGGTGATACACTTATATACACACCACACAGTCTGATCTCCTAAACACTGGGACACCAGGGTGATACACTTCTATATACACCTCACAGTCTGATCTCCTAAACACAGGGACACCAGGGTGATACACTAATATGCACACCACACAGTCTGATCTCCTAAACACAGGGACACCAGGGTGATACACTAATATGCACACCACACAGTCTGATCTCCTAAACACAGGGACACCAGGGTGATACACTTATATACACACCACACAGTCTGATCTCCTAAACACAGGGACACCAGGGTGATACACTTCTATACACACCACACAGTCTGATCTCCTAAACACAGGGACACCAGGGTGATACACTTATATACACACCACACAGTCTGATCTCCTAAACACTGGGACACCAGGGTGATACACTTATATACACACCACACAGTCTGATCTCCTAAACACTGGGACACCAGGGTGATACACTTCTATATACACCTCACAGTCTGATCTCCTAAACACAGGGACACCAGGGTGATACACTAATATACACACCACACAGTCTGATCTCCTAAACACTGGGACACCAGGGTGATACACTTCTATATACACCTCACAGTCTGATCTCCTAAATACAGGGACACCAGGGTGATACACATATATACACACCACACTGTGTGATCTCCTAAACACAGGGACACTAGGGTGATACACTTCTATACACACCACTCAGTCTGATCTCCTAAACACAGGGACACCAGGGTGATACACTTATATACACACCACACAGTCTGATCTCCTAAACACAGGGACACCAGGGTGATACACTTATATACATACCACACAGTCTGATCTCCTAAACACAGGGACACCAGGGTGATACACTTATATATACACCACACAGTCTGATCTCCTAAACACAGGGACACCAGGGTGATACACATATATACACACCACACTGTGTGATCTCCTAAACACAGGGACACTAGGGTGATACACTTCTATACACACCACTCAGTCTGATCTCCTAAACACAGGGACACCAGGGTGATACACTTATATACACACCACACAGTCTGATCTCCTAAACACAGGGACACCAGGGTGATACACTTATATACATACCACACAGTCTGATCTCCTAAACACAGGGACACCAGGGTGATACACTTATATATACACCACACAGTCTGATCTCCTAAACACAGGGACACCAGGGTGATACACATATATACACACCACACTGTGTGATCTCCTAAACACAGGGACACCAGGGTGATACACTTCTATACACACCACTCAGTCTGATCTCCTAAACACAGGGACACCAGGGTGATACACTTATATACACACCACACAGTCTGATCTCCTAAACACAGGGACACCAGGGTGATACACTTATATACACACCACACAGTCTGATCTCCTAAACACAGGGACACCAGGGTGATACACTTATATACACACCACACAGTCTGATCTCCTAAACACAGGGACACCAGGGTGATACACTTATATACACACCACACAGTCTGATCTCCTAAACACAGGGACACCAGGGTGATACACTTATATACACACCACACAGTCTGATCTCCTAAACACAGGGACACCAGGGTGATACACTTCTATACACACCACACAGTCTGATCTCCTAAACACAGGGACACCAGGGTGATACACTTATATACACACCACACAGTCTGATCTCCTAAACACTGGGACACCAGGGTGATACACTTCTATATACACCTCACAGTCTGATCTCCTAAACACAGGGACACCAGGGTGATACACTTCTATACACACCACACAGTCTGATCTCCTAAACACAGGGACACCAGGGTGATACACTTATATATACACCACACAGTCTGATCTCCTAAACACAGGGACACCAGGGTGATACACTTATATACACACCACACAGTCTGATCTCCTAAACACAGGGACACCAGGGTGATACACTTCTATACACACCACACAGTCTGATCTCCTAAACACAGGGACACCAGGGTGATACACTTCTATACACACCACACAGTCTGATCTCCTAAACACAGGGACACCAGGGTGATACACTTATATACACACCACACAGTCTGATCTCCTAAACACTGGGACACCAGGGTGATACACTTCTATATACACCTCACAGTCTGATCTCCTAAACACAGGGACACCAGGGTGATACACTAATATGCACACCACACAGTCTGATCTCCTAAACACAGGGACACCAGGGTGATACACTAATATGCACACCACACAGTCTGATCTCCTAAACACAGGGACACCAGGGTGATACACTTATATACACACCACACAGTCTGATCTCCTAAACACAGGGACACCAGGGTGATACACTTCTATACACACCACACAGTCTGATCTCCTAAACACAGGGACACCAGGGTGATACACTTATATACACACCACACAGTCTGATCTCCTAAACACTGGGACACCAGGGTGATACACTTATATACACACCACACAGTCTGATCTCCTAAACACTGGGACACCAGGGTGATACACTTCTATATACACCTCACAGTCTGATCTCCTAAACACAGGGACACCAGGGTGATACACTAATATACACACCACACAGTCTGATCTCCTAAACACAGGGACACCAGGGTGATACACTTATATACACACCACACAGTCTGATCTCCTAAACACAGGGACACCAGGGTGATACACTTCTATACACACCACACAGTCTGATCTCCTAAACACAGGGACACCAGGGTGATACACTTCTATACACACCACACAGTCTGATCTCCTAAATACAGGGACACCAGGGTGATACACTTCTATACACACCACACAGTCTGATCTCCTAAACACAGGGACACCAGGGTGATACACTTATATACACACCACACAGTCTGATCTCCTAAACACAGGGACACCAGGGTGATACACTTATATACACATCACACAGTCTGATCTCCTAAACACTGGGACACCAGGGTGATACACTTATATACACACCACACAGTCTGATCTCCTAAACACAGGGACACCAGGGTGATACACTTATATACACACCACACAGTGTGATCTCCTAAACACAGGGACACCAGGGTGATACACTTATATACACACCACACAGTGTGATCTCCTAAACACAGGGACACCAGGGTCATACACTTCAATACACACCACACAGTCTGATCTCCTAAAAAGAGGGACATCAGGGTGGGAAAGATGGACAGGGGGATTTTGGTGTAAAAGAGGGTCTGTCCCTCCTAAAGGGCCAGTTCCTGGTCCCTACCACTTCAGTGGACACTACAACCATTTACAGCTTCTCCTAGTAGCAGTAATTCATAGGGGAGAAAAAAATGTGATTTGGAGCTCACCCAGGCAACAAATCTAATATCTAGAATCATCAGTAGTAAATAAAAATAGTGTGTAATGTCTGGACTAATAAGATATTTATTTAGTTACTACAGAAATAGTGGACAAAATACAGCCTAAAAGCTGTCAGACAGTGCACATACTGCTGCCAAATTAAGGATGGGCAACCTGAGGCCTTCCAGCTCTTCAACACTAGTTTCCAACATCTCTGGCGATGATAAGAATTGTAGGGCCTCAGGTTGTTTACTTCTGTTGTTAGAAAGAAAAATGTCAGAATTGTCTCTCTCTGACAATCAAAAGTAATACATTTTATCAGAAAGCACAACACTAAAATAGTGAATCACTCTTCCAGAGCAGAGCAAACAAGAATTGGTGCAATATTGATAAAAGAATTTTAGTCTTACCTGTTAAATCCTTTTCTCCTAGTCCATACAGGTTACTGGTAACTTTGGGTAGGTGATCTACCCCTTTAAAGGGATAGTAATACTTAAAATGTAAAAAAAAATATGTTGTAGGGTTTATCCCCCTGAGTAAAACAAGGGTGCTCCCACTGCTGAAAGATGTTTCATTCAAAAGTTATTAATTTTCAAAGTTGAATTTTTTAGGTGCAATATCACAGTGGCCTGAAATTGTACAGTGGCGCTGTTGCTACACGATCCTACGGACAGCTCTGGTCAGTTGACCATAAATCTCCATAGGATGGTGTAGCAACAGCGCCACTGTACAATTTCAGGCCACTGTGATATTGCACCTAAAAAATTCAACTTTGAAAATTAATAACTCTTGAATGAAACACCTTTCAGCAGTGGGAGTGCCATTGTTTTACTCAGGGGGATAAACTCTACAACATATTTTTTTTTACATTTTAAGTATTACTATCCCTTTAAGTAGGTAGAAACAAGTCTAGAAATGACTGCAGGGGGTGAAGCTAGCCAACCAGCTCCAGAAAGATTTGAGACACTAACTATGACTAGATAGTGGAAGAAAAGAAGACTCCTGTGAGCGTGACCCCGAAGGACCCCCACGGTCTGCCACAATACAGCCAAGCATGGTCCCTTGACAGGGTGGGAGACCAGTAACCTGTATGGACTAAGAGAAAAGGATTTAACAGGTAAGACTAAAATCCTCTTCTTTTCTCTGTCGTCCAATACAGGTTACTGGTAACTCTGGGATATCCAACCATTGAGTTTCCCAGAGGTGGGAAGTAAGGCAAGGACCAGGCGCAAGACCCCCAAAGTCACCAGAGTGTATATGAACCATCAGATCAGAGATAGCCCAACAACAATAAAGTGTCAACGGACACTGAACAGGGGTAACAACACCCCAAACTGTTAAACAGCACACTGAACTAGAGCCAACGGGGCTCAAAAGTGGAGGAAGCACCAAGAACCGAAGAAAATCCTAGACAGGCAAAACTGCCTCCAGGATTTTCCTCCCAAAGCTGGCGTCAGCCGATGTCAACACATGAACATGGTAGTGCTTCGAAAAGGTGTGCATACACAACCAGGTGGCAGCCTTCACAACTGATCAGCAGAGGCCTGGTTCTTGTAAACCAAAGAGGCCCCAATAGATCTAGTAGAATGAGCCGTGACCCTGAAAGGGAACGGCTTCTTCCTCAGCTCATAAGCCTTAAGAATAGTGGACTTGATCCTAGAAGCAATAGTCACTTTGGATGCAGGTCTTCCTGCCCTGGGACCCTCAGGAATGATGAACAGCACGTCTGATTGCCTGATAGACTCAGTGCAATGAACGCATGAGAAACTGGTAAGGCGGTAGACATAGATAGCCTTGAGACAGGAGAGTCCACCTTAGGGGGATGAACCCATTGAGCAAGCTCCGCCTCAGAAAAGGGGTAAAGCTTGCAAACGTTTTGGAGACAGAAGGCTTTCTGTCCGGAGATTTCCACTCATCAGCCATTAGGCGGTCCAGAGTGGGGTTAGGTGGAAAACAAGTATGGGACTTTATAGGCTCCTGGAATACACCAGAGGGATCTGAGGAAACCTCCTGAACTGGGGGAATGTATATCATGTTTAAGATGGCCCTGATCAGGCCCTCTGCTGAGGGTTCTGGATCAACCTCAAAAGGATCCCCAAAAAATTGAGAGGAGCCCACAGCAGAACATTCCTCAACATTTGAATCCATCAACAGTTCCTCTTCAGAGGAATCTGAAATGTCAGGTACTCTTTGCGGTTTTTGCAGGGAAGATCTGACTGAGGAAGGGGTCTGCCAGGAGTGGAAGACCCACTATAACTGTGATGGAAAGAGTTGCAATGTAGACCGGAGGTCTCTAGTAGCAGCCTTGAACTCTTGCACCCAAACTGGCTCTAATGCATGGCTGGAGGTCCCTGGGGGAGACTCAGGGACATCAGAATATGCTGGGCATAAATGACCTGAGAATTATCTAGGTAACCTTGTATGACATGAGGAGCAATGCCCAATGGGAGATACAGTGACCCCAGCGTCCTTAGTCTTAGGCCTGGCCCCAAGCGCCAACGGAGTAGACATTCTCACAGTGTCAACAACGTTCAGAATAAGTAATCACCTAATTTACAGTGTGTAAGATTAAAATTTCACCCCAGAAATCAATAAAATACACGTATCTGGCAGGCAAAGGGTTAATCTGCAGAGGAGAGAAGGAGAGTACAAGCCCTGTGTAGGATACTCGTTCTGTAAAGCTCACAAAATGGCTGCCGTGGCGGGAGCCAATAGGAAACGAGCGTGCAAAGAAATCGCTCATGGGATATGTAGTTTTCCCAGAAAAAGTACCCCAACAGTGCCCAAAGCCCCCCGAGCCCCCCAACACACTTGCAATGTGAACCAGATGACAGAGCAAGGTAAGACAATTAAAATGAGCCATCTCTGAAGTCGCTACATTGAGCAGTTGCAGAGATATGTCCCAAACTGTACAGTCCCATAGATGTTAATGGAGCAATGGTGTCTATGCGGTAGAGCTCGCCTTAAAGGCACGGAACTCATTTTTGTCAAAGTTAGAACTGAGAAATAAAAATACATGAAACATCAATAGAACATGTAAATCAGACCGAGAAAACACTGAACCCAGTAGGGAAAGTGCCAATAAAGGGTTAATTTACCACATAAAGTTGCTTCAAACACAGACAGACATAACAGAAAGCCCCAGTGAATGCAGGAGTGTGCAATAAGAACTCCCAGGAATAAACCCTGTGTGGAGGGGCACTGTGGGACATGTGGATCTGCAGCACTCAAAGGGTTGCTCACCTTTCCTGCAGATCTTCTTAATACATGGTAATCTGAAGACAAAAGTAACCTCAGTGGGTAACTCCTGAGGAAAGAACTTGGAATCAAGATTTTCCCCCTCAGGGCTTAAGGTCCACAAAAAGCACCTGGTCACTGAGCTAGCCAAATCTAAGGGCATTGTCAGTTATGGTAATCTGCCTAATGGCGGTATTCCATTTCTAACAGAAAAATAAAAAAGTTTCTAAAACTATAGCAGAACTGTTCTCTTGCCTGTGTGTTATCTTCACCAAGGAACAAATCTTTCTGGAGCTGGTTGGCTAGCTGGTTTGTTATAAATTGAAGAGAATGTTCATTGCTCACTTACAATGCATCATTCTCAAGGTGATTCTTTCCCTTTAAGAAAATTAAAATATAAAGGCATCACAGAAGAAGGGTAAACAAACACAAAAGGATTTGCAGACAATACAGAGAAGAAAATAATTTTATTATTTTTACATAGGGAATACATAGATCCAGTGACACCTGGCAGATGAATTACACTTTCAGGTTAGTGCGGTCGTGGTATTTCTGGTAGGGGTCATTGATGTACCAGTTACGTCTCTTCCAGAAAGAGGTTGTCATCTTATCAAGGAGTTTGCACTGCGTCTTGTTACAGAAGACGTGTTCTCGCAGGCGCTTTTTCCTGGCTGCAGACTTTTTCCACAACTTCTTTTTGTACCCGGCCTGTTAAAGGTATTAAAGTATATAATAATAAAACAACGTATATAAAAAGGTTTAAAGTTTAAACACTATGATATATGAAATAGTTTAAGCACTGGACATGTTTCTAAGGCATGAGTGAACAACTGGTGGCTCTCCAGCTGCTGGACCACAACAACCAATAAGATGCAGTGCAGCAACAGCTGGAGAATCACATGTTGCCCATACTTTTCTAAAGTAAAAACTGCCTGTCTATTTTCCATGAGCTTGGAAAACACTTGATATGAAGCAATGTGCTCCCCCCAAATGTGTGTATATATATATATATATATATATATATATATATATATATATATATATATATATATATATATATATATATATATATATATATACACACACACACACACAGTACTGTGCAAAAGTCTTAGGTAGGTGTGAAAAAATGCTGTAAAGTAAGAATGCTTTCAAAAATAGACATGTTAAAGTGGAACTACCACCCGACAAAATCTTTAGCTTAACTAAGTCCCCATCTGGCGACTAGCTGCTTAGTAGCGCTAGTCACCAGAATAATTACCTTATTTAATAGATTTCTGCTCTCTTCCCCGGCTGACAGGCAGGATGGAGCGCGGACATCTTGCCATTGTGACGTCCGTGCGCCTGTGCTGTCAGTCCCAGCCGGATCTAGGAGGCGTTGCTAGGAGCCATTTGGCTCCGGCTGGGACTGACGGATTTTTTTTAATTTAAATCAAATTTATTTTAATGAAATGCTTTTGGAGGAAAAATCTATCTAAAGATAGTGTTATATTTAAGATACATTATAGTTCAAAGGTTATTCATCATGAAATATAGCTTAGTTATGTACCTGAGGCTATACAGTCATGCAATTATATTTTATGTTATATTTTATTATATGTTTCAAATATGAGTGATTACTCTATTAAACTAAAATCATTTCTGATATTACTGTTTTACAAATCTGACAGGTTATAGTCTAAATATGACTTCTTCACCTGGTTGCAAATATTGATGGTTTTAACTACCAGCAAGAATGAGTTTTTGCATTTAAAAATCATAATTTAAAGCGAGTCTTACTGACTAGTGAGTTAAATCAAACCAACCCTGTGTATGACTGAACAATTATACCAAACAGGTGCTAATGACCATCAATTTAATATGTGGGTTGAAACACAATCATTAACTGAAAAAGAAACAGCTCTGTATGAGTAATAAAACTGGGTGAGGAACAGCCAAACTCAGCTGATAAGGTGAGGTTGCTGAAGACAGTTGAATGTCAAAAATCATCCATCATTGGCAAGACTGAGCACAGCAACAAGACACAAGATAGTTATACTGCTTCAGCAAGATCTCTCACAGGCAGAAAGTTCAGGCAGGGGTTTCCAGATGTGCTGTTCAAGTTTGAAGCACAAAGAAACAGGCAACACCGAGGACCATAGAAGCAGTGGTTGGCCAAGGAAACTTAGTACAGAGACACATGCTTACTTCCCTTCACAATCGGAAGATGCCCAGCAGTGCCATCTGCTCAGAATTGGCAAAAAAACAGTGGGATCATGGTACACTCATCTACTCTCCAGAAAGTCTGTCAGAAGTGGTCTTCATGGAAGACTAGTGGCCAGAAAGTCATACCTCTCACGTGGACACAAGGCCAAGCGACTCAACTATGCAAGAAAACACAGGAACTGGGGTGCAGAAAAATGGCAACAGGTGCTCTGGACAGAGGAGTCAAAATTTGAAATATTTGGCTGTAGCAGAAGGCAGTTTGTTCACGGAAGGGCTGGAGAGCTGTAGAAGAAGGAGTGTCTGCAGGCATTGTGAGTGTTTATTGTAAGTTTGGGTCTGCATTATTGCAAACTAGTTGAACAGCCCGTTACACGAGCCACAGTGCCTCTGGCAGCCGGTCGCGGGGTAGTCACGCACAGCAGAGACTGCCCGCGCCACTGCTGATACAGAGCTGGACGCTCCTTCGGAGCGCACAGCTCTGTATCAGCCGCGGCGCGGGCAGTCTGTACTGCGCATGACTGCCGCTCGCGCAGCAGAGTCTACTGCGCATGTCGGGAGTTACACACAACTTAGCGAATTATTATATAGGATGGAGTTGGGGATTTGGTCAGAATTAATGGTCTCTTTAATGCCGAAATGTACAGGATGATACTTATCCATCATGCAGTACCATCAGGGAGGAATTTGACTGGCCCCTAATTTATTCTGCAGCATGACAACGACCCCAAAGAGCCCAAGCACACAGCAAAAGTCATTAAGAACCATCTTCGGCATAAAGAAGAATAAGGAGTCCTGGAAGTGATGGTATGGACCACCACAGAGCCTTAATCTCAACTTCATCGAGTCTGTCTGGGATTACAAGAAGAGAGAGAAGCAACCGAGGCTGCCTAAATCCACAGAATAACTGAGATGTTTGTAACAACCTAGGAGCATAGTTCCTTAACACACTGTGTAAAAGTGTACCTAAAAGAATTGATGCTGTTTTGAAGGGAGTTACACCAAATACTGATAAAAATAAACTATTAACATGTCTATTTTTTGAAAGCATTCTTGCTTTACAGCATTTTTGTCATACCTGCCTAAAACTTTTGCACAGTACTGTATATTTATGTACACACGCGGGCGCGCGCACGTGCACACACACACAAACACACACACACAAACACACACACACACAAACACACACACACACAAACACACACACAAACAAACACACACACAAACAAACACACACACAAACTCACAAAACAAAAGAAACATGACTTTACCAGTGCAAGAGGCAGGGGTAAGGGAGAGACTGATAATCCAACCATGTTGCAGGGTTCCAGGGGTAGTCACAGAATAATATACACTCTAGCACAGATAAGGATATGTGCCCAAAACTGTGATAGAAAGTATTATTAACCCTCTGAGGGCCAGAGATGTGTGCAATGCATTGTGAAGCAGGCTATGTCTGTAGTGCACCTGATCCCCTGTTGGCTTCCTGTCACCTTGTCTGTCTCCTGGTTGCAGCACGCTCCATGGCCTGCACTGCTGGTGACGTAATGATGCCTCCCAGAAGGCAGGTAACAGAGTGGAGAAAGAGAAGGCCACAGAAGAGGTCCTAAGAATCTGCCAGGAGGGGGCGTTACACTTATTGGAGGTGTAAGGTGGAAGAAACAGGAGTTAAGAAATGGTGGGGAGTGTCAGGGAGCCCAGGCAAAGTTGCTGGAGATGGAGGGAAGTGAGGAGGGAAGAGATGGGGAGCCACCAGGAAGTCAAGAAAACTAGGTCTCTTCTTCAGGAACAATAAAACTTAATCCGCTAATAAAAGGTATAATTTTTACTTTACTAGTCTCCTGCATTCTCTATGGCCAACACAGTACCATTTTTTACTGGGAAGACAGGTACAGTAGTTGGTGGTAAAGGGGAGCTGGAACAGGAGCACAGAAGAGGGGAAGCTGGAGGACACAAGAAGGACCGAGGGGGATGGTGTAAGGGAGGCGATGCAGGGGGCAAGTCCCTACAGTGATTTTGACAGGAGTGGCAGGGGGGCTTTGTACTCTTGTCAAAGCTACCACCCTATGGAAACAGGCGCCTGTCAAAATAACCACCCCTGGCAACTGACTGTGGTGAGGGCTAACTTTGACGTACTGCCACCTAGGGGTGTAGCTAATAGTGATCCACAATCTATATTATCCTATATAATAAAACGTGTGTAACGACGCAGTCATGCTCAGTAGAGACTGCTGCACGTGCTGTAGTCATGTGCTGTAGAGACTGCCAGGGACGAGGCTGACACAGAGTGGGGCGCTCTGAAGGAGCGTCCAGCTCTGTATCAGCTGCTGCGCAGGCAATCTCTACTAAGCATGACTACACCGCGACCGGCTGGCACTGTATCAGCCGCGGCGCGGGCAGTCTCTACTGTGCATGACTGCCCCGTGACCAGCTGGCAGTGGCACTGTGGCCCGTGTAACGGGCTTTTCAACTTGGTTATGTAATATAGAATCTTTCCTCTGTCTCTTTAGGTTTCTGTAATTTTAAGGAGTCTGAGTCTCTACTAACCCCAGTGAATGCTAGATATATCTCCCACACTAAGTACTGAAAGGAAAACTCTCCCCTCTAGTAAACTTGTCTTCATTTAAAAGTTCCCTGCTAGTGAAGATTTTATCCGGTTTTATTTCTCATTATAAATCTTTACTGGCTGAGATATTGCCTTTTAACGTTAAGCCAGTGACGTCAGTTCTCTATAGGCTGCAGGTATAGCTCTGCCCCGCAGCTTGTCAAGGTCATCTAGGTCATTGTACAGGCACAAACTGAGCGCGTTCATGTGCTCAGTCCTTTATAAAAAGTGGCAGTCCGTTTGCCTCTGTGGCTGTTTATAGTTTGCACTGCCACTATTTATAAAGACTGAGTGCATGAACGCGCTCAGTCTGTGCCTGTACAATTACCTGGATGCGCATTTGCAAGAGAGCATGCCAGGTCATATGCAGAAATCCTTCATCATTGGAGTAGGTGGGAAGGAAGCAATACTTGAGGAAGGGAACAGAGGAAGATTTACAGGCTGCAGGGCAGAGCCGTACCGCAGCCTGTACAGAACTGATATCACTGGTTTAACATTAAAAAGGCAATATCTCAACCAATAAAGAATTATAATAAAAAAACAAAACAGACAACATCTTCACTAGAAGGGAACTTTTAAATGAAGTCAAGTTTACTAGAGGTGAGAGTTCCCCTTGATGCCATCTGTAGCTTTAATGAGGCCATTAGACCCCAGTCTCCAAAGGACACAGTTATCCAGTACCTTTCTTCGAACCCAGAGCCCACAGTGCAGGCGCAGGAAGCGGTCGACTACAGACTTCACCGTTTTCCTCTTCCCAGAACGTACACTGCAGTATGTAACCGACCTCACAGGCTGATGGAGCAGGCTCGGGAGCAGTGGGGCGATCCTAATGAAACAAGTAATAAAGTGACCTTCAGCTGACATTGGCAGAAAAAGGAACCAAGCCCCATATCCAGGAATATAAAGAGGAGCAATTTGGGGGAAAGTCACCTGCACCATAAGATTCAAATATCAATTCCCATTAATTTAAATGAGACAAAAATCTCCATGTCCCTCTTTGCCTTCGTTGTGCCAGGAGCATCACGGGTAAACTTGCATTAAGGACCTGTGATGGCCCTGGCACATCATGGAATTCAGGGGTGCCAGCGAGGCTGCACGCTACTCAGGGAACCCTGAATTGGTTTCACATAAAAAACAAACAAACAAAAAAAAAAAAGCTCATGGTCCATGCTCCCGTCTTTGGACAATTTAATGATTTCCGGCTCTGTTCTCTGCTTCTCCCTTCCTTACGATCGCAGTGTGGAAGAGAGGCAGAAAACACTGGCAAAGGCATTGTATAGTATACACTGCCTTTGTCATTGGCTTAACCAGCACCTGTGATCGCTGTAGCAGTGACCACAGAATTCATTAATAAAACATTAGAGAAATGGAGGACAGTAAAGTTTTTAATACAATGTTTTTAGAATACCATTAGAGAAAGCACAGACAGACCCAAAATTACCATTCCCACCAGTATACCATACATTACTCATGGTACCCAACATGGGAGAGAAAGAGCGTAAGCACCATGGAAGGCCTTCCCTTCATAGGCAAAACCCATGTTGAACTAACGCCCCAAGCCACACCTCTTTACCAGGAATATCTAATGTGGGGTATCTGGTAGAGCTGTCCCTCAACGGAGGTGGGAGGAAGCAGGGGCACAGAATCTTTGGCCATGGGCATCCTGCAGTTTATCCCAATTCATCCATATTTAAAAATAGAATAAAATAGATTAAATAAAGAATATATCTCTAGGAGATAGCCTTCTAGCTTCCGTCAATAACACTTTAAAAAACAGCCACAAGAGGGAGTGAGAAGACTAATGTGCAGCACAGTAGAAGGAGGAGATAGTGAGTTCTTTTAAGTTAACTATTTAAGTGCTCTGCCTTCTGGTGGAGGAGCCTTTACCCCATGGTTTATGTGCCCTGCACTGTATTTAATAGAAATCTACAATTTTTTCACATGAAGTGTTGCTATCCCTTTAAGTGTTTTCCTACAGACATGGTAGAAAAACATTTCCTCTGTAGAACGAGGAACAATTCTGGAAGAAACCAACTGCAGCATATGTGACAAAAAAAACAAATCTCCAAATTCAGACAATTTAAATGGAGCTTTTAATCCTCTGAGTGCCAAAGGGGTACGCAACACCTTGCTCTGCAAGGTGTTATGTTACTCTCTGGCATTCAAAAAGGGTTAACCCCCCTGAATGCTAGAGAGGTCTCCCATGCATTGTTTCCAACCCCTTGGAGAACTCTATAGCTTTCAAAGGTTCCAATGCCTCATTTAAAATCAATGGGAATTTTTATTATTTCCCTATGTGCAATTGCACACGCAAACATTAAAAACAAGGCAGAATACAATACATGAAGTCCTTACCTGTTGAGAATAGATGTGTCCACTGTGGCTGTTACATTGCCAGTAGAGGGCGCTAGTTTAGACCTGACAGGCAGTCCTTGGGTGGGCCGGGAGATCAAAGTACATAATCCAGAGATACTTCTTATACTACAGCGAATGTTGGTATTCAGCACCGGCCTCAGGACAGCTAGGAACAGATAAACAATGAAAACAGTTACCTAATGTAGTAGGGGCCTGTCACCTGGATTTAAGTTTGAACATTTGAAACCTTCATTAAAAACGGTCTATATGTTAGCCAGAAGACCAGCAAATGTACAGTTAAGGGGATATTCATACTCAGGGGAGGACTGGCAACATACAGCCCAGGGGGCAAATACAATTAAGTGGCCCATATCTACTATCGTCCAAGCCCATTGTCCCAGCCCACCCCTGCTTCCTTCATTTTAAAATTGGCCTTAATGCTGTGAATTAAACACATGTGATACCACAGAGCTTACTGTTGAAATGGGGCTACATTAGTGATACTACAGTGCTTACAATTTAACCCTGTGAGTGCCAGAGGGGTACACAACACATTGCTTTTTCAATGCGTTGTGTACCCCTCTGGCACTCAAATGGTTAAGTAAAGATAGCATAGTGATGCCATAGAGCTTGCAAGGGAAATGGATTATGCTACTGGTGCACCTCTGTTTGGATTGTAGCTCTGCAGTATCACTTGCATATAGATTAATTTCATAAGTTCTGTGGTATCACTAGTGTAGCTCCATTTACAGCAGCAAGTGGGAGATTGAGTAAGGCACTGGCCCACCAGCCCAGACACATGGCCAGCCCAGGGGGCAATTGCACCCCTGCCCCCCAGCCAGCCCTCCCCTGTTCATACTTGGCACCATATCCTATATAATAATTCGCTAATTCATGTGTAACGTGCGACATGCGCAGTAGACACTACTGCGCGTGACTGCCCCACGACCGAGTGGCAGTGGCACTGTGGCCCGTGTAACGGGCTGTTCAACTAGTGTGAATATATGCTAGTTGAGATCTCTGTGCGGTACCAGTGACAGTTCATATTCTATTTAAGCTTTTCCAGTGCTGCTTTATATGCTAATGCAGGTTTTCAGTGCCATTTCATATGATTTGTGCTGCACCAGGAAACTTTCACTTTTTCCTAGAAATAAACGTGTAAATAATGCCACGTTTGGTTAAATGACACATAGGCAGTTTTGAATGAAGTTTTCAAATATGTAAAAAAATTAAAAAGTGTGGGGGAAAAAAAAAAAAAAAAAACTTGGCTGGAAAGGCATCACAATTTCAGATGTGGCAGGAATATTGTTCTATTTGCATACACAATATAAGACAGCTAATTCTACCTGAACAATATAAGATATCTACCTGCTTTTCTTGATTCAGCTCTTATAGATAGCCCAGAGAAATGCCTGGAGAGAGAGAGAAATAGAAGTGATTCTTCAGAAGGTATGTGTTAAGTAGATGAATAGTACACGTTACTCTGTTTATGTAATTCCATAGTAAATTATGTTGAAAAAGGACAAGTCCATCAAGTGCAACCTTTTCCAAGTGCTCCATATTTATCAAAGGAAACGTCACATTGAAAGTAATAGGTGTTTTCTTTGATAGATATGGTGCAGTTGGTTTGCTCTGGAATTTTTTAAAGCGGAACTTTCAGTTACTAATAAGTCGACCTTCAATTATTAAGCATATGGGGACTAGCATCCTAATACATGTATTATCTATGTAAAGTGCCACAGTCTAAAGAAATCTTTCATCCTAGGAGACCGGAAGCCAGGCATCAGAGCAGACATCTTGTCTACGCGCCTGTGCGGTCAGTCCCGGTCTCCTTTAAGAAGCATTGCAGCGTACCACATGGTAACCGGAAAGACTGATGGCGAGGGCGTACAGACTGCACTAACCTGGCCGTCAGTCTCCTAAGATGAAAGATTTCTTTAGAATGTGGTACTTTACAGAGATAATACATGTATTAGGATGCTAGTCGCCATATATATGTTTAATAATTTAAGGGCGACTTATTAGTAACTGAAAGTTCTGCTTTAACGTTTGACTTGATAAACATGCACCTTTCTATATTACAACAGTTGTATTCACTGCACAAGGATCTTATTCATCAAGCTAATTCTGGGGTGAACAACTACACCGGGGCTTGGGGGGGGGGGGTGGCTTTACGACAAAAAAAAATGTCCTTTGGTTTAAATGGGTCTTTTAACCCCATAAATGCTAGAGAGGTCTCCAAAACAATGTGTTGGAGACTTCTCTATCACCCAAGAGTATAAAAGAACCATTCAGATCAATGGATATTTGCATTTCAAACCTAGTGTGCAGTTGGTTTGCTCCCGATTTGAACCTGTTCAGCGTGATAATAAGGAACCGTGACCCATCCTATATAATAATTTGCTAGGATGTTTGTCACAATGCAGTCATGCTCAATAGAGATTGCCCGAGTTCGGGCAGTCTCTACTGCGCATGATGGCATCACGTGAGTGAAGCAACGCGAGACTGCATCGCGTGGAGCAGAGAGGTAGCGGCCTCTTAACCCTTTGAGCACCAGAGGGATACACAATGCATTGCAAAGCAATGTGTTGTGTACCCCTGTGGTACTCAAAGGGTTAAAATTACCCAGACATTGGCCAGTGTACACGGGCTTTTACACTAGTATTTATATATAAAACCAACCTGGAGTTATTCTGCAGTAAGCAAACTGTAATATAGGGAACAGATAAAAAGGTTTGTTAAATTAAATCAGGCTTTTAACCCCTTGAATGCAAATCAATGAATTGGAGACCTCTAGCATTCAAGGGGTTAAAATGTTCTATTCAAATGCATGGGAATTTTGGAATTTGTATTTGTCCCCTATGGTGCTGTTGGTTTATTCCAAAATAACTCGACTTTTTATAAATATGGTCACATGTAAAAGTACAAATGTGGATCAATTCTGGAGCAAACCACCTGCACCACAGGGAACAAATAAAAATGATCATTTTTCCTAATTCCCATTCTTTTATATTGTTGGCTCTGATGCCCTGAAGACAACATTGTTTAGACCTAGAAACACATTGATCGATCACTTATTGATTTTAAAGATCGTTGAATATTTAAAGGAGCAGTAAACTTTTTTTTATGAAAACCTACAGGTTATAGAGCTTTTCCTGCTGAGTAAAACAAGGTCACGCCCACTGCTGTCAGTTGTTTTATTCAAATGATATAACAGTTCAAGTAACCAGGAAGTGAATTTACTGTGTGTTTACTTCCTGATTCTTCTGACAGGAAGTGACTCAGCAGTTTCTATCACATTCTATGCTGAACTGTATGTCACTGACTTTTCTCTCAATTAGAAAATAACAAAATAACTAACTGGAATTTGACCACTAGACGGCACTGCTAATGTAAAAAAAAAACAAAACTAAAAAAACAAAACAAAAAAACACAGGTTTAAACAGTAATAACTCTGGAAATATGCATCAGTCAGCAGTGGGAGTACACTTATTATACTCAACAGGAAACGACCTACAATATATATTTTTTCATAAAAAAGTTTACTGCTCCTTTAAAGTAGATTACATTTTATATATACTTTCAAACATACCAGTCGCAGTACTGTTTGTTTGATCGGACAGGGGCAAGTTCTAGTTCCCATGTAGCTGGTTAACCCTTTGAATGAAAGAGGGGTAAGCAACACATTGCAAACTGACACTCAAAGGGTTAACAGAGAATCTTTCACCACCCATCCCACCATGTGAGTATGCAAACAATGAATAACTTATACACATATATAATATTACATTGATTTTTTTTTTCATTCAAAAGTTATTGCAGCTCAGACTTGAATTTTTTTAGGTGCAGTATCTCAGTGGCCTGAAATTATACAGTGGTGCTGTTGCTACACCATCCTATGGACAGCTCTGGTCAGTTGACCATAAATCTCCATAGGATGGTGTAGCAATAACACCACTATATAATATATAAGCTCATGAATGCTTGCTAGAGTGATCTCCAGCACAGTTCAAGCAAATATTGTTATGCTATTCCAAAAGATGGGTCCACATGATGCATGGGGTTAAAAGTCAAGTTTGAAAGCAGAGACAGTGAGCCTAATGTACTAACAAGAACTAGAATAATTCTAGAGCAAATCAACTACACCGGGGCTAGTCAGTTCCTGGACCATCATCTGTTGGGAACTACAACTCCCATCATCCCCAACTGATGATCCAAGTTGAAGTTCTCAGCAGCTGGAGGTTCAATAATTGACTACCCAGAGCTACACCATAGGGGCGAATAAACATTCTGAAACTTCCCATTGATTTAAATGGGTGTCCAAAGTGTGGCCTGTGGGTCAAATGTGGCCCTCCTGACCACAGGATGTGGTCCATCTATTTTTAAAACATATTTTTTACCTAATAAACTAGTACACATGAGCCAGTAGGCCAGTAAGACCTAATCCCCTGCCTACCGGTACCATACAGTTCAAGAATGGATGTCTATTACATATCAGTATTATCACTGACTTGATCAAAAAAATAAAGAAATACATATTTTGCTTACATGACATGCTACAGGTCAGCACTGTTATCAGTGCAAACAGAATATTGTGGTCCTCATACTTGCAGCTTTCCGATCACAACTGAAAAAAAACTTGTGACAACCCAGCTATAAAGGTTTCAATCATACTGTGATGAAGTGCATAGCATTCAAGTGGTTAAAAGACCAGTTTAAATTATTGGGATTTTTTTTTTTTTTTTATCTCCCGGTACATTTAGATTGTCCCAGATTCACCCCACAGTGGAAATGCACTAAGGTGTGATAAAAAGGTGATAAAGCGGAGATGATTTATTCAGTGATATAAATTTAAAGAGACAGCCTCACTCCAACATAAAATGTAACTCCAAAAGGTCCGATAAAACATCATATCGCTTTATTCATAAAAAACAGATACGTGGATGCAATAAACAAACAGGGTGAGGAGAGGGTGCAATAAGGCAGGGAGAGGGTCCCACAGACGGTCTACATCTTCTCCTCACCTTGTTTGTTTATTACATCCACGTATGTGTGTTTTATGAATATGAATAAAGCGATATGATGTTTTATCGGACCTTTTGGAGTTACATTTTATGTTGTAGTGCGGCTGTCTCTTTAAATTGATATCTATTGTCATGCACTGGAGAGGAGACCCGGGGTTTGTTCGCACCCACAGGAAGATGGTGAGTTTCCTTATGTTACCTTATAATTCATGTTTTCAACTATATGAGATGTGAGAAGGACTGTATGAGCACCTTCTTCTCTTTGGTGGAATATTTACTTCTCCAGTTCCTATGTTATTCTATGGAGCCTATGTACTAAGATCTCTCCCAATTCTTAGACTTAGTACATAGGAATTAGAGAAGTGATATAAATGTAGAAGTCATCTCCACACTAAGCTTAGTGCACCCCACCCCCTCCAGTTGTTTTGGTTCATGATCCTCAGTGACATCCTGGGACAGGGAATTAAATCACAGAATATCACTGAAAACGTGATGCTGATGTACTAATCCGAACTGGAGAAAACATACCATCAGTTTGAACAGGGAGTTTATCCCCTGGCGTTCTAGGTGTCCACAGCATTGCAAAGCAATGAGCTGGAGACCCCTCTAGCTTTCATGGGGTTAAATGCCCCATTTACATCAATGAACAGATTTATTTCACTCACTCCCAGTGATGCAGTTAGTGTGTCTCAGGATTACTTCACTCTTTCTTGGTTCCTCTCATCAGCTTCAGTGATGAAAGGGGGCAGAATAAGGCAATAGCCCTGAAACCTTGACCCTAACAGACAGACTGGTGTCTATACTAGTGAAAGTCATTTGCCTCCAGTCCCCAAAATGTCAGTCTGTCCTTGTGCCACCCTTCTCATAACGTTACCCCCTCCGAGTACTGGGTCAGAACCGACTCCCAGTCGCCTGTGCCCGCCCGATCTTGTCCCCGGACCCCTCTGAATACCTGGTCAGTTGCCCCAGCCGTGCACTGGTAGCCGCCATGACAGCTCAGGCTATGGACTGTACCACCGTGAACAGGGGAAGTAAATCACCACAACGCCAAATACCTATCAAACCCTACAACCGAGATATGTATGTGTAATGCACCTATAAACACGTTATTAGCTGTGCTATGGGTTTCACTGGATATGAAGGAATGAAAAAGAATTGCATACCCCCCTCACCAGACAGCGTAGTGGTTCATTCCACTTCCGGGTCCACACGTGGGTTGTGTAGTGAGCTGGGAGGCTGAGAGTCGCCTGTAGACCGGTGATCGGAGTTACCACCGGCCGGGGCCATGCTGATCTCTAAGGATATACCGTGGAGGCGCCTGCAGAGCATCTCCTTCAGCACTTACTCGGCTGAAGAGATCAGGTCAGACATTTATAGGAAGGGAAGGGTTAATATTTTACCCTGTTAAAAGTTTCGCTTACTATAGGGGTATTAGCTACAGCACGTATATGTTTATTTTTGCACCCAAGGAGTTAACCCCTTTTGCTGCTATATAGGTGGTGTGGTGACCCCTTTACTTGAGGCAGTGAACACAGAGTAATACGTTAATAACCCTATTATAGTGATTATTATTTTGATACATGGCCTGAGTATGTGTAACATGTGATAGGAGCTGCATGTCTCTGTGTTTTGGGTCCTTAGTGTGCTTGGAGACATAATAAACAGGGTTTCACTTTGCAGTGCTACTCATAATTCCTTTTTATGCATAGTTTTACACATAACTCTCTGTCAACATGATACAGATGTCATGGACTCCAAACCTCTCCTATATTCTTATCTCAATAAGGCTTCATTCTTTTACATATCCTATTGTTGTTAATTGGAAAATCTGACGATTGACAGCACGAATATTTATTTTGCAAATAATAAGACAGGGTTATATATGTGACCCCTGTAATACATTTCTGCTATAGACTCCCAAATACTGCATCTCTTCTCTGGCATTCAAAGTGTAAATAACATAAAATTTCAAGCCCTGCTTGACAGTGGACTCCAATAGAATACATTAGCATACCGTGTAGGGAACAGGCACACACTGCTAACAAAATATTAAGTCTAATTTCCCAAACTAGTTATTTTACAAAAATATGGCCAGTAAAACATATTGTCATAGTAACATAGTTGATGAGGCTGGAAAAAGACACAAGTCAATCAAGTCCAGCCCATGCCAAATCACCCATGTTGATCCAGAGGAAGGCAAAAAAAAAAAAAAAATCCCTCTGTCATAATTCTCAATATTGTTCCCTGCAAGATAAGTATCCATTGCTTTTTTTGAAAGCAGTTACAGTATCTGAAAGCACAGCATTCAGAGGCAAAGAATTCCATAACTTTACTGCCCTTACTGTAAAAAATCCTTGTCTCAGTCGAAAGCACCTCTAGTGTTAATGTATGACCTCTCGTTCTTAGCTCATTGCGTAAATAATTAATTGGATAGTTCTTTGTATTAACCTTGAACATATTTGTAAATGGTAATTATATCACCCCTTAGATGTCTCTTCTCTAATGTAAACAAACCCGGTTTGGCTAGTCGCTCTTTATAAGTCAGATCCTCAGAATCCGTTTATCGGTTTTGTTGCATGTCTCTGCACCTTTTCCAGTTCAAGTAATGTTTATTCTAAGAACTGGTGCACAAAACTGTACTCTGTATTCTAGATTAGGCCTTACCAAGGATTTATACAGCGGTAGGATAATATTCCCATCCCATCTATACTTCTTTTTATACAGGCTAGTACTCTATTTGCTCTTGCAGCAGCTGAGTGACTCTGCACACTGCTGTGAAGTCTATTGTCTATCAGTACTCCTAAATGTTTCTCTAATGAGGATTCCCCAAGTTGTTTTCCGTTTAGTGTCTATGTAGTATGTTTGTTTCTACAGTCCAAATGCATAACCTTACATTTATCTATATTAACTGTCAGCTGCCACTTTTCTGCCCCTTCGCTCAGTTTATTTGAATCCTGCTGCGGAGAAAAAACATCCAGTTTTGTATATATTTCCTTACACAGCTTTGTGTCATCAACCAAGATTTTAATTATCTACAAATCAAGCTAAACTTAGGGCGACACGTTCACTTTAAATCCCTTCACACCTCTTCACATCTACACTGACTAAGATGAATTCCTCTGTGTGCTTGCAGTGACATTGTCTGATGCTGGTGTAGGCATACACATTCAATAAAATCATTACTATATCCTTCATGGATAATGTCTATAGCTGTGGTCCAAAACATCTCTGGGGCAAATGCGCCTGTCATGACAGCTTTGGTTCCAACATTTATTGCTGTCATGGAACCCTTTAGTTGCACATACAATCTCTGTGGAACTCTTAACACTGAAACACGGTAACCGCATGAATGCTATAGAGGAATCCAGTGCATTGCATATAAATGTGCGGTTTTCCTCTGATGAAGTGGGCAGTGGTACCACGAAACATGTTAGGACCAAGATTATAGTTTTTTATTTAAACATTCTTTCATGTTCTTTTAGTAACAAATAAATGTAATTTTTTTATTTGGTCTGCCAAACGTTTTATTTTTCAACTTGAGCTGTTTTACACTATGGATCCTGTGGACATCAATGTGTGCATCTTTATGTGGTCCTGTTGCAGGTAGGGCCGGCACCTCCCTTTCCCGCTTATCTTTAACCCTTTGCTTGTCAAAGGAGTAAGAAAAGCATTGCGTACCCCTCTGGCACTCAAAGGGGTTTTACTGTCTTTTTTTTTTTTTTTTTTTTTTATACATGCTTGCTGGATTGTGAGTATCATTTCATTATCTTCCTGATTTCTCCTCCTGTGTATGTTTTTTTTTTTTCTATTTCGAATAGATTTAGGTCAGTATGCTGTCTATTCATATATAATACTGGTTAATGTAGGCTTATGCCTCACACCAACATCAGGCACTTTGAGAAATGTAAATGTCTCAGTTCATGTAACTCTGAACTGAGATTCTCTACCATACCCTGGATGTCTTCCAGAAGTGTGTTTATTATAAAACCAAATATAACATTATAAAAGGGGCTTCTTTACATATTTTGCTGTGTGCAAGCTGCTTTATCTGACAGTGTATAAACAGTCTACTTTTTGGACAGTAGATGGCACTGTTCTTATCAGTTTAATAAAAAAAAATAAAAGTGTGAGCTGTAATAATGTTTGGATTAAATATCTCATCATTTGGACTACCAATGATTAATGAAAAGCATTAATATAACACGGTTTTGTTTTAATGAAAAAAAACATATTCCTAGTTTAACCCTTTAAATGCCAGTGAGGTATCCAGCATTGCTGTCAGTCACTTCAGTGGTTTGTAAGGGTTACTAGTCTTTATCAGATTGGTCACAAACAATAAGGAGTGGCTTAAAGACAAGGCAAATTCAAACAAAAGGTATATAGATATAACTGGCTGCTTTACGCATTATGCCTAGCTGGGGAAGTCCTTCTGGCGAGCCAGTTAACCCTTTCAGAGACAGAGGAGTAAGCAAAGCAAGGCGTTTCGTACCCCTCTGCCACTGAAAGGGTTAAGAGACTCTTTCCTAGGGAACAGTTCCTCCTAAACACTAGACTTGAGACCCAAGCAGAGATTAGAGCCCGAGTGTACATTAATAATAATGGTAGTCAGTACTGTCAGATAGGAACTCTGCAAAGATAACAATCTAGTAAAAGCGACACTTGAAATCATAAATGATGTTCCTTAGTGTTAAATCTCCTGATTTTATTTTTAAGCTGTATCTTAACCCCTGTACACCCCGCTGTTTTATTACGGGGTTAACAACAGATGTCTTTTTGATTCTTGCTGTTTTAGGATGCTGAGTGTGAAGGCCATAACCAATCCCCGGTATGTGGACAGCGTAGGGAATCCGATGGTGGACGGCCTGTATGATCTTGCTCTTGGACCTGCAGACAATAAGGAAGTGTGCTCAACGTGTTCTCAGGATTTCAATAACTGCCCTGGCCACTTGGGGCACATCGAGCTCCCTCTGACAGTCTACAATCCACTCTTTTTTGATGTAGGTACCATGAAGTGTGGTCAGGGAAATGTTAAAGGAGGACTGGTCAATTACTGGACCTACACCAGTATCAACTCCCATCATCCTCCTTTTGGCTGATTGGGCATGATGGGAGTTGCAGTCCCCAACAGTTGGAGGACCAACAATTGACAACTTTATTCCTACTACAGAAAGCTAAAAAGGTGCAATTCTGGAGTATACCATCCTCACTGTAGGGACAAAATGCAAATTCTGCAAATTTTCATTCATTTAAATGGGACTTGTTACCCTCTTGAATCCTAGAGAAGGCTCCAACACATTGCAAAGCAATTGTTAGCCATTTCAGTGCCAGAGGGTACTGAATGCATTACAAAGCAATGCGTACCATTCCCATCTGGCACTGAAAGGGTTAAACCTTTCTAGCATTCAAGAGGTTAAAAGTCTCTTATCTCTCTCTCTCTCTCTCTCTCTCTCTCTCTCTCTCTCTCTCTCTCTTTCTTTTTTATTTTTTTTATTATAAGGCCCCTTATTTTAAACAGCATAGCACCTGATTAGAATCATATTAGATTTATTGTAAAAAAACGAAAATAACCATAAAAACTCTGTACTTACCTTGTTAATCCAGTAGCGCACCAATTCCTATTAGGTCGAGTTAAGACTTTCACCACCTCCCTGTTGGTCGCCCACCACTAATACAGAGTCTGACAATGGACAATCTTCCTCTCTGATCAAATTATGTATTTCCACTGGTCATGCACAGATGTGAAATACACAGTTTGTTCATGCCCAGTAGTAATGGAGAGTTTGATAAGGGAGGAAGATTGTCCCTGTTCAGGCACTGTGTTAGTGGTCGGAGATCAGTCTAAAGGTAGAGAGAGCCTTCACCTGACCCTGGAAGAACTGGTGCACAATTGGGTGAGTACTGTGGTGTAACACTTCTAAACAACAAAACACAAACAAAGGGGGTGCAGAATAGTGTAGAACAGACAGAATTCAGATATGACATCAATCACATATGATTAATACACACTGTCCCCGCTCGGTATCTTGATCTCTGGATCTCTGATGGTGAATGGTGCTGTATTTAAAAAAGAAAAAGCTACGATACTTCCAAGTTGGATGTTTATTCAATAAAAAAATATAAAAACATGTATCAAAGTAGATTGACAGGGCTGACGTGTTTCGTGGGTGCTACCCGCTTTATCAAAGCCAAAAAATCCTATATAATAATTCGGAAGGATGTTTGTCAGAAGCCGTCATGTGCAGTAGAGACTGCCCAATCACACAGAATGCTGGGAGTTCTGTGCTGGGAGCATTCTGTGTTTTCAGACAGTCTCTACAGTGCATGACTGCATTGGCGGCAGGACACATAGCAGGACTGGCCTCTTAACCCTTTGCAATGCGTTGTGTACCCTTCTGGCATTCAAAGGGTTAACATCACCCGGACCTTGGCCCGTGTACTCGGGCTTTTACACTAGTAATTCTATAATGTGGTGTAAGTATGACTTCTTTTTTAAACCCTTTGAGTGCCAGAAAGGTATCCATTGCATTGCACTAAAGGGTTAAATAAAGAGAGTGTTGCTATAATGAAGACAACTTGCCCTTTAGGTTTTCTCATCCTTTAAGTAATTTAGTTTAGTTCTGCTAAGAAAAAAAAAAAAAGTGTTCTTTATTGATATTTGTTAACCTTTAAATGTCAGGAGGTTGTGCAGTATGTAATTTAGATGGATTAAAGTGGAACTGTCACCTTATGTTAAGTCCCCCCACACACACACACACAATAATTAGGCATATGGCGATTAGGTTCTTAACAGCGCTAATATCGGGCACAAGTACCAAATTCTGAAGTAATCCTCCTTCTTTTGAGACCGACGGTCAGGCTTTCCCGCAGGCATCTTGGCTTAGAGATGCCTGTGCCGTTAGTCCCTTCCGGTGCCGTTAGTCCCTTCCGGTGCCTTAAAGTACCATGCAACGCCTCCTAGAGGAGACTGGACAGACAGCGCAGGCACGCAAATGTCTCTAAAACAAGATGTCTGCGTGCAATGCGTGCAAGACTGGGCACCGGTCTCAGAAGAAGAAGGATTACTTCAGAACGTGGCACTTCTGCCACGTAGCACTATTAAGAAGCTAATCGCCATATGCCTAATGATTGTGGGGGGACTTAATATAGGGTGATGGTTCCGCCTTAAGATACATAGCAACGGGTGTGTACTCTAGCCGTTAACTGGATTTTAAGACTTTGTCTGCTTACATATAAATTGATAAAAATGACTGAATAAATGATGGATCCATCCTTGCTTAAATAAGAGCACACTTAGGAAATCATGATGCCGTCCAGCAAGGTCAGGATTTCCAGGAAGGGGTTTCCAAAAAAAAAAAATGCAGTAACAGTAGACTTGAATTTGTTTGTGTGATTTGTCTTCATAACGTCATAGAAGGGATCTGAGAGAGGTTCCCCACTCCTGGACCAATGGCACGCCAACAGGTATTGGACCACTATCCCATCGTTCGTAGCTTAGTGAGGATGGTTAGATTTGTGGTCCAACAACAGCTGATGGAAGGCTGTAGGTGTCTGACCAGTGGCATTGACATGCACAAAAGGAGCAAACCCTTCTCTTTATTGGACTGCTAAAGTTTTTCATTTTTTTATATTCTATTTTTCCTCTCCTCTCTCTGATCTAATAAGGACAAAAAAGTATAAAAAACACAGAAACAGCTGTGCACACCCAAAAAACTCTGAACTACCTAAAAACCTCTAAATTAGGTAAAGAGGGAAATAAAAGGGTGCTACAGGGGAATTAAACATATAATACATATAGAAAGAACAACAGAAAACCCTGCAGTGCTAGCACACCTACACATTCCTAGTCCCTGAGACGCAGTGTAGGAAAGAAGGACAACAATAAATTAAAAAATAATTGTATTTATTTGTAATAAAAAAATGTGTATACCGGGGCTTTTTCCGGCTTGCCACATATATGTGTAAAAATGTACAAAATATATATGTATATGTATTTTGTACATTTTTATATATATATATATGTGGCAAGCCGGAAAAAGCCCCGGAATACACATTTTTTATTACAAATAAATAAAAGTTATTCCTTCTTTCCTACTGCCTCTCAGGGATTGGGAATTTGTAGGTGTGCTAGTACTGCAGGGTTTTCTGTTGCTCTTTCTATATGTATAATACAAAAGAGTATAAAGGGGAGTTTCCCTTTTCTTTTACCTTGTCCCTTTATGTTCCTCAGTCAGCTTTTCTTCAAGTGTAATAAAACTGACCTGTATTTGTGTGTTCAGGCTAGATACTTGTATGATACTGAATTAACATGTTTCATGTGGAGGCAGCACAGATTCCATACACTGTCCCTGTCAAGAGTCAACTGAATTTATTGTGTCTGTGGAGTCTGAGACTTGCAAATCTTGCTCTTCAGTCAAACAGTGAGATAGCCATTGTGCCAGATTTCATTGGCTGTTGTGAGTGTGGCTGCAGTCATTTGCTGAGAATGATGATGGTTGTAGTCCAAGGTTGATAGAGACTGCAGGTTGCCCAACCTTGCGCCACGCTGTTGAGTTGTGTTAGGGTTTGTTTGACCTCCCGAACCAAAAAGGGTTCCCTTAGCATTACAAAAGTAGAGCTCCTGATTGGGAACTATCCAACAATACTGTATACTTAAGAAAAAGCTCAATACCCTCAAAGGGATAGTAATGTTTCATAATAAAAGCAGCTCTAATTAATCATCATAGTATTTGGGCCATGGAGAGTGTTATTTCAATTCTGTCAGAGTTGTAGTTCAAGAGTAATTCAGTGACAAATTGTCCCCCTCCTGCCCCTTTTACTGATGTAACACTGCTCAGCCAGATCAGAAGGGAGGTGTCCAGGTAGACTGCAGAGAGGGACAATCTTCAGTCAAGATAAGGGAAAAGGCTGAGGGGGGGGCTTTCATTGTTCTCATAGGAAGAAGATTGTCTCCTTCTGTTATCTGTCTGGTCAATGGACTGCATTCCACATCTGAGAAGAGATGGCTTACACTAGGTAAAAGGGGCTGGAGGGGAAACTTTGCTTGTAAATATCTCTCAAACCATAAAGGATATCTCTCAAACCATAAAGGTTTGAGAGATACGACTTATATCGTTCTTCATGTTTTTTTTAATGCCTACAAAATAAAATAAAGATAAAACAAAGTATTACTATCCCTTTAACGTGTTTGTTCTTCTTCCATCTCTAGAAACTGTATTTGCTTGTCAGAGGTTCCTGCTTCCACTGTCACTTGCTCACATGTCCCCGTTCTGTTATCCATCTGCTGCTCCACCAGTTGAAAGTCCTGGATAGGGGAGCTCTCCATGAGGTTCAGGAACTAGAGGCTGTCCTCCATCGGGTGAGTGTGCTGATTCTTTTGTCTTCATCATGGTAGCCGTTTTTGAATAGGTGCTAAAATATAACTGCATAAAGTTTTCCCCTAATTTAATCCCTTCTGATATGTGTGTGTAATATGTATTTATTTATTTATTTATGTGGACATTTATAACTATTTAGTTTTATATCAATTTTACAAGACAAATGCTTTACTTGTCACAAGAAACTGTTTCTTTCCAGAACCTTCTCTTAGATGCAGCCCCCCTTTACTTTTCTATTTTTACCTTTTATATATAAATAGAAATAAACGTTACATATATAAATTGGCATAGTACATAGTAACATCGGTTTCTAGAGGTACTAGACAGGGTTGCCCTCTATCACCTTTAGTGTTAGCGGAGAGTCTAGAACGTTTGTTCAGATGTACTTTCAGTTCTTAAAGGGATAGTAATACTTCGTTTTATCTTTATTTTATTTTGTAGGCATTAAAAAAACATGAAGAACGATATAAGTCTTATCTCTCAAACCTTTATGGTTTAAGAGATATTCACAAGCAAAGTATCCCCCCCCCCCACTTCAGCCAGATCAGAAGGGAGGTGCCCAGGTAGACTGCACAGTGGGGCAATCTTCAATTAAGATAAGGGAAAAAGCTGAAAAACTTGTCAAGGGGGGAAGGGCTTTCATTCTTTTCATACAAAGAAGAGTGTCCCCTTCTGTTATCTGTCTGGTCTTACAACCAGACTCACATCTGAGAAGAGATGGCTTACACTAGGTAAAGGGGCGTAAGGGGGAAACTTTGCTTGTGAATATCTCTTAAACCATAAAGGTTTGAGAAATAAGACTTATATAATTCTTCATGTTTTTTTAATGCCTTCAAAATAAAATAAAGTTAAAACGAAGTATTACTATCCCTTTAAAGGGATAGTAATACTTAAAATGTAAAAAAAAAATATGTTGTAGGGTTCATTCCCCTGAGTAAAACAAGAGTACTCCCACTGCTGAAAGGTGTTTCATTCAAAAGTTATTAATTTTCAAAGTTGAATTTTTTTAGGTGCAATATCACAGTGGCCTGAAATCGTACAGTGGAGCTATTGCTACACCATCCTATGGAGATTTATGATCCCCGGACCAGAGCTGTCCATAGGATCGTGTAGCAACAGCGCCACTGTACAATTTCAGGCCACTGTGATATTGCTCCTAAAAAATTCAACTTTGAAAATTAATAACTTTTGAATGAAACACCTCTCAGCAGTGGGAGTACTCTTGTTTTACTCAGGGGGATAAACCCTACAACATTTTTTTTTTTTTTAACATTTTAAGTATTACTGTCACTTTAAGTTCTTCATGAGTTGATGACCTAGAGAGTGCATGCATTTTCTGTGGTATATGCCACTATGAAATTTATTTTAACACTTTGAGTGCCAGAAAGGTATTCATTGCATTACGTTGCAATGTATTGGATATACCTTTGTCACTCAAAGGGTTAATTTGGCCCTCACAAGAAAAAATGTGATATGTTTATATGAGATTGTGTGTGGCCATGTCTAGCTTTCTGCACATTGCTTGATATTACTTAACTCTTATAATGTTTATTATTTTCTTGCTTTTAAAGTTTCTGGAGGGAAATTCAGCTGCAACTGGCAATGAGATTCAGGAAGAGTTAGAGGACTATACCAAGAAAGTGCTGAAAAAGTATAAGAAAAAGGCAGAGAGCTCCAATGTAAGTACCCTGCTTGTGTGTCTTTGTCCCTGACTTACTAAGCAGCTCAGAAAATGTAGACATGTCTGCCTCTAGAGTCATTCATAACATAGTGTGGTAATAACTGGTCCATCGAAAGAAAGAAATTCCACACAGTGCCACCAACAAACCAGTTACTTCTCCAAAAGCTATTTATATTACAATCAGATGGCTTGTACTACATACAAGCAGTTTTTAATTATCTTTAAATTATTTTAAAGGGATAGTAATACTTAAAATGTAAAAAAAAAAATATGATGTAGGGTTTATCCCCCTGAGTAAAACAAGAGTACTCCCACTGCTGAAAGGTGTTTCATTCAAACGTTATTAATTTTCAAAGTTGAATTTTTTAGATGCAATATCACAGTGGCCTGAAATTGTACAGTGGCGCTGTTGCTACACCATCCTATGGAGATTTATGGTCAACTGACCAGAGCTGTCCATAGGATCGTGTAGCAACAGCGCCACTGTACAATTTCAGGCTACTGTGATATTGCATCTAAAAAATTCAACTTTGAAAATTAATAACGTTTGAATGAAACACCTTTCAGCAGTGGGAGTACCCTTGTTTTACTCAGGGGGATAAACCCTACAACATTTTTTTTTTTTTTTACATTTTAAGTATTACTATCCCTCTAATCCTCTGGTACTCAAAGGGTTACTGTGACAGATCCTCTTTAAAGGGTTCGTAATGTCCAAAAAAAAGGGTTTTTTTGTATTTAGAAGAGCTTAAAAAGCTCAACTAAATGCAAAAAAAAGTATCTTTCAAACTGCTATGGTTTAACTCCTTAACGCCATGTGACGTTCTATGACCGTCACGTTCCTTGAAATACTTAAGGACCGATGACGGTCATAGTAAGTCACGTACTTTTTACTTACAGCGCTCTACCGGGAGCGCTGTAAGTAAAAATAGGGCCTGAAATTGACCGCTCCAAGATTGGAGCAATCTCTGTCAGGCCCAAAAGTGACGCGCCGATACACGCAACAGGTCACGTGTACTGGCGCGTCCACATGGTTCAATGCGGTCCTTATGGGACGGAAACGTCCCAGGACCACCAGTCGTTAAGGGGTTAAGACATACAGGCATTTAAACTTCACTGTCTGCTACTGACAGCTGTAAAGCTGTCAGCAGGAGATCCGTGATGGTCGACACGGCGGTTGTGCAGCAGAGCCGCAGTCTCGTTAGTTACAATGAATCCCTTCATTGGAATGGTCTAAAACGTGCGCTTGCAAACCAGGCACACGTTTTAGGCGATTCCAATGAAGGGATTCGTTGACAATAACGCGATTCCGGGTCTGCTGCAGAGCCTCTGTGTTGACCAACACTGATCTCCTGCTAACAGCATTACAGCTGTCAGTAGGAGACATCGAACTTTAAACGCCTGTATCTCTTAAACCATAGCGGTTTGAGAGATACATTTGTTTGCATTTAGTTCAGCTTTTTAAGCTCTTCTGAATGCATAAAACTTTTTTGGGGCTTTACTAACACTTTAATAAATCCATCCCTTGAAGCGAGAGATCCTGATTCAGTGTGTACTGTATATCCGCCAGCCTTGATTTGCATCTTCTGTGTAATGTAGAAGGGTGACTGAGCCCTTTATATACTGTGTTCTTTTTTGTTTTCTGACTGTTTGTTGCATTTAACCAGGTCAAAAATATCTGCGTGCTCAGAAACAAGCTGATAGCAAATTTTTGGAAGAATGAAATGGCATCTAAGAAATGTCCTAGCTGCGGGTGAGTAGAGTGGACTCTTGACACTTTGGCAGTTGTGGGGCAAACCACTGCACGTACGTTGGAGACCATGCCGACATTCAAGAGGTTAAAATTTTAATTTAAAGGAGCAGTAAACTTTTTTTTTTTTTTTTTTTTTTTTTTTTTTTTTTTTTTTTTTTTAATGAAAACTTATGTTATAGAGCTTTTCCTGCTGAGTAAAACAAGGGTACTCCCACCGCTGTCAGTTGTTTTATTCAAATGTTATAACAGTTCAAATAATCAGCAAGTGAATTTACTGTGTTTACTTCCTAAAAAATTCTAACTGACAGGAAGTGACTCAGCATTTTCTATCACATTCTTTGGAGAATTGTATGTCACTGACTTTCCTCTCCATCAGAATGTAACAGAATAGCTCATTAGAATTTGACCACTAGAGGGCACTGGTAATGTTCTGAAAATATGCATCTCTCAGCAGTAAGAGTACCATTATTTTAGTTAACAGGAAACACCCTACAATATATATATTTTTTCCATAAAAAAAAAGTTTACTGCTCCTTTAAATACAGGGGAATTTGGTGAAATTAGGGCCTTTTGTATAAAAGCAAACTGGAGCAGTTTTGGGGCATATCATCTGCGCATAGGGACATAATGGAGCTGTTAACCCTTTGAGTGCTAAAGGGATGCTTTGCGTACCCCTCTGGCTCTCAGAGGGTTAACCCTTTGAATGCTAGAGAGGTTTCAAGAGTTTTGCTTCAAAATACATTTGAGACTTTCCTAAAAATCAAAGAATTAAAAAGTCCTATTTAAAAAGAAAAAAAAAAAATGGGCATAGTGTGATTATTTCTCTCCTGCTGTGCCCCAGAATTGCTCCAGGGCCATATTCAATAAGTAAACGAGAGGTAATTCTTGGCCACACCAAGTGAACATTCACAGAGATTTAAATGCAGCGTTTAACCCCTTGAATGCTAGAGAAGTCTCCAGTGCACTGCTTCATAATGCACTGGACTCCTCTAACATTCAAGCTCCAGTTAAATGAACAGGAATTTTATTTTGTTCCTCAGAATGGATATGCATTACCCTTCGAGTGCCAGAGGGGTTCATCCAGATTGTGTATTTTTTTGGCTGAGCTCACCAGCTGTAGCATAGGGAATCTGTTAACTCCTTAAGGACCACCGGTGTCTGTGCCTTAAGGACGGGTCACGATTCTGGCATGTTGTGGGTTTTGAGTTAACAGAGCACCTGTTGGAGTGCTGTGAGCCCTATGGGAACCTGAAGCTGACTCCTCCAAGACCAGAGAGGTCAGTGTCAGACTCTCGTTTTACAAGCCGGCACCCATGATCAGTGACGTGTGCCGGCTCGCCGAATGACTTCTGTGTGGTCTATAAGGTGAATCCAACCCTAGGACCACGGACTTCAACCTCTTAAGGACCAGCGGTCCCGGGGTGTGTGGTCCTTTAAGGATCAGACAGGGAAGTCTGACGTGCCGCCCCACATGACTGATCACATGTGCCGGCACGCCGAACGAGGGACTGAAAGAGATCGCTCCGGTCTTTGATTGATCAACTTCAGTCCCCGGTATTACTCACTGCACTCCTGCAGGAGCGAGGTGAGTAAAAGTACGTGACATACCAGGACCGTCACTGGTCCTTAAGTGCCGGACCAGCGTGCCGGTCTGGGTACGTCAATGGTCCTTAAGGGGTTAAGGGGCTAAGGTTCTCCAAAAAGTTGCAATCCTTTCAATTGGGCTTTTACCCCCCATTTAAGGGAAAAATAAAGCGTAATACTGTAAAAATATATATATATCTTTCAGAGTTTATCCCCCTGAGTAAAGCAAGGTACTCTCACTGCTGAGATGTTGTATTTGAAAGTTATTGCAGCTCAAACATGCATTTTGTTTTTTTGAGCAGTATATTTCCGAAGCCACCATAACATTTCAGGCCAAGTAGGTGCAGCCCCCAACAGATAACATATGAATAAACCTCTTTCCGCAGTGAGAGTTCTCTTGTCTTACTCTGCAATTTACAGTTGTAATCAAAATTATACAGCCCCCATTGCAAATTAAGTTTATTGTCAAAATATACAGACTTTCAGCTGTTTGCAATGAGAAAATCAAACAAAAGAAATTGAAATAACGAAAGCTTCAAGTGGTTTCCCCAAATCCAACTGAAAATGCAACTCCTAATCACTTCTCCAGTCTCTCCAGGACTAGTACATCTATCAATAATTTGTACCACTTGCAGTACCGCAAGTGCCACAGGGCCACAGTGCAAACTTTTTTGTGCCCCTATCATAAAAATATTTTCAGTCATAGAACCTATTGAATCCTGGGGCAAGTGGGGCCCCTCTTGGATCCATGGCCCTGACTCATCTTCACCCCCTGTAGAGAGACACCCCTGGCTACTTCTTAACCCTTTGAGTGCCAGAGGGGTACGGAATGCATTACAAAGCATTCCGTACTCCTCTAGCACTCAAAGGGTTAAGCCTTTGAGTGCCAGAAGGGTGCGCAAGCATCGTTCACCCCTCTGGCAGTCAAAGGGTTAATATGAAATTTAAAAAAAAAAAAACGCTCTCCCTGATTGATCAAGCTCTATAGGGGGTTAATTACATTTCCAGTTGATTTAATGTTAAACTTTAACCCCTTGAATGCTAGAGAATTCCATTGTATTCCATTTGTTGATGTATGTAGGTGAATTGGAGTAAACCAGTTGCCCCACTGGAGAAAAATGCAAGTTCCTATTGATTTAAAATGGGGATTTCAACAGCTTGGATGCTAGTGAGGTCTCCAGTGCATTGAGTAAAACAAGGGCACTGCTCCCCCCGCTGAGAGATGTTTTATTAAAAAGTTATTGCAGCTCAAACCTTTTTTTTCTTTTTTCTTTTAGTAAGGTGCAATATCTCAGTGGCCAGAAATTGTACAGCGACGCTGTTGCTACACCATCCTATGGACAGCATCAGAAGGTGTAGCAACAGCGCCATTGTAAAGTTTCAGGCCACTGAGATACTGCACCTACAAAAAAAAAAAAAAAATCACGTTTGAGATGGAATAACTTTTGAAGAAAATAACTCTCAGTAGTGGGGAATGCTCCTTGTTTTACCCGGGAGGATAAACTCTTAAATGTTTGTTTGTTTGTGTTGTTTTATGTGAAAAATATATTGACGTCAATAAGAATTTGCATAATTTTAGTTTCAACCCTGCGGTGCAGTTGGTTCACTCCAGAAGTGCTCCCTAAATCGGAGATTAAGGCCAGTTGGGGTGACGTAGAAAATTAGAGTAATAAAGGAAAGGTTTGTGTAAAATTGTCACAAAGTGACATAAGGATATTTATGAACGTTTACTAACTCCAGTCAGTCGACTCTTTTGCAAAGTGGAGTAGAAATTTCTCGTCCAAATAAAGATTGTGGTACAAAGTATGCTTAAAGTGGAACTACCATTCTATATTCTTCGGAGACCTTGTCTTAGAGATGTCTGCACGCCTGCGTTGTACATACCTTTCTCCTCTAGTAGGTGTTGCAGTGCTCCTTAAAGGGATAGTAATACTTTGTTTTAACTTTATTTTATTTTGTAGGCATTAAAAAAACACGAAGAACGATATAAGTCTTATCTCTCAAACCTTTATGGTTTATGAGATATTCACAAGCAAAGTTTCCCCTCCGCCCCTTTTTCCTAGTGTAAACAATCTCTTCTCAGATGTGGAATCCAGTCCATAGACCAGACAGATAACAACAGGGGACAATCTTCTTTATATGAAAACAATGAAAGCCCTTCCCCCCTTGACAAGTTTTTCAGGTTTTTCTCTTATCTTAATTGAAGATTGTCCCTCTCTGCAGTCTACCTGGGCACCTCCCTTCTGATCTGGCTGAACGGGGGGGGGGGGTACTTTGCTTGTGAATATCTCTTAAACCATAAAGGTTTGAGAGATAAGACTTATATCGTTCTTCATGTTTTTTTAATGCCTACATAATAAAATAAATATAAAACAAAGTATTACTATCCCTTTAAGGCACAGGAAGGGACTGACGGTACAGACGCACAAACGGCTCTAAAGCAAGAAGCCTGCCCGTCAGTCTCTGAAGAATAAGGGTTACTTCAGAACCGGGTACTTGTGGCAGATAACAGCACTATTAACAAGCTAGCTGCATATGCCTAATAATTGGGGGGCCACCTTATATAGGGTGGTAGTTCTGCTTTAAAGAAATACGCTAATTACGCCAAAAAATAAAGGCAGTTTTAGTGATTAAATCGTAACGCCAGGTAAAACCTGTTCTTAATGGAAGTATATAGTGATAGCTATGTATGCAAAAAAATTCTCATTTTGCAAATTTTCTAAGAATATTCTCAGACATATTTGTAGACTTGACTGTACTTCTTGATAAACATGACCCTTTGTTTTGTGTATTTTAGTGACAATTCTTAAACCTTTCGGTGCCAGAGGGGTATCCAGTAAATTGCTTTGCAATACGTCAGATAATCCCTTGGTACTGAAGGGGTTAAAGCGGAACATTACGCTATTATTAAGTCACCATGCAATCATTAATCTCATGGTGACTAGCTTGTAAATCCATGTCTTGCCTTTAAAGGGGAACTACCACCCTGCAAAAACTGTATCTCAATTAAGTCTTCATCTGGCGACTAGCTGCTTAGTAGCGCTAGTCACCAGAAATATTACCTGGTTTAACCCCTTAAGGACCGGGAAAATCTGAGGTCGTTTTCCCTTAAGGACCGGAGCAGTTCTGACCTTTTTGACTATATCTTTGTTCAGCAATGTTTTCCCTCTAAGTCTTTTATTCCACCCCCATAAATTATATACTGTTTTTTTAAGCACAAATAGGGCTTTCATTTGATACCCTACTTATATGGATAACCCACCATTTACTTTATTAAAATTTAAAAAAAAGGTAAAAAAACATCATTTTTGGTTTTTCTCTTTGGATCAATTGGGCACAAAGGGTTAAAATTTTATGGAGACTGCATGAAAGGTATGACCGGTCAGTCATACCTACAAAATGCACAGTTTAAAGTAGCCACTGTCCCCCCTGGGTGAAAATCCCCATGTCCCTTTTTCCCACCCTATTTTGACACTTTTTATCCGTGACATTTGGCGGTGTATATAAGTGTATTACATAGCTCCACAACAATCACACTTCCACTTTTGTTTAATTAGATTATTTTGGCACCTTTGGCACCAGCAGTGAAGGGGTTAATACCCCTAGCTGCTGTATTTTCCTTCACCACTAGGTGTCTCCTGTCTACTTCTGTCTCTGTTACTTTCATAGCAACGGAGCCAGAGGCAGACTTGACAGGCACAGACAGCATGCTTTCTTTGCTGTCTGTGTCTGTCACTTTGCCGGTACATGTGATCGCTGGAACAGCAATCGCATGAACCAGCAAAGGCAAGAAATGCTGAGACTGAATGCCCCGGCCTCGGAGCATTCAGTCTCAGCCTGGAATTAATGATAGCATCGTGCACGGAGGCACGCTGCTATCATTTAAGCCATGACGGTCCAGGACCGTCATGGGTCCTTAAGGTGTTAAAGATATTTGAGTTTTTCGGAGGCTCACAGTAGCAGGAAGCATGGACATCTCGTCATAGTGATGTCCGTGAGCCTACGCTGTCAGTCCCTTTTGGAGCCGAATGGCTCCTAGCAATGCCTCTTAGACCCGGCTGGGACTGACAGCCCAGGCGCACAGACGTCACTATGGCAAGATGTCCGTGCTTCCTGCTACTGTCAGCCTCTAAATAAATTGAATATCTTTTAAACCAGGAAATATTTCTGGCGACTAGTGCTACTAAGCAGCTAGTTGCCAGATGAAGACTTAATTGAGATACAGTTTTTGCAGAGTGGTAGTTCCCCTTTAAAAAAGCGCACATTCTAAAGAAATCCTTGCAGTTCGGAGACTGATGGGCAGGTTAGTGCGGTCTGCGCGCCTGCACTGTCAATCCCTTCCAGCTACCATGTGGTACGCTGCAATGCTACTCAATGGACACCGGGACTGACAGCGCAGGCACGCAGACAAGATGTCTGCACTGTAACCTGGGTTCCGATCTCCAAACGCCAAGGATTTCTTAGAATCTGCATTTTTTTTTTTTTTTTTCTTTTTGTTTTTAACCCCTTAGCGACAATGGACGTACATGTACATCCTCTGTGGCTGTCACTTAGTGACAGAGGACGTACATGTACGTCCAGGAAATCCGGATCCCCGCGCAGCTGCACGCCGTTCGGGGACTCCGGATTCTAATGCAAAAAAAAAAAAATGTTAGATGGGCGTTAAGTGACGGCCGCGTCTGCACGCGGCCGTCACTAAGGGGTTAAGATAAGAGATGAAATTCCAAGCTAGTCACCATGCGATTAATGAAAGCATGGCGACTTGGTAATAGCTTAAAGTTCTGCTTGAAATCTACACTGTGTTGTTTGTTTAATACACCTCCCCCATTGTTCCTGTCTTATTTTTTATATCATTTTTGTCCTTGTTTTCACTTAGTGCCCCGAAGTCTGTAGTGAGGAAAGAGCACAACAGTAAGCTGACCATCATAATGGCTCCCAAAGGAGACAAACCATCTAAGAAGAAAGCCAAGGATTCTGGCAGTGAGTTCTCTCTGTTGTCTCTGCTCTGTTATACAGTAGAGTTAGGCAACCTAATGCTCTCCAGCTTTTGTTGGACTACAATTCCCATCATGATCAGCCAGTCATCGGCCGTTGGTAGTTGTGGTCCAACAGCTGAATGGTCTCAGATTTCCCACCTCTGACATCAAGTGATGTACCCAAAACCACCACTGTGGTGTTATGCTGTTACTGGTCCTTTAAGGGGTTAATTAATATTTAGAAAAAATATATAAATATATAATTTTTAATGTTTTTTGCTGATCAAAACAACAGTATTCTGTTTGGGAAGATGCTTCATTCAAATGTTATTACAGAATCCAGTGGTGACTAGAGTGCAGACTTGCCTTTTTTTAATAGCTGTGTTCTTGAGAGCTTGACATTGCTTTGGAGACCTCTCATGTGATAGCCTGTTTTAAATCAGTGGGGATTTTAGTTGCCCCATTTGGGGCAGATGTTTTGATCCAGAATTACCCCACTTTTCTTTTCCGTAATACCCTTTAGAAATGGTTGTATGTTTTGTCTTTGTCTGGGTCAACAAAAAGGAGATCTGTTAAAAGTTAATACTTTGTTTGCTGAAAGAGTGAGCAAGGCTTATGCAGTCCTGGCACTCAAGGGGTTACATTTGATGTGTCATTTGTTTTAACCTTGTTAACTAGAAATCCCTCACTGTAAATGGACTGTGATGCGTAGGACCTCACACCCGCCTGTCCTGATCTATCATACTAGTACACCTATGTACCTAGTCCAAGATGATAGCCTGTAGTTTAGATGTAAATGTTTGTTCTTATTTCAGAGATTGACAGCGCACAGTCAACAAATCGAGGCTATTTGACCCCCAGCACAACAAAGGAACATATTGAGGAGCTCTGGAAAAATGAAGGTAATAATCTAGTAGCTTGGTTCTTAAACTGTGTTTGTAATGTCACACAGTGGGACAAGTCTAGAGTGACCATCGTATATGTGGTTCTGGTACTTCCAGTGGGACAGTGGAACAAGGCTGAGGTATTGGACAGTGCATATGTGGGTCAATGACTTCCAGTGGAGCAGTGCTGTTATGTGTGGTTCTCTGGCTACTAAGGATGGTGGGGCAATGCTGTGGTGTCAAACAGTGTATGTGTGGGACAATGGCTTCCACTGGACAGTAGGACAAGGCTGGGTCTCAGACAGTGTATATGTGTGTCTGTGACTACCAGTGGACAGTGGAACAAGGCTGAGGTATTGGACAGTGCATATGTGGGTCAATGACTTCCAGTGGAGCAGTGCTGTTATGTGTGGTTCTCTGGCTACTAAGGATGGTGGGGCAATGCTGTGGTGTCAAACAGTGTATGTGTGGGACAATGGCTTCCACTGGACAGTAGGACAAGGCTGGGTGTCAGACAGTGTATATGTGTGTCTGTGACTACCAGTGGACAGTGGAACAAGGCTGTGGTGTCAAACAGTGTATGTGTGGGTCAGTTGCGTCCAGTGGACAGTAGGACAAGGCTGGGGTGTCAGACAGTGTACATGTGGGTCTGTGACTACCAGTGCACAGTAGGACAAGGCCGGGTGTCAGACAGTGTATTGATGGGTCTGTGACTACCAGTGCACAGTGGGACAAGGCCGGGTATCAGACAGTGTACATGTGGGTCTGTGACTACCAGTGCACAGTGGGACAAGGCTGTGGTGTCAAACAGTGTATGTGTGGGTCAGTTGCGTCCAGTGGACAGTAGGACAAGGCTGGGGTGTCAGACAGTGTACATGTGGGTCTGTGACTACCAGTGCACAGTAGGACAAGGCCGGGTGTCAGACAGTGTATTGATGGGTCTGTGACTACCAGTGCACAGTGGGACAAGGCCGGGTATCAGACAGTGTACATGTGGGTCTGTGACTACCAGTGCACAGTGGGACAAGGCCGGGTGTCAGACAGTGTATTGATGGGTCTGTGACTACCAGTGCACAGTGGGACAAGGCCGGGTGTCAGACAGTGTATTGATGGGTCTGTGACTACCAGTGCACAGTGAGACAAGGCCGGGTGTCAGACAGTGTACATGTGGATCTGTGACTACCAGTGCACAGTGGGACAAGGCCGGGTATCAGACAGTGTATATGTGGGTCTGTGACTACCAGTGCACAGTGGGACAAGGCCGGGTGTCAGACAGTGTACATGTGGGTCTGTGACTACCAGTGCACAGTGGGACAAGGCCGGGTGTCAGACAGTGTATTGATGGGTCTGTGACTACCAGTGCACAGTGGGACAAGGCCGGGTGTCAGACAGTGTATTGATGGGTCTGTGCCTACCAGTGCACAGTGGGACAAGGCCGGGTGTCAGACAGTGTACATGTGGGTCTGTGACTGCCAGTGCACAGTGGGACAAGGCCGGGTGTCAGACAGTGTACATGTGGATCTGTGACTACCAGTGCACAGTGGAATAAAGCCGGGTGTCAGACAGTGTACATGTGGATCTGTGACTACCAGTGCACAGTGGGACAAGGCCGGGTGTCAGACAGTGTACATGTGGATCTGTGACTACCAGTGCACAGTGGAACAAGGCCGGGTGTCAGACAGTGTACATGTGGATCTGTGACTGCCAGTGCACAGTGGGACAAGGCCGGGTGTCAGACAGTGTATTGATGGGTCTGTGACTACCAGTGCACAGTGGGACAAGGCCGGGTGTCAGACAGTGTATTGATGGGTCTGTGACTACCAGTGCACAGTGGGACAAGGCCGGGTGTCAGACAGTGTATTGATGGGTCTGTGACTACCAGTGCACAGTGGGACAAGGCCGGGTGTCAGACAGTGTACATGTGGATCTGTGACTACCAGTGCACAGTGGGACAAGGCCGGGTGTCAGACAGTGTATTGATGGGTCTGTGACTACCAGTGGACAGTAGGACAAGGCCGGGTGTCAGACGGTGTATTGATGGGTCTGTGCCTACCAGTGCACAGTGGGACAAGGCCGGGTGTCAGACAGTGTACATGTGGGTCTGTGCCTACCAGTGCACAGTAGGACAAGGCCGGGTGTCAGACGGTGTATTGATGGGTCTGTGCCTACCAGTGGACAGTAGGACAAGGCCGGGTGTCAGACGGTGTATTGATGGGTCTGTGCCTACCAGTGCACAGTGGGACAAGGCCGGGTGTCAGACAGTGTACATGTGGATCTGTGACTACCAGTGCAAAGTGGGACAAGGCTGGGGTGTCAGACAGTGTACATGTGGGTCTGTGCCTACCAGTGCACAGTGGAATAAAGCCGGGTGTCAGACAGTGTATTGATGGGTCTGTGCCTACCAGTGGACAGTAGGACAAGGCCGGGTGTCAGACGGTGTATTGATGGGTCTGTGCCTACCAGTGCACAGTGAGACAAGGCCGGGTGTCAGACAGTGTACATGTGGATCTGTGACTACCAGTGCACAGTGGAATAAAGCTGGGTGTCAGACAGTGTACATGTGGGTCTGTGACTACCAGTGCACAGTGGGACAAGGCCGGGTGTCAGACAGTGTACATGTGGATCTGTGCCTACCAGTGCACAGTGGAATAAAGCCGGGTGTCAGACAGTGTATTGATGGGTCTGTGCCTACCAGTGGACAGTAGGACAAGGCCGGGTGTCAGACGGTGTATTGATGGGTCTGTGCCTACCAGTGCACAGTGAGACAAGGCCGGGTGTCAGACAGTGTACATGTGGATCTGTGACTACCAGTGCACAGTGGAATAAAGCTGGGTGTCAGACAGTGTACATGTGGGTCTGTGACTACCAGTGCACAGTGGGACAAGGCCGGGTGTCAGACAGTGTACATGTGGGTCTGTGCCTACCAGTGCACAGTGGGACAAGGCCGGGTGTCAGACAGTGTACATGTGGATCTGTGCCTACCAGTGCACAGTGGAATAAAGCCGGGTGTCAGACAGTGTATTGATGGGTCTGTGCCTACCAGTGGACAGTAGGACAAGGCCGGGTGTCAGACGGTGTATTGATGGGTCTGTGCCTACCAGTGCACAGTGAGACAAGGCCGGGTGTCAGACAGTGTACATGTGGATCTGTGACTACCAGTGCACAGTGGAATAAAGCTGGGTGTCAGACAGTGTACATGTGGGTCTGTGACTACCAGTGCACAGTGGGACAAGGCCGGGTGTCAGACAGTGTACATGTGGATCTGTGACTACCAGTGCACAGTGGAATAAAGCTGGGTGTCAGACAGTGTACATGTGGGTCTGTGACTACCAGTGCACAGTGGGACAAGGCCGGGTGTCAGACAGTGTACATGTGGATCTGTGACTACCAGTGCACAGTGGAATAAAGCTGGGTGTCAGACAGTGTACATGTGGGTCTGTGACTACCAGTGCACAGTGGGACAAGGCCGGGTGTCAGACAGTGTACATGTGGATCTGTGACTACCAGTGCAAAGTGGGACAAGGCCGGGTGTCAGACAGTGTATTGATGGGTCTGTGCCTACCAGTGCACAGTGGGACAAGGCCGGGTGTCAGACAGTGTACATGTGGGTCTGTGACTACCAGTGGACAGTGGAATAAAGCTGGGTGTCAGACAGTGTACATGTGGGTCTGTGACTACCAGTGCACAGTGGGACAAGGCCGGGTGTCAGACAGTGTACATGTGGATCTGTGACTACCAGTGCACAGTGGAATAAAGCTGGGTGTCAGACGGTGTATTGATGGGTCTGTGCCTACCAGTGCACAGTGAGACAAGGCCGGGTGTCAGACAGTGTATTTATGGGAGTACCAGCGGACATGTGGAAGGTGTACTCATACTACACAGTACCATTCTGTTTTCTGTTAGTTTTCTTGACATAAGTACTACTCAATGTCCTATAAGAGGGGAAAAATCCCATACAGTTATTTGGTAATTGTTACTTTAATCTGTTTTAGCCTAATAATTATTGCTGTACACAGGACAAATGTAGAACAAACCAACTGCACCACATGGGACCAAGAAAAAACCCGTTAATGGAGATTTTAATGCCTTAATTGCTAAAGACGTCTCCATTGCATTTCATTACAATGTGTTGGAGACCTCACTAGCATCTAAGGGGTTAAAAAGCCCCATTTAAATCAGAGGAAATGTTTGTCACCTATGATGTATTTGGTTTGTTCCAGGACGGCGCACTCTCCCCTTGTCCATCAGGCTCATTGTCTTTCCTCTTCATTGCAGGATTTTTCCTGAAGCACCTGTTTTCTGCGATGGAGATCGGCGGCGAGCCCACGTTTAACCCAGAAATGTTATTTCTAGATCTTCTCGTGGTGCCTCCCTCTAGGTAATTACTGACCTCTTTAGGTGGTTTTTACTGTGATCCTCAGGACAGCTGCGTATCTGAAGAGAAAACAAAATTGAGTATGACACACTCAGACTAGGGTCCCACTGCATTATGGTTCCCCTATTCCTCCCTAAGGGTGTGTATGTGTTATTCAAAGCTTACAATTAGAACCCTTTGAGAGCTGGAGAGGTATTAGTTGGATATGTCTTGGGGGGCTGGAGAGGTATTAGTTGGATATGTCTTGGGGGGCCGGAGAGGTATTAGTTGGATATGTCTTGGGGGGCCGGAGAGGTATTAGTTGGATATGTCTTGGGGGGCCGGAGAGGTATTAGTTGGATATGTCTTGGGGGGGCCGGAGAGGTATTAGTTGGATATGTCTTGGGGGCCAGAGAGGTATTAGTTGGATATGTCTTGGGGGGGCTGGAGAGGTATTAGTTGGATATGTCTTGGGGGCCAGAGAGGTATTAGTTGGATATGTCTTGGGGGGCTGGAGAGGTATTAGTTGGATATGTCTTGGGGGCCAGAGAGGTATTAGTTGGATATGTCTTGGGGGGCTGGAGAGGTATTAGTTGGATATGTCTTGGGGGGCCGGAGAGGTATTAGTTGGATATGTCTTGGGGGGCCGGAGAGGTATTAGTTGGATATATCTTGGGGGGCTGGAGAGGTATTTGTTGGCCACATCTCTGCACCAGAGAGGTATTTGCTGCAATGTGTCAGATAACTATCTGGCACTCAAAAGGTTGAAGGAACACTCACACTTGCTTATAATAACCCCCCCACACACACACACCCACACCCCTACTATGGTCGAAAAAAAGCCTAATGGCCACTCTGAATGAAGATATTATATCTGCAACAAGTGAACCTTTCACCTCCAACAAACTTGGTCCCATTCAATTCAGCTGGTAAATCTGCCAATACTTTGTGTTTTTTTTTGTTTGTTTGTTTTTTAATCTCTCCAACATCATTAACAGGGTTATTGTGTTTGTCTCAGGGTTGCCACTCTCTCTCTCTCCCATTGGCTCACTGCAGTCAGACTAGATCAGTGATTCTCAGCGAGGGTGCCATGGCATTCTTCTGTGCCAAGGACGTCCATTTAGGGTCCCCTTCATTTCTCTAAAGCCGCGTGACCAAAATGTAAATGTTCAGTTCAAACACATATTTATGGAAACTTTTATGCTCAGTATGTCTGTTTTTGTTATTCTCAATATTTATGTATCTGTACCCTTCTGTACTCCTTGACAAATGACTTATAAAATGTTACGTGTGCCCTGAAAATTCCATACTTCGTGTTAGGGGTACCTTGAGAAAAAAAAATTGAGAGCCATTGGACTAGATAGTCTCGTACCTGCAGCAACAAAACTCCCGTGCCTCTTTTCTGTCCACAGGTACCGGCCAGTCAATCGTCTCGGGGGTCAGATGTTTACAAATGGGCAGACTGTTAACCTGCAGGGGGTTCTGAAAGATGCCACAGTGATAAAGAAGCTCTTAGCAGTGATGGCTCAGGATCAGGAACAGACTCCAGAACTCACAGAATCTGGAACTAACCTGGTAAAATCACAGAAACATAGAATTTGACGGCAGATAAGAACCATTCGGCCCATCTAGTCTGCCCATTTTCCTACTGTAAAAAAAACCTCAAACCTTTTTTGGTCCTTGGTCTTTTCTTATGTTAAGGACAGCCTTATGACTATCCCATGCACACTTAAATTCTGTCACTGTGTTAACTTCTACCACTTCGGCTGGTAGGCTATTCCACTTATCTACTACTCTCTCAATGAAGTAAAACTTTCTTACATTACGTCTAAACCTGTGTCCCTCTAGTTTTAGACTCTGTCCTCTTATCTTAACATTTTTACTCCTTTGAAATGTACTTCCATCCTGCACTTTGTTGAATCCCTTCATGTATTTGAATGTTTCTATTATATCCCCTCTCTCTCTTCTCTCCTCCAAGCTATACATGTTCAGATCCTTTAGTTTATCCTGATATTTCTTTTCCTGTAAACCAGTCACCATTTTAGTAGCCCTTCTCTGAATTTTCTCTAGAGTATCTGTATCCTTCTGGAGATGGGGTCTTCAGTACTGTACACAATACTCTAGGTGAGGTCTAACTAGAGATCTGCAGAGTGGCATGACCACTTCCCTTTTTCTGCTACTAATGCCCCTAGCTACTCAACCCAGTGCCCTGCTTGCATTCCCCACCGCTTTATTACATTGCCTGCCTACCTTTAAGTCATTAGAAATAATTACCCCCAAATCCCTTTCATCTGTTGTCTCTGACAGCACAGTACCCTTAACAGTATATTTTTCCTTTGAATTTGTATGTCCCAAGTGCATTATTTTACATTTATCAACATAAAATGCAGCTGCCACACTCTTGTCCATTCTTGTAATTTACCTAAATCATTTTTAATTTGGCTTATTCCCCCTGGAATGTCTACCCTATTGCAGACCTTTTGCAATATCACTAATAAAAATATTAAAAAGAATGGGCCCCAGTATAGATCCCTGAGGTACCCCACTAGTAACACTACTTTTGTCCGAATATTCTCCATTGACTACCACCCTCTGTCTCCTGTTACTCAGCCATTGTCTTATCCATTTAACTATTTTTACATCCAGACCCAAACACTGCAATTTATTTATGAGTCTTCTATGAGGGACAGTGTCAAATGCTTTACTGAAATCTAGATAAGCTATAGCTACTGCTCCCCCTTGGTCTATTATTTTAGTTACCCAGTCAAAAAAATCTATGAGGTTCGTTTGACAAGATCTCCCTGCTGTAAACCCATGCCGTTTGGTATCTTGCAAGCCATTCAAATTCATATATTCAACAATTCTTTCCTTTAGCATACTCTCTATTAATTTTCCCACTACTAATGTAAGACTTACTGGTCCCTGCTACCTTTTTTGTGAAGCTGTACTACAGTTACTAAATTCCAATCTTCTGAAACTATTCCTGTCGCTAGTGACTGATTGAATAATTCTGTTAAAGGTTTTGCCAAAACACACTTAAGTTCTTTTAATAACTTTGGGTGTATCCCTTCTGGTCCCACTGATTTAACTGTTTTTAACTTAGAAAGTTAAAGTAGAACTTCATCTGTTAACATGTATGTTTCCCATGTCTTGCCATTTAATTTTTCTAACAGAGGTCCCTTCCATTCATCTTCCTCTGTAAAAACTGAACAGAAATATTCATTGAATCAGTCAGCTAGCACTTTATTCTCATTTACATAGTTTCCATTTTTTGTTTTCAGTCTAACTATTCCTTGTTTCATTTTCCTCCTTTCACTTATATATCTAAATAATGTTTTATCCCCCTTTTTTATTGACTGAGCAATTTTTTCCTCTGTGTGGGCTTTGGCACATCTAATAATGCATTTGGCCTCCTTCAACCTAGTCTTGTACCGATACCTATCTTCTTCCTTCTGCGTCTGCTTATATTTCTTAAATGCTTCTTTTTTCTCTTTTACTATATTTGCCACTTCTGCTGAGTACCACAGTGGTTTTCTGTTTCTTTTACCCTTGCTGACATGCCTAATGCAATGCTCTGTTGCATTTAGTAAAACACATTTCAGATAATCCCATTTCTCCTGGACTCCATCTAAAGATCTCGAAGTTGTTAGACTGACTTAAAAATGTTTCCATTTTAGAAAGATCAGCCTTTCTAAAGTCTAGAACCTTTGTTTTTGTGTGGTGCAACTCCACCTCTGTCTTTATATTAAACTACACAGAATGATGATCACTGGAGCCCAAACACTCTCCTACAGCTCCATCTGATATAATACATCTAGTGTGGCTTCCTTTCTAGTCAGCTCTTATACTAATTGACTAAGAGCTAATCTTTGTAAAGAATTTAGGATATCTCTACTCCTGGCTGATCCTGCTGCTTGGTTTTTCCAGTCCACATCAGAAAGATTAAAGTCTCCCATAATAATTATAACCTCACCTTTCACAGTCATCTTAGTTACTTCCTTGACCAGCAGTTGATCCAACTCCTCTGCTTGTCCTGGGGTCTATAGATCACACCTATACGAGTGACCATCTTATTCCCATATTCTAAAGTTATCCAAACAGTCTCTGTATTCTCCTCCATACCCTGTAAGATTAGTGGTTAAGATTCTAGTACTGAAGTCCATGTTACTGTACTGTGGTATAATTCACTGCCACTTTATATGCTTTGGTTATAATATTAGCGAAAAGAGATAATTTAGAGGCACACTAATGCTTAAAAACATTATCTGGGGTTGTATACACTTAAAGGGATAGTAATGCTTCTCAAAAACAGCAGCACCTATTAATCTTCATAGTATTTTGGCCATGGAGAGTGTTATTTCAATACTGTCAGAGTTGTAGTTCAAGAGTAATTGAATGATAAAGTATCCCCCTCCCGCCCCTTTTACCTAGTGTAAGCACCTCCCCTCAGATGTGGTATCTGGTTGCTTGATCGGACAGATAACAGCAAGGGACAATCTTCTTACTGTGAGAACAGTGAAAGCCCTGCCTCCCTTGACAGGTTTTTCCCTTATCTTAATTGAAGATTGTCCCTCTGTGCAATCCACCTGGACACCACCTTGCTGCTCTGAGGTGAGCAGTGTTGTATCAGTAAAACGGATGGGAGGGGGAGACTGTATCATTCAATTACTCTTGAACTACAACTCTGACAGTATTGAAATAACAATCTCCATGGCCCAAATACTATGAAGATTAATTGGAGATGCTGTTTTTTTTTTAATATTACTATCCCTTTCACCCCTCATGCACTAGACCTCTTCAACAAACTAAGAAGCAATGAGGGTGATGGAGCTGGGGCAAAAATTCCTATTAATTTAATGGGGCTTTTAACGCCTAGAATGCAAGGCACCTCTGTAGCACTCAAGGGGGTTAAAAGCCCCACTTAAATCGACGTTTTGGAAACATATTTATTCCCTATGGTGCAGTTGGTTCGTACTAGATTGACGTAATTTCTTCTTAGTTATTCCGATGTCCTCAGCGTTCAAAAGATAAAATAAACTCGCTGCATATCAACTAGCATTCCTCTTTTATGGTATTTACTGTGATTAATTGCAGCATTTTTGATCTTTATTTTACTTAATAGTGTTTTTTGACCTGACAACCTTACAACATATTGTCCACTGAATTGCCATGATTGCTGCATTTTTTTCCGCTGTGTATTACATGTACACTAGATGGTGCTGTAACATACCAACTGAGTATTTATTCTTGGTCAACAAAATACAGTGTATTTTTCTTGTACAATCTGATATCAATGTTTACTCATAGCTGCGTGTGGATTTTATGGGCCGGTATTTACTAACTCACAGTATCAGTTGGGGTCCAGTTTTGCAGCATTATACACTGAAATGGCAGCAGTAGAATGATCTCATTGCTGAGATTTGATTGTGAATCTACTAGCACAGGGCTGTCCAAGTTCAGTCCTCAAGGGCCACCTACAGGCCAGGATTTAATAATCTCCCTCATGAAAGGGGCACCATCACCCCTGTACAAGACTGGCTAAAAAGTAAGTTTATAGAGAGACTAGTTGGATTACTATTGTCATATATATATATATATATATATATATATATATATATATATATATATATATATATATATATATACTAGTTGAACAGCCCGTTACACGGGCCACAGAGCCTCTGACAGCCGGTCGCGGGGCAGTCACGCGCAACAGAGACTGCCTGCGTCACTGCTGATACAGAGCTGGACGCTCCTTCGAAGCGCCCAGCTCTGTATCAGCCGCACGCGCAGCAGTGTCTACTGCGCATGTCCGGCATTACACACAACTTAGCGAATTATTATATAGGATATATAATATATTTTTTTTAATTCTTTGTTTGGCCAAAATTAAACGTTTAAAGATGATCCTGTGCCCTCCTTCCGGATAGACTGTGGGTACAGCTCTACACTGCAGTCTGTCACTCTTCCTCTGCTCCAATCCCTCGATCCAGCCTCCTCCACTGTCGTAGGATTTCTCCTTGTAAGTTGGAGCGCTCTCTGGCCAATGAGAGCGCTCCAGCTCACATGCAAAAATCCTCTGTCATTGGAGGAGGCTGGATCGAGGGATTGGCGCAGAGGAAGAGTGACAGACTGCAGTGCAGAACTGTACCCACAGTCTAAAAGGCACAGTATCATCTTTAGACGTTTAATTTCAGCCAAACAACAATTTATTTATTTTTTATTTTATTTTTTTTTAAATGACAATAGTATTCAAGTTAGTTGCTCTATAAATCTACTTTTTAGCCAAACTTGTATAGGCATGATAGTTTCCCTTTAAGCACAGGTGAGTTAATCAGCAGCTCATTCATTTTGTCTGACTCACCTGTACTTAACCCTTTGGGTGCTAGGTGGGTACCCAGCACATTGCTTTGCAATGTGTTGCGTACCCCTCTGGCACTCAGAGGGTTAAAAGGGAAATCCTTAAACCCTGGCCTGTTGGTGGCCCTTCAGGACTGAACTCGGACAGTCCTGCATTAACATAATACGCTTAGGTTCATATTCCATAAGCTGAGAAGGAGTAATTCTGGAGCAAGCCAACTGAACTGCAGGGGAGACCGGAAAGTTAAATGGGGCTTCTAAGCCATTAAAGTGGAACTTTACATTTGTTTTACATATTTGAAAAGTCAGACAAAACTGCCTATGTGTCATATTACCCAAAATATTTCCTGACATTCCAGCAGATGTGTAGGTTAGGAGATATTCACTCTTATATTTCTAGGAAAAGTGAAAGTCTCCTGGTGCAGCACAGTTTAATTAGCATATGAAATGTCACTGGAAACCTTCATTAACAAATGAACTGTCACTGAAAGGCTTAAAGGGATAGTAATACTTCGTTTTAACTTTATTTTATTTTGTAGGCATTAAAAAAACATGAATAATGATATAAGTCTTATCTCCCAAACCTTTATGGTTTAAGAGATATTCACAAGCAAAGTGTCCCCCTCCCGCCCCTTTTACTGATGTAACACTTTTCAGCCAGGGCAGAAGGGAGCTGCCCAGGTAGACTGCAGAGAGGGACAATCTTCTATTAAGATAACAGAAAAACCTGAAAAGCTTGTCAAGGGGGGCAGGGATTTCATTGTTTTCAAAGGAATAAGAGTGTCCCCTTCTGTTATCTGTCTGGTCTATGGACTGCATTCCACATCTGAGAAGAGATTGTTTACAGTAGTTAAAAGGGGCAGGAGGGGGAAAGTTTGCTTGTGAATATCTCATAAACCATAAAGGTTTGAGAGATAAGACTTATATCATTCTTCATGTTTTTTTAATGCCTACAAAATAAAATAAAGTTAAAACGAAGTATTACTATCCCTTTAACTAACATATGAACAGTCACTGATACAGCATGGGTACCACAATTGGCCTGCATTAGCATACATTACCAAGTATGACTTTCTCCTTAGCTGCACATATGCTGGTATTTTGGTTAACATGACACATAGGCAGTTTTAATGAAGTTTTCAAATATGAATAAAGGTGACAGGTCCACTTTAAATGCTAGAAATGTCTCTCTCTGTCGCCCTCGTGCTCTCTCTCTGTCGCCCTCGTGCTCTCTCTCTGTCGCCCTCGTGCTCTCTCTCTGTCGCCCTCGTGCTCTCTCTCTGTCGCCCTCGTGCTCTCTCTCTCTGTCGCCCTCGTGCTCTCTCTCTCTGTCGCCCTCGTGCTCTCTCTCTCTGTCGCCCTCGTGCTCTCTCTCTCTGTCGCCCTCGTGCTCTCTCTCTCTGTCGCCCTCGTGCTCTCTCTCTGTCGCCCTCGTGCTCTCTCTCTCTGTCGCCCTCGTGCTCTCTCTCTGTCGCCCTCGTGCTCTCTCTCTCTGTCGCCCTCGTGCTCTCTCTCTCTGTCGCCCTGGTGCTCTCTCTCTCTGTCGCCCTCGTGCTCTCTCTCTCTGTCACCCTCGTGCTCTCTCTCTCTCTGTCGCCCTCGTGCTCTCTCTCTCTCTCTGTCGCCCTCGTGCTCTCTCTCTCTCTCTGTCGCCCTCGTGCTCTCTCTCTCTCTGTCGCCCTCGTGCTCTCTCTCTCTCTGTCGCCCTCGTGCTCTCTCTCTCTCTGTCGCCCTCGTGCTCTCTCTCTCTCTCTGTCGCCCTCGTGCTCTCTCTCTCTCTCTGTCGCCCTCGTGCTCTCTCTCTCTCTGTCGCCCTCGTGCTCTCTCTCTCTCTGTCGCCCTCGTGCTCTCTCTCTCTCTCTCTCTGTCGCCCTCGTGCTCTCTCTCTCTCTCTCTCTGTCGCCCTCGTGCTCTCTCTCTCTCTCTCTCTCTGTCGCCCTCGTGCTCTCTCTCTCTCTCTCTCTCTGTCGCCCTCGTGCTCTCTCTCTCTCTCTGTCGCCCTCGTGCTCTCGCTCTCTCTCTCTGTCGCCCTCGTGCTCTCGCTCTCTCTCTCTGTCGCCCTCGTGCTCTCGCTCTCTCTCTCTGTCGCCCTCGTGCTCTCTCTCTCTCTCTGTCGCCCTCGTGCTCTCTCTCTCTCTCTGTCACCCTCGTGCTCTCTCTCTCTCTCTGTCGCCCTCGTGCTCTCTCTCTCTCTCTCTGTCGCCCTCGTGCTCTCTCTCTCTGTCGCCCTCGTGCTCTCTCTCTCTCTCTGTCGCCCTCGTGCTCTCTCTCTCTGTCTCTCTCTGTCGCCCTCGTGCTCTCTCTCTCTCTCTCTGTCGCCCTCGTGCTCTCTCTCTCTGTCGCCCTCGTGCTCTCTCTCTCTGTCGCCCTCGTGCTCGCTCTCTCTGTCGCCCTCGTGCTCGCTCTCTCTGTCACCCTCGTGCTCTCTCTCTCTGTCACCCTCGTGCTCTCTCTCTCTCTGTCGCCCTCGTGCTCTCTCTCTCTGTCGCCCTCGTGCTCTCTCTCTCTGTCGCCCTCGTGCTCTCTCTCTCTGTCGCCCTCGTGCTCTCTCTCTCTGTCGCCCTCGTGCTCTCTCTCTCTCTCTCTCTCTCTCTGTCGCCCTCGTGCTCTCTCTCTCTCTCTGTCGCCCTCGTGCTCTCTCTCTCTCTGTCGCCCTCGTGCTCTCTCTCTCTGTCGCCCTCGTGCTCTCTCTCTCTGTCGCCCCGTGCTCTCTCTCTGTCGCCCCGTGCTCTCTCTCTGTCGCCCCCGTGCTCTCTCTCTGTCGCCCCCGTGCTCTCTCTCTGTCGCCCCCGTGCTCTCTCTCTGTCGCCCTCGCGCTCTCTCTCTGTCGCCCTCGCGCTCTCTCTCTGTCGCCCTCGCGCTCTCTCTCTGTCGCCCTCGCGCTCTCTCTCTGTCGCCCTCGCGCTCTCTCTCTGTCGCCCTCGCGCTCTCTCTCTGTCGCCCTCCCGCTCTCTCTCTGTCGCCCTCCCGCTCTCTCTCTGTCGCTCTCTCGCCATCGCGTTCTCTCGCTCTCTCGCCATCGCATTCTCTCGCTCTCTCGTCATCGCGTTCTCTCGCTCTCTCGTCATCGCGTTCTCTCGCTCTCTCGCCATCGCGTTCTCTCGCTCTCTCTCTCGCCATCGCGTTCTCTCGCTCTCTCTCTCGCCATCGCGTTCTCTCGCTCTCTCTCTCGCCCTCGCGTTCTCTCGCTCTCTCTCTCGCCATCGCGTTCTCTCGCTCTCGCCATTGCGTTCTCTCGCTCTCTCTCTCGCCATTGCGTTCTCTCGCTCTCTCTCTCGCCATTGCGTTCTCTCGCTCTCTCTCTCGCCATTGCGTTCTCTCGCTCTCTCTCTCGCCATTGCGTTCTCTCGCTCTCTCTCTCGCCATTGCGTTCTCTCGCTCTCTCTCTCGCCATCGCGTTCTCGCGCTCTCTCGCTCTCTCTCTCGACCTCGCGTTCTTTCGCTCTCTCTCTCGACCTCGCGTTCTCTCGCTCTCTCTCTCGACCTCGCGTTCTCTCGCTCTCTCTCTCGACCTCGCGTTCTCTCGCTCTCTCTCTCGACCTCGCGTTCTCTCGCTCTCTCTCTCGACCTCGCGTTCTCTCGCTCTCTCTCTCGACCTCGCGTTCTCTCGCTCTCTCTCTCGACCTCGCGTTCTCTCGCTCTCTCTCTCGACCTCGCGTTCTCTCGCTCTCTCTCTCGACCTCGCGTTCTCTCGCTCTCTCTCTCGACCTCGCGTTCTCTCGCTCTCTCTCTCGACCTCGCGTTCTCTCGCTCTCTCGACATCGCGCTCTCTCGACATCGCGTTCTCTCGCTCTCTCTCTCGACCTTGCGTTCTCTCGCTACCTCGACCTCGCGCTCTCTCGTTCTCTCACCATCGTGTTCTCTCGCTCTCTCTCTCGCCATCGTGTTCTCTCGCTCTCTCTCTCGCCATCGTGTTCTCTCTCTCTCTCTCTCTCGCCATCGTGTTCTCTCGCTCTCTCTCTCGCCATCGTGTTCTCTCGCTCTCTCTCTCGCCATCGTGTTCTCTTGCTACCTCGACCTCGTGTTCTCTCGCTCTCTCTCGACATTGTGTTCGCTCGCTCTCTCTCTCGACGACGTTCTCTCGCTACCTCCACCTCGTGTTCTCTCGCGCTCTCTCTCTCGAAGACATGTTCTCTCGCTACCTTGACCTCTTGTTTTCTCGCTCTCTCTCTCGACCTCGTGTTTTCTCTCTCTCTCTCTCGACATTGTGTTTTCTCTCTCTCTCGCCATTGTGTTCTCTCTCTCTCGTTCTCTTAATCTGTATCTTTTTCTGTCTTATGTCTGTATATTTATTTTGAATGGTGCCTGTGTATACCTGTATTTATGGACACTTGAGTTGTACATTTAAATCTCACACTCCTGCTGTAGCCATTTGTTATAAAAGGGAGATGTGCCCTAATATGAACCTTCCAAATTCAATAGAACAGTGTTTGAAGAGGTCCTGACTGTGACCTAAAAATGTTCAGCTTTACCCTGCAAATGACTTCCCGTACTAAACAGTTGGCTTAGTCCTTTTGTTTAACGCATTCCTCTTTTTTTTACAGTAGTTTCCCTTTTAACGCTTTGTGTACCAGAGGTGTACTCAATGCATTGCACACCCCTCTGGCACCCAAAGGGTTCATTTTAATCCCCCGTCCTCACCCTCTGAGGTTGTAGGTGGAAAATGGCCTTGATGCTTATCACTGTCTTGGTGCAGTTGCATCTAAATTAATATTTTATACTGCAGTAGAGTTTATTGTAGAGTGGCAGCCAACTGACTCTAAACATTGTTGTTAGACTACAATTCCCATAATCCTCAGCCAGCCAACAGCTGGAGTAGTTGCTCCCTTCTACCCTGGTGTATAGCTTTCTGTTACCACAAAGTCAACCGGTCCCTTGTATTTTGTCAGGAAAAGACGGATCTATCAGAGGACATCGATCGCTCCTTCCTGGCCTCTTTGACGGGACTTTCCCTCACAGACAAGTTGTATAATTCTTGGGTCCGGCTTCAAAGTCATGTAAATATCGTCTTTGACAGTGACATGGACAAGCTGATGACAGAAAAGTACCCTGGAATACGTCAGGTTTGTACAATTAGCATGGGATCTTATGCGTGATCTTTCAGACTGATGGCATGTAGGTTGATATTGCATGTGCACTGAGTAGCATTCATTGAAACACATGAGCAATGCCGTACCGTGATAGAACTGCATGGAACTGTAAACTTTTGTATTAAAATATGCAAGTTTGATAAATCTCGCAGCAGTATTTTTGGTTTTGAATGAGAGCAGCAGTATTTTGTACAATATCCGGAGTTTGGTAGGCAACCATTGGAGTGAGTGGAGAGTGGGGGATGGGGGGCAGGGACAAACCTAGGTGACAGTAATGTAACTCATGCTGCAGCATTCTGTATGAATTGAGGTGTATGGAGTTGGGAGGCAGGAAGACCAGAGAAAAGAAGGTTACAGTAGTCTATGCAGGATAGGATGAGTGCTTGTATAAGAATTTTAGTTGTGGAGGAACAGAGAAAGGGACGTATTTTTTGCTATGATACACAAGTGAAAGTGGCAGGATTTGGCGATCGTATTAATATGAGGTGGAAATGAGAGAGCAGCATCAATTATCACATCATTCTTCTGATACTGGATTTACGGTAGGGCCATTTACAGTCATTTGTAAGGGCACTATTGGGCCTGGTGTAGGTGGGATGAGGAGTAACTCAGTTTTTGAAATGTTGTGTTTGATGTGCCTATAACCCATCCAGTTGGAGATGGTCGAGAGGCAATCTGCGGCTTTAGATTGAATATCAAGAGTCTGTTTAGGGCCAATAATTAAAGCTGGGTGTTATCTTCATAGAGAAGATATTTGAGTCCAAATGAGTTGATAAGTTCACCAAGTTTTATTGGGCATAGAGAACAGAAGCGGTCCTAGAACAAAACCTTGTGGAACACCAACAGAGGTGGACAAGAGAGGGCAAAGAGGTGGCAATAGAGACACTGAAGGCTTTATTAGTTAGATAAGAAGACAGCCAGTTCGGGACTAGGTTACGGATGCCTAAGGAGTGAAAAAACTGTAGGATGAGATCATGATCAACATTGTCAAGAGCAGCTGAGAGATTAAGCAGGTTAAGCACTGAATAGTGACATTGCAATATGGCAGTGTGTAGATCACTGTAGTGAGCAGTGTGAATACCAGATTGTGGTGGGTCTAGCATGTTGTGTCTGTTAGGATGTAATGCAGGCGAGAGCGGGCTAGGCGTTCCAAGAGCTTAAAGGCAAAAGGCAGGAGAGACACCAGTCGAAAGCTAGATGTGTTGCTCTTCAGGACCGTTGTCACTATGGTATGTTTGAAGTCATCCTGAAACGTAGCAGAGACAAATTGTGAAAAGTAATGTTAAAGCGGGGCTTTTATCATATCGCTCTGTCAGTCCTGGTCTTCATTAAAAAAGCATTACATTGTGCCGAAAGGCACCGGAAGGGATTGAGAGCGTAGACTGCACTAACCTGGCCGTCAGTCTTGGAAGATTAAGCATTTCCTTAGAATCGTCTAGTTCTGAGAGGTAATATAACTATTATTAAGCTAGTCGCCATCTGGCTAATTATTGCAGGACAACTTTAACTATGGTGAAAGTTCCGCTTTAATGGCGGAATTTGTAATGGAGGAAGTCTGCCCGATTTGCACAATTTCTTCAGCTGAACGTTCCAGGAGTGGAGTTTTTATTAAGCCATGGCCATGTATTAGATTTTCAGGAGGAGAGGAACCTACAAGTTCAAAGATGAAGAAAGCACTGAGTTGGAGGTTTTAACAAGGCTGTTAGTGTGTGTATTAGTGGAGTGGATTTAAGTCCAGTGACCAGGGAGGACTGCATATTGGTGTGTGTGTGTGTGTGTGTGTGTGTGTGTATTGATGAAGAAGTACAAACAATACTGAATGTAACACGAATGGATAATGAATAAGTAGATGACAGAGTTGATGCAGGATGTGAAGGGTTACCATACCTGGGGGGGGAATCCGTACTGATAATATATCATATTCCTGTTGCAATGTGTTAGATACCTCTATGGCACTCAAAGGGTTAAGTCCTACTTCCCTTTGAATGCTTCACTTAGAGGGAGGAACACCCTTAACCCTTTGAGTACCAGAGGGGTATGCAGCGTATATATATATATAATGTGTATTTCATTAAAAATATTTACTGCTCCTTCAGGGCTTTATGTATAGGACAAAATGATCCATTCACATCAGTGGGATTTTTATTTAACTCTCTACATTCTTCAGCAGAATAGTTTGTTTGTCTTTACACATAAGACCCAATGTGGTGTGTAGAAGAGGCCATGTTCCCGGTCATAAATTGTGGTCAATGCTTAGGTCTTGATTATGGTCCTAAATCCAGGATCCACATGCTATATATGGCTCTATGTATGTGCGCCTGTGTATTTTTATTATATCACCGGCTAGAGTGGCCAGCATGGAAAATGTCCTGCGTCATGGAAGGGTTTGAGTGCCAGAGGAGCATTTTGTTGCACACCCCTCTGGCACTCAAAGGGTTAAAATCTAAACAATGATGGTATCTGTACAACATTTCAGTTGCTTAAAGGGATAGTAATGTTTCACAAAAACATCAGCTCCAATTAATCTTCATAGTATTTGGACCATGGAGAGTGTTATTTCAGTACTGTTAGAGTTGTGGTTCAAGAGTAATTGAATGATAAAGTATCCTCCTCCCGCCCCTTTTACCTAGTGTAAGCCATCTCTTCTCAGATGTGAAATACAGTCCATAGACCAGACAGATAACAGCAGGGGACAATCTTCTTCCTATGAGAACAATGAAAGCCCTGCCCCCCTTGACAAGTTTTTCAGGTTTTTCCCTTATCTTAATTGAAGATTGTCCCTCTCTGCAATCTACCTGGGCACCTCCCTTCTGATCTGGCTGAGCAGTGTTACATCAGTAAAAGGGGCGGGAGGGGGATACTTTGTCATTGAATTACTCTTGAACTACAACTCTGACAGAATTGAAATAACACTCTCCAAAGTCCAAATACTATGATGATTAATTAGAGTTGCTTTTATTATGAAACATTACTATCCCTTTAATTAAAATAAAAGAATTACGCGATCACCTTAAAGGACAGCTAATACCTCCTAAAATATCAACCCCCCCCACACACACACACACACACACATTCTTACCTTACCATGTTCAGAAAATCCTAATGCCCTGTATGAACTTGGCCCATGTGCATATGTTGAAGAAAGTAGGGCCACGTGACTTGAAGCTCTGCGCACCGAAGATGCTAATCTTAACCCTTTAAGGAGCAGAGTGGTACGCAGCACATTACTTTGCAGTTTGTTGTGTACCCCACTGGTCCTTAACGGGTTAACCAGGCTGATGCACTCTGTCTGCGTATATTCTGTACTTATTGAAGAAGTTATTTCTTGAACAAAGTCACAAGGGGAAAATTTCATGGGGACCATTAACCCTTTACGTTGCCAGTGGGGTGTTCAACGCATTGCAAAGCAATGCCTTGCACACCCCTCTTGGACACAAATGGTCACGATTTTTCTGGCCATAAAAAAGGTAAATGGAGGTTATCATTAGGAGATGTTAATTTGCCTGTAACTGAAACCCAAGTAGAGAGTGACGTGCCAGTGGAACCCTCTGTGAATTTGTGCTGTATGTGCAAGTGTGTAGTAAAGGTGGATCTAAACGCTGATACAGTACTGAGCCTCGTGTGTGTCTGTGCAGATCCTGGAGAAGAAAGATGGACTTTTTCGGAAGCACATGATGGGGAAGCGTGTGGATTTTGCAGCTCGATCTGTTATCTGTCCTGACATGTACATCGACACCAATGAGATTGGGATCCCTATGGTAAGAGTGGGCGGAATGTCATACATTAGAGCAGTATAAACATACAGGGGAACTTGTTCATCTTTATCCCCCGGAGAGGGCCCAAGTGCCGCCGTCCAGAGGATGTCAGTAATGCATTTTGTGTCAAAGGTGTGGGGCTTCACTGAATGGGCAGGACTTAAGCGTATTTATGTCATAAAGTGGGTGAGAAGTGGGCAGAACTGGGTGGTAAAGAGGAGAAGTGGGAGCAACAGGGGTGGGGGAGAGAGAGAAGAAACTCCCCACCACCTGAGAGTCCTCCTCTGTTCCTGGAGACACAGTAATTCAGTCTGAAAACCGGAGTCCTCTGGTCGGACTCATGAGTTCCCAAGTATGGATATGAAATAGCACCTTTAAATGAACCGTATTACTTCATTTTGAGGAAGTTTAAAATTGTGCATATAAAAAAAAATAAAATAAATGAAAAAGTCCCATCTCTCACACTTTGGTAGCTTAACCCCTTAAGGACTAGTGACGGTCCTGGTACGTCATGGAGTTCAGGGCTCCCGGCGCAGCTGCACGTCTCTCCGGAAGCCCTGAACCGGAAGTGTGGGGGGGAGCCCCGTGGTCCTCAAGTGCCGGCTGGGCATGCGCGCTCTCAGAGCTTAAAATTTGAAGTCCTTTGCTACTAGCCAGACTGAAATTTTGAGCCCTGCGCGTGCCAGTCCTTAAGGGGTTAAGAGATATAAGCTTCTAAAGTTCCCTCCTCCCGCCCCTTTTACAGATGTCGGTGCTCTAGCCGACAGATTGAAATCCTGTTCCCGGGACCAGACGGCTCTTCAGCAGAGCCGAAATAGCGTTATATAGAATGCACACTTTGTAGACTGTTGTAATGAAGAATTTCTTTGTAGATACCGCTACTTCGGCTTTGCAGAAGGGCCTCCTCCCAGCCCCGGGACCAGGATCTCTATTTGTCAGCTAGAACGCTGACGTCTGTAAAAGGGGGCGTGGGGGTGGGAGTTATAAACTTATAACTCTTAAACTAGCAAAGTTGGTACTTAGATCTTTCCATTAATTTTTTTAACAAGCACAATTTTAAACTTCCTTAATATGAAGAATTACTATCCCTTTAATACTTAATTCTTTGAGTGCCAGAGGGATAAGCATTCAAAGAGTTTGTAACAAGGAAAATAAAAAGTATATTGTTAAAATAAACCAGTGGTTTTCACCTAGTGCTGTGGACACTTCTTTTGAAGATTTTGACAAAAATGTTGAAGGTGAGAATGTTGTGAGTTGCAGCTCAAACACTTGCACACTCCCTCCCTCTCACTCTTGCTTATAGCTTAGTGTATGCAGGAGATTCCAGAAATTTAAAGTATTAGCTGAAGAGCCCGTTACACATGCCACAGTGCCACTTCTAGCCGGTCGCAGGGCAGTCATGTGCAGTAGAGACTGCCCGCAGAGCAGCTGATACAGAGCGGGATGCCACAGAGTGGGCAGTCTCTAATGTGCATGACTGCAGCAAGCGCAGCAGTCTGTACTGTGCATGACTGCGTAATTACACACATTTTAGCGAATTATTATATACTAGTTGAAGATTCCGTTACACAGGCCACAGTGCCACTGCCAGCCGGTCGCGGTGCAGTCATGTGCAGTGGAGACTGCCCGCGCCGCGACTGTATCAGCCATGGTGAGGGCAGTCTCTGCTGCGCATGACTGTAGTGTTACACACGTTTTAGCAAATTATTATATAGGATTATGGCATCAGTAAAATGTTTTGGGAGCCAAAGAAGAGGTACCTGTATACAGATGTATATAAATTACTTCATAAATTTAGGAGACAAAAAACCCTGCAAGCACACAAACAAAAACTATTCTATTTCTCTTCAAGGTGTTTGCTACCAAGTTAACGTACCCCCAGCCCGTAACCCCCTGGAATGTGCAGGAATTGAGGCAGGCCGTGATCAATGGCCCCAATGTTCACCCAGGAGCCTCTATGGTGATCAGCGAGGATGGCTCTCGCACTATATTGAGTTCCACCAATGCCACCCAGCGGGAAGCCTTGGCAAAACAGCTGCTCACCCCTTCCACCGGGACACAGAAAATGGCAGCCAAAATTGTGAGTGCTTTGTGTTTGGGATTTTTTAAATGCGGACATGGGTAAAATATTTATTTTTCCTTTACAGATTATTAGAGAACTGAAAATGAGACTTGAGTATTAATGTTTTATTTTAACATTTTCTATTTTAGTAGTTTATTTTTATTTTATCTGCTGCCTAAAAAAAAAAAAAAAAAAATATATATATATATATATATATATATATAAATATTTTATTTACATAATTACATTGAATCTACTATTTCAGTTCTTTACCTGCCACTTTAAACATTGTGAGCGCCCTCTATCTGTAGTCTATAACAGTTTTCTGTTATTCAGCTGTATGCACAGAGGATGCTAAAGGGTGTGTGTTTCTGTGTGCACCAGGTGTTCTGCTGAAAAGTGTAGAGTGAGCTGTACACAAACACTGTCTATTTCCACACTAGAATATAAAGCCAAGTTCACAAATGATCATCTATTTCTTTACATTGTCCGGCACTGAAGGAAGGCTTTGCATGTCTTAACCCGGTAACTGTCAACTTTAGTTCTCATGGTATACCAACAGGTCATGTTTTGTACAGTATCTCTGCTTAAATTAACATTAAAGTGGATCTATCACATATAGATATCTAATGCTCATTAGATAGAGCATTTAGCAAAAAAGTTTAATATGTTAGTCATTTTTGAAAAAAAAAAAAAAAAGTTATCTGAGCAAAAATTCAAGTTTAAAAAGTGTCCTGCAGCCTACTTCCTGCTTGCAGCAGTGCCTTTGCTCCCGTCCCACTCCCCAGCATCCTCCAATGAAGGAGGCTTTCTTTTTCTGAGCTGGAGCGATCTCATTGGCAGAGATCGATATCTAACCAATGAGATTGCTCCAGCTTAGAGACAGACATCCTCCATCATCGGAGGATGCTGGGTAGTGGGACGGGAGCAGCCTTTGTGCGGCAAGCGGAAGTAGGCTGCTGGGCACCTTTTAAACTTGAATATTTGCGTAGATAACGTTTTTTTTTTTTTTCTTTTAAAAAATGACTAACTAATTAACTAATGAGCATTAGATATCTGTATGTGATAGATCCACTTTAAACTGTTATCCTAAAATGCATGTATCCCTGAACATGCCAACTTCAAAATCTGCACAATACTTACCCCTTTGCTCATCCTTTCTCAGCTATACTCCTGCAGGGTCAGGTGAAGTCTCCATCCTCTTCCCGTACAACCCAATTATACTTGGTCTGAACAGGGACAAACTTCCACCCTTCTCAATACCTGTATCAATACTGGGCTTACACAAAAGTAAACACCTTTTCCCAGGTAATGATTGTGTTTGAGCAGGGCAGAAGTTTGTATCTGATCAGGCCCAGTACAGTCAGTGTCCAGTCAGAAGAGGATGGAGATGTCACCTGACTCATTAGGAATCTGTCCAGGAAAGGATGAGCAATGGGGTAAATACTGAGTGGCTTTGAAAACAAAAAGATTGGGAGCACCCATAGCATTCTATGTTTCACAGTTCTTAGAAACAACCACCAGCAATTACTCCCAGTTTTTGATGCCACACTAACATGCCTCTCTGTTCTCAAGTGGGGGATTAGAACTGCCTCCATTCTGTTACTTGTATCACTGTCGCTCCCCGATAGACCAAGGCAACCACACAGATCCCTCAAAAGAATGAAAAATAATATGGATCTCTGTATCAAATAGGATCAACATACTGAATCGCTTACTTGGTGGAACTCTTTGGCCTCGGAACACCAGATAGTAGTATAGCATGCAGGGCATCTTAACCAACTCTTATCTGGATGTTGATCAACTGATATAACACCAAACAGATCCACCACTGTATGCTAGAAAAAACTTTACTAATACAGATATTAATACAACAGTTTCATCTTATTTGATACAGAGGTCCATTACATCAGAGCCCCGATTTTTGTTTTGTTTTTTGTTTTACCATTGTGTGATTTTGCACTTTGCCATGTTCAAAGCTATATGTCCTTTATGATAAGAAGTTATTTTTTTATGGCATTACTATTATTTTAGGATGAGCAGGTCATTCAAAATGGCTGATTCAGTGATTACACTCCCATACTCAAGGAGAATGATCCTAATCCCAAGAATGGACATAGACAATATCTATTCTAACCAAACCAATGGCCTCTACCCCTTCTCTTCACCCTGTTCCCAGGTGTGTCGCCATGTGAAGAATGGGGATGTGCTGCTCCTTAACCGCCAGCCCACCCTCCATCGACCGTCTATCCAGGCTCACAAGGCACGGATTCTCCCGGGGGAGAAGGTGCTGCGGCTGCATTACGCCAACTGTAAGGCGTATAATGCGGACTTCGATGGAGATGAAATGAATGCTCACTTGCCGCAAAGCGAGCTCAGTCGAGCGGAAGCGTACACTATAGCATGTACCGATGAGCAGTACTTGGTTCCTAAGGTACTCGTTACCGCTTCTTCTCTTTCTACTAGACATCCTGTTAATGCATTCAAAGTTATTAGATTTGGTAGAAGCATTCATAGAAAGTGCATGTTTTTCATTATTTCTTTGTTTATATTTTGGTTTCTGTTCTTCATCTGCTGGAATCTGTACTCTTCAGTATAAGTAAAAGACAAGGTGACCTTACTTTTCTTAGCCTGCTGAAAAACAGCACATGCAATGTAATATATCCTAAAAATCAACTATGGTGCAGCTTTTACTCTATTGGCAGGTCTTCCTTTCTAGGAGACCCTGGGGCTGCATTGTGAGTCCTGACTTATCAATTGCAATGCCAAATGACTGTCAGGAAAATTACAGGTCTCTCCTTTCATACGTGGGGCTTGACACAAAGATCCCTTAGACTGCTACTGAAGGGTTTTTTTAGACAGTCCCTAGAAGTCTATGAGGTTACTTGCGCAACTTCTTGATGCTTGTGGCTGTGACCCTCAAACATCTGGGTAGCGCTGCAACCTCCCTCTCCCATCTAGCCCTATGAGAAAGGCTGCTACCTTATCTTAGCCACTTACAGACAATCTGACACTATCACTTCTAAGACTGATTGCTGTGTTAATAGTGGTCAGGGAGCCCTGAAAAAGGCACGAATGGCTGCTGCCTCAGAGCATATGCAAGACTAGATTTTAGACCTCAGAAACCAGGTTTTGTTTGTTGTGTATAACCCAATCGTTTTCCTTTGTTAGTGTTCCTTTAATTAGATAGTAATATAAAAAAACCTGTATAGGGTTGTTAATTTTAATTTAGTTATAATGCATGCCATATCTTTAAATCTCACTGCCCTCATATTCTCTTTCAAATTCGATTTAAACGATTTCCCTTCCTGCCCCTTTCCATTACGTCAGGCAGATCCAAAACCCGGTCCGGACGGATCACGAGGGACAATATTGTGTCTGTCATTATAGGGAAAACCCTGACCCCTGTTCTAAAGAAAAGTGGAGGAGTTCTGGGACAATCCATTCACGCTATAGGGGAGAACTAAAAATTCCCAAAATTCCCTTTGATTTAAATGGAGATTTTAACCCATTGAATGCTAGAGAGGCCTCCAACACCTTGATTCTCAAAGTGTTTGAAGGCTTCTCTAGCATTCAAGGAGATAAAATCCCCCTTTAAATCAATGGGAAATTTTAGTTCTCCCCTACAGTGCGAATGGTTTGCCCCAGAACGCCTCCACTTGTCTTTTTGAATATACGGCACATAGTGCAGGGCCTGATGAAGACTCAGACATGAAACGTTGACTGGAGTACGTAAAAGGTGTGTTAATGATGTCTTGTAGATGACTAGATTCCAGATGTGATGCAACATTGTGGCTGTTCTGCAGTAACTCTTGTGTTGTGAACTCTATCATAGAAATGGACAACCTTTGGCTCTCCAGCTGTTGGATGGTTGTGGATAATGCCAGGTGTAGTCTCCAAAACCTGCAGAGCTAAAAGGTGTCTACCCCTGGCTTTAGTCTGATGCCAAAGTGTGCCTTTTGTGGCATCCACCAGTTTTCAGCTGTGTCCTTTTCTTCTGTCAGGATGGCACACCCTTGGCAGGCTTGATTCAAGATCACATGGTGTCTGGCGCTAGCATGACCATCCGAGGCTGTTTCTTCACCAGAGAACAGTACATGGAGTTGGTATATCGTGGGCTAACCGATAAGAAAGGCCGAGTTAAAACCCTTCCCCCAGCAATCCGGAAACCATACCCACTTTGGACAGGAAAACAGGTAAAGAACATAATTGTTGTAAGAAACACGTCTTTTATACCATTTAGAAGAGATTTATTGTGGAACATGCTGCATACAAAATTATCATACACACACTGGCGTTATATTTTACTCATTCGTTAGGATGTAAAACTATAGAAAAGAAGGGGGCATCTTGTATACCCCACATACAAAAGCTTCATACATGATCGAAATTGAAAGACTTATTATGTACCCTTTGTAAGAAAGCTGTATATGAGCATCCGTTTTGCACATACTGTCTGTTTTCCCTTATGAGAAACAACTGACTGAGTCATTCCAGAAAGGACTTGCAGTGTAACCATTTTGTTTCCCTGCAGCCATCTTGTATAACATCATTTTTCAGTTCTCCCCCCCCCCTTGAATTAACCATTTGAGTACCAGAGGGATACACAACACATTGCAGGGATATTGATGTCTCTACTTCCCAATAACTTTCTCAGGTAGTATCTACGTTACTGATCAACGTAATCCCAGAGCATTTCATTCCTCTCAACCTGACTGGAAGAGCCAAGATTGGCGGAAAAGCGTGGGTGAAGGAGACTCCACGCGCCACTCCGGGATTCACGTCTGATTCCATGTGCGAGTCCCAGGTACATATTATCAACTTTTCAAAAACGTTCCCCCGGGCAGTCACATTAACCCTTTGAGTGTCAAAGGGGTACGCAGCACATTGCAAAGCAATGCGTTGCACACCCCTCTGGCACTCAAAGGATTAAGGGCGATATTCCTCCATATTTTCTTACCATCATTTTTAATTCTTTAATACATAAAGATTTAATTAAAGGGATAGTAATACTTAAGTATTACTAATCCCTATATTAAAGTCCTATTAAAAATAAATGTATTGCTCCCAGTGTCATCGCTCCTAAAGTTGGCCCCTCCCCCCCTTACTCGTAGTCGGCGTTCTAGCTGACTGCAGGGAAACCAGTCGTACGACTTTCAGACGGCTCTCCAGCACAGCCGCAATCGCGTTAATAAAAAAGAAAACTTTCACTGAAATGGTCTTCTACGTGTGCTTGGTTTGCAAGCACACGTAGAAGACCTTTTTTAGTGAGAGATGTTTTTTTTTTTTTTTACGCGATCGTGGCTCTGCTGCAGAGCCGCCTGATGATCTAAGACCGGATTTCCCTTCAGTCAGCTACAACGCTGACTACTGGGAAGGGGGAGGGAGAGGGCAACTTTAGGAGCGATTATCTCTCAAACCATAAAGGTTTGAGAGATGACACTGGGGGCAATACATTTATTTTTAATAGGACTTTACTATAGGGATTAGTAATAATTAAGTATTACTATCCCTTTAAGGAAATATTGTCCTAAATTTACCACCAACTCACAATCTGACAATTGTTTTCATTATGACGACTTTTTTGACCATTGCCTCTTGGTTTGTTTTTTTTAAAGACTTTGATAAGAGCGTGACTGTTGTTCTTAAATATATGTTTATGGAAATTTTTATGCACAAAATGTTTGTTATTCTGATTGTGAGATCTAAGAATAACCATATATTACGTGTTTGTACCTTTCGTGACAAATGACTATAAATCTGTTAGGTTGTTCTGTGCAAAAAAAAATGTTGGAGAACCACTGGTTTAAAATATATAGCTATCTAGATGTAGATATATAGAGCAATATTAACCAGAGAGAAAAGAGAGAGTTTATCCTTTACCTGAAGAAAATGGGATGGGGACAGTTTACTCATCACCCTATTTCCCTTACCCACTATAAAGGAAGGTATTTCCCCTCCTCGCTATTCAGAACAAGACTGCAAATCCCATCATCACGCAGTAGCTGAAGGGGGGCCTTATGGTGTCCACCACTGATTTACATGTGTGTTTTCTCTCTCCCTCTCCCTCCCTCCCCTCTTACACACACTCTCCCTCCCCTCTTACACACACACTCTCTCTCCTTACACACACACTCTCCCTCTCTCATCCCTCCCTCACTCTCTCTCCCTCTCCCTCTCTCTCTCTCCTTACATACTCTCTCCTCTCTCTCCTTACATACTCTGTCCTCTCTCTCTCTTTCTCTCCCTACCTCCCCCTCTCCCCCCCCTCTCTCTCCCTCCCTCTCTCTCCCTCCCTCTCTCTCCCCCCCTCTCTCCCCCCTCTCCCCCTCTCTCCCCTTCTCTCTCTCCCCTTCTCTCTCTCCCCTTCTCTCTCTCCCCTTCTCTCTCTCCCCTTCTCTCTCTCCCCCTCTCTCTCTCCCCACCTCTCTCTCCCTCCCTCTCTCCCCCTCTCCCTCTCTCTCCCCCTCTCCCCCTCTCCCTCCCCCTCTCCCTCTCTCTCCCCCTCCCCCTCTCTCTCCCCCTCTCTCTCTCCCCCTCTCTCTCTCCCCCTCTCTCTCTCCCCCTCTCTCTCTCCCCCTCTCCCCCTCTCTCTCTCCCTCCCTCTCTCTCTCTCCCCCCCTCTCTCTCTCCCCCCTCTCTCTCCTCTCTCTCCTCTCTTTCTCTCCTCTCTCTCTCCCTACCTCCCTCACCCTCCCTTTCTCTCCTCTTTCTCTCCTCTATCTCTCTCCTCTCTCTCTCTCCCTACCTCTCTCCCTCTCTCTCCTCTTTCTCTTTCTCTCTCCTCCCTCTCCTCTCTTTCTCACCTCTTTCTCTCCTCTCTCTTTCTCTCTCCTTTCTCTTTCCCTCTCCCTACCTCCCTCTCCCTACCTCTCTCCCTCTCTCTCTCTCCCCTTACATACTCTGTCCTCTTTCTCTCCCTCTATCCCCTTGCATACTCTGTCCTCTCTCCCCCCCTCTCTCCCTCTCTCTCTGCCCCTCTCTCTCCCCCCATCTCTCCCTCTCTCTCCCCCCATCTCTCCCTCTCTCTCCCCCCATCTCTTCCTCTCTCTCCCCCATCTCTCCTTCTCCCCCCCTCTCTCTCTCCTTATACACACACCTCTCTCTCTGTTCTTACACTCCCCCCCCCCCCCCCCCAGCATTCCTCATTCACACCACATCTGTGGCTTGACACATTTTTGCTGATTGCAACTTGCATCTCACTTCAGCTTGCAAAAACAATGCCAGCCTTTGGATATTTTTATGTGCTTGCTGGTTTTAACCCTTTCAGTGTCACAGAGGTATCTAGTGCATTTCAGCACCATGCATTGTACATCTTTCCGGCACTCACAAGATTAATGGTGGTTCTTCTAGTACCCCAATAAGACCAGCTCTCCCATTGAATTATATTTTTCACTGGAATGGGCAAGCAGATTTTGTTATACTTTTTAGTAAATTGGGGATTTCCACTCACCCTTTAATGAACAGAGAGGCATGAAGAGCCACAATAACATGGCTGCAGGACTTTGCACAATTTGTAAATAAAACAATATGTACAAATTAAAAAGCCGCTCTTCTGGAGCAAACCAATTGCACACTAAGGGTAAAATAGACATTCTTCAAATTCTAGTTGATTTGAATGGGGATTTTCAACCCTTAAATGTTAGAGAGGTCTTCAACACATTGCAAAGCAATGCAAGACCACTCTAGCAGTCAAGGATCAACACCCTTTGAGTGCCAGAGTGGTGCGCAATGCATTTTCAAATGGTTAAAAGCTCCGTTTAAATCCATGGAAATTTTAGTTTGTTCCCTATGGAAACAGTTGGTTTGTAACAATAAAGGGAAGTGGTGCACTAACACGTCCATATCCATTGAACAACGCGGAAATAAAAACAATAATTATTTTTTGACCAAAAAATATAAAAAAACACAGAAGTATCTTAGTCCATGCTTGAACAACAGGAGAGACTCGCAAGTGGGTATCTGTTACATTTCAGGTGCCGCTGGCCTTTGATCAACGCATTTCACATATACAACTCTCACTCATGATCATTGAAACACATTAATCGAAGGCCAGTCACACCTGAAATGTAACCGATACCCACTTGTGAGTCTTTCCTATTGTTCAAGCATGGACTAAGGCGCTTCCGTGTTTTTTATATATTTGGTAAAAAAAAATATTGTTTTTATTTCCGCATTGTTCAGTGGATGTGGGCGTGTTAGTGCACCTCTTCCTTTATTCCTGTAAACTTCATAGGGGTTAACAGAGAAATCCCAGGTTGCGCACACATTTTTATTACAGACATATGCGGATATAAGAGGAGTTAAAAGTTGAGATTTGATGTGCGACTGTGGATAGTTTATATCAATGAGTCCATGTAGGGTTTGAGCTGCTGAATTCCATTCTCCATTTTGAACAGTTGGTTTGTCCCAGAATTACTCTTGTTTTCTTTGTGCATATGGATCATAATGTGCTGGGAGGTTCTTTAAAGCGAACTATCATCAAAATAACATTGCCCCCCAAAACACTTACTAACACAGCGATAGGCAAAGGCATGCTTTCATTAGGCTGAATAAGTCCAACATTACCGAAGAAAAACAACGTCTTCGGCAGGCACCAGCGTCGCAGACATCTTGGAGAAAAGGTACCTGTGAGTCTACGATGTCTGTCCCATACACCGTAAGGATTGGGGAGTGGCATTCCTTGGTACCTTAAGGCACCGAAAGGGACTGACGGAGCAGGAGCACAGAGCTTCTCTTGTAAGTCTATGCAGCTGATGCCTGCCGAAGAATTTGTTTTTCCACAATAATGCTGGACTTATTCAGCATAATGACAGTATGCCTATCGCTATGTTAGTAAGGGTTTGGGGGCAATATTATTTTGATGATCAGCTTTAAAGTTTAGTTCCTTGGATGTTAGAGGTGTCTCCAATGCATTAGCACCCAATGGGTTAACGGAAAACCATCTGCTGACTTTATAATTCTCCCGTATTGTGTATAAAAGGGTTTGCAGACATCGTCATGTCCATTCTTTTTAAGTCTTTCTGCCTTGTTTCTTGCAGGTGATCATACGCAGCGGAGAGTTGCTTTGCGGTGTCCTGGATAAAGCTCATTATGGAAGCTCCTCCTTCGGTCTGGTCCACTGCTGCTATGAGCTGTATGGAGGGGAGACCAGCGGGAAGCTGCTCACTTGCCTGGCGCGCCTATTCACTGCTTATCTGCAACTCTACAGAGGGTTCACTATGGGTAAATATAAATCTGGGTTGGTTGGTGGCTTATTCGGGCACAAGGTCAGACAAGCACATCTGTTTTCTTGGCCCAGTACCATATATCGGGCTGATCACCCTTTGTGGCATAGTAAAATGAAGGTTTTTTTTGTTTTGTTTTGTTTGTTTTTTTTGAGGGGGGGTGTTTGTAGCTACAGAGGAAACTTGTGTTCTAAAGGCAGATTTTTCTTTATAATGCGAGCTGTGGGTGAGCCTGATTCTTGAGGTTGACTTACTAAGAAGAACTGGGGAAATACGCTAAGATGCGATAAAGAGGAGACGACTTCCACCAATTCTTATGTTCATACCTGGTAACTCTCTGGATTTGCCCCGGAGACTCCGGTTTTGACAGAAATTTACCAGGTCTCCGGGGCAGAAGCTGATTCCTCTGGATGTGGGGAATTTCTGTTGAAACTCTGCCCACATCTGCTGTTTCTCCTGGTGTTCCTCCTTCCACAGCCTTCTATGTGACACCTTTAAGCCCTGCCCCCTCAACTCGCGTCAAGCCCTGCCCCTTTTTGACGTGATTTGTGTCATTATTGTCACCCCTGCTGCACCAGAGGACTCCCCTCCAGGTAGACCTCAACTGGAAGTTCCCAGGTATGCTTATGTTGTTCTATGACGCCTTTGCCCCAACATGTCTCCAGTTTGAGAGATTCTAGTACATTGGATCCATAGAATAACAGGAATTGGAGAGTTTATCTCCTCTTTATCACACCTTGGTGCATCTCCCCATAGAGTTATTGTGGAGTTAACCAAGTGCATCAGTGGGGACAAATAAAGATTTGGCTCTCCGTTTAAATGGGACTTTTACCCCTTGAATGATAAGAGAGGTCTCTGGTGCATTGGAAAGCGATACATTGAAGGTTGCTCTGACATTCAAGGGGTTAAATACCCTATTTAAATCATTGGCAGTTCTATTTATCCCCTGTGGTGCCTTTGGTCTAGTTGAGAATTACTATAAATCTTCTTAGTACATAATTCACCAGCCTCAGACTAGAGCTTTTTATAGTAAGTGGTAGGAACATCGCCACCTGGTGACCAACATAGAAAATTGCTGTTTTATTAAAGGAAACATTTACATACAAACATACAAATACACATTCACATATAGGCACATATACAAAAATAGATGCGTACATATATGCTCACACACTCACCAGGAAAAAACATTACTTTTGAGATATATAAAAGTGTATGTGTGTATATATATATATATATATATATAATATATTTAAAAAAAATATATATATATTTTTAACCCTTTGCAAACCAGTCAGAGGGGTATGCAACCCATTGCTTTGATGTAGTTTGTTGGTGCGTGTTTGTACTTTCTCCCAGGCATCTGCTTCCTATCAATACTTTGCTGTTGAATTCTAGGAGTGGAGGACATTCTTGTTAGACCTTATGCCGATGTCAAGAGAGAGAAGATAATTGAGAGCTCTGCTCACTGTGGTGGACGGGTGAGTTTGTATTTTGTTCTGGAGCTTAATGCTGTCTTGTGAACATTGAAGACTCTGCTTTTCATGGTTATTATGGGGTCTTTGTGGACAGAGGTTGATTCTCTGAGTTCCCAACCACTTCCCTCCCATTCTGCCTACTTCCCAGCCATTTCCAGGTCAAACTCCACCTTCTATCTTCCCTATCCCGCCCACCTTATTAAGCCCCACCCATAGTCTGCCACAAATTGACATTTGGATACACCGACCCCAGCCATTCTCGTATTCTGTGGGTTGGAGTCCAGAAGGATTTTGGGGCTTTATGTACCACAACAAAAATGGAGCAAATCTGGGGAGATTTTAACCCCCTTAAATGCTACAGAGATCTCCAGCATGTTCAAGAGGTTAAAAGTCCTATTTAATTCACTGAGATTTCTGGAAATTTTTACTTGTCTCCTACTTTGCAAATGTTCCCAAGAATTGTTCCATTTTGCTTTTATACCTTTGAATTCACTTTTTTAGTATTCTTCCAATCACTTTGTTCAACGTCTGTCAATAATGGACTACAACGGCGATTCTCAACTTTTTCCTATGGTGGAACTCTTTAGTTTAATTTCCTAGTGAAACCGAACAATTAAGCCCTTTAACCCTTCAATGCTAGAGAGGTTTCCAGCCCAATTTATTTTGCAATTTATTGGAGACCTCTAGTATTCAAGAAGTTAAAGGTATAGTAATACTTCAAAATTACTATCCCTTATATTGAAGCCCTTGAAAAACTGAATTAAATGCCACCAGCGGCATCTCTCAGACCTTTATGGTTTGCGAGATAGCCGCTTTTAAACTTCGCTCTCCCTTATGTCATCGTTCTTGCTGCAGAAGGGAAATCCGGTACCGGGACCGGCGGAGGCTCTTCAGCAGAGCCAAGATCTCGTTATGGAAGACAAGATCCTTCACTAAAACGGTCTTCTACGTGTGCTTGGTTACTAAGCACACGTAGAAGACCGTTTTAGTGAAGGATCGTTTCTTCTATAACGAGGTCTGGCTCTTTTGAAGAGCCTCTGCTTGCTTCAATGAACGGATTCCCCTGCTGCAGCAAGAACGCTGACGTCAGGGGAGAGCAAAGTTTAAAACTGGCTATCTCTCAAACCATAAAGGTTTGAGAGATGCCGCTGGTGGCATTTAATTCAGTTTTTAAAGGGCTTCAAAATAAGGGATAGTAATTTTGAAGTATTACTATCCCTTTAACAGTGTCAGACTCCGATGTATTAGAAGTTAACATAAGACTGCATTGACTAAAATGTATGGGATAATTGCATCTTAGTTAATTAGGTTGTCTGTAAGATTTATAAAATGCACTATTTTAGGGCCACATCTAAAAAAAAAAAAAAAAAAAAAAAAAAAAAAAAAAAAAAAAAAAAAAAAAAAAAATAATAATGTATTTTTGCCACACGTACACTGTCTGTCACTACAACCATGTTCCAGTGGAACCACACATACACTGTCTGTCACTTTAGCCTTGGTCCACTGGCTGCCACAGAAACACAAATACACTTTCTGACACTAACCTTGATCCACTCTACAGTGGAAGCCACAGAATAATACATACATTGTCTGGCATCTCAGTCTTGTTCTACTGTTCCACAGAACGACACATACAATGTCACTCCATTCTTGTTGCACTATCCTCTGGTTGTCACAGAACTGCTTCTATCACTCCAGCCTTGTTCCACTAGTAGTCACAGAACAACCAATACACTGACACCTGAGCCTACTTTCACTACCACAGAACCAGATATACACCGCCTGACATCCCATCCTTGATAAACTCTTCACTGGCAGTCGCAGAATCATACATATATCTCCTGCCATCCCAATCTGTTTCCACTGTCCGTGGTAGTCATACAACCACAAATTCTCTTGTACTCCTTCCTAGTTCCACTGTTCACTGGTAGTCAAAGAAAGGAAACATATATACACTGTCTGACACCCCAACCTTATTTTCCAAGTCCAGCATTGGTTACATTAAATCCGTGGAATCCACTGTCTTTCTTCAGGTTGCTCTTGAGATTCCATGGAACAGAATGTGAGAACCACTAACTTACAACATATCTAACATCTATAGGGTTTTAACTCTTGAGACGTGATATATTAATATAACACTTAGGTTGATAGTTAAATGTTCTGTTTCTGTTGGAGCTGGTTCTATAACAAACCCTGTTCATATTTACCCATAGCGGCAGCTGCATAAAGACAAGTGAAGCAATTCTGTAGCAAACCAATTGCATCATAGGGAACAAATAAAAATGTCCATTGATTTACACTGAACCTCTTGTAATATAGAATTTATTGCAACAAACATGCATACCTCAAGGCATTCGTATTGCGATTATATCAACCCCTTAAAGGGATAGTAATACTTAGTTTTATCTTTATTTTATTTTGTAGGCATTAAAAAAACATGAAGAACGATATAAGTCTTATCTCTCAAACCTTTATGGTTTGAGAGATATTCACAAGCAAAGTTTCCACTCCCGTCCCTTTTACCTAGTGTAAGCCATCTCTTCTCAGATGTGGAATGCAGTCCATAGACCAGACAGATAACAGCAGGGGACAATCTTCTTCCTATGAGAACAATGAAAGCCCTGCCCCCTTGACAAGTTTTTCAGGTTTTTCCCTTATCTTAATTGAAGATTGTCCCTCTCTGCAGTCTACCTGGGCACCTCCCTTCTGATCTGGCTGAGCAGTGTTACATCAGTAAAAGGGGCGGGAGGGGGATACTTTGTCATTCAATTACTCTTGAACTAAAACTCTAATAGAAATTAAATAACACTCTTCAAAGTCCAAATACTATGATGATTAATTAGAGCTGCTTTTATTATGAAACATTACTATCCCTTTAAATACCACACTGCTCTGGAGGACCAGGGCAAACCTCAGCCCCCCCACCCCCAGCAGGCCTGTGATCACAGTGCGATGTGACAACGAAATTACTTGATGTACCAGGACCGGCCTTAACCCCTGGACAACCGTGGTGGTCCTGGCACATCATGTGACATTAAGGGTTATCCTTTTGAAAGCCAGAGGGGTACGCAATGCATTGCTCACACATCTGACAATCAAAGTGTTAAAATATGAAATGAGGAAGTTTCTGTGTGCGTGGAGCATAATCACCTTCCATTCCTCTTTGAACTGAGCGGTTAACCCTTTGAATTGTAGATAGGTCTCCAACACATTATGAAGCAATGTTTTGGAGACCTTCCTAACGTTCAAGGGGTTAAAAGCCCATTTAACCTTTTTTCAGTGCCAGAGGGGTGCGCAGCGCTTTGCTTTGGTGCTCAAAGGGGTTAAATCTAATAGAAGTTGGGAAATGTTGTCGACTTCTATGCCAACAATTGTTCCTCTTTTGTCTTTATACATCTGCCCAGTAGAACAGTTACACGTGTTACTTCTGCCATTTTGTCTCCTCGCTCTAACATTCGCTTTATTTTCAGGCTGTCAGGGCGGCCTTCAGCTTGTCACAAATGGCGTCTGATGACGAAGCCAAAGAGAAATGGCAGGACGCTCATCTCTCCAAAGACCAGAGGGATTTTAACATGGTGGATTTAAAGTTCAAGGAGGAGGTCAACCAGTTCAGCAACAAGATCAATCAGGTTCATGTTTTTCTTGTTTTTCATCTCTAGAGCCTGAGCAGGCAGTATTTGACTGTTGTGGACTACAACTCCCATCATCCCCAACAAACCAAGAAAGCCAAAGTTTGCATATCCTTGTTCTGTGACAGGTCCTCCACTGTTGATGAATATAATTCTCATCATGGTGGACACTGTAGTTTTCAACAGCTGGAGCGCCTCTGGTTGCTCAACCCTGTTCTAGAACAAAGGTTCTAGCACTTCGGGGTTCACTGCTCTGATTCACTTGGGGTAATAGTCAGGGGTAGTCAGGTGTTGGATCTCCAGCTGTTAGGGACTACAGGGCGTTGTAGTCTCCAAAAAGTGCAGATCCCAGCAATTACATACACCTGGGGCCATATGTTCATAAAGGATTAATAATGTCTTAAAGGAGATCTCTCACATAAATACGTGTAATGCTCATTAGTTAGAGCATTTATCTAAAACACTTAAAATATTGTTTACTGTATTAAAAAAGTAGTTAAATGCGCAAAAAAGAAAGTTTAAAAAGTGTCCGGCAGCCTACTTCCAGCTTGCCGAACTTTGCTGATCAGAGACAGCTCCGTCCCACTACCCATAATCCTCGCACGACGGAGGCTGTCTTTAACTAAAGTGGAGCGATCGCATTGGCAGAGATCAATATCTAGCCAATGCGATCGCTCCACGGTTGTAGACCGTTCCAAAGAAGTATTTCTTTTTCATTCAGGCTATTTCGGCTCTGCTGAAGAGCCTCCTTGGGTCGTCTGACTCGGATCTCCGTCTGTCAGCTTTACAGCTGACGTCGGTGGGGGAAACTTTAGAATGCTCTATCTCTCAAACCAGTTCAAACTTGATTTTTTTTTAGGTGCAGTATCACAATGTCCTGAAATTGTACAGTGGCACTGTTGCTACACCTTCCTTTGGAGATTTATGGTCTACGGAACAGAGCTGTCCATGGGATGGTGTAGCAACAGCGCCACTGTACAATTTCAGGCCACTGTGATACTGCACCTAAAAAAATAAAAGTTTGAGCTGCAATAACTTTCAGCAGTGGGAGTACCTTTGTTTTACACTGGGGGATAAACCCCACAATATATATATTTTACCTTTAAAGTATTACCATCCCTTAAAATGTGTAAAAAGGGACAACAATAGAATTGTCTGCGACTGTGAAACCCCATGCATTTTGTGTCCTCTAGGCTTGTATGCCGCTCGGCCTGCACAGGCATTTTCCAGAGAACAATTTGCAGCTCATGGTTCAGTCGGGGGCCAAGGGATCTACTGTGAATACTATGCAGGTACTTCTCACACACCTTCTACTCTTACACAATTACTTAGCTGATGTTGGGGGAAAAACCTTTGGCAGATTCACTTTGTTTATCCAGAACAGTTATTATATATGGAATAAGCAAAAAAGTGAGTACAGGTAGAAAAGATTCTAATCTGGCACCCTCAGGACCTGGCTGGTACCAGGCTAGAAAATTTCCTTTATGGGTGATGGTGCATTAAAGACTTTTGGCCCTGCATGACTGGAAAAAATCTATAGTGTCATCAAATATATTATATGCAAGACAGGATACTTTCCAGATCCACTGTCTAAAATAAATAAAGGTTTTCCACGAGATATATCAGAATGTTAAAATTTTTGGAGAAAGGAGACAAATCTGTGCAGCTTCTCATAAAGATTGCTTCAATGTGAACATGCTCAATGCTCGCAGACGCTGCATCAGTGATGCAAAAAGAGAAGGGCCGTGAACCCTTCCTCTTGTCTTGGTTCGAATTCAGTGTTCTCATTAGATGTGTAGATTACGCCTCCTTATCTTACTGCACTAGTGTTTCAGGACATCTTGGGAGTACCAAGTGCTGTAAAATTAATTGCCTTTATGTGGTACTTTCCCTTTAACCACTGGAGTACCAGAGAAGTGCACAACGCATTGTAACGCAATGCGTTGTGCAAATCTCTGGCACTCAAAGGATTAAAATGCATAATTGTAATTGCCTATGCGTTTATTTAGGTCATCTTCGACTATTTTTAACAGCTATGTGTCTGACAGGGAGCTCACTAAATTTCTGTTTCCAGAGAGCTTCCTGTCAGATACTGTGAAAGCAGGGATATTGATACAATGTTGCACTTTCCCTGCAGCACTGAGTGCTCTGTATGCTGTAGTGTGGAGGTAGGCTTTTCTACTTTAGGTGTAGTGCAATATTGTATCACTATCTCTGATTTCACAGTTCCTAACAGAAAGCTTTCTGGAAACAGGAGTTCAGTGAGCTCCTGGTCAGAGACCTGAAAGCATAATATTAGACAAAGATGGAAAAATTAAAATAGACATAGGTAATTTGACTTAACATGTTCTGCAGGTGTATAATATGTAATGTCAGAAAAGAGATTGGTGAAGTGTTAGTCATAGCTGCATTTGTTAAGTGTAATTAAACAAGCTTTGTGCTGTTCCTCTGTAGATTTCATGCCTGTTGGGACAGATTGAGTTGGAAGGCCGCCGACCACCACTGATGCCTTCTGGGAAGTCTTTGCCTTGTTTCCAGCCTTATGATTTCACCCCCCGAGCAGGGGGCTTTGTGACTGGACGATTCCTCACTGGCATCAAGCCTCCCGTATGTTCTTTTGTAATGTGTTTTGAGACTGTGCATTAATATTAAAGGGATAGTAATGTTGCAAAATAAATGCAGTTCCAGTTATTCTTTATAGTTTTGGGGCCACGTAGAGCAGTATTATTCTCTACGATGTGTAGTTCCAGAGTAATTGAATTATAAAGTGTCCACCTCCCGACCCTTTTACCTGTTGTAAGCCTCTTCCCCTCAGATGTGGAATCTGGTCGCTTGACCAGACAGATCACAGCAAGGGAACATTTTCTGCCTATGAGCATAAGGAAAACCCTGCCCCCTTGAAGGAGGAAGACAGGTTTTTCCTTATGGTAAAAGAAGATTGTCCATTGCTGTGATCCATCCGGACGGTCTTGCTGTGCAATATTACAAAGGGGCGGGAGGGGAGCACTTTTTGATTGAATTACTCTGGAACTACACATCGTAGAAAATGATGATGACGTTCAACGTGGCCCAAAACTATAAAGAATAATTGGAGCTGCATTTATTTTGAAACATTACTATCCCTTTAAGGGTGTTATGTACAAAAGAAAAGTGAATGAATTCTGTGTGAAACCATTTGCACTATAGGGGAGAACTAAACATTCCCCATACACTCGTTGATTTAAGTGGAAATTTTAACTACTTGACTGCAAAAGAGGTCTTAATTGCATTGAGAAGCAATGCATTATATTCCTCTCTAGCATTCAAGGGTGCAAATTCCCATTTAAATCAACAAGCGTTTGGGGAATCTTTAGTTCTTCCCTATAGTGAAGTAAGTTTGCCCCAGAAGAAAAGAAAATGGAGTAATTCTGGGGCAAACCAATTGCACCATACGGTGCAAATCAAAATTCCCCAAATTCCCATTTATATGGGGCTTTTAACACTTAATGATAAAGAGACCGCTGCAGAATTCAAGTGTTAAAAGCACCGTTTAAATTACTGAAGAATTTCCATTTCACCCCTTTAGTGCAGTTGGTTTACTCCAGAATCGCACCTCTTTAGCTTGATGAACACAGCCCCAAGGGCCTGATGCTCAAGAGAAAACTGCAATTACAGGGTAAAGAAACTGCACCATAGAGGGCAAAACAATTCCCTAAATTCCCATTGATGTAAATGGGAATTTTACTATGCAATACACTTTTCATTTAACCCTTTAAGTGCCAGAGGAGTACGCAACACATTGCAGAGCAATGCGTTGCGTACCCCTCTAGCACTCAAAGGGTTTGAAAAAAAAAAAAACAAAAAAAAAAAACTGTATGTTACAAGGCGTTTCCTACTGACTAAAAAAGGGTACTCCACCGCTGTCGGGTTTCATTCAAAATGTAGAACAGTTCAAATTGGTAGGAAGGGAATTACAGTGTGATTACTTCCTGAATGTTCTGTCTGACAGCATGACTTTGTAGTTTCTATCACATTCTATGGAGAACTGTTTTTTGATGGCTCTCTTCTCCCACTGAATGTAACAATAATTTAAATCTGGCCACTAGAGGGCGATATTAATGGGAAAATAAAGCACCCAAGAGTTTAAACTGTAATAACTCCTCATTTTGCACTGCTGGAATATCTCTGCAATACATGTTTGTTTATAAATAAGTTTCACTGCTCCTTTAGCTCACTAAATGTTAGAAAGGTCTTCAGTAAATCACAAAGCAATGCAGTGGAAATATCTCTAGTATTGAAGCCATTAAAGGGATAGTTATGCTTGAAGTAAGCTCAGCTCCGAGTCTTTTTTTACGTATAGCACTATATTTTAACACTTATAGTTTTGTAGTTCAATAGCTGTTCAAGCAAAAAACGGTTCCCCCTACCACCCCTTTCCCCTGCGTCATGCTGCCAGTAAGCGTGGTCCGGATGGAGAGAGGCGAAGGACAATCTTCAGTAAGCAAAAGGAAAATCCTCCCTTGACTGGATTCCGGATTCAGTGGGAAGCGGGCAGAAGGGGTGGGGGGATTCTTTCTACATGAATTGCTATTGAACTACAAAACTGTAAGTGTTAAAATACAACTCTATGCAAGGAACAATTTTATTAAAGAGAAAGTATTGTGTAATATTGAGAATAGATGTACTGCAGACCTTTTTGTTTGTGAAGTATAACAAGGTTACTCCTGTGGATTGAGATACTTCAATCACGTTATTACAGCTAAAACGTGTGCTTTTTTGGGTGTAGTACTTCCATAATTTGCAAGTTTAGGGTAACGATTTGTTACAGCAATCTCTGGTAGAGTATTGTCAGGCAGTAGTTCTCCATGCACTGCTCTAGCAAGAAACATGAAATATTGATTTGTAATAACTTTGGAATTAATTCTATCCCAACAATGGAAATAATCTTACTTTGCGCTGCAGACGAAGACCTATAAAATATAATATTTTCCATATTATGCCCATATTATTTTAACCCATTGAGTTCCAGAGGGGTGCCCAACACATTGCCCCAGCACTCAAAAGGTTAATGGTTATTTCTGTTTTCCCTTTTCTGTTAAGTCCTTTTGAAATAATGGAGGTATTTTCCTTTAAGGAATTCTACTTTCATTGCATGGCTGGAAGGGAAGGGTTGGTCGACACAGCTGTAAAAACCAGTCGCTCAGGATATCTCCAGAGGTAGGTAATGTATACAGTGCTGGATTTTACTCTCATGCTCCTCATAGGTAAGGCACTCATAGCTCCGCCTGTGGTCACACCCCTGCTTATCTCATGGCCACAGCCAATACCAACATTCTATTTAAATCCATGGAAATGAGGGGGTTTTGTATTTATCTCCTACAGGGCAGTCGGTTTGCTCTAGTATTACTAAACCTTTCTTTTCAACGTGGCACCTTAATATCAAGGACAGATTTACATCCTAGGTGCCCATAGGTAAGGTACTCTAGGTGCAAAAGTATTGGTCAGGTTTACCCAACTAGGCTTATATACCTGCAAGGGTAAGCAAACCAGTTATTAGGAATGGTGTCCTATGCCCAGGGTGCAATGTCTTTTAGCTCACGAGTGCTGTACACAGAGAAATCTTACTCTGAAGCATATCATATCGGTCCTGCCAAAGTGCCAGTCCAGTTACAATATGCCAGATGCATTCTGTGCGTTCAGTCAGTCTCTACTGGGCATGACTGCTTCTGACAAACATTCTAGCGAATTATTATATAGGACAACAACTGGCAAATATATACCATCTGTAGTAGGTGTGTGATGCAGAGACATTAGGAGGTCCTGGACAGTACAGCAGAGATGCTACTCGCAAATATGCCCCACTAGGCGTTTGTTGCACACCCCTCATTTCCTTAAAGGGTTAACCCTTTCCATGCCAGAGGAGTACACATCTCATTGCTTTGCGCAATGCATTGCGTACCCCTCTGTCACTCATTGGGTTAAACAATTACTCATGACTTTCATTGTAATGGGAGAGGTCCTCTTGTCTTTCAGGTGTGTGATTAAACACCTGGAGGGGCTGGTAGTTCAATACGACCTCACAGTGCGGGACAGTGACGGCAGTGTGGTTCAGTTCCTGTACGGAGAGGATGGGCTGGATGTGCCGAAGACCCAGTTCCTGCAGCCAAAGCAGTTCCCGTTCATCGCTGAGAACTACGAAGTAAGACTAATCTCTTGTATAAACCTTGTACCTAATTTAATTGCATTTTGGGGACATTATCTGTTTATTTTATATACAGATGTAGCCACACTTAACTCACTCTATTTTTTTTCTTCCGTTGACTTGTATAGGGTTTTTTTGGTTACTTAAAGGAGCAGTAAACTTTATGAAAATATGTTACGGTTTGTTTCCCTCAGGCCTGGACTGGCCGTCGGGCATACTGGGCATTTGCCCGGTGGGCCGGTCTGGCAACCCAGGCTCTGAAGCAATACAGAGCGCTGGGAGATGACATCATCTCCCAGCGCCCTGTATTACTGAGAACCACGCGCGGAAGCTTCAGCTCTGTGCCGAAGGAGGCACAGACCTCTTCTATAGCACGCCGCTAGACTACCAAGTACTCAAGGTAGGGGATCAAGGGGCAATGTGGAGATGAAGGGGAATTGTGGAAGGGGCACAACGCCCCCCCCCGGGCCTGGTTTCCCTAATGAGTAAAGCAAGACTGTTCCCACTGTGGGGAGAACAGTTATAACTAGAATCCAAGAGAAATAATTTTTATAATATAATAAACTCTGTGGCAATGTCTAAGTCACCAATTACACTGCTATAGTAAGTAATAGGAACAGCAGTACCTGGGGGCGAGAATGGAAAATGACAGTTTAATTTAGGACTGTAGACTGAGTTTGGTTTGATCCGTTCTGTCTTAACCCCTTAATGACCCTTGACAGTCACAGTACGTCATGGGTAGATCTGACTTAACGACCCATGACATACTGTGACCGTCATGGAATTCCGGGCTCCCCCTGCGGCTGCACGCCGTTCAGGGGGTCCAGAACCGGGGGAAAAAAAAAAAAAAAGAGGTCTGTGGTCCTTAAGTGCCAGCCGCATGTGCTCGAAGCCGGTCCTTAAGGGGTTAATGCATAACTCCCACTTCACCTAAAAATGAAAATGCATTGCGTACCCCTTTGGCACTCAAAGGATTAAATATCATGTATTCCTAAACAGCACTTGGGAAAAATATTTATTAGGTCCAGTAGCCCCGGATTACGTGAGAATAGCTACGTGTGACCATTTCACGCCAGTTCGTTTACCCAAGATATGATTAGCGTAAATGGATGATTGAGTTAGATAAACAATTTTTTTAAGAAGCATCATAACAAATGCTGCTTCTGTACAAATTATTTTATGTGGTTAATGTTTGCATTTCACTTTTTAACTCCTAGAGTAGTTTTAAAATCAGACCTCATGGTGGGACATCAAGACCCCTAGCGATGCTGCCTCCTCCTTAGCCAATCAGAGAATACACTATGCCAGTGGTTCTCAACCCGTACCCTCAGTGGCTACTAACAGGCCAGGATTTGAGGATTCCCTTGTTAGAGCACAGGTGAGTTAATCAATGTGACTGAGCCTCTGATCACATGATTTCCTTGTTAGAACACAGGTGAGTTAATCAATGTGAATGAGCCTCTGATCACATGATTTCCTTGTTAGAACACAGGTGAGTTAATCAATGTGAATGAGCCTCTGATCAACACACCTGTGTTCTAGCAGAGAAATCCCTAAGTCCTGGCCTGCTAGTGGCCACTGAGGGCATGGGTTGAGAACCACTGCACTATGCCCTCCCAGAAACCACTTGCATTTTTAAAGAGACAAATTATAGAAATGGAAGCAGTCAGTTTAGCAGGGCTTAAAATTTGAAGTCCTTTGCTATACTAGCCAGATCTGAAAAGTTACTCGCCACTGCAATCCATAACATACCCACCAGGGCTGAATTTCTACTCACCATTGGCTACTGGCGAGTGGAAATTTTGAGCCCTGAGTATAGGTTATGGTGATCAAACAAACTCACAAAACTCCCTCTGCTGTTATTGGAAAGATTTGTGCTGTATTCTGGATGGAGGAGGAATTCTTGGAAACTTTTTGCACACCAAAATTTAGTCCCTTTACCAGATATACGAACATGTCAGTCAAACAAACATTGATGATATCCAATAGGTCGCAAAAGCTGTCTGTGGCTAGGCTGACTGTTCCACTTTAAACATCAAGACATCGGTTGTAAACACATGAGCCTGTCACCTTACGACAATGTAGTCTATTTATACGCAAAGTCAGATTTACATTTCAGGTGTCCCTAGGCAAGGCACTCTAGGTGCCCTTAGTCCTGCCCATGGTCACACCTCACTTCTCACATGACCCTGCCCCAGTCCCATCCACTGTCTCCTTGCACAGAAAATACCACTGGCCTATAACGAGAGAGAACAAAAATATCTTTAACCCCTTGACTGCTACAGAGATCTCAACGCATTGCTTCTCAGTGCTTTGAACATCACTGTAGAATCCAAGGGGTTAAATAATGGCCTGTAAAGGGGTATATAAACTGAAGCAGGAACATTGAGATTGTTGGGCCACACCCTCAATTCAGCATGTGGCCGTGGCCAACAGCTGAGTTACCCTCAAAGTTTTGCTCTCTAGGCAGTTACCTACTCTGCCTATTGGGAAATCTGGCCCTGCCTACACGCCATTAAACATTTATACAAAGCTTTAAACAGTTTTTTATTGTGAATAAGAAAGCTGCCTTGTTGCTGTTTGGAATAGGAGATAACTGCCCTTGTCAAGTTGCTTCTGGCAATAAAGGTGTTAACTTCACTGGGGTTGGCTGCAAAGAGGTGTGCAACTTACTCTGTCCACTTATCTAATACTCGGGGTTAAACATGAATTTAGAATTTGCTGCTCCGTGTATGGGTTTGGCATTCAGTGTCCATTTTTCACAGCGATACGTAAGGGCTGGGAAGGACACATTGGTCAAAAGCCTGTCGCTTGAGGCAGAATGGTAAATTTGTCTTAAAGGGATAGTAATACTTCATTTTAACTTTATTTTATTTTGTAGGCATTAAAAAAAACATGAAGAATGATATAAGTCTTATCTCTGAAACCTTTATGGTTTAAGAGATATTCACAAACAAAGTATCCCCCCCCCCTGTTCAACCAGATCAGAAGGGAGGTGCCCAGGTAGACTGCAGAGAGGGACAATCTTCAATTAAGATAATGGAAAAAGCTGAAAAACTTGTCAAGGGGGGAAGGGCTTTCATTGTTTTCATACAAAGAAAATTGTCCCCTTCTGTTATCTGTCCTGTCATACAACCAGACTCACATCTGAGAAGAGATGGCTTACACTAGGTAAAAGGGGCGGGGAGGGGAACTTTGCTTGTGAATATCTCATAAACCATAAAGGTTTGAGAGATAAGACTTATATCATTCTTCATGTTTTTTTAATGCCTACAAAATAAAATAAAGTTAAAACGAAGTGTTACTATCCCTTTAAAGACAGTACTACTAAGTTTTCCAAATGTTTGCCATCCCAATTTTATTCGATGCTCAATTTCCATCATGGTGTTTCCATCTGCTGACATTTCCTGTCCAAGGTAAACATACTTATCAACGTCTTCTAGTTCCAAATCTCAAAAGAAACTGTTGCCATGATAAAAAGAGATAAGAAATGCAGCAAAAAGGTAATGTTATGAACAAGGTAGAATATGTAGTAATGTGTAAGACCATAAGGAAACACATTAAAGAAGAAATGCCTAAGTTCAATGTTGAGCTCATTAAAAGGACACTGGAAGAAAATCAAGGGCTAAAGAAAGCAAAACGAATGTTGCTTGCACATAGGAGCCACACATAGGAGCCACACATAGGAGGAACTCAACAACAAATACTACAAGTGGAAGAAGAATTTTATTCAAATCTTTATAAGGATGAAGGACGACAACTGAATACAGTGTCAGAGGCAGAAGCTGTGCTGGAAGTGTTGGTTGAAGAAGTAGAAGCTGCAATAAAATCAGTGAAAGTGGCAAAGCAGCTGGATCTGATTAAAGTTACTATAGAAATGTTGAAAGACAGAGACATACAGCCCTAGCTAAACTGTTCTCAAAGTGCCTACTTCTCAGCAAAGTGCATGGAACATGGGAAAATGCAGAAGTCTTCCTACTGCACAAAAAGTGACAAGGCAGATAAAAATGACTGGCCAATAAGCCTATTGCCAGTGGTCTCCAAGGTTTTCACAGAGGTATTATCATGAAGAATGGACACAATGCTTAAAGGAGCAGTAAACTTTTTTTTATGAAAAAAATATATATCCTACTGAGTAAAATAAGGGTACTCCAACTGTTGAGAGATTTATATTTCCAGAGTTATTACAGTTTAAACCCATTTTTTTTTTTTTACATTAGCAGTGTCCTCTAATGGTCAAATTCTAATTAGATTTCCTGTTAGATTCTAATGGAGAGGAAAGTCAGTGACTTACAGTTCTCCATAGAATGTGATACAAACTTCCTGTCAGTTCGAACTATCAGGAAGTAAACACAGTAAATTCACTTCCTGATTATTTGAACTGTTATAATTTTTGAATAAAACATCTGACAGCGATGGGAGTGACCTTGTTTTATTCAACAGGAAATGCTGTATTAAATATGTGTTTTCATAAAAAAAAAAGTTTACGGCTCCTTTAACAAGGCACAGCCTAAGGAACAAAAGCGCTTCAGGATCGGTTTCAGTACAATGAACCACATCCACACAGTGCAGCAAGTTATAGAGAGACCTAATGAATAAAACCTTCCTTTTATGCCTTCATTGACTACAAAAAGGCCTTTGACTAAGTGAAAAAGCAAGCAATAATCAATACCCTGATCAGCCATGGAATAGATAGCGTTTACATCGATCTCCTGCAATCAAGCTGCATCTATACAGGTCAACAGTGATAGAGTCTAGAAAAGGGGTCCGACAAGAAGACACAGTCTCCCCAAAACTATTTTTTTCTTGTTTAGAAGATTTTTTCCACAAACTTAATTGGGCCAAAAAAAGGACTTAAAGGGATAGTAATTTTTCTTATCAATCCTAGTTCAAAACGTTTATTATATGTATTAGTACTGCAGTGCGATGCCCTTACTGTTCAAAGCGTGCTAGTTACAGTGCAATAATGTTGAAATTGATGCCTCCCGCCCCTTTTCCCCATCATCACCATTTTTGTCCCAAATCCGACAGCAGATCACAATGAGGGACAGTCAAGGAGGGGAGGGCTTTCCTCATACTGAACAAGGGAAGATTGTCCCTCGTTGTGATCTGTCCTGTCAGACATGTTCCCAGTTCTATGGGGAGATGGCTTGGTATTGGGCAAAGGGGTGGGAGGAATCAACTTCAAAATATTATTACACTGTAACTAGCACATTTTAAACAGTAAGGGTCATCTCTTTGCGGTACTATTACATATAATGAACGTTCTGAGCTAGGCTTAATACAAAACATTGCTATCCCTTTAAGATCAATGGAGACTGCCTACATCACTTATGTTTTGCAAACCATATCATACTCTTTGCCACTAGTTCTGAAGAACTGCAAGAACACATTGAAGATCTACGACAGAAAAACAAAAATGTTGGTCTGAAGATATCAACAAAAAACACAAGTCATGTTTAACAAATTTGCCATACCAAGAAAAATCATGGCATGCACATACAGATAGATAAATACACAATGTAGAAATTACCTTGTTTCTGTTATGGGAGTAGCTTGACTGTACGGTACGTAAGAAGTGCCCATCAAGCCAATCCAAATTGTGGGAGGTGCTTCAGGAAGCATGGGGTGAAATCTTTTCACATTAACTCAACAAACTCAGAAGAAAAAAGTACCCTATGGGGTAAGCTACAGAAACTAAACCCCCCACAGCAAACTAACAGCAAGAATGCCAAAGGTCTGCAAGGCTGAAATTGCTGCAAATGGAGGATTCTTCAACGAAAGCAAACATTGAAGGACACAATTATTATTTAAATTAAAAATAATTATTTCTAACCTTATAAACATCTTGACATTTCCTATTCATAGATATAGATATATCGAAATTTTGTAGAAAAGAGCTTTTAAAAATGTAGACTAGATGCAAGTGATGATTAAATAAACCTTTTTCAACTATACTGCACTGTCTCTTTACATAAAGTGTAAATGATCAGACCTGAAACCTGATGGGAGCTTGTTATCTTCCTTACACCTTTATCCTATGGCCCACAAAGAGTATAATAAACTGACTTTCTTTTCACACTCCCCACCGATAAATTATGAACACACTGTAGGTTTACAAACAAAGACGTCTCCCGGGAAGCACTCAGCTTGCTGTCACGCAGTACTGGAGTTTATTGGGTCCTGCTTCACACCTGCTGATATTAAAGTGGACCTGTTACCTACACAGCTTTTGCTCTCATTAACTGCATCTATTTAAACTGCCTATAATTTGTGTTTTTTTTGTTTTCTAATCTGTTTAACCCTTTGAGCGCCAGAGCAGTTGGGGAATCTGATGTCAGGTTATATAATATAATTATAGCTGCTTGGAAGGCACTAGCTGAACACTGGAACTGCTCAGTACTCAAATTAAAGGAGCAGTAAACTTTACTTTTTTTTTTTTTTTTTTTTTTATGAAAACCGATAAGTTAAAAAGCTTTTCCTGCTGAGTAAAACAAGGTCACTTCATCCCCTGTCAGTTGCTTTATTCAATAGTTATAACCGTTCAAATAATCGGGAAGTGAATTTACTGTGCGTTTACTTCCTGACAATTCTAACTCACAGGAAGTGACTCAGCTGTTTCTATCACATTCTATGGAGAACTGTGTCACCATATTTCTTCTCCATTAGAATGTAACAGAAAAGCTAACTGGAATTTGGCCACTAGAGAGCACTGCTAATGTAAAAAAAAAACATGGATTTAAACTGTAACAACTTTGGAAATATGCAACTCTCAGCAATGGGAGTACCCTTACTTTACTCACCACGAAATGCCATACAATATATATTTTCTGAAAATCAAAAATAACCATGAAACGCACAAACTAACAGCCTCAATTACTGGCTCTCACAAGAAACTTGGAAGCCTTGGCTCCTACTGGACTCTACCACATCCGGGCCCATTTAGGTGCGCAGCACCTTTCTTTTTCCACCTTCCTCCCTTCCTCTTGCTCTTTTCCCCCTTTCTCTCATTTTCCATTCTCTTTTTTTTTTTTTCTTCCGTTTTCTGTCTTCATTTCTTCTCATAAAGGAATCTGCTTGACTTTTGATCCTGAAGTACATATAGACCATCAACTCTTTGCATTAAGAGTAATGTCTACATTTTGTTTTCTACAATACTGGTGTGTAACCTTACTGCTCTTTTTACTTTTGTATTAATCTGAACACTTTAAATAAAGAGTTAAAAAAATAAATAACAATTAATGCTCACATGTTCAGAAAATCATCTTTTTCCACTTTCTTAGGCTGCTAAACCCATACATTGGTGATGATTAATCATGCTGATCCTTTAACACCTTAAGGACCCTTGACGTACCAGGACCGTCACGGTCCTTGAACTACTCAAGGACCGATGACGGTCATGGTACATCACGTACTTTTTACTTACAGCGCTCTACCGGGAGCGCTGTAAGTAAAAATAGGGCCTGAAATAGACCGCTCCAAGATCGGAGCGATCTCTTTCAAGCCCCATAATGACGCGCTGATACACGTGACAGGTCACGTGTACCGGCGCGTCCAAGTGCGCCTATGCGGTCATTATGGGACGGAAATGTCCCATGACTGCCGGTCCTTAAGGGGTTAAAGGTGGAGGCTCCAACTTGGGGGGGAGGGGCTTGGAAAGGTGACCAGTCCTTTTTAAGGGCCATATGCACAAATTAAGTGGAGCAATTCTGAGGCAAAGCAACTGCGGACAAATAAACCTTACCATTGGTTTAAATTGGGCTTTTAACGTCTTGAATGTTAGAGAGGCCTGTAAACCACTGTGAAGCATTGTGTTGGAGACCTAGATTTCAATAGGTTAAATGCTGTATTTAAAGGAATACTAACAGTTCATAACCCTTTAAAAACCAGAGATGTGTACAATGCATTCAGGTGTAAACCTGGAGACCAAAACAGAGACGGCAGGAAACAGGAACTGTCCCTGGAATTCAGGGACATTTTGTAGGTGTGTGCGTGTGTACATGCGCTTGTAGGTGTTTGTAGGTGTGTGTTTGTGTGTGTGTTTGTGTTTGTGTGTGTGTGTGTGTGTGTGTGTGTGTGTGTGTGTGTGTGCGCGCGCGCGCGCGCGCGCACATTCTGTGCGTTTGGGCCATCTCTACTGCACATAACTGCATCGGACAAACATACATTTGGCCTTTTATATTGTATGATGATACACACACACTCAGGATGTGATGTTTCTGTTCTATACACAATGTAAGTTCCTCCACCTCTCACCTGCTTTTCAATCCTCAATGCACCTCAGCCTATGGACTAGTTTAGCAATTTGGTTCATGTATAAAGGTTGATATATAACGAGTTGGAGACCTTCCCAGCCTCCAAGGGGTTAATTTAAAGGTGATCAGCCAGTGGTCCTGCAGATGTTGTTGGACTAAAGGAGTGTAGCTCCCCTTCCTGTAGGGGGTGCTGTAATGTCATATTTCAAAGATGGAAACTGATTGAACCCTTTTGAGTTCAGATGGGTAGCCAACGCAATCACTCTGGCACTCAAAGTGTTAAGGTCCAGAGGGGTACGCTTCACATTAAAAAATAATGCACTGCCTTGCCCTTGGTTCGGGTCCTTTAAAAGGTTAATAAATAGAATAGGGACAAGTAAAAAAATTCCACAAATTCCCATTGATTTAACCCTTTGAGTGCCAGACGTGTGCGCAAGGAATTGCTTTGCAATTTGCTGTGTACCCCTCTGGCATTCAAAGGGTTCAATGTGGTGTGTAACCACTTCAGTGCTAGGGAGTCTTCCAATTCAATGGGGATTTTAAATGGAGTAGTTAACTCTTTGAGTGCCAGAGGAGTATGCAACGCATTGCAAAGCGTTGCTTACCCCTCTGGCACTCAAAGGCTTAACCCCTTGAATGGTACGGAGGTCTGTAAGGCTTTATTTTGCAATACAACAAAGTCCTCTTCAGCATAGAAAGTATTGAAAGTGCTATTTAACCTTTTGTGCGCCATGCGCACTATTTTGGCACTTCAAGGGTTCAACGAATGGAAATTTGGGGATTTTTTTTGTCTCTTATTTTGCAGTTAGTTTGCCCCGGATTTGTGACAATTCTTGTAGTATGTCCGCTTCAAAAATTATTTGACCGTTGTGAGACAGATTTTACCAAGTGTTACGTGGTTAACGTTCGTGTCCGTTGTGACGCCCTGTTCCTGCAGGTTATTAAACAGTCCAAGCACCTGGATGAAGTTCTGTCCAAGCTGAACTCTGACCAGGCCCTCCAGCACACACAGGCCATCTGCAGGTGGAAAGCGAAGCACCCAGTTCCCTCCCAGCGTATGGGACCCTTCCTGCTCTACTCTCAGAAGAAAATGGCTGCAGCCAGGTCCGTTTGCCCAGCTGGCGAGTACGAGAACGGCAGGGATCTCGCATCTAAGCGGGTGAGAACAAGTATCCCTGTTTGAATTCATGTTTGAAACCTTCATTCAACACATACACAAAAGAATAGAGAAGAAATTCTGCATGACCCAACTACATCATATTGGGAAAATAAAAATTCCTTTTCTCCCAATGACTTAAAGCGGAACTAACACCGCTTACAAACATGGCCCCAAATAATTACCCATCTGGCGACTAGCTGCTCAGTAACGTTAGTCGCTAGAATTATTATCACGTTAATGAGAATTATAAACTGCTCCCGGACTGACAGGCAGGAAACAGCGCAGACATCTTTCCATAGTGATGTCTGTGCGCCTGCGATGTCAGTCCCAGACTGCTCTAGGAGGCGTTGCTAGGCGCCGTTCGACTCCAAAAGGGACTGACAATGCAGGCGCGCATACGTCACTATGGAAAGATGTCTGCTCTGTTTCCTGCCTGTCAATCCTGGAGCAGTGTATAATTCTCATTAATGCGGTAATAACTCTGGTGACTAGCGCTACTGAGCAGCTAGTCTCCAGATGGGGAATTATTTGGGGCTGTGTTTGTAAGGGGTGGTAGTTCCACTTTAAATGGCGATTTAACCATTTGAATACTAGAGAGGTCTCCAAAGCATTGCAGTACAATGCTTTATAGACCCTTCTAACATTCAGTGGGTTAACCCTTTGAGTGCCAGAGGGGTGCATACCTTTCTGGCGCTCAAAGGGTTGAAACATTTTAAATCTATAGTTGTTTTGCTTCAGAACTGCACCACTTTAATTGTGTGCATAAGGGCCGTAGTGTGTTCGATATTGTTATAAGAAAACTGTTCTGTGTGAGTACGGCACCGTATGCTAATTATGGTCTCTGTGAAACACAGACCTTAATTAGCATACTGTGCCACGCTGAAAGAGACTTTCACTTGACATAAGTATGAGTTTCTCCTGAACTGTGCACATCTTGGTGTTTAGACTATTATGACATATAAGCGTTTTTAATGAGATTTTCAAATATGCAAACTTGAATTCAAGGTGCTAGATGTTCTTTATCATGATCACTCCAAATAAAGTCCCCCCCCCCCAAATAATTATTCATATAGCGATAAGCATAGAAATACTATGTATTGTATTTAGCCAAGGCACAAAAATTTCTCCAGCTTTGGAGATCTTCATGCATATCCTTTATAGAATAACATAGGCACTGGAGAAGTGATATCACTGGAGAAGTCATCTCCACTTTATCACCTCTTTATCGCGCCTTAGTGCATCTCCCCCATTGTGTCCATGGACACAGACATGCAAACAAACTGGTCAGAGATGCTGAACTAGGAACAAGCCTCCCCTTGCTCACAGTGCCCAGGGTGGTCACTTATAGTACACTGATGAGGCCCAACAAGGCCAAAACGTAAGTCTGGGTTTGGCTGCCTCTCTTGTTCAGAGAGGAATTGCCTGAAATTTTGTGGCTGGACTGCTGTTTTGGCAGGACTCGTATGATATGATTAGGGATATTTCCTCTCTGTGTAAGGCAACTAGTGAGCTAAAAGAGATTGCACCCTGGGTAGGACACCATTCCTATAGAGCCTGCTCAATTCTGTAGCAAGTTCGTTCCTAGTTGAGCGTCTCTGAGCAGTAGTTTTGCATGGACGCAGACATGACAGTTGCTGGCTTTTTTTTTTCTTTTAAACTGAAGCACTCATGTACTTGCGTGGCACTGGGTGATTAATGGGGCAGTATAGATTCCACACAAGAAGTCTACAAATCATTGACGTGACCCAAGAGCTCCGTTCCCATTGCTTTTGGACACAGCCAGAAGGGTCTTGTATGCAACCTATAATGCCCATTTAACCCTTAAAGCACCGGTGGACTGTGCTGCACACTGCATTTAAAGCTGTGCACCTTAGGAAAAAAAAATGAAAATATAATGTAACATTTCATTTTCAATTTATAGCAAATGTTTGAGTGGTAGGTGTGATTTAAGATCACCTTTGCAGTGGGTGGAGTTTGTGTCCTGTGATTCTGTTGTGGGAACGGTCATGTCCCCCTTCATGGACATGATATCCAGGACCGACTGAAGATGTGTATCTCTTGAACATAGGCACAAGGAAAAACTCAGAGTCATTGGGATTTTATGGCCAGGTAAGGTGAGGGGTTATTATTAGGAGGTGTTCTCCTTTAAGAAGTATCAGTAGGTTTCCACTGGTACGAAGCATCTTTCAGGTTTTTCTAAAACTAGTGAAACTACCCTACAGCTCTCCAGCTGTTGAGGACTATAAATCTCATCATCCTCAGCCAGTCATTGGCTGGCTGTAGACCAGAATAGGTGAGGGGTCTGGTGGCACTGGCTGCATCTTCCTAGTTGACAAAAGAGAAGATATCGCTCTGAAATAAGTATTTTTATTTATACATATATCCAACAGTTCACTGAATCAGTAATGTTGCAGTAAGTGCCCTTCCCAGATAGCGAGGACACCAGCTTGGCATGCTTTATTAGGAAAAGTACTGGTCAGAGACATTCAGCTACGAACAATCCTGCCATAGTACTGAGCATGCTCTGTAGGAATGGAATGGTGTCCTAACCAGGGTACCGTCATTTAGCTACAGGTGCCATACACAGAGAGGAAATATCCTAAAGCACATCATGCAGCTCCTGCTAGGATGGCAGTCCAGCCACAAAGTGCCAGGCAATTCCTCACTGAACAAAACTGCTGTTGGGGTTGGTTTCACTAAGAATATTGGGGGAATCCAGATGTGGACCACTTGCTCACAGGTACCTAGAATGAACAGCTGCACCTCACTCACGAGGTCCAATAAGGCTGAATTCGGGGGGGGGGGTGTTGGCTGCTCCTCGTGTTCGTGGCTGGGGTATCATTTGGGCAAGACCAGTATGATATGCTTCAGAGTATTTGTTCTGTGTACGGCACTTGTGAGCTAAAAGAGGTTGCACCCCGGGTGAAGGACACAGTCCTAATGAGCTGTGTGCATACCCTTGCAGGTTCATAAATCCGGTTGAGCATCTCTGACCTATTCTTTTGCACATGTAAATTGCTTTTGTGGTTTGTCACCCTAAGAATAATGGGGGGCAGAGATTAGCTGCGTCTCTCATTCAGAGAGGAATTGTCTGGCTTTCTCCTGGCTGGACTGTCACCTTGGCAGTTATGATACGTTTCAGAATATTTCTTCTCTGTGCAGGGCACTTGTGAACTCAGAGAGACTGCACCCTGGGTGAAGGACACTAGTCCTAATCAGCTGTTTCCAAATGCTTGCATGTTCATAAGCCCGGTTGAAGGTCTCTGACTCATACTTATGCTGATACTTTACTAGAAGCAAGGTGGGAGGAAGGGAATATGACTTTCCTTCCCCTTTATCACTGTTGCAGTGTGAGCGAACCCACCTACCCATTTTCTCAGTGGCGTAACAATAGGGGTCGCACCTGCGACCAGGCCCGTCACTCTCAGGGGCCCAGCCGCCCCCTGCGACCTCCTTGCAACGCGCCCGCAGAACAGCTGATCTCCCGGCGGCCGGCGCTTTAATAATGCAGAGCGCTGGGAGATGACATAATCTCCCAGCGCTCTGCATTACTAACAACCGTGCGGGAATTTGGTTCTGGAGGTCTGTGCCTCATTCGGCACACCGCTAGATCACCAGGGAATTGAGGTAGGAGGGGGGGGGCTGTCAGTAGGGGCAATGTGGAGAATGAGGGGCATTATGATGGGGGCATTTTTGAAGGGGCAATGTGGAGATTGAGGGGCAGTGTGGAAGGGGCATTGTGGAGATGAAGGGGCAGTGTGGAGAATGAGGGGCATTGTGGAAGGGGCATTGTGGAGATTGAAGGGCAATGTAGAGGTGGCCAATGTGGTTGAGGGGGGCCCATGGCAATTCTTGCACCAGGGCCCCGTGGCTTCTAGTTACGCCTCTGCATTTTCTCACTATGTTTTGCCCCCTCATAAATGGAGGGCAATTAGTAACTGAAGCATTTTTGAGAACATTGATGTTAAAAGGGCAACAATATCCCATAAATTAGGATTGCTCAATTTGTTTACCATAGTGACTTGTGCAGATGTCCTGCAATCAACAGGCAGGAGTATTTTTTATTTTTTTGCACATTATATTTGTAGTTCCATGTATAAAGTGATCTCTGTTGAAGTCTGTCTCTAGTCTAGATCACAATTTATCACAACAAACAATGAGCTTCAATAGTCTTGAATGACCCTTAACCCGTTAAGGACCCATATAGTAAAATATATAGTAAAATTTCTATTGCAAAGTATATCCTCCTGAATAAAATAAGGGTACTCCCAGTGCTGTCAGGTGTTTCATTCAAAATTTATTTCAACTTAAACTTGACTCTTTTTTTTTTTTTTTTTTAGGTGCAATATATTAATGGCCTGAAACTTTACTGTGGCACTGTTGCTACACAGCCGTATGGAGGTTTTTGGTCAAATGACCAGAGCTGTCCATAACGCAATGTAGCAACAGCTCCTAAGTAACGTTTTAGGCCATTGAAATACTGCACCTAAATAATTCAGGTCTGAGCCGCAATAACTTTTGAATAAAACACCTTTCCTTAGTGGGAGTACCCTTGATTTACTCAGAAAGATAAACCTAGTAATGTATATTTACATTTTAAAGGAGCAGTAAAACATTTTTATGGAAATGTATATTTTATAGAGCTTTTTTTTCTGCTGAGTAAATGAAGGGTAATCTCACTGCTGTCAGTTGTTATATTCAAAAGTTATAAAAGTTGAAATAACCAGAAAGTGAATTTACTGTGTTTACTTCCTGATAGTTCTAACTGACAGGAAGTGAATTTACTGTGTTTACTTCCTGATAGTTCTAACTGACAGGAAGTGAATTTACTGTGTTTACTTCCTGATAGTTCTAACTGACAGGAAGTGACAGGCAGTTTCTATCACATTCTATGTAGAACTGTATGTCGCTAACTTTCCTCTCTATTGGAATGTAAATGAAAACGTAATTGGAATTTGACCACTAGACGGCACTGGTAATGTAAAAAAAACACAGGCTTACACTGTAGTAACTCTTGGAATATCGCAGCAGTGGTAGTGCACTTATACTCAACAGGAAATGTCCTACAATATATATTTTTTCATAAAAAAGTTTACTGCTCCTTTAAGTGTTACTACCCATTTAAGGACCCATGACTGTCCCGTGACGTCATGGAATTCAGGGGGCCCTGCTCGGCTGGTCGTTAATGGGTTAACACCTTAGTGACCGGTAGAGCGTGCGCGCAGCCGCCACTTAACGCCCGCCAAACTTGTTTCCACATTACTTACGACTTCCTGGACGTACATGCACGTCCTCTGTCCCTAAGTGACAGTTTCTGCAGGACGTATATGCACGTCCATTGTTGGGATGGGGTTAAAGGACCCTAGTTCTTATCTGACTGAAAGATTCGAACTGAAATTAGCAGGATACTAACAAAGAGACAGAATACGAATAAAACAGGAGATGGAAATTACTCCCTTCTGTTTAAATGACACTTTCCAAGGCAAGCTGTTCTGATACATTGACTTAACTATGTAGGTGTCTTCTGTGCAGCAGTGAGGAAAATCTCTGCAAAGGCATAAAAAGGCTTCAATAGTCCTGAACACCTTTTATGGGTCAGTTGTCTTTTCAGATTGTAAACTGACAAATACCAGACTGCAATATACATCAAAAGCAAATAAAAATGTATGGTCTGTGTTAAATTACAAGCCACTAGATTATATTTCCCTTTAAAGGGGAAAGAAATGTTTACTTTGAGTTGTGTTTTTTTAAACATTTATGTCTCAAGGTGCCAAAAAGTAGTATAGTGTGCTTAAATATAGGTGTTTTCCCCAGATGGCAAGGGCACCATCTGAGCATACTGTGCTATAGAAGCAAGCTAGTAGGAAGGGTCCATGTCTCTCCTCCCCTTGGACCACTGATGCGGACTGAGCATGCTCCTGCATTATTTTCCAAACATCCTCCTGTTTTGTACCTGCTCACAGTACTATTAGCAGATTATGTTAAAAGGCAACGAGGAGAACTTGATTTTAGATCTGATCACTTCATATAATTTTATATAAACACTTTATCTGCCAGAATTGTAGGATTTTTTTAGGAGTTATGGAATTTTACTGAAACAAGGTTCTGTGTGCTTGGTCTACCCACTTGAAGGATATACATCTCATTGCTTAAAGGGATAGTAATGTTTCATAATAAAAGCAGCTCTAATTAATCATCATAGTATTTGGGGCTTGTTATTTCAATTCTGTCAGAGTTGTAGTTCAAGTGTAATTGAATGATAAAGTATCCCCCTCCCGCCCCTTTTACTGATGTAACACTGCTCAGCTTAGAGCAGCAGGGAGTGCCCAGGTAGATTGTAGAGAGGGACGATCTTCAATTAAGATAAGGGAAAAAGCTGGACAACCTGTCAAGGGGGGCAGGGTTTTCATTGTTCTCACAGTAAGAATATTGACCCTTGATGTGAGCTGTCTGGTCTGTGGACTGGATTCCACATCTGAGGGGAGGTGCTTACACTAGGTAAAAGGGGAGGGAGGGGGATACTTTTTCATTCAACGACTTTTGAACTACAACGCTCACAGTAATGAAATAACACCCTCTATGGCTCAAATACTATGAAGATTAATTGGAATTGCTGTTTTTGTGAAACATTACTATCACTTTAACAATATTTTGCACACCTCTTGTTCTCTGTGGATTAAGGTTGAATTACAGAGTTGTAATAATTGTTTTTAATGTGTTTTAACAGAGCATTCTAGTCATTGTGGTTTGTGTCAGAGGAGAATTTATGTTCCTTTAACTATCATGGCCAGATTTACGAATAGGCAGACTAGACACTTGCCTAGGGCGTCAGATTTTTAGGATTGCCTGGCAGCGGCCTATCACTGTAGCCCCTGAGGAAGCCGCCAGTAGCAGTGGTGAAAAGCATAGGGCAATTTAGGGTTTACATTTGATACCACACCACTTTTCATTTCTCATATGGGGATATATGAGCTGTGTATACCCCATTCATATCTATAACCTTTTCATCCACATCTGGAAATGTGCCACATTACTGTAAAGAATAAATCTAAATATTGGTTTGGCCACAAAAGAGGGTGTGGTTACATGAGGGGGTGTGGTTAGGGGTGGGTCCAAGGAGGGGCTAAGAGCAGCAGATGGGGTTGTTACCTAGGGGTGCTTGAGATGTAAATCCGGGCCTGTTAACTCTGTTTAATTTGTTGGATGTTTTGGTTAAACTCTAATGTTAACCCTTTGTGTGCCAGAGTGGTACGGAACACACTGGCACTCAAAGGGTTATATAGCAAAGTGGATTAATTCTGGAGGAAGCCAGCTGCACCATGCTGCACAAATACAGATTCCCATTCATTTAAATAAATTCTAGAGAGGTCTGAGACACATTCGGGAGCAGTGTGTTCAAGGGGTTAACAGTCCCTGTTACATTAATGTCAGTTTAGGACATTTTGTTTTGTTTTCTCCCCTTATAGGGCAGTTGGTTCACTCTAGAACTACTTGTTTTCTTTTGAACCTGTGGCACTAAGGCTGTGAACTGAACACAGTATAGTAAATATTGCCTTTCCCATTGCTGCTTAGACAGTCTCATATTATGCATGGACTATAATGGATGGGGAATTGCTCATTGACAGTATCCTTGATTTGCAACTCATTGTAAAGCGTACACTTGTGGCGCTATATAAATAAACATTCATTCATTCATACAACTAGTGGCTCCCCAGCTGAAATTCCCATTATTTTAGTCCTTCTGAGGATGATGGGAATTGCAGTCTGTCAAGAACTTGAGTCACTAGTTGCTCACCTCTGGGCTAAATAGGAATTACCTGATGCGAAGTCTCATCCAATCAGCATGTTCTAGTGACCTCTCCTATTCACTGCAGCTGTTGGAGACGTGGTACTCTCTAGATGAGAAGGCGCGGCACAAATATACAAAAAGGTCTTCTTCCATCCCTGACCCCTGCCTGGCCGTGTGGCGCCCAGATCTTTATTTCGGATCAGTCTCTGAAACGTTTCAAGACAAGGTGGAGCTGTACAGCTCCCGTTGGGAAGAGGAGGTCAGAACTAGCTATGAGAAGTCCAAGCTGTCTTTTGATAGGTAACCTGCAATGTTTCCTTATAAACGCGGGTGTGTGTGTGTGTGTGTGTGTGTGTGTGTGTGTGTGTGTGTGTGTGTGTGTGTGTGTGTGTGTGTGTGTGTGTGTGTGTGTGTGTTAAAATAAATATATCTAATATATATATAGTGTGTGTGTGGAGGTCTCTCCTGTGGCCCTCAGTCAGTTCTCTGGCACATCGAGGAGAGGATATAATTCCCTCCCCCACTTTCACCCAACCTGTTTTTTCACTCTAAAAAGCACATCCCTCTTTCTCTGTTGTCTAATACAGGTTACTGGTAACTTTGGGTAGGCGATCCGCCACTTTATGTAGGCAGGAACAGTTCTAGAAGTGAATGCAGGGGGTGGAGCCTACCTTCCCTCATTGGCTACAGCTAGCCAATCTGCTCCAGTAAGATTTGTTCCTTGGTGAAGACACAGGCAAGAGAACAGTTCTGATATAGTTTTGGCTAAATTTTTCTGTTAGATATGGAATACCAACGTTAGGTGGATTACCATAACTGACAATGCCCTTAGATGTGGCTAGCTCAGTATCCAGTTGCTTTTTGTGGACCTTAAGCCCTGGGTGGAAAATCTTGGGTACAAGTTCTTTCCTCAGGAGTTTCCCACTGAGGCTTCTTCTTTAAACATGGTAAACTGAAGACAGAAGATCTGCAGGAAAGGTGAGCAACCCTTTGAGTGCTGCAGGTCCACATATCCCACAGTGCGTCTCCACACAAGGGTTTTCTTGTGGAGTTCCTGTTGCACACTCCTGCACTCACTGGGTTTATCTGTATGTCTGTAGTGTTTTGGAGCAAGTTTCTTTGGTAACCTAACCATTTATCTGCTGGTTTTGCATCTTTTGGGGGTTTATTTGCACTTTCCCTACTGGGTTCAGTGTTTTTTGGGTCTGCTAACATGTTCTAGTGATGTTTCATGTAATTTTAATTCACCTTTAAGCCTTTAAGTCCCTTAAAGCCATGTATTAGAGCCAGTTTGGGTGCAAGAGTTCAAGGCTGCTACTAGAGACCTCCAGTCTATATTTCAATGCTTTCCATCACTCCTGGCAGACCCCTTCTTCCTTCAGAGCATCCCTGCCGAAACCGCAGGGAGTACCTGACGTATCAGATTCCTCTGAGGAGGAACTGTTGGATTTGGATGTTGACGAACATTCTGCTGTGGGCTCCTCTCAGTTTTCTGGGGACCGCTTTGAGGCTGATCCTGACTCCTCAGCTGAGGGCTTGATCAGAGCTGTCTTAACTACCCTAAATATTCCTTTAGTTCAGGAGGATTCTTCGGATCCCTCTGATGTATTTCAGGAGCCTAAAAGGCCTTATACTTGTTTTCCACCTAACCCCACTCTTTACCGCCTTGTGTCTGAAGGTGGAAGTCTCTGGACAAGAAACCTTCTGTTTCCAAGAAATTTGCCAAGCTTTACCCCTTCTCTGAGGTGGTGCTTGCTTAGTGGGGTCATCCCCCCAAAGTGGATGGTCCTGTCTCCAGGCTATCTAAGTCCGCTGCCTTTCCAGTTGCTGATGCTTCTGCTCTGAAAGACTGGACTGACAAAAATCTTGAGGTCTTCCTCAAGTCCATTTTTGCCACTGCTTGTACTGCCATGCGTCCAGCGTTTGCTGCTGCATGGGTGAACAGGGCCATTGCGATCTGGACTGAACCGCTCACCCTAGCTGTCCGTCAGGGTGCCCCTACTTCGGATATGTTGCGGCCTCCGGCCAACATTTCTGAGGCCCAGCACTATGTTTCTGCTGCCTTATTTGATGCCATCCATTTGGTGGCAAGGGTTTCCACCATGTCTATGGTTGCCAGATGAGCTCGTTGGCTCAAGATCTGGCCTGCTGATACTGCCTCCAATAAACCTTTGCTCTCATTGCCTTTTCAAGGCATCTCTTTGTTTGGGCCAGATCTTAAGGATCTGATTAGTGAGGCCACAGTGGGCAAGGGTTCCCTTCTGCCTGTGGTCCCCAGGAAGAAGACACCTCTCAAGCGTAAACGGCTTTTTCGTTCCTTCCAGACTGAGACACGTCCGGGGAACCAGGCGGTTCCCTCAGCTCCATGTTCCTCCTCCAAGCCCAAACAGCAATGGAAGCCCATGGTCTCCTCCAAGCCTAAGGCTTCCAAGCCTTCTCCGGCATGACTTGCTGTACCCAGGTCCCCACTCGGCTGTGCGTCACTACCACAGTGTCTGGGAGGATTCAGAGGTGGACCCATGGGTTTTACAGGTGGTGGTGGTGGAAGGGTACAGGATCCCTTTCATCTCTCTTCCTCTCTTTTAGTTTTTTCCCCTCTCATACTCCCCAGGGCATAGAGAAACTCCGTCTGTCCGATGGCTCTATCCAGGCCCTTCTGTACAAGGATGTTCTGGAACCTGTTCCAATTCGGGACGGAGGTATGCGTTTTTACTCAAACCTCTTTGTGGTCTCCAAGAAGGATGGTGGCTGTTGTCCCATTTTGGATTTGAAGGATCTCAATTCCTTTGTGATCAAGACTCATTATCACCAGGAGTCCCTAAGGATGGTGATTGCTGCTATGTCCCTGGGGGAATTCCTTGCCTCTCTGGAGCTTTAGGACGCGTATCTACACGTCGCCATTCACCCAGAGAGTCGGCAGTATCTCAGATTTGCCCTCGACCAAGGGCACTTTCTATTTTCAGCTCTTCCCTTGGGTCTGACTACAGCTCCTCAAGTGTTCAACCATGTCCTGGGAGCTTTAGTATCTGTCCTCCATCTGGACGGCATCAGAGTTACTCCATACATGGACAACCTGCTTCTGAAAGCCCCTTCTGCGGAACTTCTTCATCAGCAGGTTCAGGACTGCATTCATGCGCTCACCCATCACGGGTGGATCTCAACATGGACAAGTCAGATCTTGTCCCATCTCAGCATCTGGTCTTCCTGGGCCTTCTCTTCTACACTCAGCAGAGCATGGTGTTTCTCACCGACGAGGTGGCTCACCAGATTGCCCACAGGGTTTCTGCTGTTCTGGCTCATGATCCAGTTCCAGCCAAGAAGCTGTCCTCTCTAGTGGGGAATTCATCTCCACCATAGAAGTGGTCCCCTTTGTCATGGCTCACACCAGGGAATTCCAGAGGTTTGTGATCCAGGTGTGCAGGGGTCAGCCAGACCTTCTGAAGATGTCAGTATCACTCCCTCTTCATGTGGAACTGAGTTTGTCATGGTGGCTTGATCTCTCCAATCTGCTGAAGGGCAAGTCCTTCCTGGTATCCTTCTGGACCTCGGTGACGACGGATGCCAGTCTGTCTGGCTGGGGAGCAGTCCTGGGTCACCTGAGTGCTCAGGGTCGGTGGTCTTCGGAGGAAACTCTCCTTCCCATCAACGTGTTGGAGCTTCAGGCGATATTTCATGCCCTTCGCCATTGGACATCCCAGCTGGAAGAATGCCCAGTCCGGGTCCAGTCCAACGCCACGGCCGTGGCTTACATCAACAAGCAGGGCAGAACAAGAAGTTTTGCTGCTTGTTTAGAGGTTAAAGCTATTTTGTCCTGGGCAGAAGAACATTTTCCTGCCATATCCGCAGTGCACATTCCTGGCATAGACAACGTCCTGGTGGACCTCCTCAGTCAACACACAATGGACAGCGGAGAGTAGGAACTGCACCCAGAGGTGTTCACCCTCATTGTTCAGAAGTGGGGTCTTCCTTGCACTGACCTGATGGCGACAAGACACAACCGGAAGGTTCTGATGTTCTGCTCTCGCTGGAGGAATCCTCCTAGCTCTAGCGGTATATGCCATGTCCATTCCTTGGTTATTTTCTCTGGCTTACATCTTTTCTCCCCTCCCCATGTTGCACAGGGTGTTACGGAAATTGAGACTGGAGCACTGTCCAGTCATTCTGATTGCTCCGTACTGGCTTCGATAGGCTTGGTTTCCAGAGCTTCTGGATCTGTCAGTGGTGGAGCCATTTCGTCTCCCTTGCCGTCCGAATCTTCTTCTACAGAGTTACCTGTGGAAGGAGGATGTTCATCGTCTAGCTTTAACGGCTTGGAAATTGAATCCTCAATACTGAAGAAGAAAGGTTTTTCTTATGGTGTGGTGGCTACTATGCTTAATGCCCGCAAACCTGTTTCTTCTAAGGCCTACCATTGTGTTTGGTCGACCTTTCTCTCTTGGTGTGCTAATAGGGACCTTTCTCATGATTTTGATCTGCCTACTGACCTGGCTTTCTTGCAGGACGGTGTGGATAAGGGATTCCTCCTTAAGGTTGAGTTCCCTTAAGGTTCAGACTTGTGCTTTCTCTGTTTTCTTTCAGAGGCACATTGTTATTCTTCCTGATGCCAAGGTTTTCTTCCAGGGCGTTGCTCATACTTGTCCTGTTTTCAAGACTCCCGCTCCTCAGCTTATTCCTCTACTCCTGCTGACGAGGAAAATGGCCTTTCTCCTGACATTCGTGTCTGGTCGCTGTGTCACGGAGTTACATTTTCTGTCTTGTAAACCACCCTTTTTGGTATTTCACAAGGACAAGGCGGTACTTCGCAGGATATTGTGGTGCCTTCTATCTGCCCTGATCTTACCTCTAACAAGGAGAGGGATCTCCACTTGTTAAATGTGATGCATTGTCTCAAGTTTTATGTAAATCGCACTGAGTCTATCAGGCAATCTGACGCGCTGTTCGTCATTCCTGAGGGCCCCAGGGCAGGGAGACCCGCATCCAAAGTGACTGTTGCGTCTTGGATCAAGTCCACTATTCGTAAGGCTTACGAGCTAAGGAAGAAGCCTGTTCCCTTTCGGGCCACGGCTCACTCTACTACATCTATTGGGCTTACAAAAATCAGACCTCCGCTGATCAGTTGTGCAAGGCTGCTACTTGGTCGTATGTGCACACCTTTTTGAAGCACTACAGCGTTGATGTGCTGGCATCGACTGACCCCAGTTTTGGGAGGAAGATCCTGGAGGCAGTCTTGCCTGTCTAGGATTTTCTTTGGTTCTTGGTGCTTCCTTCACTTTTGAGCCCTGTTGGCTCTAGTTCAGTGTGCTGTGTAACAGTTGGGGAGTTGTTACTCCTGTTCAGTGTCTGTTGACACATCATTTGTTTTTGTTATCTCTGATCTGATGGTTCATATCTGCTCTGGTTACTTGGGGGCCTTGTGTCTGGTCCTTGCCTTACTTCCCGCCTCTGGGAAACTCTGTGTTTGGACATCCCAAAGTTACCAGTAACCTGTATTAAACGAGAGAGAAAAGAGAATTTTAGTCTTACCTGCTAAGTCCTTTTCTCTTAGTCCATACAGGTTACTGGTCTCCCAACCTGTCAAGGGACCATGCTCAGCTCTCCTGTGGCAGACCGTGGGGGTCCTTCGGGGTCATGCTCACAGGAGTCTTCTTTCACTTCTACTATCTAGTCAACGGTTAGTGTCTCAAATCTTACTGGAGCTGATTGGCTAGCTGTAACCAAGGAGGGAAGGTAGGCTCCACCCCCTGAATTCACTTCTAGAATTGTTCCTGCCTAATGAAAGGGGTGGATCGCCTACCCAAAGTTACCAGTAACCTCTATGGACTAAGAGAAAGGGATTTAACAGGCGAGACTAAAATCCTCTCTTCTTTTGCCCCAGAGTATTTTACATCCTTCCACTTTTAACCCCTTGAGGCAAGAGGACACAAGTGCATTGGCCACTGTAACTGTACATGTCAAATGCGTATTATTTCACAAGTGAACATAAGGAGAGCTGTATAAGTAAAATACTAATGGCAAACTATTATGTGTGCCAACTGTGTGCATGCATCAGGACAGTGACTGATAAACACACACACAGCCTATGTGGCAAAGGGGCACAAAACAGAACATTCCAAAGATCTCCTGTAGTAGGGATGTCCAACCGTTAAAGAAGACCTTGGCCCATTGGGGGTTAAACTACCCTAAGGGAACATCATATGTACGTCACCTTTGCCTGCTGTCTGGAATCCTGTAGTGCCATCTATTTCACTGCTAAGTGGTTTATCGGAAGGCTCCGTATCCAGCATACTAATTGCCTTTCATAACAATGAGGGGCACTCGGTAGTGCTATCTGCTATTGAGGACAACAGACGGGAGAGGTAATATCTTCATTTTTTCCCTAATATTAAGTGAGATGTCGTCTTGTCTATTTGTTTGAAACTTTTGAAGGGATAGTAATGTCACCTAAAAAGTATTTGCTATATCCTAGATACAATAGAAAAAGATTACTTGCACTTATTCGTATCTCTCAAAGAGTTATGGTTTGAGGGATATACAAAAATAAAGTTCTCTGCTCGCTCCCCTTTCTCATAAGTCGGCTGTATAGTTGACGGCGTGAGAACCTGGTCCCAGGATCAGACGTTGGCTCTTCAGCAGCGCAGACATAGCGATACCTAAAAATAAATACTTCATCAGAACTTTCTACAACGTGTGCCTGGTTTGCAAGCACACGTTGTAGACCATAGGTTCTCAGCCCGTGCCCTCAGTGGCCATTAACAGGTCAGGACTTAGGAATTTCCCAGCTAGAACACAAGTGTGGTGATCAGAGGCTCATTCACATTGATTAACTCACCTGTGCTCTTAAAAGGAAATTCTCAAATCCTGGCCTGTTAGTAGCCACTGAGGGCACGGGTTGAGAACCACTGCTGTAGACCGTTCCGATGAAGAATCTTTTTTTTTTAGATATCGCTATGTCGACGCTCCTGGGGCTGGATTCTATTACAGGAGATAAATGTTAACACCTGTTTTATCGAAAATGTTCCCATTAAAGTCAATGGGGAAACGTGGAGATAAAAGCAGAGATGAAATTAGCACCTGCAATAGAATCCAGCCCATTAAGAGCCACGTCTGGTCAAGCGACCTGAATCTGCCAAGCAGAAAGGGGAGGGAGCGGAGAACTTTATTTTCCTATATCTCTCCAACCATAACGGTTTGAGAAATAAGAATAAGTAAACTTTTTTTTATTGTATCTACGATATAGCAATTACTTTTTAGGTGAAATTACTATCCCTTTAATAGACTTATAAATAATAGACAACTTTGATCATCTGTACTACCTCCTAACCTCTTGGTATTATGTTTTGTGCCCCTTTGCCATATAGGGTATTAGTGTGCTTCAGTGTGTGCGCATTAGACACTGGCCAGGTACATGCACACCGCACACACAATAATTGTTAACTTGTTTTCTGTCTTTCTACTAGGATTGTAGCAGTTTTTTGGGGGCCACAGTGTTTACCAGACTTACAATTCTAGTGGTTTTATGCATTATTTGAATCTGCATTGTTTTTGTGCAAATTAATGTATGCACATATATAAAATTCTAGTTTATCATCCATCTTGTTTGTTAAAGGGATAGTATTACTTAAAAATTACTTATCCCTATTTTGTAGCCCTTAAATAAAGAAGAAAAATGCCCCCAGTGGAATCTCTCAAACCCTTATGGTTTGAGAGGTAACGGCTTACAAAGTTCTCCCCTCCCTGACGTCAGTGTCCTAGCTGACAGCAGGGAAATCCGGTCCCGGGACAGTCGGAGGCTCTACACCAGGGCCGAGATCAAGTTAATGAAAAATAAATCCTTCTCTTAAAAGGTCTTCTACGTACGGTTGCAAACCAAGCACACATAGAAGACCTTTTTAGTGAAGGATTTTTGCTGCAGAGCCGCCCGCTGGTCCCAGGAGCGGATTCCCCTGCTGTCAGCTAGAACGCTGACGTCAGGCAGGGGAGAACTTTGTAAGCGGTTATCTCTCAAACCATAAGGGTTTGAGAGATGCTGCTGGGGGCATTTTTCGTCTTTATTTAAGGGCTACAAAATAGGGATAAGTAATTTTTAAGTATTACTATCCCTTTAACAAACAAGATGGATGATAAACTAGAATTTAAAATATAATACATTAAACTATCTTTTGTGTAACAAAATCACTGTTACATGAGGAATTTAGCAAATTTGTTGTACTGTGGCTGTTTTTCCCAGCGCAGAAAAGAGACGATGCTCTGAAACAAGCATCCCAATCATTTTATATCCTTTAGCAATTCATCTGGCAATTGGGAACTTTTGCACAATCTGCTCTGTGCATGTTATGACACTGATTAAAGGGAGAGTTTAACCCTTTGAGTGCCAGAGAGGTAAGCAATGCAGTATCACTCTGGCACTCAGTGGGTTAAAAAATTACCATTTTCCAGTCCAAAATGGGCAATTTGTTCCTTTTATAGATGTGTGATTTATTGGTGCGGAGCCTCCCACATTAAAAAATTATCTAGGCCAGGATTGAGCAACATGAGGCCCTTCAGATGCTGATTGACTACATCTCCCATCATTCCCTACCAAACGGTACCATAGGAAACATGGAAATGTCAGTTTAACCCTTTGATAGCAAAAGAGGTCTCCAGCTCCACAAATCAACTGCACTATAGGGTTCAAATACTTTTCTTGTTAATTTAAATTGTTTTATAACCTCTTGAATGTTTTGCAATGTGTTGGGAACCTTTCTATCATTTAAGGGGATAAAACACCATTTTAATTTCTAATATTTACATGTCCCCTATGGTCCATTTTATTTATGTTGCAATGTGTTTGACACCAGAAAAATCAGTGGTATTGTTTAGTGCCCCCCCCCCCCCATAGAGAAGTTGGTTTGTCCGAGAATGAGTCTACCTTTTTTACATATGGGCGCTAGCTCCATGTAAGTAACTGTGTGTGTTTCTTCTGCAGGCTGCGGACCTTGCTGCACCTGAAGTGGCAGAGAGCCCTGTGTGATCCAGGAGAAGCAGTGGGTCTGCTTGCGGCTCAGAGCATTGGAGAGCCCTCTACTCAGATGACGCTAAACACCTTCCACTTTGCGGGCAGAGGAGAGATGAACGTCACACTGGGTATTCCCAGGTAGGTGATTTATCGAGTAACAATCACTCTGTACTGCTCATACAACAGCATTTAATAAACCGAGAAACTATTTGTTCATGCCTTTCTTAAAGAAAACATTTTTCTATAGATTAGCCAACCTGAAGAAAAATTAATCTTCCTAAACGAGTTATTCCCTTGGCATGAGCTTATAGCTGTGATATTATGACCGTGAATAGGAATCGGAAGCTGCCAATCTGCAACCAATAAGACTGACTATCCTACCACCTATCTGGCATCCACAATACCAGTTGTGGGGAGGAGAAGCCCAGTGGAGGCCTATAAGTATTATTAGGTGTTCTCATACATGTGTTTGTTTGTTGTGTTGTGTGTGTTACTGCCGAGGTATATTTTATGTACATTACCCTTTGAGTGCCAGAGAGGTAGCCAACTCTCTCTGCCACGCAGTATTACTGCCTCTTTCACACAGGTGACACCAGCACAGTGATGCTACAGTTAATGTTGCCTGTGTGAAAGAGCCCCTCATGCTGCCTGTTCATTCCCCTTTAAATGGTACAAGTGTTGCTAGTAGTGGCTGATTACTCATTCATATTAGGCTAACCGTGATTACATACATTTTTTCAAAAGAAAAATGTATGAATTCTGGGAGAAACCAATTGCACTATATTGGAGAACTAAACATTTTTCAAATTCCCAATGATTTTAAATGGGGATTTTAACCCCATGAATGCTAGATAGGTATCAACCTATCTAGGATTCAAGGAATTTTAAAACCCTCTTTTGAAATCAATGGGAAGTTTTAGTTCTCCCCTGTAATACAAATGGTTTGTCCCAGAATTTCTACACATTTCTTTTGAACATACAACACCAATGGTTTAACCCCTTGAGTGCCAGAGGGGTATGCAATTGTTTCTTGATACTCTTCCTTCCCCACACTGATCACTGTGTCTGATACTTTTCCTTCCTCATACTGATCACTGTGCCTGATACTCTTCCTTCCCTACACTGATCACTGTGCCTGATACTCTTCCTTCCTCATACTGATCACTGTGTCTGATACTCTTCCTTCACTACATGGTGTCTTATACTCTTCCTTCCGCACACTGATCCCTGTGTATGAGATTCTTACTTCCCCACACTGATCACTGTGTATGAGACTCTTCCTTCCCCACACTGATCACTGTGCCTGATGCTCTTCCTTCCCCACACTGATCACTGTGTCTGATACTCTTCCTTCCCCACATTGATTACTGTCTTATACTCTTCCTTCCCCACATTGATCACTGTGTCTTATACTCTTCCTCATACTGATCACTGTGTCTGATACTCTTCCTTCCCCACACTGATCATTGTGTCTGATACTCTTCCTTCCCTACACTGATCGCTGTGCCTGATACTCTTCCTTCCCCACACTGATCACTGTGGCTGATACTCTTCCTTCCCCACACTGATCCCGGTGTATGATACTCTTCCTTCCCCACACTGATCCCGGTGTATGATACTCTTCCTTCCCCACACTGATCACTGTGTCTGATACTCTTCCTTCCCCACACTGATCACTGTGCCTGATACTCTTCCTTCCCTACATTGATCACTGTGTCTGATATTCTTCCTTCCCTACACTGATCACTGTGCCTGATACTCTTCCTTCCTTACACTTATCACTGTGTCTGATACTCTTACTTCCCCACATTGATCACTGTGCCTGATATTCTTCCTTCCCCACATTGATCACTGTGTCTGATACTCTTCCTTCCCTACATGGTGTCTTATACTCTTCCTTCCCCACATTGATCACTGTGTATGAGACTCTTCCTTCCCCACACTGATCACTGTGCCTGATAATCTTCCTTCCCTACATTGATCATTGTGTCTGATACTCTTCCTTCCCCACACTGATCACTGTGCCTGATACTCTTCCTTCCCCACACTGATCACTGTGCCTGATACTCTTCCTTCCCCACACTGATCACTGTGCCTGATACTCTTCCTTCCCCACACTGATCACTGTATCTGATACTCTTCCTTCCCCACACTGATCACTGTGTCTGATACTCTTCATCCCCACACTGATCCCGGTGTATGATACTCTTCCTTCCCCACACTGATCACTGTGTCTGATACTCTTACTTCCCCACACTGATCCTGGTGTATGATACTCTTCCTTCCCCACACCATTCACATTTTCCAATATCCTTTTTTCTTACATCACTACATTTTTATTCACATTTTCTCCACTCCCCAATAATTACCCCTAGCACTTCCCTTAACTTACTCTGCACGCCTCCTCGTCTATTACTAAGTTAGGCCTCCCTGATGAGAACAAGGCAATTGTATATGCTTCTCTAGACAAAGCCCATAACGCCATATTTTCCTTGTTTCAGACTGAGAGAGATTCTGATGGTTGCCAGTTCCAATATAAAAACTCCCATGATGAGTGTTCCAGTGCTTAACACCAAGAAAGCAATGAAGAGGGTGAAACGGTTGAAGAAGCAATTGACAAGAGTTTGCCTGGCAGAGGTAGAATTACAGACCCCCCCACTTGGACAAGCATCCTTTTTACAGATCTATGTAATGTCAACACATACACACCGTACACATCATACACCCTACACACACACACACACACACCCCACACACGTTTGCACTCTCGTTCTCTCCCCTTTGCGCTCTCGTTCTCTCCCCCTCTCCCCCTTGCGCGCTCGTTCTCTCCCCCTTGCGCGCTCGTTCTCTCCCCCTTGCGCGCTCGTTCTCTCCCCCTTGCGCGCTCGTTCTCTCCCCCTTGCGCGCTCGTTCTCTCCCCCTTGCGCGCTCGTTCTCTCCCCCTCTCCCCCTTGCGCGCTCGTTCTCTCCCCCTCTCCCCCTTGCGCGCTCGTTCTCTCCCCCTCTCCCCCTTGCGCGCTCGTTCTCTCCCCCTTGCGCGCTCGTTCTCTCCCCCTTGCGCGCTCGTTCTCTCCCCCTTGCGCGCTCGTTCTCTCCCCCTTGCGCGCTCGTTCTCTCCCCCTTGCGCGCTCGTTCTCTCCCCCTTTCCCCCTTGCATGCTCGCTCTCTCCCCCTCTCCCCCTTGCGCGCTCGTTCTCTCCCCCTTGCGCGCTCGTTCTCTCTCCATCAAACTCCCAGGAAGGGTAAACTAATTCTGAATTTTCTTGTGGGAGAGAAGGTAAGATTATCAAATTGACTTGTCAACACGTGTGTTCTAGCAGGGAAATTGACAGGTCCTTGCCTGTTAGACAGCTCTGAGGGAATGTGTTGAGAACCTCTGATCTAGGAGTGACAATCATGGTTTTTATATAAATAATAGTATACCCCAAATAAACGCTGTTTTTCATTTTACACATCTTCCTCTTGTTTCAGGTCTTGCACAAGTTAGATGTAGAAGAAACGTTTCGCATTGAAGAAAAGTCTAAGAAGTACCAAGTCTACAAGCTCAAATTCCATTTCTTGCCACATGAATATTATCGACAGGAGAAGTGCTTACGGCCTGAGCAAATCCTACGCTTCATGGAATCAAGGTTTGTTCCGTTTATCACATGGAACATACAAAGATGCTAGCAGTGGCAGTGTTTAAAGGATTGTGGATAATGCAGTCCCATTAGGAGATCCTGGTCCTGGGACCAGCCGGCGGCTCTTCAGCAGAGCTGAAATTGCGTTATTTAAAAAGAATTACTTCTTTGGAATGGTCTACAAAGTGTGCCTGGTTTGCAAGCACACTTTGTAGACCGTTCCAGTGAAGTAGTTCTTTTTAAATAATGCTATTTCGGCTCTGCTGAAGAGCCTCCTTGAGTCGGCCAACTCGAATCTCCTGCTTTCAGCTTTACAGCAGACATCAGGAGAATGGGAGGGAGGGGTGGAATTCTCTATGTGAATATCTCTCAAACCATAGCAGTTTGAGAAATGGGATTTGCTGCAAATATTTATTTTTTCTTCTACAATACAAAATAATATTATTCTTTGACATTACTCACTTTAATACTTGTATTATCCTCAGTAAATCCGGCAATTTTTAGAAATGTAACTTCTTCGGAGACTCAACTCAGAGGACAGCGCAGACATCTGGACGAGGAAGCATACGTGCGCCTGTGCTGTCCATTCCTGTCTCCTCTATGATTGGTAAGGGGGAGTTACTTTGTATCTTAAGGTACAGACAGGTGCACAGATACCTCCTCGGCAAGATGTCTGCGCTGTCGTCTAAGGTCAGTCTCCGAAGACGTTAGATCTCTAAATAACGCTGGACTTACTAAGGATAATACAAGTATTGATATGCTTATTGCTATGTTAAAAATGATTTGGGGGGACACTTTAATATGAATGAAAGTTCCGCTTTAATGAAGTTTCCAAATATGCAAACCTAAATCAAGGTGACAGGTCCACATTGAAGGGCAATTATGACTCGAATTGCACTCCCCTGACAGATCTGCTCCCATAGGAGCCCAACACAGAGGGTCTATGGAGGCCACGCACACAACACCTGAAGCACCCCAGAAAGTCTGATTGGTGCTGTTTTGGGTCTGTACAGTGCAGCCTCCGTTTTACTGTGTTCTCCCAAGGAGCTAATAATAACCCTCCACTTTACTTAATATGGGCAGAGAACACTGATGACCCCTATAAATGTTCCGCTTGTTCCTTTGTTCAGGAGAGAGAACATCTTCAGTCATTCCTGCATGTCATGTCCTTGGTGGAGAATATGACTGTTGCTGGCAGGTTTTCAAGCTGAGTCAGGAAAAATCATGAGCCTACTTAACCCTTTAGGAACCATAGCGAAGCAATGTATTGCACACCTCTCAGGTCCTCAAAATGTTACGTTTTACATGCGCAGTGGGCGGAGATTGTGTTCTGTGATCCTTATGGTATCCTTCACGTCCGCCTGCATGATCATGACATCCAGGATGGATTAAAGATGTCATCTCTTGAAAAAAGGCACTTGAGCAAAATTCATTATTTCCAATGGGATTTTCTGGCCACACTATGTTAACTGGGGGGGGAGGGGGTTGTGATTAAGATGTGCGGGTTCTCCTTTAACGTAATACAGCATTCAGTAGCTCTAACCTCCAGTTCACGGACCTTACTTCTTTAAATGCAATAACCAGTGTTACTTCGCAATCTTCAATGTTGCAACATCGCTTATCATTAAAGTGGATCTACCACATATAGATATGTAATACTCATTAGATAAAGCATTTAGCGAAAAAGTTTAATATGTTAGTCATTTCTGAAAAAAAAAAAACGTTATCTACGCAAAAATTCAAGTTTAAAAGGTACACAGCAGCCTACTTCTGCTTGCTGCTGTGGCAAGCTGCTTGCCGCACAGAGGCTGCTCCCGTCCCACTACCCAGCATCCTCCGATGACGGAGGATGTCTGTCTCTAAGCTGGAGCAATCTCATTGGCTAGATATCGATCTCTGCCAATGAGATCACTCCAGCTTAGAGACAGAAAACCTCCGTCATTGGAGGATGCTGGGTAGTGGGACAGGTGCAGAGGCAGTGCTGCAAGCAGGAAGTAGGCTGCTGGGCACGTTTTAAACTTGAATTTTTGCGCAAAAATGACTAACATATTAAACTTTTTTGCTAAATGCTCTATCCAATGAGCATTACTTATCTATATGTGATAGATCCACTTTAAGTATCACAATGGAGCAACAGCATGGGTGCGTAAAGATAAGCTTTCCCCATTAGCTTAACAGGACACACCAGTACATCAATCAACGCGTTTTGCGCGGTATGCTCTTACTTTGATCATGAGTAAGTGCATACCGCGTGAAAGTTGTTGATCGATGGACAAGATGCATAGTAACATCTACTGATGTAGAACCCCCAGATTTGAGTCTCTCCATATGGGGGAAGAAATCGAGATATATATACATATTGGAGGTACACTCTGTTTTTAATATCTATCAAGAATAAAGTTGTTTTTTATTTCTGTGGACAAAGAACTGGATGTACGTTTTTTTGATGTTATACAAGCGTGTCCTCCTTTAACCCTTTGAGTGCCAGAGGGGTATGCAAAGCGTTGTGTTGCATACCCATTTGGCACTCAAAAGGTTAACACAACCCCCTTATGACATCAGGAAAAAAGTGGATTCCAGATGCTACGTAATAGCCAATCGTAGTGCAGGAGGCGGAGCTCTGCTGTGCTTTAGACACAATAGGAAGACGCAAAGCAGGAAGAAGGGAATGTAGTGATAATTGTTTTCACTGTCCTGCAGCAAAACAGCACTGGCAGTTTCATATCTTTCACGCACACTACTGTTCAGAAGTTTGGGCCACTTAGAAACTGTCCTTGTTTTTGAAAGAAAAGCAAATTTTGTCCATTAAAATAACATCAATGGCTCAAAAATACAGTGTAGACACTGTTAATGTTGTAAATGACTATTGTAGCTGGAAACTGCATTTGCTGCAAATGGAGGATCCTCGACGAAAGCAAAGTTTGAAGGACACAATTATTATTTAAATAAAAAATAATTTCTAACCTTGTCAAAGTATTGACTTTATTTCCTATTCATTTTGCAACTCATTTGATGTATGTTTTAATTGAAAACAAGGGATATTTCTAAGTGACCCCAAACTTTTGAACGGTAGTGTGTGTATCTAAATGTAACCACTCTCTTGCTCATACAATGATAGGCTGCTTTTTAGCAATAGTTTTCCTTTTATCACATTGGACGCTTGACACCTCTTCATAGGTTGCTGTAGCAAGACACAACCTATCATAACAATGCACGTTAAAGGGGCAGCGACCTTTTATTTTGACTTTACCGGTATAATATGTAAAGTTAAATTGCCTTGGTTTATCTTCACCTTTTTTTTTTACCTTTTATGTCCCTGAATATCTATTTCCAGAGAAATTTCTTGTCAGCGACCATCAAAGCAAGATGGTGATACAATGTAACACTATCCATGCAGGACTGAGTGATAAGTTTTGCCATCCTTTTTACATTGCATCACTATCCCTGCTTTCACAAGCAATGACAGAAAAAAGGGTGTACAAAAAAAAGGCGAAAAAAATAAATATATATATAAATATATATATATATATATATATATATATATATATATATATACATACACACACACGCTAGAACTGAAGCCAGCGAGACAGCACACAGATGAAAAAGAAATTGAAGTGAATTTATTCCATGTGTCTCCAAATCACCAAACGTTTTTGGTCCACATAGGGACCTTCATCAGGGTTACAAAACAATGGAGAATGTGAGAAATAAATACCTGTCTACTGGAAACAGCTACCAATCAATTCCCCTGTGGACGCTGACCCCAACCTCGTGCACTGCCTGCATCGGGAACCGGACACTGACGTCACACACTAGAGGGGTCAAAGTGCACATGAAAAAACAAAAAAGAAAAACAGAAAAAATAAATTGTAAAGCTAGACACTAAAAAACACACAATCTCTATTAGAGCGCTGCTAATAAAGGATATTATAGCTAAATTTCATGTCCATCCCAGCCGGCCGGCAGCATCAGCACCACGGTGTAAGCATCCTGGCACATCGCGGCGCCCTGCTGACCACTCGCTTAGACCAACACAAAACTACTTATTGAAGATTTCTTATAGAAAATGCTCTAAAGGCAGTGCAGGCAGTGCACGAGGTTGGGGTCAGCGTCCATGAGGGAATTGATTGGTAGCTGTTTCCAGTAGACAGGTATTTATTTCTCACATTTTCCATTGTTCTGTAACCCTGATGAAGGTCCCTATGTGGACCGAAAACGTTTGGTGATTTGAAGACACATGGAATAAATTCACTTCAATTTCTTTTTCATCTGTGTGCTGTCTCGCTGGCTTCAGTTTTGGCTGAGTATATTTATATTCATCATATATGGGACGTGCACCAGTTTATCTATATTTGCGCGCCAGCCTCCAGTCCGAGTGTTAGACAAGAAACAAGAGTGCAGCACAGCTGATCCGTAGCGGTGCGCTCCGAACGGTCCGCTGCCTGTCTCCGCTCCGGGGCAGCAGCCGAGGCCTCTGGGTGGCGCTTTGGTCCGTGTACACGGGCTTTTATACTAGTATTAATAAAAACAGTATAGGCAAGTTGACTTTATATGTTACGAACTTGCAGAATATGTAAAGTAAAAATTAAAGGTTTATATTTTAACATTCTCCTGGCATTGGGGGAGTCCCTTTTTATAACTCGTCAGATAAAGCCCCAGATTTTCATAATTGGGGTTTACGGGCCCATTAAGGTAAGTTGGCTACATTGTTAAGAAGTGGGAATGTTCCTTTAAGTTAAATTTCCCCATGACTGATCCACTTACTAACTTTAATGAAGCTTACCTTGTGTACTCATTTTATATGAACGCTGTTTATTGGCAAAGCCGTGTACATGTCACACCAGCGGAAGGAGAACAGTGTACATAATTACTTATGTTACATCATTTCAGGTTCTTCAAAATGATGTTTGACGCCATCAAGAGGAGAAGCACGAAACTTGCTTCTTACAGGGAAGTGAGCACCCGCAAAGCAACCCAGAAAGACGTTGATACGGGAGAAGATGGTGGAAACCAGGTTAGGGGCCAAAATAAGAATTATTGATTTGATGCAGAGGGATATGAATAAATATGTTTATTTATATAGTGCCACAAGTGTACGCAGCACTTTACAATTTAAGGGTTTAAACAATACAGGGTTACAGGTGCTTTGTAGAGTGAAACATTGGGTGGGAGGTCCCTGCCCGAAAGCTTACAATCTAAAGTGGTCATGGGAGACATACAGAGTACATAAGGGTCAAGTGCTGAATACAGTGCTAGTTCTGATGATGATAAAGGACATCAGTAAAGTAAATCATTTATAAGAGCGTTCATTGCATACTCCTCTGGCACTCAAAGGGTTAAAATAAAACCCATCCCTTCATCTCTGGAAATGCAGACGTGCACAGCAGACCTCAGTGGGGATATTGTTCACTGTCCCAGAAAAAAATGACTATTAGAATGTGTGAACATAGTGGAAAACAGTAGTTATAAAGGAAATAAAGATATTTTCATGTTAATTTTTCTTTATCACCACCAAAAAAAAAAAAAAAAAAAAAAAGACGCAATGTCTGTATCAACATTGAAGCACAGAAAAAAGAAAAAGAGAGCGTCTGAGAGAGTAACACTGTATATTCAATCTTGTTAGGAAGATGTCCATGAAAGGTACTCACAAATTCCTGTGGTCAAAACAATGCTTATACAAGGCCTGACTTACATGCAAGCGGAGATAATTAACCCGTCTTCGCTCGAGACCCACAGTCTGTTGTCATCAATCCTGATGGAATTACTTTTAATGTAACGATATGAAATAAAATAAAATGAAATAAAAAATAATTGAATGAAAGAGTGGGGCTTATCTTGAAAAAATATGCAAAATTTATTCCATAAAATGGATATTAATGTATCCAATAGACTCTTTGCTTGTGCGTTTCGCGGTTAACACAACTTTAGCAAAGCACTGAGTCACTAAAACAGTGACTCAGTGCTTTGATAAAGCGGTATTAACGATGAAACAAATAAGCACAGAGTCTACTGGACACATTAATATCCATTTTATGTAATAAATTTTGTATATTTTTTCAAGATAAGTCCTGCTCTTTTATTCAGTTACTTGTATGAAAGCCTGTAAACACGGGCTAAAGTGCACCCAGCTGCCCCGGAGCCGGGACCAGAGACATGACGTGAGCCGTCCGGAGCAGGGCAGCATGTTCGGAGAGTCATGCGCAGTAGATACTCGTCAAACGAGCTGATCCTTAGCGGGGAGCTCCAGATGGCTCACGGCGAAACTCCCTGTTTGCGAAACCACACATGCACAATAGAGACTCTCTGCTGCGCATGTGCGGTTACGGCTCACAGTGAGCGACACATTCTACCACTTTGTGTAATAGGATTACAGAAAACCTATCCTCCAAAGACCATTCAAAACCCAGCTCCATCTCCCACTGCCACCTTAAAAATATTAGAGCTGTACACACAGTGTTTCTAATCTTGCCCTGACAGTGCATAGTAGGTCCCCTATAGGATTGCAGTTTACAGAAATTGAAAGAACTCAGGGGGACTCCAGAGGTGGAGACAAGCTGAGAAATTGCATTGGAGACCTTCTCTAGTGTTTAAGAGGTTAAAAGGCCCATGCCATTCAATGGATAATTTTATTTGTTCCCTATGGTGCAGCTAACTTCCCAAAAAATTCCTCCAGTTCTTAGTACGAGTCAGAAAACTGCCCCCAGCCACAGGCAGGAAGGCTGAGAGTCACAAATGACATTTCTTCTTCCTTGGGGCAATTGATTTCTTCTCACTGCCTGTGGGGGATATGTACAGAAGCCTCCGGAACTGATCACAGACTCCCATTAGGACCTTAATCACATGAGAACTGAGCAATTCTGGAGCAAGCCAGCTGCACCAATGGGGACAAATAAAACTAGTCATTGATTTAAATGTGGTTTAACCCCTTGAATGCTAGCGATGTCTCTAATGCATTGCAAAGCAATGCATTGAGACCTCTGTAGAATTCAAGGGATTAAAATCTCCATTCAAATCAGTTGGCGTTTGGGGGGAATATTTATTTCTTCCATAAGATATAGTTGATTTGCTCTAGAATTGCACCTGATTTCTTTTGTAATCAAGTCCCCAAGTGTCAGTCATATCTGGGAACATTCTTCTCCCGAGCCTCTGGAGATCCAGTAAGGTCAGGGGGTGGTATGTCCAAATGATGTAATTTGATTCATAAAGTGAGTGGGGCTTGATTAGGGTGGGCAGGATTGATGGGAATGGAGGCGGAGTTTCCATTAAAATGGATGGACAGTGGGAAGAACAGGGAGGAGAGAGACAAACTGGTAGTGAAGTAGGTGGAGTTATAAGGGAACACCGCCTCTGTCCCCAGAGACCTGGTAATTGATTCTAAAAACCGGATTTGCAGCGTTAGATCCAGAGAGTTCCTTGGTATGGTCAGCATTCATCTGAACCAGTAGCCACAGGGATCAGATATCTGACTTGTGATTTGTCTGTTTAGTAGCACAGCGAGGCTGCATGAGACAGTGTAGACCAACACATATGATCAGGGGCGGATTGTAGGGGAATACCAGCCCAGGCTCCCCCCCCACACACACACACTCCGGTGCGCACTGAAAATTTGGACAAACTGCAAGACAACTAACGCTGCCCGTTTCTATCCCCCTCCGATCCACTATGTCTTGAGCGCAGAATCTCTCTCTCTCCCCCTCCGGTGCGCACTGAAAGAATTGCAAATAAATTACAGCGCTGGCCATCTCTCTTCTCCACTAACTTCCTTTCATTCTGCACTCAAGACACAGTGAAGCGGAGGGGGAGAGAGATGGCCAGCGCTGTACAGCACTTCTGTTTTAATTGCAGTTCTTTCAGTGCGCACCGGAGGGGGAGAGAGAGAGTCTGCACTCAAGACAAAGTGGCTCGCGATATAGCGGCCCACCGGGGGATGCCCGATCCCCCGATAGGACAAATCCGCCCATGCATATGATACAGATAGGAGACATTCCTGTTCCTGTCTCCCATTTCCTGTTCCTGCCTCACGCAGGAGACACACAGCATAATGGACTTGTCCCCTACACATGATTTAGTCTTGTTTTTATTTAATATGTTACTTATCCATTTTAAACAAAAATATCAACTGAGAAAAAGGAAAAGAATGGGGGTGGGGAGGCGATGTTCCATCCCCAAAATGTTGCTCAGTATATTATGCCTATGAAAGCAAAGAAAATCGGGGTCATAGAGGCTTACACGTATGATAACATTTGAGCAATTGTAATTGTGACACATGTAATTACATATCAGAAGGGGCACTGCTAAATGGAGACGCCAACCAGTCATTCCAAGTCTTGAGAGAGATTTTCCTGTAAACACTTTTTTTCATATTAGTTTAACCCTTTGAGTGCCAGAGGGGTATGCAACACATTGCTCGGTCTTGTAAAGCAAAGCAGGGGAGAAGGTATTTCTTTGTTTTTGTTCACAGATTTAAATGCTCTGTGAACAATATGCACAAAACAATCTGGAGCAATTTGGAACAACTCAACTTCACCGCAGGGAACTAATAAAAATCAACATTGTTTTAAGCAGGCCTTTTTTAACCCCTTGATTGCTAGAGAGGTCTCTAATTAATTGCATTGCAGTGCGCTCTAGATCTTCCTTGAATCCAGGGTGTTAAGAGTTATTTAAATGGGAATTTTAATTGTCCTTAACCCTTTGACTGCACGAGAGCCACTGAAAGAGTTAATGGTGAATGTTGCCTTACTCCAGGTTACTTTCTGTATACTTCCTTCTGAGTTCAAATAAAAGGTGGAATGGCTGAACACTGAAGCACTTCACCTTCATGTTTTATGGGTATAACTGGACTCAGAGAGACACTTCAGCTAATTATCCATATTTAATCAAATTACACTGAGCTATTTCCATTTTGTAACCTATAAAAGTGCCAGATGGGGTTGTGCAGCATTTCCAAATCAATGCGTTGGACACCCCTCTGACACTCAAAGGGTTAATTCAGAAAGATGAATTTAAAAACAACAAGCAATGCAATAAACACTGCAGAAAGAGTCCGTCTGCCTAAAACAGAGAACACGCCAGATCTAAGAATAACTTTAATAACGGAAGGAAAGTATCACACCTTTCATCATGGAGATGGATCATTTGTTTATCCATGTGTAAGGTGTGATAACAAGGTGAAGATATAGGCCTTTACTGCTAAATATGTTTACTCCATGAAGGGATAGTACTACTTCTATTAAAGGGATAGTATTGCTTGAAAATAATTATATTTTATATTGTAGCCCTTAAAAAAACATTAAAAATGATGTAAGTCTTTTCTCCCAAACCTTTATGATTTTGGAGATATTAGTAAGTAAAGTTTCCCCTGGAGCGACGTTACTGCTCAAGCCTTCAGATTTGGACTCCGGTCCGCAGACCGGCTACGGCTCTTCAGCAGTGCCGAGATCACGATCTTTAAAAATACTTTCTTCATTGGAATGGTCTACAAAGTGTGCTTGCAAGCCAGGCACACTTTGTACACAGTTCCAATGAAGTAGTTCTTTTTGAAGATCGTGATCTCGGCACTGCTAAAGAGCTGCCGGCTGATCTGTGGACCGGATTCCAAATCTGTCCACTAGATGGCAGACTTGGCTAAAACAGCCAGGAAAAGGGATCTTTACTTTTATTATTATTATTATTATTATTAACTTTGCTTGCTAATATCTCCCAAACCATAAAGGTTTGGGAGATAAGACTTATATCATTTTTCATGTTTTTTAAGGGCTGCAATATAAAATAGAATTATTTTCAAGCAATACTATGCCTTTAAAGTGCAGCTCTGAATCTTATGTATATATTTTTTTTTTTAACATGTAATGCTATATTTAATTACTTACAGTTTTGTAGTTCGAGCAGTTTTCAAGCTGAAAGGATCCCCCTCCAGCCCCTTTCCCTGCGTCACACTGCCTCTCAGTCTGGTCCGGATGGAGAGCGGAGAGGGACAATCTTCAGTAAGCAAAAGGGAAATCCTGTCCTCTTTCGTCTAGTGGTGCAATGTTTTCCTTATACTTACTGAGTGAAGATTGTCCCTTGCTGTATCCGTCTAGTCCCACGACCTGATTCCAGATCTGATGGGAGGCGGCCAGAAGGGGTGGAAGGGGGATCCTTTCGGCTTGAATACCGTTTGAACTACGAAACTGTAAATAATGAAATATAGCGCTACATGTTTAAATAAATAAGTAAGTTAAGAAGACTCAGAACTGCACTTTAATAGAAGTTTTACTATCCCTGGACAATTGTTTTATCCCAACCCCTTAACTTGACAGGCACCAAGATTCTGTCCTAGGCCTCAAATATGGGTTATCAAGTACAAATATGGGACGCACATTAAGATTAACCCTTTGAGTGGTACAGGAGTATCCAACGCATTGCTAAGCAATGTGTTGGGCATCCCTCTGCCACTCAAAGGGTTAAATGTGCAGTAAGGGTTAAAAAAAAAGTATAGTAAGTCCTTGGATGCTATATCTTCTAATCCAACTCTTTCCTCTGCAATGCGTTGGAGACCTCTCTGGCACTCAGGGGGTTAATGTGGAACAGTGCTCGTGGAGTTTTGCTATGAGGTCAAGAAGTGGATAAATTTCTTTTTTGCAGTGAAAACAAGTGAGGAGTAGTGTACTAGAGGGATACGATCGCATCTTCACCCTGTACCAGAGAGCAGGCCGGAGGCCACAGGAGAAGCCTCTCAGGGCCACCTGCTGCACACCACAGGCCTTAACCAGTGCTCCTAATAGAACGTAGACCATCACAGGCAGAGTGAATGTGTTTATATCCACATCTAAATCTAAGGGCCTTATGTTCAGATGAAAGCTGGAGTCACTGGGCTAGATTCTATTGCAGGTGCTAAATGTTAACTCCCGTTTTATGAAATGTTTTCCTGTGGAAAATGGGGAAAACTGGAGATAAAAGCAGAGATAAAATAGCACCTGCAATAGAATCCAGCCCACTATGGGTAAGCAAACTGCATCATGGGGAACAAATACATTTCCACTGCAGTAACTAGAGCTTTTAAAGGTATAGTAATACTTAAAAAAAAAAAAAAATTACTATCCTCCATGTTGTAGCCAGTAAAAAACTGAGTTAAATGATACCAGCGGCATCTCTCAAACCTTTATGTGTAGTACAGACCTGGGAATAGTTCCAAGATTTTAAAGGTAAAACATTAAGTTCCTGTGTATAATACTCACCCATGATCCCACCTCATTCCTATCTGCACCTCTTTTCCCTCGCTGCCGAAAGCACCTTTTTTTCCCTCACTCCTGACGGCACGTCTTCTGTGCTGACATCTTCAGGACTTTCTTTTCAATGCTCACAAATTTAAACATGCCATCCAATCCTTGCCTAGAATATGAGGGCCTGTCTCTCAGTGCGAAGAGTGAATTCGTGCATTGGAAGGCAAGTCCTGGAAGGACCTGAATGTAAGGGACAGCTGCGGTATCTATTAAACAAAATCTCTCTCTGTGGTGAAAGTACCTTGTTTTTCTCTAACATTGAATGGGTTCAAAGCTCAATATAAATCAATAGGTGTTTGGGGATTGTTTTATTGATTATTGTGCTGTTGCATTGCCTCAGAATTACAACTCTATCCCTTTGTTCCCCATTCCAAAATCTGCAAACACCTACCAGCCCCTTCCCTGTTCTGCAACCACAACTGTCCTCCCATCCTAGGGAGATTTAAACTCTGCTTGTGGTTTAGTAATGGGTTCTCCAGTGTTCATGTTTTAATTGGCCTCTTAGGATTTATCACATTTGGTTCTGTATGCACTAACCATGAAAAACCCTTATCCAAAAGCTTCAGGTATAAACAACTACACAGTTTTTTAATAGAACGTGCAGCAGCTGATCAATATATGCATTTGTTTGAAGACCATATCTTTACTTGTACTTAAAGGGAGACTATACACTAGGAATTAGTGGCTCTTAATTTAACACCATAACTTAGGTTGGTGTACTTCATACAGTAATCTGGTGTATCTATTTTTTTGCATTGTACCTTCAGTGTCCTGTATAATAGTTATATCTCTTGAATCCTCTACACCACATCTCCTCACAACAAATAATGATTTCAGGTGTCCTGAATGGCTCATGAAGGTCATTAGTCTTTATCAGATTATATAATGAAACCACTAGAAACGTATCAGGTTGTTCAAGTGTGAGTTCATCATTTCATGTCAATATAGCCTTTGCTTTTATGATTAATTACTGCATGCCTCCCACCCCAGTGTGCAGTCACTACAGTGGAATAAAATATGGTCCACTATTGCAAAATAATCAGCATCTCACATATTGAAGCAGCATATCTAGTATTTATATATTGGTCCATGGTTCCCCATAGACTCAACAGAATGTAACCATAATATTTCCCCTAACTCATGGGAAAACAGAGAGAGGTTTTCTTGTTGCCCAGTCATTGACATACATTAGTTATTAACCATTTAAGGAAGCAAAGCACTGCATACCCCTTGATTCTCTTGTGCTCATGTCGGTGTCATGGCGTGGACAACATGTGGCACCTTCTCCAGCTGCTGTTGTACTACAAACCACCTCATAATAATGGGAACTGTAATCAATCTACAGCTGGAGGAGAGCCACAAGTTTCCCACTCGTGTTGTAAACCTTTAATAGGGTATATTTAAAAAAGCATAAAGCAATGTACTTACTAGATCAGGGGAAGTCAACGTGAGACTGTCCAGTTGCTGATGGACTACAGCTCCCACTATCCAGCACGAAGGCCTCCCTAGACATACTTGTAAGTGAGACAAATAATAAAATGTACTCAACTGCATGAAAGCTTAGTACACCCAGTCTGAGCCACATTGGCTGGTAAATCTCAGGACACTGACCTTTACACACTCACTTGGCGTCTTGAGTGTTGGGTGGATATCCTTGAGAAATGTGAGGTATTTTCCTGTAACGTGTCATCTGATCTGTGATGACCTCATCCAAACATACAGGATATCCCCACAACACCATGGCCCACAGTGGAGGTGCTGTATGAGCTTGCAAGAGGACGGATGAGGAACCTTTCAGATTTGGAGGTGTAGTCCAGTGCTGGGCAAAAGGCAGCCCCGTGGTCACTTGTGGCCCTCAGACTTCTCTTGTGGCTGAAGTACGGAGAGAAGAGGAGAAAATGCCTCAGTGGATATTTTTCTGTGCACTTACCCTAATCTACATTAATGAATGAAGATAATTTATGGAAAAAAATATTCTTGTTTCTGTGCTTTTCCTCCTGAGTACAACAAGGGTACTCTTACTGCTTGGAGATTTTTTACAAGAGCAAGCTAACCAAAACAAAACTTCACTTTGTGAAATGTTTCACGTTCCACACATTCACTGGTAGTCATAGGAAACGCGCATATAGTCACCCAGGTCTTGTTCCACTGCCGACCATTTGTTTTATTTCCTAGGTAGAAACCTCTTGTTGTTCTTCACAGACCATGGATTTCTGTGGCACCCAGTTCGAGAATCCATGGTGGAGAAGTGTACAGACAAAGCAGAAATTGTGGAACTATCTACAAGATAATATAGATCATTTCTGGAGTCCTCCAACTGCACAGAAGGGGGACCAGTAACAATTCCCCCTAACTCTCTTTAGCAATGCGTTGGAGGAATCTCTAGCATCCTAGCACCTTCATTTACTTCCTTGGGAATTTTTGGGGATATGTATTTGTCTCTTATAGTACAGCTGGTTGCCCAGAGTTTATATATGAGAGCCACACCTATTTTACAAGCTACATAGTCTTAAATGCACACCACTAAAGGTTTGCCTCATCGGTAACGATCAGGTAAAAATGTTGTTTCACAGATTGCCACATTTTAGTTACTTAAATGAATTTGCTTGGAGGCTATGACTGAAGGTGTCTGAGTGCCGTAGTTTGAACGCCCCTCCTATAGACAAATATGTTTGACCTGCATATCTAGCCATAAATGTGTGAACCATAATTAATTACATCCATACCTATTAGAGCTGTTCAGCCCTCCATAACGCCTCTTTATTGTCCCCCAAACGCAGAGAAGCCAGGAAGCTGAAGATGAGGTGGAAGAAGTCATTGTGGATGCAGATGCAGATGAAGGAGATGCGGACGCTACGGAATCTAAAAGAAGGAAAAAACAAGAGGAAGAGGTAATTAGGAGTCTGATTATCTGTTCCTATGGGACAATCGCCTTTCCAAACCGGTAATCTAGTATTAACCATGTTGCAAACCACTCTGGTCCTTAAGAGGTTAAAGGGATAGTAATACTTAAAATGTAAAAAAAAATATGTTGTAGGGTTTATCCACCTGAGTAAAACAAGAGTACTCCCTCTGCTGAAAGGTGTTTCATTCAAAAGTTATTAATTTTCAAAGTTGAATTTTTTTAGGTGCAATATCACAGTGGCCTGAAATTGTACAGTGGCGCTGTTGCTACATGATCCTATGGACAGCTCTGGTCCCGGGACCATAAATCTCCATAGGATGGTGTAGCAACAGCGCCACTGTACAATTTCAGGCCACTGTGATATTGCACCTAAAAAATTCAACTTTGAAAATTAATAACTTTTGAATGAAACACCTTTCAGCAGTGGGAGTACTCTTGTTTTACTCAGGGGGATAAACCCTACAACATATTTTTTTTTACATTTTAAGTATTACTATCCCTTTAAAGTGCACATAGAGGCATATGTATAAAAGCAAAAAAGGAACAATCCTGGGGCAAAGTGTCTACATCCATTGCAGCCAAGTGGGGAATACCAGAAGTGGCTTTGTAGGCATCTTCAAGGTGCCAAGGTTGCGTTCAAGGTCAGTGGATGTTCTGGCCTCCATTCCTGCAGAATGTAAAATTCATAAGCGTTCTGTATTTAAAGGGTTATCTGGTTTTCCTCAATTGGCACACAAATAAAACTTTGTATTGATTTAAGTGGAGTTTTTAACCATTTGAATACTAAAGGTGTTTAACCCTTTGAGTGCATACCCTTCTGGCACTCAAAGGGTTAACGCCTTCCATAGCAATGTTTGGTGCCCTCTCAGATGTTCAAAGGGTTATAAATCCCATTTAGGCTAATTTTGTATTTCTGTGGTGCAGTTGACTTGTATTTTTATTTTCTGTTAATACCTCTGTGTTTAAGGTGGATTATGAGAGTGAGGAAGAGGAGGAGGAGGAACCTGCAGAGATTGAAGAAGACAACGAGGAGGAGAGTCAGTCTCCCACTGCAGTGGAGATCGAAGAGGAGACTGGGGAGAGGGTGTCGGTAGCTGAGGAAGAATCTCTCCCTACTGCTTTACCCAGTGGCCCCTCAAAATGTGACCAGAAAGGACTAAGCAAGGAGGTGATGGCAGAGAACAGAATAAACGCTGTGCTCAGTCTCAATACTGCGGTAGAAGACTACACCTATGACTCCGAGAGAAGCTTATGGTGTGAGGTAAGTCTTGTTACAAACCTTGGAGATCATCTCCCTTTGCCACATGTGCGTTTTGAGCAGAATTCAGAATATAAGTGGTGATGTGCCCCCCAAATCATTATGCACATAGCGATATGCATATCAATACTAGTATTATCCCGAATAAGTACGCCTTTATTGAGAAATCCAACTTGTTCCGAGAAGCACAGGCAGGCATCATGCAGTAGCGGCATCTGTACGCCTGCACCGTCAGTCACTTCCTGTACCTTAAAGGGATAGTAATACTTGAAAATAAGTTGATTTTATTTTGTAGTCCTTAAAAAAACATGAAAAATGATATAAGTCTTATCTCCCAAACCTTTATGGTTTGGGAGATATTCAGAAGTAAAGTTTCCCCTGGAGTGATGTCATTGCTCCACCCCTCAGATTTGGAATCCGGTCGCTTGACAGGTCATGCCTCTCAAGAAGTGCTGAGATCATATCTTTAAAAAGAATTTCTTAATTGGAATTGTCTACAAAGTGTGCTTTCAAGCCAGGCACACTTTGTAGATAGTTCCAGTTAAGCAGTTCTTTTCAAAGATTGTGATCTCGGCACTGCTAAAGAGCTGCCGGTTGCTCTGTGGACCGAATTCCAAATCTGTCCACTAGATGGCAGACTTGGCTGAAACAGCCAGGAAAAGAGAATTTTGCTATATTTTACAAGTGAATATCTTCCAAACCATAAAGGTTTGGGAGATAAGACTTATATCATTTTTCGTGTTTTTTTTAAGGGCTACAATATAAAATAAAATTATTTTTAAATATTACTATCCCTTTAAGGTACAATGCAACTCCCCCTCACCAATCCTAGATGAGATTGGGAAGAACTGCACAGGTGCATTCAGATGTCTCTGAACAACATGCCTGCACTGATGCCTGCCTGGGCGGCTCAGATCAGATTGGGTTTTTCAATAACGCCGGACTTATTCAGGTTAATACTAGTATTGATATGCGTATCACTATGTGCATAATGATTTGGGGGGCACTTTAATTTGAGTGGTAGTTCCGCTTTAATCAGAGAAAACACTGTGGATAATGTAACCCTTTAAAGGCGAACTATCACTTCTATACAACTTTCTCCCATAGGAAAATGGATGCAAAAACTATGATAGAAAGTCGTGTAATTAATTTTAAAATTGCCCAGGTTTGGAGAAAATACACTTACTAAATATGAATGTGATGTCACGTGCAGCTTGCCTGCGGCACAGGAGGTGCCACTGGCACATGTAGTTATACTGCTGGCAGTCCCCCTGTGGTATTATATGCCCGCCCACCGCTTTCCCCATGTCCTCCAGGAGTGTGTGTCTAAAAAGCTGCTTGCAGGCATCAACGACATGAATGAGCAAGCAGGGCAATGAATACACAGTAAAAAGCAACGGAAGTTTCACAAACTGTCTTTTTGAGATGTTAGTGTTTTTGTCAACAAGCTTTATTTCATAAGGTCTACAGCAAATTCTACTTAACAGACATCACATTTCACCCAAAGATGAATATTTTGGGGTAGTACAAGCTTTTGTTTGTGTTTTTCTCATATATATATATATATATATATATATATATATATATATATATATATATATAATAAAAATTATAAAGTCTCTCATTCTACAGAACGTAACACACTGAACGTTTATAATTCGTGAGCATGCTCAGTAATGACTTTCACTAGTGCAGCACACACTCTAATGCACTGTACATGCCATTGAACTTAAATTGTATGGCATTAGATAGGGAGCTGTTAAACTCTCATATAGGTAAAAGGTGGTAGAGTGAAAGTGATGCTGGTGAGATGGCTCAGTTGGTTAATGCACCAGCTGTAGAATCTGTTCAAACCTCAAGATCACAGGTTCTAGTCCCGTCAAGGACAACTCAGCCTTTTATCCTTCCGAGGTAGATAAAATGAGTACCATCAAATTGGGTGATAATCAGTGGCGTAACAGCAGGGGTCGCACCTGCGACCAGGCCCGTCACTCTCAGGGGCCCGGCCGCCCCCTCCGACCCCCTCGCAACGGGCAGGCAGCAAGGGTGATCTCCCGGCGGCCAGCACTCTAGAAATGCAGAGCGCTGGGAGATGACATAATCTCCCAGCGCTCTGCATTATTAAGAACCACGCGGGAGCTTCACTCACCGCTAGACCACCAGGGCCTCGAGGTAGGAGGAGGGGGGTGGTTAGTAGGGGCATTGTGGAGAATGAAGGGAACTGTGGAAGGGGCATTGTGGAGAATGAGGGGCATTGTGGAAGGGGCGTTATGGAGATTGAGGGGCAGTATAGAGATGGGGGTATTGTGGAAGGGGCAATATGGAGAAAGAGGGGCATTGTGATAGGGGCATTGTTGAAGGGGCAATATGGAGAAAGAGGGGCACTGTGGAGAATGAGGGGCATTGTGGAAGGGTCAATGTGGAGGTGGCCAATGTAGTTGAGGGGGGTCAGTGTGGTAGGGGGGGGCCGATGGCAATTCTTGCACCAGGGCCCGGTGGCTTCTAGTTACGCCTCTGGTGATAATAACTATACCCGCAGGACATACTTGAAAATGAGAGACAATCTCAATGTATTATTCCTGGTAAAATACTTAGATATTATTATTGGCTAATAGAAAAGCTCTAGGGTGCAAGCTTTCCCGACAACTTGGGTCTCTTCTTCAGGAATATTTAGAATGAAGACTGAATACAAAATACATGACCTACACACATGCAAATTGTTTTTACATTTAAATTCCACTGGAAGAGAATTTCTTATCACCACTGTATGTATAAACCATTCTCTAGGCTCCAGTAAAGGTGTCTCTTTGTAGCTAGCTGTCACGGATACCAGAGTAAATAATACACACGATACAGGTACAGTGAAGTTTAGTCAGTTTGTTAAGATAAGTATAAGAGTAAGCACTTCACCAACCTTAGTAGGAACAGGTGTGAGGACAAGGACTGACACTGAACTGTAACCAGTTCTCAGTAGCCTATAGCAATAGATGGGAGCAGAACCAAGCTTGGTTCTATACCTAGCAAATGAAAACCTGGAACGCCAGGAAACCTGATCACTGGAGCGACAGCTAAACTCCCAGACATGAGACAGGCGGACAGATGTCTCGAAGTAGTGACTCTACCACGGAGTGGTAGGAGGAGCAAGGCAGAAAGTAACTAGTACTCCGAAAGGGTCACGGAACTGGTCTACTAGGTAGGCAAAGGGAGGAGGCAAGAGTGGAACGCAGCCAGCCGCAACACCGGTAAGTACGTGAATGCAATACTGTACGTAGGCTACAGAGTGGAGGGTTACGCAACAGGCCCAGGAGGCAACGGATACAGTGGAACAGGATGGAGGCAACAGAGCAAGAGGCAACCAGCAACTCGACCACAGTGGTAGTTGCACTACACCGATGGATCGCTCCCACAACTAGCCCAGAGAGGTGGTAGTCAGACTGGAGCGAAGGACAGCACAGAGCATAAGTCAGACAAGCCACAGTCAAGAGCCAAATCGGGTAGTCAGCCACGGCCAAGGTCAAAACAGAGCAGGTAGTCGGACAAGCCAGGGTCATACACAGATCGGGTAGTCAGACAAAGCCACAGGATCTATCAGGAGTAAATACGGAAGCCAAGCAAGGGTCAAACAAGAGTAACACTGAAGAAACGCACAGACACACCACAAAAGGGCAACAAGTTTATAAAGCAGCAGAAGGAGGCGGAACCCAATTAGGCCCAACAGAATAGGCCCATAAACAGGCGTCTGTGCCAGTGCCTGTAACATGACTTTAGCAATGAGGAAGTGGGTGGAGGCCATGCCGGCCGGTGGCCATACAGAGGTAAGAGCACAGGATCCCTTAGGCCTCAAAGGGAGACTGTGATAGTAGCTAAGAGGTACACGATTTATTTACCTTTTTTGCTGCTCCAGTAAACTCACATGGTTAATGTGGTAAATCAAATTCAGTATCCTAGATTACACAGTAATTGACTGAAGCGTATAGTTACACGTCAGCAGCTGTGGGATAAATGTTTTAACCCTTTGAGTCACTCAAAGGGTTACGTAAGAAAACTTTTTGTAAAAAGAAGAACCCAAGCTACTTCATATAGCTTATGGTTGCTAGATCATCCTTTTGAATGCCAGAGAGGTTTGAAATGCATTGGACACCTGTCTAGCACTCAGTGTTGAGGACACACGTGAAAAATGCCTGCTACACTGATACAGGTGCTCCATTGCAATCTAATAATGAACCATTGGAGCCCTGCAGCAGGCATTCTTCATATGTGCCATCATTTAAAGGCATGCTGTGATCACGCAATTCCATGATGTACCAGGACCATCAGCGGTTCTTAAGGCACAAACACCGATGATGGTGCTGGCACGTCATCGGTCATTAAGGCAGAATATAAAGGCACCTCATTATAGACAGTCCTAACTAACACACTTTATACAATTTTACAAACTGCTGTATAATAGAAGATCCAGCTCTGCCATCTAAGGCTTGTAATGACCTGCCTTTAGGGCACACCTGCAGTGAGTGGGCGGGGCCTGCCATCAGGGCACACTTGCATTGAGTGGGCGGGGCCTGCCATCAGGGCACGCCTGCAGTGTGTGGGCAGGGCCTGCCATCAGGGGAAGCGCCTGCAGTGAGTGGGCGGGGCCTGCCATCAGGGGAAGTGCCTGCAGTGAGTGGGCGGGGCCTGCCATCAGGGGAAGCACCTGCAGTGAGTGGGCGGGGCCTGCCATCAGGGGAAGCACCTGCAGTGAGTGGGCGGGGCCTGCCACCAGGGGAAGCACCTGCAGTGAGTGGGCGGGGCCTGCCATCAGGGGAGCGCCTGCAGTGAGTGGGCAGGGCCTGCCATCAGGGGAAGCACCTGCAGTGAGTGGGCGGGGCCTGCCATCAGGGGAGCGCCTGCAGTGAGTGGGAGGTAATAGTAGTCACAGAATCACACACGCACTGTCTGATGACCCAGTACTGAAATTTGTTTGGTGGGAACCCCCTTAGTCTACTTTAGGAAACCTGGGGCTTCCACGGAGCACAGTTCGAAAAACCACTGCTTTAATCTATTCTTCTTTGTTCCCCTTCCTGCAGGTAACAATAAAGCTGCCACTGATGAGTGTTCATTTTGATATCTCCTCCCTTGTGGTCCGCCTGTCTCATCACACGATAATCCATGAGACCAAAGGGATAACACGGTGCCTGCTGAATGAAACCACCAACAAGAATGCAGAGAAGGAGCTAATTCTCAACACCGAGGGAATAAATCTGCCTGAGCTATTTAAGTATTCGGACGTAAGTGGCATTGTTTGGGGGAAATCTGTTTTTTTTGCACTTCAGGTTTTTTTTGACTAATGTGTATCATTAAATCAGATCAGACATGATAAATTGGCCTTTTTGTGGCAGAGGCATGTTGAAAGGTGTTGGACATCTTTCTGGCACTCAGAGGGGTTAACACTTAACACAATGCAATGCGTTGCATACCCCTCTGACATTCAAAGGGTTAAAGGACTAGAGGGGTCCTAATGGGTTAAAGAGAGATTACCTTAACCCTTTTGAATGCCAAACAGAAATTGAGGGCAGATAACCAACTAACCCATTAATTAGGGCTGTATGTTCAAAAGAAAGGTGAAGGTGTTCTGGGAAATACCATTTGCACTGTAGGGGAGACCTAAAAATTCCTATTGATTTTAAATTGGGGGTTTAACCCCTTGAATGCTAGAGAGCTCTCCAATGCATTTCAAAGAGTTGTAGTCCAAAAGTAATTGAATGATAAAGTATCCCCCTCCCACCCCTTATACCTAGTGTAAGCACCTCCCCTCAGATGTGGAATCTGGTCCTGGGACCAGACAGATCACAGCAAGGGACAATCTTCTTACTGTGATCATAAGGAAAACCCTGCCCTCCTTGACAGGTTTTTCCTTATGATCACTGAAGATTGTCCCTCTCTGTGATCCATCCGGACAGTCTTGCTGCTCTAAGGTGAGCAGTGTTACACTAGGTAAAAGGGGGGATGGGGATACTTTATCATTCAATTACTTTATGACTGTATTGAAATAACACTCTCCATGGTCCAAATACGATGAAGATTAAGTGGAGATGCTTTTATTGTGAAACAATACTACTATCCCTTTAACAAAAACATTTAAATATGCTTTTATATATGCCTTCCATTACTATATAGTTCTGGAAAATAGTTGTCTGTTACCAATATTCTCATTCACTTGTCCAAAATAGATCCGTGACTAGCGCTCAGCCCATAGCTGTCCATTTTGTACAAATAGTTAATGTCCCAAAAAATAGTTCCAGTTTTGTAGAGTTTAAAATAATAATCAATATGCTCCATAGTGGTTTGATAGATATGGGGATTCAAAGTTCCTCCCCCCCTTCTCCTGATGTCAGCGTCTAGCTGTGACAGCAGGAGATCCCGGTCTGAGGTCCAGCAGGCGGCTCTACAGCAGAGCCGAAATCGCATTACTTAGAAATAATTAATTCATTGGAAAGGTCTACAAAGTGTGCTTGCAAACTAGGCACACTTTGTAGACCTTTCCAATGAATGAATTCTTTTGCAGTAATGCGATTTCGGCTCTGCTGCAGAGACTCCTCGAGACATACAACTTGAATCTCCTGCTGTCAGCTAGACGCTGACATCAGGAGAAGGGGGGGAGGAACTTTGAATCCCTATGTCTCTCAAACCACTATGGAGCATATTGATTATTATTTTAAACTCTACAAAACTGGAAATATTTTTTGGGGGACATTACTGTCCCTTTAAACATTGTTATTACTTTTTCCTCTTACTGCTTTTGTATTTCTGTGTGTGTGTGTGTGTGTGTGTGTGTGTGTGTGTGTGTGTGTGTGTGTGTGTGTGTGTACTAGCTGACGGACTATAATTCACCATTTTATCTTTAAAAAATAAATAAGTATTGCAGCTCTCACATGTATGGATTTCTGATCATGTGACCCACAACCGAAAAAAACTTGGATGCCCTGGTTTAACCCTTTGAATACCAGAGGAGTATGCAACGCACCCAAAGAGTTAAATCCTACTAGCATATTATGAATATATTTGTATTGGTAGATGATACCAGTAACCTAAGGCCAAATTATCATGTAATAATTACCAAGGAATAACGTCAGATATATTTTTTTTTTTAGTGGGAGCCAAGTTATAATGCTTGTTACAGAAAACAAAATTACACTGTATGAAATGTATCAGTTTTCTGCACCATTTTGTTCTACAGAACCCCTTGTACTTCTTTTGGGAATCCTTCTGTAGAATGTAGGTATTAGGCCAGCAAGAGAGAATACCCAAAGCTTGTATATCAGGGGTGCAGTCCATAATGAACTCTGCTGCAAGACTAATCTACCTCACTCATCACTTCTCTGACACCAAACCCCTCTGTCAGTCCCTACAATGGCTCCCATTAACATACAGAATTAAATTCAAAACTCTGGTGCTAACTTATAGAGCCCTCATTAACACCGCACCCCCCTATATTTCATCTCTCATTTCCAAATACACTCCCACCCGCCATCTTCTCTCTGCACATGACCTTCTGCTCTCCACCGCTCTTATCACGTCCTCCCACTCCCGCCTACAGGACTTCTCCCACTCCCGCCTACAGGACTTCTCCCATTCTGCACCTCAACTCTTAAATTCCCTCCCCCACCCCATCAGACTCTCCCCTAGCCTTCAGATCTTCAGACGCTCCCTGAAGACTCACATCTTTCGGGAAGCCTATCAACTACCTCCATAAACATTATCACCAAGATTCACCCCCTTCCCTGGGCCGCTGCACTCACCAGCACTTCTCACTCCCACCCACTGACCAGCAGTTCATGTGGCAGGAGACACTTACACCCAATAGCACTTACTCCTTCTGTGTCCAACCTACCTTCCTCTAGACTGTAAGCTGTCACGAGCAGGGCCCTCTAACCTTTCTGTTCTCCGTATTTGACTGTATTATTTAATACCTTTGTATGTCTATTCCCTATTGTACAGCGCTGCGGAATTAGTTGGAGCTATCTAAATAAGGAATAATAATACTAAGGGGTTGGGAACAGCTATCAATTGTCCTAGTTGTACGAGCTCTAGCATTGATTTGTCTGGTCTTATTTAATCCCGATAGATACTGGACATGCGGCGGCTGTACTCCAATGACATTCATGCCATGGCTAACACTTATGGAATTGAAGCTGCTCTTCGAGTGGTTGAAAAGGAAATTAAAGACGTGTTTGCGGTTTATGGTAGGTGAACAAACTCTGTGCCGGTCAGTAGATCAGATGGTGGTAGTTATTATTAACCCTTTGAGTGCCAGACAGGTACCCAAAGCATGGCAGAGCAAGTTGTTGTATACCAGTTTTGCAAGCAAAAAGTAAATGGAGAATGAACACCTCATAACCCCCACTTTACGTACCATTGTCAGAAAATCCTAATGTCCCTATTAATTTTTCCTTTGCTTCTTGGTTTAAAGCGGAACTACCACCCTGACTAAAGTTGCCCCTAAAGAATTGCCCATCTGGTGACTAGCTGCTCAGTAGTGGCAGGCGCCAGAATTATTACCTCGTTATAGAGAATTCTATACTGCTCCCGGGACTGACAGACAGGAAACAGCGCAGACGTCTTAGCATAGTGACATCTGCGCGCCTGCGCTGTCAGTCCCTTCCGGTACCATTTGGCTTCTAGCAACTCCTCTTGGAGCAGGCGCGCAGACGTCACTATGCAAAGACGTCTGCGCTGTTTCCTCGCTGTCAGTCTTGGGAGCAGTAAGAATTCTCTATAACCAGGTAATAATTCTGGTGACTAGCACTATTGAGCAGCTAGTTACCAGATGGGTAACTCTTTGGTGCAACTTTAGGTGGGGTGGTAGTGTTTTCTCATACTTTTCTAGTACTTTGGACTCCAGTGTTGGGAGGACTACAACTTCCATTATCCTCAGATGGTCATCAGCAGAAGTTGTAGTCCAATAGCCACTAGAGGGCTGCAGGTTGTATACCTCTGTTTCATCCTTATGAATGCCAGAGGCATGTACACAACACATTGAGAAGGGTTCAAAGGGTTAAAGAAACAATGCGGCATACAAGTTTTTGTGATATGAAAGAGAGCACAATCTAGCGCACACAGATATATAGCTTGTTTCCATACCTTGTTAGAGCTCTAGATATGTTATACGTCGCATGCTGTATTTCAGCAGGCTGTTAGAAAATACTTTTACTGGATCTCCTCATTTCCTAAAGTGTTTTACATGAAATTGAGTGCAAAGAACAATTGCTCCCCCACCTTTCCGAAAAAACATACATGCAATACAATATATATCTTAGATGAATATGTGTGCACGCGGGGGTGGGCGGCCCTAGAGCACCACGGCACTCTGAGACTGAGCCGCACTGCCATCCTAGAATTCAGTTATGCACCAGGACTGTCACCAGTCCTTAACGCACATCCACCAATGATGGTCCTGGCAAGTCATCAGTTGTTAAGGGGTTAAACCTTAATCCCTTCCTAACTAAAGTGTTGTTTTCTGTTAGTGCTCAACAGGTGAAATTATTGCTGCCTATGTACAGTTTTAGACTTGCACCTGAAGCTTTCCATAGACAGCAATACAAATGCAGTTTTGACCTCTCTTTCTGGTCGCTATCCGTTTATTTAAATGAATGAATTTAAAAAAAGTAGAGGTGGATTTGGATAATTTGAATAAACTGACAAATAAATAAAGCTGGATATCTCATAAACTGTACTTTTAAATAAAGAATGGCTAACATAAGTATGATTGATTTTGAAAGTGCTTTCAAAACCACCCAAATCATTATGTAGGGGACAGGGGCCCATACATTATGTAGTGGATGGGGGCCCATATATAGTGCAATTCAGTCTTCTGAGTCTGTTTAAAATTGTAGATTATGCTAATGTAGTGTATTTATAATCTTAATTTTAGTAATGACAGGAGGCGAATATTTAGCTTTAACTTTATTTACTGAATCTCCATAGCAGCACAGATCAGTCCAAACCAAAAAAACAATCAAAAAACAGAATAGCAGGCCATATAAGACCCAGTAAGCGCCTCCTCTTTCTTTGCTGCTCCACAAGACTGCACAGGTCAGAGTACTTCTTCTCTCTTACTGTTCATTGGTTTCCATTGTTAGCCTGTTATATTGGCCAGTTATTGCACTGTGTATGGACACCCTGATTGGTGGTTTTGTTCGGCCCTTCTGTAAAATTTGGATCTCCTGGCAGTTAGATCGCTATGTTTGGCCTCAGCAGACCAAACCACAGGGATCCTGACTGGGGCAGTGACATCAGGTGGTTCAGACCAGATCTCACAGAGACACCCACACACACACACCTGACTGCAAATCGCCTGGATGTGTGTGTGCGGAAACTGTAAATTAATCCCCCTTCTCCTTTCACTGTGAATTCCCCTATGGCTAAAGGGGAGTGTGACTTCACCTGTAATGTGGCTTCAGTGATGTAGGAACTGCGCAATTTCAAGATGTTTATTGATCTTTAACTCTTTGAGTGCCAGAGGGTTATGCAACACATTGCAAAACCCTAGGGTGCTATTAATGTGTTGGTGCGGTCTCTAACATCTAAGGGAAAACCAAAAGAATTGTTTAAAAAAAAAAAAAAAAAATACCATAAAACGTTGTAATAAATATCCCCCAATGTTATGTTACTGATTTTTACAGCAAATAGGGTGAAGGAACATGGACAGCTCTCGGTAATAACATCTCGCTTTCCTATGATCAGAAAATCCTAATGCCCCCTATGAATTCTGCCTTTATTTCTTGGTGCAAGAGATGAGATCTCTATTCCATCCCGGATGTCATGTCCGTGGAGTTCATAGCGGGACAACAGAAAGTCAAACTCCACCAACTGGAATGTTTTAAATGAATTTATTGTCCAAACTGAGGCAAGCGTAGCGCATGAGCCACATGGCATCTGCACTGGGTGGAGCATGAGGTCCAGTCTCTTTGTTAATAATTGTCATGTCCGCTTCCGTGGACTGATTGAAGATATTATCTCTTGGATAAAGATTAGGGGCCATTAAGATTTTTTTGGGCCATAAAAAGGCATTTTTCGAGGTGCTGTGTTACTTTTAGAAACATATCCCACCCATCACCAATTAATTTTTTTCCGATTTGTACAGGAATTGAGGTGGATCCTCGCCACCTCTCCCTCGTGGCAGATTACATGTGCTTCGAGGGAACATACAGGCCTCTCAATCGTATCGGCATGCAGTCCAGCTCCTCCCCTTTCCAGCAGATGACCTTTGAAACTAGCTACAAGTTCTTGAAGGACGCCACCATGAAAGGTAAATTAATCCCTATCCCATTTGAAGACAAATGGAAAATCCTTCTGTTAAAGGGATAGTAATACTTCGTTTTTTCTTTATTTTATTTTGTAGGCATAAAAAAAACATGAAGAACGATATAAGTCTTATCTCTCAAACCTTTATGGTTTGAGAGATATTCACAAGCAAAGTTTCCCCTCCCGCCCCTTTTACCTAGTGTAAGCCATCTCTTCTCAGATGTGGAAAGCAGTCCATAGACCAGACAGATAACAGCAGGGGACAATCTTCTTCCTATGAGAACAATGAAAGCCCTGCCCCCCCTTGACAAGTTTTTCAGCTTTTTCCCTTATCCTAATTGAAGATTGTCCCTCTCTGCAGTCTACCTGGGCACCTCCCTTCTGATCTGGCTGAGCAGTGTTACATCAGTAAAAGGGGCAGGAGGGGGATACTTTATCATTGAATTACTCTTGAACTACATCTCGGACAGAATTGAAATAACACTGTCCAAAGTCCAAATGCTATGATGATTAATTAGAGCTGCTTTTATTATGAAACATTACTATCCCTTTAATGCCTTGGATCCCAGAGAGATCGTCAATGCTTTGGGTCATTATCCAGGGTCATTATAACAATAGGGAAAGTGGGCCACTGTTGAGGGCCCACCTACAGTGAATGAGAAATTGGCACACGCACGCACGCATTTGTCAGTGACTGGTATTCAGGTGCACCCCAGGGACTGCATATGTGGCCCTCAAGTCAATTAAGGGGGCGTACATTGAGTAACATTTCTAAACAAGGATTAATCCTGTGAGTGTCAGAGCCGTGTGTAAAATACACAAAATGTCAACCCAATACTGCTGTACTAATTTTATAGTTTGTGTATTATGTGTGCACGTTGTAAAGATAAGGAAAGATCTTGTTTCCTTTTTCTATAATATCTTTTGTGTGTTTGAGATGTTTTGGGTTTTTTTTTCTTCAAGAAATTGTTTGCTTTGTAGTCTTTTTAGGATATGGGATGGGTGTTGTGAGTAATTTTGTGTTTGCGGCTGATTTTTGGAGTTTGGTGTTGTGAGTTCATGGAATGTGTTGTGTTTTTGTGTGGAATCGTTTGTAATAAGAAGGTCATAGTGTTCATTATCAGTAACTCCAGTGTAAAGTAAGTGTATTGTTTGTTGAGAAGCTGCAGTAGTGTTGTCTGTGGAGACATACATGAGGATTATGTAAGTGAACAAGTGCAAGTGTTTCAAAATATCCTCCATAAATTGCAGAGAGTGACACGTATGTGTGGTATTTTTTGTATTGTGTATCCTGGAATTATATTGATATGTTGCCAGTGATTTACAATGTATTGTACTGCTAGTTGACGATAAAGCGCATCATTGTAGAATGGGTTGTTGAAATAGTATTCCAAAAATGGAAAAAGCAATTTCCTGTACTTGGTGTTTGTATAGTGTTGTATAGTATGTGTGTTATGCCAACTAGATGTTACATAGAAGTAGCTGTCTTTGTGTCTTCTGTCTTGATCTTGCAGTTTTATTTTTTTCTCTTAGCTATATTTGTAAACAGAAAGCAAAGACTTTAGTTGTTAACGGTTTGGTTTGTGGTTAATGTAGGTTTGAGAAGTGTAAAGTTTCTGTTCCTGACTGTGATTGTGTAGCAGGTTGCACTGTTAGAATAGGCAATAGTTCATGGTGCAGTTGCGCAGTGCAGGGAGTTGTGGCAGAACTGTTTTGTTTACATGTGTGTGTTGATGCAGGTGGTTGTACTTGTTGGCTACATCCTTTTGTGTTTTTGCGGCATGTGACACTGGGCATCGTGAAGTGTGTTGATGGTCATTCTAAACGGGCAGTGGACTTAAAGTGTTAGTAATGTCCACAAAAAAGGTTTTTGCATTTAGAAGAGCTTAAAAAGCTGAGCTAAATGCAAAAAAAGTATCTCTCAAACCGCTATGGTTTAAGAGATACGGGCGTTTAAAGTTTGATCTCTCCTACTGACATCTGTAAAGCTGTCAGCAGGAGATTTGTGTCTGTCGACATGGAAGTGCTTAAGAAGTGCCGCAATCTCGTTATTTACCACAAATCCCTTCGTTGTAACGGTCTAAAACGTGTGCCTGGTTTTCAAGCACTCGTTTTAGACCATTCCAATGAAGGGATTCGTGGTAAATAATGAGATTGCGGCTCTGCTCAAGCGCCTCCGTGTCAGATCAAACTTTAAACGCCTGTATCTCTTAAACCATAGTGGTTTGAGAGATACGTTTTTTTTTTCATTTAGCTCAGCTTTTTAAGCTCTTCTAAATGCAAAAAACTTTTTCGTGGACATTACTAACACTTTAACAGGAGGTCAAATTGTTTTGCAGGGAGCTGGCTTGTAGGGAGAGTGTCGTAATATGCAATGTTTAATTAATGCATGGAAAGGAAATATTGTTACACAGTTAAGTAAGGTATTAATTAGGGTGAGTGTTTTTTTGTTTTTTTTGTAGAGTTTAGTAGGGGGATAATAATGTGTAATATATGGCTATAGTGGTAACACTGAAGTTGTGTGTTAAGCTTTTGGCGTGTGCTACCAGCGCTGCAGGCAGATGTGATGTTGTAGTGGTATAGCTGTATGAAAGATCTGTGGCCAACATGCAACATTCAGTGGTTTTCAAAAATGATGTGGGTTCCTTAGCATGAAAGAGTTAACTGGGAGGAAGGAGATAAATATTTGCATTGTTGGTACACATATTTTTAATGTTTATTCATCCTCCTGCTGTCTTATGTGTGTGTTTGTAGTTTTGAAATATGGCTGTAATATTAAAGTGTTTGCAGATTTAATTGTTTGTTGTGTTGCTACAGGGCTGTTTCACCCTCCATGTATAATTCGTGTATCGTCTTTTTAAAATCCTCCGTAACGTACTATATACCTGTATTATGTAATGGCATTAGCGTTTCTTTGATATGTAGTCATATGTGAAGTGTTATATAGGTATTAGTGTTGTTAAAGGTGTTAAGGGCAGCATGGCTTATGCTTTTGTTGGTGAATAGGCTCCGTAATGGTCCATATAGCTGAGAGTGAGGCTATGTTAGTGGTGGAGTAAGGCATGCAATTGTATGAGTGAGGTCAAAGATGTAGTGTAGAGCAGAGGTTCTCAACCCGTGCTCTCAGTGGCCACTAACAGGCCAGGACGTAGGAATTTCCCTGTTAGAGCACAGGTGTGTTGATCAGAGAGTCATATTGATTAACTCACCTGTGCTCTAACAAGGAAATTCTCAAATCCTGGCCTGTTAGTAGCCACTGAGGGCATGGGTTGAGAACCACTGGTGTAGAGGGCTTGAATGTTGTAATGGGGTATGGTGAGAAGTGAAGTGCGTGATGGTACATGTGGGAGTAAGTGTAGAGTGAAGGGTGTTGTGGTGTTTGCGAGTGCTGTAACTGGGACTGAAAAATGAGTTAATTGTTGCTTAAGGGTGCTGATTGTTGGTGAATATTATAGTGGTAATGATGTTGAAGGTAAATGGCAAGTGGTATATGTAATTGTACTTCATGCTTCCTTGGGATAAAGAGGCCCATTCCTCGACAGATAGTTGAGGGAGGGCATGACTGCTAGGCGCGGACCATCTTTGGCAACATTTTGCCTGGAGATGGTCATTACTGGCTGGCGAGGGTAGTGGGCTGGGAGTGGGATTATTGTTTATAAATATTGACAATGAGGCTGTCTTCGCACTTGAATTCGGCACTTGAGACAGCCGCACGGGGAATTTTTGTGCCCTCCCTCCCTGTTTTTGGAGTTCGTCACAGCGACTCTGCGGGTGTGGATCCTCGGCAGGTAATAATTCGACCTGTCGACTACCCTAGCGGGTTTGGGGAGTTAGTTCCCCCCTCTAGCAGGCTAACGGCGCGAGCAGGGGGAGAGACTCTTGGTGCTTTTTGGTGTGTTTAATCGTGCCACTCGGCAGCTGCCGGGATGCAGGCATAATGTTAATGTTATGATGTTTAATGAAAGCTGTGGCCTTTCCTCCCCATTAATTTGTCTGTGTTCCTGTTTTTTGGGGGGTGTGGGGGATTTAGGCCTTGGGTTTTTGTATGGGCGTGCCTTTAGCAGTCATGTGTTTGGAGGTGTGGAAGTGTAGAAGATCTGGTGCGAGATGTAAGAAGTGGAGGTTGCGTTTGCCTTCTTGCAATCCAACCCTGTTTTTGCATTTGTTTTTTCTTGTCTTTATTATTTTGTTTTGTTTTTGTGCGTAAAGAAGACCCCGTGCCCAGTCCTGTCAAAATCAACCCCCGCCCCCTGCGCACATTCTTGCAATAATTTTGGCAGGCGTGGTCATTGGGGCTCCACCACAACGGCCACTCCTATCCAAATCATGACCTCAGAGAGGACAGTTCTCCTTACTGCCGCTCTGCTTCATTTGTGCTTACATACTAAAGACAAACTTGCCAATGAACACACAGAAGTGCAGCCTTAAAGGGATAGTAATACTTAGTTTTATCTTTATTTTATTTTGTAGGCATTAAAAAACATGAAGAACGATATAAGTCTTATCTCTCAAACCTTTATGGTTTGAGAGATATTCGCAAGCAAAGTTTCCCCTCCCGCCCCTTTTACCTAGTGTAATACATCTCTTCTCAGATGTGGAATCCAATCCATAGACCAGACAGATAACAGCGGGGGACAGTCTTCTTCCTATGAGAACAATGAAAGCCCTGCCCCCCTTGACAAGCTTTTCAGGTTTTTCCCTTATCTTAATTGAAGATTGTTCCTCTCTGCAATCTAACTGGGCACCTCCCTTCTGCTCTGGCTGAGCAGTGTTACATCAGTAAAAGGGGCGGGAGGTGGATACTTTGTCATTGAATTACTCTTGAACTACAACTCTGACAGAATTGAAATAACACTCTCCAAAGTCCAAATACTATGATGATTAATTAGAGCTGCTTTTATTATGAAACATTACTATCCCTTTAAAAAAAGCAAAAGTATTACATCTTTTACATCAGTTTGGCGACCTAGTACAGTACATCACAGATCTTTCCCCCTTCAGGATGACAAAAGAAAAGAAATCTACTTCCTCTCTCAGCTCCGCATTCTAGGTTGATATGCTTCTCTGCTCATGAAAGAGAGAACCCATTTGCACTCTTTCCCTGGAACATCACTATGTGAAGGTGCTGCACGCTTCAACTCCTCTTTAGTGGATGTCCACATTCTTAGCCAATGACAATGGACTTTGTGTATAGAAAGAAACTGGTTCAGTTTTGGAGCAAATGATTGCTTCACAATGTGTTAGAGACTGCATTAGCATTCAGGAGGTTAAATACTTAAGTTGTCAGTGGGACTTTTTTTTATTTCTTTCTTTGGTACAGTTAGTTTCCTCCAGAATTGCACCAGTCTGCCTTGGTACGTAAGGGCCATTGTAGCATTGAGCAGGCTGTCGATGGTTCTTCTCTATACCAGGAAAACGAGAAGAAAACATCTATACATATGAGCACTTGGCAAGTTTATAAATGTATCCTCTTCAGTGGGATTTAAAGGTACAGTAATTCTTAACCCTTTGAGTGCCAAAGAGGTATGCAGTGCATTGCTTTGCAATGCATGGCATACCCCTCTGGCATGAGAATCTCGCACTCCATGACAGCAAAGTTTTGCAGGATGCAGTTCTCTAGTATTCTCTCCCTCTCTGTGTTTTTAGGTCATCCCCATTGGTCCCTGCATTACTCCACTGAGAGATGTACATCCTTTTCTCTTAGTCCAACTAAGGGATGTATCATTATCTTGGGTTGGGGTGCGTGCCATTTTTTCTTGACTTTTCTGTCCTTTTCTTGGCTTTACTATACATGAACTGAACTAGCTGGCTGATGGTAGGGTTTTATAGGGTAGAATGTGGGAGTCGTTTAATCACTGAGTTCCCTACCTCCTTGGGAAGGTCTTATTACCCCAGTGGTTCCTGCATCCCCCAAATGGAGAAAAGGATTTATCTGTAAGTAAAAATATCCCCTTTGGCTGTGTGTGACGGCGACCTTCATCTTTTCACAGGATGTAATGGCAGCAGTGCCCCCTGTCTGCAGAACATAAATAAAAAATATGAACTCAAACTAAGAAAATATATCTGCATTAACTTTTTACTGAAGTATCTTCCACCGGTAACAGCAATGCTTTTTCTGCTGAGTAAAAAAACAAGGATACAGTGTAAATATTTTACTCGTAAAAGTGTAATACTCCTTTAACCATTAAAGGCCAAGGTAGATGTTCAGTGCATTGCACATTCTTTTGCTGCTTAAAGCCTTAAGCATTGAACTCACTTGACCTAGAACTGCAGTAACATTGCCATACTGTTTTCACTGTAAAACTTAACTGTACCTTTAAATGTGAAACCGGACACTTGAGGCCCTGCAACCCATACCCAACAATATCCTTCCTTATGTGGTATGAGAAGTAGGTGAGAGAGGAGTCTCGGAGTAATAGTCTATACCGGTGCGAGGCGCCTGGCATTCCACACATTTTGTCTGCCTGTAGACATAGCTTTCTACTTGCCTCCGGCCTCGATACAAGTTCGTTATTAACTCAGAGCCTGGAGTATAGAATATGTCTGTTGAAACTGCAAATTCTGTATGACGCTGCAATACTCCTTGCTATTTTAGACACCTATATTAACCCCTTGGAAGCTGGAGCCATCTCCTACGCGTTGTGAAACAATGTGTTGGGCACATCTCTAGCATCCAAGGCGTTAATTATAAAAAGTGGATAGGAAATGTTTGTCTTCCTTTTTAATGTTTGCAAACCATTTGATTTTTTTTTTTTTTAACTTTTGTTTGTTTTCTAACCAACACAGTGGTTCAGAGACAGCTGTATCATCCTCTGGTTATTTTTAACATAGGAATGAGAAATATGTTTGTCTTTGCCTCTTTCTGTTTTTCTTCTTTTCAATGCGTTTCAAATTCCCTTTAAAGGGATAGTATTACTTCAAAATTACTGTCCCTCATATTGTAGCCCTTAATAAACTGAGTTAAATGACACCAGCGGCATCTCTCAAACCTTTATGGTATAAGAGATAGCCTCTTTCAAAGTTTCCTCTCCCCTGCTGTCAGCGTTCTGCTGCCAGCAGGGGAATCCGGTCTCTGAATCAAGCGGAGGCTCTTCAGCAGAGCCGATATCTTGTTATGGAAGGAAAAATTATTAATTGAAACAGTCTTCTACGTGTGCTTGGTAACCAAGCACATGTAGAAGACTGTTTCAATGAATCGTTTTTCCTTCCATAACGAGATATCAGCTCTGTTTAAGAGCCTCCGTCTGTCCCGGGACCGGATTCCCCTGCTGGCAGCAGAACGCTGACAGCAGGGGAGAGGAAACTTTGAAAGCGGCTATCTCTTAAACCATAAAGGTCTGAGAGATGCCGCTGGTGTCATTTAACTCAGTTTATTAAGGGCTACAATATGAGGGATGGTAATTTTGAAGTAATACTATACCTTTAACCTATATTTGTTTTCCAACACACATGATGGAAGTGAGTTGTTTTAGGTGCAATGTTGGAGCAAACCAACTTCGCCACTGGGGAAAAGAAAATTCTGAAAATTGTCAATTTGAAGTGGACCTTTCACATTGATTCACTTTGGGATATTTGAGAACTTCATTAAAATCAGCCTATGTGTCATATTAGCCAAAAGACCAGCAAATGTACAGTTAAGGAGATTTTCATATATATACTAATTTATGCTGATTGCAGTAGCTGCATGGTACCAATGACATATCTTATGCTAATGAATATTTCCAGTGATGTTTCATACGCTAATGAAGTGTTGTTCTGCACCAGGAGACTTTCACTTTTTCCCAGAAATAACCGTGAATAAACTGCTTTTTAGTTGATATGACACATAGGCAGTTTTGAATGAAATTTTCCAATGCACATTTATAAGTTGGAAACCTCTTTATTATTCAAGGGGTTGAAAGTCCCACTTTAATCAATGTGAGTTTTCTTTACCTTCCTAGCGGGGCAAATGGTTTGATCCAAAATTGCACCTTTGTGTTTCAGAGATAATCTAGTATTTTTGTATCACATCGGGGGAATGAGTTTCTTGAGGCCAAATTATTTTCAGGATTATTACAAACAAACATCCTAATTGCACGCTTCATGATGTCTGTCTGTGGCTTACTTTCAGGCACATGTGATTCTCTTCTACAAAATGTTAAAAAAGCTATACACTTTTTCTAATGAAAGAATAACTATTGTGATTATTTTTCTACTGATTAAATAGTTTAAAAAAAATACTTTTGAGACGCAATGACTTTGGAAAGAAAATCTCCCTGTATTTGGTGTGTGCTCTAGGTCTTTAGGACCAGAAACAGGCAGTCAGACTGATAACCAATATGAAAAATTACACAATGACATAGTTGATGAGGTTCATCCTTTGACAGATCTCCTTTGTTGATCCAGGGGAAGCAAATAAAACCACATTCAGTTTTCTTCCGATAATGAGTAAAAATAATTATTTTTGGGCTCCAGAAGGCAATCAGATTTTTCCCTTGTTGAGTTGAAGCCGATTGTTTTATGCACAAAGGAAAAGATTAGCAATTCTGAGACAAACCAACTGTATCATATAGACAAGTAAAAAAATCTCCAAACTTTGCAGTGTGTGAAGTTATTTCTAGCATTCATTGGGTGCTGAGTTGTGTCGCTAAAGGCATTAGTAGCAGAAAAGGAGAAATGGTCATGCCACTCTACAGATCTCTGGTCAGACCTCACCTAAAATATAGTGTACAGTACTGGAGACCCCATCTCCCGAACGATCTAGATATTCCTAGAGAAGTGCTATTAAAATGGTGACTGGATTACAGGATAAAAACATTATCTGTATAGACTAAAGGATCTGGACGTGTGTAGCTTGAAGGAGAGAAAAAAGAGAGAGAGGGGATATGATAGAAACATAAAAAATACATAAAGGGATTCAGCTGAGTACAGGACGGAAGTACATTTCAAAGGAGTAAAAATGTTAGGACAAGAGGTCATAGATAACGGACAGAGGCAGTGGCATAACTATAGGGGTCGCAGGAGTCGCCCCTGCGACTGGGTCCGTGCACTCCAGGGGCCCGGCCTCCCCCCTGCAACCCCTCTGCCTGGCGCCCCCGCAATCTCCCGCCAGCATTCTAGTAATGCAGAGCGCTGGGAGATGACATCATCTTCCAGCGCTTTGCATTACTAAGAGGACCGCGTGGGAGCTCCAGGTAGGAGATGGGGCATTGTGGAGGGGGTCAGTGTGATGGTGTGGGGCCCTAGTACTTCTTGTACTGGGGCCCGTGGCACTTCTTGTACCAGTGCCCATAGGCTTCTAGTTACCCCTCTGGACAGAGGCTTAGATGTTATATAAGAAAAAAAGTTTTGCTTCACTGAGAGGGTAGTGGATAAGTGAAATAGCCTACCAGCAGAAGTGGTAGAGGTTAATACAGTGACAATTTAAAGGGATAGTAATACTTCGTTTTATCTTTATTTTATTTTGTAGGCATGAAAAAAACATGAAGAACGATATAAGTCTTATCTCTCAAACCTTTACGGTTTAAGAGATATTCACAAGCAAAGTTTCCCCTCCCGCCCCTTTTACCTAGTGTAAGCCATCTCTTCTCAGATGTGGAATCCAGTCCATAGACCAGACAGATAACAGCAGGGGACAATCTTCTTCCTATGAAAACAATGAAAGCCCCGCCCCCCTTGACAGGTTTTTCCCTTATCTTAATTGAAGATTGTCCCTCTCTGGAGTCTACCTGGGCCCCTCCCTTCTGATCTGGTTGAACGGGGGGGATACTTTGTTTGTGAATATCTCTTAAACCATAAAGGTTTGAGAGATAAGACTTATATCGTTCTTCATGTTTTTTTAATGCCTACAAAATAAAATAAAGATAAAATGAAGTATTACTATCCCTTACATACATGGTATAGGCATAAGGCTATCTTGAACATAAGAAAAGACCAAGGACCAAATAAGGTTTCAGGTTTACAAAGTAGAAAAGTGGGCCGACTAAATGGGCCGAATGGCTCTCATCTGCCTTCATAGTCTATGTTTCAGTGTGTTGCCCACCTACTTTAGTCCTGAAAGAGTTCAAGGTCAGTTAGCAGAGGAGGTAATGTTGGGGATAAGACAGGAAGTTCCTGCACTACATGCTATAACTAGCATAATCTATACATCTAATAATTCCCAAGCTATTTTTCTAAATAAACGGTGACTTGTACAATATATGGACAATTTTGAAAGCACATTCAGAAATCAAGCTGTGTTTAGGTGATGGGGTCCCTTTAAAAACAAAAATAGAACATACAGTGGGTGGGAAGAAATTGTGAGAAGATGATTATACAAAGCATTTATTATACAGTCGTTACATGCAGCTGGCAGCATGATTACTGTAACCCTCTGAGTTCCAGAGGGCTGCCCAAATCATTACTTTGGCACTCAAAGGGTTATACATGTTAAGGTCCGTATATAACTGCAATGTTATGTTTTTTCGGTGTGTATGGGGGCATTGCCATGGTCCCTGTAACCTTTGAGTACCAGAGGGTTACAAAACGCACTGAAGTGCAGAGCAGTGCAGAGCAATGCAGAGTTCATAATCCTGAGGGAACCCTGTGAGCACCAACCCCAGGACTGCTGGACTTTAAGGGGTTAAAAGGAAACATCGGCATTTTTCTGATAGCTTGAGTTCAAGATGTTTTGCAGCCAGGTGGCGATGTTGCTGTTACTGCTTGTGAGTGTCACAGACCAAGCTTTCAGAAGACGAATGTAGCAGCAGCATCTTCTGGCTGTAAATTATCGTGACCTCAAGCTAGCAGAAAAATGTTTTATTATAGTTGTAATAACGTCTTAAAGGGGCGCGCTCATCTCCTTTAAAGTTATCCTTGTTCTATTGTCGCTGCCCAATAAATGTAAAATCCATGTTTCATTTATTTATTTATTCAAATCGCTCTTTTTATGAAGAAATTGGCCTTTATAATGTTCCCTCCTGACCTCACTTCATGGCAGGCTGCGGTAGAGCGCTTTACCGCAGCCTGTCAATCTCCTCCTCTTCCCCTACCCAATTGTTCCCGGTATGGCAAGAAGGCGCACCAGGTCATATGCGGGACTTTACCATCAGAGGAGGATATGGAGACGAGGATCAACTGGGGGAAGAGGAGAGGATTGTCAGTCTGTGGTACAGAGCTGTACTGCAGCCTATCCTAAAGTGATGACAGGCGGAACATTCTAAAAGCTAATTTCTTCGTAAAAGGAGTGAAAAAAAATAAAACACATATTGAACATTTATTGGGAAGCCACAATAGAATAAGGTTGACTTTAAAGGAGGTGAGAGTTCCCCTTTACAGAAATAGAAACGTACAATTTGACAGCAGGTAAGAACCATTCGGCCCATCTAGTCGCCCATTTTCCTACTATAAAAACCTCAAACCTTTTTTGGTCCTTGGTCTTTTCGTACGTTAAGGACAGCCTTATGACTATCCCATGCATGCTTAAATTCCATCACTGTATTAACCTCTACCTCTTCTGCTGGTAGGCTATTCCAGTTCTCTACTACCTTCTCAGTGAAGTAAAACTTTATTACATTACGTCTAAACCTGTGTCCCTCTAGTTTTAAACTATGGCCTCTTGTACTAACATTTTTACTCCTTTGAAATATACTTCCATCCTGCACTTTGTTGAATCCCTTGATGTATTTGAATGTTTCTATCATATCCCCTCTCTCTCTTCTCTCCTCCAAGCTAGACATGTTCAGATCCTTTAGTCTATCCTGATATGTCTTTTCCTGTAAACCAGTCACCATTTTAGTAGCGCTTCTCTGAATTTTCTCTAGAGTATCTATATCCTTCTGGAGATGGGGTCTTCAGTACTGTACACAATACTCTAGGTGAGGTCTAACTAGAGATCTGTAGAGTAACATGACCACTTCACTTTTTCTGATACTAATGCCCCTAGCTATACAACCCAGTACCCTGCTTACATTCCCCACCGCTTTATTACATTGCCTGCCTACCTGCATTGGCAGTATTCTTTTTTACTATATAGGAAAGGCCATACAATATACTGTTTTCATAATTGGGGGTACACTACCTCTTTAACACTTTGATTGTCAGAGGTGTATGCAACGCATTGCGGAGCATTCAAAGGGTTAAACTTGAGTTTCTCATATATATGTGAGCAGCTATGTTGTAGGCCAGGGATGATGTGTACTTAATTGTTTATACAAACGTGTAATCTGTGATGTGTGGTCTGCGATTCTGTTCAAAAATATATTCCTGTCAGTTTACAATAAAAATGACAGACTGCAAATCACTTCTAAGACTCTCATTACTTTGTTAGCATAAGCCAGAAAATTGGCTTTGGGACTGCTTTTACAAGATGCATTTAAAATGATATTTTATGGATCCTGTGCCAAGAAAGATTAGATTTTTACAGGTGCATATTGTAGCCCTTAATAAACTGAGTTAAATGACACCAGCGGCATCTCTCAAACCTTTATGGTTTAAGAGATAGCCGCTTTCAAAGTTTCCTCTCCCCTGCTGTCAGCGTTCTGCTGCCAGCAGGAGAATCCGGTCTCAGAATCAAGCGGAGGCTCTTCAGCAGAGCCGATATCTCGTTATGGAAGGAAAAATGATTCATTGAAACAGTCTTGTGCTTGGTAACCAAGCACATGTATAAGACTGTTTCAATGAATCATTTTTCCTTCCATAACGAGATATCGGCTCTGTTTAATAGCCTCCGCCTGTCCCGGGACCGGATTCCCCTCTGCTGGCAGTAGAACGCTGACAGCAGGGCAGAGGAAACTTTGAAAGTGGCTATCTCTTAAACCATAAAGGTTTGAGAGATGCCGCTGGTGTCATTTAACTCAGTTTATTAAGGGCTACAATATGAGGGATAGTAATTTTGAAGTAATACTATCCCTTTAAGACTATGATCCCTTTTATAGGAGCAGTAATTTTTTTTTAATGAAAAACCATGCTATAGCGCTTTTACTGCTGAGTAAAACAAGGGTATTCTCACTATGGTCAGTTATTTTATGCAAAAACTTATAACAATTCATATTGTCAGGAAGGGAATTTACTATTCGTTTACTTCCTGGTAGTTCTAACTGACAGGAAGTGTCACATTCTGTGGAGAACTGTTTGTCGCTGACTCGCCTCTCCCAGAGAATGAAGCAGAATAAGTAAATGGAATGGCAAAAATTTACTGCTTCTTTAAATTGCAGATGTTAGTTGAAGGTTAAGGATAATTAGTTTTCTCTGTCATCCAATACAGGTTACTGGTAACTCTGGTTAAGCGATCTGCCCCTTTAAGTAGGCAGGAACAACTCTAGAATTGTATGCAGGGGGTGGAGCCTATCTTCCTTCCTTGGCTGCAGCTAGCCAACCAGCTCCAGAAAGATTTGTTCCTTGGTGAAGATAACACAGGCAAGAGAACAGTTCTGCTATAGCTTTAGAAGTTTTTTATTTTTCTGTTAGAAATGGAATACCACCATTAGGCGAATTACCATAACTGACAATGCCCTTAGATGTGACTAGCTCAGTATCGTATCCAGGTGCTGTTTGTGGACCTTAAAGGAGCAGTAAACTTTTTTTTATGTAAACACATATTTTGTAGATCATTTCCTGCTGAATAAAACAAGGTCACTACCATCGCTTTCAGATGTTTTATTGAAAATGCATAGAAGTTTAAATAATCAGGAAGTGAATTTACTGTGTTTACTTCCTGATAGTTCTAACTGACAGGAAGTGACAGGCAGTTTCTATCACATTCTATGGAGAACTGTATGTCTCTGACTTTTCTGACTTTTCTCTCCATTAGAATTTAGCAGGAAATCTAATTAGAATTTGACCGCTAGAGGGCACTGCTAATGTAAAAAAGCATGGGTTTAAACTGTAATAACTCTGGAAATATAAATCTCCTGGCAGTGGGAGTACCCTTATTTTACTCAATAGGAAAATCCCTACAATATATATTTTTTCATAAAAAAAGTTTACTGCTCCTTTAAGCCTCGGGGGGGGGATCTTGGGTTCAAGTTCTTTCCTCAGGAGATGCCCACTCACGCTTCTTCTTAATACATGGTGATCTGAAGACAGAAGATCTGCAGAAAAAGTGATCAACCCTTTGAGTGCTGCAGTCCACATGTCCCACAGTGCCCCTCCGCACAGGGGTTTTCATTTGGAGAGACATCCTTAATATGCTGGGTCAGGTTGGCAGAGTGAATCAATATATCATCAAGGTATACCACCACACAAGACTGAAGCATGTCATGAAGGATGTCATTAACTAATGTCCATACAGGTTACTGGTCTCCCACCCTGTCAAGGGACCATGCTTGGCTCTCCTGTGGCAGACCGTGGGGGTCCTTCGGGGTCATGCTCACAGGAGTCTTCTTTCCCTTCTACTATCTAGTTAATAGTTCGTGTCTCAAATCTTTCTGGAGCTGGTTGGCTAACTGCAGCCAAGGAGGGAAGGTAGTCTCCACCCCCTGCATACATTCTAGAATTGTTCCTGCCTACTTAAAAGGGCAGATTGCCTACCCAGAGTTACCAGTAACCTGTATGTACTAAGAGAAAAGGATTTAACAGGTAAGACTAAAATCCTCTTTTATCTCACAGATCTCTAAAGTCTATGGGGAAATATATAAATAAAACCAGTAATAAAATTACCTGCAATGGAATCTAGGCCTAAATTAGCCTCCTAGAGTGTACTGCACACTATTATATGGCAGCTCATTAAAGGATTTATGTTTGTTTCAGGAGCACAAGATGACCTCCAATCTCCATCCGCATGTCTGGTTGTTGGCAAAGTTGTAAAAGGTGGAACTGGATTATTTGACCTGAAGCAGCCAATGAAATAACACCAAAAAATAATCCCATGATGTTGAATTCTCCGCTTGTCTCAGATGAATGTTTATCCTTTGAGTGTGAAACACGCTGTCTTGCGCAAACAACTTCGGACAATCAGGGTATTCATTTAGGACACAGCTGAACAGCCTGTGGGTCTTGAGTGGTTTTTGAACTACATTTCCCATCAGCCTTAGCCGGCTATTGGCCAGCTGAGACTGATGACAATTGTAGTTCAGCAATTATCGACGGTCCACAAGATGCCTATATGATGGCAAAGAAAGCACGTTTTGTAAAATACAGTTTTATTTTGCCAAGCTCTGTGCATTGTGTGAATCCCGTATCTATATAAGGACACTATATTACAGCCGTTCCTCTGGATCTGGAATGAAGCCAGTCAGGTCATGTGATTAAGCCAACAGAAAGCAAGGACAAATTCAGTTTGCTCTTAAAGGCATAGTAATACTTAAAATGTAAAAAAAAATATGTTGTAGGGTTTATCCCCCTAAGTAAAACAAGAGTACGCCCACTGCTGACAGGTGTTTTATTCATATGTTATTACAGCTCAAAGTTGAATTTTTTAGATGCAATATCACAGTGGCCTGAAATTGTACAATGGCGCTGTTGCTGCACCATCCTTTGGACAGCTCTGGTCTGTAGACTATAAATCTCCATAGGATAGTGTAGCAACAGCGCCACTGTAATATTGCACCTAAAAATTTCAACTTTGAGCAGTAATACATATGAATAAAACACCTTTCAGCAGTTGGAGTTTCCTTTTTTTACTCAGGGGGAGAAACCCTACAGCATATATTTTTTAACTTTTAAGTATTACTATCCCTTTAATTTATAGGCTGTGAACAAACAGATTTGTACTTTTTCATCTGTTCTGCAGCTTTAATAATCCCGTGTAAATGTTTATAAATGTAAAATTACTGTACTTTTTAATAAAGTATATTCTGTCTATTGAATGGCCGATTGCAGCTGTGTTTACTTTATTTGAAATTGAATACAGTAACACATGAAAGAAAGGGATGGAAATGTGATTTACTTTGCTCACAAATTAAGGTGACCGTCAGACTCCTATTTGAAGTTCTGTATTCTCCAAATTCATTATATGCGAAGTCACTAGTTTTTTTATTTTTAATCATTTATTTTTTTAATCACCCTTTTTTAACCCTTTGAGTGCCAGAGGGGTACGCATCGCATTGCGGTGTAATGCGTTGCTTGCCACTCAAAGGGTTAACACTCATTTCCCTGACAGAGAGCTATCTTTGAGATGCAGCTTAGTACTTTGTAAAGTAATAATTGGACGATCAGACCTAACGCGAGAGGAGACTGGTCTGTGACTGGAAGTCCGGCTGCAGAGCGATTATCAGAGCCCTTTTGCACCTCTGTAATTATATACCCTTGTAATCACAAAGCTATTTGCAAGGTTTCTGTACTGTTAGTGTGTATGCTGGTAAATCAGCACTGCCGAATACATTGGCTCTATATAAAACATACGAAAAGAAATAATGCAGTACTCAGCTGGATGCAGACTTTGGCCTTTATATTCAAAAGAAAACTGGGTTAAAGGGATAGTAATGTTTCACAATAAAAGCAGTTCCGATTAATCTTCATAGTATTTGGGCCATGGAGAGTGTTATTTCAATACTGTCAGCGTTGTAGTTCAAGAGTAATTGAATGATAAAGTATCCACCTCCCACCCCTTTTACTGATGTAGCACTGCTCACCTCAGAGCAGCAAGACTGTCCGGATGGATCTCAGAGAGGGACAATCTTCAGTGATCATAAGGGAAAACCTGAAAAACCTATCGAGGGGGGCAGGGTTTTCCTTATGTTCACAGTAAGAAGATTGTCCCTTGCTGTGAGCTGTCTGGTCCCAGGACCAGATTCCACGTCTAAGCTGAGCAGTGTTACACTAGGTAGAAGGGGCGGGAGGGAGATACTTTATCATTCAATTACTCTTGAACTTCAGCTCTGACAGTATAGGAATGGCACTCTCCAAAGTCCAAATACTATGAAGATTAATTGGAACTGCTGTATTTTGTGAAATATTGCTATCCCTTTAATTCTACAGTAAACCAACTTCACCATACGGAACAAATAAAAATTTCCCCAATTTGCCATTGATTTAAATGGAGCTTTTATCCAAGTGAATGCTAGAACAGTCTCTGGTGTGTTGCAAAGCATTGTGTTGGAGCACACTCTAGTATTCAAGGGGTTAAAAGTCCCATTTAAATCAATGCCAGTTAGTATTGGTCGAGTTGTGGTCTCGTTCATTTGCAGCACAATTGCTCTAATTTTCATTTGAACATAAGGCCCTGTAGTATAACATGATAATTACATTCTCTGTGAAACTGAGATCTCTCTAGCATCCAAGGGGTTAAATAAAAGCATGTAAATGGGTATACAACTGATGCAGAGACATTGAGATTGCTCTGGCCAAACCCACAATGTGCCAGAATGTGGGTGTAGCCAGCACAGTTGAGGCGGCCCTCAAAATATGGAACTGTAGGCATTTGCCTAATCTGCCCTTTGGGGAATCTGGCCCTGTGTCCAATGCATTGTATTACTGTAATATTATAATACAGAAAGCATTTGTATTGCTGATTTTTTAATTGCATTAAACTTAAATACATGTTCACTTCAAGTTTAAGCCAGACAGGTGTGAGACAGATAGGGATTAGACTATGAGCTGCCGTGATGTTGGCAGGCAAGATTCATGTGGTTTTTGGCCACAAATGGAGAAGTAATTGCAACTTGCAGGTTAATTATAGATAAACATTAGGATGAGATGCGCAGATGTATTCTTTTGTTTAGGATCGTTTGTGTCTTAACTCTTTGGGTGCCAGAGGGGTAAGCAATGCGTTGCTCACCCCCTCTGGCACTGAAATGGTTAACAGGCACAGAGTGTTTCTGATCCCTTAATCAGTTTAGTATATGGCACACTTTTTAACCCCTTAAAGTGTTGGTAATGTCCAAAAAAAGTTTTTTTTGCATTTAAAAGAGCTTAAAAAGCTGAGCTAAATGCAAAAAAAAAAGGATCTTTCAAACTGCTATGGTTTAAGAGATACGGGCGTTTAAAGTTTGATCTCTCCTACTGACAGTTGTAAAGTTGTCAGCAGGAGATTCGTGTCGGCCGACACAGAGGCGCTTGAGAAGTGCCGCAATCTCATTATTTACCACAGATCCCTTCATTGGAATGGTCTAAAACGTGTGCCTGAACCAACCCCCCCCCCCCCCCGGTTCTTAAAAGGGTTAATTAATATTTCTCACCAGTTCTGAGATCTCAAAATTGAGCTGAAAATTTCTAGCAAAAGTGGGTTTAGTATGTGTGCTCTATAGCCCACTTTTAATTGGCTGTACCATGATAATTTTTCAACTTGTTTTCAGTAACTAGCATTGCAACACTGCTGGTATATTAACCCTTTAATTACCCATGATGGGCCAGGACCGTCATGGGTAAACCTCCCATAAGGACCCATGATGGTCCTGGCACATCATGGGTTAAATGATAGCAGCGCATCTCGGTGCACGCTGCTATCATTCTGCAGACACTCAAAATGAGCTCTCCAGGACCGGAGTGCTCCGTTTCAGTGCTTCTCTCTTCTGTAGTTACATGTGATCGCTCCGGGAGCTATCACATGTACCAGCATTTTCATGCACAAAAGGCAATGTGTTTAATGCATTGCCTTTGTGACTGCTCTCTGCCTCTTTCTTCCTCACTATTAAAGTAAGTAAGAGAGAACAGAGAGCAGGCTTAAAATAAAGCAATTTGAAGCCAACATTGGGGGTATTAACCCTTTCATTTGCTGGTGCTGGGGGGCAGCTAAGTGTAGGTCTCTTTATGACCTACTGACACCACTCAGCTCATTTAAAAGTCATGTGGAGAAAGAGCAAAGCATTTAGTTTACAACATTTTATTTTTAAAAACAAATAATGAAGTAAAATGAAAGATTAAATGTGAGTTTTATTCATGTGGAGCACAGCAATACACTTATATACACACCAAACAGTGATGTAATGTTAAAAAAAAAAAAAAAAACAGTGCCCACTTAAACTGCCCATTCTGTAGTTATGAATGACCAGTCATACCTTTCATGCAGTTTCCATAAAAATTTAACTCATTGCACCCAAATTATCCCAGGAGAGAAAATAAAAACGGTGTTTTTTTTGTTTTGTTTTGTTTTTTTTTTTTAAATATTTTTAACAGTTTTCTTTAATTTTAATAAAGTAAATGGTGGGTTATCCATATAAGTGTGGTATCAAAAGAAAGCCCTATTTGTGCGTAAAAAAAATGGTATGTAATATGTGTATGGAATAAAAGACTTAGAGGGAAAACACTGTTGAACATAGACATAGTCAAAAAGTTCAGAATTGCTCCGGTCCTTAAGTGCAATTCACCTCAGATTTTCCCGGGTCCTTAGCGGGTTAATACCTCATTGCAGTAGATTTAGTATTACGGTAACGCGTTTTCAGTTTCAATTTTTTAAGCTGTTCCTGCCATCCATTGGGAGTTTCATGTCTCCCTGTTGCAGTACACTCACATATTGACCATTATGGCCAGTCCTGTGCAAGCAGAGGCCCACCAGGTTACCCATCAATGTGCCATTCCATCGGAATAGAAATTTGGCCAGCAAAAGTGCAGAAAAGGGATTTTTTTTTCTAGCCTTTTATCAACTTCTGCTATCAGATTCTGTATTGTATTTTCCAAAATAGAATTGGAGAAGGCCATTCTGGTATTACTAGCAGAATAACTTTTGTAAGGTCTCCTTTGTCCAATTGGATAGGCTTTCCCAGACTTTGCAGCTCAGGCAACCATGTCTGGGAAAAATACCTATGTGGCCACCACAGCCTACCCCTTCAGTTTCCCCATATTCACCCAACCACCATACCCATTCTCACCCCAGTGCCCCTTAATCCTCTGAATGCCAGAGGGGTATACATGAATTAGATACCACTCTGGCACTCCTAGTGATAACCTCTCCAATGCCAGACAACAGTGCAGTGTGGTAACCTGTCTGGGATTGAAGGAGTTAACTAGGAAAAAAAAAATAACATGCACAAACCTTACCACATCTATTAGTCTAGCCAGGCCCACCATTAACCCCTCCATTGCCGAACTGGCTGGGAACATATTACAATCAATGCTTTCCAGCCTACTGCCATATTAATGCATTAAAAATTAAAACCTAACTACAAATAAAAAAAAAAAAATAAAAGAGCCAGCAAATATAATCGGTTTGGGGCCCATATTGAATCGTACACTGGATAATTTATTTATTTATTTTTATATAGGGTTTGGAGTACCCACATCAGTCTTATAGCGGAACTTTCAGATCATAAGTCGCCATGCTTTCATTAAACGTATGGGGCTAGCTTGGGAATAGATGTCTTACCTTTAAAAAAAATAGCTCAGTGTAAAGAAATTCTTCCCGTTTGGAGACCAGAACTCAGGCTACAGCGCAGACATCTTGTCTGTGCGCCTGCGCTGTTAGTCCTGGTCTCCATTGAGTAGCACTGCAGTGCACCATATGGTTACCAGAAGGGACTAACCTGCCCGTCAGTCCCCAAACGGGAAGGATTACTTTACACTCTCTATTTCCAAGCTAGTCACATTGCGTTTCATGAATGCATGGTGACTTAGTATGATCTGAAAGTTCTGCTTTAAAAGAAAAAAAAAAAAAATGCCTGAGGATGTGGTCCAGTACCATTTCCTCTGCTCTCCCCAAACAGAGCTGGGAAGCAAAAAAATAAATAAAAAAATAAAAATAAAGCCATTCCCATAGAAGTATCCAATATAATAATTTGCTAGGATGTTTGTCAGAAGCTATCAGGCTCAGTAGAGACTGCCTGAACGCACAAAATGTTGGGAGCACAGAATTCTGGGAGTTCTGTGCTGAGAGAACGAAATGCTGGGAGGTGTAGGAATGCTGGGAGCATCCTGTGCTTTCAGCCAGTCTCTATAGCAGTGGTTCTCAATCTTTTTTTTTTTTTTTTTTTTTTTTTGGGTTGGGGCACCCCTAACACGTAATCTAGATCATTCGGGGCACCCCTAACATATTTAATGTACTTTATCAAGGGCATAATGACAGTACCATACATAAATATAAGTTAAAATTAGGTCTTACAATCATAATAACAGAATTAAACATAATGTGCATAACAGTGTCTATAAAATTTTATTTAGAAGTCCATTTTTGTTAGTCTTCATAGAAAACATGGGGCACCCTAAGTTGATGTCACCCTGGTTGAGAATCACTGCTCTACAGTGCATGTCTGCATTGGCAGCAGGATGCAGAGCAGGACAGGCCTCTTAACCCTTTGAGTGCCAGAGCAATGCGTTGTGTACCTCTCTGGCACGCAAAGGGTTAACATCACCCGGACCTTGGTCCCATGTACATGGGCTATTACACTAGTATATAAATAAGTAAAAGAATAAGAAAAAAAAAAAAAAAGCCATACTTGCTGCCTCTAATAAAAAAGGGGGGGGGGGGGCACCACAATTCTACATGGGTCTGCGCCAGGCTACCATGAGGAAAAATTGGAATTGTCTTTTATACAACCAATCCCTGTTTAATTTTTCCCACACTCGGAGGAGGCATCACCTCCCAGGTAATCAGGAATAAGGAGAAGGGGTCATGCATGTGCAGTACCTGACCACTGCCTCTTCTTGGGTTGGATTGATGAAAGCGTCATGCATTATGCATACATGACCCCTTTTCATTCCATATTGGCTGGAAGGTGAAGTTTCTCCAGGGGACATTCAGTGTCTTGCGTAAAAAAACGTAAAGGAGATTGGCTAAATAAAAGACAGTCTCTTTTGCTTCCAACATGAAGGTGAGTATATGCTTCTCCACATGTACACATGGGTTAGTGAGGTGCTGACTCCATGTTGTTGTTTTTTTATCATGAACCCTTCCATAGCCAGTGTGGCTAATTATAGCCGCTATGGCAACGGAAGGCTTAATCTTGGTTTTGGATTCTGGGGTTGGGGGTGAAGAATAAGTTCTAGATCCATTTGCAGCCACCCTGAGCATCCGTGAGTCCATCCGGGTGTGATCAGAGTAGCTGGAATACAAGGGTTTATGGTGAAGGGAGGGATGCATTCTTGTGGTCATTTTGTCTAAATTGGGAGGAACTTCTCCCTTTCTCCCTATATCAGAATCCTATATAATAATTCGCTAGGATGTTTGTCAGAAGCCGTCATGTGCAGTAGAGACTGCACGCGTTCGGCCAGTCTCTACTGTGCAAGACTGCATCACGTGGAGCACTGAGGTAGTGTCCGCTTAACCCTTTACAGCTGACATCAAGGGGAGGGAGGGAGTGGGGAACTTTGCCGATATCTCTCAAACCATAGCGGTTTGAGAGATGGGTTTTGTGGCAATGAGATTCTTTTGGGACATAACTAACACTTTTAAGTTGTATAATATATGCTTTACACAGGTTTGTTTTCCTTTTGGTTTTTTGTTTGGGCTTCAGCCTAGTCTTGGGGAGCCTGGAGAACTCCCACACGTCTTGCTGCTATTCATATTTATTCACTTGGGTTCTCAATTTACATCTGTAAAATTAAATGTATAAGTTAAAGTGAGATAGCACTGTGAGTTTTCTGTTTCTTTTGTTATTGCACTCAGGTTTAAAGGGATAGTAATGTTTCATAATAAAAGCAGCTCTAATTAATCATCATAGTATTTGGACTTTTGAGAGTGTTATTTCAATTCTGTCAGAGCTGTAGTTCAAGAGTAATTAAATGATAAAGTATCCACCTCCTGCCCCTTTTACTGATGAAACACTGCTCAGCTTAGAGCAGCAGGGAGTGTCCAGTTAGATTGCAGAGAGGAACAATCTTCAATTAAGATAAGGGAAAAACCTGTCAATGGGGGCAGGGTTTTCATTGTTCTCACAGTAAGAAGATTGTCCCTTGCTGTGAGATGTCTGGTCAAGCAACCAGATTCCACATCTGAGGGGAGGTGCTTACACTAGGTAAAAGGGGCGGGAGGGGGATACTTTATCATTCAATTACTCTTGAACTACAACTCTGATAGTATTGATATAACACTCTCCATAACCCAAATACTATGAAGATTAATTGGAGCTGCTGTTTTTGTGAAACATTACTATCCCTTTAACCCTCAGAGTGCCAGAGGGGTACGTAATGCACTGAATGCGTTGCGTACCCCTGTGGCACTCAAGGGGTTAAGCCATGACACGTAGCTTGGGAATGACAATTTCTGCGACAGTGGCATGCTGGAAAAACTATGTAACTCAATGGATATATTTGGAAAGATGTGACACATTAAGCTTGTTGCTGTGACACAAAAATCTGTCATGACATACCTGTTGGGAACCACTACACTAGAGACTGATAGCTTTAGTGCATTGTGGTGCACACACTCTGCTTTAATTAAGATTTTCCGGAAAGCTGAGGACCTCTCCCCTACAGCAGACACAAAGTGTACCGTTTTGTCTGTGCCTTGCTTGTAAATAACATAAAATCAGAGGAATGCAGAACTCTGAAATGCTCATACACATTCCATCTGCTTGATGCAAGTGGTGCACAGTGGAATATGTGGTACGTAGGTAGCTTAGTAAATTGAAGTTCGATCAGCACAGCGCTAAAAAATTAGATTTGCGCACAGGAAAAAAAAGTTTTGTCTGAATGCTTTGGTATTCTTTCTTTCTTTTTTACCCATTCTGATTAAACAAATGTCGTTGACACCCACCCCCCATTCGGTTATCCAGAATTTTGGTGAACAAACAAAATTTGTTGACTGGAATTCTAACTAGGCAACCCCCCCAGTAATAACAGTTTCCTTCATGTTGGAGGTCCAGTGGTGTCCTTGCCATCTTGATCCTCCAGCAATTGTACAAAGGAAAAGAACTCCCCTCCCAAAATCCTACTGCCCTACCGTCACCACCCCTTCCTCCACTGACTACAATAAATAACCCCTTCCTTCATCCTGCCCTGTGTAATAAACCCATGGACCCAGACAATGGGAGCATGGGCACTTATTTGAACAAGGTTTCTGAGTCTGAATGGATAGTGTCAGTGGGTGGTTAGTGGGGTGAGCCTCTGTAGGAAGGCAACTCCTTCTCAACTGAGTGTTGGACAGTGTAAGGAATCCTGTGACTGCGAGGGAATGTAGGGTGGTTCTGATTCCAAGGTGGACTGAAGAGTGTTCCAGTTGCTGGGTGTATGGAGGGATCACGGAGTAGACTTGTGGACTCCTCGGCTGCAGGATCTTCAGAACTGCTACTCCACAATCTGGTAGCTGTACATGGCCCCCAACTGCACAGGCACATGTATACAAGGAACTGAATTCTGGGTTGGCTATAAGGGGAGCAATCCCTGCATATACATTGAAATGATGGATATTTATTTGCTATTGTCAATACCCTATTGATTTTATATTGTTGTTTTCCATTATCCTGCATAAATATTCTGTATTGCCATTTGAAATGGTTATTGTGTCCTTGGGGGGGATTATAAACACAGTGTCACTGATTTTAGGCAGTGGACCTACCAGTGCATTAGACCCAGCTAATCCTCATCACTATCATGTATCAGTATCATTCTACCTCCTTACAAATCCTTGGGAAGGCCTAATCTAAAATATGGAGTGTAATTTTTGGGGTCCGTTCATAAAAAAGTATATTACTGACATGCAAAAAGTACGAAGACACGCAAGAGAACTGATGAGATTAGAAGATTGTAGTTATAAATGGGGACTAGCCAAATCAGGCTTGTTTCCATTAGAGATGGGAGGCTAAAGGGTGATATCATTCCCATTTACAAATACATACATGGCCAATACAAAGAACTCTCTAAGGAATTATTTACTCAAAGAGCTGAGGAAAAAACAAGAAGTCATCAAATAAGACTTGAGGCGAAGGTTCTGTTTACTAAAACAAAGGCAGGGATTTTTTAGAGTGAAGGCAGTAAGGTTTTGGAATTCTTTGCCAGGGGGATGTTGTGTTTGCAGATAGTGTAGATCCTTTCCAAAACATATTGTATACCTTTCTAGTTTAGACCAATACTGAGATTTTTTTGATCCCATGTGACTTAAAGCTGTGGTGCTTTTTTTGTGTTCTGCTTTTTTGCCTTTCTCTGGATTAAGAGTGAAATGGCAAAAGCTGAATTTGATGGATCAATGTCTTTTTTTCTACCTCAGTAACATAATAACATAGTAAATTAGGTTAAAAAGACCCAAGTCCATAAAGTTCAACCTTTGCCTCATAAAACAGAGAAATGAGAATTATATAGTTTTCCTGCTGCCAAATAAGTCTTTGTCAGACCTTCCTGTTTTACCTACTAATACACAGTATAACCCTGTATGTTCCTTCTTCAAAGAAAAGTATCTAATCTTCTCTTAAATGTATCCATTGTATCTGCCATTACCACATCTTTGGGCAAATAATTCCACAATTTAACAGACCTTACTGTAAAAAAACAAACAAACAACAAAAAAACCTTCCTCTGCTGAAGTTAAAGGGATAGTAATACTTAAATATTACTAATCCTCATATTGTAGCTATGGTAAATAGAACTGAATTGTTCCCAGGTTCATCTCTCAGACCCTTATGGTTTGAGAGATAACCGAATGCAAAGTACCCCCCTCCCTCCCCCTTCCCTGAATTCAGCGTTGTACTGACTGCAGTATCCGGTCTTCTTTTCATCAGGTGTCTCTGCAGCTGAGCCGAGATTGCGTTAGTAAAATAGAATTATTTCACTGAAACGGTCTTCTACGTGTGCTTGTAAACCAAGCACACGCAGAAGACTGTTTCAGTGAAATAATTATTTTTTATTAACGTGATCTCAGCTCAGCTGCAGAGCCGCCTGATTGTCATACAACAGACTTCCCCTGCAGTCAGTACAACGCGGACTTCAGGGAAGGGGGAGGGAGGGGGGAACTTTGTGTTTGGTTATCGCTCAAACCATAAAGATTTGAGAGATGAACCTGGGGACAATTCAATTCTTTTCACCATAGCGCTAAAATATGGGGATTAGTATTACTATCCCTTTAAAACCTCTTTTCATCTACTTTTAAAGGGTGGACCCTAGTTATTTGATCAGGTCTTGGAATGAAAAGCTTAGACAGATCCTTGTATTGACCTCTCAAATACTTGTACATTGTAACAAGATATCCTCTTAACTATGTTAGATTTTCAGCATTTGCTTAGCTTGCCAGCATGTTTAGTGACAAAGCAACCATAGCACCAAGATCAGCTCGAAAATGTGTTACAATTATTAGGTGTTAATGCTCCTTTAACAAACATACTTTGGATGAGAATACAAGAAAAGTTTTTGTTTTGGATTTGTGAGAAGACGAGACACAAGTGGATTGCTAATGCAATAACTGATTGTAAGTCTAGTAAACATTATACGTCCCTGTTGGCTGATTCTCTGGATAGAAGGAGCAGTAAATGGAAAGTACGTGATTTACTCCTAATCAAATTGCACTAATTCCCCACAGCTCTGTCACCATAGATATCATACAGATCCTTCCTCCATGATGACACAGTTCTCATGGACTATAATGCAAGGAGAAATCAACATAATGAAAAAAAAATATAGACAGAGAACATACATAAATATGTATACTATTGTATTGTAATTAAAAAAAATATTACATATATAAACTAAAGCAGAGATTGACAAACTTAGGCCTGTTAGCTGATTTGACCTGACCTTTAAAGGGATAGTAATGTTTCATAATAAAAGCAGCTCTAATTAATCATCGTAGTATTTGGGCCATGGAGAGTGTTATTTCAATACTGTCAGAGTTGTAGTTCAAGAGTAATTCAATGATAAAGTATCCACCTCCCGCCCCTTTTACTGATGTAACACTGATCACCTCAGATAGGGTTGACACGCAGCCGGTATTTTACCAGCAGGCCGGTAAAAAATTGGCTTCTGTCCAATGTTAAGTCTATGGAGAGAATGCCATGGCCGGTATTTTTTTTGAAGAAAAGGTGGCAACCCTAACTTCAGATCAGAAGGGAGTTGCCCAGGTAGACTGCAGAGAGGGACAATCTTCAATTAAGATAAGGGAAAAACCTGAAAAACTTGTCAAGGGGGCAGGGCTTTCATTGTTCTCATAGTAAGAAGATTGTCCCCTGCTGTTATCTGTCTGGTCAAGCAACCAGATTCCACATTAGAGGTGAGCAGTGTTACACTAGATAAAAAGGGTGGGAGGGGGATACTGTATCATTCAATTACACCTGAACTGCAACTCGGACAGTATTGAAATAACACTCTCTATGGCCCAAATATTATGGAGATTAATTGTAGCTGCTGTTTTTGTCCATATCTCCCCCACATCTCCCGCCTCCCCATGTCCATCTCTCCCCTCACATCTCCCTCCTCCCCATGTCCATCTCTCCCCCCACATCCCCCTCCTCCCCGTGTCCATATCTCCCCCACATCCCCCTCCTCCCCGTGTCCATATCTCCCCCACATCCCCCCTCCTCCCTGTGTCCATCTCTCCCCCACATCCCCCCTCCTCCCCATGTCCATATCTCCCCCACATCCCCCCTCCTCCCCATGTCCATATCTCCCCCACGTTCCCCTCCTCCCCGTGTCCATTTCTTCCCCCACAACTCCCTCCTCCCCGTGTCCATTTCTTCCCCCACATCCCCCTCCTCCCCGTGTCCATTTCTTCCCCCACATCCCCCTCCTCCCCGTGTCCATATCTTCCCCTACATCCCCCTCCTCCCCGTCTCCATATCTTCCCCCACATCCCCCTCCTCCCCGTGTCCATTTCTTCTCCCACGTTCCCCTCCTCCCCGTGTCCATATCTTCCCCTACATCCCCCTCCTCCCCGTCTCCATATCTTCCCCCACATCCCCCCCTCCCCATGTCCGTTTCTTCCCCCACATCCCCCTCCTCCCCATGTCCATCTCTCCCCCACATCCCCCTCCTCCCCATGTCCATCTCTCCCCCACATCCCCCTCCTCCCCGTGTCCATATCTTACCCCCCACATCCCCCTCCTCCCCATGTCCATCTCTCCCCCACAATCCGCCTCCTCCCCGTGTCCATATCTTCCCCTACATCCCCCTCCTCCCCATGTCCATTTCTTCCCCCAAATCCCCCCTCCTCCCCATGTCCATCTCTCCCCCACAATCCCCCTCCTCCCCGTGTCCATATCTTCCCCTACATCCCCCTCCTCCCCATGTCCATATCTTCCCCTACATCCCCCTCCTCCCATGTCCATTTCTTCCCCCAAATCCCCCCTCCTCCCTGTGTCCATATCTTCCCCCACATCCCCCTCCTCCCCGTGTCCATATCTTCCCCTACATCCCCCTCCTCCCATGTCCATTTCTTCCCCCAAATCCCCCCTCCTCCCCGTGTCCATATCTTCCCCCACATCCCCCTCCTCCCCGTGTCCATATCTCCCCCACATCCCCCTCGTCCCCGTGTCCATATCTTCCCCTACATCCCCCTCCTCCCATGTCCATTTCTTCCCCCAAATCCCCCCTCCTCCCCGTGTCCATATCTTCCCCCACATCCCCCTCCTCCCCATGTCCAGCTCTCCCCCACATCCCCCTCCTCCCCTTGTCCATATCTTACCCCCACATCCCCCTCCTCCCCATGTCCATCTCTCCCCCACAATCCCCCTCCTCCCCGTGTCCATATCTTCCCCCACATCCCCCTCCTCCCCATGTCCATCTCTCCCCCACATCCCCCTCCTCCCCGTGTCCGTTTCTTCCCCCACATCCCCCTCCTCCCCGTGTCCATCTCTCCCCCACATCCCCCTCCTCCCCTGTGTCCATATCTTACCCCCCACATCCCCCTCCTCCCCATGTCCATCTCTCCCCCACAATCCCCCTCCTCCCCGTGTCCATATCCTCCCCTACATCCCCCTCCTCCCATGTCCGTTTCTCATACCTCCCAACATTTAAAATGGCTAAAGAGGGACACTTTTGTTTCAGGTAGTGGATGTGGGGGCGTGGCTGGTGGGTGGGGCATTACCAAGAATTTTTAGGTTATTTCATGACCTATCGACACCTATTTGTGTAACGTAATAAATGATTTATAACAAAACCAAAGTATTTTATTTACACGGACTGATTTATAAACATATATACTGATGTTTAAACAAACAATAATATGAGTTTTATTGCTGTAGAGCAAAATTATACACTTATATACACACCACAAAGTCTGATTCCCTAAAAAGAGGGACATCAGGTTGGGAAAGAGGGACAGGGGGATTTGGGTCAAAAATAGGGATTGTCCCTCCTAAAGAGGGACACTTAGGAGGTATGATTTCTTCCCCCAAATGTGAGACAGTGTCTGAGTGTGTACTAGTATCTGTATAAGGAAGTGCGCATGTGAGACAGTGTCTGAGTGTGTGCTAGTATCTGTATAAGGAAGTGCGCATGTGAGACAGTGTCTGAGTGTGTGCTAGTATCTGTATAAGGAAGTGCGCATGTGAGACAGTGCCTGAGTGTGTGCTAGTATCTGTATAAGGAAGTGCGCATGTGAGACAGTGTCTGAGTGTGTGCTAGTATCTGTATAAGGAAGTGCGCATGTGAGACAGTGTCTGAGTGTGTGCTAGTATCTGTATAAGGAAGTGCGCATGTGAGACAGTGTCTGAGTGTGTGCTAGTATCTGTATAAGGAAGTGCGCATGTGAGACAGTGTCTGAGTGTGTGCTAGTATCTGTATAAGGAAGTGCGCATGTGAGACAGTGCCTGAGTGTGTGCTAGTATCTGTATAAGGAAGTGCGCATGTGAGACAGTGTCTGAGTGTGTGCTAGTATCTGTATAAGGAAGTGCGCATGTGAGACAGTGTCTGAGTGTGTGCTAGTATCTGTATAAGGAAGTGCGCATGTGAGACAGTGTCTGAGTGTGTGCTAGTATCTGTATAAGGAAGTGCGCATGTGAGACAGTGTCTGAGTGTGTACTAGTATCTGTATAAGGAAGTGTGCATGTGAGACAGTGTCTGAGTGTGTGCTAGTATCTGTATAAGGAAGTGTGCATGTGAGACAGTGTCTCTGTGTGCGTGAGGATGCGTGCATGTGAGACGGATGTGTGTGTGTCAAACAGTGTATATGTGTGACACTGTGAGTGTGTTACTATCTATGAATAAAGAAGTGTGTGTGTCACTGTGTGTGAGGTAGTATGTCTGCAAGACTGTGTGTGTGAATGTGTGTGTGTATGTATGACAGGTGCAAGCTGACACCTGTATGTGTGTGTGTATGACTATTACAGGTAACACCATTACCTGTGTATGTATATATCTATATATATAAAAGAAGACTTTGTGCCTGGCAAAACACACCCAGGGGCGGCAGTAAAAAGGACTACTGCTGCCATTGGGTGATTCTGTGGGAGTGTGATTTTTGGCCTGCCCCCACTATCCAGCCCGCCCACCACTATCTAAGGCTGAAAAAAAAAATGGCTGCCACACACTCCTACACCACAGACACATGCACATGCCCTCCCCCACACACACACACACACACTAGCAGACACATACACACGCACACACACACGCACGCTGAGGATGATGGGAACAATGTTCAAGCTACAGCTGGAAGGCCATGGTCCAATCTGTATTATGCAGCTTCTTCATTCCCTGTCTTTGAGCCTACACAGCTCTGCTAATTACTACAAGTGAGCTGATTTCTAAACAATCAGCAGGAGGATACTGGCTTGCTGAGAAAGTGGAAACAACGGCAGAGAGGTGATCAGGCAGTGCAGAGCAAGGCTTCAGCTGAGCTGGTAAATGGCAGAGACATGGATGTGACTGTATTTATATATTGCACAAAGAGAGAGAAAGAGAGCAGGTTGTTTGTCAGTCTGTCTGTAAGCAGAGGTGCCAGTTCCTGCAATCATCTCCATGCTGTACATAGCTCACTGTATAGCATGTATGACAAACTATTTATATATGGTCTGGCATTGTATAGTATACAGTCTGTGTATAAGGACTGGCACTATACAGTATAGGAGGGACAGTCCCTGTTTGACACCCAAATCCCTCTGCTCCTCTATTTAGGAGATCACACGGTGTGGTGTATATACAGTAGGCTGACCAGACCTCACCTTTAACCGGGGACACATAGGAAATAAGCATATTTCAGGAGTGCACCAAAATCAAAGCAGCCCTGCAGTATGCATTTTTCATATGTGTCACTGGTTAAAGGTGAGGTCTGGTCAGCCTAATGTACAAGTGTATCAGATTGCTCCACATCAGTAAAACCCACGGTAATGTGGGTATAAACTTCTGTATATATCTGTTAAATTAGTCTGTGTAAAAAAATACTTTCATCTTCTTCTAAATCATTCACTTACAGAAAGAGTAACTTAACCATTTCAGTGCCAGAGGAGATGCAATGCATTGCTTACCCCCTGGCACTCAAAGGGTTAAAAATTCTCTACAATGGTCTGGCACTGTATAGCAGTGGTTCTCAATCTGTGCCCTCAGTGGCTATTAACAGGCCAGGATTTTAGAATTTCCTTTTAAGAGCACAGGTGAGTTAATCAATATGACTGAGCCTCTGATCAACACACTTGTGTTCTAGCAGTGAAATTCCTAAGTCCTGGCCTGTTAGTGGCCACTGAGGGCATGGGCTGAGAACCTCCGCTGTATAGTATACAGTCTGCATGTGTCTGTGTATAAGGACTGGCACTATACAGTATAGGAGGGACAGTCCCTGTTTGACACCCAAATCCCTCTGCTCCTCTATTTAGGATATCACATTGTGTGGTGTATATACCAGTGTATCAGATTGCTCCACATCAATAAAACCCACAGTAATGTGGGAATAAACTTCTGTATATATCTGTTAAATTAGTCTGTGTAAAAAAAATACTTTCATCTTCTTCTAAATCATTCACTTACAGAAAGAGTAACTTAACCATTTCAATGCCAGAGGGGATGCAATGCATTGCTTACCCCCTGGCACTCAAAGGGTTAAAAATTCTCTAAAATACACCACCAGCCACGCCCCCAGTAATACCACCGAAAACACAAGTGTCCCTCTTTGGCCATATGAAATGTTGGGAGGTATGTTACTTACACTGCTCACACTGTATGTATTTATGTTCTGATTTGCAGCTGTGTGTCACTGTTTGTGTTGTCAGTGCATGTGTGTGTATATGTGTGTGTTGCATGTGTCTCTGTCTATCACTGTGTGTACCTTTCTGACACGTACACCCTACGCTATAATTCACTATCATAACATTTATTTAAAAAAAAAGAAACATTTCCTGCATAACATGACGGGCAACGCCGTCCCAAACTGCTAGTATATATATATATATATATATATTTGTATATGTATGTGTGTATATATATATATATATGTTTATATATAAAATATAATGGGGTGACTGCTGTCCGTCAGCCTCATGTTAATAATTAGATAATGTGTGCGCATGATGTTTTTCCTATGGGACAAGAGCAGACCTTGCCATGAGTGTAAACTCTGATGACCTGACTAGGGCTGAGCCCACAGGAATTCATCTCAGTCTCAGAAGTGCGTCAGACAGAAAGGCAGGGATGGGAGAAAACCAAGCGCTGGTCTGCATGCGTTTCTCTTTTCCAGCACCTTTGTTTCTGTAACCCTTTCAGTGCCAGGAGGGTTAGCGATGCAGTGAAATGTAAGGTGTTTTTGGCACCTCTAGCGCTCAAAGGATTAACCCTTTAGATGGTACACACATCCCCCACCCCCTTCTTCTGTGTTGGGCAGTTTGTGCAATATAATAATATATCTGTTTGTGGCCTACAAATTATCAGTTAATTTCCTGACCAACTTCCTCTTCATAGGAAAGGGCAAAATCCCCTCTGATTCTATTGGGGATTTTAACCTTTTGACTGCTAGAAAGGTCTCTAAAGCAATCTTTCACAATACGTATCATTTAACGCGATTGGAACGTTGGGACGTTTTTCTTGTCTCCCATGGTGCAGTTGATTTAGAGGAAGGAAAAGTAATTTTTGATATGTTTAACAGACGGACTTAAGTAGTAGGTAAACTGACCAGATTTTATTAACCATCTGAGTGCCAGAGAGGTATCCAACATACCTCTCTGGCACTCAGAGGGTTAAATCAGACCAGGGGAAATTTCTTTATGGCTTGATCGGGATGTAACCCTGCTGTTATGAACATCCTATATGATTATTATTATTATTATTATTAATTCGCTAGGATGTTTGTCAGAAGCCGTCATGAGCAGTAGAGATGGCCCGCTCTGCAGTCATGCGCAGTGGAGACAGCCCATGCTGCAGTCATGTGCAGTAGAGACGGGCCGCTCTGCAGTCATGTGAAGTTGGCCCGCGCTGCAGTCATGTGAAGTAGACCCGCTCTGCAGTCATGTGAAGTAGGCCCGCGCTGCAGTCATGTGCAGTCATGTGCAGTAGAGACGGCCCGCTCTGCAGTCATGCGCAGTACTGATTGCCCGAACGCGCCACTGGCTAATACAGAGAGGGGCACTCTGAATTCAGACTGGAGTCCTCTCTGCGCACCTTCCTGGGACCGCTCTGTATCAGCCGCGGCACATTTGTGCAGTCAGTACAGTGCATGACTGCAGTGCCACCAGCGAAAAGAGAAGCTCCAGCCAGGTTTCTGGATGTCACTGTGGCCTTGTAAACTGTCTTTAAAACTAGTTACTAAAATGGAGATAGGCAAAGGCATATTTAAATTGCGTTTAATCAGTCAGTGTTATTGAATTAATCCAGGTTCTTCTTCAGGCATCGAGGGCACACAGCTTACAAGAGAAGCTCTGTGCTCCTGCGCAGGCAGCAACTTCCGTTACCTTAAGGTACCAATGAACGTCACTACCAATGCGGGCAGTGCACAGGACAGACAGCGCAGACTCAGAGGTAACTTTCCTCTAAGATGTCTGCGCTGTCCTCCGCTGTAAGCCTGACGAAGAATGTGGATTACTTCAATAATGCGGATTTATTAATTATAATACAAGTATTCCTTTTCTATCACTATATTACTAATGTATTGGGGGGCAATATTATGAAGATGACAGTTCCTCTTTAAATGAAACTACAGTGTTGCGTTCTGGTCACCAGGTGATGATGTTGCTATCACTTACAGTGTGAACCCATTGTCAGTGGCTGGTGATTTCCTAGAGTCTGTATTATAAAAAAATAATGTGCCTTTTGGGCACTAGTATTTAAATAATTCATGTATCTAACTTAACCCCTTGCATGCTATAGAGGTCTTCACTGCATTTCAAAGCCATGCTTTGGAGACCAATTTAGCATCTGGGGGTTCAGCATCTCCCGTGTTTCCCATGCACATCATAAACGCACAAAAATAACTAATATTGTTCACATGGCTGTCATAAATGCACAAAAATGACTAATATTGTCCACATGGCTGACACCAGACTGACCCACAGTGTTTACCATGCAGACACAGGCTTGGCCACAGTGCTTACAATCAACAGGCAAACTGAACCACAGAGCTTGTAATCTATAGAACGGACATGACCCTCAGAGTATGATGGGGAAACTGCAGATATAATGTAAATAATATATCGATAGACATACCTGACTGCTGTGAAGAACACCTGCCTAGGCAAGCCAATCTGTTAACCCCCTGACAACCACAGGGATGTGCAATGCATTTTCACACTCCTGTTGTTCTCAAGGAGGTAACCCTTTGAGTGCCAAAGAGGCATTCAATGCATTGCTATGCAGTGGTTTAGATACTTCTCTGGCGCTTGAAAGATTAACCCCTTAAGGACCATTGATGTGCCAGGGCCGTCAAGGTGGTCCAGCTTTTAAGGACCAGTGACGGTCCTGGCACGGCATGGAGTTCAGGGCTCCCGGTGCGGCTGCATGCTGCTCTGGAAGCCCTGAACCGGAACTTTAAAAAAAACAAACACCCTGTGGTCCTCAAATGCCAGCCACGCATGCGCGCACCAATCCTTAAAGGGTTAAACAAATTAAGAAGCAGTTATTCTTATAGTTCCCTTTTAATTGTTACTTTTAAAGGGATAGTAATGTTTCACAAAAACAGCAGCACCTATTAATCTTCATAGTATTTTGGCCATGGAGAGTGTTATTTCAATACTGTCAGAGTTGTAGTTCAAGAGTAATTGAATGATAAAGTATCCCTCTCCCGCCCCTTTTACCTAGTGTAAGTCACCTCCCCTCAGATGTGGAATCTGGTGTCTTGACCGGACAGCTCACAACAAGGGACAATCTTCTTACTGTGAGAACAATGAAAGCCCTGCTCCCGTTGACAGGTTTTACAGGTTTTTCCCTTATGTTAATTGAAGATTGTCCCTCTCTGTGATCCACCTGGACGCCACCTTTCTGCTCTGAGGTCAGCAGTGTTACACTAGGTAAAAGGGGCAGGAGGGGAATACTTTATCATTCAATTACTCTTGAACTACAACTCTGACAGTACTGGAAGAACACTCTCCATGGCCCAAATACTATGAAGATTAATTGGGAACATTACTATCCCTTTACGCTTTCTCACTTGATTTGAACTGAGCGGTGATGAAGCTGTCTTCAAATCACCAGTGTTAATTACTTAGTGCTATACTGCAATCCCCTAGGTATCCTGTTGCTGGGAAGGTATGGCAAAAGCATGGTTAAAGATCAGCCCATATCAGAATCAGCTATTTCACTGGCTGACAACCACATGGGTTGGTCATATGAGGTTGTGTTGAGCTATGCTACCACTAAAATCAACAGTGTGAATGAGTGAGTCAGAGCAGAGGCAAAGATGAATGCTGCAACAGGTCGTGTTCATGCTTGTGTAGCACCATTCCCGACAGGGAGCCATGAAACTTCTGCTTTCTCAGTCTATGGACCCAGAGGAGCCCTTGTAAACCATGTGCATATAGAAATCACTCCTGTCCTCCAGCTCTGCAGGTCTCCTGGCCATGAGTCCTGCAGGACAGCAAAATCATGCCTGAGCTCCAGGGGTTTTCATTCTGCAAAATATAAAACTTTATTAGCCTACTTCAACAAATAAACAGTGAACAGTGTGACACCCATATCCTGCATGGTACTGGGACAAGGACATAGTAGCAGTTAGGTTAGCCAGTGAGTTTGGGTTGGGTTTCCTTTTAAATCTCTCTCCCAGGAAAGATGACACTTGCCTGGCTTCTCCAATCACAGTTCTGTTTCAGGAAGCCAATCTAGGACTTTTCAGGTTTCTGTCCACACATCAAGGGAGTTATGCACTAAGGCGTGATAAAGAGGTGATAAAGTGGAGATGACTTCTCCAGTGATATCACTTCTACAATCCCTAAGGAAAAATCATAATGCTTTGGCTCCATATAATAACGTAGGAACTGGAGAAGTGATATCACTGGAGAAGTTATCTCCGCAGTATCCTGATTTAGTTCATAACCCCCAATGTGTGGCACCAAACCTATACTACTCACTTGGGAAAGTGATATCACTTGGAGAAGTGGTCTCCACTTTTTCTCCTCTTTATCACTCCTTAGTGCATCTCCATCAGGACTGATAGCTTTTTCCTGTTGAAGAAACCTTGCTGTCTGCCTTACATAAGGGGGTTCAAACTCTTTATCCCAAGACAGGCCTGTATGCTGCTCCTGCAGGACGCCCCCTTCAGACCACATGTTCCTCTATCCAACTGATTTGCTTCCTGCTCCCTTTCCATTAAGTACCATCCTTGGTACAGCCTTAGGAAACCCATAAAGGGACCCTGATTATCTAACCACTGTTAACATGAAAGTTCCAGGATACAATTTAATACCCAGGAGGGATACCCTGCTAGACTTATAGAAAATGAAATTGTGAATCACCTGTTAACAAACAATGGCCCATATTTGTAAATGCAAAATGGAGTTATTCTGGAATAAACCAACTGCACCATAGGGGACATATAAAAAAGTCCTAAATTCCCATGCATTTCAAAGTTTTTTTTAAACCCTTTGAATACTAGAGAGTTCTCCAGTGCTATGCTTTGCAATGCATCAGAGACCTCTCTAGCATTCAGTGGGCTAAAAGCCCAATTTAATTTAACAGGAACATTTATTTGTGACCTATGTTGCGGTTGTTTTTCTCCAGAATAACTCCAGTTTTCTTCTATAGATTTAGGCCTCAGTGTTCTAATTACTGGTGAGTAGAGCAGCACAGCTCAATGATGTACATAATCGTCATGGGAAAACTTGCATTAAAGAACCATAACTGTCATGAATTCAGGGGTCCCCAAGCGCTGCGCGCAGTTCGTGGACCCCTGAATCCATTGGAGCAAAAAAAAAAAAAAATCCTCCGTGGTCCTTAACTGGTGGCCACGCAGCCGGTCGTTAAGGGATTATTGTACCAAATATTTTTTAGCATGGGTTTCAGTTGGACTTCAGTGGAACTACATGGACACAGGTAACTGCATTTACAGTGTGATACTGATCAGCTATACTGAGAGAAAGGGATGCAGTGAAAAAACTTTTTTGCTCAACCAGAGGGTCCCCTGCACCCTGGGTAACAGAGCAACTCTTTTGTGTTTGTGAGTGTGTGTGCATTTTATATGAATTTGTAAATATATACATATATATTTGTGTGTGTGTAAATATATATATATATATATATATATATATATATATATATATATGTATATCCACATGTACACCAAGCCTCAATAGCAAGCCAGTAAAACCAACCTCATGCTGATGAGTTGCATTGACAACGAAACAGCCGTCCATGAGTGGTTCACTAGCTTTACATCTCTTCCTGAGTTGTGTCTTAAAGCTGTTACTCAGCATACACACACTCTAACGGATCCATGTATAAAGTGGAATCTGAGGCAAAAAGGGGATTCCTTGTTAAACTTATTTGAATATGCCTACCCAGAATCCCTTGCGGTAGTAACAACACTGCAAATGTGAGATTTCTATGGGAAAAGCAAGTCTTATGGCTAATGTGATCACAGTGCCCAGTGTACCCAGTTATCCACTAATATGACTAAACACCAGTGATAAGTATCACTTCTATCCGTGGACTCGTTAGTGGTCCCAGTCCAGGTATAGAAAACCAAACAAAACACAATGCACGGAGAGCGCTACTATACACTGTATCATACAATATATATATTTATTACAATAATAAATATTTATTGTTGTATTTTAAGATTTTATTCTGTTGTTCCCGATCGGTGATACGGTGTGCAAACACATGGACATTACGTGGAGACAGGACGTCTATTTGGAGTCGGTGTGATCCCTCTGCCCACAGTGAAAACAATTGGACAACAACAGACACGAGGTAACATAGATAACTTGTTACTACTCTCTGAGACAAGCCGGGGTTAATAGTCCTCAGTTGGGAGAGGAGAGAAAGAGAAATTATGGATACATTTCTTATAGTGTAAAGTGAACTGCCTATATTCTCAATAACATTTATATTATTTTACTGATAATGGAATTGCTGATCTGAGCAAAGATATTTTTGCTCTGGAGCCACTATTTCGTCAATACTAGTGCGTATGGGTCTGAATTCTATTACAGGTGATAATTTTATCTCTGCTTTTATCTCCAGGTTTCCCCATAGACTTCAATAGGAAAATGTTTAATAAAACGAGTGTTAACATTTATCACCTGCGATAGAATCCAGCCCATGGACTTTTATTATCAGTAATACTGAGCGTTTTATTATATACTGGTGTAAAAGCCCGTGTACACGGGCCAAGGTCCGGGTGATGTTAACCCTTTGAATGCCAGGGGGGTTGCAATTCATTGCTTTGCATTGTGTTGCATACTCCTCTGGCACTCAAAGGGTTAAGAGGCCGGTCCTGCTCTGCGTCCTTCTGCTGATGCAGCCATGCGCTGTAGAGACTGCCCGAAAGCACAGAATGCTCCCAGCACAGAACTCCCAGCATTCCTACACCTCCCAGCATTCTGTGCGTTCGGACAGTATCTACTGGGCATGACGGCTTTTGACAAACTCCTAGCAAATTATTATATAGGATGCCATCCAATTTTTTTTGTAATAAATATATTTGTTGTATGATACAGTGTATTGTAGTGCTCTCTATGCATTGTGTTATATATTGTTTCTTTGGTATTGGGCTGCACTCTGTGTACCAGTGTGTAAGCAGATAGCCTGGGTGCTAGATAAATGAAGAAAAGATAGATACAGTTCTGTAGGCTGACAAACAGCACTCACAGGGTCTTTTTTTGCTGAAGTAGAAGTGGTTACCTACGGGACACTGTGTGTGTGTGTGTGTGTGTGTGTGTGTGTGTGTGTGTGTGTGTGTGTGTGTGTGTGTGTGTGTGTGTGTGTGTGTGCGCGCGCGCGCGCGCGTGTGATTTAACCCTTTAAATGTAAGAGTAGAACACAACTCAAGTTGGCAATGATGGAACCAGGGCCGGATTTACATGCTAGGCTCCCCTAGGCAAGGCACTCTGGGCACCCTTAGTTCTGCCCATGGCCACACCCCACTCCTCACATGACCACGCCTCCAGTCTCAGCTACTGTTTCCTGATGCAGAATATACCTTTGGCCTACAACAAGCAAGGACATAAAAACTTTAACCCCTTGGCTGCTAGAGAGATCTGAAACACATTCCTCTGATATCACTAGCATCCAAGGGGTTAAATAATAGCCTGCAAAGCAGTGTATAAGCTACTGGATGGATACACAGATTGCTCTGGCCCCACCTAGGCGCCTAGTCTGCCTATTGGGAAATCTGGCCCTGGATGGAACTAGTAATAAAACAGGTATTGAAATTAAAAATCAAGTAATTCTGACAAAGGTTCATTCAATGAACCTATCCCTGTACATTGACTCATGGGATTCACTAAACCTTAGGTAAACAGTGAACAATACACTGTCAACTATAACAAATCTAAATTCTCTCTCATCCAATATACCTTTGGATGAACCCATCTGCACAGTTTTATTTCAAGTTTAGAAGTAGGATTAAAATCTAATCTCATGTATGTATTAGTGTCTTTAAGCTGCCTCTTTTATAATCAGTGTTATTAATTTATTTTATCTGACCCCTATGGTGCAGTTAGTTTGCCCCAGAATTGCTCCAGGGAGGACATGTACTAAGGAGTGATAAAGAGGTGATAAAGCAGAGATCGCTTTTCCAGTTTCTATGTTTTTCTATAGAGCCAATGTACTGAAGTCATCGCTCCGGCCTCTCTCTCCCCATCTCCGCTCCGCCCTGTCATTCTCCATGCAGAGATGGGGAGAGAGAGGCCGGAGCGATTACTTCAGTGCAGAGCTCCTTGCTTTGCAATGCTGTTGTTTAGATACGTACTGTAGCGGAAAGGTGGATAATGAACCCACATATGGATTTTGTAATAATAACCAATTATTTACTCCAGGAGTTAAAAAAGAAGTTGGCACAAGTGATATTGTATTTTGTTTAATGGCTAAGGATGCTGGGACTTGAAGGCATGGCTTGAGAATCTCTCTCTGTCCTGCAATGCGAGATTCTCAGGTCACCCTTTTAATCATGGCGACTTGCTGATTGTGCTCTGGAGTCACACATTATTTTGTGTGCAACATGTTAAAAGGATATCGTCAGAGACATCCACAGGCTTCATAGAATAACATAGCACACCTCCCAAGTGTCCCTCTTTAGGAGGGACAGTCCCTCTTTTAGACCCAAATTCCTATATCCCTCTTTCCCACCCTGATGTCCCTCTTTTTAGGAGATCAGACTGTGTAGTGTGTATATAAGTGTATCATATTACTCCACAGCAATAAAACTCACATTATTGTATGTGTAAACAACAGTAGATGTGTTTATAAATTAGCTCATGTAAATAAAATACTTTGGTCTTGTTATGTCATTTATTAGGTTACACAAGAAGGTGTCAATAGGTCATGAAATAGCCTAAAAATTATCTTTAAAGCCCAGCCCACTAGCCACACCCCAGACACACACCCTAAAACACAAGTGTCCCTCTTTGGCAGTTTGAAATGTTGGGAGGTATGACATAGGTATTGGAGATCTGATATCTCTGGAGAAGCTATCACCACTTTATCACACCTTAGTGCATCTCTCCCTGTTATTCAGTATCAGTAGGTCAACATTTTTGCAATAAACAACTCAAGAACCATTTACCATTCCTTGCATAAGTGTTCACCCCCCCCACACACACACAAACACACACACCCCTTTAACGTTTCCATAATTTGTTGTATTACAACATGAAATTAAAATTGATTTCTTTTCTAACTGATCTACAAAAACAGTCCATAATGTTGAAGTAGGAAAAAAGTCTAAGTACTTTAAAAATTATTTAAAAATGAACTGTAAACCCTTGACTGCATAAGTATTCAACCCCTTTGCTGTGACACCCCTAAATAAGCTCCATTTATCAGTTTTGTTGCATGTCTCTGCATGTTTTCCGGTTCAGTACAATCTTTTATGGGGAACTGGTACCCAAAACTGTAGTCCAAATTCTAGATGAGGCCTTACCAAGGATTTATACAGAAGTAGGATAATATTAGCATCCCTTGCTTCAACACCTCTTTTTATGCAGGATAGTACTCTATTTGCTTCTGCAGCAGCTGAGTGACTCTGCACACTGCTGTGAAGTCTATTGTCTATCAGTACTCCTAAATCTTTCTCTAACGAGGATTCCCAAGTTGTTTCCCATTTAGTGTATATGTAGCATGTTTGTTTTTACAGCCCAAATACATAACCTTGCACTTTTCTGCATTAACTCCTTAAAGGGTTAGTAATGACAAACATTAACTAACCCTAATATTGAAGGTATTCAAAAGATAATCTTACAGTGCCAAGTTGGATCTCTCAAACCTTTATTGTTTAAGCGATATAAGCGCTTAAAGTTCCCTCCCCTTTTCCAGAAGTCAGCATGTAGCTGACGTCATGAGATCCTGGTCCCAGACCAGCCGGTGGCCAAGTTAGATCTCTCAAACCATTATGGTTTGGGAGATATAAGCACTTAAAGTTCCCCCCTCCTGCTGATGAGCTGTAAAGCTGTCAGTCGTGTGACTCGGTGGCTCTTCAGCAGAGCTGAATGAGCGCTATCAAAAAACAAATACTTCAGTTGAATGGTCTGCAAAGTGCTCTTGCAAACCACGCACACTTTGTAGACTGTTCAAGTGAAGTATCTGTTTTTCGATAGAGCTCATTCAGCTCTGCTGAAGAGCCGCCGAGTCACACGACTGACAGCTTTACAGCTCATCAGCAGGAGGGGGGAACTTTAAGTGCTTATATCTCCCAAACCATAATGGTTTGAGAGATCCAACTTGGCCACCGGCTGGTCTGGGACCAGGATCTCATGACGTCAGCTACATGCTGACTTCTGGAAAAGGGGAGGGAACTTTAAGCGCTTATATCGCTTAAACCATAATGGTTTGAGAGATCCAACTTGGCACAGTAAGATTATCTTCTGAATACCTTCAATATTAAGGTTAGTTAATGTTACACATTGCTAACCCTTTAATGACGGTGGTCCTGGGGAGTGGATTCCCCTTAAAGCAGAACTTTCATGCCATTAATATTGAGCCCCAAAAGATAAGTACAATAGCGATATATATAGACTTACTTGTAATTTTGAGTATAATTGCTGCATTAGCAAGAATAGACCTTTCTAGACAGGCACCGGCAGGGATCTTGCAGCAAGAGCTCTCTGCGCATGCGCTGTCAGTCCCTTCCAGTGCCTAAAGAGATAATAATTATTACTATCCCCCATATTGTAGATATTTGTAAAATAAGTTAATAGCCCTCAGGTTCATCTCTCAAACCTTTATGGTCTGAGAGATAACCGAAGGCAAAGTTCCCCCTCCCTCCCCCTTCCCTGAAGTCAGCGTTGTACTGACTGCAGGGGAAGTCTGTCGTACGACAGGCTTGCGGCTCTGCAGCTGAGCCAAGATCCCGTTAGTGAAAAATAATTATTTCACTGAAACGATCTTCTACATGTGCTTGGTTTGTGCTTGGTTTGCAAGCACACGTAGAAGACCGTTTCAGTGAAATAATTATTTTTCACTAACGCGATCGCGGCTCTGCTGCAGAGTCACCTGATGAAAGTCAGACCGGATATCATGCAGTCAGCACAACGCTGACTTCAGGGAAGGGGGAGGGAGGGGGGAACTTTGCCTTCGGTTATCTCTCAAACCATAAAGGTTTCAGAGATGAACCTGGGTGCAATTAAATTATTTTGCAAATATGTACAATATGGGGGATAGTAATAATAAAGTATTACTATTCCTTTAAGGCACAAAGGCATTCAACTCAGCAATCGTGGAGTTGAAAGGGTCTCAGACTCAGAGATGCTGGCTCTGAAAGATGTCTGAGCTGTTACCTGCTGCCTGTCTGCCTAGAAAGGTGTGTTTCTCACCAATGCCACACTTATACTTGAAACTACAAGTAAGTCTATACATATCGCTATTGTACTTATAATTTGGGGCTCAATATTAACGTCATGAAAGTTCCGCTTTAAGGACCACTTTGATCTCATTATCTAAATAAATAGCATCATGAAGATGAAGGAGCTATCAAAGAAAGTCCAGGATACAGTTTTGGAAAGATACCAATCACATATGGGTTAAAAAAAATGCCAAACTATGATCATCCCCCTGGAGCACCGTAAATTCCATTATTAAGAAATGTAATTAATATGTCACTACTAGAAAAGGCTGTCCACCAAAGGCATTAGTCAACAAAGCAACCGAGAGGCCAGTAGTAACTCTGAAGGAGTTGGAGAGATCCACAACTGAGACGGGAAAAACCTCCATGGGACATCTACCACCTGGGTGCTCATCAGAGCTGGATTTATGGAAGAGTGGCGAGAAGAAAGCCAATACTTAATAAAACTCATATCAAATCCTGTCTGGATTTTGCCAAAATGGATGTGAGAAACACAGCAAACATGAAAAAAGATTCTCTGGTCTGATAAGACCAAAATGTAGCCTTTTTGGCCTTGGAGCAAAATACTATTGGGGTTATGCACTAAGGTGTGACAAAGAGGTGATAAAATGGAGATGACTTCTCCAGTGATATCACTTCTCAAAGTCATGTGTTATTCTATGGAGCCTATGCACTAAGATGTCTAAAGTTGGAGAAATCGTAGTGCATTGGCTCCATAGAATAACATAGGACTTGGAGAAGTGATATCACTGGAGAAGTCAAGGGAGATGCACTAAGCGTGATAAAGAGGTGATAAAATGGACATGACTTCTCCAGTGATATCACTTCTCCAGTTCCTGTGTTATTCTATGGAACCTATGCACTAATATTTCTCCATTTTTGAGATCTTAGTGCATATTCTCCATAGAATAACAAAGGAACTGGAGAAGTGATATCACTGGAGAATTTATCTCCATGTTATCATGCCTTATGCCTTTAACCATCCCCACAGTGAGCAATGGTGGTGGCAGCATCATGTTGTGGGATGCTTTGAATCACTAGGAACTGGGAAACCAGTCAGGGTTGAGATCAAATAAAGGGCAACTCCAGAGAAAAACCTGTTTCAGTTTGCAAGGGACCTGGGACTGGGGTGGAGGTTTACCTTCCAGAAGGACACTGTCTCTAAACACACAGCCAAATGTATTAAGCTGGAGTGGTTTAAATACAGGAATCTGAATATCTTGGATGGCCCACTCAAAGCCCAGACCTCAGTCCAGCTGAGAATCTATGGCAAGACTTTGCTGTTCACCATTGTTCCCCATCCAACCTTATAGAATGAGCAATTTTGCAAAGAAGGATGGGCAGAGACACTTATCCAAAAGCAACTCACAGCTGTGATTGCTTCTAAAGGTGCTTCTTGCTTCTACCAAGTATTGACTCAGAGGGGTGAACACTTATAACCAACAAATGTCTTTTTTCGTTTTTTGCATTTTGTTTTGATTAAACAACGTTTGTGCCACAACAAAAAATGCTTTGCACCTTCTAAGTATGTTGTATTAAAGGGATAGTAAATTGTCATAATAAAAACAGCTCCAATTAACCTTCATAGTATTTGGGCCTTGGAGAGCTTTATTTCAATACTGTCAGAGTTGTAGTACAAGAGTAATTGTATGATAAAGTATCCCCCTCCCGCCCCTTTTACTGATGTAACACTGCTCACCTCAGAGCAGCAAGACTGCCCAGATGGATCGCAGATAGGGTTACCACCCAGCCGGTATTTTACCGGCAGGCCGGTAAAAAATTGGCTTCTGTCCAATGTTAAGTCTATGGACGGAATGCCATGGCCGGTATTTTTTGGAAGAAAAGGTGGCAACCCTAATCGCAGAGAGGGACAATCTTCAGTGATCATAAGGAAAAACCTGAAAAACCTGTCGAGGGGGGCAGGGTTTTCATTGTTCTCACAGTAAGAAGGTTGTCCCTTGCTGTGACCTGTCCAGTCAAGAGACCAGATTCCACATCTGAGGGGAGGTGCCTTACAATAGGTAAAAGGGGTGGGAGGGGGATACTTTATCATTCAATTACTCTTGAACTACAACTCTGACAGAACTGAAATAACACTCTCCTTGGCCCAAATACTATGATGATTAATTAAAGCTGCTTTTATTATGAAACATTACTATCCTTTTAACCATCAAATGGTAAAAACCCCAATTCAATCCATTTTAATTCAAGGATGTAATGCAACAAAATGTGAAAAAGTCAAAGGGGGGGGCATTGTATTCCTAGAGTACAATTGCGCTGTAATGCGTTGGCTACCTCTCAGGCTCTCAAATGGTTAATAAAGCTAACATCAACCCTGGCACTGAATAAACAGTGCACGGTTACAAGTAATGTGAATTATGTATATAGCTTTCAGCTTGTTTGTTGGATCAATTGACTACTCTTTCTTTTATTGAGTTATATTTATTGCAGATTAAGTTTCCCTAATCTGCTGTTGTGATGAAATGAAGCCAAATCAAATATTAATTTGCAGATATAATAAAGCTATTCTGTTTGCTGACAGAGATTATTAGAAAGAGTTGTACAAACAGGCTAAAAGATATGCAATTTTAACCCCTTAGATGCTTGAGAGGTCTGACGCACAGACCTTTTTAGAGTTCAAGGAATTAAAGTGGAACTACCACCCCTTCCGAACATGGCCCCAAATAATTACCCATCTGGAGACTAGCTGCTCAGTAGCGCTAGTCGCCAGAATTATTACCACGTTAATGAGATTTATACACTGCTCCCGGACTGACAGGAAGGAAACAGTGCAGACATCTTTCCATAGTGACGTCTGCGCGCCTGTGCCGTCAGTCCCTTTTGGAGTAGAACTGCTCCTAGCAACATCTCCTAGAGCCGGCTGGGACTGACAGCGCAGGCGTGCAGACGTCACTATGGAAAGATGTCTGAGCTCCGTCCTGCCTGTCGTTCCCGGAGCAGTGTATAAATCTCATGAACTCGGTAATAATTCTGGCTACTAGCGCTACTGGGGCCATGTTTGGAAGGGGTGGTAGTTCCGCTTTAAAAACATGATGGGGATTTTTATTTGTCCCTAATGATCATACCTGGGTACTTCCTCCTGTTGAGCCCCCAGGAGTCATGATCTGCGACCAGGCTCATGTTAATGATGCAATTCGAGTCATAAAGTAGGCATGTTTAACTGGGTGTCAGGGCTTAACCTGGATTGGGCTGGGAATAGGGCAGATCAAGAGGGAAGGAGGAGAAGTGGGTGGGAAGTGAGAGGAACAGGATGGGAAGGAGAAGTGGATGGGAAGAGGGCAGAACAGTGTGAGAAGAAGGAGAAGTGCGTGGGAAGTGGGAGGAACACGGTGGGAAGGAGAAGAGGGTGGGAAGAGGGCAGAACAGTGTGAGAAGTGAGGGAAGTGAGTGGAACACGGTGAAAAGGAGAAGTGGGTGGGAAGAGGGTGGAACAGTGTCAGAAGAGGGTGGGAAGTGAGAGGAACACGGTGAAAAGGAGAAGTGGGTGGGAAGTGAGAGGAACATGGTGGGAAGGAGAAGTGGGTGGGAAGAGGGCGGAACAGTGTGAGAAGGAGGAGAACACGGTGAAAAGGAGAAGTTGTGGGAAGAGGGCGGAACAGTGTGAGAAGTGGGTGGAAAGTGAGAGGAACATGGTGGTAAGGAGAAGTGGGTGGGAAGAGGGCGGAACAGTGTCAGAAGTGGGTGGGAAGTGAGAGGAACACGGTGAAAAGGAGAAGTGGGTGGGAAGTGAGAGGAACATGGTGGGAAGGAGAAGTGGGTGGGAAGTGAGAGGAATGTCAGAGACTTTGTCCTGGGGGACCATACAGGGTTAATTCTAATTCTAGAAATTCTGTTTAAAATGTGTTCAAATTACATCATATGTGAACTATGGGCCATTAGTCCAAGGTAGGGAGGAAAAACAATTGAATGGCAGATTGATAGTCAGTTGGAGCCAAGGTGGCTGAGAGAGACGGACTCCCTTATGTGTAAGACATAGCAAAATGACATATTTAGGAGGTTTTTGATAACCCTTTTGACCTTTCTCAGTTTTGACGAAAGCCACATGATCTGACATAAAACTGATTATAGGTAAAATTCTAAAGTAGAGTAAGAGCTCCACCTAGAGTCTTGAGAGCATCATGACTGGGATATCCGCATTCCTTGAATAATTAGGGATATATTAATATCCAATCAGGGCAGACCGGTGATGTCACGGTATAATGAGATGGATCTTTATCCAATCATTAGACAAAGGTGGGGATAACTGATAAGGCAAAATTTGTCAATATAATCCCCAGATACTGTTAGTTAAGGGTCTTTTTGACTTCCTAAAAGAGGGTCTTTGGACTCAACTTAACTGGCTGAAACAGAAAAGGTGACTTCCTGAAGGCTTTGCTGATCCTGCCATCTCACAGAGAAATACTAAGAAACTTGGATTGGTAACTATATCATTTATTCATTTAGATTCATTTAATCCAGAATTTTATAATTTTTCTTCTGTTTGAAGTACTTAGTTTTAAATTGTCTTAAGTGGACTGGCCAACCATTTGGGATAATTTATAATAAGCTAGATTTAGCTATTAAATTCTGGAAATAATAGAATATATATATAATTATTGGGAAATGTTATAAATTGCCAATCAGTGTAATACAGTATATAGCGTGGGTTATTTATATTAGCTAATATTAATCTTGGTATTCCTAGAGTAATATTTTGTGATTCTGGGAAGATTATAATAGATAATATTTGATACAGGGTATTCTTTGAATCCAGCTATTAACCCTTTAACCGCTATTTGTCTGCTGTTAGTGGTGTTTTCTTTGGAATTCTCTGTGTATGTGCTAGGCTTATATTTTGTAATTTGAAAGTATTATCTCAATAGACAAAATAACTGCTGGGTGTGGCATCTGTTTAAACGTGTAGATTAACCCTTGGAGTGCCTATAGGTTTTATATATATGTTGCTGTAGTCAAAATTATGATAAATGTTGCATGAAGTAATTTTATGTAGATTATTGTTGTAATTTTGATTGACTATATTAATTGCAATTTATATATTTTATTCAGAGGTATTCAGTATTGAATTCAGTAGATAATTAAATTATGGTGATTTAAATCTGGGATTTTATTCCAGTTATTTCCTAAATTTGATTATTATTGATATATGATACAAGGAATTGTTAGAGGAATTATTTAATTCATCTCACAATACCCCTTTACATCATAATTGGCATAGTCTATACAGTTTCTGGGGCAGAGGTATTAAGAGACCCTGCAACCAACTGTATTATATTAATTGTAACAATCAATTAACCTATTCTATGCTGCTGAATGCAATTATTGTTATTATACCTCTGAATATACCTATAGGTGGTTAACCCTTGCACCGCTGGTAATCTTTATGATAAATAGTGTGGTTTGATTTTCTGTATACCTATTATAATTGCTAGTCACTTAATTATTTCATTGTTGCTGATACTTGTATATATTGTATTTTAATAAAATATATATTTTTGCACAAATATGAAGGATTGATTCTTGTGATCAATTCGTTACTGTGAAGTAGCGTGTCAATACATATTAAAGATAAAGTTCTCGAATTATTTTATATTGTCATTTGTCTATTTAAGTGAAGAAATCCAGCCTGAGTGGTTCTCTGTTTAACCCTTTGGATACCTTCCTATAAATAGCCCGACAGGAACATGGTGAAAAGGAGAAGTGGGTGGAAGAGGGCAGAACAGTGTGAGAAGGAGGAGAAGTCCGTGGGAAGTGGGAGGAACACAGTGGGAAGGAGAAATGGGTGGGAAGAGGGCAGAACAGTGTGAGAAGTGGGTGGAAAGTGAGAGGAACACGGCGAAAAGGAGAAGTGGGTGGGAAGATGGAGGAATAGTGTGAGAAGTGTGGGAAATGAGAGGAACACGGTGAAAAGGAGAAGTGTCGGTCGACATGGAGGCGCTTGAGAAGTGCCGCAATCTCATTATTTACCACAAATCCCTTCACTGGAATGGTCTAAAACATGTGCCTGGTTTTCAAGCACTCGTTTTAGACCATTCCAATGAAGCGATTTGTGGTAAATAAAGAGATTGTGGCTCTGCTCAAGCGCCTCCATGTTGACCGACACGGATCTCCTGCTGACAGCTTTACAACTGTCAGTAGGAGAGATCAAACTTTAAACGCCTGTATGTCTTAGACCATAGCGGTTTGAGAGATACGGTTTTTTGCATTTAGCTCAGCTTTTTAAGCTCTTCTAAATGCAAAAAAAATTTTTGGGACATTACTAACACTTTAATCACTATGCAACTGAAATGTGGAAAGAAACCACAGTATGATCAAGGAGATAATCATTATTTCAAATATACAGGCAAAGTATGCAGCCCCATACCTTGCCTATTAACTCTATGAGTACCAGAGGGGTAGGAAACACATTGCAATGCGTTGCTACCTCTCTGGTACTCACAGAGTTAATCATGCAATTCAAGCACAACAGGGCATGTCGAAAACATTTTTTAGAAGAACAATGTTGAATTTAAACAGAGAAAGATAGTCATGGGAACCTGTAAGTCAAATTTTAAAGGGGAGGGGGGTTAAATGGTTGAATGTGAATAATATTTGTGGAATTAAAATGGTGAAAGAAAGCATTATAACTCGAATTTCAAAGGGGGGTTAATCTGTTAAAAGTGGGCACTCTATGTTGGATTTCTATGGTATATAACGTACTCTGCACTGCTTTTGTTCAAACAATGGTTTTGAAACCGTCGTTGTGGCTTCTACGCCTGAACTGTGAGAAGCAGGATTTCCGACAGAAAATGTAACCACAAAACAGGCGCTAATACAGAGCGTGGGTAATAGAATGCTACTTGCATGTTGTTTTCAGTTGTTTCCCATGGGCTGTTTTTAACTGGCGGTGCGTATAATTACTGCAGATTTTGTTTTCACAATTCGGGTAACAGGATACTAAAACCTGACTGAAGAAAACACGCCTGTTTTTTTTTTCAGCGTTGGTACTAGAATCGAGCCGTAGGAGAGCTACTATTTGCAGGGCTGTTTTCTTTCTATATGTTATAATTTTACCTTTCTTCTGTAGCACCCTGTCAACTTTCTTCTTTTTAGTGAGCTAATGTGGGACACAGTGTGGTCAGTGTGCATGTGATCTCTTGTGCAGTCTGTGTCACAGGCCAGAGAACTGATCTCTGCAGAGGTTACAGCATCCCTAACTGCTTATCACAGTGTTCCTCACCTTAGTCCCAGCGTCGCTTGGATGGGTGCTACTGTATGCCTGGGGCTGGGTAGGATGCTTCAGCGCCATTTACCGCGTCTCTCCTGGCCTGCGGTCTAACTGCGTCCGAAGCCTCCAGTGGCCGCCCGTGTCTTCTACCTATGAGTTGCGGCTGGTCCAGATCATGCAGGTTTGGGAGAGAGTTTGGACACATCTCAATGTCCGTTGCGTCACTTACAGGCGCGAGGCAGCAGTATTGATGCAGATGTTGTTTTATACCTGGTTACTTTGAATCTCCTCCCCCCTACGTCCTGGCTGGGGTATAAGTGGGCTCTGGACACTAGTTCAGTCACCCTTAGGTTGGTGTCTGATGCAGTTGTTTATTTCTTTTGTGTGCTCCATGTATGACCTAGGCTTGTCTGACCATCCATTCTGGTGCTGACCTGTGGCTCTGTCTGACTATTCTTCCTGTGTTATCCTTTGGCATAGTAGACACCCAATCCAGTGCAGACCTGTGGTTCTGGCTGACTACCCGCTCCGTGTATGACCTAGGCTTGTATGACCATCCATTCTGGTGCTGACCTGTGGCTCTGTCTGACTATTCTTCCTATGTTATCCTTTGGCATAGTAGACACCCAATCTGGTGCGGACCTGTGGGTCTGGCTGATCACCCGCTCCGTGAATGACCATCCATTCTGGTGCTAACATGTGGCTCTGTCTGACTATTCTTCCTATGTTACCCTTTGGCATAGTAGACACCCAATCTGGTGCAGACCTGTGGCTCTGGATGATTACCTGCTCCGTGTATGACCATCCATTCTGGTGCTGACCTGTGGCTCTGTCTGACTATTCTTCCTGCATTACCTTTTGGCATAGTAGACACCCAATCTGGTGCAGACCTGTGACTCTGGTGGACGTCCCACTCTGGTATTGACCCCTGGCTAGTTCTAAGTACCGCTGGACTCTTACAATCGGCGTTGGCCGAACATCCGCTCTGTCTCTCCCCAGGTGGTCTCTACAAGTTTACTGACTGCAGGCATGAATCAGTAAGAGTCTCCCTTGTTCCTTGTCCTGCGGGAGTACTCTGTTGCTGCGCTATTGTGGTTACCTTACGCGCCTCTCTGAGGCTACCATTGGCAGTCTGCCTAGTCTCTAGCAGAGATGTTTTCTCCAAGAGGCCTCCTATTTCTGGTAGGAAGCGCTGGTTTTGCCAGTAACCCTCTGCACATTCTTGTATTTTTTCAACTAATAGTTGAACAGCCCGTGTACACGGGCCACAGTGCCAGGCAGCAACGGCTGTAGTGCAGTCATGCACAGCAGAGACTGCCCGCACATGACTGCAGCGCATACAGCCTTCTGTACTGTGCATGGCGCTTCTGACAAACATACATTAGTGAATTATTATATAGGATGATATATTACTATTCAATAAAGGTGGTTTTATTATTACAGTACTGACTCCTGGTGTATCTTGATTAACGTGACACTTCTAAACTAAAAGTCCATAAAACCACTAAACTGACTAAAAAAAACAGAAGCACAAGGCATAGACCGTTATCCCCTAACGACTGGCTGACACAGTACGTGACCAGCCTTTAAAAGGATAGTAATGTTTCATAATAAAAGCAGCTCTAATTAATCATCACAGTATTTGGACTTTGGAGAGTGTTATTTCAATACTGTCAGAGTTATAGTACAAGAGTAATTCAATGACAAAGTGTCCCCCTCCCGCCCCTTTTACTGATGTAACACTGCTCAGCCAGAGCAGAAGGGAGGTGCCCAGGTAGACTGCAGAGAGGGACAATCTTCAATTAAGATAAGGGAAAAACCTGAAAAACTTGTCAAGGGGGGCAGGGCTTTAATTGTTCTCATAGGAAGAAGATTGTCCCCTGCTGTTATCTGTCTGGTCTATGGACTGGATTCCACATCTGAGAAGAAATGTCTTACACTAGGTAAAAGGGGCGGGAGGGGGAACTTTGCCTGTGAATATCTCTCAAACCATAAAGGTTTGAGAGATAAGACTTATATCGTTCTTCATGTTTTTTTAATGCCTACAAAATGAAATAAAGATAAAATGAAGTATTACTATCCCTTTAACACTCTGAGTGACAAAGGGGTATCTAACTCATTGTGTACCCCTCTGGCAGAGGGTTAAATGATCATTCAAGATAAGAGATAAGACATATCGTTCTTCGTGTTTTTTTAATGCCTACAAAATAAAATAAAGATAAAATGAAGTATTACTATCCCTTTAACACTCTGAGTGACAAAGGGGTATCTAACTCATTGTGTACCCCTCTGGCAGAGGGTTAAATGATCATTCAAGATTAATTAATGAAATAATAATATATTGTAGGTATTTTCCTGCTGAATAAAAGAAGGGTACTCCTAATAGTTATCTCATTAAAAAGTTATAACCATTCAAAGTCTCACGAAGTACTGCAGCTGTTACTATCACATTTTATAGATCAATGTAGTCAGTGACTCACCTCTCACAAAGTATGCAACAGAATAACTGTCTGGACACCAGGTGGCCTGTCTAAACACCAAATGGCACTGTTCATGTAAAAAAAACAAACAAACAATAATTTCAACTGTAATAGCTTTGAAATTACACATCCCCCAGCATTAGGAGTTGTTTTCCCTACAATATATATTGTTGTTCTTTCATAAGAAAGGTTTATTATTCTTTTATGTGAAAATCCAGTCCTGCCCGTTTGCCGATACCATTTCATAATATGTTTACCCTCTCTTGTCTGTGCAAGATGCCAAAGATTTTCTCCTTGGAGACATCAGTAATCTGGCGGCTATTTACTTTTCTCACTGAAAGGGCAGATCTGGATGTTGTCTCCAGGTAAAATTCATTTTGTTTGAATATATATTGCTTTGAATTTTTTCTGTCATCAAGGATTGGTACAGAAGAAAAAGAGAGACAACAGAAAAGCGAATAAATCTGAGAGTATTACCTGTTATTGTGGTTTAATCTGCTCAGTAGAAATGAATTTACAGGAGCTATTCAGGCCCAAACAGTAAAATGACTCAGCAAGGAGGATGGTTGGTACCACTCCAGTATAGAGCTTCCTTATTTAGGTGATACAAACTGCACCAGTATCGACAACAGTACACAGAACTTCCCTCCTTATTTAGATATTCATTTAGGTTTTCATACTTAAAGGGATAGTAATACTTCGTTTTATCTTTATTTTATTTTGTAGGCATTAAAAAAACATGAAGAACGATATAAGTCTTATCTCTCAAACCTTTATGGTTTAAGAGATATTCACAAACAAAGTATCCCCCCCCCGTTCAACCAGATCAGAAGGGAGGTGCCCAGGTAGATTGCAGAGAGGGACAATCTTCAATTAAGATAAGGGAAAAACCTGAAAAACTTGTCAAGGGGGCAGGGCTTTCATTGTTCTCATAGGAAGAAGATTGTCCCCTTCTGTTATCTGTCTGGTTTATGGACTGCATTCCACATATGAGAAGAGATGGCTTACACTAGGAAAAAGGGACGGGAGGGGGAAACTTTGCTTGTGAATATCTCTCAAACAATAAAGGTTTGAGAGATAAGACTTATATCATTCTTCATGTTTTTTTCATGCCTACAAAATAAAATAAAGCTAAAATGAAGTATTACTATCCCTTTAAAGCTCTTAAAAATTATGAGAAGGACCAAAGGCAAGCAAGCTCTCTAAGTGTAAAACTGTTAGATATTGGTATCCCACCATATCCCAAAATGAACCTACTCACCAAATGATGGAAATGAAACAGTCTTGAAGGAGATGTCATGTGGTGTACAGTGAAGCTCACAAGAGAACCAATCGTAGAGATCAATGAAGTAAAAAAAATATTTACTTACTTACTTACTGGCTAAATTCTCCAATGCGTTTCATGAGACCTCTCTCACTTCATCAGAGGAGTTAAACTCAATAGTAAAATCAATATTTAAACAAGATAAGAACATAACATTACTTGGAGAGATGCAGCATACTTTGGCCTTCCTTCCAGTGTGCACCGCCGGTGCAAGGCACGGATGTGAAGTCATGTGAGGCTTCTTCAATCCCCACACCTCTCTCCGGTGTTGTCACTAGATACAAGGACACTTTCCATAACGTAGTATTGGAAAGTTATCATCACAGTGATCTTACCGAATCCTGCATTTCTCCAATACAATACAAATAGACAGTAATAAATATGCACAAATTCCCATGCACACTAATGTCATCAAAAGGACAATGGTAGATACTGAATAGGGATTTAAAGGGATAGTAATGTTTCAAAATGAGAGCAGCTCCAATTAATCTTCATAGTATTTGGGCCATGGAGAGTGTTATTTCAATACTGAGAGAGTTGTAGTTCAAGAGTAATTGAATGATAAAGTATCCCCCTCCCGCTCCTTTTACTGATGTAACACTACTCTCCTAAGAGCTGAAAGGTGGTGTCCAGATGTCTTGCAGAGAGGGACAATCTTCAATTAGCGTAAGGGAAAAAACCTGGAAAATCTTTCAAGGGGGGCAGGGTTTTCATTGTTCTCACAGTAAGAAGATTGTCCCTTGCTGTGAGCATATGGTCTCAAGACCAGATTCCACATCTAAGGGGAGGTGCTTACACTAGGTAAAAGGGACAGGAGGGGAGTATTTTATCATTCAATTACTCTTGAACTACAACTCTCTCAGTATTGAAAAAATACTCTCCATGACCCAAATACTTTGAAGATTCATTGGAGGTGCTTTTATTTTGAAACATTACTATCCCTTTAAGATGAAAAGGTGCTACAGGGGGACATAATAGACAATAAAGTAAAAGGGAAACAAAATGAACCCTGCAGAAACAACAGTCAAACAATCTAAAAATTCCCTTAGCATCCAAATGTCAGGACACATACATCAAGATAAAAATAACTTTTATTGTATATCTAATAAAAGAAAGTACCGGGGCATATCCGGTTTGCCAAAAATATAGAATTTAAACACACACAAACAACAACAAAAAATATAATATTACAAAGTCCTACAAATATGACTCCCGTGACGTCTCACAGGAATAATCTATTGAGAACACTTGTAACAATGAAGCAGGGAATATACCAAGGGTGGAAAAAAGGAGTTAATTAACTCCAAATAATGTAAAGTACGTAACTTAAAAAAGCTATAGCTGACCTCTCCAAAGTATACGTAAGGGGGAGAAGATAATGAGCAATAGGGATCACATAAGTCCCAAAAATAATTGCGTATCACGATTCTATCAGTAAAATCCATGGTAAGAAACATCCTATATTATAATGCATGTTTGTCAGAAGCTGTCATGTGCAGTACATACGGCTGCGCGTGCTTCAGTCATGCACAGTACAGACTGCCTGTGCTGCGGCTGATAATGGAGTGGGGATATCAGAATTCAGATCATAGTCCTCTCTGCGCAGATGCACAGAGAGGACTACGGTCTGAATTCGGAGCTCCCCGCTCCATTATCAGCCGCGGCGCGGGCAGTCTGTACTGTGCATGACTGCACCGCGGCCATTGCTGCCTGGCACTGTGGCCTGTGTACACGGGCTCTTCAACTAGTATGCTCATAATCGAATAGTTCTGATTAGCATGAATAGAGACTAATCACTAAAGAATAGTGATATGTAATAGTGATCTGAAAGCTATAGATGGACATGCAATATACTTATGTCCTAGCCTTCCTATGGCTATAAAAATATCCAAACTAGCACATAGGAAGCACTGGTCCATATCGGAGTATTGTAGTTTCAAATCAACAAAAGAAGTTACTATAGACCTCTGGCCTCAAAGTTGTCGGGATGTAGTGAATGGTTCTGCAGCCACAAGCCACGCGGGTCCAACCACTCCCGCTTCTCCGTCTTCTCCACACCACCCAGAGTAGCGGTGACATCTTTGGGGCTGATCTACGCATGTGTGGGATCAACGCCATCTTAGGTGACTTTTGGGGCTGATCTAGCTGAATTCTTTGAGTTATTGTGGTGCTTAAACATTATTTGGGGGATTCATTTAGTTTATCTTCAATTTTTTTGGCTGAATTGTTCCTCTCTTTCACTGTCCAGGTTTGGTTATCAGTGGGTTTTATTTCCCCTGCTTCACTTACTATTTTATATATTGATCTAGGTTTGCTAGTCTTTATTTTTTCCATTAATATTGATTATTGAGGTAAGGTTATATTTACTGGACAATTTGCCTATTTACCAATTATAGACTTTCTGCATTACTTTATGTACCCACAACGTCTCTGTTCAACTCTGACAGCGATGGCCATGTATTTCCTGCTGATTCACAACAGTTAGATCTGGTGGAGGCCTCAGGGCCTACTGATATGCATGTGGATGTACCCGTGGTACCGCAATCTGTTACCTGAATGGGTTAAAATATAACCTCAAATAGATAATACTGAAGAAATGCATGTCTATACATACACAAAAAGAAACATTTTTTTCATAGAAAACTATTTATTTAAAAATGTACATACAATACTACATAATACATGGCCATAAAAAATCAATTAAAGGGATAGTAATACTTAGTTTTAACTTTATTTTATTTTGTAGGCATTAAAAAAACATGAAGAATGATATAAGTCTTATCTCTCAAATCTTTATGTTTTAAGAGATATTCACAAAGTATCCCCCCCCCCCCGTTCAACCAGATCAGAAGGGAGGTGCCCAGGTAGACTACAGAGAGGGACAATCTTCAATTAAGATAAGGGAAAAAGCTGAAAAGCTTGTCAAGGGGGCAGGGCTTTCATTGTTTTCATTGTAAGAAGATTGTCCCCTTCTGTTATCTGTACTGTCATACAACCAGATCCCCATCTGAGAAGAGATGGCTTACACTAGGAAAAAGGGGCAGGAGGGGAAACTTTGCTTGTGAATATCTCATAAACCATAAAGGTTTGAAAGATAAGACTTCTATCATTCTTCATGTTTTTTAATGCCTACAAAATAAAATAAATTTAAAATGAAGTATTACTATCCCTTTAAAGTGTCATAGGCACTCACATGTACAGTAGTACTAGTAGTGGGAGCTATTTCTGACATTTCCTGGCTAGGATAATTTATGTGGTGTTATTCCAATTCCATACTATACCTGTGAGTGTCTATGTATGAATAGACATACATTTCTTCAGTATTATCTATTTGAGGTTATATTTTAACCCATTCATATTGTCTATTAGTGCCTTTTAAGGTTAGAACATTTTATCTGCCAGATTGTATTTCTATATATCTTTTAACTTAAAGGTCGGGTTTCTTCAGAGAAAGGTCAGTGCCAAAGCATTTGGTTATAAAAATATCCAGATAGTAATAGAAAACTAAGAAAACCCTATATATGGTAATATCGCGCTAATGCCTCCAGTCCTGCATCTAAAAAGCAACTGACTAATTGGATGTGTGCAACAGTATGTCAGCCACTCTGCATGAATTGTCTGGTGAGTCAATGAGATGATTGCTACAGTCAAAATTGCACACGGAGTCACCAATGCAAAGAGATCTGATAAAGGGGTGAGACAAGGGGAGAGAACTTGCTGAGTTCTAACTCCTCGATTTCATCCACATACAAGCAAACCTATCTAGGGACGGAGGCAAAGCTGGTAAGCAACACAATCCGAAACGCGTTTCATCTGCACTTCTTCTGGTCAGTGTTGCAAACAAAGAGGCTCCGTTGTGTGCGTTTAATTTCTATATTTGTGGCAAACCGGATATGCCCCGATACTTTCTTTTAATAGATATACAATAAAAGTTATTTTTTATCTTGATATATGAGTCCTGACATTTGGATGCTAAGGGAATTTTTAGATTGTTTGACTGCTATTTCGGCAAGGTTCTTTTTGTTTCTCTTTTACTTTATTAAACATACAGTAATATAAAATAAATATTAAATAGAATTAGTAGAGATAGAAAGGGAGATAGTCCCAAGATACAACCAATTAGAAACTTGTTATGCCAAAGAAACGCAAAGAGCGGATTAGTTAAAAAATGAATAAAAAAAATCTAGTGTTAAAAATAATTGTTAAATAATTATAAATAGTTTCTAACTTCCAGTTCTTCAGTCAAGCCCTTGGGTGATAAGGTTTCCATTTGGAAAATCCAATAGGCTTCCCTTTTGCATCATTTTACAAACCGACTGGGCGCTGAAACTGGAATATGTTCAATACCTATTGTTTTCAAATGTTTAAAGGGATAGTAATACTTCAGTATTACAAATCCCTATATTAAAGCCCTAGTAAAAAAAAAAACATATTTCTCCCAGTGTCATCTCTCAAACCTTTATGGTCTGAGAGATTAATGCTTCTAAAGTTGCCCTCTCCCTCCCCCTTCCCCGTACTCAGCATTTTAGCTGACTCAGGGAAATCCGGTCAGAGATCATCAGGCGGCTCTGCAGCAGAGCCGCGATCGTGTTAACTAAAAAAAAAAAACTTTCACTAAAACGGTCTTCTACGTGTGCTTGCAAGCCAAGCACATGTAGAAGACCATTTCAGTGAAAGTTTTTTTTTTAGTTAACACGATCAGGCTGTGCTGGAGAGCCGCCTGAAAGTCGTACGACTCTGTTCCCTGCAGTCAGCTAGAATGCTGACTACGGGGAAGGGAGAGGGAGAGGGCAACTTTAGAAGCGTTCATCTCTCAGACCATAAAGGTTTCAGAGATGACACTGGGGGCAATACGTTTTTTTTTTTACTAGGGCTTTAATATAGGGATTTGTAATACTTAAGTATTACTATCCCTTTAAGACCCCCTAATGCACATTTATAAAAATCAAATGGGATTTTAGGGTATTTTTATGTGTTCGCATTAATGAAGTTGATTTACACTAGAATTGCATCACATTTTCTTAGTACATTAACCTCAGTGCGTTGCAGACTTTTCTGGCCCTCGAAAGATTAAAAGAACACTGACACGCTAAAAATGAAATTGCAGTATATACATTTAATTATCATGTACTGTATTTCTAGTTCAATAAAACCTGATATTTAACTTGCTTTTCTGTCATGTAGACTTTTCTATGCAATAACTGTTTTCTTTTGTTTGTCCAGCTGTTAATTTATTGATAGGAGTAGCCATTAGAAAACCTGTTAGCATATCTCAGTCATTTACAGACAATATAGCACTATCACTTCTAAGATACCTATAGAGAATGCTATGTTAACAGGGTCCTAATGTACTGCACAACATTGGAATATATTCCTAAAAGGGCATATATAAGAACCAAATAGTACACATCTGGGCCAATATGCACTGAAGTTCGATAAAAACTCAGGATGGCGATGTTGTGTCGGATCTATGTTAAAGGCACATCACCAACATGCACGTCGTCTCCATCATATCTCTGTCAGTCTGCCAGCAATCTGCCCTCATCGCCATGAATCTGCTATGCCTTTGACAGTTTTATGATTTTCCACTTAACTCATTGACACTGGCTCACTTCCATATGGAAATGCAGGTTAATGAGCCATTGTCGTACTCATGTGGGTGTATTTATATCTTAAAGCGGAACTACCACCCTTGAATAAATTTGTCCCAAATAAATACCCATCTGGCAACTAGCTGCTCAATAGCTCTAGTCACCAGAAATATTACCTGGTGTTTGGGAATTGTGCACTGTTCCCGGACTAACAGGCAGTAAACAGTGCAGACATCTTTCCATAGTGACGTTTGTGCATCTGCACTGTCAGTCCCTTTTGGAGCTGAACGGCTCCTAGCAACACCTCCTAGAGCAGACTGGGACTGACAGTGCAGGTGCACAGACGTCACTATGGAAAGATGTGTGCGCTGTTTCCTGCTTGTCATTCTGGGACACTGTTCGGCTCCAAAAGGGACTGACCGTGCAGGCACGCAGACATCACTATGGAAAGATATCTGCGCTGTTTCCTGCCTGTCAGTCCGGGAGCTGAGTATAATTCTCAAACACCAGGTAATATTTTTGCCGACTAGCGATATTGAGCAGCTAGTAACCAGATGGGTATTTATTTGGGACAAATTTATTCAGGGGTGGTAGTCCCGCTTTAATGTGGCTCTTCTCCACATGCACTAAACTCCAATATCGCCGCCTCTGCTGTTGGAGTTCACAGACCCAACACCGCTAGTCTGGGTGGGTACTACACATGTTAAATAACAAAAGAGGTGAGTGCTGCTCTCTTAGAATTAATATATACAAGATATATATACAAGCAAACCTATCTAGGGACGGAGGCAAAGCTGGTAAGCAACACAATCCGAAACGCGTTTCATCTGCACTTCTTCTGGTCAGTGTTGCAAACAAAGAGGCTCCGTTGTGTGCGTTTAATTTCTATATTTGTGGCAAACCGGATATGCCCCGATACTTTCTTTTAATAGATATACAATAAAAGTTATTTTTTATCTTGATATATGAGTCCTGACATTTGGATGCTAAGGGAATTTTTAGATTGTTTGACTGCTATTTCGGCAAGGTTCTTTTTGTTTCTCTTTTACTTTATTAAACATACAGTAATATAAAATAAATATTAAATAGAATTAGTAGAGATAGAAAGGGAGATAGTCCCAAGATACAACCAATTAGAAACTTGTTATGCCAAAGAAACGCAAAGAGCGGATTAGTTAAAAAATGAATAAAAAAAATCTAGTGTTAAAAATAATTGTTAAATAATTATAAATAGTTTCTAACTTCCAGTTCTTCAGTCAAGCCCTTGGGTGATAAGGTTTCCATTTGGAAAATCCAATAGGCTTCCCTTTTGCATCATTTTACAAACCGACTGGGCGCTGAAACTGGAATATGTTCAATACCTATTGTTTTCAAATGTTTAAAGGGATAGTAATACTTCAGTATTACAAATCCCTATATTAAAGCCCTAGTAAAAAAAAAAACATATTTCTCCCAGTGTCATCTCTCAAACCTTTATGGTCTGAGAGATTAATGCTTCTAAAGTTGCCCTCTCCCTCCCCCTTCCCCGTACTCAGCATTTTAGCTGACTCAGGGAAATCCGGTCAGAGATCATCAGGCGGCTCTGCAGCAGAGCCGCGATCGTGTTAACTAAAAAAAAAAAACTTTCACTAAAACGGTCTTCTACGTGTGCTTGCAAGCCAAGCACATGTAGAAGACCATTTCAGTGAAAGTTTTTTTTTTAGTTAACACGATCAGGCTGTGCTGGAGAGCCGCCTGAAAGTCGTACGACTCTGTTCCCTGCAGTCAGCTAGAATGCTGACTACGGGGAAGGGAGAGGGAGAGGGCAACTTTAGAAGCGTTCATCTCTCAGACCATAAAGGTTTCAGAGATGACACTGGGGGCAATACATTTTTTTTTTTACTAGGGCTTTAATATAGGGATTTGTAATACTTCAGTATTACTATCCCTTTAAGACCCCCTAATGCACATTTATAAAAATCAAATGGGATTTTAGGGTATTTTTATGTGTTCGCATTAATGAAGTTGATTTACACTAGAATTGCATCACATTTTCTTAGTACATTAACCTCAGTGCGTTGCAGACTTTTCTGGCCCTCGAAAGATTAAAAGAACACTGACACGCTAAAAATGAAATTGCAGTATATACATTTAATTATCATGTACTGTATTTCTAGTTCAATAAAACCTGATATTTAACTTGCTTTTCTGTCATGTAGACTTTTCTATGCAATAACTGTTTTCTTTTGTTTGTCCAGCTGTTAATTTATTGATATGAGTAGCCATTAGAAAACCTGTTAGCATATCTCAGTCATTTACAGACAATATAGCACTATCACTTCTAAGATACCTATAGAGATTGCTATGTTAACAGGGTCCTAATGTACTGCACAACATTGGAATATATTCCAAAAAGGGCATATATAAGAACCAAATAGTACACATCTGGGCCGATATGCACTGAAGTTCGATAAAAACTCAGGATGGCGATATTGTGTCGGATCTATGTTAAAGGCACATCGCCAACATGCACGTCGTCTCCATCATATCTCTGTCAGTCTGCAGCAATCTGCCCTCATCGCCATGAATCTGCTATGCCTTTGACAGTTTTATGATTTTCCACCTAACTCATTGACATTGGCTCACTTCCATATTGAAATGCAGGTTAATGAGCCATTGTCGTACTCATGTGGGTGCATTTATATCTTAAAGCGGAACAACCACTCTTGAATAAATTTGTCCCAAATAAATACCCATCTGGCGACTAGCTGCTCAATAGCGCTAGTCACCAGAAATATTACCTGGTGTTTGAGAATTGTGCACTGTTCCCGGACTAACAGGCAGTAAACAGCGCAGACATCTTTCCATAGTGAAGTTTGCGCATCTGCACTGTCAGTCCCTTTTGGAGCCGAACGGCTCCCAGCAACGCCTCCTAGAGCAGGCTGGGACTGATAGTGCAGGTGCACAGACGTCACTATGGAAAGATGTGTGCGCTGTTTCCTGCTTGTCATTCCGGGACACTGTTCAGCTCCAAAAGGGACTGACCGTGCAGGCACGCAGACATCGCTATGGAAAGATATCTGCGCTGTTTCCTGCCTGTCAGTCCGGGAGCAGAGTACAATTCTCAAACACCAGGTAATATTTTTGCCGACTAGCGATATTGAGCAGCTAGTAACCAGATGGGTATTTATTTGGGACAAATTTATTCAGGCGTTGTAGTTCCGCTTTAATGTGGCTCTTCTCCACATGCACTAAACTCCAATATCACCCCCTCTGCTGTTGGAGTTCACAGACCCAACACCGCTAGTCTGGGTGGGTACTACACATGTTAAATAACAAAAGAGGTGAGTGCTGCTCTCTTAGAATTAATATATACAAGACTGAATATATAAAAGAACAAATACATAAATCAAATCCAAAACATCAAAACGAAAATAACATCAAAAATAAGAACTACTGGGTGAAATGGGCACCTGCTCCTGCACAGAACTTTGTTTTATGATCACTTGAGTTTAGAATGTTTGTGGTTCAGTGGAATGCCAGCAGGTTTATGTGTGTTACATAACACTGAGATTTAGGACAAGACTAGACCAACAATCATGGGAACCTAGAGGATTACTCCCCACCCAAGCACAGGATCCTCCCAATGTAAATATTGTACATAGCTCAGAATCATCTGAACTCCATTTATGGTTAATGGATACATACATCTGTATTGTATGTTAAAGGGATAGCAAAGTCTAATAATAATAAAAACTAATATTTGATTGAGTTACGTACCCCTCTGGCACTCAGAGGGTGAACAAATTACATAATTTGTTAATACACACTATTTATATTACATTTATGTTGTTTGTGAACATTTTAATTCTTTTCACAAGCCCTGAACTCCCTAAAATATGTATACATTTGGTTGCACAGACCCCTCATTAACAGGAGCACAAAAAGGTATTTATAACTTTATAAACTAAGATATACTCTCCATTGGTTATAGGGGAAAAAGAACCCTAAAACAGGCCAATAACTATATAAAGTCATATATTTCCTAAAACTTATGAATCAGAAAATGAATTTGTTTTCTTTTTACATAAAATTATGAAACAAGGACATTTTGTTAAAAATATTTTTTTTTCAGAAATTTACACTAAAGTCACAAATTACCATACAACAGCTCAAACATGCTTGGAAACAAGGATATTTTGTTAAAAATATTTTTTTTCAGAAATGTACACTAAAGTCACAAATTACCATACAACAGCTCAAACATGCTTTGACTAACAAACAAAATATTAAGATATATAAATGAGACGTAACTCCTGAGTATACTGATACCCAACATATGTATAGGTACATAAGTGTGATCCTTGTCCGGGGCCCCAAGCTGGTAATAGCGCCTACCAAAATTTAACTTGACATTTTCATGGTTTTAACCAGAATGCCCTAAACATAATTTCAGGAGTTGTGCACAGCAAAACAATTAATTTAGTCTGAATGATTCGGTAAATTTTGTTTTACCCATTTGGACGAAACAAATGTCTTTGGCACCTCCCGCCCCCTTTCACTTAGTCAGAATTTTGGTGGAGATTTTCATTAATAATGAAATTCGTTACCTGGAATTCTAACTAAGTCCCCCCAGTGATAACACATAACTTGATGTCGGAGGTCCAGTGGTGTCCTCGGTGCCCTGGTTCTCCAGCACCTGTACCTAAAAAAAGGATAAAAGAATAATAATTAAACCCTCCTGCCCCACTGCCACTGTCCCCTCCGCTACTGTCTACAATAAACACCCCCCCTTCATCCTGCTTGGGCTGTTGCCATGCTTACATCACAGTCCCAGCCAATAGGAACATGGCAACCAAATTGAACAGGGATGGTCATATAAAAGACAATCCGTGTTTATTTTCCCTCATTCTGGCTTTAATACACTTATTTATTGTAGACAGAAGTGGAGGGGATGGTGGAGGAGGGTAAAGGGTAATTTTTGTTTCTTAACCTTTTTTTAGGAACAAGATGCTGGAGGACCAGGGCGGCGAGGACACCACTGGACCTCCAACATCAAGGTAAATGTTACACTTCTGAATGTGTGTAACAGTGCAAGTATGCTTGTGAATAAATGCACAAATGAATGAAAGTAACCAATGTATATGAACAAAAGTATTGCGTGTTCTGTGTTTTTCAGTTCTTAATCAAATTGAAATGTCACGAAAAATGCAATACTCATTAAATTTTGTATTTCTTCTGAAATGAATGCACAAGTCTAATAATTACCCAATTAAATTAAAATAACACCCTAAAAGCATATATATCCTGAAAAGGTACACTTTTCTTTCTACCCCCACCTGGTGTGCAGAGGATGGAGCTACAGTTAAAATTGCCATTTTTACATTTCCACCCTTTCAAGGGTACGGAAATCTTTGAAAACTATTGCATTTTCTACTGTATTCAATAGCTACTGCTCATTCAAGTAAAACCTTTATGAATTAAATGGTTGTAACAACTCCAGAAATGAAGAAAGGTAGGTAAAGCACACCATTTTTGAAAGAAGATAAACCACAGAGTCAAATGAGGGGTACTTGCCTTTTTACCCCTAGCCTGGTGTGCACAAATGTTTGGAGAAGTTGTCTCTAAAGGAAAAAATATGTTTTTATTTCTGCTCCTTTAACAGTATTAATTTTTTTTAAAACTATGGCATTCCCTACTGTATTAATTGGCTAGTGCTAGCCAAGAAAAATGAGTTGCATACTGTAGGGGTGCCAGAAGCACATGAAGACACCAACTACAATCTCTCACTTTTCATACATTTTTCAAATTTGACTTGTATGTAGACATTAAGCCATAATAAATTAGGGGTCACTTGCCCTTCGATCCTTAGGCTAGTATGCAAAGCTATATTCAGAAAGTGGTACCACATGAAAAACACATACTGTACGTCTTTAAAGTGGAACTTTCACCCTATATCAAATCCCCCCATAATCATCACGCATATTGTGAGTAGCTTCTTAACAGGGATATTATTGTGCAGAAGTACCACAATCTGAAGTAATCCTCCTTGTTCTGAGACTGGCAGCCAGGCATGCACGCAGACATCTTGTCTTAGAGACGTCTGCACTCCTGCGCTGTCTTTCCCAGTCTCCTCTAGGAGGCATTGCACTGTGTCTTAAGGCACCGGAAGGGACTGACGGTGCAGGCGCGCAGATGGCTTTAAAGGAAGAAGCCTGGCCGTCAGTCTGAGAAAAAAGGAGGATTATTCAGATTCTGGTACTTGTGCTGGATAATATCACTGTTAGGAAGCTAATCGCAATATGCCTAATTATTGTGGGGGGGGGGTTTGATATAGGGTGAAAGTTCAGATTTAAAACCTCATTCTCTTCAAATATACTAAAATCTTTTAACACCATAGAATTTCTTACTGTATTCAGTACCTAGTGCAAACCCCCCAAAATGATACCCAGTCGGCATGGGTTGACATACCGTTATGGATGCCAGAGGCACAGGACTATGGTAAATACAATCTCTCTTGTGTCATACATATTTCAAATACGACGTGCCTATATTAAAATGATTGTGACAATTACAGAAATTAAGAAAAAGGTCAACAAAGCATATCATTTTAGAAAGTACACAATCAACCTCTCCAAATGAGGGGTCACTTGCCTTTAATACTAGGTATTCAGTAACCAGTGCCAGCCTGAGAAAAAGTGGTACCCCCATATGTAAGGGTAAATATACAGTAGAGGGTGGCAGGAGCATGGCTACCAGTGGAACAAGGATGGGGAAGCAAGTATAGTATATGTACAAGGCTGAGGTGGCGAAAGTTTTATGCATAGTTCTGTGGCTACCATTTAGACAAGGCTGGAGTGTCAGAAAGTGTATGCATTGTTCTTTGACTACCAGTGTTCAGTGGAAAAATCTGGGGTGTCAGAAAGTACATTTGTGGTTCGGTGGCTACCAGTGGAAGAAGGTTGCTGAAGCAGACATCATATGTGTGATTTTGTAGCTACCAGTGGGACAGCTGAGCAGGATGGTTATTCGGACAGTGTATGTGTGGTTTTATGGCTACCAGCGGGCAGTGGAAAAAGGCATGTGCATGTGTTATTATTAGCAGTAATGTTACATAGTAACATAGTAAATTAGGTTGAATAAAGACACACGTCCATCAAGTTCAACCTTTCCCTCATACCCCAATAACTGAGAATTTTATAGCTTTCCTGCTACCAATTAAACTAGTCTTTATCAGACCTTCCTGATCAGCCTACTGATAAACAGTATAACTCTGTATGTTCCCTTTTGAAAGAAATGTATCTAATCTTCTCTTAAATGCATCCATTGTTTCTGCCATATCCACCTCCCTGGGCAATGAATTCCACAATTTAACAGACCTTACCGTAAAAAAACCCTTCCTCTGCTGAAGTTTAAACCTCTTTTCCTCTAATCTCAAGGGGTGTCCCCTGGTCACCTGATCAGGCCTTGGAATAAATAGCTCACCAGAGAGATCCTTGTACTGACCTCCGATATACATGTACAATGTGATAAGGTCTCCTCTTAGTCATCTTTTCTCTAGAGTAAATAAACCAAGTTTGTTTAGTCGTTCCTCAAACGTCAAGTCCTCCATTCCCTTGATTAATTTTGTTGCTCTCCGCTGTACCCTCTCTAGTTTTAGTATATCCTTTTTCAGAACCGGTGCCCAAAACTGCACTGCATACTCAAGGTGAGGTCTTACCAATGATTTGTATAATGGCAAAATAATGTTATCCACTCTTGCTTCAATACCTCTTTTTATGTTATTATGCCTCAGCCCTTTGAGTGCCAGAGTGGTACGCAACTCATTGCTTTGCAATGAGTTGCGTACCACTCTGGCACTCAAAGGGTTAAATATATAATCTGTGAATCTAAATCGCACAAAAACACTAGTTTTCTAAATCCAAAATGTTCAATACAATAAAGAGGTCATATTGAATTATCTTTGAAATCAGTAAAGTTGTATTTAGGTAATAGGGTCCCTTTAAGATAATGGTGAAAGTATAAAAAAACTAAGCATGCAGTTTTAAGATTTGAAGGTGCACTCTTGAGTGTCAATGATAAAGTCCCCAGTGTGGTTTTTATTAACCCTTTGAAGACCAAAGGGTGCATAGCTTTGCAATGTATGGTGTACCCCTCTGTTACTCAAAGGGTTGAAAAAAAGTACATTTGTTTTAACTAGGAAAACACTTCCCCTTTAAATAACATCATACGAATTGCTCTGGGCTTCAGAGATTTGATGATTGTAGCCATAACATGTATATCTATTTTCATCTCAACCTTTTTTGCACCCTAACCTTTTCTGTTTCTTCATCAGCCTCTTTGTATGCATCGCATTTTACAGCGATTGCAGCAAGTTATCCAAACAAAGCCGTAAGACGTTATCTATAATTCTGACGCCTTCCGTTGGTTAGTGTCTGTGATGTGAACTGTGGTTACATATGTACAAATTCAAAGACATAGCACTTGTCATATGCACTTGTCACACGCCTCTGTTGCTATGTAAACATTACAAAGGGATCAGTGGGTGTGAAAGTCATTTAAACACCTTGTACTGGGGTTTCACAACTGCCATGCTTAAGTGCCCATAACAGTGCACGCATTCAGAATATCCTCACATTGACACCAGAGATTTAGTCTAAATATATGAGCTCCTTGGATATGAGAGAGAGGTCTGTAACGAAATGCATTGGAGACATCTTTCCCATCCAAGGGGTTAATACAGCTAGACTTGTGTATTATTTAAAGGGATAGTAATACTTAAATATTACTAATCCCTATAGCAAAGTACTACTTAAAAAAACATATTGCCCCCAGTGTCATCTCTCAAACCTTTACGGTTTGAGAGATGAACGCTTCTAAAGTTGCCCTCTCCCTCCCCCTTCCCTGTAGTCAGCATTCTAGCTGACTGCAGGGAAGAAAGTCGTACGACTTTCAGGTGGCTCTCCAGCACAGCCGGAACGCGTTACTAAAAAAGAAAACTTTCACTGAAATGGTCTTCTACGTGTGCTTGGTTTGCAAGCACACATAGAAGACCATTCTAGTGAAAGTTTTTTTTTAGTTAACGTGATTGCGGCTCTGCTGCAGAGCCGCCTGATGATCTCTGACCAGATTTCCCTGAGTCAGCTAAAATGCTGACTACGGGGAAGGTGGAGGGAGAGGGCAACTTTAGAAGCGTTCATCTCTCAAGGGATGACACTGGGGGCAATACATTTTTTTAAGTAGTACTTTGCTATAGGGATTAGTAATATTTAAATATTACTATCCCTTTACAGGGAGAATAATGTTTCAAAATAAATGCAGCTCCAGTTACTCTCTATAGTGTTTGGGCCATGTAGAGCGTTATTATCAGTCTCTACGATGTGTAGTTCAAGAGTAATTGAATTATAAAGAGTCTCCCTCCCGCCCCTTCTACCTATTATGAGCCGCCTCCCCTCAGATGTGGAATCCTGTAGCTTGACCGGACATCTCGCAATGAGGGACAATCTTCTGGCTGTGAGCATAAGGAAAATCCTTTTTCTTCCTTGAAGGAGGAGTGAAGGTTTTTCCTTATGTTAACAGAAGATTGTCCCTTGCTGTGATGCATCTGGACGGTCTTGCTGAGCAGCTTTACATAGGTAAAAGGAGCGGAAGGGGACACTTTATGATTCACAATACAAAAAGGGGAGAAACACAAAAGAGTTCTCAAAAACTACCACCTTTTAAACACCCCACACATGGCTACTCACAAGAATCACAGGCTGTCAGACATGAACGACATCAACAAAAGCATATCTGGGATATTTCTAAACCAGAAACAGGACCATGAATTATGTCTCAATGTGGAACCAGGGCTGATCCTCCTCAGACTCGTCCTCCTCAGACGGCAGAAGATACCAGTATAAAAAAAGAAAAAGAAAGAGAGGGGGCACCCAATCGTATAGTACTGTTGATAAAATTGTTAGGATAAATAACTCTTAAAGTGGAACTACCACCCCACATAAAGTTAAACCCCAAGAATTACTCATCTGGCGACTAGCTGAACAATAGTACTAGTCGCCAGAATAATTACCTCCTTATAGAGAAATTCTGCTGCTTCCAAGACGGACAGTCCCAGTCTGCTCTAGAAAGCATTGCTTGGTACCATAAGGTACCAGAAGGAACTGACGGCACAGGCGCGCAGATTATTTTAAAGCACCATCAGTCTCGGGAGCAATACGATTTCTCTATAAGGAGATAATTATTCTGGCGACTAGTACTATTGTTCAGCTAGTCGCCAGATGGGTAATTCTTGGGATTTAAGTTTATGTGGGGTGGTAGTTCCCCTTTAATATACTCACATGTAGCTATGGTCAGCAGCGGAATGACCCAAGCAGACAAACAGGCAAGTGGAGAATTCTCACAGTCTCCTCTCCGTATATCCACATAGTGAACAGCTGCCAGTCCCTTCCAATAAACAGGAGATCCGTTTGCCCATAAAGTACCAAAAAAGTTTCATTAACTTTGATTAAAATCAAATATATGTAACAATATAAAATAAAATGGCTAATGCGTTTCATGGATCAACCACTTTATCAAAGCCAATGCAAATTATATCTCATATTATTCACTCACTCTGGAACGACACGTCGTACAGAATGATAATAACACTTTACATGGGCCAAAACTATAAAGAATAATCAGAGATGCATTTATTTTGAAACGTTACTATACCTTTAAAACTAAGAGACATAACAAGGATTGGCAGATCACCTAAACAGGGGTTAAGGGTGCCAAATACATAGCATTACCTGTAATTCAGTAATCAGAACACCACAGATAAAAGGACAGATAGCCTAATCATATGCACGAGTTTCAATAAACACAATTGTATTAATTTACACTCAAAAGGATACTATCGATGGAAATCTATATACATAAATGTAGCTTTTCCTGGTTCACTGTGAGCCACCCCCAGGGCATCAGAGACTTCCCATTTTGCACTCGTTGGACGGCTGATGTTGCATTTTTAGAATAAAGAGACAGAGCTTGTTCTGGTGCAACACATTTATTTTGTGGTCTTTATCTGAAAACAGATAAATGATACTGCTTTACTCTGGGTGTTCTGATGCTATGTCTCTGAACTGCATTCAGTGCTTGCCTCAGGATTACTGATCCACTGACTATATGTAACATCATAATATAACATTGTTATACATTCTCTTTACAATAAACAATTGGTACAAACATATCTGGAATTAAAGGGGAACTACCACCCCGCAATAACTTTACATGTATTCAGTCTTCATCTGGCGACTAGCTGCTTAGTAGCGCTAGTCGCCAGAAATATTACCTGGTTCCAAAGATTTTGCCGTTTTTCCGAGGCTCACAGGAGCAGGAAGCACGGACATCTCGTCACAGTGACGTCCGTGCGCCTGCGCTGTCAGTCCCTTTCGGAGCCACTGTCACTGCCACTGTGACGAGATGTCCGTGCTTCCTGCTCCTGTGAGCCTCGGAAAAACGGCAAAATCTTTGGAACCAGGTAATATTTCTGGCGACTAGCGCTACTAAGCAGCTAGTCGCCAGATGAAGACTGAATTCATGTAAAGTTATTGCGGGGTGGTAGTTCCCCTTTAAACAAATCTATCCATCATAATACAATACTTTCTGGAAAACCTACTGTGTCACTTTAAATCTCTGTTGGAGTTTTACCCAGTACATTTATTATACACAGCAAACAATAACCCTCTGCTTGACTTTCTCATAGATAAAATATACTTTAAACTACTTCTGGATACCGGAGTTGTTTGGACACATGGCGCAGAGAATACACTTAACAACCTGTCTACAAATTAACTCTGCTTTTCCTTTGTTAATCTGTCCCCTTCTCTGCTAATGAAGCGAATAAACTTATACAGACATTAATACAGTTACTGCAGTTTACAATGTAACAAGACCTGTTACAGCAATTGTTTCGCAGGGGTCTGTTTTAATAAACTCTGTTCCATACAATATTATTTCACATCTAAATGACCTTAATAACATTTCCAATTGGCTATGCTTTTCTGCCTACCTGAAAACAGATAAATGATACTGTGTTACTCTGTGCGTCCTAGGCTATGTTTCTGAACTGCATTCAGTGCTTGCCTCAGGATTACTGAGCCACTGAGGTGTTCACATGATACCAAGTACAGTTACTGTGTCTGAGAACATAGCGAACACTACCTGATGATAGGAGGTTAAAACAGCAGCAAAAGAACTATAGACAATGCAGTCATGGGATTTTCAATCCTAACAAAAAAATGTTTAATACTGTACTTGCTTCTGCATTCTCTTGGGGTACAATGAGTTTAACCCCTTAATGACCAGCGGTCGCGGGGTGAGTGGTCCTTTAAGGACCAGATAGATTACGTCGGGTGGCACGCCGAACTGAAGGACTGAAAGAGATCGCTCCGGTCTTGGAGCGATCAAATTCAGTCCCCGGTATTACTCACCGCGCTCCTGCAGGAGCGCGGTGAGTAATAGTACGTGACGTACCAGGACCGTCACTGGTCCTTAAGTACCGGACCAGCGTGACGGTCCGGGTATGTCACCGGACTCTAAGGGGTTAATACCCATTTAATACACAGAGTGCCACACTCTCCCCCACAAAATTAAATGTCCACAGACATTTCCTCTTTTTGACGACTAACACATTAGATCTGTGTAATAGAAGAACTGGCTGTTTTAGAAGTTATGTCATTTAACAAAACATCAATATATACATATACATATATTCTCAGGAATAAATCCTAAGCCTGGTAGTTACACTTATTACTATCTACCAAGGGTCATGGATTAAGCTCATGGTGCACTTTAAGCTTAAACCATAATAATTTTGCTATTGCAATATTCAGTTCTCAGTAGAAAATTGAAGAACAATTGTTCACTTTAACCAGTTTCTTTTCATTACCCTTTACTGTAATCAGGCTCAGTTTTATGGCCTACAATTACTCTTAGACTGATACAACCCATATTATTACTTTCAAACATTTGACATAATATCTCTTCAAGAATTATTAAACTTTTACAACAATATTACCAATCAGTATACTCTGATGTCTATAACAGTAGTATTTACTTTCAAGTCTTTAGGTATCGCTTTAATAAGTGGTCTGGAAGTCCATTGTATTCCATGGTCTCCAAAAGCTTGAACTACAATGTGTAGAGTGAATGTCCTTCACAGGTACTTCTCTTTGTATAACAGCAGGTTGCCCTAAAGTTTCATAAGTCAACATCCTTGGTTGGCATCTCTCTCTCTTTGTGCATGTGATCTAGGTGAAGGTTCCGGATTTTCTTGTTCTCCATCAGAAGACTGTTCCACTTCAAGTGCTGGCTGGGGAACTTGATCTTCACATTCACTGTGTCTGTCATCTTGTAAGTCTTCATCAACCGGTATCGGTACTTCTACATCAGCTGACGGTAGGTATTCATTTGGCTGTTGGGTGACTTGGGGTTGGAAAACTCTAGCTTTCGGGTTTAGGACTAAGCCTCCATTTCTAGGATTCTTCTCTACAAGAGGCTTGAATCTATATACTAGTTGGTAATCTTCCTCTGAGTCACTTTCCAGGTTACATTGAGGCTGTGTCTTTCGCTTTATTTTCTTTTTCTTCTTCAGGGAATCCTTTTCCTTTGAATTTGATTGGTCTGCAGCTTTCTCAAGTTTTTCTAGTGGTAAGTGGTCACATGGCATTAACAAATCTCTGTGAATTACTCTATTTCTACCTCCTCCATTTTCTGGTCTGACTTCATAGACAGGGCTTTCTTTGCTTTTTCTTTGCACAACTATGAAAACTTTATCTTCCCAATAGGATCACATTTTTTCAGGTCCTCCTCTCTCATTTAAGTTGCGAACAAACACTTGACCACCAGGTTGTAAATCATTCCCATTGATTCTCCTGTCTATTCTCCTGTATACTTTTCCTCTTGTTGTTTCTTTGTTGGCTGTTTTGGATGCAATGCGGTATGCTTCACTCATCCTCTTTTGCCAGTCTGTTACATAGTCTTGATACGTTTCTTGTTTTCCTTCAACAGTGCGATTGAACAGAAGGACAATAGGAAGTCTTGGGGATCTCCCAAACTGTAGGTAATACGGTGAGTATCCTGTAGCCTCGCTGTGTGTGCAACTATAGGTATGAACAACTTTCCCCAATGAGTTCTTCCAGTCTGTCTTCTCTTTTTCTTTCAGAGTTTTCAACATGGATAACAGAGTCCTGTTGAACCTTTCAACTTGGCCATTTCCTTGAGGGTGATATGGTGTTGTATGAGAACCACAGACTCCCGAAAGTTCCTTCAGCCTTTTAAACATCTGATTCTCAAACTCTTTTCCCATATCATGGTGGATCTTGCTCGGGAATTCAAACCTGAGTGCAAAATCATTAAAGATCTTTTCAGTGACAGTCTTGGCATCTTTGTTTTTTGTGGCATAGGCCTGTGTGAACCGTGTGTAGTGGTCCATGACTACTAGAATGTATTCATATCCTTGCTTACATGTCTCCAAAGGCAGGAAGTCGATGGATACCATTTCAAATGGCTAGGTTGTGGCAATGGTAGTCAACGGTGCTCTAGTAGGCTTATTGGGCTTCTTCTTCTTAAGACAATCACAGACTCTGGTCACAAAGTGTTCAACATCCTTCTGCATATGTTGTCAGTAGAATCTGTCTCCAATTAAAGTGAGTGTCCTTTCAACACCAAGGTGTCCCATTTCTTGGTGTAATTCTTTGAATACAAGTGTGTGGTACTCTTTAGGCAGGATTAGTTGGTTTCATTCCGCTGTTTTCCTGTGTAACACGCCATCTTTATTCACATATAGTTTTTGTAGTATTGTTTCAGTAATAACCGGACATCTGGGTGTTCTGTCTTCTGGACTTCATTTCCTGGACGCTGATTCTTTGACTCGTATCTCAGAACTCTTCCAATGATAGGGTCTTTTTCTTGGGACTTTCTAATCTGCTCCATAGTCAGGGGTCTAGTAGCTGTACTAGAGGGTGCATCTTGTACAAGTTCCAGGGCACTTGTGAAGACTGTTCCGATTCCCTGTGACGGTTCTTCCAACTCTGCAGATATTCTCAGTATTGAAGAGCTGATGATATCCTGTTTGATTTCTTCATTACATTGATTCATGTAGTCATTTATCTCTAACGACATTCGGGGTAGACCATCTGCATCCGCATTTGACTTGCCTGGACGGTATCGAATAGTGAAGTTAAAATCTGCAAGCTGTGCTACCCACCGGTGGCCTTTGGTATTCAATTTGGCTGTAGTGAGGATATAGGTGAGAGGGTTGTTGTCTGTATACACCACGAATGAGGCTGCGTGGTACAGTTAGTCCCTAAATAATTCACAAATGGCCCGTTTCAATGCCAGGAATTCTAATTTCCCAGAGTGCATGTGGTAATTCTTCTCTGGTGGCGTCAGTGTTCTGGAGCCATACGCAATCACTACCATCTTTCCTCTTTGCCTTTGGTATAAGACTGCTCCCAGACCTTCCTGCGATGCGTCACAGTGTAACACGAAAGGCTGTGTGAAATCTGCATGTCCCAGGACAGGTGGTTTCAACAAATAGTCGATGAGCTGGTTTAGAATTTCCTGATGGCTATTCATCCAACTAGTCGGTCTGCGGGACTGTATATGTCCTTGCTGCTTGGTTGTTTGTCCCTTCTTCTTTGCTTGGGGAATTCCCTCTTTTACTGATGCTGTGTCTTTCCCATTTTGTTCATATGGGGCCAGAGATAGCAGCTCATATAAGGGCTTGGTAATTCTGGAGAAGTTTGGAATGTTAGACCGGTTGTACGAGAGAAATCCCAAAATCTCCTATTGTTTCAGGCTTTTTTTCTTTCATTTTCTATACTGGTGCAATCTCAGCTGGTTCCATCGTGTAACCATCTCCTGAGACCATCTTTCCTAGAAATCTCAATTCTCTCTTGAATAGTTTGCACTTCTAAGGAGTTAGCTTGACACCATGTTGCTGGTACCTTTGTAAGACAGTCTGAACATGCTTCAAGTGATCTTCAAACGCACTGCTATGAACAAGATTGTCATCCAAGTAAGGTTGGCAGATAATATCTCTCAGCCCTGAAAGACAATCTTCCATACTCCGTTGGAACTCTGCAGGAGCTGCGTTTAGCCCAAATGGGATATGGACCCACTGATAAAGTCCCCATGGAGTGATGAAGGCAGTTAGCAGCGACTTTTGATGTCCAGGAATCCCTGATGATAGGCCTTCCCTTGGTCCAGAACAGAGAACCATGAGCTGCCACTCAAGGAGTCCAACATGTCCTGTATTCTTGGGATTGGGTGGTGATCAGGCACTGACTTTATTTTCAATTCCCTGTAGTCACGGCAGAGCCTCAGACTTCCATCCTTCTTCCTGACACAGACTACAGGTGAAGAGTAGGATGATCTGGACTGAGTTATCCATCCCCTGTCCAGCAGATCTTGGATGTACTCCTTCACTTCTTGATGGAGGGGTTTTGGAACCGACATGTAGGACTTCTGGACAGGTGTGGAATCTTTAAGAGTGATGTGCATGTTGAGAAATGGGATGCAACCAATATCATCATCATTGAAGGCGAAAGCATGACATTCTTCCCTCAACACTTGTCTTACTGCTTGTTGCTGTGTTGCAGGGGAATAAGCCCCCTACAACTTTTATGTTACATATATACTTTCTACCCATAACCCTATTGTATTCTGCATATAACTATTCTTGCATGGCACACAAAGGGTTACTATATACATTTATTCTTCTAGCTATGGCAGAGAAAGCTAGAACATATTCTTACTTTATCTGGACAGACTTTTGTCACGTAACCGTCTGTCCTAACTGATAATCGCCACACATCTCCTATGACTCTTAGAAAAGGAAGCAGACGGTTAGACATTTTGTCCTTTTCACCCCCGGGCCTATAGATAACAGAAATATACCGTTAGCTACTTCTGCCTAGGACCCTAGCAACAGGTCCAATAACTAAGTGTTACATTCGTCCCCAAATATGGTCTTTCCGTGCACAAGCCAAACACATGCTCTTTACCCCCTTGGCTCATGCTAAGAGAAAAGATATATAATGAGTGACAGGACCCCTAAGGTCAGCAGCGGACAGACCAGGTCATTTGACACTCTCATTGACTGAGGCTGATTGGTATGTGACTTTTATATTATGGCAAGCAATATTATGTAATTCTCTTACACTCTGCTAGTTGGATTTTGTATGTAATGTAACTTGTTTTATTGTGTTATTGCTAAGCTTCTTATTTGCTTGATATTTTCTAGATAGCCAATAAACTCTTGCATAATACATACACAGACTCTGAAATCCTCTTTTATTGTCCTTATATTACTTGTATAAGGCCAGTCTACAGATATAACTTTGAGATATTACGCACCCATATTTAGAATAGGGAATAATTATATTTCATAACGCTCTCTGAGACAAGGGGAAGAACCCGCACTTAGCGTCTTATTAGCATTACAGTGATCCTCTTTCACAGCTGAGTCTCACTTAAGTATCCACATTTACTAGAGGATCCCACTTCTGGTTAGTTCTACCACTGCTGTTAGCCCACTTCTTTACTTCAAACTCTGGTGGCTTCAACCTATTGTTAGAGTGGTGGCTTGTTTGTTCATGTTATAAATCTCGGTCACTGACTGGTCTCGCTGACAGGGTATTCACGGACTCAGAGACGCACACACTCCAGAAAACCAGAGAGATATATATACAACATCCCGAAACAAGAAAGACACGCATACAACGGATCTACCTATGCTTTGGAGAATACTACATGCTGTATTTTATCTTTATTCAAGTAAGGGTACATCTGTACCATTTATCTTCTCCATATACCTGGTTGTGATTTTTCGGTGTGACTTATGTACATTTGACCCATAGGGTATTCAATGCACTCTCTCTTGAAAACTGTGACCTCCCCCACTATCCAATACACTGGACAAGACCAGTAAAACTCTGTACAAATCCCCTAGATACAAGTCCCCCTTTTTAGTTGAGAGAAGTAGAATTCCCTGAGGAATAGGCTGTTTTTGCTCTGACAGAGAGGAGTCCTCTCTGTGCACCTTCCTGGGACCAAGCGGTCCCAGGAAGGTGCGCAGAGAGGACTCCGGTCTGAATTCGGAGCGCCCCGCTCCGTATCAGCTGCGGCGCGGCCAGTCTCTACTGCGCATAACTGCAGCTTGCGCAGCCGTCTCTACTGCACATGACAGCTTCTGACAAACATCCTTAGCGAATCAGTATATAGGATTTTGTATTATTTTAATCTCTTGAGTGCCAGAGGGGTGTGTAACGCTTTGAGAAACAAGGCGCTGCAAGCCACTCTGGCACTCAGGAGGTTAATAAATGCATGTTCTACTAGCAAGACACTGGCTTTCCACTTTTTATTTGCTGGGCATATGAAAGCCCTAATGCCATAACCTGTTTGTACACTGGTACCAGACGGACAACTGAACAAGAAGCTGAATTTTGTGCTTTATGTGTAATACATTGACTTGATTCTTGGATCGCCACAAACTGCTTTAACCCCTTCGCGTCCGGTGACGTACCCGGACCGTCACGCTGGTCCGGCAGTTAAGGACCAGTGACGGTCCTGGTACGTCACGTACTATTACTCACCGGGGACTGAATTTGATCGCTCCAAGACCGGAGCGATCTCTTTCAGTCCCTCAGTTCGGCGTGCCGCCCCACGTGATCAGTCATGTGGGGCGGGACGCCGAGATTCCCTATCGGGTCCTTAAAGGACCACACACCCCGCGACCGCTGGTCGTTAAGGAGTTAATTGGACTCTGTGGGCTATATGCACAAAAGCAAAGTGTAGCAATATTAAGGCAAAGCAACAGAACCAAAAATAAGAATATCATTCTCCATGATTTAAACGTGTTGGTGGTCTCTCATTCAAGGGCCGAAGAGCCCCATTTAACGCAACAAAAAGTTTTCGAATTTTATTTGTTCCATATGGTGCAGTTGGTCTCCCCAAGAATGTCTCCATGATTTCCCTGCTAGCTGACTGATGATGAAGGGAGATGTAGTCCAACAGCACCTCGAGATCAGGTTGTCCACCACTGATCTGTATCATATGTGAAAGCAGCATCGCCTGTCCTCTGGGAAACAATGAGAATTAGATCACATTTCTGCATTTCCTAAAATACCCATTTATGTCATGAGTAAACGAAATTCTATCCTCTGCTACTGCAGTATATATATATGGATAATTTATTAACCCTTTGAGTGCCAGGTGGGTATGCAACGCATTGCTTTTACGTCCTGGACAGTTTACAGTAAAAAGTTACATATTTACACAAACAGAGACACAATCTATGAACACGTATACACATAAATGTACACTAGAAGGTACTAGAAGGAATTATTTCACTGAAACGGTCTTTTACATGTGCTTGCAAACCAAGCACAAACCAAGCACATGTAGATGACCGTTTCAGTGAAATAATTCTTTGTCACTAATGGTATCTCGGCTCAGCTGCAGAGCCGCAAGCCTGTCATACAACAGACTTCCCCTGCAGTAGGTACAACGCTGACTTCAGGGAAGGGGGAGGGAGGGGGGAACTTTGCCTTCTGTTATCTCTCAAACCATAAAGGTCTGAGAGATGAACCTGGGGGCTATTAAATTATTTTGGAAATACCTACAATATGGGGGATAGTAATAATAAAGTATTACTATCCCTTTAACCCCTTAACACCCAATGACATGCCAGGACTGTCACGGCTGTCCAGGCATTAACCCCATAAGGACCAGCGGTCCAGCGAAGTTACCTTCCCATAAGGACCGTTTTGATCCTTGCCGACGCGCCGGTACACGTGATCTGTTATGTGTACCGGTGAACAGAATTGGGGTCTGAGAGAGACCACTCCAGTCTTGAAACAGTCAATTTCAGACCCAGTTTTTACTTACAATGCTGTTGCAGGAGCGCTGTAAGTAAAAAGTACGTCACCGGTCCTTAAGCCAAAACAACGTGTGACGGTCATAGCATGTCACGTGGTCCTTAAGGAGTTAAAGTGACAGTCAACCTCCTTTTTTACTTCATATATTATGTAAGTGCATAGTAAAGTCAAACTGCCTATAGTTTTTGCTATAGTGTTTGATCTTTATCTGTTATTTTTTTTTAAATGTCCCTAACAAGGAGCACTTTCCGAAGAGCAACTCAAAAAATAAAGAGACATGGGATAAATGCGCACCTAATTACGTCTGAAACAAAACTGCTTCACTAGCGCGACATGTTACACTATTCCTGACTAAAGTAGTCCCGTTCAGTAATCATCCTGATAATGCCAAAGGTAGAGTTCAGAAGACTTGACCTTTATTGTACATTGATTAAAAGTATCATCAAAGATGTATATGATACTTTATAAATCGAATTAATAATTAACCCTTTGATTGCCAGAGGGGTTGCTCTGCAATGCGTTGCGTACCTCTCTGGCACTCAGAGGGTTAAAATACAATTGCAGTATATTACTGCCGCCGGTGAGCAGAAAGGACCCCGCTCCATATTAGTTGCGTCACGGGCAGTCTCCAATGCGCATTACTGTGTTGTTACAAACTTTTAGCAAATTATTATATAGGATGAGCTCATATATCATCTTTGATGATACATTTAATAGATGTACAATAAACATTAAAGGGATAATAATGTTTCACAACAAAAGCAGCTCCAATTAATCTTCATAGTATTTGGGCCATGGATAGGGTTGCCACCCAGCTGGTATTTTACCGGCAGGCCGGTAAAAAATTGGCTTCTGTCCAATGTTAAGTCTATGGAGAGAATGCCATGGCCGGTATTTTTTTTTAAGAATATTTCAATACTGTCAGAGTTGTAGCTCAATTGCTTGCAAACCGGGCACACTTGGTAGACCATTGCAATGCAGTCATTCTGTTTAAAAATGCGATTCTGGCTCTGCTGAAGAGCCTCCGTGTCGGCCAACACAGACCTCCTGCTGACAGCTTTACAACTGCCAGAAGGAGATGTCAAACTTTGAATGAAGATATCTCTCAAACCATAGCGGTTTGAGAGATACAATTTTTTGTGTTCAGCTCAACTTTTTAATCCCTACAAAATGATAAAAGCATGTTCTGGGACATTACTATCCCTTTATCTTGTTAAGGACCAGAGTGGGGTTTCAATGCACTTCAAAGCAATGGGTTGCACAACTCTGGCCATTAGAGGGTTAATGCTGTTAATCCCCTCATTGTTTTGTGTGGATACATGTAAATTGCACACATCTAAGGTGAACAGAAAAAAATCCTTCTGTGGTAAATCAGCTGCTCAGAGCTTTCTAAGAAATGCAGCTGTCATATAAACATTATCTATTTTCAGCCATCCTGGGTTGAAAATACTGATAAAAAAAAAAATATATATATACTCAAAGGCTATAGGACAGTATCTGTTCATACCAGAAAGGGCTGGCCTGGAGGACATAATGGCTAATTATGTATTAAAGCTTGTGTTGTGAATGTATCCTTAAAGGGATAGTAATGTTTCACAATAAAAGTAGTTCCAATTAATCTTCATAGTATTTTGGCCATAGAGAGTGTTATTTCAGTACTGTCAGAGTTGTAGTTCAAGAGTAATTGAATGATAAAGTATCCCCTCCTGCCCCTTTTACTGATGTAATACTGCTCACCTCAGAGCAGCAAGACTGTCCGGATGGATCACAGAGAGCAGTGGCGTAACAATAGGGGTCGCAGGGGTCGCACCTGCGACCGGCGCGTCACTCCAGGGGCCCGGCCGCCCCCCCGCGACCCCCTCGCCCGCAGCAACTCCCACTATGGCCGCCGGTTCTAGTAATACAGAGCGCTGGGAGATGACATCATCTCCCAGCCTCTGCAATACTAGAGCGGCGCGCGGGAGCTTCAGTTGTAGAGATCTGTGCCGAAGGAGGTGCAGATCTGTCAAGCCACGCCGCTAGACCACCAGGGACTGGAGGTAGGGGCAATGTGGAGATGAAGTGGGCATTGTGGAGATGAAGTGGGCATTGTGGAAGAGGTAATGTGGAGATGAAGGGGCATTGTGGAAGGGGAAATGTGGAGATGAAGGGGGCATTGTGGAAGGGGCAATTTTGAGATGAAGGGGGCATAGTGGAAGGGGCAGTTTGGAGATTGGGGGGCATTGTGGAGATGGAGGGGGCATTGTGGAAGGGGCAATGTGGAGATGAAGGGGCATTGTGGAAGGGGCACTTTGGAGATGAAGGGGGCATTGTGGAGTTGAAGGGGCATTGTGGAAGGGGCAATTTGGAGACATGGGGGCATTGTGGAGATGGGGGCATTTTGGAGATGGGGGCAATGTGGAGATAAAGGGGCAATTTGGAGATTGGGAGGCAATGTGGAGGTTGCCAATGTGGTTGAGGGGGTCTGGGGCCAATGTGGTCGGGGGAGCCCATGGCAATTCTTGCACCAGGGCCCGGTGGCTTCTAATTACGCCTCTAACAGAGAGGGACAATCTTCAGTAAGCATAAGGAAAGACCTGAAAAACCTGTCGGGGGGGCAGGGTTTTCATTGTTCTCACAGTAAGAAGATTGTCCCTTGCTGTGAGCTGTCTGGTCTGTGGACCAGATTCCACATCTGAGGTGAGCAGTGTTACACTAGGTAAAAGGGGCGGGAGGGAGATAATTTATCATTCAATTACTCTTGAACTACAACTCTGACAGAACTGAAATAACAATCTCTATGGCTCAAATACTATGAAGATTAATTGGAGCTGCTGTTTTAGTGAAACATTACTATCCCTTTAAATCAGACCTTTTGTGTGGTCCTCATTAACTACTGTTTGTATGATGTGTCCAATGATTTTTGGTAAGATCACAAGGAAGGATTCAAAAGTGGTTTCTCAAACATAGTTGCCTCATAATTGCTTGTCCATAATTAGTAATATAGTCCGTGACCACTGTCAAGCCTCCCTTGTCAGATGTTTTTATCACAAACCTTTCACTGTTCTCTAATTCATTAGTGCTCTTAATTCAAGTTGATCATAAGATTCTTACTGTTCCAGTCTAATGCCTCAATATCCCTAGTGATTCATTTTGAAATGTGTTAAAGGAATCGTAATGTTTCAAAATAAAAGCAGCTCCAATTCATCTGCATAGTATTTGGGCAATGGAGAGTGTTATTTCAATACTGTCAGAGTTGTAGTTCAAGAGTAATTGAATGATAAAGTATCCCTCCCTCCCCTCCACCGACGTAACACTGCTCAGCTCAGAAAAGTGAGGTGGTGTCCAGATGGCTTGCAGAGAGGGACAATCTTTCATTAGCATAAGGGAAAAACCGGAAAAATCTGTCAATTTTTCTCACAGTAAGAAGATTGTCCCTTGCTGTGAGCTGTCAGGTCCCAGGACCAGATTCCACATCTGAGGTGAGTAGTGTTACACTAGGAAAAAGGGGAGGGAGTGGGAAACTTTATCATTGAATTACTCTTGAACTACAACTCTGACAGTATTGAAATAACACTCTCTATGGTCCAAATACTATAAAGATTAATTGGAGCTGCTTTTATTTTGAAACATTACTATCCCTTTACGGATGAACCTGTCATTGGGGGTTGAAATTGCCATTTATTTTGTAAATTTTTAGATCATACCCATCAAAAGTAGAACCATCAGTACTGATAACCTCAGTGTTACTAATTGGTAGAGCAGGCCCTTTTTGGCATTTCCGCAAAGAAAGTTTTTAGTTTAATTAATCTGCATACTTCCCAACATTTCAAATGCCCAAAGAGGGACACTTTTTGCTGGAGTGGCTGGTAGGTGGGACATTACTAAGAATTTTTGGGTTATTTCATGATCTAGTGACACCTCCTCTTTGTGTAACTGAATAAGTGATTTAAAACAAGACCAAAGTATTTTATTTACACAGACTAATTTATAAACATATACTGAGTTTAAGCAAACACTATTGTGAGTTTTATTGCTGTCAGAGGTGTAACTAGAAGCCTGCAAGTCCTGGTGCATGAAGTGCCATGGGCCCCCCTCCGACTACGTTGGCCTCCTCCACAATGTCCCCCAGTCCCCACAATGCCCCCATCTTCTACCTCACTGATGGTCCAGTGGTGCGGCAGGAGAGACCTCTACACAAGATGAACTCCCGCACGGTCCTGTTCAATAATGCAGAAAACTGAGAGATGATGTCATCTCCCAGCGCTCTGCATTACTAGAGTGTCGGAGGGAGATTGCAGGCGCCAGGCAGAAGGGTCGCAGGGGGTGGCTGGGCACCTGGAGTGACGGGACCAGTCGCACGTGCGACCCCTATAATTACGCCACTGATTGATGAGCAATGTGATACACTTATATACACGCCTTACAGTCTGATCTCCTAAACACAGGGACACCAGGGTGATACACTTATATACACACCACACAGTCTGATCTCCTAAACACAGGGACACCAGGGTGATACACTTCTATACACACCTCACAGTCTGATCTCCTAAACACAGGGACACCAGGGTGATACACTTATATACACACCACACAGTCTGATCTCCTAAACACAGTAACACCAGGGTGATACACTTATACACACACCACACAGTCTGATGTCCTAAACACAGGGACACCCGGGTGATACACTTCTATACACACCACACAGTCTGATCTCCTAAACACAGGGCACCAGGGTGATACACTTATATACACACCACACTTTCTGATCTCCTAAACACAGGGACACCAGGGTGATACACTTATATACCTACCACACAGTCTGATCTCCTAAACACGGGGACACAAGGGTGATACACTTATATACACACCACACAGTCTGATCTCCTAAACACAGGGACACCAGGGTGATACACTTATACACACACCACACAGTCTGATGTCCTAAACACAGGGACACCAGGGTGATACACTTATATACACACCACACAGTCTGATCTCCTAAGCACAGGGACACGAGGGTGATACACTTATATACACACCACACAGTCTGATCTCCTAAACGCAGGGACACGAGGGTGATACACTTATATACACAGCACACAGTCTGATGTCCTAAACACAGGGACACCAGGGTGATACACTTCTATATACACACCACATAGTCTGATTTCCTAAACACAGGGACACCAGTGTGATACACTTATATACACACCACACAGTCTGATCTCCTAAACACAGGGATACCAGGGTGATACACTTATATACACACCATACAGTGTGATCTCCTAAACACAGGGACACCAGGGTGATACACATATATACACCACATCTGATCTCCTAAACACAGGGACACCAGGGTGATACACTTATATACACACCACACAGTCTGATCTCCTAAACACAGGGACACCAGGGTGATACACTTATATACACACCACACAGTCTGATCTCCTAAACACAGGGACACCAGGGTGATACATTTATATACACACCACACAGTCTGATCTCCTAAACACAGGGACACCTGGGTGATACACTTTTATATACACACCACACAGTCTGATCTCCTAAACACAGGGACATTAGGGTGATACACTTATATATACACCACACAGTCTGGTCTCCTAAACACAGGGACACCAGGGTGATACACTTATATACACACCACACAGTCTGATCTCCTACACACAGGGACACCAGGGTGATACATTTATATACACACCACACAGTCTGATCTCCTAAACACAGGGATACCAGGGTGATACACTTATATACACACACCACACAGTCTGATCTCCTAAACACAGGGACACCAGGGTGATACACTGATATACACACCACACAGTCTGATCTCCTAAACACAGGGACACCAGGGTGATACACTTTTATATACACACCACACAGTCTGATCTCCTAAACACAGGGACATTAGGGTGATACACTTATATATACACCACACAGTCTGGTCTCCTAAACACAGGGACACCAGGGTGATACACTTATATACACACACCACACAGTCTGATCTCCTAAACACAGGGACACCAGGGTGATACACTTATATACACACACCACACAGTCTGATCTCCTAAACACAGGGACACCAGGGTGATACACTTATATACACACCACACAGTGTGATCTCCTAAACAGAGGGACACCAGGGTGATAAACTTATATACACACACCACACAGTCTTATCTCCTACACACAGGGACACCAGGGTGATACACTTATAAACACACCACACAGTCTGATCTCCTAAACACAGGGACACCAGGGTGATACACTTATATACACACCACACAGTCTGATCTCCTAAACACAGGGACATCAGGGTGATACACTTCTATACACACCACACAGTCTGATCTCCTAAACACAGGGACACCAGGGTGATACACTTATATACACACCACACAGTCTGATCTCCCAAACACAGGGACACCAGGGTGATACACTTATATACACACCACACAGTCTGATCTCCTAAACACAGGACATGAGGGTGATACACTTATATACGCACCACACAGTCTGGTCTCCTAAACACAGGGACACCAGGGTGATACACTTCTATATACACACCACACAGTCTGATCTCCTAAACCCAGGGACACCAGGGTGATACACTTATATACACACCACACAGTCTGATCTCCTAAACACAGGACATGAGGGTGATACACTTATATACGCACCACACAGTCTGGTCTCCTAAACACAGGGACACCAGGGTGATACACTTCTATATACATACCACACAGTCTGATCTCCTAAACACAGGGACACCAGGGTGGGAAAGAGGAACAGAGGGATTTGGGTCTCAAAGTGGAACTGTCTCTCCTAAAGAGGGAAACTTGCGAGGTTTGAAGCTGAAAACTGTAAACAGAAAAACAGACATATCACACATATCCCACTTGTAACTGCATATAAAACACCAACCACGTATTCAGTACTTATTAGTAGGGATGGACGAAAATTTTTGCCTCAAACTGAAATCGGCGAATAATGGCACTTTCCGCTTAGTGAATAATTTCCCGAGAAAAGTGCATTTTTTTCTGCCTTTCCCGCCAATTGAAATCAGTGGGAAGAATAGTTTTCTACAGCCATATAAAAAGCTGTCAGGCTCTCACAGCATGCTATTCTGTGTTTGTAAGAGGAGAGAGCAGCACCTTGTTTGAGTCAGAAAAGACAGAGAGGGGAATCTTTTAGTAGGACATTCGTTCTGTGTAAGTGTTTATTAGGAGAGTCAGTGAGGCACTCTGGGGAGAAGAAGGGAGGAAGGAGGTTGACCCCAAATACTCCAAGATTCCATGTGACTTACTGGCAAGACACAGGCAGATAGGGACCTATTCGCTTGATGATCTTGCTGTAATTGTCTCTGTGCTAGGGTGTCCAGACGTCCCCGGTTTCCGGGGACAGTCCCTGGATTGAGGGCACTGTCCCCGGTTAGAATGTATCCCTGGATCTGTCCCCAGATCTAACTAATGCTTCTACATCAATAGGAAGGCACGGACGGCATTACCTATGCTGTATTTGCCGTCCAGTGCCTTCCCAACAAGTTGAAATGGCAGCCAATGAGAGAGGAGAGTTTTGCCAGGATACTCCTCTCTCATTGGCTGTAGTGCATAGGGCAGTGGTGCGGCACTCAGAGCAAGTGGGGCAGGAATGCAGGCAGCAGCAGGGCTGAAGTGAGTGCCTGTTTGTGTATGGAGGTGGGAAGTGTGGAGGTGGACTATTAAGTGAGGAGAGGGAATACCTGGCGTGATGGGAATGGGGCACTGATTCTATGGACAGACAAAGTGGCTGTGCACAGGCAGAGAGACTAACTGACACCATGGGCAGACAGAGTGACTGGCAGACAGTGCCATGGGCGGAAATAGTGACTGTCAGAGAGTGCCATGGGCGGACATATTGACTGGCAGACAGTGCCATGGGCAGACACAGTGACTGGCAGACAGTGCCGTGGGCAGAGTGATTGGCAGACAGTGTGACTGACAGACAGTGCCATGGGCAGAGTGACTGGCAGACAGTGCCATGGGTAGATTATTCTTTTAATGACAAGCACAGATAGCATGTTGTTATAATTACATTTTAAAATTAGGGCACCACCAGTGCCAGTAGAAATATAGAACCATATAAGAAGAACACTGAAGACGACAGCAAGTCACACTCAAGTGTTGATGATGCTGGCAACCGCATAACAGAGGAAGGTGTAGCAGCTGAAGCGCCTGCTGCATCAGATAATGAGACAAACAAGCACCAAAACACCCATAGTAGGGAACTTTGTTACAGTAAAAGTAAAAATAAATTGTTTGAGACCTCCAAAAGCTTAGAGGACTATAAGGGTAGTAGTGGGTAAACTGGGCAAAAACTGTCAGGTGATGATGCTGAGGATGACTTAATGATGACTGATGAAGATGCAGATCTAGAATATATCCCTCCAGCATCCTTCTCTTGTTCAGATACAGATGAAGTGGAGAGTGAGGATGATGACAGGGCTATAAGATTAGTAGAAAGTCAATGTCTGAATCTTCCACCACTTTTAAGGAGCACTGTGCCTGTCTATAAACTGTTTGAGAAAGCCATTGGAAAGTCTGACCCTGGACAAGTACAGATGTCAAAAAGCACACAGTCACCCTATCAGTCATCATCAGCATTATTGCCTCTTCAAAGTCCAAGTCCAACTCAGCCACACACACCTGTTTTGAGTACCCAGCAACAACAATACAGGTTAACATTCATACTGTTACATATGACGAGTGCCTCTGCTGCTGCTGCTGTAAGTGCTGCACCTTTGACACCTAGTATCAGTGGCAGTAGAATTGCATCAATATCTAGCCCCAGTAGTAGTAGTAGTAGCAGCAGCACCTCAGGAACCCCTCATTCCATGAAGTCCACAGTATGTAGATACTTCACTCAGGATCCTCAAGCTAAACATCTTGCTATTTTTTATCTATGCAAAAAGCAAGTGAGCAGGGGGAAAGCAGGCTCAAACCTAGGCAACTCCTCTATGAGATCCCACCTGAAGCACAACCACAGGTCTGACTGGGAGAAACACCGTCAGCAGGCCAAAGGTGCCATAACTAGCAGCAGCAGAAGCACTTTAAAAAGTACCCAGGGTTCTAGGGCAGAAAAAAGAAGTAGTGAAGTTATTTATGTGTCAGAGAGTGTGCTACTGCCAGTGCCAACAGTTAGTTCAGTCCAAATAACACCTATGGCTCCTGCTGCAGAGGAGTATGATGATTCTGGCTTTGCTGTAGGAGATGGCAAGAGTCATAGACTGCCCACACATGCTGCATCTACTGCCACCACCTCTTCTAGTCATGTTAAAGCAATAACGTTTGAGGGTTCTTCTGCCATGTCCTACCAACCCACACTGAGTTACTGGGAAGGAGACAAAAACAAACCCAAAGTATGCCTTTGGAATGGCAAGGTTGCCAAGATGTTGGCAATGGACCTGCTGCAGTATTTTTTTGTAGAAAACAGAGGTTTCAAAGAACTGATGTCATGTGTAGCTCCACGCAGGGATAGCCCAATACGCAGTTATTTTTCCAGGACAGCTGTGCCTGAATTGTAGAAGCAGGTGGTTAGTGTGGTGGGCAAAGGACTTAAAAGTGTGTATGGCAAGAAAATCCACCTGACAACAGATATGTGGACAAGTGGGCAGAGCACAGACTATATGACTGTGACTGCTCACTGGGTTTCCCTCCCAGCACCAACAGTGGACAACACTAGCTTAGAGCACTAGGTGAAATCCAGTAATGGTGCTTCTGGTTGTGGCACTGTGATTAAAAGGTGGCAGCAGCAGCAACAGGATAGCCCATACTATCGTCATGCCACCTCGTGCATGCAGAGTTTTGAGAGACAATACCACAAAGCTGTAGATGTTCTGAGTAAGCTAGAGCAGGTGCTAGAGGAATGGCTTGTACCCAGCTCCTTAAAGGTATAGTAATGATTCATAATAAAAGCAGCTCTAATTAATCATCATAGTATTTGGACTTTGGAGAATGTTATTTCAATTCTGTCAGAGTTGTAGTTCAAGAGTAATTCAATGACAAAGTATCCCCCTCCTGCCCCTTTTACTGATATAACACTGTTCAGCTAGAGCAGAAGGGAGGTGCCCAGGTAGATTGCAGAGTGGGACAATCTTCAATTAAGAAAAACCAGAAAAACTTGTCAAGGGGGGCAGGGCTTTCATTGTTCTCATAGGAAGAAGATTGTCCCCTGCTGTTATCTGTCTGGTCTATGGACTGGATTCCACATCTGAGAAGAGATGGCTTACACTAGGTAAAAGGGGAGGGAGGGGAAACTTTGCTTGTGAACATCTCTCAAACCATAAAGGTTTGAGAGATAAGACTTATATCGTTCTTCATGTTTTTTTAATGCCTACAAAATAAAATAAAGATACAATTAAGTATTACTATCCCTTTAAAAGCTGGTTTTGTGTCTGCTGATAACGGCTCCAACATAATTGCTGCTTTGAGAATTGGTGGTATGGTACATGTGCCCTGCTGTGCCCATGTGCTAAATTTAGTTGTGACCAGATTCCTGGCAGAATCCGAGACTCTTAAAGATATGCTTACTATTGCCTGCAAAATCTGTGCCCATTTTAGTCACTCCTACAGTGCACTCAACGCTCTATATTCCATACAAGAGAGTAACAACCAGCTGAAAATGGAGTTCCCTACCAGGTGGAATTCCACACTGCACATGGTAGAGCATTTGTACGAGCAGAATAAGGCCATTAGCGAGTACACCATGCAAAACTGGAAGGCTTTGGAGGGAGCTTCTTTGTCACCTGGCCAATGTCAACTAATGTGTGATGTATGTGAGCTGCTGAAACCCTTTGAGGAGGCAACCATGCTGGTGAGTCACACTGGGGCAGGAATTAGTGAAATTCTACCACTGATATTTTTATTGCAGAAAAAAATGAGGAGCATGGCTGAGGATTCTTACCAGAATGACAACACAGACATGCACCAGCTGGTAAAGGACATGTTAGAGTGCTTTGAACAAGATCCTCGCATAGTGTCCATTAAAAGCAATGAGGAATACATTCTTGCCACTTTGCTGGACCCCTACTTTAAACACAAAATTTCCAAATTTCTGCCAAAGGGCCATCAGCAGTTTGTCACAACAAGGAGTCATGGCGATCATCAGCAACTCTCTGAGGAATCGGATTCTGTCAAGGAATATCGTGACATGCTTATTGATCGAGTAGAGGGTTGTATTGTGGAGGACGAGAGGGAGAAAGTGAGTGCACAACAAACATCTAGGCAGTATAGTGAAAAGGAAGGCAGCAAAGCATTTGAACCAGCAGAAGCAGCTACATCATCAACCAGAATATTCCATTCGGCGCACAGGGAAATTCATGAGTCTCAGAAGAGGCAGCAAAAATCCAGCATTGGTAGTGGTGGCGGCACATCTCTTTGGCACTAACTACCTGAGTATGGGTTGGTAACTGACACACATGAACACTGTATTGCTGCTGGGAGTGTTCCCACTGCAAGTGAGATGGTTTCTGCATACTTGCTGGATAGCTACGTTCTAGGAAGAAATAATGACCCCATGGTCTACTGGCAAACAAAACAGTGTGTGTGGCCAGCATTGACACGTACTGCAGTGGAAAGCCTCAGTTGTCCTCCAGCAAGCGTTGAGTCTAGAAGGCTTTTCAGTGCTGCTGGTTACATTATCAATGACCGCAGGACACAGCTATCCAGCAGCAATGTTGGGAGACTAACATTCTTAAAAATGAACCAACATCTCATACCATCTGAGTATCAGGTAGCAGAAACCACACGTGACAGAGAAAGCCAGGGCAAATATATTAACAGCAGCACAGATGAGGAGGTGGACTAGGGATGTGAAGAAGGGTTGCCACTATTTTCCACACTTGAGACCAGTCCACTGCTATGACCGATAAGTTATGTGTGTCAATAATCTGAGAAGGAGGATAGCATGTGACAACGGTAAAAATACATACACAAATCACACCATGCCAGTCTCCCACCACCACCACTACTATACACATCTGCCACATTGTAGGTTGTACTTTATTTATTTTTTATTACTTGACATCATCATGAATATGTACCAGTGTCACTTAAGCAGGAAGTAAGTGTTGTCGGCAAAGGACAAATGCACTCTACATGCTAATACATTTTTCAAGACATATTTTGCTGTAGGACTCACAACTTTGACTTTCAGCTACTTATTTCTAAACTTCAGCCCTCAGAAGAAGTAATATTACAGTGGAAAATGTAATACCTATAGGAAATATAGGTGAAAAATGTGTTAAAATAGGCAGAAAATTTGTTAAAATAGGCGAAAAGGAGGACATTTTTGCATAGGCAGAAAGGCGAAAGTTTTCGAGGGAAAAGTGAAAAATCAGCATGGTTTTGCGAAATTTTTCGCTGGAAATTTTTCACACTTTTCACCCATCCCTACTTATTAGCATGTTATTCAGTATAAAAGAAGATAAATTCAGTGCCAGTTTTCCTTGTTCATGCTCACTGGGACATGTCTGCATCTCACTAGGGAATCAGAACCCTGTAAAATAGGACAATGTATACACTCCTAGTCCCTGTCTACAACATGACCACTTTGAGACCGCCTGCTGTGAATGGGGAACTCAAGCAGGATCACCTACAGTATCCCAAAGGCTATCCTGCCTCATTAATTTGGAGGTTATGCACTAAGTTATGATAATGAGAAGACTGCTTCTCTAGTGAAACAAACTCTCCAGTCCCCTGTGTTATTATTGTGGAGCCCATTCACTAAAATCTCCCCAACATTAGAGATCTGGGCAGAAGGGCATTTAAAAAGTTGGCTCTCCAGCTGTTGGGGATTTCAATTCCCATCATCTCCAGCCAGACAACAGCTTTCTTTTGCACACCATTCTGGCTCTCAAGGAGTTAAAGAAGCAGAAAGGTTCAAATTATCGACCACTAAAATGTAACAGACTTAACCCTTTGAGCACCAGAGTGGTCTCCAATGCATGGCGTTGCACTTTAGCATTTTGTGATATCTTTTTTAATTTGGACTAACGGTTAGTATTTTAACCCATTGAGCATACCATACGCCTCTGGCGCTCAAAGGTTTAAGACATGCTTTTGAGAGATCAAGCGGAGTAATGACATGCTGTGTAAAAGTTAGTTACCCCCGAAGTCTGGTAGAAGTGGGTTCTGTCAGCTGCTGTGGCTGGTGTATAGTTCATGTAGTAAATAATAGACCTGTCTGTTCCACTACACAAAAGGCTTATTGAGGCATACCGCCCAACATTTCAAATTACCAAAGAGGGACACCTGTGTTCTAGGGGGTGTTGCTGGGGGCAGGATATTACAGATAAATTTTAGGCTATTGACCTATTGACAATTCCTTGTGTAACCTAATAAATTACTTTTAACAAGACAATAGTATTTTATTTACACAGACTAAAGTATAAACACATATACAGACATTTAAAGGGATAGTAATACTTGAAAATAATTTTATTTTATATTGAAGCCCTTAAAAAACATTAAAAATGATACAAGTCTTATCTCCCAAACCTTTATGGTTTGGGAGATATTCACAAGCAAAGTTTCCCCCTGAGTGACGTCACCGTTCTAGCTCTCAGATTTGGAATCTGGTCCCGGGACCGGCTGCGGCTCTCCAGAAGTTCAGAGATCACTATCTTTAAAAAGAATATCTTCATTGGAATGGTCTACAAAGTGTGCTTGCAAGCCAGGCACACTTTGTAGACAGTTCCAATTAAGTAGTTCTTTTTAAAGATCGTAAATTTGCAACTGCTAAAGTGCTGCCGGTTGATCTGTGGACCGGATTCCAAATCTGTCCACTAGATGGCAAACTTGGCTGAAACAGCCAGGAAAATGGAAATTTACTTTATTTTACTTGTGAATATCTCCCAAACCATAAAGGTTTGGGAGACTAGGCTTATATCATTTTAATGTTTTTTAAGGGCTACCATCTAAAATAAAATTATTTTCAAGTGTTACTATCCTTTTAAACAAACATTAATGTGACTTTTATTGCTGTAGAGCAATGTGATACACTTATATACACACACCACAGACTGATTTCCTAAAAAGTGGGACATCAGGGTGGGAAAGAGGGACAGATGGATTTGGGTCTAAAAGAGGGACACTTGGGAGGCATGTTGAGGGGAGAAGAAAGTTGGAAAGACGGGCTTTTTTTGGCCCCTCTAGGAACTGACTTAGGGCTCGATCCAAATGTTGGAGATAAAACCAGCGTGCATAAAAAAAACTGCCTTCACGAGTTAACCAAGACTGGGTAATGTGAGATCCAAATGTTCCTTACTCAGAAGAGTTAAAGCGCGACAGCCTACCAAACACACAAAAACTACAAAAATGGAGTCGCCTAAAATCTGAACTCATCGTCGACGCAAAACACACAATAAATGCGAGAAACGTCCCAATAAAAAAAATAACAAGTGAAACGTCCAACGCTACCTAGCGTCCCAGCCAATCACAGCACCCCAAAGTATCAAGTTGAGTCGAATAAACTATAAATAGACCCAAAATCACCTACGCACTTTTGTCTGTTATCGAGTTCACAGAGCTAGATCTCAGGACCCAGGAGTGGAGGTTAGTTACAGAGAGAAGGGAGTTGAGGTGTGCACACACAGGTAGAAGGAGTTGGAGGGATTTCAGCACACATAGCGACACATAATACACCTTTGTACATACCAAATACACGCATACAAATACACACACACATAGCCCATATTTTTTTTGTAAAACACAAACACTTTATAATGTTTTTTGACAGTGTGAGTCTGTGAGTACAAGTGAGTGAATGTGTGAGGGCCTGAGTGAGTGCCTGGGTGTGAGTGGGTGAGAAGAATGGAGAGTAGAGAGGGGTGGGGAGTGTAGGAGGAGGAGTTGCAGGTGGGCATCCCTAGTCAGGGTAGAGGAGAGAGAGGGAGATCCCTGGGGCGGAAGGGCAGCCACACCAGAGAAGGCACATCCAGTGCAGGGGTAGTGGTGAGAGTGGGCCGAGGGGTAGTCCAGGGGGTGCACCACACACAGCCAGGGCCAGTGCAGGCAGGGCTGGAGAGCCACAGCCAGGGCTCTCATCCACTTTGATTTGTTTGTGGATACTTGGTATTGCACGTTTGCTTTACATATACGTGCTCTCAGTCTACAGAGGCATTATTCTATGTTGGAATATCTTCATGACTCCATATTCCTGCGCTGGATGGTTTTGAATTGATTTGATGTACTCACTTGATTAATTTTGTATTGTCTGATGAAGCTTTGGTTTGGTACACTCCTGTAGTATGCGTCAGTTATACGGCATTTGTTTTTTTAGGGGGGGCACCGCCTGGTGGTTCTCCTCTGGTTGGTTGACACCTTCCTTTCTTTGGTATCATGTGGTCATAATGGACTAATGGTAAGGTGTGTGTTATCCAGGTAATTGTTTTCTGGTGTGTCTGTGGTTAGTGGTGTGAGTATATGTATTGGTATGTACCTGTCAGGTGTGTGTTTAGTCTCCATGGACTGCTGAGGTTACATGGGTGAGCCTGATTTGTTGTTGGAGTGACAGGTGTGCATGTTGTGTTGTGTGTTAACCCCTGTTGGTCAAAGGGGTGTTGGGATGGCTTATGTTGTGTTGCTTTGTGTTCTCCTTGTCCCTGTGGGTTTGCTGGATTCTTATTGTTTGTTTGTGACTTGTTTGTACGGTGTTGGCCAGTGGTTTACAACCAGGGTGTCATGTCATGTTGGTGCCCCATGTGCGCCAGCTTAGGGTGCGTCACTTTTCCCATGTTGCTATGTTCTGCAGTCATGTTTGATCATACTGATTTTACACATTTTTTGGAAGATGTGTGTATGGGACATTTGATGCACTATATTCTCCTCATTTCCATTGACACAGTGGGACCTGATGTAGGGCATGTGTTATTTTTGTTTGGGAATTCCCTTGTGCCCTCAAGGGGTGACCTGAAACATCCAGATTGCATGTCAGGGGTGTCTTAGGTTGAGGGGTCATGAACCACTGTTATAGGCATTGTTGTTGTATTTGCTAGGCATTGCAGGGGTTAATATCTGACCTCTGTATGCTTTGCTTATGTCCCTGGATGACCTGCTTCTCTTTTTTATTTCCTCGACTGTGGTTTTCTACTCTGAGTTGTGTGATGTTCGTCAGAAAAAATGGGCGTTAGATTTCTGGAGGAAAATGTTGCAATTTAACTAGCGTTAGCCCTAACTCCTACATTTGAATGGCTCTGGGCTTCTCTTCTACATTGTCCTCAATGGGCGAGATTTTGCTGTTTTGGAGATAGGCGACGTGTGTTTCAGAACTGCCGTTATTTCTTACTAGTGGGAACATTTGCATTACTTACTTGACATTCAAAACCACCGTCGCCAGTTTTTTCTGCCGATGCCAACATTTGGATCGATCCAAATGTTGGCGTTGGCAGAAAAAACTGGTGATGGTTCTTGTTCCAAGTCACATCATGGAACAACACTCTAATGCTGTTTGGCAATGATATGTCAGTGAGTTGAACTTGGACAAACATGTCTGTGTGTGATGTGTGTGTTCACCCCTGCTGTAAAAGCTTGTGACACCATTAATCGTGTATAAGTTGTGTTCACTGCATAGCTTTGCAAAGCATTGGAGACAACTCATTACCGGACACCCATGTTACATGTACGAGTTGTGTTCACTGCACAGCTTTGCAATGCATTGGAGACAACTCATTACCGGACACCCATGTTAGATGTTCATGAATTGTGTTCACTGCATAGCTTTGTAATGCACTGGAGACAACTCTGCCAAACAAACAACATCTTGAATAGGAAACATGCATGGACACAGATGTTATGAAGAGGTGCAAATATTTATTTAAAGGGCCTGGAGAAGGTTGGCCTCACTTTTTTTTTGGTGGGTCGGGGGGGATGTAGAGGAGGATTCCCTCCGACTCTGGCGGGTTACCCGAGGGGGTCTGGTGGTGGTGGGGGTCGTGGATCGCTGCTGGCCGGTGATGCCTTACTGGACCCCTCCCGTGATGGCTGGCCCATGTTCTGCCACTCACTCTGCCTGTGGTTGTAGTCCCGCATCTCGACCAGCATGTGGCCCAGGATCTCCATCATCCCTGTATTTTTATTGGAGGTGCTGTGTGTTAGCCACCACCTGCTGCGCCTCAATGGCCCTGAGGCACCCCATGATCCGGCCCAGAGTCAGCTCCACCCGTCTCAGTGCTCGCGCACACCGTCTTATGACCGCCAGCTGCTCCCCCTGGATGGCCACACAGGTTGCATCAAGGGCCGCTGTGCCCGTGGGGGTTACAGGTGTGGAGGCAATGGAGGCTTGTGCAGGCGGTGGTGTGGGGGAGCGGACTCCCATGGAGTGCATCAGGAGGACCTGCAACACCATGGGTTCTGTGTGGGGAGAACTGTTGCTGCTCCCTGGACCCCTCACTCCCCTTGTCTTCCCTGGGCTCCAGGTGGCTGACCTGTGTCAGTGGTGGTGATGGCGTTGTTGGTGGTGGGGTGAACACCTCCCTTGCCTGTGGGCGTTGTGGCTCACCCAGGAACCCCACATGCTTGTAACCCATGGGCCATTCAAATGTGGACTCCTGGGTGTCCTCCTGCCACATGTGTCCCAGTGGCCTAGTGGTTGGCCCAAACCCGGACAGCTGCGGCATGGAAACCATCTCAGGCATCAGGTGGTGGTGGTGGGGCCTGGTAGCCCTGCTGTGGTGGGGCCTGGTAGCCCTACTGCGGTGGGGCCTGGTAGCTGTGCTGTGGTGGGGCCTGGTAGCCCTGCTGCTGTGGGGCCTGGGGCCTGGTAGCCCTGCTGCTGTGGGGCCTGGTAGCCCTGCTGCGGTGGGGCCTGGTAGCCCTGCTGCGGTGGGGCCTGGTAGTCCTGCTGCGGTGGGGCCTGGTAGCCCTGGTGCTGTGGGGCTTGGTAGCCTTGCTGCGGTGGGGCCTGGTAGCCCTGCTGCCGCTGTGGCTGGTGATGGTGTGGTGGACCCTGGGGGCCATGGCTGGGCCGCTGCTGCAGTGGGGGTTGTTGTGGCAGCGTCCTGGATGTGGTGGGCTCCTCAGAGAAGGTGCCTCCGGAGTCCTCTGCCTGTGCTGACTGGTGTGCTGTGTGTGGAAATGACATGATGCAATCAGTGATGTGAGCCATGACAGGAGTGCTGCAAGACTATTACATTGGCATGTGACCCGTTGAGTGGCAGGATGGTATCTATTGCTTTGCAATGCATTGGTTACCAATCTGACACACATTGCTTAGCTTGACGTGATCACATACATTGATTCTACTAACCTACAGTGGTATAGATTTGGTCATCATGTGTATACTGAGCAGGGGGGATGGCACGGCATATACCTCCTTGCTATCCCCATTCATCAGGATCGATGTGGTGAGCAAAACTAATGCATCACACCTTGAGTGACACAAACCCACTGCATGTCCTACACCTAGGCCTCAACAGCAGAAACACTATGACCTCTTACCACAGCAATGCACCAGTGATGACCAATGACTACAGAGTCCAACTGATGATGTCGGCAACATTAACACACACACCAAGCACACCAACCAACATGATCTGTTGAACCCAACAACCCAATCAGCTGGAGGACACAGGAACACACCCCAGGACATCCAAAATCCTAACACACAGCAAACATGTGCATGGTTATGCTGTACTATTAGGGGTTACTTCTACCTTTTCCTATGTTATGCTATGGAGACTAAGCACTGATATGTCACGTGTTGTTTAGATCTCAGTGCAGTGGCTACACATAATAACACAGGGATTGCAAGTGTGATGACACTGCAGTTGTCATATACACATTGTCACCTCTTTCTGACACCCTAGTGAATGTCCCCCCCCCAACAGGATTGAGCCTTGTGAATCACATATGTCCTGCAGAGTGGGGATGGCGGGGAATATCCCCTGGCCATCCACACTCTGCAGGCTACATATGATGCAGAAAGCTGAACTTTCCACTTGTACTAACTACCTATATGTACAACACCTAGCCCTGACATGCAGTAACAATACAATAGGAAACACACCAATTCCCCTCCTTGCTATGTTCTCTGGTAACCCTTTGGGTGCCAGGGGACTAGCCAATGTATTGTGAAACAATCCATTGCTTATCCCTGTGGCACTCAAGGGGTTGTGTGTTGACCTCTTTGTCACTCTATGTATGACATTGTGATGCACATAACAGTTAGATCTGTGACTGACACATGACGGTGTGCATTGTTTTTGTGCTGTGCATGATGTTGTTGTGGACAGCATGAAGGGGGTTCAACAGGGACTGGATCATTACCATTCAGGCTGGGTTGGTCAAGTATTCTGTCCTTGTTTGATGTCCCTCCAAGCTGTGTGGCTGAATTGTGGTGTGGAATTCTGTCCATGTGTTCAGGTGTCACTGTGTTGGCCTCTGTCTGTTAGGGGTCAGGATTTGTGTGATGTGTGTGTGGGCCTTGATGCACTTACCGGTGGACTGGAGGCTACTTTCCTCCCCGGTGTCACTCCATCCAGGGATCCCACGCACCATGACAGAGGAGATTGTCCTGCGCATGGCCTCCTCCCACTGGCTGTACTCCACAGACAGGGGCGGACCACCCCCTGTGCCGGCAGCATGCAAGGCCTGCTCCCCCATCTTCTTTTTCACCTTCATGATGGTAAACAGGAATAGGAAAAGGGTTGAACTAGATGGACACAAGTCTTTTGTCAACCTAGATTACTATGTTACCTTGGCCTTGCAGCCTGTCCACCTTTTCTTTATCGACTCCAGCGACCGGCTACGGCTGGACACGGTATTCACCACAGCCAGGACCTCCTTCCAGGCAGCCTTTCGCTTGGCCCCCATCCCGACAACAGTCCCCTTGGGGAACAGGAGCCTCTCCCTTGTGATGACTGCCTCACAGAGGTCGAGGTTCTCCTCCTCAGTGAATCTGGGCTCTCTCGCCCTCTCCTCCTCACCCCCAGAAGTTTGATGAGAGCCCTGGCTGTGGCTATCCAGCCCTGCCTGCACTGGTCCTGGCTGTGTGTGGTGCACCCCCTGGACTACCCCTCGGCCCACTCTCACCACTGCCCCTGCACTTAATGTGCTTTCTCTGGTTTGGCTGCCCCTCCGCCCCAGGGATCTCCCACTTCCTTCTCTACCCTGACTAGGGATGCCCACCTGCAACTCCTCCTCCTCTCCTCCTACACTCCCCACCCCTCTCTCCTCTCCATTCCTCTCACCCACTCACACCCAGGCACTCACTCAGGCCCTCACACACTCTCTGTCACTCACTTGCACTCACAGACTCACACTGTCAAAAAAATTATAAAGTGTGTGTGTTTCACAAAAAAAAAAATGGGCTGTGTGTGTGTGTGTGTGTGTTTGGATGTGTGTATTTGGTATGTACAAAGGTGTATTATGTGTCGCTATGTGTGCTGTCAATCTCTCCAACTCCTTCTACCTGTGTGTGTGCGCCTCAACTCCCTTCTCTCTGTAACTAACCTCCACTCCTGATATCTAGCTCTGTGAACTCGATAACAGACAAAAGTGCGTAGGTGATTTTGGGTCTATTTATAGGTTATTCGATTGAACTTGATACTTCGGGGTGCTGTGATTGGCTGGAGCACTAGGTAATGTTGGACGTTTCGCTTGTTTTTTTTATTGGGACGTTTCTCGCGTTTATCGTGTTTTTTTGCGTCAACGATGAGGTCAGATTTTAGGCGACTCCATTTTTGTGGTTTTCGTGTGTTTGGTAGGCCGTCGCGCGTTAACTCTTCTGGGTAAGGAACATTTGGATCTCATGTTACCCAGTCTTGTTTAACTCGCAAAGGCAGTTTTTTTCTTCACACTGGTTTTATCTCGAACATTTGGATCGAGCCCTTAATCTCTCCAACTTGCTCCTGTTCTGGTTCCTGCTCAAAGCGCCGTGTATTCCTCTCTTCCTTCCATAGTCCCTCTCACTGGACAGTGTCTGGAGAGGATGGACACTACTCTGCGACACTCCTGGCTCTGTCGTGGGGAGAGCTGGCAAAAAACGGAATAAAGTGATGCCCATGAGAACACGATGGGGTTATAACATGGGGTTTTCCTGACACAATAAGTCTGGTAGAAGTGGGTTCTGTCGGCTGCTGTGGCTGGTGTCTATTTCATGTAGTAAATAACAGACCTGTCTGTTCCATTACACAAAAGGCTTATTGATGCATACCGCCCAACATTTCAAATTACCAAAGAGGGACACCTGTGTTTTAGGGGATGTTGCTGGGGGCGGGGCATTACCGATAATTTTTAGGCTGTTTTATGACCTATTGACACCTCCTTGTGTAACCTAATAAATGACTTTTAACAAGACCATAGTATTTTATTTAAACAGATTAATGTATAAACACATATACTGACGTTTAAACAAACATTAATGTGATTTTTATTGCTGTAGAGCAATGTGATACACTAATATACACACCACAGACTGATTTCCTAAACAGTGTGACATCACGGTGGGAAAGAGGGACAGAGGAATTTGGGTCTAAAAGAGTGATTTCCCTCCTAAAAGGGAGAGTTGTGAGGTATGTTGGGGAGAAGAAAGGTGGAAAGACGGGCTTTTTTTTGCCTCCTTTAGGAACTGACTTAAAGGGATAGTAATACTTCGTTTTAACTTTATTTTATGTTGTAGGCATTAAAAAAACATGCAGAATGATATAAGTCTTATCTCTCAAACCTTTATGGTTTGAGAGATATTCACAAGCAAAGTTTCCCCTCCGGCCCCTTTTACCTAGTGTAAGCCATCTCTTCTCAGATGTGGAATCCAGTCCATAGACCAGACAGATAACAGCAGGGGACAATCTTCTTCCTATGAGAACAATGAAAGCCCTGCCCCCTTGACATGTTTTTCAGCTTTTTCCCTTATCTTAATTGAACATTGTCCCTCTCTGCAGTCTACCTGGGCACCTCCCTTCTGATCTGGCTGAGCAGTGTTACATCAGTAAAAGGGGAGGGAGGGGGATACTTTGTCATTGAATTACTCTTGAACTACAACTCTGACAGAATTGAAATAACACTCTCCAAGGTCCAAATACTATGATGATTAATTAGAGCTGCTTTTATTATGAAACATTACTATCCCTTTAATCCCTCCAACTTGCTCCTGTTCTGGTCCCTGCTCAAAGCACCGTGCATTCCTCTCTTCCTTCCATAGTCCATCTCACTGGACACTGTCTGGAGCGGATGGACACTACTCTGCGACACTCCTGGCTCTGTCCTGGGGAGAACTGGCAATAAACGGAATAAAGAGATGCCCATGAGAACACCATGGGGTTATAATATGGGGTTTTCCTGACACTCAAAGTCTGGTCTGTCTCCAGATGACAATGTGATGTTGAGGACATGCCCATACCCTCCGGTGGTACCTTTTTTTTTATTAGCAGATACAGTAACTGTTTGTGCTCTTGTTCCTTATAAAACGTCATCAGGAATGTGTCCATTTGTTTTATCAACACAGAAGGAAAAGGGAACGGCGCTGGGTTCATTCTGTAAGTAACAGAGCGGAAACTCAGGCACAGGAGTGATCACATAGATACAATGTAATTAGATACACTGCAGGATACAAAAACATCATGTCACTTAAAGAAAAGCCATTAATCAGCCCTTTGAGTGCCGGAGGGGCACGCAACTGCGTACACCTCAAGCACTCAAAGGGTTAAGTTTACAACCATTCCGTGCACACAGCTGACATGTGCTCTGTCTTGCCTGTAACCCTTTTACTGCCAGAGAGGTGCTCACTCAAATGGTTAACGGTCATTGCAAGGCAATGCGTTGCGCACCTATGTGGCACTCAAATGGTTAAGAGTCAAGAGAGGCGAGAAACGCATGCACCCTTCTGGCCCTTAAACCCCTTTGAGTACCAGAGAGACAGCTAACGCATTGCGTAGGATACCGATCCGGCAGTCAAGGGGTTAATAGATCAGTATCAGGTGTCTGCTTTGTCACTTCACGGAGCCTTTGTCAGTTTTTTACACAATACAGTACGCGTTCCCCTTGGAAAGCAAAACGAGCCGCCCGAGGCAGTGCATCCTCATTAGAAGCGGCGCTGTGATCTTGTGACCCGCTCCCCCACTGCCCCCTGCCGTGCCTTCCCCAGGGATCGCTTTCCGCTTCGCCGTCCCATTGCCAGGACGTGCCCCTCCTCCTCTCCAGTCCTATAAGTGTACCCTGCCGCGATCTCTCTCCTCCTGCCTGGTATCCGTGTGTGACCCCTCTCCTACTGGACTTGCCCCCCTCTGATCCCAAGGAACATACGACTTGCTACCCCGCGACCCCACACCCAGGGTATCCGATGTCACCGACAGTGGCACCCCACCCCTGCATGGCACCCTGGTAAGTTTTGGATGTCGCTAGCAGGCTGACTGTGAGAGAGGCGATATAAATAACTCAGCCTTTCCTGTGCAACTTGTGAGAGGGCTGGAGGGGGGGGGGGAGTCATATGCTTAACACTTTGAGTGCCAGAGTTTTATCAAATACTTACTGCACTGAATACCTCCAGCCCTCAAAGGGTAAAATAACAGTGGAACAATTTTTTGGGTAAAACAGTGGCGCCACAGGGATCAAATACCCCCTCTCCCCTGATTTAAATGAATATTTTAACCTCTTCCATGCTAGAGAGGTCGCGACTTCTCTGACATTCAAGGGGATAAAAACCACGTTTAAATCATCACGAGTTTTGCTTCTGGGGATGGTATTACTAACCCACAGTTAGGATACTGGTTGTATTGCCTGTAAACACAACTACAGCAATTATCCCTTCTGTACCAGCACGTTTAGTAAATCACAGTCCAGAGCCAATTGAATGGGTTGTGTAATTTACCCCATAAGCACATCAATGGTCACATGATATTCTCCCCTGTTGTAAAATGTACCCTTTGTGTGCCAGAGAGAGAATGCAATGCGTTGGCTACCTGTCTGGCATTCAAAGGGTTAATGTTGCGATGTATTGGATTTTGACGTTTCTATTGCCTCCCTTTGGACATTTATGACTTTGTATTGTAACCATTTGAGTGCCAGAGGGGTACTGAATGCATTGATTTGCAGTGGTTTCAGTACTCCTCTGGCACTCATAGGGGTAAACTTGGATGCCCAGCTGGGTACATGCAAATCTGCCATGTTTGCCATAGAAGCATTTTTCATAGGTTGTGTGTGGTCTGAGGCAGGAGTTGAGAACCATAGTGTCATGGTCAGCAGCTAAGTGTGCCACTGTTTTTCCATAAAGATCATGACAGAAATGTGAATTTCAGAAATCTCTCTCTCTCTCTCTCTCTCTCTCTATATATATATGGAAATTGTTATGCACACCTTTATTTTTTTCCTCATTGTAATCCGGGTCAGATTTCCAAAGAGAGTAGAAAACTGCCTAGAGAGTCACATTTTTGAGGGGAGGTGCCTCGACTGTGGATAACGCCCACATTCTGAATTGTGGGTGTGGTCAGATCAATCTCACTGGCCCTTATTTATCAAAGCAAAGTGGCGTCGTTCTTCTGGAGTAAACCAGCTGCCCCATAGGAGACATATAATTCCTAAATCCCCATGTACTTGATTATAAATGTTTAACCCCTTGAATGCCAGAGAGGTCTAATGCATTGGAGACCTCTAGCATCCAAGGGGTTAAAAGTCTAATTTAATTTAATAGCACGTTTTATTTCTCCCCTATGGTGTTGGTTTACTCCAGAACAACTCCAGTTTGCTTCTGATAAATATGCACCAGTTTATCCCTGTGCATGTTGTTATTTAACTCCTTGCATGCTAGAGAGTTCTCCAGTGCAACCAAAGGGGTCAATGCTTTTTTTTTTTGTTTTTGTCCTTGCTTGATATAGGCCAAAGGTATTTTCTATGCCAAGAAATAGTGGATGGAACTGGGGCGGGGTCATGTGAGGGTGGGGGTGTGGCCATGGGCAGAGCTAAGGGAACCAAGAGTGCCTTTGCCTAGCGGAGCCTGGGGTGTGAATCTGGCGTTGTTTCTAATTCTGACTGTGATACCTAAGAATACCTTGTATTATTATTATTATTTGTGAATATTCCATGTGATTTGTTGCCGTAGAGTGTTTGTGTGTATACAATGTGTTTGTATTCATTTACAGATGTGATGTTTTTTGTAAATATTTATAATGATTTGTTAACCCCTTAAAGGGGAACTACCACCCCGCAATAACTGTACATGAATGCAGTCTTCATCGGGTGACTAGCTGCTTAGTAGCGCTAGTCGCCAGAAATATGACCTGGTTCCAAAGTTTTTGCCGTTTTTCTGAGGCTCGGACGTCACTGTGACGAGATGTCCGTGCTTCCTGCTCCTGTAAGCCTTGGAAAAACGGCAAAAACTTTGGAACCAGGTCATATTTCTGGCGACTAGCGCTACTAAGCAGCTAGTTGCCAGATGAAGACTGCATTCATGTACAGTTATTGTGGGGTGGTAGTTCCCCTTTAACAACTCATGACTTGCCAGGACCGTCATGGGTAAACTTCCCATAAGGACCCATGATGGTTCTGGCACATCAAGCGTTAAATGATAGCAGTGCGCTTCAGTCCTCACTGCTATCATGCTGCACAGGCTGAAACTGAGCACTCCAGTGGTAGAGCGGTCACACGTACCGGCTTTTACACAGTGCCTTTGTCACTTTCCTCTGCCTCTCTCTTCATTACTATGAGAGCAAGGAAGAGAAAAGCAGAGAACAGACAAAATGGGAAGAAGATAGAGGACAAAGCTGGGGGTATTAACCCCTTCAGCACTGGAGCATTTGGCTGGATAAATGCAGGTTCTTTTTTGACCTGCTAACAGCAGCTTGTTTTGTTTAAAATAAATCTAAAGCAGAGCAATGTATTTTATTTACGCACACTTATTTATAAAACATCTGTTGAAGTTTAAACAGGAGGCAAATATAGTTGTTGATACCTTTTATTGGCTAACTAAGCAGATTTAGAATGCAAGATTTCAAGACCTTAGGTCTCTTCCTCAGGCATGTTATACAGATGAATATGAAAACATCTCTCTTAAACACAAGTACTCATTGCATTGTTTAGCATGGAAATCAGATAAGAGAACTCAATCCAGATCCAGATATCTTTGATCAGTCGGTGGTATATTGCACTTTTCCTCTGAGGCTTTAGAGGTATTTACTATGCTCTTGGGTCTGCTGGAGAGGTCAACCAACTAAGTTATAATGTGACAAAAACTCTCTGTCTTTATTTAAACCACTACAAATTGCATAAAATTTTAACATTAATTTTACCTCCCATACTTTTCTGTCCCTCTGAATGCGGAACCGTCCCATCAATACAGTTAACTTAATGTCCCTGACACTGTGCCCATTTTGTTTAAACAAACATTTAAGGGATAGTAATACTTAAGTATTACTAATCCCTATAGCAAAGTACTACTTAAAAAAATTGTATTGCCTCCAGTGTCATCTCCCAAACCTTTATGGTTTGATAGATGATCGCTTCTAAAGTCGCCCTCTCCCTCTCCCTTCCCTGTAGTCAGCATTCTAGCTGACTGAAAGGAAGAGAGTCATACGACTTTCAGGTGGCTCTCCAGCACAGCCGGATCGCATTACTAAAAAAGAAAACTTTCACTGAAATGGTCTTCTACGTGTGATTGGCTTGCAAGCACATGTAGAAGACCATTTCAGTGAAAGTTTTTTTTCTTGTTAACGAGATCGCGACTCTGCTGCAGAGCCGCCTGATGATCTCTGACCGGATTTCCCTGAGTCAGCTGGAATGCTGACTACGGGGAAGGGGGAGGGAGAGGGCAACTTTAGAAGCGATTATCTCTGAAACCATAAAGGTTTGGGAGATGACACTGGGGACAATACGTTTTTTTTTAAGTGTTAGTAATGTCTAAAAAAAAGCTTTTTAGGCTCTTCTAAATGCAAAAAACTTTTTTTTATTAGACATTACTAACACTTTAAGTAGTACTTTGCTATAGGGATTAGTAATACTTAAGTATTACTATCCCTTTAATGTCAGTTTTACCTTTGTGGAGAAATCTAATTATATGCACTACAGATTCTTATCCAAAAACTGTGGAAAAAAGTGTAAACTGGGCGGGGGGGGGGAGAGGGACATGAGGATTTTCACCCCAGATGGAGAGTGCCCATTTAAAACTGCCCATTTTATAGGTATGAATGATCGGTCATACCTTTCATGTAGTCTCCATGAAAATGTAACCCATTTCGCCCAAATGATCACAAGAGAACAAATAAAAATGGTGTTTTTTTTTATTTTTAAAAAATGTTTTTAACTGTTTGTTTTAATTTTAATAAAATAAATGGTGGGTTATCCATATAAGTGTGGTATCAAAAGAATTCCCTGCTTGTGTGTGAACAAATGGTATATAATTTATTTGGCTGGAATAAAAGAGGGAAAAAACAGTAGAACAAAGACATAGTCATAAAGGTCAGAATTGCTCTGCAATCCACCTCAGATTTTCCAGGTCCTTAAGGGGTTAAAGGGGAACATTCACATCAGAGAAACTTGTGCCCATCGTCTTTATTAAGTAAAACTAGATTAGCACTGTTTTTTTTTGTCAGTCTTACTAACCTAGTACTGATAATATGCAGAGTTAAAATCTGGCATTCCACAATGTGCGGCACACAGTATGTGCGGTACCACACCTCGGGACTTCCCACCTCCCTCCCAGCTGCCCCAGGGAGTGCATTCACGCTTCCCTTCGAGGTGCCATTAATGTGTGCTATCGTTACTTCGTCTTATCTTTATTTTATTTTGTAGGCATTAAAAAAACACGAAGAACGATATAAGTCTTATCTCCCAAACCTTTATGGTTTGAGAGATATTCACAAGCAAAGTTTCCCCTTCCGCCCCTTTTACCTAGTGTAAGCCATCTCTTCTCAGATGTGGAATGTAGTCCATAGACCAGACAGATTACAGAAGGGGACAATCTTCTTCCTATGAGAACAATGAAAACCCTGCCCCCCTTGTCAAGTTTTTTAGGTTTTTCCTTGATCTTAATTGAAGATTGTCCCTCTCTGCAGTCTACTTGGGCACCTCCCTTCTGATCTGGCTGAGCAGTGTTACATCAGTAAAAGGGGTGGGAGGGGGACACTTTGTCATTGAATTACTCTTGAACTACAACTCTGACATAATTGAAATAACACTCTCCAAAGTTCAAATACTATGATGATTAATTAGAGCTGCTTTTATTATGAAACATTACTATCACTTTAAGATACGAACCTGTTTCATAGATCTGGAGTCATTCTTAGGAGTATAAAATGCACTAAATGGGGACAAGCATAAATTCTCTAAACTCCTGTTGATTTAACCCATTGAGTGCAATGCATTGCACACTCCTCTGGCACTCAAAGGGTTAAATGGGGATTTTATTCTCTTGAATACTAGAAGTCTCCATCCCATTGCTTTGTAATGCATTGGAGACCTCTCCAGCACTGAAGGGGTTAAAGGGATAGTAATACATAATTTGTAAAAAAAAAATTATATATATATATTGTAGTGTTATTCCCCTGAGTAAAAAAGGGATACTCTCACTGCTGAAAAGTGTTATATATAAAAGTTATTACAGCTCAAAGTTGGATTTTTTTTGGTGCAACATCACAGTGGCCTGAAATTGTACAGTGGCGCTGTTGTTACACCATCCTATGGATAGCTCTGGTCAGATGACCATAAATCTCCATAGGATGGTGTAGCAACACAGTACAATTTCAGGCTACTGTAATATTGCACCTAAAAAATTCAACTTTGAGCTGTAATAATTTTTAAATAAAACACCTTTCAGCAGTGGGAGTACCCTTGTTTTACTCAGGGGGATAAACCCTACAACATATATTTTTTACATTTTAAGTATTACTATCCCTGTAAAAGCCCCATTTGAATAAATGAGGATTTTTACTTGATCATTAAGATATGTTTGGATTTCCCTGGATTTTTCCACTTTTATTTTGTATATATTTCTCATAATCTGCTTATGTTTTCATTGCTCAGGGGGGGAATATTCTAAGCCAAAGCTAGTAGATGGGTGTTTATCTTACCTCTCTGCGGCAAAAGGAAGGTATCTGGTGACTTGGCTGTTGTCCTGGGTACACATTGAAATGCAAATCAGCCTTGTTTACCACAGGAAATTACTTCACAGGTTCTCACAGATTTTCAATGGTTTAAAGCAGGCATGTCAAACTTAAATATAGTTCAGGCCCACACACTTATCGATTCCCTCTAAGGAGGGCTGCACACTTATCGATTTTATCTAAGGAGGGTTGCACACTTATCAATTCCCTCTAAGGACAGCTGCACAATTATCGATATTCTCTAAGGAGGTCTGCATACTTATCAATTCCCTCTAAGGACGGCTGCACAATTATCGATTTTCTCTATGGAGGGCTGTACAGTTATCGATTCCCTCTTAGAAGAGCTGCACACTTGTCGATTTTCTCTTAGGAGGGCTGCACACTTATCAATTCCCTCTAAGGACGGCTGCACAATTATCGATTTTCTCCAAGTAGGGCTGCACGCTTATCAATTACCTCTAAGGACGGCTGCACAATTATCGATTTTCTCTAAGGAAGACTGCACACTTATCGATTCCCTCTTAGGAGAGCTGCACAATTATCGATTTTCTCTATGGTGGGCTGCACACTTATCGATTCCCTCTTAGGAGAGCTGCACATTTATCAATTTTCTCTAAGGAGGGCTGTACACGTATCAATTCCCTCTAACGACGGCTGCACAATTATCGATTTTCTCTAAGGAGGGCTGCACACTTATCGATTCCCTCTAAGGAACTTATCGATTCTCTCTAAGGAGAGCTGCACATTTATCGTTTTTCTCTAAGGAGAGCTGAACACTTAACGATTTCCCCCTATGGAGAGCTGCACACTTATCGATTCTGTCTAAGGAGGGCTGCATGCATGGTAACATAGTTGATGAGACTGAAAAAAGACACACGTCTATCAAATCCAGCCCATGCTAAATCACCCCTGTTGATCCAGAGGAAGGCCAAAAAAAACATTGACCCCATTTCCAATTAATCCCTAAGTGGGTAAATACATTCCTTCCTGACTCCAAATGGCAGTCAGATATTTTCCTGGATCAACATCCTATCTGCTTTGAGGCCACCTGTCATAATTCTCTATATTGTTTTGTGCTAGATAGGTATCCATTACTTTTTTGAAAGCAGTTACAGTATCCAGAGGCAAAGAATTCCATAACTTTACTGCCCTTAGTGTAAAAAATTCCTGCTTTTGTTTTAGTAGAAATTGCCTTTCCTGTAGACTTAATGGATGTGTTGGATACCATGCTGGCACTCAAAGGGGTTAGGTCAATGAGAATTTTTACTTGTCTTCTCTGGTACTGTTGGTTAGTTCCGGAACTGGTAAACTTTTCATTTCACTATAGGTCCCATAGAGTGGTTAATGCAGGGGGCGTCCATACTAAGGTGGTTTTATGGAACTAAGACATGGACAATCATTCCCTTCATGCAAATTCTATTAAATAATAAAAATGTGGCCTGAAAAAACACCCACAATAATCCTTAATAATCGTTAGCCGATCGTTAGCAGTCAGGCATACATTTAAAGGGATAGTAATACTTAAAATATAAAAAAAAATATGTTGTAGGGTTTATCCCCCTGAGTAAAACAAGGGTACTCCCACTGCTTAAAGGTGTATCATTCAAAAGTTATTAATTTTCAAAGTTGAATTTTTTAGGTGCAATATCACAGTGGCCTGAAATTGTACAGTGGCGCTGTTGCTACACCATCCTATGGAGATTTATGGTCCCGGGACCAGAGCTGTCCATAGGATCATGTAGCAACAGCGCCACTGTACAATTTCAGGCCACTGTGATATTGCACCTAAAAAATTAAACTTTGAAAATTAATAACTTTTGAATGAAGCACCTTTAAGCAGTGGGAGTACTCGTGTTTTACTCAGGGGGATAAACCCTAGAACATATTTTTTTTTTACATTTTAAGTATTACTACCCTTTTAAGGGTTTGTATGTAAGTTTATTTAGAGAAATATAAGGTAGTATATTATACTAGCTATGGACATAGCTGGGAACTCTCTGGATTTGGACCGAAGACTCCGGTTTTGGCTTTTAACCCCTTGAGTGGCAGACGGATACGCAATGCATTGCAGAGCAATGCACTGCATACCTCTCTCTGGCACTCAAAGGGCTAACTACTGAGCTCCTGGGCAGAGGCTGATTCTCCGGATGTGGAAGTTTTTAATAAAACCATGCCCATTTCCGTGTCTTCCCAGTGTGTTCCCACTCCCCGCCCACTTCTCCACCCTCCGCAGCCTATTCTGCCTATTTATGTATATTTCTGAAGCTCCACCCCTTTTCTGAAGCAAATTGCATCGTTGCTCTCCCCCAGCGGCTCCCGGCGACTCCCCTCTGGGGATTCCACAAAGCAAAGTTCCCGGGTATGGCTATGGATTTCATTATGTAGTCAATATAATCTATTATTCTGGTCATCCTTGTGTTTAAAGGGATAGTAATGTTTCATAATAAAAGCAGCTCTAATTAATCATCATAGTATTTGGACTTTGGAGAGTGTTATTTCAATTCTGTCAGAGTTGTAGTTCAAGAGTAATTCAATGACAAAGTATACCCCTCCCACCCCTTTTACTGATGTAACACTGCTCAGCCAGAGCAAAGGGAGGTGCCCAGGTAGACTGCAGAGAGGGACAATCTTCAATTAAGATAAGGGGAAAACCTGAAAAGCTTGTCAAGGGGGGCAGGGCTTTCATTGTTCTCATAGGAAGAAGATTGTCCTCTGCTGTTATCTGTCTGCTCTATGGACTGGATTCCACATCTGAGAAGAGATGGCTTACACTAGGTAAAAGGAGGGGGAGGGGAAACTTTGCTTGTGAATATCTCTCATACCATAAAGGTTTGAGAGATAAGACTTATATCGTTCTTCATGTTTTTTTAATGCCTACAAAATAAAATAAAGATAAAACAAAGTATTACTATCCCTTTAACACCATTATTATTTAGTAGTATCTGGCCCTCAGTGCATTTTGATTTTCTCTTTTGGCATTTTCTCCAAATACTTTATTTTTGTAACCTCTACAATATTAAATAAAGTTAACCCTTTGAGTGCCAGAGGGGTAAGCAACGCATTGCTTTTCAATGCGTTGTGTACCCCTCTGGCACTCAAAGGGTTAAATACGGGCATTACTGACCCTGTAATGTTTGTTCTTTTATATATATTTTTCAACAAAGTACATTTTTAGGTTTGTAAACTTGAACTCTTTGAATACCAGAGCGTTGAGTACCCCTCTGGCACTCCAAGGGTTAATGTGTATGGGAATTCGTATAGATTCAAAACTTATTTTTTTTGGAAATAGGAGGTTGGGAAATTTATCGTTGCTAAAGGCTCTGATTGAGATGGAATTCTGGACTTTTTGATAATTGAGAAAACGACTTATTTTTTTATTTTTACGTCCTGTGTGCGCGTCTCCATTTTGATTATTTAGCTGTGAATAGCAGATAGGCCAGTGTCCTTAGTTCTGTGTCAGGCTTCTGCTGTGCTTCGTCAGGTGCTCTACGAGGAATAGGCCTGCTAAAATATATAGGGTTATGGGGGGAATCCAGTCATGGATCTGTTGTTCTGAGCTGCACCTTATATTTTGGTCTCATTGAGCCTCGTCAGTATGTGTGTGGTTAAAGGGATAGTAAGGTTTCATAATAAAAGCAGCTCTAATTAATCATCATAGTATTTGGACTTTGGAGAGTGTTATTTCAATTCTGTCAGAGTTGTAGTTCAAGAGTAATTCAATGACAAAGTATCCCCCTCCCACCTCTTTTACTGATGTAACACTGCTCAGCCAGATCAGAAGGGAGGTGCCCAGGTAGATTGCAGAGAGGGACAATCTTCAATTAAGATAAGGGAAAAACCTGAAAAACTTGTCAAGGGGGGCAGGGCCTTCATTGTTCTCACAGGAAGAAGATTGTCCCCTGCTGTTATCTGTCTGGTCTATGGACTGCATTCCACATCTGAGAAGAGATGGCTTACACTAGGTAAAAGGGGCGGGAGGGGAAACTTTGGCTTGTGAATATCTCTCAAACCATAAAGGTTTGAGAGATAAGACTTATATCGTTCTTCATGTTTTTTTAATGCCTACAAAATAAAATAAAGATAAAACGAAGTATTACTATCCCTTTAACTGTTTGTCTGGTTCAAAGAGACACTTCTTGGCTGGACTGTCTTCTAGCAGAATCACTATTATGTTCACCAGGATACAGACAAAAAAAGAAAACAAAGAAGAGATCTTGATAGGCACTCGATCCTAATCAAATAATATCCACAAATAATTAAAAAAATTATGTCACAATTTATTATCATAGAAAAAATTAATAATATTATAATTTAACATCAAGGTGAGACATGGGATCAAACCTGCAGGCCAAACCCATCGCATATCAAGAGCAGGGAAACCCACATAGTCACATATACAGTGTCCTAAAAAAATCACACAAAGTAACTAGCATATCTACATAGAGGCACTTAAAGGGTTAATACAGTGGTTACTTTGTTATTTTTTTTTTAATCATGGATACTTTGCAATGCATTGGAAAGAACTCCAGCACACAAGAGGTTAACCATTCTCCCCACTTTCATTAGTTTTTGTTCTGTCACACCCAAGTTAAATGTCCTGACTGTGTATTTACCCGGAGATGTGTATCTTCCTTTTATAGGTAGCTGTAATGTTTATGGCCTTGTCTGTGCATGATAAGGTGATAAGTAAGTGTGTCAGACTTTGGTGATATCTAACAATTGTGAATTACTGTGCTACTGTTTAAAGGGATAGTAGTACTTTATTATTACTATCCCTGATATTGTAGATATTTCTAAAATAATGTAATAGCCCCCATTGTCATCTCTCAGACCTTTATGGTTTGAGAGATAACCGAAGGCAAAGTTCCCCCCTCCCTCCCCCTTCCCTGAAGTCAGCGTTGTGCTGACTGCAGGGGAAGTCTGCCGTACGACAGGCTTGCGGCTCTGCAGCTGAACCGAGATCCTGTTAGTGAAGAAGAATTATTTCACTGAAACGGTCTTCTCCATGTACTTGGTTTGTGCTTGGTTTGCAATCACATGGAGAAGACCGTTTCAGTGAAATAATTCGTTTTCAGTAACGCTATTGTGGCTCTGCTGCAGAGCCGCATGATGAAAGACAGACCGGATATCCCTGCAGTCAGCACAACGCTGACTTCAGGGAAGGGGGAGGGAGGGGGAAACTTTGCCTTTGGTTATCTCTCAAACCATAAAGGTTTGAGAGATGAACCTGGGGGCTATTAACTTATTTTGCAAATACCTACAATATGAGGGATAGTAATAATAAAGTATTACTATCCCTTTAACTATGGTTGCTAGATCAACACTTTAAAAGAGGACACATGAAAAATGCTTACTACAGGGTTCAAGTGGTTAAAGGGGGATAGTAATGTTTGCAATAAAGTAGCTTTCTGAGTTTTCTTTATTGTAAACCTACCACATTTCACTATGTTGAATAACTTACTTTTGGATAGTTCAAAAGATATTAAATGTAAAAAGATCCCCCTCCCACCCTTTCTGTCCACCTTGCCTTAGAGCTGCGATCTGGTTGTGGGACCGGAGGGATGCAGCGAGTATACCTAGGAACTCTCTCTGGATTTGCCCCGGAGATTCCGATTTTGACACTGCTTTACCGGGTCTCTGGGGCTGAGGCTGATTCCTCCGGATGTGAGGAGTTTATATTGAAACTATGCCCACTTCTGCTCTTTCCCCTGTGTTTTTCCTTCCCCCAGCCTTTTTTTTAAAGGGATAGTAATACTTTATTTTTACTATCCCCCATATTGTAGATATTTGTAAAATAATTTAATAGACCCCAGGTTCATCTCTCAGACCTTTATGGTTTGAGAGATAACTAGGGTTGCCACCTTTTCCTCTAAAAAATACCAGCCATAGTCGTGCCGGCGAGGGCGGAGCCACAAATGAGAGGAGCCGCAAAAGGGAGGAGCCGCAAAAGGGGCAGAAACACTCAATGTTGCATGACCCTGATGAACACACACAGACATAAACGCATATACAGACACACACAAGCAAACGTACATGCATGTACACACACACATATATATATATATAAATAATATATATATATATATATATATATATATATATATATATATATATATATATATATATAAAAGAAGACTTTGTGCCTGCCAAAACACACCCAGGGGAGGCATAAAGCAGGAGTTACTATTCCTATTGGGTGATTCAGTCATGCAGGGAGTTGGCCCGCCCCCACTATGCAGCCCGCCCACCACCATCAAAGTCAGAAAAAAACAACATGGCCGCCACTTGCTCCTACACCACAGACAAACACACATGCCTCACTCATACAGCACCAAACTCACACACATGCCTCACTCACACAGCACCACACAAACACACACACATGCCCCACTCACACACAAAGACCACCACACACAATGCCCCACTCACACAGCACCAAACACACATGACCCCACTCACACACGCAGTACCACATACACACACAAAGCCAGAAATAAATATGGCTGACACACACACACACACACTCACTCACCCTGACTCCCAGTGGCCTCAGCAGGACCTGTAGTGCAGCACCAGAAGAACAAAATGGCACTCAAAGGGTTAAGGTAGGCCCTCATTGCTCAATTATTTCTTCACTGTCATCATTTGGCATGCAAGACACAGGACAGACAGCCATCAGATTCACACTTAACTCACTGACTGCCACAGGGTTGTGTATCAAGTTTTAGCCCTCAGGGAGTGTGTTCAAACCCCTTACATTGTAAACTTGCATTTCCCTCCCATTTCTCCTCCTTCCCCAGCCTATTACTAACACTTTTCCACATTTATGTTAAGCCCCGCCCCCACTCGCGATTAAGCCCCGCCCCCTTTTAACCCAGATTGCCCCATTTGTCTCTCCACATCAGCACCACATCAGTCCCCTCTAGGGACTACACAAGTCAAAGTTCCCAGGTATGAACACACTTCCCACTGCTATTTAACTCTGACATGCCTCTGTATATCTTAACCCTTTGACTGCCAGAGGGGTGCACAACTCATGAGTGCATGTGTTTCTGCTCATATATGTTGCATGTGTGTTTGTGTCCATCTCTGTTACATATATGTGTCCATGTGTGCATCTCCAGTGTGTCTGTGTGTGTACATCTGTTACATATGTGTGCATCTCCAGTGAGTCTGTGTGTGTGCGTGTCTTTTGCATGTTTCTGCCGCTCACTGTGTGTATGTGCATACCTCCCAACATTTCACATGGCCAAAGAGGGACACTGTAGTTTTAGGTGATATTGTTGGGGCGTGGCTGGTGGGCAGGGCATTAGTAAGAATTTTTAGGTTATTTCATGACCTATTACTGGCGATTTATGTAACTGAATAAATGATTTAGTGCAAGACCAAAGTATTTTATTTGCACAGACTAATGTATAAACACAAGTTTATTGCTTTATTGCTGTAGAGCAAAGTAATACACACCACACAGTCAGGGCTGGTGCAAGGATTTTTGCCACCCTAGGCAAAACCTAATTTTGCCGCCCATTTCGCTCCGCCCCTTGTGTCCCACCCCTTTATACCCCACCTACTTATACCCAACCTCTTTTCATGATTGTCCTCTCTCTGCCCCCTGGGCCAGTCTGCCCCTGGTCTGGAGATGCCTGTAAGAGATGCCCCCCACCAGCTCCAACTTGCCCCTTATCAGCTTCACTTTGGCCCACCAGCTCCACTTTGCCCCTATCTGCTCCACTTTGTCCCCCATCAACTCCAACTTGCCCCCATCAGCTCCACTTTGCTCCCCATCCATTCCAACTTGCCCCCACCGGCTCCACTTTGCCCCCCACCAGCTCCACTATGCCCCCAGCAGCTCCAACTTACCACCATCAGCTCCACTTTGCCCCCCATCCGCTCTAAATTGCCACCATCAGCTCCAATTTGCCCCATCTGCTCTAACGTGCCCCCCCTCAGCTCCACTTTACCCCCAGCAGCTCCAACTTGCCACCATCAGCTCCACTTTGCCCCCCATCCGCTCCAAATTGCCACCATCAGCTCCACTTTGCCCCCATCTGCTCTAACGTGCCCCCCCTCAGCTCCACTTTACCCCCCTCAGCTCCACTTTGCCCCCTCAGCTCCACTTTGACCCCCATCCGCTCCAACTTACCCCCATCAGCTCCAATTTGCCCCCCATCTGCTCTAACTTACCCCCATCAGCTCCACTTAGCCCCCCATCCACTCCAACTTGCACCCACCACCTCCAACTTGCCCCCACCAGCTCCACTATGCCCCCTCAACTGTAACTTTCCCCTATCAGCACCAACTTACCCCCATCGGCTCCACTTTGCCCCCCAGCAGCTCCACTATGCCCCCAGCAGCTCCAACTTGCCCCTATCAGCTCCAACTTGCCACCATCAGCTCCACTTTGCCCCCCATCCGCTCTAACTTGCCCCCACCAGCTCCACTTTGCCCCCCCACCAGCTCCACTTTGCCCCCCTTCAAGCTCCACTTTGCCCCTCTTCAAGCTCCACTTTGCCCCTCTTCAGCTCCACTTTGCCTCCCCTTCAAGCTCCACTTTGCCCCCCTTCAGCTCCACTTTGCCCCCCCTCAGCTCCACTTTGCCTCCCTCACCTTCACTTTGCCCCCCCTCAGCTCCACTTTACCCCCTCAGCTCCAACTTGCCCCCATCAGCTCCACTTTGACCCTCATCCGCTCCAACTTACCCCCATCAGCTGCACTTTGCCCCCACCAGCTCCAACTTGCCCCCACCAGCTCCACTATGCCCCCTCAGCTCCAGCTTTCCCCTATCAGCTCCAGCTTGCCCCATCAGCTCCATTTTGCCCCCCATCCGCTCCAACTTGCCCCCAGCAGCTCCACTATGCCCCTTGAGTTCCAACTTGCCCCCCATCACATACCTGTAGCTCCCGCGCAGTCTTCTCTTCAGTAATGCAGAGCGAGGCGGGAGATCATGACTCCCAGCGCGCTCTGCATTACTAAAGATCCGACCCAATGAGGGAGCGCTGTAGCAACACAGACCTGATTGTGTTGTGGTTCCCGGCGTGGTGTGTGCAGGCGCAGCTCTTCTCCGCTGCATGCCCGTGCCCCCAGTACGTGTGCGCCCTAGGCCGGCGCTTACCTTGCCTATAGGTGGAGCCGGCCCTGCACACAGTCTGACCTCCTAAAAAGAGGGACAACAGGGTGGGACAGAGGGATTTGGCCCTCAAAGAGGGACACTTGGGATGTATGGTATGTGTCTGCCTGTGTGTTGCATATGTCTGTGTTTATCAGTGTGTCTGCATTTCACACACGTGCGCCCAACGGTCGTAACATGACGGGCAACGCCGTCCCACATTGCTAGTATATATATAAAAATATATTACACAAAACTCCAACCAATATCGGACCCACACTAGGGATGGCGCCTTTTATAACCCCCACTGGTTGCTGATATTTAATACCAAGAATTAAGATAAAACAAGGTGTATCACTATATCCTATTAACCCCTAGTGCAAAGGGTTAACAACTAAAATACCACCACAAACAACAAAGGAAAGCGCTACACCTTGCTTACCAAAATATTATCTTTTAATTATATACCACTCAACAACTTATATGTACTGTTAACATTTATTATAATTTAAAACTTTCGGACACCATATACATTTATATTGTTAATAAACAGTGAAATCACTCATAATACCCATGCTCCTTTTAGGTAGCTAAAAAATGAAAATATAATAAAAAATATAAACTCAAGCTAAAAAATACAAATTATATTTGAAATAAAGTTCTCCAATGTAAAGAAAATAGTTAAGTCATAATGTGATTTTATTACATTTGTATATATTGATTTTAGTTGCAAGCTTGGTTAGCTTTGATAGCTTTGGATAGCTGCCGTTGACACAGGGGGCGGATCCGACACCGCAGGTCACTATGGAGACCAGGTGGAGTCCTGATCTGAATCAGGTGTGAACAGGTAGAGTTAAAAAGGCATTTTGTTGAGCAAGATACTTTTGCAGTAACCCTGATGAAAGTCTAAATTGCTGACTGAAACGTTGGATATTATGTCTTTTGACAAGAATAAAAGTTAAAGGGATAGTAATACTTGAAAATCAGTTAATTTTATACTGTAGCCCTTAAAAAACATGAAAAATGATATAAGTCTTATCTCCCAAACCTTTATGGTTTGGGAGATATTCAGAAGTAAAGTTTCCCCTGGAGTGACGTCATTGCTCCACCCTTCAGATTTGGAATCCGGTCCCGGGACCGGCTGTGCCTCTCCAGCAGTGCTGAGATCACCATCTTTAAAAATAATTTCTTAATTGGAATGGTCTACAAAGTGTGCTTTCAAGCCAAGCACACTTTGTAGATAGTTCCAATTAAGTAGTTCTTTTCAAAGATCGTGATCTCGGCACTGCTAAAGAGCTGCCGGTTGCTCTGTGGACCGAAATTCCAAATCTGTCCACTAGATGGCAGACTTGGGTGAAACAGCCAGGAAAAGAGAATTTTACTATATTTTACATGTGAATATCTCCCAAACCATAGAGGTTTGGGAGATAAAACTGATATCATTTTTCATGTTTTTTTAAGCGCTACAATATAAAATAAAATTATTTTCAAGTATTACTATCCCTTTAAGTTTTAATAAGTGAGTGTGGCCGATCATATCTGGAGTATTACAAGAAAATAGTTTTGACATTGACCTCTTTTTCATTGATATTCCTAATCTGTTTAACTTGGCCAATACCCAAGGTTTCTTATAGTTATCCCGTCTATTGATTCTGTCTTGATACGTTGTACAAAACATATTGAAGAGTGGTATAATATGCAAATCCACTTATAAAACAATAATTCAAAGTATAAAATATATATATAAATATATAAAAAATATATAAAATATATGTTATATATATAGTACCAGTGTGGTATATTAGGCCGCCTCCGATAATGCACTAAAAAACATAGACACAAAACACCAACCAATATCGGACCCACACTAGGGTTGGCGCCTTTTATAACCCCCACTGGTTGCTGATATTTAATACCAAGAATTAAGATAAAACAAGGTGTATCACTATATCCTATTAACCCCTAGTGCAAAGGGTTAACAACTAAAATACCACCACAAACAACAAAGGAAAGCGCTACACCTTGCTTGCCAAAATATATTATCTTTTAATTATATACCACTCTACAACTTATATGTACCGTTTACATTTATTATATATATTTTTTTTAATAATATTTTTATTATATCAAATTTCCCTTAGAAACATTTATGCATACATAATCATTTTTGACAATTTTACAAAAATCCGACAACTCTTAAATACCTAACACACAACACCTAAGACTAAGCGACACCCATATTATTTCCCATTCCTATTTTCTTAATAGGGGAGCATCTTGAAAGATATCTCTATAAATAATAAAAGGGACAGGAACCCAAAACCCTCCTCATGCTAATTACTGACTACAATATACTTCCCATTTCTCTAATGCTGCCTTTGCTAATTCCGCTGTATTCCCTATTTCCAGACCTTTTTCCATTTGTAATTGACATTCTACTTGTTCTCTCAACTTTATCCATGTTATTGAGTCTTGTGATCTCCATTGTCTAGCTATTATCATCTTTGCCGCAATCAAAACATGGGAAACTAGATAGTTCTTAACCTTACTCATTTTTGGCCAATTCAAATGTAGTAATTAAGTAATTAAGATAAAACAAGGTGTATCACTATATCCTATTAACCCCTAGTGCAAAGGGTTAACAACTAAAATACCACCACAAACAACAAAGGAAAGCGCTACACCTTGCTTACCAAAATATATTATCTTTTAATTATATACCACTCTACAACTTATATGTATATGTACCGTTAACATTTATTATAATTTAAAACTTTCGGACACCATATACATTTATATTGTTAATAAACAGTGATATCACTCATAATACCCATGCTCCTTCTGTTATTCTTGAATAACGATTTGAATACGGACTTGATTTGTTTTGAGACGGACGGGGGGTACCAAATGGATACATTGTTGATCAAGTAGCAGTATGTAAACAGTGAGCTATAAGGATGGGAGCGGTACTATAATAACATCCGTTTAGCCACATGAAGTGTGGTGAAACTATAGGGTACTTCTGCCCACTATAAGAGCTCACTATATTATAAGCCAGCTTTAAAGGGATAGTAATGTTTCATAATAAAAGCAGCTCTAATTAATCATCATAGTATTTGGACTTTGGAGAGTGTTATTTCAATACTGTCAGAGTTGTAGTTCCAGAGTAATTCAATGACAAATTATCCCCCTCCCGCCCCTTTTACTGATGTAACACTGCTCAGCTAGATCAGAAGGGAGGTTCCCAGGTAGATTGCAGAGAGGGACAATCTTCAATTCAGATAAGGGAAAAACCTGAAAAACTTGTCAAAGGGGGGCAGGGCTTTCATTGTTCTCATAGGAAGAAGATTGTCCTCTTCTGTTATCTGTCTGGTCTATGGACTGGATTCCACATCTGAGAAGAGGTGACTTATACTAGGTAAAAGGGGAGGGAGGAGAAACTTTGCTTGTAAATATCTCTCAAACCATAAAGGTTTGAGAGATAAGACTTATATCATTCTTCATGTTTTTTTAATGCCTACAAAATAAAATAAAGTTAAAACGAAGTATTACTATCCCTTTAATTGAAACTAAGGTACTTCAGTGAAGACAACAAAGTTCCTTGTAATACGGAATATAACATCAAAGGTACCCGCCCGCTGAAAACGGAACGTGGAGTCCGTACTAATTACTTGTGTTTCAAGGTAACAGAAATTTAAGAGATTGGACAATAATATACATTTTTTCTTCATTCAAGGAACTTTATTTCAAATATAATTTGTATTTTTTAGCTTGAGTTTATATTTTTTTATTATATTTTCATTTTTTAGCTCCCTAGAAGGAGCATGGGTATTATCAGTGATATCACTGTTTATTAAAGGGGCACTACCACCCCGCAATAACTTAACATGCATTCATTCTTCATTTGGCGACTAGCTGGCTGCTTAGTAGCGCTAGTCGCCATAAATATTACCTGGTTCCAAAGATTTTGCCGTTTTACCGATGCTCACAGGGGCAGGAAGCACGGACATCTCGTCACAGTGACGTCCGTGCGTCTGCGCTGTCAGTCCCTTTTGGAGCCAAGTGGCTCCGAAAGGGACTGACAGCGCAGGCGCACGGACGTCACTGTGATGAGATGTCCGTTCTTCCTGCTCCTGTGAGCCTCGGAAAAACAGCTCCAAAAGGGACTGACAGCGCAGGCGCACGGACGTCACTGTGACGAGATGTCCGTGCTTCCTGCTCCTGTGATCATCGGTAAAACGGCAAAATCTTTGGAACCAGGTAATATTTATGGCGACTAGCGCTACTAAGCAGCCAGCTAGTCGCCAAATGAAGAATGAATGCATGTTAACAATATAAATGTATATGGTGTCCGAAAGTTTTAAATTATAATAAATGTTAACGGTACATATCAGTTGTAGAGTGGTATATAATTAAAAGATAATATATTTTGGTAAGCAAAGTGTAGCGCTTTCCTTTGTTGTTTGTGGTGATATATAGATATATATATATATATATATATATATATATATATATATAGACATACACACACCTGCATATACATGCACATAGACACACGCATACAAACACATACACACAGTCACAAACACAGGTACAGACACACACATACACACACACACACACACACACATACGGTGACCTAATCTCAAACGTTCTCAGGAATGGCCACTGCTCACTGACAAATAATGGAATTGCAAAAATCCCAAATGTATTCATTTCCTATTCATGTTTTTTTCTATTAGAACTGCTCTTTTTAACCACCTAACTTCCAGAACGGTGCAATACGTTTGGTACCCCTCTGCCGCTGAAAGAGTTAAACCTTTGAGTGCCAGAGAGGTACGGAATGCATTGCAAAGCAATGCATTCCATGCCCCTCTGGCACTCAAAGGGTTAATCAAATGAACTTGAAAATGCTATTCATTCTTCTGTTATTTAAGCACGCGTTCAAGTGTCACTGCTAGAATGGGGGACATGAAAGCACCATAACATGTAGCCACTGCACAGTTAGTGCCAAGTGAGAAAGGGGACAGACATGAAGGCACCCTGCGCAGTGTATGGGACAATTGAACACATTACCCGGTACTGTTGGTGTTTACCAGATCTGCTTCACTTTTATTCTGTGCGTATCGTCCTAAGTGCACCCCTACTGATTAGAGCATAGTCTTAGAACTGTGTCCTATTTACCTTACAAGTTCTCCTAAGGCTGGGATCATTGAAACCATTTCGAGTTCGAGACTGGGATCCACCGCCATGGTGGTAAATCCTCCGGTAGGAGCAGGGAACTTTCTAAGTGTCACTACGAGTACAATCTGAACCTACGTCAGGGCGGCGGCGCGTCACCCACACTCAGGCACCTCAAGACTGCACGCTACACAACACGCACCACTGGTCAGTCAGAAGGCAGCAGACAGCGGTTGTAAGTTTTTTAATTACCAGGCAGGCAACGGACGGTGGAGTAGATACACATGCGTGCGTGCGCATAAAGCCTGCGCGAATCCGCGGCACGCGCATTTAAGTTCTAACAGGGCATCTCGCCACCACTCAAGACACGGGACACGGCTGAGTAAGTGAGGGAGGGCTTAGTGACAGTGAGCCAGTGGCAGTGAGCAAAGGAGTTAATTCACAGTAATACCGGCTTTTCTATTGCCGGTATAGCGGTTATACCGGCACCGGCTCAGCAGTGCTAATTACCGGCTGTGCCGGTAAAATACCGGCCGGGTGGCAACCCTAATTAGATAACTGAAGGCAAAGTTCCCTCCTCCCTCCCCCTTCTCTGAAGTCAGCGTTGTGCTGACTGCAGGAATATCCGGTCTGACTTTCATCAGGTGACTCTGCAGCAGAGCTGCGATCGTGTTAGTGACAAAGAATGATTTCACTGAAACGGTCATCTACATGTGCTTGCAAACCAATCACATATAGAAGACCCTTTCAGTGAAATAATTCTTTGTCACTAACAGGATGTCGGCTCAGCTGCAGTGCTGCAAGCCTGTCGTGTGACAGACTTCCCCTGCAGTTAGTACAACGCTGACTTCAGGGAAGGGGGGGGGAGGGAGGGGGGAACTTTGCCTTCAGTTATCTCTCATACCATAAAGGTTTGAGAGATTAACCTGGGGGCTATTAAATTATTTTACAAATATCTACAATATGGGGGATAGTAATAATAAAGTATTACTATCCCTTTAAGTTTGTGTCACACTTTTAATCCCTACCCCCCAACATGTATCAAGCCCCACCCCTTTTCACGTAATTTTTCTCACCCCCTACCACCCCAGAGGACTCCCCTCTGGGGAGACGACAATTGAAAGTTCCTAGATATGGCAGAGAGGGACAAACTTAAGTCAGTAAGTAACAGGAAAACCCTGTCCCCCTTGATGAAGGAGGGCAGGATTTTTCTTTGCTTACTGAAGATTGTCCCTCGCTGCTCTCCATTCGGCCCACAGTAAGAGGAAGACTGACGCGGCTAGAAGGGGCAGGAGGGGGGATCTTTTTACACTGAATATCTTTTGAACTACAGAAAGGTAAGTTATTAAACATAGCGCAATGTGTTAGGTTTACATTAAAGAAAACGCAGAGATATACTTTATTGCAGACATTACAATACCTTTAAATGGATAGTAGGGCTTTTATTTAACAAATATCAATATTGTAGACATTAAAAATATTAGTAGAATTAGCTATGTCCCATCTCTGAAACATTTATAATTTAAGAGATTGAAGCATGTAAACTTCCCCCCTCCTGGCCGTTTCACAGAAGTCTGCCCTCTAGCTGAGAGAAACAGATTCTGGTCCTGGGACCATCCTGCGGCTCTTCAGCAGAACTGAAATAGCGCAATATAGAAATAAATACTTCATTGGAACGGTCTACAAAATGTGCCTGGTTTGCAAGCACACTTTGTAGACCGTTCCAACTAAGTATTTATTTCTGTATCTCGCTATTTTGGCTCTGCTGAAGAGCCGCAGGATGGTCCTGGGACCAGAATCTGCTTCCCTCAGGTAGAGCCCTGACGTCTATGAAAGGGGCGGGGGAGGGGAACTTTACATGCTTCGATCTCTCATACTATAAATGTTTGAGAGATGGGACATAGCTCATTCTACTAATATTTTAATGTCTACAATATTAATATTTGTTAAGTAAAAACAATACTATCCATTTAATTATTGGGTAGCAATGGTTCCCATTTTTTGTATCCTCTTTTAAAAGGGATGATCTGGCAGCCCTACTTTAGAGTAGTCCTGTTTCTTTCCCAGCAGTGCAGGTTTTCAGGATCTCCTCCAGAATTAGGGTTCGCAGGTCATGCCTTTAAAGGGATAGTAACACTTAATATGTAAATATATGTATTGTAGGATTTATCCTTATGAGTAAAACAGTGGTACTCCCATTGCCGAGAGTTGTTTTAGTCAAAAGTTATTGCAGCTAAAAGTTGCATCTTTTTTCAGGAGAAGTATCTCATTGGCCACAAATTTTACAGTGGCGCTGTTGCTACACCATCCGATGGACAACTCTGGTCAGTTGACCATAAACCTCCACGAAAGGACGGTTTAGCAACAGAGCCACTGTAACATTTCAGGCCATAGAGGTGCAGCTCAAACTTGCTTGTTTTAGGTGTAGTAATACCTTTTGAATAAACTACCTCTCTGCAGTGGAAGTACCCTTGTTTTACTCAGGAGGATAATCCATACAGTACAGATGAAGTGTTACTATCCATTTAAAACTGGACCCATGAAAACTTTTTGCTGCAAGACTGCAGAGCTTATTACTGTGATGCAATTCTTCTTCTGTATCTTCTTTTTGTTTGCTGAATATGGCCCAGAATGGTTTATATGTGCAGTAACCTCAGGGTCAATGCAGCATTCTAAAAAATGTATATTAAAAGTCAAGAGATGGTCAACTAGGAACGAACCTTCAATACAAATCTGCAGGCTCTATAGGAATGGCATACTACCCAGGGTGCAATCTCTTTTAGCCCACTTGTGCCTTTCACAGAGAGGAAATATCCTAAAACATATCATATTGGTCCTGCCATAACAGCAGTCCAACCACAAAATACCAGGCAATTCCTCTCTGAACAAGAGAAGCGGCCAACCCCAGGCTTGTTCCTAGATGAGCGTCTCTGACTTCCACTTTATATATGCAAATTACCCTTGAGATTTGTTATCTCAAGGGTAATAGAGGAATACAGCACTGGACCGCTTGCTCACAGTGCCTAGAGAGATCGGCTATACCTCACTGACGAGGCCCAACAAGGCTGAAATGTACGTCTGGGGTTGGCTGCTCGTTCCTAGTTGAGCATCTCTGACTTCCACTGTACATTCTAAAAATCGGAGAACCTTTTTACAAATTGGTGTTAGAATCTATAGGTTTAAAATGTGTCTTTTGGAAAGGGTCTAAAATTGTTATTTTTATTATTAAATGTAATCCTGCATATGCGCCAGAGGCCTTGCTAGCGTCCAAGGGGTTAACCCTTAGAGGGCCAGAGCGGTACACCGCGCAATGCTCTGCAATGCGTGGCATACCCCTCTGGCACTCAAAGGGTTAAAAATGCGTAACCTGGGTTAAAACCTCTAGTCACTGGAACACTTGAGCAGAGGAGAAGTTTTGCAGGATTTTGGCTCTGCATAAGCGCACTGCGAGCATGATACAATCCAGTCTCTGGTGTTATTTCTATCTGAGTTTACACCCATGGAACAGCTGATTCTCATATAAAAATAATGTCTATAGGGAGTGTGTGGTGCATTAAGTGGTTCCCAAAATGGAGCATGCTAAGAGGGGGAGATCATCAAAGCTTATAGATAATTACAGGGTATATGACCGCAAAGTGAGAACTTGCAAAACCATTGACCTCAAGGAAAATGGAAGCTTCTGTGCAGTCTTTGAAGATTTTCCCACTTTATGATCTGAATGATAACACACCATTTGTCTTAATGTGAGAATAAAAGTAGATAATATATAACGTGAAAATAAAAGTAGAACAAACTTTTATAATGATCATTATACATGAATCATACCTACCAACATTTCAAGTGGCCAAAGAGGGACGCTTTTGTTTTAGGTGATGTTGCTAGAGGCATGCCTGCTGGGCAGGACATCACCAAGGTTATTTTATTACCTACTGACACCTCTTATACTGGCTAATTTATAAACACAAATACTGAAGTTTAAACAAACATTAATGTGAGTTTTATTGCTATGGAAGAATGTGTTACATTTATATATACACTGCATAATATGATCTCCTAAAATGTGTGACACCAGGGTGAGAAAGAGGGACAGGGGGATTTGGGTCTCAAGGAGAACTCCTAAAGAGGGGCACTTGGGAGGTATGGACCCCTAATATATTCTAAAGAAGGACACTTGGGAGGTATGGACCCCTAATATCTCCTAAAGAGGGACACTTGGGAGGTATGGACTCTAATATCTCCTAAAGAGGGGCACTTGGGAGGTATGGACCCCTAATATCTCCTAAAGAGGGACACTTGGGAGATATGGACCAGTAATAACTCCTAAAGAGGGACACTTGGGAGGTGTGGACTCTAATATCTCCTAAAGAGGGGCACTTGGGAGGTATGGACCCCTAATATCTCCTAAAGAGGGACACTTGGGAGATATGGACCAGTAATATCTCCTAAAGAGGGACACTTGGGAGATATGGACCAGTAATATCTCCTAAAGAGGGACACTTGGGAGGTATGGTCCCCTAATATCTCCTAAAGAGAGGCATGTGGGAGGTATGGACCCCTAAAACAGGTAAAACCTGTTATAACGCAATGCGTTATAATGCGATTCCGCTTATAACGCAACTGACGCATGGCTCCTATACGTACTATATTTTTTTCACATCAACATTTTGCATAACTTGTTTACACCTCACAATACCGAATGGTATTTTCAAGCTGCCACTCATGAACATCAGGTCAGCGTTTTGCATGCTTCTAACACCTCGCGATACTTTACTTTGTTCAAGCTGCCACTCATGAACATCAGGTCAGCGTTTTCCATGTTTCAAAATGTCTTATACCTGTACTTTTATAAAACGGAAGAAAGTTACAATTCAAGATAAATTGCTGCTCTTGATCAAATCAAATCCAGAGTCCAGCAAACTAAAGTGGCTAGAGACCTTGGAGTGAATGAATCTACAGTGCGTGGAGAGGGTTGCCACCTTTTCTTCAAAAAAATACTGGCCAAGGCATTCCCTCCATAGACTTAACATTGGAAAGAAGCCAATTTTATACCGGCCTGCCGGTAAAACACCGGCTGGGTGGCAACCCTATGCGTGGATGGATGAAAGAAGAAAAAAATCTTTGTGATGCAGTCAAGGATATGGGAACAAGTGATGTGATGCACCAAAAACAATTAAGGCAGCCTCAGGATGAACAGCTGGATAAAACAGTGTTTCAGTGGTTTGTTCAGGAACGATCTGAAAGTACATCGTTATCTGGACCCCATCTGCAAACCCAAGCTAAAACATTTTACAGTGATCTGCATGGAAATCATTCCACAGCATTCACTTCAAGTAATGGATGGCTAACACGTTTTAAAAAGCGACATGGAATAACCAAATCGGCAACATCAGGTGAGATACGGTCAGCAGATGATGAAGCTGCATGCGCGTATCCTGCTCAGCTTCACAAAATAATTGAATCTGGCGGATATGCTGCAGAACAGATATATAACTGTGATGAGACTGGTATCTGTTGCAAAATGTTGCCCAATTGCACTCTAGCTTGTAAAAACGATCCTCGAAGAACACAAGGTTTCAAGCAAATTAAATAGAGAGTGACTGTACTTTTCTGTGTAAACCAATCTGGAAATCACAAATTGAAGCCACTTTGCATAGGAAAGTTTAAATCAGCACGGTGCTTCCATCATGTGAACATGACATCTATTCCATTTGCCTATGACTTCAGCAGAAATGCTTGGATGACTTCCAGCATTTTTGAAAACTGGTTTCATAAGTTATTTGTACCTGATGCACGTAAACACCTACTATATGAAAAGCTGGGTACCAAAGCTCTCTTGCTGCTGGATAATTGCCCTGTCCATCCTCCAGCTGAGAGCCTGATAAGCAGAGATGGTAAAATCCAAGTGAGCTACTTGCCCAAAAACACCGCATGAAAGATACAACCTTTAGATCAAGGAATTATGTTAACACTTAAAATGAAGTTCCGCAATATTCTGATACAACGAATAATCAATAGTGACAAATCTGTTACCTCATTTTTAAAGAATTTGAATCTAAAAGAAGTTTTTTACGTAGGTGGTGATGCCTGGGACACTATGACAAAAAGGTGTATCTCAAGATGTTGGAGAAACATAGAGGGTGCAAATCTGACTTTGGATATCTCCCCAGTGGATAGTGACAGTGATGGAGAGAGTGTGTTTGAGGGGTTCACAGACCAAGAAATTGCAGCTGCTGACCAGTCCTTTGAAATAGAAGGCCTGACAGAAGAAAACATGACCAATGCCAAACAAGTACTGGCACAGTTCATTGATGGAGAAAGAGGGGCCACAATAGAAAATTGGTTAGATGGGGACAGTAACTGTCCTATATACAAGCACCTGACTGACTCAGATATAATCAAGAACATAACTGAGGAATGTCAAGATCCAGAAGTTACCGAAGATGAAGAAGGTTCCACCACCTAAGATCACGGAGGCACTTGTTGGTTTGCAAACTGGACTTAAATTTCTTGAAACAGTTTGTTTATAAAATGAAAGTCTTTCTAAAGTCAAAAATGTTACAGTACTGGTACAGTAATGTAGGTGTATATACAGTACAGGTACAATAATGTAGGTGTATGTACAGTACAGGTACAGTAATGTAGGTGTATGTACAGTACAGGTACAGTAATGTAGGTGTATATTCAGTACAGGTACAGTAATGTAGATGTATGTACTGTACAGGTACAGTAATGTAGGTGTATGTACAGTACAGGTACAGTAATGTAGGTGTATATTCAGTACAGGTACAGTAATGTAGATGTATGTACTGTACAGGTACAGTAATGTAGGTGTATGTACAGTACTGGTACAGTAATGTAGGTATAAGTACAGTACAGGTACAGTAATGTAGGTGTATATACTATACAGGTACAGTAATGTAGGTCTATATACAGTATAGGTACAGTAATGTAGGTGTATGTACAGTACAGGTACAGTAATGTAGGTGTATGTACAGTACAGGTACAGTAATGTATGTACAGTAATGTAGGTGTATGTACAGTACAGGTACAGTAATGTAGGTGTATGTACAGTACAGGTGCAGTAATGTAGGGGTATGTACAGTATACTGTTTACTACACTAGTTTTTTTTTTACATTTACAGTACTACAGTACTCTACCTACCTACATTATGTTGCAATCTTTTCTTGTAATGTACCTGTATTTTTCATTTGTTCTTTTAAGCAGTCAGTACAGACCGTATAACCAGTTTGCTGATTTATCTTAGTGACACAAGGTGCATGTACACTTTATTTACACTTCATCAATCAAAGATTTAAAGGAATGCAGTAGCATACAGTATGATTTAGTTTATTAGGCTTTGGAGATTGGACAGTAATGTTGTGAATACAGTACTGTACTGCAATCGGTCAGAAATACAGGAGAAAAAGAAAGCATACAATACTATACCTGTACTACAGTACAATACGTACTGTATGCTTCCTTTTTCCCTTGTGTTTTTTGGCTGATTGTCATTACTGTACCCATTTGTTCTTTTAAACAGTCAATACAGACCGTACAACCAGTTTGTTGGTTTATGTTTGTGACACAAGGTGCATGTGCACTTTATTTACAGTTCTGTACTTTTGATTTATATTTCAGACAGAAGGTGCATTGTAACAGAAAGTAATAAAAGAGTACAACAACACATTTGTACAGTATTTGATTTCCTTTTACTGTATTAAAGGAGCAATACACTTTTATTTATGAAAACACATATTTTATAGAGCATTTCCTACTGAATAAAACAAGGTCACTCACACTGCTGTCAGATGTTTTATTCAAAATTTATAGCAGTTGAAATAATCAGGAAATGAATTTACTGTGTTTACTTCCTGATAGTTCTAACTGACAGGAAGTTAATTTACTGTGTTTACTTCCTGATGGTTCTAACTGACAGGAAGTGACAGGCAGTTTCTATCACATTCTATGGAGAACTGTATGTCACTGTCTTTTCTGACTTTCCTCTCCATTAGAATGTAACAGGAAATCTAATTAGAATTTTACCACTAGAGGGCACTGGTAATGTAAAAACACATGGGTTTAAACTGTAATAACTCTGGAAATATAAATCTCTCAGCATTGGGAGAACCCTTATCTTAATAGGAAAATCCCTACAATATATTTTTTTTCCATAAAAAAGTTTACTGCTCCTTTAAGCTTTGAAAAAATCATACAGTAGTACTGTAGGCATGCATGCTGAAACAGCTGATCAGTTATACAGTAATATGTAATCATTCTTTGCCTCTATGCTTCACTATTACTGTATGTAAGGGAACCAAATGCCCCATCCCAAAATGGCCACCACGGGGAAAAAACGTGATTGCACATGCTCAAGCAAATCAACCGCCTCCTAACAAACTGACACGAAATGGAGACTGTGCGCGAGGCACAACGTTCTCCTGCTTTCGAACCAACTGAAATACAGGTACAGTACTGCTGAAAAAAGAAAAGAACCTTCAGATGGAAAGAAGAAAACAAACTTAGAAAGTCAGTAACAAAATATGACAAAAAAGATGTCAGAATCCTATATAATAATTCGCCAAGTTGTGTGTAACGCCCGACATGCGCAGTAGACACTGCTGCGAGTGCGGCAGTCATGCGCAGTAGAGACTGCCTGCGCCGCGGCTGATACAGAGCTGAGCGCTCCGAAGGAGCATCCAGCTCTGTATCAGCCGAGGTGCGGGCAGTCTCCACTGTGTGACTGCCCCGCGACCGGCTGCCAGAGGCTCTGTATCAGCCGAGGCGCGGGCAGTCTCCACTGCATGTGACTGCCCCGCGACCGGCTGCCAGAGGCACTGTGGCCCGTGTAACGGGCTGTTCAACTAGTAAATCAATAAATAAATAACAATAAATGAAAAGATAATAAATACTGTATACACTAAAACAAACACTAAAATACTAATACTGTACATAATTGAAGAGAAACAGTAAGGAAAACAATACAGTACATGTGCTTATTTTATAAAATATATTTAATATAGTATATAATACTGTACATACAGTATATAATAATCATATCGCAATCCCGCTTATATCGTGATGCGATTCTTTGGATCCCGAGCACCGCTTTATAACGGGTTTTACCTGTATCTCCTAAAGAGAGGCACTTGGGAGGTATGGACCCCTAATATCTCCTAAAGAGGGATACTTGGGAGGTATGGACCCCTAATATCTCCTAAAGAGGGACACTAGGGAGGTATGGACCCCTAATATCTCCTAAAGAAGGATACTTGGGAGGTATGGACCCCTAATATCTCCTAAAGAGGGACACTTGGGAGGTATGGACCAGTAATATCTCCTAAAGAGGGACACTTGAGAGGTACGTACCCCTAATATCTCCTAAAGAGGGACACTTGAGAGGTATGGACCCCTAACATCTCCTAAAGAGTGACACTTGGGAGGTATGGACCCCTAATATCTCCTAAAGAGGGACACTTGGGAGGTATGGACCAGTAATATCTCCTAAAGAGGGACACTTGGGAGGTATGGACCCGTAATATCTCCTAAAGAGGGACACTTGGGAGGTATGTACCCCTAATATCTCCTAAAGAGAGGCACTTGAGAGGTATGGACCCCTAACATCTCCTAAAGAGTGACACTTGGGAGGTATGGACCCCTAATATCTCCTAAAGAGGGACACTTGGGAGGTATGGACCCGTAATATCTCCTAAAGAGGGACACTTGGGAGGTATGTACCCCTAATATCTCCTAAAGAGAGGCACTTGAGAGGTATGGACCCCTAACATCTCCTAAAGAGAGACACTTGGGAGGTATGGACCCCTAATATCTCCTATAGAGGGATACTTGGGAGGTATGGACCCCTAATATCTCCTAAAGAGGGACACTTGGGAGGTATGGACCCCTAATATCTCCTAAAGAGAGACACTTGGGAGGTATGGACCCCTAATATCTCCTATAGAGGGATACTTGGGAGGTATGAACCCCTAATATCTCCTAAAGAGGGACACTTAGGAGGTGTGGAACCCTAATATCTCCTATAGAGAGGCACTTGAGAGGTATATACCCCTAATATCTCCCAAAAACGGGCACTTGGGATGTATGGACCCCTAATATCTCCTTAAAAGGGACACTTGGGAGGTATGGACCCCTAATATCTCCTATAGAGGGACACTTGAGAGGTATGGACCCATAATATCTCCTAAAGAGAGGCACTTGATAGGTATATACCCCTAATATCTCCTAAAGAGGGACACTTTGGAGGTGTATATGAATAAATCTTTTTTGTGGTGTGGTGGGACCCTTTTGTTTCATATTAAATCCCAGTGAACCTGTACAAAAATTCTTTAACCCCTTGGATGCCAGTGAGGTCTCCAATGCATTGCTTTAAATGCGCTGTAGACCTCTAGCATCCAAGGACTTATAGCATCATTAACAAATATTTTTCAGTGCTGTTTGGTACAAAAAAAATACAATTTTAGCACAGATATTTGATCTGATCGGGTATCAGTTTAACTTTTACCTGATAGTTACTGTGTTTATAGAGGGTTGTAGGTTATAACACAAAAGAAAAAGAACAGAAAACAGAATTGTGGTGTATGATGAGGGAACAGCCAATAACAGCTACCCCTTCCACCCGAGAAAAACACATGACAACCTGCTTGGGTAAGAAGAGGCCATAGCATTTATTAAACATTAACACAAACCAAACATTATGCAGGCTACTCGGCCGATGACATGGGGCACAATAGCAATCCTCACAAAGTCTCTTCCCTCCTCAAACCATTAGTCAGTGGGTGAGGAGCTAATTCCCCAAAGCCCAGAGAGGCAAGTACCATCTCTTCATCCACTGGCAAGGACAATACTGCACTCCTGCTGTAACACAAATGAAGGACAAAAAAGGTGAGGGAGGGCAGAAGGAACAGCACAAAACTCCCTTCAATCAGGGGCGTAGGAACCCCCACAAATCTGGGGGGGATAGCATTTTTAGTGTCCGGATATATTCTTATTCAGTAAACTGTGAATTGTTTATAACGTTAAATTTTAAGTGTGTGTGTGTGAAATTTCTCACAAAAAAGGTACAGGGAACACTCATTTGTACACCTGGTTACACCTTGCAGTGAGTGAACCCATTTGTACACGTGATTATTAACAGAGAAGGTATACTAGAGGTATATATAGGTATAGATGGAGTGTGGGCAACTCTGTAGGGTTGACCACAAGTCAGGCATTCCAAGTGTTATATTTCCCTTTAAAACAGCTTAATAAAGTTACTTGAAAGTTGATTAAAATAAATGCATAACTGGGAAATCTATACTATACCTCACTTGACAAACAACAGGGTACTCCCACTGCTGAGAGATATTTTATTAAAAATTATAACAGCTCAAACTTTAATTTTTTAGGTGCAATATCACAGTGGCCTTAAAATTTACAGTGGCGCTGTTGCTACACCATCCTATGGAGATTTATGGTCTACGGACAAGAGCTGTCCGTAGGATGGTGTAGCAACAGCGCCACTGTAAATTTTCAGGCCACTGTGATATTGCACCTAAAAAAATTCAAGTTTGAGCTGTTATAATTTTTTTAATAAAATATCTCTCAGCAGTGGGAGTACCCTTGTTTTACTCAGGGGGATAAACACTACAACATATATTTTTTTACATTTTAAGTATTACTATCCTATTAAGTAAGAGATCTCCAAAAGGGGTGCAATGGTAAAGAAATTAATTAATGAAATATCTCTCTCCTTTATATCTCAAGGAGAGGGACAAAAGAATTACCACTTTTGCACATCCTTATAAGTCCCTCATAGAAAAGTCTGAAATCAGACCCAAAGGAGAAATTAATAAAAAAAAGGGGGTGGGAAAATAAAAAATATAATGCTTTATTTATAAATCAAGATTAAAAAGATGAACAGAGCGTCTTCTGTTGCTAAGTATGAAGACTAGTTAAAGGGATTGTAATACTTGAAAATAATTTTATTTTATATTGTAGCCCTTAAAAAAACATGAAAAATGATATGTCTTATCTCCCAAACCTTTATGGTTTGGGAGATATTCACAAGCAAAGTTTCCCCCTGAGTGACGTCACTGCTTTAGCTGTCAGATTTGGAATCCGGTCCCTTGAACGGCCGCGGCTCTTCAGAAGTGCCGAGATCACAATCTTTAAAAAGAATTTCTTCATTGGAAGTGTCTAGTGTGCTTGCAAGCCAGGCACACTTTGTACACAGTTCCAATTAAGTAGTTCTTTTTCAAGATCGTGAACTCGGCAATGCTAAAGAGCTGCCATTTGATCTGTGGACCGGATTCCAAATCTGTCCACTAGATGGCAGACTTGGCTGAAACAGCCAGGAAAAGGGAATTTTACTTTATGGGAGATAAGATTTATATCATTTTAAATGTTTTTTTAATGGTTACAATATAAAATAAAATTATTTTCAAGTTTTACTATCCCTTTAACTCTAGTATTAGGTCAGGATATATCCAAGATGCCTTTTATTATAAGTCATTTAGCTACTTTATATATTATACTCGCAACTAAATTATTTTGATCTCCCTGGTAACATTGTAGTAATTACTATGATCCTTGTAATATAGCAAACAGGTAGTTATAAATATAGGTATATCTCTACCTTCATGTATATGAACATCAGTGATTGGCTTCCGATGTGGGTGGGTATTGAACCCTATATGCCTATAAGACAAAAGGTGTAATTGAATTAAATACTGCAGGAAAGCCGATATATTGATGGAGGTATATTCAGAGTCAGTCACTGGATAGGAATGGAATAAAAATGGATAAGAATTGAGAACATTGTGGATCCAGTCTATGTGGAGACTACATAGTGGGTAATTTTACTAATGTTTAAAGGGATAGTAATACTTCGTTTTAACTTTATTTTATTTTGTAGGCATTAAAAAAACATGAAGAATGATATAAGTCTTTTTTCTCAAACCTTTATGGTTTAAGAGATATTCACAAGCAAAGTGTCCCCCTCCCACCCCTTTTACTGATGTAACACTGTTCAGCCAGATCAGAAGGGAGGTGCCCAGGTAGACTGCAGAGAGGGACAATCTTCAATTAAGATAAGGGAAAAACCTGAAAAGCTTGTCAAGGGGGGGCAGGGCTTTCATTGTTTTCATAGGAATAAGATTGTCCCCTTCTGTTATCTGTCTAGTCTATTGACTGCATTCCACATCTGAGAAGAGATGGCTTACACTAGGTAAAAGGGGCGGGAGGGGGAAACTTTGCTTGTGAATATCTCTCAAACCATAAAGGTTTGAGAGATAAGACTTATATCGTTCTTCATGTTTTTTTAATGCCTAGAAAATAAAATAAAGATAAAAAGAAGTATTACTATCCCTTTAAAGAGAAACTAAAGAACTGCACCTAGTACTACTGGTGTTTATAACTAATATCTCAGAAACTATTTTTATATACGTTAATAACGGATCAGCCAAGAATAATTACTCATGTAGATGCTGTCAGGGCAACGTGCTCTACCTACACATTTATTGCAATATGTATTTGCAGTTCTTTAGTTTCTCTTTAAAGGAGCAGTAAACTTTTTTTATGAAAAAATATATATTGTAGGGATTTTCCTATTGAGTAAAATAAGGGTACTCCCACTGCGGAGAGATTTATATTTCCAGAGTTATTACAGTTTAAACCCATGTTTTTTTTTACATTAGCAGTGCCCTCTAGTGGTCAAATTCTAATTAGGTTTCCTGTTAGATTCTAATGGAGAGGAAAGTCAGAAAAGTCAGAGACATACAGTTCTCCATAGAATGTGATAGAAACTGCCTGTCACTTCCTGTCAGTTAGAACTATCAGGAAGTAAACACAGTAAATTCACTTCCTGGTTATTCATATTTTTATAAAAAAAGTTTACTGCTCCTATAAACATTAGTAAAATTACCCACTATGTAGTCTCCACATAGACAGGATCCACAATGTACTCAACTCTTATCCATTTTTATTCCATTCCTGTATAGCGAGTGACTCTCTGAATTCACCTCCATCAATATATGACGTTACTTATTACTTGGGTAACTGGCTTTCCCGGGGTATTTAAGGCAATTACACCTTTTGTCTCATAGGTTTAAAGGGTTCAATATCCACCCACACCAGTAGCCAATCACTGATGTTCATATACATGAGATATACCTATATTTATAACTAACTGTTTGCTATATTACAAGGATCATAGTAATTACTACAATGTTACCAAGATCCAAATTATTTCGTTGCGAGTATAAAATATAAAGTAGCTAAATTACTAATAATAATAAAAGGCATCTTGGATAAATCCTGACCTAATACTAGAGTTACCTAGTCTTCATGCTTAGCAACAGAGGGTGCTCTGTTCATCTTTTTAATTGTGATTTATAAATAAAGTATTTTATTTTTTATTTTCCCACCCCCTTTTTTACTCATTTCTCCTTTGGGTCTGATTTCAGACTTTTCCATGAGGGACTTATAAGGGTGTGCAAAAGCGGTAATTCTTTTGTCCCTCTCCTTGAGATATAAAAGAGAGAGACATTTCCTTGTACGCTTGTGGTAGGCTAGGCCTGGATTTGTGGGAGGGGCTGTTAGCACTACAAATACCAGCCCAATCCACTCCGTCTGGGTTCGACATTCAAGGAGGCCCACCTCAGACACCCACCCTTATTTCAAAATATTAAACCAGGCAGCCCTCTAATTGGCTCGCCCGGCATCATTTCTACCTGGCTCCAGGAGGTTCAGGTTATCCCACACTTTCTTAACGTTCACTCTTAACCCCTTAGTGATGCTCGGCCGAAACATAATGCCCGCCGAACTTTTTTCCCCATTAGTTACAATGACTTCCTGGAAGTAGATGTACGTCCTCTGACACTAAGTTTCTGCGGGACATACATGTACGTCCATTGTCGGGAAGGGGTTAAACGGCTGTAAGCCCCGACCAAAAATGATTAATCCAAGGAAGAAGTGAAGGGTCAGGGAACAATATATATATTTTTATTATCAGAGACATCTCTAGCATTCAGATAGGTAAAGTTCCATGTAAATCAAAGGGGATAAGGTTCATTGGCCCCAGAATGATGCCAGTTGTTTGGTGCGTCAGTCTCTTTATTTCGTTTATATCATTCTAAAACATTAGTATGGATCAGTGGTGACAGTTGCTTTTGAAGGGCTGTTGATATTTTTAAAAGGGGGTTTAACAAAATATTAATGTGAAGCGGCCAGGAAAAAGATATTAAAATATTTATCTAGATAGATGTGTGAAATGTGTGTGTTTCTGTCTCACTGTGTGTCTCTATAAACAAAAGGTATGCGTGCACTTCATTTTCTTCAAAAAGTCAACAAATCAATGTGTTTAAAGGGATAGTAATACTTTGTTTTAACTTTATTTTATTTTGTAGGCATTAAAAAAACATGAAGAACGATATAAGTCTTATCTCTCAAACCTTTATGGTTTATGAGATATTCACAAACAAAGTATCCCCCCCTGTTCAACCAGATCAGATGGGAGATGCCCAGGTAGACTGCAGAGAGGGACAATCTTCAATTAACATTAGAGAAAAACCTGAAAAGCTTGTCAAGGGGGACAGGGTTTTCATTGTTCTCATAGGAAGAAGATTGTCCCCTGCTGTTATCTGTCTGGTCTATGGACTGGATTCCACATCTGAGAAGAGATGACTTACACTAGGTAAAAGGGGCAGGAGGGGAAACTTTGCTTGTGAATATCTCTTAAACCATAAAGGTTTGAGAGATAAGACTTATATCGTTCTTCATGTTTTTTTTAATGCCTACAAAATAAAATAAAGTTAAAACGAAGTATTACTATCCCTTTAAGGAACAAAGCATCACCTTCAAGAATATCATTTACAAGTGTGAAATAGTGACATATTGTAAATTTCAAATGCAAACACACTAGCTACTCCACTGAATAATGGTATATCAAGGTTTTTAAACAACTTCACACGGAAATTTCTAATGCTCCCTTCCCTTCATCGTTGATTGGGATCACAATAGCTAATTAGCTTGTAGGGCATGTGCAAGCTGTAAAGTAGTACACGGCGGTGTCAGTGAGTAGACTTCTTGCCATTCCTTTCGTGTCCCACACAAGCTCTGCTCAGTGTCAGTCTCTGCCTAGCGCCTCTTACACGTGCAAGGAAAGAGGGCGGGACTTACTGAATACAGTGGACGCTGGCCGGTGATGTCAGACGCAGTAGTGCAACTCCGCACCCAGCCCGGCAGCACGGCATGTACCACATCAGCAGAGTCAGTGACTAAGTGAGTGATGCCTCATCTCAGTCCTGTCCTACTCCTGTGGTGACGGATGCACTGCAAATGAACAGTTGATAACGCATTCCCCTCCTGCCTGTCTTCCAGAGCCTGTGCCCCAACGGGCCGGTGCACCTAGCGCCTCTGGGGCGATTTCTTCATTGTGTGTCCCCCCGCATGATTTCCTGGGGGGGATGCATCCCTCCCATACCCCCCGGTCTCTATACCCCTGCCTGCAAGGCTGATGACGCTAACAGAAAAAGCGGGTCTGCAGCCTCCATGGAATATTTATGAATATGCCCTAGCCCTCCCCAGGATCCCCACAGCCAATACCCTACTCCAGTAACCCAAATATTTTTGGGCTCACCATGGAGTCATGCCCCCAGCAGTCAAGCCCTCCCATCCCGTTAGTCATGGAAGGTCACCATCTTTCTGTCCATTGGTAGTAACCTAACTAAACATAAACTGTCTGACACCCCAGCTTTGTTCTACTGTCTATAGATAATCACAGAACCACACAAACACTGACACTCCAGCCTTGTTCTACTGTGCACTGGTAACCACAAAACCAGAGAAACACTGACACCCCAGCCTTGTTCTACTGTCCACTGGTAACCAAAGAACCACACAAACACCCACACCCCAGCCTTGTTCTACTGTCCACTGGTAACCACAGAACCACACAAACACCCACACCCCAGCCTTGTTCTACTGTCCACTGGTAACCACAGAACCACACAAACATCCACACCCCAGCCTTGTTCTACTGTCCACTGGTAACCACAGAACCACACAAACACCCACACCCCAGCCTTGTTCTACTGTCCACTGGTAACCACAAAACCAGACAAACACCGACACCCCAGCCTTGTTCTACTGTCCATTGGTAACCACAAAACCAGACAAACACTGACACCCCAGCCTTGTTCTACTGTCCACTGGCAACCACAGGACCACATAAACACTGACACCCCAGCCTTGTTCTACTGTCCACTGGTAACCATAGAACCACACAAACACCCATACCCCAGCCTTGTTCTGCTGTCCACTTGTAACCACAGAACCACAACACTGACACCCCACCCTTGCTCTACTGTTCACTGGTAACCATAGAACCACACAAACACTGATACCCCAGTCTTGTTCTACTGTCCATTGGTAACCACAGAACCATACAAACACTGACACCCCAGCCTTGTTCTACTGTCCACTGGTAACCATAGAACCACACAAACACTGACACCCCAGCCTTGTTCTACTGTCCATAGATAATCACAAAACCACACAAACACTGACACCCCAGCCTTGTTCTACTGTCCATAGATAATCACAAAACCACACAAACACTGACATCCCAGCCTTGTTCTACTGTCCACTGGTAGCAACAGAACCACACAAACTATCTGACACCCCAGCCTTGTTTTACTGTCCATTGATAGTCACAGGACCACACAAACACTGTCTGACACACCAGCCTTGATCTTCTGTCTATTGATAGTCACAGGACCACACACATATACACTATCTGACATTGCAGCCTTGTTCAGCTGTCCATTGATAGTCACAGGACCACACACATACACTATCTGACATTGCAGCCTTGTTCAGCTGTCCATTGATAGTCACATGACCATGCACATACACTATCTGACACCCCAGCCATGTTCTCCTGTCTATTGATAGTCACAGAACGACACATACACTGTTTGACACCACAGCCTTGTTCCACTATTGACTATCATTACATTTTTCCCCATGGAACCTCTTGTGCTTCTTCAGGGAGCACAGTTTGAATACTACTAACATATATAGTCTTATGGACATGCAAAAACAACTCAAGGTACCTATGTTTTGCTTTTCCATTAGGCTATTTGTTTATATATCTTCCTTCTCCCACAAAGTATTTGTGGTCTTTTGGTTCTCTAAAAAGCAGTGTTCTCAAAACCTGGTAACAAATGGAAACTCCTGAGAAGTTCTATGCAAAACAACAATTCAGCATTAACTACTCCCGTCCTGTTTTACAATTAGAGGATCTTAAAGGCTTATATCTGCATTTCTTGGTTCAATTATTGTAAGGAAGGCAATTACCTTTTCTTCCTTAAATACTCTGTAATGTAAGGGTATTTTCTCTGGGATATGGTTTGAGAATCAAAGCCAATCCATCAGGGAAACAAGGAGCCTTTTAACCCTTTGAGTTACAATCCCATAAGTCTGTCCTAATAGTATGTAACAGATGAGAGTTGGTTCCCTGTTAGCCGTAAAAATACAGGAGACAAATATAGTCAAGTTGATACCTTTATTGGCAAACTAAGCAGATTTAGGATGCAAACATTCTAGACCAGTAGAGAAAGGACCCGTATCTTTTCAGACTAATTTTTACAAGTGACCCGCCGCTTATGGGCATGGCCACATCCTCTTTGGGTGTGACTATCCCTATAACTACACCTGCCGCAATTTTGAGTCAATGTCCACTACGTAATATAACCCCACCCACTGTGTGTGTCGCGTGATCTAATAACCTCGCCCATTGCAAAAATTTTTAGCCATGACTATTGCGCTGTATATCCCCGCCCAGAGCACGTGTCCCCCAGTGAGCTTATAACCGCTGCAATAGGCATGGCTAAAAAAAATTGCACAATGGGTGGGGTTATGAGACCATGTGACACACAGAGTGGGTGGGGTTATACTACACAGTGGACAGGGACTCAGAATCACATATCTTCCACTGACGTGTTATGTTCCTATACAAAGAAACAAAAAAAATAAGTTCGTTGGTGTTACAGATTAAAAATATTGTAACCACAAACATAAATAGTTGGTATTATTACAGCACTGGCAATAATCAAATAAAAATTAAAATAACATTACTAGGCAATTTAACCCTAGATGTATCTGCAACAATAGATGTTGTTGGGGCAGGCAATTCAACTTACATCTGTGTAAGTAATGCATCGAGGTGGCTTGCCCTTTGAGTGTGGATTAATTACCCACTTTTCAATTTTTTGTTTTTAATTAACAATAGGAAGGGATTAATTCCCACTGTTACATAGTTTTATATACACTGAAATATTTTTAACTATAAACTAATAAAGGTTAAAGGGATAATAATGTTTCATAATTAAAGCAGCTCTAATTAATCATCATAGTATTTGGACCTCGGAGAGTGTTATTTCAATTCTGTCAGAGTTGTAGTTCAAGAGTAATTCAGTGACAAAGTATCCCCCTCCTGCCCCTTTTACTGATGCAACACTGCTCAGCCAGATCAGAAGGGAGGTGCCCAGGTAGATTGCAGAGAGGGACAATCTTCAATTAAGATAAGGGGAAAAAACCTGAAAAACTTGTCAAGGGGGGCAGGGAGTTCATTGTTCTCATAGGAAGAAGATTGTCCCCTTCTGTTATCTGTCTGGTCTATGGACTGCATTCCACATCTGAGAAGAGATGGCTTACACTAAGTAAAAGGGGTGACAGGGGGATACTTTATCATTCAATTATTCTTGAACCACAACTCTGACAGTATTGAAATAACACTCTCCATGGCCAAATACTATGAAGATTAATTGGAGCTGCTGTTTTTGTGAAACATTACTATTACTTTAATTTCTAACTATACTGTTGAACACAACACTTCCATGTGAATGACTCATTTTCAGAGGTGTTTAAACGGATTACTTTTTGATGTGTTCTCTGTGGGAGGTGTACACTAGACTGAACCTTATCAGAGAATAACATCAAGTCAATATATGTTTGTGGTTACAATATTTTTAATCCGTAACGCTAACAAACTTTTTGTTTGTTAGTATTTGATCTTTAAGGTTTAACGAGGATTTACCTCCCCTAAACAAGTTTGTATTAATATGTAGGTTATATAGCAAAAATGTTTAATCCCTTCGCGACCACTGATGTGCCAGGACGATTACGGCGCTCCAGCACTTAAGAACTAGTGATGGTCCTGGCACATCATGGAGTACAGGCCTCTCAGCGCGGCTGCATGCCGCTCCGGAAGCACTGAACCGGAAGTAAAAAAAAAAAAAGCCCCATGGACGCCAAGTGCCGGCTGCACGCGCGCTGGTCCTTAAGGGGTTAATATTGCATTCATTTTTATGTTTAGATCTTTATTTGGCTGAAATCTAAGCAGTAAACATTGCCCTGAGCCCTACTTCTGGACAGACTGCGGTTACTAGCTCTGTATGCAGTCTGTCACTCTGCCACTGCTTCCTCTTCCTCTGATCAGCCTCCTCCAATGATGGAGGCTTTCTGCCTGTAAGCTGAAGTGATCTCATTGGCTAGAGATTGCTCCAGTTTATAGGCAGAAAGCCTCCGTCATTGGAGGAGGCTGGATAGAGGGAGGGGAGCAGAGGCAGAGTGACAGACTGCGGTAACCAGCTCTGTATCTCAGTCTGTCACTCATTAGAACTAATAGAGCTAATTATTGAGAAAGTAGAACTGATAATTATAACTCATAAGAAAGAAACACCTGGGTATGCAGATTTAGCAGTCAAATTGAAAGCAGCAGCAGTAGATAAATTAGCTACTGACTTGAAGAATATAAAGTTTGTAAGGGATAAAAAGGATTTTTCAGAAGGGAAGGTATACAGACAAGTAAAATAAGGGGCAGTATCAGAAACACAATCGGAACAAAGTGATTCAGATACAGGCAAATAGGAGATTCCCAAGGGAACATAAAATATTTAAAGGGATAGTAATGTTTCATAATAAAAGCAGCTCTAATTAATCATCATAGTATTTGGACTTTGGAGAGTGTTATTTCAATTCTGTCAGAGTTGTAGTTCAAGAGTAATTCAATGACAAAGTATCCCCCTCCTACCCCTTTTACTGATGTAACACTGCTCAGCCAGATCAGAAGGGAGGTGCCCAGGTAGATTGCAGAGAGGGACAATCTTCAATTAAGATAAGGGAAAAACCTGAAAAGTTTGTCAAGGGGGTCAGGGCTTTCATTGTTCTCATAGGAAGAAGATTGTCCCCTTCTGTTATCTGTCTGGTCTATGGACTGGATTCCACATCTGAGAAGAGGTAACTTACACTAGGTAAAAAGGGCGGGAGGGGAAACTTTGCGTGTGAATATCTCTCAAACCATAAAGGTATGAGAGATAAGACTTATATCATTCTTTTTTTTAATGCCTACAAAATAAAATAAAGATAAAACAAAGTATTACTATCCCTTTAATTAAAGAGCAAATAGGCCTTTTTTGGCAGGATTCAGGACAACAGCAAAAAGGACCCCAGAGACCTTGGGATCTGAGAGATCTGAGGAAATAGGGATACAAAATGACCAAGAAATAATGTCTGAGTTGCTACAAATTATGAATCTTTCTGAAAAGAATCTGACTATTGAACACACCAGCCTTTTAGCTAAAGAGTTTGTCCTTTTGCCCCTCAAATACATGAAATGGATAAAAGGGATAGTAATACTTCATTTTAACTTTATTTTATTTTGTAGGCATTAAAAAAATATGAAGAATGATATAAGTCTTATCTCTCAAACCTTTATGGTTTAAGAGATATTCACAAGCAAAGTTTCTCCCTCCTGCCCCTTTTACCTAGTGTAAGCCATCTCTTCTCAGATGGGGATCTGGTTGTAAGACCAGACAGATAACAGCAGGGGACAATCTTCTTCCTATCAGAACAATGAAAGCCCTGCCCCCCTTGACAAGTTTTTCAGCTTTTTCCCTTATCTTAATTGTCCCTCTCTGCAGTCTACATGGGCACCTCCCTTCTGAACTGGCTGAACGGGGGGATACTTTGTGAATATCTCTTAAACCATATGTTTTTTTAATGCCTACAAAATAAAATAAAGATAAAACAAAGTATTACTATCCCTTTAAATTTACTTGGAAGGAAATCGATGTCACACAAATTCATCAAAAACCAGTTAGCTAAACAACAGATTAGATCAGAAAATGAAGTAAAACAAGATTTAATCTATTCACTGGAAGAGAATGAGTATTTGAGAACAGTAACACAAGGTCTATTCACTAAACTCAAAAATAATAATAAATTCACACCTCAATTAAATGTATCACCGAATGTGGAACTGTTTATCAAACTGGTAAAAAAAAATATTTAGAGAAAATTCAACATAAACGGATTGACCAAGTTAATGATAACCTCACAAAGAAAAAAGGTCGTTAAAGAACTCATTGAAGATAAAACCATCGCTATAAAACCTTCTGATAAAGGGGGTAACATTGTCATCATGAAAACAGAACTGTACGTTAAAGTATGTATGAGACAACTAAATTATAAAAATTGTTATAAAAGGCTATTAGGTGATCCTACCACCAAGTTTGTACAAGAATGTAAACTCATTCTGCATGAAGGTTTAACAGAAGGGATGATTGACAAACAACAATTTGAATATATGATGGTAAAAAATCTAACAATATTTACATTTTACACAATCCCAAAAATTCACAAAGATAGACTAAAACCGCCTGGACGTCCTATCTTTTCAGGGATCGGTAATATAACAGAAAAATGTAGTAGATATATAGATGAAATTACCAGAACTGAAGGAATTCCAATAGAAAAAACACACTTTATAGCAAGTATAGATGTTGAAAGCCTGTATACAGCATTAAAAATGAAGTACAACTAAAGGTGGTACAGAGCTTTCTATCCACTCGTGGGCAGTCCTATGGGGCTCATAAATACATTTGTCCTCAGTATCTTAGAATTCCTTTTGACACACAATTATGTCATTTTTTGATGGCAAATGTTACCAACAAGAACAAGGTACTGCCATGGGTAGCACATGTGCTACAACCTACGCCAACAAATATCTAGGCTGGTGGGAGAACAACTTAATATTTAGCGACAATATGTAAATATATAGCCAATATGTGAGTTTATGGCTATATAGACGATGTGCTATTAATATGGACTGTCAGTAAAGTCCTATTTCAGGAATTTATTGATGAAATAAATAAGAATAACGTCAATTTAAAGTTAACAAGCCATATCAACTCTGATGAAATGCCGTTTCTGGATATATGCATTAAAAGAGGAGAGGATGATACGCCGTCTTTAAAGGGGATATGATAACATATAAATATGTTCAGGGCCCATACAAAGGGCTCTCCAAAGACCTGTTCATTAACAGAACAGTACACAGGACAAGGGGCCACCCGCTTAGACTTGAGGAAAGGAGATTTCATCTACAACAGCGGAAGGGATTCTTTATGGTAAGGACAATAAAGGTATGGAATTCACTGCCTGAGGAGGTGGTGCTATCAAACACATTAGATGCATTTAAAAAGGGCCTGGATACTTTTTTAAAAGATCAGAACATAGAGGGCTATGTACATTAGTATTGGGATTCATATTTATTTAGTGCTTGTTGATCCAAGTAGAAATATAATTACGATTTGGAATCAAGAAGGAATTTTTCCCCCCATTCAAAGAAGAATTTGAAATTGCTTTATTGAGGTTTTTTTTTTCCTTCTTTTGGATCAACAACGGTAAACAAGAATAGGAAAAGGGTTGAACTTGATGGATGCAAGTCTTTTTTCAACCTAAACTACTATGTAATTGTGTAACAATTATTACCAACTTGAATAGTCTGTCTGGAGGCAATAAGTGAACACCCTGTACAACTGAAAAACAGTATACCAACAGGACAATACCTAAGTCATAGAGGAATATGTAGTACAATCACAGAATTTAAAGTAGAGGCTAACAAATTACACAAATGTTTTAAGGAAAGAGGTTATTCTAACAAGGTCTTAAACGAACATATCAAAAAGCGTTGTCAGCCAACAGAGAAGAACTACTACTACATTCAAGTAGTGAGAAAACATCTTCAAACGTGGGAAACAGGTATCTAAAGAAATCAGATTGGTTGGAACCTATAATTCTGATTATAAACAGATACAGAAAATATTACAAAATCATTGGCAGTACCAGTAGTGCCAGAGTGGTAAGGAATGCATTGCAAAGCAAAGCATTCCGTACCACTCTGGCACTCAAAGACTTAAAAGATCTGATGTTACATAGCCACTACCAAGGACAGAAAGGACAAACCTGGTTACGTTCAAATATAAAGAGATCATACCCATGTGGTAAATGCCAGGCCTGTAAATATATGAGAAAATCAACCAAGTTTGGCAGTCAAAAAAAATCCTAATCAGTATACCATAAATAATTTTAGCAATTGCAGAACTACAGGGGTTGTGTATCAAATGACCTGCATATGTGGACAAATCTATGCGAACTGAGGACCAGGATATTAGAACATATGGGAGACAAGCCAATCACTAAACACATACATTTATTCCATAATGGTGACACCAGTGCTATACATTTTACAGTGTGAAGGGAAATGGATATATAGGCTCCAAGCAAAGTTAGCAACTGGTCTGAATGAAGGCTTTACATTTCACCCTTATATTATATATTAATTAGGTAATCTGTCCTGGCACAAAGTCCTTTGTGTGTGGATTAATTACCCCCTTTGCAATTTCTTGTTTTTAATTAACAATGAGGAAGGGGTTAATTCCCACTGTTACATACTTTTACATACATTGAAATCCTTTGATCTATAAACTAATAAAGCTTAAGTTCTAAGTATCCTGTTGAACACAACACTTCCAAGTAAATCACTAATTTCAAAGGCATTTAAATGGATTACTTTTTGATGTATTCTCTGTGGGTGGTGTACACTAGACTTAAAGTGATAGTAAAACTTTAATATTACTATTCCCATATTGTAGCCATGGTAAAAAGAATTGAATTTGCCCCAGGTTCATCTCTCAGACCTTTATGGTTTGAGAGATAACCGAAAGCAAAGTTCCCCCCTCCCTCCCCCTTCCCTGAAGTCAGCGTTGTACTGACTGCAGGGATATCCGGTCTGATTTTAATCAGATGGCTCTGCAGCTGAGCCGAGTTTGCGTTAGTAAAAAATAATTATTTCACTGAAATGGTCTTCTACATAGTAGCAATATGCAGGCACAATGCCGCAGAGTAAAGGGTTAATGGTGATGAAAATTTTGATGTGCACCAATATTTTGTGTACGGTATTTGCTTTTAGCTATTGAGGTCAAAACTGGTTGCACTCCAGCAAGTTTAAATGTGTTTTTTTCTTTGGGTGTGCTTACCAAAACCTGGACTGGAATTACATAAAAATATATATATATATATATATATATATATATATATATATGTGTGTGTGTGTGTTTTATATATGTATATCTCTCCCACTGCTTAGAGATATGTTGTTGAAAAGATATTGCAGCTCAAACTTGCATTTTTGTGTTGCAGTACTTGCCATGTCCTGATATTTTATGGTGGCGCCATTGCTATTGCAATCTATGGGCAGCTCTGGTCAGTTGACCATAAACCTCAACTGTAAAAATTTTAGGCCGTGGAGGTAGCACACCCACAAAATGCAAGTTTGAACTGCAATAACGTTAACTAAAACATCTCTCAAGAATGTCAGTAGCCTTATTTTACTCAGCAGTATAAAACTGAGGTATGTATATATGTGTATATATATATATATATATATATATATATATATATATATATATATATAAATATATATATATTTTTTTTATATTGAGCATTATGAGATGTTTAACCTATTGAATGCTAGAATCTATTGAAATCGATTGTCATATTCAATGTTCCCAAAGGTAGTTTTGTCTTTGTGCATGTGCCAGTGGCTGGCAGGGAATTATGGGAGTTGTAGTCTGACAGCAGCTGGAGGGCATTGTGTTGCACACCCTTGATTTAAGGATACATTTGCCTTTTTACTTCCCTTTTACTCCTGTTGTTTATGGCAGGTTCAGCATACGGGATGTACTAATAAGATTCCACAGTGAACTAACAGGAGGAACTGATATCTTAGCGCTTCGCCAGCATATTGCCAGTTTACAGAGCTACTTATACACAAATTATCTTCTGCACCATGTTCAGTGTTATGCAGTAGCAAGGCACAAAGGAAAAGGATATTAGGAGCTTGCTAGCATTCAAGTCTTAAAGGGATAGTAATGTTTCATAATAAAAGCAGCTCTAATTAATCATCATAGTATTTGGACTTTGGAGAGTGTTATTTCAATTCTGTCAGAGTTGTAGTTCCAGAGTAATTCAATGACAAAGTATCCCCCTCCCGCCCCTTTTACTGATGTAACACTGCTCAGCCAGATCAGAAGGGAGGTGCCCAGGTAGACTGCAGAGAGGGACAATCTTCAATTAAGATAAGGGAGAAACCTGAAAAACTTATCAAGGGGGGTAGGGTTTTCATTGTTCTCATAGGAAGAAGATTGTGCCCTGCTGTTATCTGTCTGGTCTATGGACTGGATTCCACATCTGAGAAGAGATGGCTTACACTAGGTAAAAGGGGTGGGAGGGGGAAACTTTGCTTGTGAATATCTCTTAAACCATAAAGGTTTGAGAGATAAGACTTATATCATTCTTCATGTTTTTTTAATGCCTACAACATAAAATAAAGTTAAAATGAAGTGTTACTATCCCTTTAACAATGGCTCAGTGTGTGCGTCGGTATGCCCTATAGCTTTCATACTTTTCAGAACAGTGGTGGCAACCAGTGGCCATCCAGCTGTTGAGGACTACAAATCCAATCAAGCCTGGGATGATGGGAATTACAGTCCCATAAGTTGCTCATTTCTGCTCCAGTGCATACCTGAATGTGCAGCTGCATGAGTCTGAAGCTTTTCTCAAAGCAGCTGAGCTGGTAGATTTGTACGTCTCTCTCTCCCCTCCCCCCCAACTGTCTGTTCCTGGACGTCTTCTTCCTGGACGTCTTCTATAACATGCCTGAGGAAGAGACCCAAGGTCTTGAAAGCTTGCATTTAAATCTGCTTAGTTAGACAATAAAAGGTATCAAAAACTATATTTGCCTCCTGTATTTCTACGGCTAACACGGTACCAACTCTCATTTTCTTTCTATTAACTCAGCTATAAGTTTCCACTTGTCAAGGCCAAGCCATGTAATATATTATACTGTAAGGCACTGCACAGAGTCATTACTTTTTTATGGTGATAACCATGCATATTTTCAGACCATTTAACAAAGAGGTGTTCAAATTTTTTTTCATTAAGTGCCAAATTGAAACTAAAACAATTGATTGAGAACCAAATACAATAATTAATTTAATGATATTAAAGAAAAAGCAAGTTCACAGATACAATACATGAGTTTATATGGATAATGTTGTGCAGTCATTAGCTAGGCTAACAAGCTACTTTATATCGTCGTACTTCTCCTTAGTATAGTAGCATCAATAAGCACTTGTGTGCTCTACAGCGTTCAAACACTTGCCTGGTTTTTACAAGGGGGCTCAAAACTAAATGTGACAGCTAACATGTGTGCTGATTTGCAGAGCAATGCGTTTCATACCCCCTCTTACCTCTCTTACCTCTCACAACGACACAATGCTAGAGAAATCCTTAATCTTCCGAGACTGATGGCCCGGTTAGTGTAGTCTGCGTGCCTGTGCTGTCAGTGCCTTCCGGTGCCTTTCGGGACAGTGTAGTGCTTCTGAAGAGAGACCAAGAATGACAGTGCAGGCGCGCAGACAAGATGTCTGCTCTGATGCCTGGCTTCCGGTCTCGAAGATTAAAGGGATAGTAATACTTTATTATTACTATCCCCCATCCTATATAATAATTCGCTAAAACATGTGTAACACCGCGACATGCGTAGTAGACACTGCTGCGTGTGCTGCAGTCATGTGTAGTAGAGACTGCCCGCGCCGTGGGTGATACAGAGCTGGATGCTCCGAAGGAGCGTCCAGCTCTGTATCAGCCACGGCGCGGGCAGTCTTTACTGCACATAACTGCCCCGCGACCGAGTGGCAGTGGCACTGTGGCCCATGTAACGGGCTGTTCAACTAGTATTGTACATATTTGCCAAATAAATTAATAGCCCCCAGATTCATCTCTCAAACCTTTATGGTTTGAGAGATAACCGAAGGAAAAATTTCCCCCCTCCCCCTTCCCTGAAGTCAGCGTTGTGCTGACTGCAGGGATATCCGATCTGACTTTAAACATGCGGCTCTGCAGCAGAGCCGCGATCGCGTTAGTGACAAAGAATTATTTCACTGAAACGGTCTTCTACGTGTGCTTGCAAACCAAGCACAAACCAAGCACATGTAGAAGACCGTTTCAGTGAAATAATTCTTTGTCACTAACGGGATCTCGGCTCTGCTGCAGAGCCTCAAGGCTGTCGTATGACAGACTTCCCTTGCAGTCAGCACAACACTGACTTCAGGGAAGGGGGAGGGAGAGGGGAACTTTGCCTTCAGTTATCTCTCAAACCATAAAGGTCTGAGAGATGAACCTGGGGGCTATTAAATTATTTTACAAATATCTACAATATGGGGGATAGTAATAATAAAGTATTACTATCCCTTTAATGATTTCTCTAGCATTGTGTCTTTGTGAGAGGTAATAGAACTCTTATGAAGCTAGTTGCTAGTAGGGCGACTTTAATTCTGATGGTAGTTCTGCTTTAAATCTAGAATGAACCTGAATTCTCTGCTTCTAAACCAGTGATTCTCGACTCCAATCCTCAGAGCACACCAGCAAGTCAGGTTTTTAGGCTATTCCTACTTAAGCACGAGTTGATTAATTAACTATTAATTAATTAACTAACAATTCCTGAGCTAGTGATAGCACACTTGTGATCAAAGAAGGGATAACTTGAAAAGATGAGCTGTTGACATGCCTTGACGACTTATGTTGGAAACCATCACTGATCAAAGTAAATCCTTTGCTGTGCTTACTGAATAGTTCTATGAGAACCTTGTCTTTGAAAATCAGTGCACAAAACAATAAATATGTGCACAAATCATGTTTAAGTCCCCTGGTTAGAAAACGTATTGTACAACAGATGTTGCTGCCAGTCATAGACTATGGTGATGTAGTTTATCCTCCAGTGCCAGAAATCCATCTTAGTAAACTTGACACCCTGTATTATTTGTTATGCTGCTTTAGCCTCCAATGTAATTACATTAGTCATCGCTGTGATATCCTAAAAGAGATAAATTGGTTAACACTCAGATCTAGAAATGCCCTTCACCTTTCTTGTTTAGTACACAACCACTTCTCTGGAAAACTACCACACTGCCTGAGCAGTATGATCACTCCAGATCTCCATACTAACTATAACCTCCACTACTAACAACTCACTGACTATTCCACACTACCTGAGCAGTATGATCACTCCAGATCTCCATACTAACTATAACCTCCACTCCACTGCTAACAACTCACTGACTATTCCACATTACCTGAGCAGTATGATCACTCCTGCTCTCCATACTAACTATAACCTCCGCTCCACTGATAACAACTCACTGACTATTCCACATTACCTGAGCAGTATGATCACTCCAGATCTCCATACTAACTATAACCTCCACTGCTAACAACTCACTGACTATTGCACACTACCTGAGCAGTATGATCACTACAGATCTCCATACTAACTATAACCTCTGCTCCACTGCTAACATCTCACTGACTATTCCACACTACCTGAGCAGTATGATCACTCCAGATCTCCATACTAACTATAACCTCCGCTCCACTGCTAACAACTCACTGACTATTCCACACTGCCTCAGCAGTATGATCACTCCAGCTCTCCATACTAACTATAACCTCCGCTCCACTGCTAACAACTCACTGACTATTCCACACTACCTGAGCAGTATGATCACTACAGATCTCCATACTAATTATAACCTCCGCTTCACTGCTAACAACTCACTGACTATTCCACACTACCAGAGCAGTATGATCACTCCAGATCTCCATACTAACTATAACCTCCGCTCCACTGCTAACAACTCACTGACTATTCCACACTACCTGAGCAGTATGATCACTGCAGCTCTCCATACTAACTATAACCTCCCCTCCACTGCTAACAACTCACTGACTATTCCACACTACCTGAGCAGTATGATCACTACAGATCTCCATACTAACTATAACCTCCACTCCACTGCTAACAACTCACTGACTATTCCACACTACCCGAGCAGTATGCTCACTCCTGCTCTCCATACTAACTATAACCTCCGCTCCACTGCTAACAACTCACTGACTATTCCACACTACCTAAGCAGTACGCTCACTCCAGCTCTCCATACTAACCATAACCTCCACTCCACTTCTAACAACTCAATGACTATTCCACACTACCTGAGCAGTATGATCACTCCAGATCTACATACTAACTATAACCTCCGCTCCACTGCTATCAACTCACTAACTATTCCACACTACCTGAGCAGTATGATCACTCCAGATCTCCATACTAACTATAACCTCCGCTCCACTACTATTCCACACTACCTGAGCAGTATGATCACTCCTGCTCTCCATACTAACTATAACCTCCACTCCACTGCTAACAACTCACTGACTATTCCACACTACCTGAGCAGTATGATCACTCCAGCTCTCCATACTAACTATAACCTCCGCTCCACTGCTAACAACTCACTGACTATTCCACACTACCTGAGCAGTATGATCACTCCAGCTCTCCATACTAATGATAACCTCCGCTCCACTGCTAACAACTCACTGACTATTCCACACTACCTGAGCAGTATGATCACTCCTGCTCTCCATACTAACTATAACCTCCGCTCCACTGCTAACAACTCACTGACTATTCCACACTACCTGAGCAGTATGATCACTCCAGATCTCCATACTAACTATAACCTCCGCTCCACTGCTAGCAACTCACTGACTATTCCACACTACCTGAGCAGTATGATCACTCCAGATCTCCATACTAACTATAACCTCCACTGCTAACAACTCACTGACTATTCCACACTACCTGAGCAGTATGATAACTCCAGATCTCCATACTAACTATAACCTCCGCTCCACTGCTAACAACTCACTAACTATTCCACACTACCTGAGCAGTATGATCACTCCAGCTCTCCATACTAACTATAACCTCCACTCCACTGCTAACAACTCACTGACTATTCCACACAACCTGAGCAGTATGATCACTCCTGCTCTCCATACTAACTATAACCTCCACTCCACTGCTAACAACTCACTGACTATTCCACACTACCTGAGCAGTATGATCACTCCTGCTCTCCATACTAACTATAACCTCCACTCCACTGCTAACAACTCACTGTGTATACCACAATACAAGAAAGAAACAGGAAGATCTTCCTTCTTCTTCAGAGCTCCAAAGGCCTGAAACAATCTGCCTGAAACAATCAAATCTGCTCCCAGTCTAAAATCCTTAAAAGTAAATCTTCTTTATATATATAAAAACAGTGTGTAACTGTATATAATTTTAATATTCCATACTAGTTGAACAGCCCGTCTACACGGGCCACAGTGCCAGGCAGCAACGGCCACGGTGCAGTCATGTGCACTACAGATTGCCTGCGCTGTGGCTGATAACGGAGCGGGGCGGTCCAAATTCGGACCGTTATCCTCTCTCCACGCACCAAAGACTATGGTCTGAATTTAGAGCGCCCTGCTCCGTTATCAGCCGTGGCGCGGGCAGTCTGTACTGGGCATGATTGCAGTGCAAGCAGCCATCTCTACTGAGCATGACAGCTTCTGACAAACATACATTAGCAAATTATTATATAGGATGTATGTATATATATGTGTATGTATATATAATAACATGTAATATATAATGTTTCTCAATTTGTGTAAATATGTAACTCTTTACTGAAAACTATCCAGGACATACTTGAAAACGAGAGAAATCTCAATGTATTCTTCCTGGTAAAACATTTTCTAAATAAATAAATGTACATGTAAAAGAAGAAACAAACAAAATATAGTGTAAAAACATAAAACTAATTTGCCATTCATGAAATCTGTGTCAAACGGCCACTCAAGTTCTATCATGAAACCAAGTTCTCACTGAACATCTCTTACCTCTTGGAAATCCTTGTGTAGAAAAGCAGAATGAGACCACATAGTGGAGATTGTAAAATATATTTAAAGGCATAGTAATACTTAAAATGTAAAAAAATATATGTTATAGGCTATATCCCCCTGGGTACTCCCACTGCTGAGAGATATTTTAATAAAAAAATTATAAGAACTCAAACTTGACTTTTTTTAGGTGCAATATCACAGTGGCCTGAAAATTTACAGTGGCGCTGTTGCTACACCATCCTATGAACTGCTCTGGTCTGTAGACCATAAACCTCCATAGGATGGTGTAGCAACAGCGCCACTGTAAATTTTCAGGCCACTGTGATATTGCACCTAAAAAATTCAAGTTTGAGCTGTTATAATTTTTGAATAAAATATCTCTCAGCAGTGGGAGTTCCCTTGTTTTATTCGGGGACATAAACCCTACAACATATATTTTTTTACATCATAAGTATTACTATCCCTTTAAAGCGGACCTATCGCTTTATAAGCAGTTTTGCTTAATAATTTAAAATGAAAAAACTAAAAAAATTAAATTGGGCTGTATCAATGTAAATATCATATAATTACAGCGTGAGTGGAGGCAGCGTTACTTATGTAAAAGGGGCAGGAGGGAGGCACTTTATAATGTAATTACACATGAACCAGACACCATACAGCATTGCAATAAAACTCTGCCTGGTAGAAAAATGTATGTAGAAATATTACTATCCCTTTAAATCCATAAAATATAATGCTAAACTTGCATTTTTAATGCATGTATAAACACATTTTGGTTATGTGTTTGTGCAAATATAATACTGTTATTAACACCTGTTTTTCTTCTGTTCAGAAAGGTGGTTACCTTGTCTCAGTCCGTTTTAAGGCAATGCTGGAAAATCAAGTTTTACAGATACCGGCATGGCGTAGAGGGCATTTAAAGGGATAGTAATGTTTCAAAATAAAAGCAGCTCCAATTAATCTTCATAGTATTTGGGTCATGTAGAGTGTTATTTCAATACTGTCAGAGTTGTAGTTCAAGAGTAATTGAATGATAAAGTATCCCCCTCCCACCACTTTTACTGATTGTAACACTGCTCACCTCAGAGCAGAAAGGTGGTGTCCAGATGGCTTGCAGAGAGGAACAATCTTCAATTAGCATAAGGGAAAAACCTGAAAAAACTGTCAAGTGGGGGCAGGGTTTTCATTGTTCTCACAGTAAGAAGATTATCCCTTGCTGTGAGCTGTCTGGTCTTAAGACCAGATTCCACATCTGAAAAGAGATGGCTTACTCTGGATGAAAGGGATGGCAGGGGGATACTTTATCATTCAATTACTCTTGAATTACAACTCTGACAGTATTGAAATAACATTCTCCATGGCCCAAATACTATGAAGATTAATTGTCGGGGAGTGGGAGGAACACACTGGGAGGTAGCAGATGTGGGCAGAGTTTCATTAGAAACTCCCCACATCCGGAGAATCAACCTCTGCCCCGGAGACCCTCTACTTAGCTGCAAAAACTGAAGTCTCCAGGGCAAATCTGGACAGTTCCCAGCTTTGCACACCACACAGTCTGGTCTCCTAAAAAAGGGGACACAAGGGTGGGAAAGAGGGACAGAGGGATTTGGGTCTCAGAGAGGGACTGACCCTCCTAAAGAGGGACATTTGGGAGGTATGGACCCCTAATATCTCCTAAACAGGGACACTTGGGAAGTATGGAGCCATAATATCTCCTAAAGAGGGACACCAGGGAGGTATGGACCCCTAATATCTCCTAAAGAGGGACAGTTGGGAGGTATGGACCCCTAATATCTCCTAAACAGGGACACTTGGGAGGTATGAAGCCCCTATATCTCCTAAAGAGGGACACTTGGGAGGTATTGACCCCTAATATCTCCTAAACAGGGACACTTTGGGGTACGTTAGTGCATTTCTCCATTGGTAAGTGAAACATTTCCCACTCCTGCACTGGATCAAGATTTTTTACTCTCTCTTTTTTTTATCATAAAATGTTGCTTTTCTAAAAATAAATATACAGGTTTCCTAATTCCACATGTTGCTTACATATATATATATATTCACCTAGGAAAGATGATTTTACTTGTTGATAGGGTAATCCCTGATTTTTCCAGCAGTTACATTCCTCCTGATGTGACTTACAGAGGTGGGAAATGACGTCCCGCTTGTGTGCGCTGTGGATGTTTTTCTGTAGCACAGCAACTGGGATTAAACTTTCCATGCTTAACCTCTTGAGCACCAGAGGGCCATGCAACACATTGCTTTGTAATGTGTTGTACTTCCCTCTGGACCTCAACTGATTAATATTAATTGCTGTCAAACCTCTGTATCAGTCTAACCGTGCATTAACCCCTTGAACGCTAGAGAAGTCTTCAATGCAGTGAAAATGCTATGCAATACATTGGAGACCTCTCTAGGATTCAAGATTAAAAGGCTCACTTAAACCTTTGAGTGCCAGAGGGGTACACAACACATTGCTTAGCAATGCGTTGCGTACCCCCTCTGGCGCTCAAAGGGTTAAATGAATGAAAACTTTTATTTTTTTTTTTTGATCCGAATTTCTCCAGTTGTCTTAGTAGATCAGACTTGTTGGGTGTGGCGCTTGCCCCGTGTACCAGCCTGCATGTCCTTCTATGCCATGCTTATATACCAAATGGCAGTGACCTTAGAACAGGGGTGGTCAACATGTGTCCCTTCAGCTCCTGAGAACTATAATTGCCACAGTGGCTGCATGGGGATGGCAAGACTTGAAGTCCATAACAGCTGGAAAGCCTCAGATTGCGATCCAATGCCTTATCCTAAGCTAATTTAACTCTTTCATTATGTAGTTGAAAGAATTAAACCCAAGGGAAACCCCCTTATCTGAAAGGACATATAGCCTTGACAGTGTATTTTCCCTTTAAAGTGTTAGTAATGTCTAAAAAAAAGCTTAAAAAGCTGATCTAAATGCAAAAAAACGTATCTCTCAAACCGCTATGGGCTGAACACTAGGCACACGTTTTAGACCATTCCAATGAAGGGATTCCTTGTAAGTAAGGAGATCTTGGCACTTCTCAAGCGCCTCCATGTCGACCGACACGAATCTCCTGTTGACAGCTTTACAGCTGTCAGTAGGAAACAGCGAACTTTAAACGCCCGTATCTCTTAAACCATAGCGGTTTGAGAGATACATTTTTTGCATTTAGATTGGCTTTTTAAGCTCTTCTAAATGCAAAAAACTTTTTTTTAGACATTACTAGCACTTTAAGTCAGGGGTGTACAAAAATATAATTAACAGGAGTCAGGTGGAATTTTTCGCAGACAACTACAAGTTTTAGGAGACAGTGAAGGGGGTTCATGTACGCAAGTATATATTCAAAATACATGGAAATGTAAGAGCTAGATGTAGCATTAGGAGCCTTGGCTCCCACCTCTGCCTTCAGATGACTACTCACCTGATGCTGTACAGATTCCTGCAGGGTCAAGTGAAGCCGCCATCCATTTCCTGGTGTGATCATTTATTGGGATATGGGCTGTGAGTAGGGACAAACTTCCTCCCTGAGCAAAGACCTTAGCACCGAAGCATGTGGGCAGGTCCCAGCTTGCCTAAGACCAGTGTTACCTTTGTACAGGTGGTCTGTCATACCAGCCTTTTTCCACTGTCCGCCATTATTGATCTTCTTCTGGGAACCCTGGAGTTCTGCAGAATACAGTCTGAGAACCACAGGTTTACTCGATGGTAAAAAATGTCACTCACAAGCACTTCTGTCAAGAAGCAACTGCTGCGGAAAATGAGGTTAAATCCCGAGGTAAATACACAGAGTTTACATTAGTACAGATTGATGTTGAGGTTGGCAATAAACACTGTAATGCTTGTTATACAGTGGGTCATGCAATGGGAGTGGTCGTACTGATAAAATAAATAGTATACAGCAGACTCTAGTCTTCTGTTTACTTGAACCCTTTCAGGACCAGAGGTATGTGCAGTGCATTGCTACTCAATGTGTTGTGCAACATCCACCCCCTTCCCGGTCTTTAACCCTTTGAGTGCCAGAGGTGTATGTGACTTTTAAATTTCCATTTATTTTTTGGACTGGACTTTTGAGGCATATATTCCCAATTTAAAAAAAACACATTTTTCTTACATAATTATTTCTTTTTATTGTTATTATCATCCTATATAATAATTCGCTAGGATGTTTGTCACGATGCAGTCATGCACAGTAGAGACTGCCCGCCTTCGGCCAGTCTCTACTGTGCATGATTGCATCACCTGAGTGAGGTGTCTAAAGCATTACCTGACTGAGAGACGTAAGATTGCATCTCGTGGAGCAGTGAGGTAGCGGCCTCTTAACATTACACCGAACTTGGCCCGTGTACACGGGCCTTTACACTAGTATCCATATATTCCGTTTTTTGTGCAGATCTCTCTTTTCTTGTTGTGCATACCTATGTTGCTATTCTTACATAAAATTTGGCTGCACGTACAGTGTAAAGGTGTTTGCACATAAAAAAATCCTGCTTTGAGCAATATGTGTAAAAATGATTATACAGCAGTTTGTAGGCTTGGCTAAAGTAATCACTTTGTTGTGACCTATATGTGAAAGTGACTTTTGTCCCTAATTTGTTTGCCACCATCTCCTTGATGTAATCACAGCACAATTAGAATGAAAGGTATGAAGAAAATGTTACAACTCTGGAAGAAGAATTTCACAGGAAGCTTGCAATTTGAGACTTTGATTTTACTAAGCTTAGCAAACACTAATAAAACACTTGCAAATCTATTTATGTATATTATATAGCACAAACAGCACACTGCAAGCATTATTGCTTGAATTGTTTCTTATAACTTTCCCCTACTGAATTTTCAGCTGCTAAAATAGTGTTTCTATAGACATTCTGTCTACATTAACCTTTAAGGGCCACAGGGGTGTGAAAAGCATTGCTTCTCAGTGTATTGCACGCCCCTCTTGTCCTTAAATGGCTAAATACTTTTTTATTGGGTTCCTTTTCTTTTTAACATTATAAAAAGAATGCAACATAGGCCTTCAAAGAAGCTATTTAGTTTCTGTTGAATGTGAAGTTGTTTGCAGTTTGCAACTGCTTACTGTTAACAGAGTGAAGTGTGCAGCACGCACCTGAGGTTTACATGTCAGAGTGTAAAATCTGCAGCACGCACCTGAGGTTTACATGTCAGAGTGTGAAATCTGCAGTGCACACCTGAGGTTTACATGTCAGAGTGTGAAATCTGTAGTACGCACCTGAGGTTTACTTGTCAGAGCATGAAATCTGCAGCACGTACCTGAGGTTTACTTGTCAGAGTGTGAAATCTGCAGTGCACACCTGAGGTTTATTTGTCAGAGTGTAAAATCTGCAGTGCGCACCTGAGGTTTACTTGTCAGAGCATGAAATCTGCAGCACACACCTGAGGTTTACATGTCAGAGTGTGAAATCTGCAGTGCACACCTGAGGTTTACATGTCAGAGCATGAAATCTGCAGCACGCACCTTAGGTTTACTTGTCAGAGCGTGAAACCTGCAGCACGCACCTGAGGGTTACTTGTCAGAGCATGATATCTGCAACACACCCCTGAAGTTTACTTGTCAGAGCGTGAAATCAGCAGCACACACCTATGGTTTACTAGTCAGAGTGTGAAATCCGCAGCACGCACCTGAGGTTTACTTGTCAGAGTGTAAAATCTGCAGTACACACCTGAGGTTTGCTTTTCAGAGTGTGAAATCCGCAGCATGCACCTGAGGTTTACTTGTCAGAGTGTAAAATCTGCAGTGCACACCTGAGGTTTACATGTCAGAGTGTGAAATCTGCAGTGCGCACCTGAGGTTTACTTGTCAGAGTGTAAAATCTGCAGTGCACACCTGAGGTTTACTTGTCAGAGTGTACAATCTGCAGTGCGCACCTGAGGTTTACTTGTCAGAGTGTACAGTCTGCAGTGCGCACCTGAGGTTTACTTGTCAGAGTGTAAAATCTGCAGTACACACCTGAGGTTTACTTGTCAGAGTGTAAAATCTGCAGTTCACACCTGAGGTTTACATGTCAGAGTGTGAAATCTGCAGTGCGCACCTGAGGTTTACTTGTCAGAGTGTAAAATCTGCAGTGCACACCTGAGGTTTACTTGTCAGAGTGTACAATCTGCAGTGCACACCTGAGGTTTACATGTCAGAGTGTGAAATCTGCAGTGCGCACCTGAGGTTTACTTGTCAGAGTGTAAAATCTGCAGTACACACCTGAGGTTTACTTGTCAGAGTGTACAATCTGCAGCACGCACTTTAGGTTTATTTGTCATAGTTTGAAATGTGCAGCATACACCTGAGGTTTATTTGTTAGAGTGTGAAATCTGCAGCACAGAGCCGTAAGTGTGAGACCTGCAGCATGGAGCTGAGGCAAGGCTGGATTATTTCCCAGTAGGCAGAGTAGGTAACTGCCTAGGATTCCAGATTTTGAAGGGTGCCTCAGCTCTGCTGATCACACCTACATTCTGAATTGTGGTTGTGGCCAGACCAATCTTAATATCCCTTTACAGGGTTAAAGCTGTTTTTTGTTCTTGCATGTTAGAGGCCAAGGGTATTTTATGTGCCAGGCAACAGTGGATGGGACTCTGGGTGGCGTCATGTGAGTAATGGGGGTGGAGCTAAGGGAGCCTGTAGTGTGAGACAATTTATAGTAATTAGTCTCTGTGCTGGGTCGATATTAAGACACTCTTGGCTTTACATACATATAGGCAGAGCTCATGCACTTAGGATATATCTAATAAGCATAATGAGTTTTAACTTTGGCTTCAAACATAACTAATTAGTATACTTGGCACATAATTTGCTTATAAGTCCAGTATAATGACAAACGGAGCTTGCTGTTACAATAGGTGTGATTCACATCAATACGAAGGGAAGTGTGAACACGCTGCCAGGGAGAGCTGGGAGGGAGGTGGGGGGAGAATTGGAGGTGTGGGATGTCCTGAGCCGCTGTGCTGACATTACCCTGTGACGCAGAATACGGAAGTGGCTACATGAAGTCTAATTTTGAGAGCGAATATCTCCTAAAGTTTGTGCTTACAGACCCCCCCCCCCCCCCCCCGCAATCTACAAACCATTTTACTACACTAATCATTGGAGACACTGGACTCGATACTATTACCCATGCTACAACCGGCGTTACATTAAAAACAAGCAAAGTGTATTTTGCAAACGTGTTATGCCGGTATTCTATTGCAGAGCCACGGTAAAACAGAACCAGCGTAGACAGCACGTTTCTACACTAACAAAGAAGGTGCTGTCTCCTTCTATTCAACTACCGCCCACAAAACCGCGGTAAATGTCAGAGTCCAAGGAAATAGGCATACGTTTGACAACAGAAAGATCAAGTTTAGCGTTAGATGTTGTCTTAAACGAGGACTATAGGCCCTGCTGAGACAGTGGGGAGAGTGTGGGAGTGAAAGGGAGTGAATACTAGACCCCTGGTTACCTGTTACTATTCCTAGCAACCACCAAATTAACCCCTGAAATCCCTCCTGCACCCCAGTACTACAGTTTGCTACCACCACCAAGACTTTATATCTGAGTGTCTTCGGTTACCCCAAACACAACAGAATACAGTATAAAATCACCTTAATAATCAGACATGTGTAATTAACCCTTTAGTAACTGTGCTGCCTGAGCTTCCTTCAGAGTAGTGAGTTCATTTTAGAGAACAGAGACAAGAGCTGATTAATTGAACATTTAATCTGAAAAAAGGCTTCACAGTGCTGGTTACAAAAATACAGAAATAAAGGACATACACAAATAGATTACACATTGGCTAAACAGTCCATGAAATAAAATGGGAGAAACGCAAGAGATCCCTACATATATTTACCAGTATATATATATGAGCCCTTGTGGGAAATTCACACTCTGTTCCAGTTGTTACATAGAAATTCCCTGTTTTTTTATCCAAAACCCATATCAAATACATTCTGCGGTTGCTTCTAAGAGGCTAGACCCCCTGGGTGTTACCTGGGAGGGTCAGGGGTTTCGCCTGACAGTTTACTGAAAAGTCTTAAGGCTTTCCAAAACATGCAACCCACAGCACACCTCTATAATGTTATAACGATCATATTCCTCATATCTTTGTCTGGAGACCAACCACGCTGGGTCTAACTGGTTGCAAAGTGGCTATTCTTGTATCTCATAGCAGGAACACCTCCCCCTGGCATGTTTGGTACCCACCAAAAGGGTAAAACCTGGGCATTTGAATATATATTTGTATTGAACCTTTTTACACTATATATACACGTTCTCCCTATTTCAGGTTATTTGGGTGTCCCCTGGATAAACCTCCCCCCAGAGTAGATGGTCAAATATATTTTATGACACTCTGTCCTGCTCCGGTGATCTACTCATTCAGTTTCTGGTGATGTTATCTGCTCAGCTAATTTAGCTAACACTTTAAAAGGTACAATAAAATACACAAAATAAACACATTAAATATACCAGGGCCCTGTAAAGGCCAAGTCATGCCTTGGCATGACACCTCCCCCTTAAGATGGTGGACAGAGGGATCCAGCCACAGGCTGATCAATGTGTTCACCATTAACCTCCATTCCCCCCTGACAAGAGGGGCCATCTGCCTTCCCATGTAATCGGCCTTTCTCCCTCCCTGAGCCCCAGCATGTCAAAGGGAAGGGACTCCCAGTATAAAATATGGTTATCCCAGTTTAACCAGTGCCTATCCATGTCAGCACCTGGCTTCACAGCACAGTGTCTCAGCCTTTCAAGGGAGGGGTCACTGCGCAGAGCGTCCAGGAAATTCGTATTGCCCTCCCCCCACCTGGCTGCAACAGAGAGTACAGCTCCCTCTGGCAGAGCATTGGGGGGTAGGATGAGGTCTACTCCTTTCTCTGCCTGCTGGTCAGACAACCTGACCCTGTCATTACCATCCAACCTCTGATCTCTGCATTCCCCATCCAGGGAACATTTTACAGAAGGAAATTCCCATTCCTCTGCCCTTTACTCCCTGACATCACTGTCTCACAGGATTTAGACACAGGCAAATCAACCCTCACTCCTGGTCCCTCATCCTTAATTGTTACCTGGGACACACCAAACCCTCTCCCTAGCCCTTCTCCACTAGGTTTTTACATTTGGAACTCATTGTAATCACATTTTACAACACACACCACCTCACCTTTGGAAGGCATCACTGGTTCTGGTACAGGTAGGCATTTATCTGTCCCTTGCTCACACTCCCAGCGATCACATTTCACAACATCCCCCAAAGTTTCACACAGTACCTTAGCCTGAGCAGGACTTTCAGTTAGCCCTTCCAGTTTTCGGTCAGTGTCCTCTGGAGCATAGTGACAGAGCATCCGGCCCAAATCATTCCCCAGCAGAACATTAACAGGGATATCCTCAGAAACCCCCACTTCCCGCAAACCTTTGCCCACCCCCCAATCAAAGTACACATGTGCCATTGGCACAGCGGGGCACCCCCCCAATTCCTTTGATGGACATGGTTCTTCCAGGGATCATGTCCTCTGTATTCACCACTTCAGGGCTCACCAAGGTGAATGAAGCGCCCGAATCTCTCAGTCCCATGGTCACCCACAGTTACACTCTGCAGGTTATCCTCTCTTTTCCCCATAGGCCCACCCTAAGAGATAGCCGCTTTCAAAGTTTCCTCTCCCCTGCTGTCAGCGTTCTGCTGCCAGCAGGAGAATCCGGTCTCTGAATCAAGAGGAGGCTCTTCAGCAGAGCCGATATCTCGTTATGGAAGGAAAAATGACTAATTGAAACAGTCTTCTACGTGTGCTTGGTAACCAAGCACACGTAGAAGACTGTTTCAATGAATCATTTTTCCTTCCATAACGAGATATCGGCTCTGTTTAAGAGCCTCCGCCTGTCCCGGGACCGGATTCCCCTGCTGGCAGCAGAACGCTGACAGCAGGGGAGAGGAAACTTTGAAAGCGTCTATCTCTTAAACCATAAAGGTTTGAGAGATGCTGCTGGTGTCATTTAACTCAGTTTATTAAGGGCTACAATATGAGGGATAGTAATTTTGAAGTAATACTATCCCTTTAAGTGTTACTATTCCTTTAAAAGGGATGTATCAGGCATTGGTGAAAAGTAAAAAAAAGGGTAATCATGTAAACATTTAAGAACCACTGCTCTAATCCCTGGGAGTGCAGACGAGTGGTTCCTATGCCTACATGTAAGCACAGAAAATGAGCTGGAGGATTTGTACATTGTATCTAATGATGTCATTTGGGCTCTTTCTTTGATATCTAAATATGAGCCTGGACTGTATAATGAGAAGGCATCCTGACTAGAAGTCGTTCCAGCAGGGATGACCCTCTCTTCCAGGAGCAGGGTTGTGGGTAAAGGGGGGATGGCCCGGGTCTTAAAGTCATATCCCTCAGGGAGGTCCTTCCTTTTGGGATCCGGAGGTGGAAGCAGTTGCATCCCCTCCCCATCTTTTTTTTTTTTTTGCGTAGCATGTTTTTCTTCTTTTCCAGGTCATCAGTGATAATGTCTAATAGCTCAGGACTATGTATTGACAGGTTTAGTGTAGGGGTAGTTAGCCATAGCTTTGTCTTGTACAGGAGAGGCTATGTCTATACAGTATATAATTTGTTGTATTTATTGTTATGTCGTTTGTATATTCATGCATTTTGTTTAATAAAGTTGTAATGGCGGGTTGGTTGGGGCCTACGGCCAGCCTTCCAGGTAATTCTGGCCCACGTGGGCGGGTTAGGTTAGGGTTGATCCAGTCAGGGTTACATGCTCACCTAAGGGTGACTGGCATGGGATTACACGCCCACCTGCCCGTATACAGAGGGGGCTGGCGCATACAAAATTCCAGGCGTTTTGGTTTGAAGGCTGTCTTGGGTTCCTGGCTAACTGTGCCATGGCTATTTACTTCCCCTCTTCCCCTTCCTGTTTGGGTGTGTGTCATTTGGGCAGTACAGTTTGGGGTGAATATATTGGTTGAAGTAGCTGGTACGAATCTTACAGTCAAGGCCTTATTCACCAATGCTTTGCAACATATTGCTGACCTGTCGAGCATTTAAGGGTTTAAAAACTGCATTTAAATCATTAGGAACTTTCGGGAATTGTTATTTCTCAGTCAAAGGGGAACATTCACATCCCCAAAAATTTTCACCATTGCTTTTAAAATGTAAAACAATATTAGCGCTGACTTTATTTATTTTCTCCACTGCCTAAGAGTGGAGATATTAATCGTTGAAATGTGGCACTTCCGCATTCTAGGGAACCGTGTATGAGCGGCAGGACTTCCCACCTCCCTCCCAACAGCCCCTGGGGCGCACGTTCGCTCTTCCCTTCATAGCTGCATTTTCCTGGGCTAACGTGACACCAAGCTCCGTTTACCATGCTACTGAGGTTGCAACGTTAGCGCAGAAAAATCCAGCTCCGAAGGAAAGCACAAACACATGCCCCAGGGGCAGCTGGGGGGAGGTGGGAAGCCCTGCAGCTCCATGCCGCACATACACGGTGCCGCAGACCCGGAAGTGGCACATTTCAAAGATTAATAGCTCCACTCTTAGGCAGTGGAGAAAATAAATAAAGCCAGAGCTGATATTGCTTTACATTTTAAAAGCAATGGTGAAAATTTTGGGGGATGTGAATGTTCCCATAAATTACAGTTTAGTCTTTATGCGAAAGTTATGTTTATGTTATTCTGCAGTTAAAAAATATTGCAGAGAAGTATTAAAGTACCTTTTATTTTGCCCGTAGCAGAGAGGTAGAGCTGTGCCAGGTCTGTGACGTATACTATGATTGGCAGCTCCCTCCCATTAGGTTTAGTTCAGTGGGCATTGAAAGTACGACCCCTGTTGTACATTAACGGTATGCGCTTATGAAATGTCACTACACATCACAGGATGGGCTGGATTGACGGCCTTCTGGGAGGACCTGGGAAGCTCAGTGGGACACTGTCCCACAGCGCCATCACTATGCAGATACAACGTGGTAAATATCGCTTTATTAAGGTTTTTTAAAAAACAAAACAAAACACAAATATTACGTGATGAAGGACAAAAGGAACAGATACAAGTTCACTTCAATTTAGGTGAAAGTTCCGCTTTAAGGGGAAGTTGGTTTGTTTCAGAATTGTTTTACTGTTTTATATATATACTAGTTGAACAGCCCGTTACACGAGCCACAGTGCCTCGGGCAGCCGGTCGCGGGGCAGTCACGCGCAGCGTGTTTTTTTTAATGCCTACAAAATAAAATAAAGTTAAAACGAAGTATTACTATCCCTTTAAGGCTATTTCTATGACCCATAATAAAATGAATGGAGGAAAGAACAGCTGTTTTTTGTTGTTTTTTTGCAAGGCATTGCAGACTGTTAAAGGGGAACATTCTCATCTGAAAAAGTGCAACTATGTAACTAGTATTAGGAAACATGCTTGCTTTTTTTTAATGTACTTTTTAAGATATTTAACCCTTTGAGTGCCAGAGGGGTACGCAATGCATTGCGTACCCCTCCGGCACTCAAAGGGTTAACCTTCAAGCTGTGCACTTCTGCATTATGCGGCACGCTGAATCTTCTGCGCTGCTTTTCATGACTTCCCAGTGCTATTTCACTCTCCTCCTACCTCCTTCCCAGCTGCCCCAGGGAGCGAGTTCACACTTTCCTTTGGTGTCATGTGACTTGGTTCTATCGTTACTGCAAGCTCCGGTTAGCATTATACTGATATATACCTAAAGTAAGCATGAAATTGCTCCCTGGGACTGCTGGGAGGGAGGTGAGAGGAGAATTAAAGCGGAACTACCATGTTATGTAAAGTTGCCCTGCAATATTTAGGCAGGTGGCAACTAGCTTAATAATAGTTATATTACCTCGCAAAAGTAGCCGATTGTAAAGTAATCATTAATCTTCCAAGACCAGAAGCCAGGCATCAATGCAGACATCTTGTCTGAGTGCCTGCACTGTCAGTCCCGGTCTCCATTAAAGGGATAGTAATACTTCGTTTTATCTTTACTTTATTTTGTAGGCATTAAAAAAACATGAAGAACGCTATAAGTCTTATCTCTCAAACCTTTATGGTTTAAGAGATATATTCACAAGCAAAGTTTCCCCTTCCCGCCCCTTTTACTGATGTAACACTGTTCAGCCAGATCAGAAGGGAGGTGCCCAGGTAGACTGCAGAGAGGGACAATCTTCAATTAAAATAAGGGAAAAACCTGAAAAACTTGTCAAGGGGGGCAGGGTTTCCATTGTTCTCATAGGAATAAGAGTGTCCCCTGCTGTTATCTGTCTGGTCTATGGACTGCATTCCACATCTGAGAAGAGATGGCTTACACTAGGTAAAAGGGGCGGGAGGGGGAAACTTTGCTTGTGAATATCTCTGAAACCATAAATGTTTGAGAGATAAGACTTATATCATTCTTCATGTTTTTTTTAATGACTACAAAATAAAATAAAGATCAAACGAAGTATTACTATCCCTTTAAAAAGCATTGCACTGGCCCGAAAGTCACCGGAAGGGACTGAGGGCACGGGTACGCAGACTGCACTAACCTGGCCGTAAAGGATTACTTTACAATCGGCTACTTTTGAGAGGTAATATATCTATTATTAAGCTAGTTGCCACCTGCCTAAGTATTGCAGGGTGACTTTACCTAACATGGTAGTTCCACTTTAAGTATCACTGGTATCACTGGTATCACTGGTAAGTCCTCAAGAGCAGCGCTGAAGATCCAGTGCGCAGCATAATGCAGAAGGGCACAGCTTGAAGATTAAAAATATTAAAATGTATGTACATAAAAAAAAAGCGAGCACGTTTCCTAATACTAGTTACATAGATAAACATATGGTAACAGCTTTTTCGGATGTGAATGTACCCCTTTAACCTGTTTGTAAGACTGAAAAGGTTACAGGTAGTTTAAACACATTTAATGAGACTAAAAGGTATGTGTGACTTGTGAGTGTTAAGTCTTTCACCTGTACAGGCATGGTTTTGTAGGTAATGGGGCATTCAGGTTTACTAATGTTTATACAACAATTTATCACTATACAGGTTGAAAGGCCGTTTACATGGGCCACAGTTCCACCTCTGCAGGCATAAGCAGTAGGATAGACAATTACCTTGTGAAAAGCCTTCTGTGTGTCATACAGTGTGTAAGTTCAGTAAGGTTTTCCACTTTTAAAGGGGCATATACACCCTCCCGCCCACATCCACCCTGCCTTTCCCCACTCACATCCACCCTGCCTTTCCCCATCCACACTACCTTTCCCCACTCACATCCACCCCCTGTCCTTTCCCCAGTCACGTCCACCCTGCCTTTCCCCACTCACATCCACCCTGCCTTTCCCCACTCACATCCACCCCCTGTCCTTTCCCCACTCACATCCACCCTGCCTTTCCCCATCCACCCTGCCTTTCCCCACTCACACTGCCTTTCCCCACTCACATCCACCCCCTGTCCTTTCCCCACTCACATCCACCCCCTGTCCTTTCCCCACTCACATCCACCCTGCCTTTCCCCACTCACATCCACCCCCTGTCCTTTCCCCACTCACATCCACCCCCTGTCCTTTCCCCACTCACATCCACCCTGCCTTTCCCCATCCACCCTGCCTTTCCCCACTCACATCCACCCCCTGTCCTTTCCCCAGTCACATCCACCCCCTGTCCTTTCCCCAGTCACATCCACCCCCTGTCCTTTCCCCACTCACATCCACCCCCTGTCCTTTCCCCAGTCACATCCACCCTGCCTTTCCCCACTCACATCCACCCCCTGTCCTTTCCCCACTCACATCCACCCCCTGTCCTTTCCCCACTCACATCCACCCTGCCTTTCCCCACTCACATCCACCCCCTGTCCTTTCCCCACTCACATCCACACTGCCTTTCCCCACTCACATCCACCCCCTGTCCTTTTCCCACTCACATCCACCCCCTGTCCTTTCCCCACTCACATCCACCCTGCCTTTCCCCACTCACATCCACCCCCTGTCCTTTCCCCACTCACATCCACCCCCTGTCCTTTCCCCACTCACATCCACCCCCTGTCCTTTCCCCACTCACATCCACCCTGCCTTTCCCCATCCACCCTGCCTTTCCCCACTCACATCCACCCCCTGTCCTTTCCCCAGTCACATCCACCCCCTGTCCTTTCCCCACTCACATCCACCCTGCCTTTCCCCACTCACATCCACCCCCTGTCCTTTCCCCACTCACATCCACACTGCCTTTCCCCACTCACATCCACCCCCTGTCCTTTTCCCACTCACATCCACCCCCTGTCCTTTCCCCAGTCACATCCACCCTGCCTTTCCCTACTCACATCCACCCCCTGTCCTTTCCCCACTCACATCCACACTGCCTTTCCCCACTCACATCCACCCCCTGTCCTTTTCCCACTCACATCCACCCCCTGTCCTTTCCCCACTCACATCCACACTGCCTTTCCCCACTCACATCCACCCCCTGTCCTTTTCCCACTCACATCCACCCCCTGTCCTTTTCCCACTCACATCCACCCCCTGTCCTTTTGACACCAACATCCACCCTCCCTCGCTCTCATTGCTCACATTTCCCATGATTGCTTCCCCTCCCTCTCCCTTTCTTCATGATCGCTCCCCCACCTTTGTTTCACCATGTTCGCTCCCTCTCCCTCCATTTTTGCCATGTTCCCACCAGCTCCCTTTCTCCATGATCGCTCTCCCTCCCTTTCACCATGTTCACACCCATTCCCTCCCTTTCAACACAATCGCTCCCCCTCCCTCCCTTTCACCATGATCGTTCCCCCTCCCTCCCACCATGTTCGCTCCCTCTCCCTCCCTTTTTGCCATGTTCCCACCAGCTCCCTTTCTCCATGATCGCTCCCCCTCCCTTTCACCATGATCGCTCCCCCACCCTCACTTTCACCATGATCACTCCCCCTCCCTCACTTTCACCATGTTCGCCCCCACTCCCTCCCTTTCTCCATGATCGCCCCCCACCCTCACTTTCACCATGATCACTCCCCCTCCCTCCCTTTTTGTCATGTTCCCACCAGCTCTCTTTCGCCATGATCACTCCCCCTTCCTCCTTTTTACCATGATCACTCCCCCTTTCTCCATGATCGCTCCCCTTCCCTCACTTTCTCCATGATTGCTCCCCCTTCCTCACTTTCTCCATGATCGCTCCCCCTTCCTCCTTTTCACCATTATCACTCCCCCTTTCACCATTATCACTCCCCCTTTCACCATGCTCACTCCCCTCCCTCCCTTTCACCATGTTCGCTCCCCCTCCCTCCCTTTTTGTCATGCTCCCACCAGCTCCCTTTCTCCATGATCACTCCTCCTCCCTCCATCTCACCATGATCACTCCCCACTTCCCTCCCGTTCACCATGTTTGCTCCCCCCCCCTCACTTTCCACATGTTCACTTCCCCTCCATTTTTCCGCTTGGCTCTTCCTCCCTACACAACACGCAACCAATGACATGAGTTACAATTTCTCTGATCTCTTTCTGGTTGTATCTCTGGCTCTGTGTGAATAATGTGCGTGTCTCTGGATCTCTGCATCTATGTGTGTCTGTCTGCGTGTGCATGTCTCTGTATGTGTGTGTCTGTATCTATCTGTGTGAATCCCTATATATAGATCTGTGTATGTGTTAACAAGTGCAAAGATAAATACTTTTTTTTGTGGAGAGTGCTGGAAAATTCACCAGAAATGCTGTGTCACTATCACTAGTATACTATAAACATGCTTATCCTGTTTGTCTGGAGGTAGCTGTGCTGTTTATCTGGAGGTGGCTGTGCAATTTATCTGGAGGTGGCTATGCAGTTTATCTGGAGGTGGCTGTGCAGTTTATCTAGAGGTAGCTGTGCTGTTTATCTGGAGGTAGCTGTGCAGTTTATCTGGAGGTGGCTATGCAGTTTATCTGGAGGTGGCTGTGCATGATCATTTGAGCCCTCTGTTTATACAAGTGAAAAGTTCAATTTACAGCTTGACTGAGGTACACAGACAGTCCAGCTCTGAAATGTCAGGCAAATCCTCTCCGCATGAGAGAAAGAGCATAACCACAGCCGTACATTTCTGCCTATGTGGGCCTCATCGGTGTGGTGCGGCTGAATCCCTCTAGGCACATGGAAGCAAGAGCCCATGCCTGGGATGCCCATATATGTACGTCTGTGGTTATGTTGTTTCTCTCATGCGGAGAGGATTTGCCTGACATTTCGGAGTTGGACTGTCTGTGGGCAGGACCAGTCTGATATGGATATGGAGATTTTCTCTCTGGGAGTGAAAAACGTGAGTTGTAGCACCACTGAGAGGCTATCATGCCTAGAACAAGACACTTTATCTTGTTCGTGCTTGATGGGTGCTCCTCACAATTCTTTGTCTTTTAAGGGCATCCCAGGGATGGGCCCTTGCTTCCATGTGCCTAAAGGCATTCAGCTGCACCACAGATGAGGCCCACATAGGCCGAAACATACGCCAGTGGTTACGCTGTTTCTCTCATGAGAGAGGATTTGCCTGACATTTCGGAGCTGGGCTGTCTGTGGGCGGGACCAGTCTGATATGGGTATGGAGATTTCTTCTCTGCAATGGCACATGGGAGTGAAAAACGTGAGTTGTAGCACCACTGAGAGGCTACCATGCCTAAAACAAGACACTTTATCTTGTTCGTGCTTGATGGGTGCTCCTCACAATTCTTTGTCTCCCTAAGTATAAGGGCATCCCAGGCATGGGCCCTTGCTTCCATGTGCCTAAAGGCATTCAGCTGTACCACAGATGAGGCCCACATAGGCCGAAATGTACGTCAGTGGTTACGCTGTTTCTCTCGTGTAGAGAGGATTTGCCTGACATTTCGGAGCTGTACTGTCTGTGGGCGGGACCAGTCTGCTATGGATATGGAGATTTCCTCTCTGCAGTGGCACATGGGAGTGAAAAACGTGAGTTGTAGTACAATTGAGAGGCTGCCATGCCTAAAACAAGACACTTTATCTTGTTTGTGCTTGATGGGTGCTCCTCACAATTCTTTTAATCAATAAGATAGAACTGGAATGGGTGGATTCTGATCTGCAAACACTGTCACTGTTATTTGTTTTATACCTTTTTTTTAATCAGGCATGTTCAGAATTGCTTTGTATTTGTAAAGATTTTATAACTTTCACACTAAAGAAAAACACCTGATAAACATCTGTTAGTACATAATATTTTAATGGCTTTGAACCCTTTTCATTTTTTTTGGCAGTATTGTCCCTTTAATGCTTTCAGTGCCAGAGGGGTATCCCAGGCATTGCTAAGCAATGTGTTGGATATCCCTCTGTCACTGAAAGGATTAACATCTTGGATGCTAGAGTGGACTGCATTGCACTGCATTAAAGAGATAGTAACGTTTCACAAAAGCAGCAGGCCCAATCAATCTTCATAGTATTTGGGCCATGGAGAGTGTTATTTCAATACTGTCAGAGTTGTAGGTCAAGAGCCATTGAATGATAAAGTATCCCCCTCCCGCCCCTTTTACCTAGTGTAGGCTGCCTCCCCTCAGATGTGGAATCTAGTTTCTTGACCTGACAGATCGCAGCAAGGGACAATCTTCTTACTGTGAGCATAAGGAAAGCCCTGCCCCCTCGACAATTTTTTCCTTATGCTCATTGAAGATTGTCTCTCTCTGTGATCCATCCGGACAGACTTGCTGCTCTGAGGTGAGCAGTGTTACATCAGTAAAAGGGGTGGGAGGGGGATACTTTATCATTCAATGGCTCTTGAAATACAACTCTGTCAGTATTGAAATAACACTCTCCATGGCCCAAATACTATGAAGATTAATTGGAGCTGCTTTTATTGTGAAACATTAATATCCCTTTAAGGACCCGAGGAGAGTGAAACACATTGGTCACTAAAGAGTTAAAATGTTATATGAACATTCTGTATTGTCATAAAGATAAAACTGTTATTTTATTGGGGGGAGTGGGGTGCTTTCTGTTACCTGAAAGAAGAACCTTCACATAAGGATGAACATGGAATATAACTACACTAGTTAACAGGAAGTTGCCACGTTTTACTAAGTCCACTCCTATGGGAGGAGCCTAGGTGAAAGCCTAATCCACAAAACTAAGGCTAAGTAAAAGTCTTTTCCCCAAATTGACTCCGACCAGCTGTTTGGGGGGTTGGGGGTCAGAACACATGACTCCACAGCTGGAACACAACCTGGACGTTTGTGCAGACCTCGTAAATCTTAAATGTTGAGCCTTCAAGCCTGATATAGAGGGTCTGTGGTAGGGATGTTCAATGTGAGACCCTTCAGCTACTGCCGGACTACAGCTCCCATCATCCCTTGCCAGCAAACAGGAGGGGACTATAGGAATTGAGTCTGCATCAGATCGCCAACCTCTGGTCTGTGGGCTTTGTCTTGTAGTTCAGTGTCTTTTGTCAGGAAGCAGGAGCCCTGTGGTCACTTTTCAGACCCCTGTTGTACACACACCTGTTGTGTTCTGAGGCTCACAAATAGCCCCATCTGCAGGTCTGCTCCCATGTGACCAAGATGGAACACTATCTAGTAATATCCTACCCCGCCCCTCATTGTTATTAATCTGAACAGGACATTCAGGGGAACCAACCTGCACATGATTGATATATAGATAAAATCAGTACCATTAAATTGGGTAATAATATCTATTCCCCCAGGACATACCGTAAAATCTCAGGTATAATACGCACCTGTGTATAATACGCATGTGCATATTATACAAAAGATTTTGGGGAAAAACAAGAGTGCCTATGTATAATACGCACCCTTGTTTTCCCCCCTTTCTAAAAAAATTTGTAAGGCTGGCAGATCCGTTCCATCCCTCCCCCGGGTCAAATCCGCTGTCAGAACAAGCCTAACTTGCTTGAAGTTTAACTCCCCCACTGAACTTGCCGCCCGCAGGGAAGCTGTGCATAACGCTGTATATTGCCTTCTCCACTGCAAAAGATGTGGAGTTCAGTGGGGGAGTTAAACTTCAATAAGTAAGGCTTGTTCTGACAGCGGATTTGGCCTGGGCACCCAATAGTGTAGTATAGTTTGATGTACAACAGTAATAGAATTATGCAGTCGGTACTCACATATATGATTGTCAGCAAAGTACCAACTGACACTAAAATATATATAAAAATATATTTATATATTGTTGTGCATATTGCATATTGCTTATAGTGTTTTGCGTATATCATTTTGCATATTACAGACAGCATTTTGTGTATTGCATTGCTTGCGTATTGTGTGTTTGTGTCTGTAGGTATTACGTGTCTGTGTATTGTATGTATGTGTGTTTTGTGTGCATTGTGTTTATTGTGTCTATGTTTGGTGTATGTGTGTTTTGTGCACACTGTGGCTATTGTATGTGTTGTGTGTTTTGTATATAGTGTGTTTTATAAATTCCTTGGCAACAGTTCATATTGTTAAACTTGGTCGTCAGTGTGTATTCCGAGATCTTTCTGTCTCTGTGTCTGAAAGTTTCTCACCATACAGTGACCCAGAGATCTTTAAAGGGATAGTAATGGATGCTAATAAATCTACCTCCAATTAATGCTCATATGTTTTGTTTCATTTCGCGCTGTATATTAATCATGTCCGACTTGTAGTTATGAAGTAATTATGTTGTAAAGTATCCGCCCTCCCACCCTTTTTACTCTTGCATGCACCTTCCTGCGGATGTAGGATACGATTGCTTGACCGGACAGCTCACAGTGAGCGATAATCTTCTTGCTGAGAGCATAATGTAAACTCTGCCCTCGTTGATGAAGGAGGGCAGGATTTACATTGCGCTCACTGAAGATTGTCCCTCGCTGCGCTCTATCCAGACCAGCTTGGGGAGCTCATTGCTTTGGTAAATGGGATGGGAGGGGGATTGCTTTAAAACGGAATTACTTTTGAACTACAAATCGGACATGATTAATACATAGCAAAAAGTTGAAACAAAACATATAACCATTAATCGGAGGTACATTTATTAGCATCCATTACTAGCCCTATAACCCTTTAAAGGGGAACTACCACCCCGCAATAAGTTCACATTAATCAATTCTTCATATGGTGACTAGCTGCTTTGTAGCGCTAGTCGCCAGAAATATAACCTGGTTTCAAAGATATTCCAGTTTTTCGGAGGCTCACAGTAGCAGGAAGCACGGAGATCTCGTCATAGTGATGTCTGTGCGCCTGCGCTGTCAGTCCCTTTTGGAGCCGGCTGGAATATCTTTGAAACCAGGTAATATTTCTGGCGACTAGCGCTACTAAGCAGCTAGTCGCCAGATGAAGAATTGATTAATGTGAACTTATTGTGGGGTGGTAGTTTCCCTTTAAGGACCAGCGGTCCTGGGACATTTTCGTCCCATAAGAACCGCTTTGATCCTTGCTGATGCGCTGGTTCACGTGACCTATTGCGTGTATTGGCGCGCCGCTTTGGGGCCTGAAAGAGATTGCTCCAGTTTTGGAGCGATCAATTTTAAGCCCCGTTTTTACTTACAGCGCTCCTGGTGGATATACAAGCTTTAATATTGTAGTTATTAAATAAATAAAGAACATCATCTAAGTCTTTTTGCTACAACTTTTATAGTTTTAGTGTAATCTGAATCGAAAGCTTACCCCTCCCTCCTCTTTTAGCTACGTCAGCGCGCTAGCTGACAAACTTAGATTCTGGTCCGCAGACCGGACAGCTCGTCTGGAGAGCCGAAATAGCACTGCATACAAATCTTCATGAGAACGCTCTACTGCCTCAGACCAGTCATAACATCGCAGCCCGTTCTCATGAAAATTCTCTTTGTATACTTGACATATGAGGAACGACTAGACAAACTTGGTTTATTTACTCTAGAGAAAAGACGACTAAGAGGAGAACTTATTACATTGTACAAGTATATGAGAGGTCAATACAAGGATCTCTGCGGTGAGCTATTTATTCCAAGGCCTGATCAGGTGACCAGGGGACACCCCTTGAGATTAGAGGAAAGGAGGTTTAAACTTCAGCAGAGGAAGGGGATTTTTACAGTAAGATCTGTTAAATTGTGGAATTCATTGCCCAAGGAGGTGGATATGGCAGATACAATGAATACATTTAAGAGAACATTAGATACATTTCTTTCAAAAGGGAACATACAGAGTTATACTGTTTATCAGTAGGCTGATCAGGAAGGTCTGATAAAGACTAACTTTATTGGTAGCAGGAAAGCTATAAAATTCTCAGTTACTGGGGTATGAGGAGGAGGTTGAACTTGACGGACTTGTGTCTTTATTCAACCTTATTTACTATGTTACTATGTAATACCATTTCAGCTCTCCAGATGAGCCGTCCGGTCCCAGGACCAGAATCCATGTTTGTCAGCTAGCGCGCTGACGTAGCTAAAAGGGGTGGGATGGGTAAACTTTCGATCCAGATTACACTAAAACTATAAAAGTTATAACAAAAAAGACATAATTATTTAATAACTACAATATTAAAGCTTGTATAAAACAAGTATTACTATCCCTTTAATACCGTGTCCATCCTTGCAAAAATATTTCCGCATATGTTTCCTTTTAGCATTGAACCTGCGTTATGCATGGCTAACACAGTTTCATCCTATACCTGCAGTGACATATACCATTGTGCTTGTTCGAAGCCTGGACCTGCCCATTAGTTCTTTCTCCTTGGCTCAGCCTATCATGTTTCAATCATATGATCTCCCTTCTCCTTTTACAAATGAACCAAAACTCAGACAGTCTTTACTTTTTAAGATCAGTGTGAGACTTGCTGCAAACCCTCAACAAACTGCGGTGTCTACTGAAGTAAGAAAATGCTGGTTTTTTTTTTCATAATGAGATAATATCAACATTGTATGGGTTTTTTTCTAAACGTGTTTGAAGATCATAGAAAATGGTAAGTATTATACCTAAATGTATATATTGCTTTAGATCACTTTTTAGACTGTGAGCTGTGTGCTGTGTTTTTCAGTGCCAGGGACCATCCAACTCATTGGGGGAGATTCACTAAGTGGTGATAAAGAGGTGATAAAGTGGAGATCACTTCCCCAGTTTATATTGTCTCCAGTTCCTATGTTATTCTATGGATCCTATGAATTAAGATTTCTACAGCTTTGGAGATCTTAGTGCATAGGCTTCCTTGAATGACATAGGAACTGGAGAAGTGATTAACTCCACTTTATCTCCACTTTATCACCTCTTTATCACCGCTTAGTGAATCTTCCCCATTGAGTGCCAGAGAGGTATTAGATGTATTGTTTCAATGAGTTGGATGTTCTCTGGCACTCAAAGGGTAATTATTATCCTAAAACAGCATGGACAGCTGTGTGCTTTTGGGAGCTGGTAATATTGGAGAGCAAATTTCATTAACCCATTAAGGACCCCTCTGGGCCTTAAAGGGTTAAACAATTTCTCTTACGTTGAATAGTGTCAGTAAATGTATCACAGCTGCAGGGCATATTACAACATGATTTCTCTGAAGTTGAAAGATGGATAGGAGAGAACAAACTGTTCCTAAACACTGACAAAATCAGATCTTCTCCCAGTCTAACATTAAAAATAACTGCTTCTTTATATCTAAAAACAGTATGCAACTGTATGTAACATTTAAAAAAAAAAAAAAAACAAAAAAAAACAGCAAAGGCTCTCACGCTTGTCCAAGTTTTCCCAGAGTACCCCAAAGGTTTCAGGCTATCAACGAATATATATATATGTATATGTAAACAGACTTTATTAGTATAATTAAAATAAAAACACTGACAGTCCTGCTGCCTTGCTCTTTATGTGCTATGCTGAACACCTACTCATAGGCTTAACAGCGTATAATTAAGTGCTTACACGGAGCATGAAACACATAAGGGGTATGTCAGTGTATTTTGATTTTAATTATACTAGAAAACTCCTATTTTTACCCTTTGATAACCAGAGGGGTACACCCATCTGGAACCCAAGGGGTTAATATGTATTTGATGGCTGCCTGTAGTTGGGACCACCGTGACAGAGCAGGAAGAGAGTGAGACTCTTTTGTTCAGATACGTTTAACCCCTTGGAAGACCAGGGGTGAGTGCAATGCATTGATTTGTCATGAGTTGCCTACCCATCTTCTGGTCCCCAATGGGTTAAGCTGTTGACAGTGACTGCAGTCTGATAAATCTCTCTTTCATAGAAATATATGTTGTCCTGGAACAGCAAGTGATTTAAAGGGATAGTAATACTTCATTTTAACTTTATTTTATTTTGTAGGCATTAAAAAAACAGCCTATTGTGGAGCAATGGATTAGATTAAATGGGTTAAAATACCCCTTTAATTCAATGGAGTGTTTTTATTTGTCCCCTATGGTGCATTTGGTTTGCTCTATCTATCTATCTATCTATCTATCTATCTATCTATCTATCTATCTCATATCTATCTATCTATCTATCTATCTATCTATCATCTATCTATCAATCTATCTATCTATCTCATATCTATCTATCTGTCTATCTATCTATCTATCATCTATCTATCTATCTATCTATCTATATATCTATGTATCATCTATCTATCAATCTATCTATCTATCTCATATCTATCTATCTATCTATCTATCTATCTATCTATCTATCTGTCATCTATCTCACATCTATCTATCTATCTATCTATCTATCTATCTATCTATCTATCTATCTCATATCTATCTGTATATCTATGTATCATCTATCTATCTATCATGTATCTCATATCTATCTATCTATCTATCTATCTATCTATCTATCTATCTATCTATCCATCCATCCACGTCTATCTATCTATCTATCTATCTATCTATCTATCTATCTATCTATCGCATATCTATCTATCTATCTATCTATCTATCTATCTATCTATCTGTCTATCTATCTCATATCTATCTATCTATCTATCTATCTATCTATCTATCTATCTATCTATCTATCTCATATCTATCTGTATATCTATGTATCATCTATCTATCAATCTATCATGTATATCATATCTATCTATCTATCTATCCATCCATCCATCCACATCTATCTATCTATCTATCTATCTATCTATCTATCTATCTCATATCTATCTATCTATCTATCTATCTATCTATCTATCTATCTATCTAGACAGAGATTCATATAGTGACAGCAGCGAGGCTGGTTATCTCTCTAGATATGTATCCTATTACATAGTAGATAATTGCTGCAGGATTAAGATATTATACTAGATTACTACAGCAGGTGCTTATAGAATACATGCAACATTAGGTCAAGATGTGGGAAAGATACTTTATGTTATAAGAAGTTAGAATTCGTGCATGTACAAATATCTCTGGCAGAATGATTTTCTTCTTAATGTAGAAGATTTATGTACCAGATGATCGATGCAGTGAGTACACGTATGACTCAGGAGATGTCAGTACTGCGAGTAATATACTGACAATCACTCTGTTCTGGCGCATATACACTGTGACCATTTACATAATAAAACAAATGTCACTGTGAATGTGTTATTCACCTATATACTAACACAATAAGCGTCATTTGTTCTCTATAGGTCACCTAAGAGTTACTGATACCCACTGCTCTTCTTATCACCTTCTACGAGGGGTTAAAACAGTTTATTTTATTGGCAAGGCTTTTTAAGACAATACTAATAAAAGTTATATTTTCTATAGAAGAGAAGCTCATTAAATCACTGGCACGTCCCCATGAATATCTCTCAGGGTTTCTGCTCTAGTGTTGTGTAGGATTTTCTTCTTTTTTTTTTTGAATGACAGTTGGCACCTTTGCCTGCGACACACCTACACACTGCAGCCGACACACTAACATGTCGTGACACACAGTTTGGAAAGCACTGTTGTAGACCATAAAATAACAAGTCCATCAATGCCATTCCTATCTCTCAAACCTTTATGGAGAGACAGAGCGTTCTAAAGTTCCTCCCTCTGCTTCTCCTGACATCAGCTATAACCTGACAGCAGGAGTTCCTGGTCTGGGAACCGACAGGTGGCTCTTCAGCAGAGCCAAAATAGCACAATTTAAAAAAGAAATATTTCATTGGAACGGTCTACAAAGTATGCCTGGTTTGAAAGCACACTTTTTAGACTGTTCCAAAGAAGTATTTATTTTTAAATCACGCTATTTCGGCTCTGCTGAAGAGCCTCCTCGTGTCGGCCGACACAGATCTCCTTCTATCGGCTTTACAGCTGACATCATGAGAAGGGGAACTTTACAAAGCTCTATCTCACAAACCATAAAGGTATGAGAGATAGGAATTGCGTCAATGGATTTCTTATTTTGTGGTCTACAATATTACTTTTTATATAATTAAAGACATTACTATCCCTTTAACCCCTTAAGGACCGGTCTCACACACACTTTGCGGTCACTTAAGGACCACAGAGCATTTTTTTTTTTTTTCATGATCCGATTCCAGACTCCCGCAACGTCGTGCAGCCGCGCGGGAAGCCTGGAATTCCATGACGGTCCAGGACCATCATGGGTCCTTAAGGTGTTAAAGGACATTAACATACCTGGGAACTTTTTATTTTGAGCTGCCCGGAGGGGGACTCCTTTGGGGCTGCTGTGGGAGAAAGATGACACGATTCGTGCCCTAATGGGGGTGGAGCTCACTCAGGAGTAGGGGCGGGGCTTCATGGACCTGCAAAATCTGTAAAGAAAACTCCGGTGATGGAGGATAAATTGTAGAAACTGACAGCGAAGGAGCAGAGGTGGGCAGAGTTTCAGAAGAAACTGCCCACACCCGGAGAATCAGCCTCTGCCACGGAGACCCGGTTATTCAGAGTGAAATCCGGAGTCTCCGGGGCAAAACCGGGGAGTTCTCCGCTATGGACAATAAAACCAAATAATGGAATTCATTTATATGATCTTAAATATACATCTGTAAAATTTAGTTTTTGTTATGATAGATGCCTAAATCTAATCCTAACTCTGTATTATTAACCCTTTGAGTGCCAGAGGGGTGCGCAAAGTATTGCTTTGCAATGCGTTGCGTACTCCTGTGGCACTCAAAGGGTTAATGGATGTGTAGACTGTCCTATAGTTACACATTTTGTTTGTCTGTGCAGAGATAATACTGTTAAACCTTTGAGCGCCAGCGGTCTACGCAGCACTTTCCTTTGCAATGCGTTGTGTACCCCTGTGTCACCCAAAGAGTTAATGTATTGAGATTATTACCTGTTGTTCTAGACAGAAGGGCAGTTACCTTATCTCAGTGCATTTAAAGACAATGTAGAACAATCACTTCTTAGACATCCTATTAAGGTTAAAGGGATGGTAATCTTTCATAATAAAAGCAGCTCTAATTAATCATCATAGTATTTGGACTTTGGAGAGTGTTATTTCAATTCTGTCAGAGTTGTAGTTCAAGAGTAATTCAATGACAAAGTATCCCCCTCCCGCCCCTTTTACTGATGTAACACTGCTCAGCCAGATCAGAAGGGAGGTGCCCAGGTAGACTGCAAAGAGGGACAGTCTTCAATTAAGATAAGGGAAAAACCTGAAAAACTTGTCAAGGGGGGCAGGGCTTTCATTGTTCTCACAGTAAGAAGATTGTCCCCTGCTGTTATCTGTCTGGTCTATGGACTGCATTCCACATCTGAGAAGAGATGGCTTACACTAGGTAAAAGGGGCGGGAGGGGAAATTTTGCTTGTGAATATCTCTCAAACCATAAAGGTTTGAGAGATAAGACTTATATCGTTCTTCATGTTTTTTTAATGCCTACAAAATAAAATAAAGATAAAATGAAGTATTACTATCCCTTTAATATTGCAACTGCAGCCCTAGAGAAGGCAGGAATGGGGGCTCTCACAAAGTGATCGGAAGAGTAGGTTTTTGGCCTCAGAAAAAATAGGGACATTTTAGAGGTGATCACGGAGTACAGGGTGTTTGAAGCCAAGATCATTTTAGTTGTTAGTGTTCTTTTAATCATATTGTAAACAGAAGCAACTTGCAGCCAACCAAATCCAAATAAAAAAGCTTTAAATAGAAACAGCTGACTGCTATGTAATTCTTTGAATGCCAGAGGCACAGAGACGCACTAAGACAGTGGTTCTCAACCTTTTTGGCTTGGGGCACCCCTAACATATAATCTTGAACATTTGGTGCACCCCTAACATATTTAATGTAATTTATCAAGGGCATAATGAAGGGTACAATACACAAATATACAGTTCTTATTAGGTCTTATAATCATAATAACAAAACTTAAAGGGATAGTAATACTTGAAAATAATTTTATTTTATATTGTAGCCATTAAAAAAACATGAAAAATGATATATGTCTTATCTCCCAAAACTTTATGGTTTGGGAGATATTAGCAAGTAAAGTTTCCCATGGAGTGACGTTACTGCTCAAGCCTTCAGATTTGGAATCCAGTCCCCAGACTGGCCACGGCTCTTCAGCAGTCCAAAGAATTTCTTCATTGGAATGGTCTACAAAGTGTGCTTGCAAGCCAGGCATACTTTGTAGACAGTTCCAATTATGTAGTTCTTTTTAAGGATCGTGGACTCGGCACTGCTAAAGAGCTGCCGGTTGATCTGTGGACCGGATTCCAAATCTGTCCACTAGATGGCAGACTTGGCTGAAACTGCCAGGAAAAGGGAACTTTATCTTACTTGTGAATATCTCCCAACCGAGATAAGGACTACAATGTAAAATAAAATTATTTTCAAGTATTACTATCCCTTTAAGATATTGTACATATTAATTTCTATAAATCTTTATTCAGAGGTCCATTTTTGTTCGTCTTTATAGAAAACACAGGGCACCCTAAGTTGATGTTTGTGGCAGACCAAAGTGCCACTGCACCCTGGTTGAGAATCACTGCACCAAGGCGTGATAAAGAGGAGATGACTTCTCCATGATATCACTTCTCCAGTTCTTATGTTATTCTGTGGAGCCAATAGACTAAGATCACTAAAGTTTGAGTGCACTGGCTCCATAGAATAACACAGGAACTGTAGAAGTGATATCACTGGAGAAGTTATCTCCTCTTTATCACTCCTTTTACATCTCCCCCACAGGTCTTCTAACACATTGGATTTGGTATGGTCTAGATTTCATGAAAAGTGATCAATATTTTCCCAAATTCCTCTTGAAGTTTTTGGTGGAATCTTATAGATAAAAAGAGTGACATCATTATCACCTGAAATGGAATCCAGGACTTTGTTTCTGTATTTATACATTCTTCTCAACGTTTTCTGCATATTTCGGTTCCGGACAAGTTTGTACAGGCTTCCAAACACAACACTTAGGCTATATGTAGGGAGAGAAAAAGAGAGAGAGCTCCCAATTGATTTAAAGGGATAGTAATACTTTATTATTACTATTCCCCACATTGTACATATTTGTAAAATAATTTAATAGCCCCCAGGTTCATCTCTCAAACCTTTTACACAGGTAATAGACACATCAAGCGGACAGTGAGGGGAATAAGAGAGGGAGTACACACAGGTAATAGACATTAAGAGGACAGTGAGGGGAAGGAGAGTGGGAGTACACACAGGCAATAGACATCAAGAGGACAGTGAGGGGAAGGAGAGTGGGAGTACACACAGGTAATACATACATCAAGCGGACAGTGAGGGGAAGGAGAGAGGGAATACACACAGGCAATAGACATCAAGAGGACAGTGAGGGGAAGGAGAGAGAGAGTACACACAGGTAATACACACATCAAACGGACAGTGAGGGGAAGGAGAGAGGGAGTACACACAGGTAACAGACACATCAACGGACAGTGAGGGGAAGGAGAGAGGGAATACACACAGGCAATAGACATCAAGAGGACAGTGAGGGGAAGGAGAGTGGGAGTACACACAGGCAATAGACATCAAGAGGACAGTGAGGGGAAGGAGAGAGGGAGTACACACAGGTAACAGACACATCAAGCGGACAGTGAGGGGAAGGAGAGAGGGAATACACACAGGTAATAGACATCAAGAGGACAGTGAGGGGAAGGAGAGTGGGAGTACACACAGGTAATACACACATCAAGCGGACAGTGAGGGGAAGGAGAGAGGGAATACATACAGGCAATAGACATCAAGAGGACAGTGTGGGGAAGGAGTGAGGGAGCACACACAGGTAATACACACATCAATCGGACAGTGAGGGGAAGGAGAGAGGGAGTACACACAGGTAATAGACATCAAAAGGACAGTGAGGGGAAGGAGAGTGGGAATACACACAGGCAATAGACATCAAGAGGACAGTGAGGGGAAGGAGAGTGGGCGTACACACAGGTAATACATACATCAAGCGGACAGTGAGGGGAAGGAGAGAGGGAATACACACAGGTAATAGACATGAAGAGGACAGTGAGGGGAAGGAGAGAGGGAGTACACACAGGTAATACACACATCAAGCGGACAGTGAGGGGAAGGAGAGTGGGATTACACACAGGTAACAGACACATCAAGAGGACAGTGAGGGGGAGGAGAGAGAGAATACACACAGGCAATAGACATTAAGAGGACAGTGAGGGGAAGGAGAGAGGGAGTACACACAGGCAATAGACATCAAGAGGACAGTGAGGGGAAGGAGAGTGGGAGTACACACAGGTAATATACACATCAAGCGGACAGTGAGGGGAAGGAGAGTGGGAATACACACAGGTAATAGAGATCAAGAGGACAGTGAGGGGAAGGAGAGAGGGAGTACACACAGGTAATAGACATCAAGCGGACAGTGAGGGGAAGGAGAGTGGGATTACACACAGGTTATACAGACACATCAAGAGGACAGTGAGGGGAAGGAGAGTAGGATTACACACAGGTAATAGACATTAAGAGGACAGTGAGGGGAAGGAGATAGGGAGTACACACAGGCAATAGACATCAAGAGGACAGTGAGGGGAAGGAGATAGGGAGTACACACAGGCAATAGACATCAAGAGGACAGTGAGGGGAAGGAGAGTGGGAGTACACACAGGTAACAGACACATCAAGTGGACAGTGAGTGGAAGGAGAGTGGGAGTACACACAGGTAATAGACATCAAGAGGACAGTGAGGGGAAGGAGAGTGGGAATACACACAGGTAATAGACATCAAGAGGACAGTGAGGGGAAGGAGAGAGGGGGTACACACAGGTAATACACACATCAAGTGGGCAGTGAGGGGAAGGAGAGAGGGAGTACACACAGGTAATACACACATCAAGTGGACAGTGAGGGGAAGGAGAGTGGGAGTACACACAGGTAATAGACATCAAGAGGACAGTGAGGGGAAGGAGAGTGGGAGTACACACAGGGAATAGACATCAAGAGGACAGTGAGGGGAAGGAGAGTGGGAGTACACACAGGTAACAGACACATCAAGCGGACAGTGAGGGGAAGGAGAGAGGGAGTACACACAGGTAATAGACATTAAGAGGACAGTGAGGGGAAGGAGAGAGGGAGTACACACAGGCAATAGACATCAAGAGGACAGTGAGGGGAAGGAGAGTGGGAGTACACACAGGTAATACAGACACATCAAGAGGACAGTGAGGGGAAGGAGAGTGGGAGCACACACAAGTAATAGACATCAAGCGGACAGTGAGGGGAAGGAGAGTGGGAGTACACACAAGTAATGGACACATCAAGCGGACGGTGAGGGGAAGGAGAGTGGGAGTACACACAGGTAATACAGACACATCAAGAGGACAGTGAGGGGAAGGAGAGAGGGAATACACACAGGTAATATACATTAAGAGGACAGTGAGGGGAAGGAGAGAGGGAGTACACACAGGCAATAGACATCAAGAGGACAGTGAGGGGAAGGAGAGTGGGAGTACACACAGGTAATACAGACACATCAAGAGGACAGTGAGGGGAAGGAGAGTGGGAGCACACACAAGTAATAGACATCAAGAGGACAGTGAGGGGAAGGAGAGTGGGAGTACACACAGGTAATACAGACACATCAAGAGGATAGTGAGGGGAAGGAGAGTGGCAGTACACACAGGTAATAGGCACATCAAGTGGACAGTGAGGGGAAGGAGAGTGGGAGTACACACAGGTAATAGGCACATCAAGAGGACAGTGAGGGGAAGGAGAGTGGGAGTACACACAAGTAATACAGACACATCAAGAGGACAGTGAGGGGAAGGAGAGTGGGAGCACACACAAGTAATAGACACATCAAGCGGACGGTGAGGGGAAGGAGAGTGGGAGTACACACAGGTAATACAGACACATCACCGATGCTTAAGCCCACAACATGACAATCTCGCCCTTTTAATGTGGGCGAGATTGTCATGTCTCTCTTTTCATCCCGGAGACATGTTTAATGTGCTGATTTGTTAATCGCCCACTAATAGGAGGCGACATTTGAAAAGAATACCCAGACATAAATTCCCAAACTTAACTCTTTGAATGATAGAGAGATCTTGAATGCACTGCAGTTCAATTCTGCAGCAAACTGATTGCGTCATGATGGGCAAATAAAATGTCCATTGATTATCTAAGGGGTTAAAAGCCCATTTAAATTGTGTGGTTGGTTTGCCCAAGAGCTTCTCCACATTGCCTATTGGTAAAGAGGAGTAAATTGGATATTTAACCCCTTGAATGCTAGACTTCTCTAAAGCATTGCAAAGCAATATGTCGGAGACCTCTCTAGCACTGAAGGGGTTAAAAGCACAAGTTAAACCTATGATAATTGAGATCATTTTCAGTTACACCCTCCCCAATCCCAGTGCATTTGGTTCAGTCCAGAATCACAGAAAATAAAACTATCCAATCATTTAACCTTTTGAGTGCTAGAGGGGTACGCAACACATGCAATGCATTGTGTACCCGTCTGGCACTCAAAGGGTTATATGGGGCTTTTAAGGCATCAGTACATGATGCATTTAAAAATATAAAAATATGATGTTATTAAAGGGATAGTAATACTTAAAATGTAAAAAAAATATGTTGTAGGGTTTATCCCCCTGAGTAAAACAAGAGTACTCCCACTGCTGAAAGGTGTTTCATTCAAAAGTTATTAATTTTCAAAGTTGAATTTTTTAGGTGCAATATCACAGTGGCCTGAAATTGTACAGTGGCGCTGTTGCTACACCATCCTATGGAGATTTATGGTCCCGGGACCAGAGCTGTCCATAGGATCGTGTAGCAACAGCGCCACTGTACAATTTCAGGCCACTGTCATATTGCACCTAAAAAATTCAACTTTGAAAATTAATAACTTTTGAATGAAACACCTTTCAGCAGTGGGAGTACTCTTGTTTTATTCAGGGGGATAAACCCTACACCATATTTTTTTTTACATTTTAAGTATTGCTATCCCTTTAATAGCTTCTTAAATAGGCGAACTGCTTCCATAAAAATGTTCAGAACCAACTACGAACCAATTAAACTGGGTCCCACCTCTGCCCGCTAAGTGTGTTTCCCACTGCCACGTTTCTTTTCCCAGTTGAACTGCCCATACACCACAGTCTTGTTGTCGTCACGTCCATGTGAAATGGTGCACCTGGCTGCAGTACACACAGACTGGAGGTGAGACTGAGACTACTGTAGGAGGTATAGTGTTCCTCTATAGTATGATTACATTCCCAGATAGAAAGACCACGGAGAGAGCCCAACGCAGGATGTCACAACGAGGGCGGATTGGGGAAACATATGGCTGTATTTTCAAAAGACTTATTCCAGGGCAAACCAATAACACTATAATGTGAGTAGTAAAAAGTCCAACTGATTGAAATAGGACTTTTAACCTCAACCACTTGAACGCTAGAGATGTTGGAGACCTTTCTAACATTCAAGGGGTTAATAGCTCCATTTGAATCAGTGTGAATTTGGGGAATTTTTGTTTGTCTCCTGTGGTGCAGAACTACTTTTCTTATGAAATAGAAACATAGAATTTTACTGCAGATAAGATCTATTTGGCCCATCTAGTCTGCCTATTTTTCCTACAGTAAAAACCTCAAACCTTATTTGGTCCTTGGACTTATCTTATGTTCAGGACAGTCTTATGCTTAGCCCATGTTTGCTGTATATACCACTTCTGCTGATAGCCTATTCCACTTATCTACCACTTCTGTTGATAGGCTATTCCACTTATCTACCATTTATGTTGATAGGCTATTGCATTTATCTACCACTTCTGCTGGTAGGCTATTCCACTTATCTACCACTTCTGTTGATAGGCTATTCCACTTATCTACCATTTATGTTGATAGGCTATTGCACTTATCTACCACTTCTGCTGTTAGGCTATTCCACTTATCTACCACTTCTGCTGGTAGGTTATTCCACTTATCTACACCTTCTCAGTGAGGTAAAACGTTCTTACATTACATCTAAGCCTCTGCCTCTCTAGTCTTAGACTATGACCTCTTGTCCTAACATTTCTGCTCACTTGAAATGTAGATCATACTGCCCCTGCACAGTGAATTAAATTCCACAGAAACCAAAACAGTGAAAATTGTATAGAAGTAATTAATTATGTAAACACTTTGCTGGCAACAGCCCCCGGAGTAACAAGTAGTGGTGGATGAGTGTCCAAATGACATGAACTGGAATGCAATGTAGGTGGAGCTTCATAAAAGTAGGTGGGGTTGGGATGAGGGAAGGTAGGGGATGTCCCAATAATGGACATTATGAGTCTGTGAGTGGGTGGAATGGGTAAGGAAGTGAGTGGGGTTATCTCAGATCTTGTATACCAGGTGAATCACTGCCTGTTCCTGGAGACACGGTAATGCAATCAGAAAACCGTAATTTCCAGGTGTTGATCCGTTGTGCTCCCAGTTATGGTTATGAGCTGTAAAATAAGTATAAATTGTATGGATGGGTGACTGTTGTTTTAACCATTTGAGTGCCAGAAAGGCATCCAATGCAATGTATTAACCCTTGAGTGCTGAGGAAGTCTCTGACATATTGTGTTGGACACCTCTCTTGAATTCAAAGGGTTAAAATCACTTTAAAATCAATGGAAGCTTTTTTTTTTTTTTTTGCATATTAAGTATTACTATCCCTTTAAAAGTGGCAAGGACACTGTGAGATACTCAGTGACTTGCCTGCTATCAAAAGGAGCTTACACAGGAATCAAATCAGTCTTTCCTAATTCAGTCAGTCAGTAGACCTCACGCTGAGGAGAGGTTGTAATTTGTTTGACAGGGTTGCATTTGATGCCTAAACAGGGAACCTTCCAAGATATTTGAACAGTAATTTCCTTCTCCAATTTTCCCTTGGTATCTTCCACCTCTCCTTATTGTATTGATCATTACATTATTTTTAAGTACTGTTGGCTGATGTGACAGTGGACCGACATACACAACCAATAGTAATGAAGGTGACATTGGCAACTAGGGATGGGCGAAAGGTCCTCTGTGTTCCAGTGAGAAAACCACTTGGTTTTTCGCTATCAAATCTGCCCTAAGCGAACTCCTTAAAGCGGAACTATCACCCAATAATAAGATGGCATCACATCATTGCCCATCTGGCTACTAGCTGCTCAGTAGTGCTAGTCACCAGAATTCTTACCGGATTAAAGAGAAATCTCTATTCTTCATGGACTGACAGCAGGACGGAGTGCGGACATCTTGCCCTAGTGACGTCCACGTGCCTCCGTTGTCAGTCCCAGCCGGGTATAAGAGGCGTTGCTAGGGGCTGATCAGCTCTAAAAGGGACTGACAGCGCAGGTGCGTGGACGTCACTATGGAAAGATGTCCGCACTCCATCTTGCTGTCAGTCCATGAGGAATAGAGATTTCTCTTTAATCTGGTTCTGGCGACTAGCGCTACTGAGCAGCTAGTCGCCAGATGGGCAATGATGTGATACTATCTTATTATTGGGTGGTAGTTCTGCTTTAAAATTGTCTCCTTTTCGCCTACATCACAAATGGTTTTGCGGTGTTTTTCAATGGTTATAAACTTCCCGCCCGTTTATTACACACACTTCATATTTTCATACCGAAAATGTGACGTTTACAGGACATGAAACAGAAACCTAAACAGCTAGAGAGGTAGCTATTTAGTGAGAGAAATAAGGACAGAAGAGGCTCCTACTGTTGACTAACACTATGAGCACCCACATGAAAAAGAAAGGAGCCGGAAGGACTGCGATGCATCCATTGAGTCAGAGGAGGAGGAAGTGATCGCTACCAGCATGGAAGGGTCTGGGAGCCCTGATTCCCCAGACCCAATGATGCCCAGTCCCCCTAATTCGTTCCTTGGAATCTGAGGGAAAATAGTGTCATCTTCAGCAAAGGCACAGAAGAAGTGGGTAGCAGCATGACAGGTCAGCTACCTGTGCCTGCTGATACTGCTGCTAGTGTGTCTTGTGAAGCTCGGGAGGAGATGATGGCAGGGGACCCTAAGTCACACTTGCTATCCGCAAGCAGTCCCACTACTACCACACAGCAGTTGGAGAGTGGTGGGATTGGTGGTGATGGTGAGTGTGAAGCAGTTGCTGGGACCAGCTTGTTGACCCTCCTAATGCTGAGGTGGAAGGGGAAGTGATGAGCAGCCAGACTAGTAGTCAATGGAGCCTACAGCATCCCCCTGACCCCGTGATTCCCATTCCCCCTGTACTGTCCCTCTGCTACATGATGATGAAGAACTGACTAGCAATATTAGCATCAGCTAACTGTGGCTGCTGATAGTGCAGCCAGTCTGCCTTAAATACCTAAAGAAATGATGGCAAGTGTGTCAGTAGGGGATCATTTCTCAGTAGGGTAGACCGGCCGCAGGGACCGGAACTGGAACGTCAGCAAGCCGGGTCGAATCACGGAGCAGGTATGCAGACAGGCCGGATCAGGAAAACAGGCAGGAACGCCAGCCAGGCCGGGTCGAATCACGGAGCAGTTTCTCAGACAAGCCGGATCAGGAGAGCGAGCAGGAACGTCAGCCAGGCCGGGTCAGATCACGGAGCAGGTACACTGGAACGTAGTCAGGGATAGCCAAGTCGGTAACCGGAGATCAGGAACACAGCACAGCAAAAACTGGCTCAGGAACACCACGAAAGGGCAAATGACAGATGCCACTAGCCCAGAATATAAAGGTCACCAGGGGCGGGCCAAACAGGCTCAACCAATCGGAGCGCAGCACAAGTGAGAGTGACAGCCTGAGAAGCTGCACCATGATACATCACCAACCAGTCCAACTCTCATAGAGCAGCAGCAGCAAGGGACTGGTGGTGATGAAGGTCTGATCAAATGACCAGAGGACATCCCTTGAGATTAGAGGAAAGGAGATTTAGACTTCAGCAGAGGAAGGGGTTTTTTTACAGTAAGGTCTGTTAAATTATGGAATTCCTTGCTCAAGGATGTGGTTATGACAGATACAATGGATACATTTAAGACAAGATTGAATACATTTCTTTCAAAATGTAACATACAGGGTTATACTGTGTATTAGCAGGCAAAACAAGGTCTGATAAAGACTACTTTATTTGGCAGCAGGAAAGCTATATAATCTTCATGTCTATGGGTTATGAGGCAAAGGTTGAACTTGATGGACTTGTGTCTTTTTTCAACCTAATTTACTGTGTTACTAATTTGCTGTGTGGTGGGTGTAAATTCAGTCTTTTCATTGATTACAATGCAATGAGTTAGACGAAAAAAGCAATAGTCGGGAAGTGCCATTTTCTCCTGTTTTTGTTTTGAGGAGAAAACTTTCTCCCATCCCTACTGTCAACTTCACTTCTTGCAGAAGACAGGGCAAAAAGGGTTCCATTTAAGTCTGTATGTTTAGAATACTACTAGTGTAAAAGCCCGTGTACACGGGCCAAGGTCCGGGTGATGTTAACCCTTTGAGTGCCAGTGGGGTATGCAACGCATTGCAAAGCAATGCATTGTGTACCCCTCTGGCACTCAAAGGGTTAAGAGGCCGGTCCTTCTCTGCGTCCTGTCGCTGATGCAGTCATGCACTGTGGAGACTGGCTGAAAGCACAGAATGCTCCCAGCACAGAACTCCCAGCATTCCGTGCTCCCAGCATTCCGTGCATTCCCAGCATTCCGTGCTCCCAGAATTCCGTGCTCCTTGAATTCTGTGCTCCCAGCATTCCGTGCTCCCAGCATTCTGTGCGTTCAGGCAGTCTTTACTGCACATGACGGCTTCTGACAAACATCCTAGCGAATTATTATATAGGATATCAGAGGTGGAAGGAGAACTGATTAAGCAGTAAAAGACTGAGTTTTATCGTTTCTTAACCTACCCCTCTGGCACTCAAAGGGTTTATTTTGTCATACTAGTTTCCCTTAAACGAAATGTGAATTACTAGTCAAATATAATACGGAATGCCCTCACATTTATAATTAGACGTTTCATAATTACTTGCATCAGGAAAGATTTCGCCTACAGTAATTTCACACGGAAACCTAACGTGCCCTTTGTTTTTCCATAGGTCTTTACAAGTCCTGAGGATTGTGTGTATGCTGCTGTAGAGAGATTGCCAGACGACTTGTGATGTTCCACACGAAATTAGAAAATGAAAAGGTCCACCTCTTTATGTTGCTTTAGAGGTTTTTTCAGGTTAGTTTTTTGTTTGTTTTCCACTTTAGCAATTTCACAGTGAAATTTGTGTGGGTGATTTGTAAGCTGCTGACTTTTTTTTTTCTTCTTTTTTTAAACCCTTTGAGTGCCATAGGGGTATCCAACTCCTTTATAGCTGCTGGGGAGGTATAGATATCCCCAGGGAACCCCCCTGACACACTGAAAATTAAACTTAATGAGGGACCGTGGGCACACCAGATAGTGTGTTCCTTCATTCTCTGGTATCAATGAAAAACACATATATTTGATGTATTTTACACTTAACCCCTTAGTGACTTAACGCCCACGGTACATTTTTTTTTTTTATCAAAGGATTCCGGACTCCCCGAACGGCGTGCAGCCGCGTGGGGACCCGGAACCCCATGAATTACATGTACGTCCTTTAGGGACACCCACCTTGGGACGTACATTTACGTCATAGGGCGTTAACACCTTAAGGACCCATGACGGACCTGGACCGTCATGGGTTGCAAACCACTTAAGGACCCATGACGGACCAGGTCCGTCATGGCTTAAATTATAGCATTGTGCCTCCGTGCACGCTGCTATCATGAATTCCAGGCTGAGACTGAACGCTCCGAGACTGGGGCGTTCAGTCTCAGCCCTTCTTGCCTTTGCTGGTTCATGCGATCGCCGTACCAGCGATCACATGTACCGGCATTCTGACAAACAGAGTCAGCATGCAAAGCAAGGGATTAAGTAGGATATCCTGAGTGTCTCGTCTACCTTGCTATCAAAGTAAGGGAGACAGAAGTAGACGGGAGACACCTAGAGGCAAAATAAAATACAGCAGCTAGGGGTATTAACCCCTTCACTGCTGGTGCATGAGGCTGGCTAAATACTGGTCAAATTTTGACCTGCAATTATTTACTTATTTAAAAAAAAAAAAAAAAACACAACACACTTTTTTTTTTACAAAAAAAAATGTTATTTAAAAAAAAAAAAAAACATAATTAAACAATATTGCAAGTGTGATTCTTGTGGAGCCATGTAATACACTTATATACACCACCAAATGTCAGGGATAAAAAAGTGTCAAAATAGGGTGGGAAAAAGGGACATGGGGATTTTCACCCAGGGGGGACAGTCGCCACTTTAAACTGCGCATTTTGTAGGTATGACTGACCGGTCATACTTTTAATGGAGTCTCCATAAAAATTTAACCCTTTGTGACCAATTGATCCCAAGAGAAAATCAAAAATGGTGTTTTTTTTACTTTTTTTTTACTTTTTTTTCAGTTTTCATAAAGTAAATGGTGGATTATCCATATAAGTGGGGTATCAAAAGAAAGCCCTGTTTGTGCTTAAAAAAACAGTATATAATTTATGAGGGTGGGATAAAAGCCTAAGAGGGAAAACACTGTTGAACAAAGACATAGTCAAAAAGGTCAGAATTGCTCCGGTCCTTAAGGGAAAACGACCTCAGATTTTCCCGGTCCTTAAGGGGTTAAAGGGGATCTCTCACCTTGTTCATCATTGACATCCTCTTGCAGCGTAACGATGTTGAAGCAGTAACCTTTTTTTTTTTTTTAACTATTTAGTTTTACAGATAAAAGCTTTCAAGGTTTTAGTAATGTCTGTAAAACTGTTGCAATGTAACATAAGAATATATTTAAATGTTTCTCTAAACTAAATACTAACGCTAGTTAGTTAACTTTTTCGAAAAGTGGAGTAGAAATGGTCTTGTCCTGTAATAACGAAATCTACTAATTGAGCCAAAAATAAAGGCAGTTATAGTGATTAAAGGGATTGTATTCTTGTAAAAAAAAAACTAGATAGTGGAGTCTTCTTTATAATATAAGAAACACAATGCGCTATTTCAAACCATTTACATTTTTGTAGTTCATAACATATTAACTCTAGAAGGATCCCCCGCCCACCCCTCCTGGCCTCCTCCCACTGAATCTCTAATAGTGTCATGCCACCCGACAGTAGCAGCGAAGGACAAAATTCAGTAAGTGTAAGGAAACCCCCCCCCCCCCCGGACGAAGGTGGGCAGGATTTTCCCTTTGCATACTGAAGTTTGACCCTTGCTGCATCTGTCCGGATCTGCATGAGCTGCAGCAGTGACGTGGCTGGAAGGGGTGGGCAGGGGATCCTTCTAGAGTTAAAGTTGATCTATCACATATATATATCTAATGCTCATTAGATAGAGTATTTAGCGAAAAAGTTTAATATGTTAGTCATTTTTGAAAAAAACCCGTTATCTACACAAAAATTCAAGTTTAAAAGGTGCCCAGCAGCCTACTTCCGCTTGCCGCTGCAGCAAGCTGCTTGCCACACAGAGGCTGCTCCCATCCCACTATCCGGCATCCTCCGATGACAGAGGATGTCTGTCTCCAAGCTGGAGCAATCTCATTGGCTAGATATCGATCTCTGCCAATGAGATTGCTCCAGCTTAGAGAAAGAAAGCCTCCATCATTGGAGGATGCTGGGTAGTGGGACGGGAGCAGAGGCAGTGCTGCAAGCAAGAAGTAGGCTGCTGGGCATGTTTTTAACTTGAATTTTTGCGCAGATAACTTTTTTTTTTTTTTTTTTAATTACTAACATATTAAACTTTTTCGCTAAATGCTCTATCTAATGAGCATTAGATATCTATATGTGATAGATCCACTTTAATATGTTATGAACTACAGAAATGTAATTCTCCACATTTGATTGTACTATCTAATACCTCTGTATGCCTATTCCCAATTGTACAGTGCTGCGGAATTATTTGGCACTATATAAATAAAGAATAATAATAATAATTTAAGTGGTTTGAAATAGAGCAATGTGTTTCTTATATCATAAAGAAGACTCAGCGATCTAGTTTTTTTTACAGCATTACAATCCCATTAAATCTTAATGCCAAGTATAACCTGTTCTTAAAGGGATAGTAATACTTCGTTTTATCTTTATTTTATTTTGTAGGCATTAAAAAAACATGAAGAATGATATAAGTCTTATCTCTCAAACCTTTATGGTTTGAGAGATATTCACAAGCAAAGTTTCCCCTCCTGCCTCTTTTACCTAGTGTAAGCCATCTCTTCTCAGATGTGGAATCCAGTCCATAGACCAGACAGATAACAGCAGGGACAATCTTCTTCCTATGAGAACAATGAAAGCCCTGCCTCCATTGACAAGTTATTCAGGGTTTTCCCTTATCTTAATTGAAGATTGTCCCTCTCTGCAGTCTACCTGGGCACCTCCTTTCTGCTCTGGCTGAGCAGTGTTACATCAGTAAAAGGGGCGGGAGGGGGATACTTTGTCATTCAATTACTCTTGAACTACAACTCTGACAGAACTGAAATAACACTCTCCAAAGTCCAAATACTATGATGATTAATTAGAGCTGCTTTTATTATGAAACATTACTACTCTAAATCATATTCCAGTTGTTATTTTGGGTGTGACCTTTTCTGTTTTTCCAGTACTTCATTTAAGGAAATTGTTGATATTTTAATAATAGGGCAGTTGCCCTGGATCCACTGGTGGAAGTAGCTATCACAGGAGGGTTTCCCCAGTCCCACTCACCTCTACCCGGAAGATCGGGTAGGAGTGGACACAATGGAGAATGTTGCTCTCATGAGTCATCTGTATTGATCTCCCGGTGCTATCGACTGGGAGGGCACTAGCTGGGAGGGAGGTCATCTGGATGGGTCCTGATGCCCCCCTTTGAGGTCTATACTAAAATTAACACCTTGGAAACTACAAACTTTATCAACAAATTGCTTTACAATTTGTAGAAGATTTCTAAAACTGCAATATGTATTTAATATAAATCAGAAGCAGTGACCTGGCCGGATTGTGATGTGTGAACGTGTTGTATATCAAAGGCAGAAGTAAAATGTGTGTTTAAGCAAGCGTGTCTGTTTGAGAGTTTGAAACATATGATACCTAAGGGACATTCAACTTGTGACTCTATAGGTGCTATTGGATTACAACTACCACAATACTAAAGATAATGGGAATTGGAGTGCCACAGGCTGAACACTCCTGTTTGTCAGGGGCTAAAACGACTGCAAGAATAAAGAATCAAGGGAGCTCACGTGACTCCAACAACAATTCTGCACTGAGCTGATTGGTGGTTCTCGGCTGTGATAACAAGACTGGCTTCTAAATGCTCCTACTGTCATTCCAAATGTGTCAAGCCCCTCCGGTCCTTTATGTTTATGTTTTAAGGACTAGAGGGGTGAGCATTGCACCGCCCCGGGTCCTCAAGGGATTAAGTAGGATATCCTGAAGTCAATAAAAGGCTGGGTGCACAAGTGTAGAAAGTTGGCCATAAGGGTGAGATAATATTACAAAATATTTTAGAAAAAAATTAGAGTAAAACAGAACCAGTCTTTTCCTTCTTATCACTTCCACTGTGCCAAAGGGTTAATATTTTATACAACCAAAAACTGCAAGTTTGAGCTGCACTAATGTCTGAATAGTTCTTATAAGTGGGTAGTACCTTGCTTTACCCAGTGGGATAAATCCTGCACACGTTATGTTTCCAATAAATCTCCTTGGGGGAGATTCACTAACCGATGATAAAGAGGGGATAAAGTGGAGAGGACTTCTCCAGTGATATCACTTCTCCTATTCCTATGTTATTCTATGGAGCATATGCACTAAGATCTCCAGAGTTGAAGAAATCTTAGTGCATAGGCTCCTTCAGGGCCGGCGCCAGCATAAGGCAGCTGCCTTAGGGTGCTGTGACAGAGGGGCGCCGAAAAACAGAGGAGCGGCAATTTTTTTTTCTTATTTAATTATATCTGCCTTGACTGGTTGCCACCATGCCGGTAGTTTGCAGGCACAGCCAGTAACTAGCGCGCTGAGCCCGTTTTGAGAGGAGCAATATGGACACTGGTGGCTTCTCAGTTGTATTGCTGATAAGGTGGTTATGGTTGCCACCCAGCCAGTATTTTACCAGCAGGCCAGTAAAAAATTGGCTTCTGTCCAATGTTAAGTCTATGGAGGGAATGCCATGGCCGGTATTTTTTTTAAGAAAAGGTGGCAACCCTAAAGGTGGTGCAAGTTGGCTGGTACTTCAGTGAACCCTACCTGTCCAGCCAGAAAAGAGGGAGGAGGAGAGTAACCACTTGTGTATGATCTAATTCTCACCGTGTGTCTGGCAGTGTTAGGGGCAGCCCCGGGGGTCCTTTCTCAAGTTCAGCACTTTGTCTTTTTATGAGGTCCCCTGCAGAGAGGGATGTGTGGCTGGAGGTGCCAGTGACAGCTGGAAGAGGAGAGATGGAGGGTGGTGGAGTGTTGGGACCAGGGGGTTTGTGACTCCTGATCTGTTTCTTGGGGGTCTTTGTGTGTTACTTTTACTATGGCATCCTACAGGAGACCATGTAAGTACCCATGTAGTTTACATTTATTTATACTAGGGTAGGCAAGCTGTTCAGAACTACAGTTCCTATCATCCCCATCCAGGTGGCTGGTGAGGGAGAGACCCTGGACGTTATGTACAAAGGCATCAATGCAAACTGGAGCAATTATGGTGCAATCAAAAACCCCAGTTAATTTAAACGTGGTTCTTTTAAACACAATATGTTGGAGAACCCTCTAGCGCTCAAGGGGTTAAAAGGCTCATTTTATATAGCTGGGAATTTGGTTGAATTTTTTTAAGCAAACCCCTTATGATGCAGTTGATTTTCCTTAGAATTGTGCCAGCTTGCATTTCTACATAAACCTCTTTGCTCCATGTTTTATTTATACATATGTATCGATTGTGGGGGCAATACAGTGGCACAGTATTATGAACCCATTACGTATTAAATGGGGTGTGCAACACATTCCTTCATGGATACTAGGGAAGCCTACTATCCAAATCAGCATTCACAGGGTTAAGAACGAACTGAAATATTTGTTTGATGCATGTAGTGCTGATTTGCCTCTGAATTGCTCCTCTATTAGACTTATAAATCTATCCCTGTGTATGCAAACAATATGCATATAGCGAGTGTGTGTAGGTACATGGGGTTAACCTAACAATATCATAAATAAACTTTTATGGGGGCACTGTGTACACAGTGTGCTTTCCACAAGAGCATGTGAATTCTTGAATATACCAGTAGCTCTTTGCCTAGTTTTACCATGCTCTAATATACAAGTACATATATTTAAGCCTGTTCCAGGGGGTGCACAGCAACTTTGCAAATCCCTCTGATACACCAAGAGTTAAAAGGATCAACTTTTATGGGTCATTCCTTCCCAGGACTAAAATGTACTAATGGCAGTGACATGGTTTTGGGTTAGTCTTTCCTAGGATCAAAGTATATTGGCTGCTTTCACGTAAGAGGTTCAGTTGCTTTAATTTTTGCTTTTACATGAAGACCATTTTTTTGTGTGAATATAATGTGACATTTCAGCCATACACTACATCAGACGAATACTCTCCAAAATCAAATATAACAGGTGCCACAGCAAAATCCCCCCATCATCAAATGCCCTCCATGTAGAAGCCCCCATCAACATAAAACCCCTGCTTGCACCATTAAATGTCCCCACTACATCACATCCCCCAAGTAGCAGCAATAAAAAAGAAAAAAAAAACACATATTTTCTTACATCCTATATAATAATTCGCTAGGATGTTTGTCAGAAGCCATCATGTGCAGTAGAGACTGCTCAAATGCTCAGAGTGGTGGGCGTTCTGTGCTGGGAGCATTCTGTGCATTCGGGCAGTCTCTACAGCGCATTGCTTGAGTGACGGCAGCAAGCAGAGCAGGACAGGCCCTTTAACCCTTTGAGTACTGGAGGGGTACGCAACACATTGCAAAGCAAAGGGTTAACATCTCACAGACCTTGGCCCGTGTACATGGGCTTTTAAACTTATATGATATAATCCAACAGGCAGCATTTGGTTAAAGGGATAGTAATACTTAAATATTACTATTCCCCATCTTGTAGCCCTTCAAAAACTGAGTAAAATGAGCCCAGAAGCATCTCTCAAACCTTTATGGTTTGAGAGATATCCATTTTCAAAGTTCCCTCTTTTTGCCTTTCCCCTGAAATCAGCATTCTAGCTGACAGAAGGGGAATCCTCTCCTGGGATCAGCCAGCGACTTTGCAGCAGAGCCGAAATCGTAGTAATAAAAAATAAATCCTTCGCTAAAAAGGTCTTCTACGTGTGCTTGGTTTGCAAATCGAAGGTGGGCGTGATTTTAGGGCTCTAGATTTTAAGCTTGAGAGCAGGTTTCGCCATGGATTTTTTTTCTGGGTGGAGCCAGGGGATTGTGCAAGGACAGGGGGCAGGGGATTGTGGCCGGGTCGGAGGGGGTGGGGGGATTGGCAGGGGGGGTAGGGTATTGGGGGGGGGGCATCAAAATGCACCTTCGCCTGTGTAGACAAAAATCCTTGCACTGGCCCTGGGCTCCTTAGAATAACATAGGAATTGGAGAAGTGATAAAATGGAGAAGTCATCTCCACTCTATCACCTCTTTATCACTGTTTATTGATTCTCTCCCCATATATTAACCCCTTAAGGACCGGACATTATGGGACATTTCCGTCCCATAACGTCCGCATAGGGGCACGTTGACGGGCCGGTACACGTGACCTGTCACGTGTATCGGCGCGTCACTATGGGGCTTAAAATAGATCGCTCCGATCTTGGAGCGGTCTATTTCATGCCCCATTTTTACTTACAGCGCTCCCGGTAGAGCGCTGTAAGTAAAAAGTACGTGACGTACCAGGACCGTCAAGGGTCTTTAAAGCAAGTTTACCCTTGACGGTCCTGGTACGTCAAGGGTCCCTAAGGGGTTAAAGTTTATCTTGTAACCTGTTTGGAGTCAATGTCTGCTTTGTTGTCCATTGTTTGCATAGAAAAATTGTATTAGTGAATATAAGCCAGATAGGAAAATACAAAAACGGATTGTATTATTGCATCTTTCTGTTTGCAAAATAATCTTAATCCCATCATTAGTCAGATGGGTCACACAGCAGCTGACATGCCTGAATGACTCAGGAATCTGGGGAACAAAGCCTTGAGTATTCTCTTGTCACAAGATGTTATATGTACAAGAAACAGTCTACTTTTATGGCTAGTTTTAATCAGGTGACATTTGTGTAGTAATGAAATCGTATGGAATTTTTATTTTCTTGTACTTACATGTGATTACAAGCACCGGCTAAAAAAATGCACTGAAAAAATGACCTACCTGTGTTCTTATTTCAGTTGCACTGCAGTACAGGTTTATAGGAAGTTAATCAGGGCAGAGGAGTTAATCAGGGGGCACAGATATACAGACACATGCATATAGCTGGGAACTTTTGAAACTTGGTCACCCGGCAGTGGCGTAACTATAGGGGTCGCACTTGCGGCCAGGCCCTTAACTCCAGGGGCCCGGCTGCCCCGGGGCCCTCTGCCTGGCGCCCGCAATCTCCCTCCAGAGCTCTAATAATGCAGAACGCTGGAGATGACATCATCTCACAGCACTCTGCATTACTACGAGGACCACGTGGGAGTTCCAGGGAGGTAGGAGATGGGGGCATTGTGACGATTGAGGGGCATTGTAGAGGGGGTCAGTGTGGTCTAGGGGGGCCAATGTGGTGGTGGGGGGCCCCGCGGCACTTCTTGCACCAGGGCCCGGAGGCTTCTAGTTACACCTCTGTCACCTGGTGATCATTGTGATTAACCCTTACAGCCAGAAAAAAAGTAGATTGTATTAAACTTTTGAGTGCCAGAGGGGCACATGTCTTTCCCCTCTAGCACTCAAAGGGTTAAATGAAGAAAAAAAAGAATACACTTACAAACCAACATGTCTGGACTAGAACGGTGCTCAGGTTCTCTGCTCCACTCCTACTCTGTCCCCTCCAGTGACGCGGATAAGCAACATAATTACATCACACTTTGCCTACTGACCTCTGCCACTGTCCAATCATTGTTTTGCATTGGCTGGCTGAGGTCGCTTGCCTTTAGATGCGCTGCCTCAGCCTCTATCAAGTACAGATGCTATTCTGTTTTCTTTTGGGTTGTTTTTTTTTTTTTTTTTTTTTTTTTTCAATAATGTTTACGCTTCTCAGGAGCAGCAGATGCTTCTGTTACCCAGAGAACTTAGTGTCCGTACCACCTCTGCTGGGAGACTATACCATGAGTCTATCACTTTCTGTAAAGCAGCACATACACACATTACTTAGGAATAGGGTTGCACCGATACTGGTATGGGTATCGGTGCCGATACCTGCATTTGTGCGAGAACTTGTACTCGCACAAATGTGGCCGATGCCAGCACCGATACCCTGTGTCAGGGTCGGTGCTGCAGAGAGGGAGCCGGGGGAGCTGCTCACAATGCTTCCTGGTTGTCTCTCTCCCTCCTTCAGCATTGGAGCGTTGCCGCGGGTTACCATGGCAATGCTCTGACGCTGACCTCTGCCTGGGCTCGCGAGAGAACAGCGAGCACCCAGCAGAGGAGGGTAAGGAAAAGGGTGATCAATAGAGTAAAATGGGGCATGAAGAGCGGGTGGTGAAAGAGGCAGAGAGGGGGGTCAAGAGGGAGAAAAAGAGGCAAAAGGGACTAAGGGAGAAAAAAAGAGGCAAAAGGAGGAAAGATCAGGAGACAAAAGGAGGGGGGCCAAGAAGAGGCAAAAGGAGGGGGATCAGGAGAGAGAGAGAGGCAAAAGGGTGGGATCAGGGGTCAAGGAGGGGGACAAAGGGGGATCAAAAGGGAGAGAAAAAGCCCAGGCAAAAGGAGGGAGCTCAAAAGGGGGAGAATGAAGTAAAAGGTGGGAATCAAGAGGGGGAGAAAGAGGCAAAAGGGGAGAATCAAGAGGTGGTGTGTGTATGTATGTATATGTGTGTGTATATATATTTCAAGTACTCACCGATACTTCCAAGTACCTAAAGTGTATATATATATATATATATATATATATATATATATATATATATATACTAGCAAATGACTGCAAAAAAAGTATCGGTATTTGATATCGGTGAGTACTTGAAAAAAGTATGGTACTCGTACTCAGTCTTATCGGTGCATCTCTACTTAGGAATTTTCCAACCTGTAAGTCTAGATCATAACTGGTTGTTCTAGTATGCTTCCTTTTCAGAGAAATGATTTGCTCTTGAACTGTATAACATCTCTTAAAGGGTTAATAATGTCTTTATATAAAAAAATGTAATATTGCAGCTATTAAAATAATAAACTAAATGATCCCAGTCCCATCTCTCATACCATTATGATTTCAGAGATATACAATGCTAAAATCCTCCCCTCCCCATAGAATGCCTCCCACTAAACTTCTCCCACTGAATGCCTCCCACTAAATTCCTGCCACTGACCACCTCCCATGGATTGCCTCCCACTAAACTCCTCCCACTGATCCCCTCCCACTTAATGCCTCCTACTAAACTCCTCCCACTGAATACCTCCACTGAATGCCTTCCACTAAACTCCTCCCACTGAATGCCTTCCACTAAACTCCTCCCACTGAATGCCTCCTACTAAACTCCTCCCACTTAATGCCTCCTACTAAACTCCTCCCACTGAATGCCTCCCACTAAACTCCTGCCACTGATCCCCTCCCACTTAATGCCTCCTACTAAACTCCTCCCACTGAATACCTCCCACTGAATGCCTCCAACTAAACTCCTCCCACTGAATGCCTCCTACTAAACTCTTCCCACTGAATACCTCCCACTGAATGCCTTCCACTAAACTCCTCCCACTGAATGCCTCCTACTAAACTCCTCCCACTGAATGCCTCATACTAAACTCCTGCCATTGACCGCCTCCCACTGAAGACTCCAGTAGGAGGAGTTTAATCCATGAGCCCCACAAACTGAAACACGTCTACCTCCATTGACATGATATTCAGTACCAATTAAAGATTAAAGATTAGAGAACCAATCCACACAGAATTGATTCATAGTGACTATTTGGATTTTCTACCCAATTTAGCCCTTTTCGTGCCAGAGGGGTGTCCAGTGCTTTGCTTTACAACTTGTTGGTTATCCCTCTGGCACACAGAGGGTTAAGTGGAGGCGTAAGTATTCCTGTAAAGTGTGACAGAAGGGGTTAACAAGGAGTCCTTCAAGCAGCAATTGGGTATACTTATTTGTATATGTTTTGCATAGAAGCATCAGCTTTATCTGCATTTTAGGTCTGATTTTAGTTCATACTGTCTCCTGCTTTGTGAAAATGTTAATGTTCCTTTAAGTATATTCATAATTACCCCTCTGAGTACCAGAGGGGTACACAGCTCTTTGCAGAGTTGTGCAGGGGTAAAGCCGACCGATCACTGTGGAAAGAGTTTTGCCGATTAATTAAAAATAAAAAGTTTACTTTACATTGTGTTTTTTATTCCTTTATTTTTTTTTCCAAACTGCATAGTAACATAGTAACATGGTTGATGTGGTTGAAAAAAGACATGTGTCCATCAAGTCCAGCCCATTCCAAATCACCCCTGTTGACCCAGAGGAAGGCAAAAAAAAACATTGAAGCCATTTCCAATTAAAGGGATAGTAATGTTTCATAATAAAAGCAGCTCTAATTAATCATCATAGTATTTGGACTTTGGAGAGTGTTATTTCAATACTGTCACCGTTGTAGTTCCAGATTAATTCAATGACAAAGTATCCCCCTCCCACCCCTTTTACTGATGTAACACTGTTCAGCCAGATCAGAAGGGAGGTATCCAGGTAGATTGCAGAGAGGGACAATCTTCAATTAAGATAAGGGAAAACCTGAAAAACTTGTCAAGGGGGGCAGGGCTTTCATTGTTCTCATAGGAAAAAGATTGTCCCCTTCTGTTATCTGTCTGGTCTATGGACTAGATTCCACATCTGAGACGAGATGGCTTACACTAGGTAAAAGGGGCGGGAGGTGAAACTTTGCTTGTGAATATCTCTCAAACCATAAAGGTTTGAGAGATAAGATTTATATCATTCTTCATGTTTTTTTAATGCCTACAAAATAAAATAAAGATAAAATGAAGTATTACTATCCCTTTAAGACCCAAGATGCTACTGAGGCACGCTGCTGTCATTTAACCCAGGACCGTCATGGGTTCTTATGGAAAGTTTACCCATGACAGTCCTGGCACATCATGGTTCGTTAAGGGGTTAAAGGGTTAAACAAGTTAAAAGCCACTTATTCCTGCAGTATAGTTCTTTCTCATGTTCCCATGCCCCTGCCCACCCCTCTGCTCCTTACAGGGTTAAGCAAGTATAGAGCCACTTATTCACAGAATATAAAGCGGCCCATATTTATAAAAATCAAACTGGACCAGATGCACCATAGGGGGGCAAATAAACTTTCCTAAATTCCCATGCCCTTGAATAGAAAATTTTAACCCTTGAATGCCAGAGAGGTCTCCAATGCATTGCAAAGCAATGCATTGGAGTCCTTTCTAGCATTCAAGGGGTTAAAAGCCCAGCTTAGTTTAACAGGAATTTTAATTTGATATCTGTGATTCAGTTGGTTTATTCCAGGATAACTCCAGTTTGCTTTTATAAATATGAGCCACAATTCGTCTTTGGGTTCATTCCTCTGCCCATCTCCCGCCATAGAATGTTGTGATGTTGTTTTGATGAACAGTTGCCAGTTGGCTGATGACATCACTGTGTTTGTGTCAAAACACTCAAACTGGCAGTTGATCTCTGTTCCTGCACATCAGGCAGCCAGCAAAATGGTTCAGACTTTCCAAAGCTGTAAGGCCTCTTGGCTTATGTTAATGGCGTGGACTCCCAGATACTTTGTATTAAGGTAAGACTGAATGTGAAGTCAGCATGGGGTTTTAAAGTGTCCAGCAGTGCAGGCTTGTTCTGTGCTGCAGAACAGGTATAATATAGTTTTTGAAACTTTAACCAATAAGTAGTCAATTGCTGGAATTTCAGCCATTGAGGCAGGGCTGGATTTACATCTCAGGAGCCTGTAGGCACAGAAATTTGAAGCGCCCCCCCTCCCCTGTGGGCCATCTGCACTGGACACCTCCACAATGCTCCTAATCTCCACGTTGCCCCCCCATCATCTCTATATTGCCCTCACATTGCCCCCATCATCGCCGCATTGCCCCCCATTAGCTGCAGCTTGCCACCATCATCTCATATATCGCCCTCACATTGCCCCCATCATCTCCATATACCATATTGCCCTCACATTGCCCCCATCAGCTCCATACTGCCCCCATCATCTCCATATACCATACTGCCTTCACACTGCCCCCATCAGCTCCACATTGCCCTCACATTGCCCCCCATCAGCTCCATATTGCCCTCACAATGCCCCCCATCAGCTCCATATTGCCCCATCAGCTCAACATTGCCCTCATAATGCCCCCCATCAGCTCCACATTGCCCTCACAATGCCCCCCTTCAGCTCCATATTGCCCCCATCAGCTCCACATTGCCCTCACAATGCCCCCCATCAGCTCCATATTGCTCCCATTAGCTCCACATTGCCCTCACAATGCCCCCCATCAGCTCCACATTGCCCCCCACCCCATCAACTCCAACTTGCCCGACCATCTCCACATTGCCCTCCATCCGCTCCAACTTGCCCCCCATTAGCTCCACATTGCCCTCACATTGCCTTCCCCTGTTGTCTGTTTCCTACCTCCCTGGTAGGAGATCTGTATGTGCCTCCTTTGGCACAGTCTTGTACCTGATGGAGCTCCCGCACGGTCTCCTATTCAGGAATGCAGAGCGCTGGGAGATGATGTCATCTCCCAGCGCTCTGCATTCCTACAGAGCCGACGAGGGAGCTCCATCAGGTACAAGACTAGGGGGGCGGGCAATGTGAGTGGGTGCCGCCGGCGCAGCCAGCGAGGCGGCCAGTTTTTTTTTTTTTTTTTTAAAAGGATATTAAAAAAAAAAATACAAATGGCAGGCGCCCCTCGTTGACGTGCACCTGTAGGCAGGTGCCTACTTTTCCTAATAGCAAATCCGGCCCTGCATTGAGGACTACAATTCCCACAATTCCTAAAGTTGGGGATGATGGAAGTTTTAGTCCACAACAAGCTGGGAGACCAGCAATTAACTGACCCATCTCTAACCGCATTGACTTAAAGGGATAGTAATGTTTCACAAAAACAGCAGCTCCGATTAATTTTCATAGTATATGAGCCATAGAGAGTGTTATTTCAATACTGTCAGAGTTGTAGTTCAAGAGTAATTGAATGATAAAGTTTCCCCTCCCGCCCCTTTTACCTAGTGCAAGCCAGATGTGGAATCTGGTTGCTAGATCAGACAGATAACAGCAGGGGACAATCTTCTTCTTATGAGAACAATGAAAACCCTGCCCCCCTTGACAAGTTTTTCAGGTTTTTCCCTTATCTTAATTGAAAACTGTCCCTCTCTGCAATCTACCTGGGCACCTCCCTTCTGCTCTGGCTGAACAGTGTTACATCAGTAAAAGGGGGGGGGGATACTTTGTTATTGAATTACTCTTGAACTACAACTCTGACAGAATTGAAATAACACTCTCCAAAGTCCAAATACTATGAAGATTAATTGGAGCTGCTTTTATTATGAAACATTACTATCCCTTTAAGTTGTTAGATACCAAGCAAAAAATAATTATGTGATACTTGAATTTATTTTTGGAAATATATATATGATATAAAAGATGCATAACTCCATGGGTGGAAGATTTTATGTACATCACACTGAATCTATCAGGCAATCAGACGCGTTGTTCGTCATCCATGAGGGTCCTCGGGCAGGAAGACCTGCATCCGAGGTGACTATTGCTTCTTGGATCAAGTTCACTATTCATAAGGCTTATGAGCTGAGGAAGAAGCCTGTCCCTTTCAGGGTCACGGCTCATTCTACTCGATCTATTGGAGCCTCTTGGGCTTACAAGAACCAGGCCTCTGCTGATCAGTTGTGCAAGGCTGCCACCTGGTCGTCTGTGCACACCTTTTCGAAGCACTACCATGTTGATGTGCTGGCATTGGCTGATGCCAGCTTTGGGAGGAAGATCCTGGAGGCAGTTTTGCCTGTCTAGGATTTTCTTCGGTTCTTGGTGCTTCCTTCACTTTTGAGCCCCGTTGGCTCTAGTTCAGTGTGCTCTGTAACAGTTTGGGGTGTTGTTATACCTGTTTAGTGTCCGTTGACACTTCATTGTTTTGTTGGGCTATCTCTGATCTGATGGTTCATATCTGCTCTGGTGACTTTGGGGGCCTTTCACCTGGTCCTTGCCTTACTTCCCGCCTCTGGGAAACTCAATGGTTGAACATCCCAGAGTTACCAGTAACCTGTATTGGACGACAGAGAAAAGAGGATTTTATTCTTACCTGTTAAATCCCTTTCTCTTAGTCCATACAGGTTACTGGTCTCCCACCCTGTCAAGGGACCATGCTTGGCTGTCCTGTGGCAGACTGTGGGGGTCCTTTGGGGTCATGCTCACAGGAGTCTTCTTTCCCTTCTACTATCTAGTTAATAGTTCGTGTCTCAAATCTTTCTGGAGCTGGTTGGCTAGATGCAGCCAAGGAGGGAAGGTAGGCTCCACCCCCTGCATACAATTCTAGAATTGTTCCTGCCTACTTAAAGGGGCGGATCGCCTACCCAGAGTTACCAGTAATCTGTATGGACTAAGAGAAAATTATTTAATTGGTAAGACTAAAATCCTCTTTTTTTTAGCCCTATGTTGCCGAAAATTTACTTTTAAAGACTGCATTTCCAGATAGACTGCGGGTACAGCTCTGTACCCGCAGTCTGTAATTCTGCCTCCGCTCCCCTCCCTCTATCCAGCCTCCTTCGATGACAGAGGCTTCTGTCTGTAGGCTGGAGTGATCTTATTGGCTAGATATTGATCTCTGCCAATGAGACCGCTCCGGAGCGGTCTCATTGACAGAGATCAATATCTAGCCAATAAGATCGCTCCAGCCTACAGACAGAAGCCTCCATCATCGGAGGAGGCTGGATAGAGGAAGGAGAGCGGAGGCTTTACCCAAAGTCTATCCGGAAGAGCAGTCTTTAAATGTTCATTTTCGGCAACATAGGATTAAAAAAAACATTATTCCAGAAATCCACCTAATCGCTAGGTAATCTAACGTTTAACACACATTTGTACTGGGGATATAGATCCCCCTTAAAGCCAAGGCAGGCAATTTACTGACTTCTCCAAATGGCTAATATGAGTTGTTCTTGGAGGTTTACAGAACAGCCCCAGTCTTTTTTTTGACTACGTAAAACATGATAATTGCCCTTTAAAGGGATAGTAATACTTCGTTTTAACTTTATTTTATTTTGTAGGCATTAAAAAAACATGAAGATTGATATAAGTCTTATCTCTAAAACCTTTATGGTTTAAGAGATATTCACAAACAAAGTATCCCTTCCCTGTTCAACCACATCAGAAGGGAGATGCCCAGGTAGACTGCAGAGAGGGACAATCTTCTATTAAGATAAGAGAAAAAGCTGAAAAACTTGTCAAGGGGGGAAGGGCTTTCATTGTTTTAATACAAAGAAAATTGTCCCCTTCTGTTATCTGCCCTGTCATACAACCAGACTCACATTTGAGAAGAGATGGCTTACACTAGGTAAAAGGGGCGGGGAGGGGAACTTTGCTTGTGAATATCTCATAAACCATAAAGGTTTGAGAGATAAGACTTATATCATTCTTCATGTTTTTTTAATGCCTACAAAATAAAATAAAGTTAAAACGAAGTGTTACTATCCCTTTAAGGAATAATGCTCTAAAGGGCATTCATAATTGTTGGTTTAGTGGAAATAGATCTGATAAATTACATGTTCATAACCATGAGTGTTGTGTGCCCAAGTACGAGTTTGTTTGTTTGTTTTAACATGTGAACATTGTGATCTCTGTGATTGGTCAGTTAGTCATCACAGAGATTAAATGACTGGAAATGGCTGCTTGGTTTCCAGAAGTCCGCCTTTATTGTGAGGTATCCCCTGCACAGGATTGTGTCACAATGTTTAACCTTTTGAGTGCCAAAGGGTTATGCGGTGCATTGCTTTGCAATGCGTTGTGTACCCATTTGGCACTCAAAGGGTTAATGCTGGATATTCTGTGCCTTCTTAGTGCTCTTTAACCCCTTAAAGACCATTGCCGTACCAGGACCGTCACGGCGGTCCGGCACTTAAGGACAACTGACGGCCCTGGTATGTCATGGAGTTCAGGGCTCCCAGCGCGGTTACATGCCGCTCCGGAAGCCCTTAACAGGAATCACAAAAAAAAAATATAAAAGCCCTGTGGTCCTCAAGTGCGGGCCACATGCGCGCACTCCAGTCCTTAAGGGGTTAAAGGAGCAGTGCACTTTTTTTAAATGAAAACCTATATGTTATGTTATAGAGCTTTTCCTGCTGACAGCATGAGTCTTCGGCTTCTATCACATTACTTCTCCCACAGAATACAACAGAATAACTATTTGGAATCTGACCACTAGACAGCACTGTTAATGTAAAAAAACCCCCACAAAATTAAACTGTGATAACTCTGGAAATATGCATTGCTCAACAGTGGGAGTACCCTTGTTTTAATCAACAGGAAAAGCCCTACAATATAGATTTTTCATACAAAAATGTTCTGCTCTGGACCATTGTTCTAATTCAATGAAACATCCATATGTGCAAAACGGTCAATATACTGAGGATGATGTTCCAAGGACAACTGGAGAAAACCAGCTGCGCCATAGCATATGGTGATGGCAGTTTTCTTTGTGTGATGCAATATGTGGGATACCTCTGGCACTCAAAGAGTTAACCCCTTGGATGCTACGCTCATCGCTGATGCAATGCTCCTTTTCACAATACAAAGGTATAAAGAGTTTTCAGGTTTGTAATATACAAGCATCGGAATTAGTCACATGCCAAGACAGAGACTTAGAAACACATCACAAAGGTGTGGGAAATTCCTACGCACATGTGTGAACAAAGAACAGGAAGAGATTGCTGCTGGCACGATGGTACCGTAAAACTCTTTATGAACAATTATAAATGAACGAAACAGAAAATAAGGGAAAAACAAAAAGAAAAAGAGGAGAAAATGGTCTATCACGTCCATAGAAGAGAGATCTTTAAATGGGTAGTGTGTGTGTGTGTGAGTGACTTCAGATGTGTATTAGGAAGTGGTGTTAATACATACCTGGGATCTTTTTCTTTTGCACTCCCCAGTGGGCGTCCTCTGGTGCAGCTGGGGGAGATAAATGATGTGATTTGCATCAACATGGGGGTGGGGCTTAATCACAAGTGGGGGAGGGTCTTCACAGACCTGGAAAAAGTGCTATGAATAGGCTTGGGAAGGAGGAGAAGTGGGCGGAAAGTGGGAGGAACAGACTGGGAAGGAGCAGAAGTGGGCAGACTTTAATTAGAAGCTCCCCACATCTGGAGAATCAGCCTCTGCCCCAGAGACACGGTAATGGGCAGCGAAAAATGTGTTAATACCACTGTGGTACTGAAGCTCGTCTCTTATTGCATAAGTTAATTCCAAAGAGCTATCTTGAAAAAACCTTTTATTATATTTAGGGTGACGCATTTCAATTCTGCCATTCAGGGACACTGTGGAGAAAAGAGAGCACCGCAGAGTTTTAAACACTAGAGGGAAAACTGCCCATTGTCTGCTGTGACAGAATGTGAAGCCAATGGTGGGCTGCAAGATAATGTACATCACTCCCATAGCCTTAAAGTAGAATAAAACTACAACAAAATTGCACTGCCTCTCCTGTTTGATGTTAGGATCAAGGCTCAGTTCTCTGTAGTGTTTGGATCTCTGTCTGGAAGCCATTTTCTTGTAGCCCAGCAGAGGCATCACTTCCTGTCACACTGGGTTTTGGAGTCTTCATTCCGGGGCTTTGTTTTGTCCCAGAAGAGGGCTGCCTGGGACTAGGGACACAAAATAAAGATCTGATACTGTCCCGGGCAAATTAGGACTCGTGGTCACCCTGTTATATTTGGAGGCTTTTATCAGGGGTAAAGAATTGATAAAATGTTCCCATATTCCTCAGAAGGTCGACTCCTTTACTACTAAGTTTTGCAATGAATGCACCCATTCTGCACAGACCATTTTCAACAGAATAAAGAGGCGTAACTAGAAGCCTCCGGGCCCTGGTGCAAGGCCCCCCCCCACTACCACCACCACAATGACCCCCTCCAAAATGCTCCTCAGTCTCCACAATGCCCCCATCTCCTAGCTCCTACCTGGAGCTCCCACGCGGTCCTCTTAGTAATGCAGAGCGCTGGGAGATGATGTCATCTCCCAGCGCTCTGCATTACTAGAGCACCAGAGGGAGATTGCGGGCGCCTGGTGGAGGGGTCGCTGGGGGCGGCCGGGCCCCTGAAGTGCATGGGCCAGGTCACAGGTGCGACCCCCATAGTTACGCCACTGACAGAATACCTAGTCATTGCTGGTAAAACATTTGGTGTGGAATATCAAAGATACCAAAGATAGGATTCTAAGAAAATTTGAGCCCAGAATGTATCGATAGTTTTGAAATGCCTAAAACAATGCAATAAATCTGCGGTAGCTAAAGAGCATTTTGTGACTTTTGTTATATTCATGTGTTTGGCCCTTTTTTATTACATTGCAGACTGAATGGGGTGAACGTCTACTTTGAATACATTTTGTTTGCTCTGTAAAAATTAATTGAGATAATTGTTTTCAATCTATTGCACATAACCTTCTAAAGGATTCTGAAGTCAGTACCATATTTAGGAGCGAGATTGTATGATAAGAACTTACCAGTTGGGGATCCCTTCTAGGTTTGAGCATGTGTGAAGAAATTCGGAGTGATGTTAGTTTTAAAGTGTTGGTAATGTCCTAATACATACCGTAAAATCTCGGGTATAATACGCACAATTTTACCCCACTTCACCTTATGTAAAGTGGGGGGTGCGTATTATACACGAGAGTTTTTTCTTTGCTGACTTAAAAATGTTTTTATTGCTGCCGGCTACCTTCCCTCCCTCCCCACACAGCGCGACCCAATTTCAAAAGAATCCTTACTTTGTTTTGCTGCGCTGTATCTGGGTGAAGCTCTGTCCCATCTTCCCTGCGGGAATGCACCTGCATTATCATTGGCTGTAGGCGGAAGGCCCTGACAGTCCATTGAAGGAAGCGGGCGGCAAATGCAAGCCTGCCGACCGCCCACAGGGAAGATGGGACAGAGTTTCACCCAGATACAGCGCAGCAAAACAAAGTAAGGATTCTTTTGAAATCGGGAGGGAGGGAGGGAAGGTAGCCGGCAACAATAATTTTTTTTAAGTAAAGGGGAAAACAAAGGTGCGTATTATACATAGGCACTCTTGTTTTCCCCTAAAATCTTGGGCATAATATACACCTGCGTATTATACACCGGTGCGTATTATACCTGAGATTTTACAGTAAACGTTCCATCTGAATCTCCAGATTCAATAAAGTATATCGGTAGCTTTAATTTTGAAAATCGTTTAGTCATTCTTTAGTTTTTAACCTTCAAAGGATACTGGCTATGGAAGCACGTCCGCCATATTTAAAAATCCTCCGATAGAGCGTGTGCTCGTGAAGTCTGTGTCTTTTATGCGCACTCCACTGAATTAGCCGATGGGAGGGGGTGCAGAGGAGGTGACGCGTCACTGCTGAGGGGGGCAGGATTACATACAGGCTGAATAGAAGTTTGTGCCTCTGAAGGATCTGTCGTGTTGGCCGACACCAAGTCGGCTCTAACCAACTTACAAGGAGTTTGATGAAAAGGGGCGGGAGGGGAAGACTTCAACAAGGAATTGCGGCAAAAGGATACAGGTACAGACATTACAAACAGGGCCATGACTGCTGAAAAACTTTAATGAATCAAACTAGGGCATATTATTGTTGGGCATAACTATCCCTTTAAAGCAAAACTTTCACCCGCTATAAAGTTGCCCTGCAATAATTAAGCAGGTAGCGACTAGCTGTATAATAGATATGTTACCTCTGAAATGCAGCTGATTATAAAGAAATCCTTTATTGTAGGAGACTGACGGGCTGTTTAGTGCAGTCTGCGCTGTCAGTCCCTTCCGGTTACCATGTGGCGCACTGCAGTGCTACTCAGTGGAGACCGGGACTGGCAGCGCAGGCGCACAGACAAGATGTCTGCACTGATGCCTGGCTTCCGGTCTCCAATAATAAAGGATTTCTTTATAATCATCTACATTACAGAGGTAACATATCTATTATAAAGCTAGTCACTACCTGCTTAATTATTGCAGGGCGAATTTATAGCGGGTGAAAGTTCAGCTTTAATTGATTTAATTGTAAAGATTGAGGATGCTAGAGGCTACATGTTCATCTAGGATTTCGTAACATTTCTCTGGAAGCACACCAGGACCTTGGGATTTAATTGCCTGTTCCATCAACAGGGCCTCCAAGGATCATTTTTGTTGTAGAGATAAAGTAGACTGCTTGGAATTTTTAAAATAAAATCCCAGCCCTTCTCTGGGTCATAGGTGGGTGCTTCATACAAGATATGATAGTAGTATAAAAGTGTATTATTAACCCTTTGAGTGCCATAGGGATATGCAAGTCATAGCTCTGCAATGAGTTTTGCGCCCCTGTGGCACCTAAAGGGTTAATCCTTTCAGCGCCAGAGGGGTACGCAACGCATTGCTTTGCAATGCATTGCGCACCCTTCTGGAGCTGAAAGGGTTAATGCCCTCAGACTCAATGAAAATTTTGAGGATTCGATACTAATTATTTTAGTGGTGCGTTTGTGTAGTTTTAACAAAGAAGATAATAAAGGGCATTAGTCTGTTACTTTATAGACAGTTGCATTTACTATCTTGGGAATGATGGGCGTCGTATCTTTTATAGGAGATCATGAGAAAAGACTTTAAAGTGATAGTAATGTTTAACAATAAAAGCAGCTCCAATTAATCTTCATAGTATTTGAGCCATAGAGAGTGTTATTTCAATACTGTCAGAGTTGTAGTTCAAGAGTAATTGAATGATAAAGTATCCCCCTCCCGCCCCTTTTACTAGTGTAAGCCGCCTCCCCTCAGATGTGGAATCCGGTCTCTTGACGGGACAGATCACAACAAGGGGCAATCTTCTTACTGTGAGCATAAGGAAAATCCTGCCCCCCTTGACAGGTTTTTCAGGTTTTTTCCTTATGCTCACTGAAGATTGTCCCTCTCTGTGATTCATCTGGACACCACCCTTCTGTTCTGAGGTGAGCAGTGTTACATCAGTAAAAGGGGCGGGAGGGGGATATTTTATCATTCATGAAAAATAGCACAAAAAACAACGGGGGCGCCAATGGTGAAATACGTAACACTGGTTATCCAATGAAAAAGAAAGAAATCCACTCACCTTCTAGAATGGTCAGGACTTCATTTCAAGTCAACTGACTGTATGAACATGTATAAAGAGGTTACCTCACCTCTATTCAAATTCTTCTCACAATATGATTCCACAGTCACACTATGTCTCCGATGGCAGATCCACCAATATCTTATTTTGGTAGTATGATAATATTTCCAAATGTACAAATCTTACCGTACCTGGAGACGGTTCTAATTTCTCCAGCAGCCCACTTTGGTCAACGCCGGAGTATGCCGCTGTTGACCATAGAGATCTAGTGAGTGCGCACATTAGGGTGAGGTGGTTGTCACAATCAACCATTCTGATCTACACAAGGAGCGCCCCTTGTTTCTCTTATCTCTCCCATTCTTCTACAATTTTATCATACAGTTACTCTTGAACTACTACTCTGGCAGTATTGAAATAACACTCTCCACGCTCCTAATACTGTGAAGATTAATTGGAGCTGCTTTTATTTAGAAACATTACTATCCCTTTAAGGACACTATGTTAAAAAAAAAAGTGGAGGAGTTCTGTGGCAAACCACTTTCACTGTAGGGGAGAGCTAAATATTTCCATTGATTTAAATAGGGATTTTAACACCTTGAATGCTAGGAGAGGGTTGTCAACTTTTGGCCTTGGGGGCAAGCACAATCGAGTAGCCTAATTCTACTATCGCTTCAGCCCAATGTTCCAGTGTTAATTTTATAACTAGCATTGATGTTATGACGTAAAACAAGTGATAAAACAGAGCTTACAATGGAAATGGAGCTAAACTTGTGATATCATAGAGCTTACAACTGAAATGGCACTACATTACTGATATCATAGAGCTTATAACTGAAATGGTGCTACACTAGTGATGTCATAGAACTTACAACTGAAATGGAGCTACATTACTGATATCATAGAGCTTATAACTGAAATGGAGCTACACTTGTGATATCATAGAGCTTACAGCTGAAATGGAGCTACACTCATGATATCATTGAGCTTTCAACTGAAATGGAATTACACTCGAGATATCATAGAGCTTACAACTGAAATGGAGCTACAATAGTGATGTCATAGAGCTTACAACTGAAATGGTGCTACACTACTGATATCATAGAGCTTGCAACTGAAATGGAGCTACAGTAGTGATGTCATAGAGCTTACAACTGAAATGGAGCTGCACTCATGATATCATAGAGCTTACAACTGAAATGGAGCTACAATAGTGATATCATATCATAGAGCTTATAACTGAAATGGCGCTACACTAGTGATGTCAGAGAGCTTACAACTGAAATGGAGCTACGTTCGTGATATCATAGAGCCTACAATTGAAACTTTCTCATTTTAAATTATACTGGTGCTTTACGGAAAAATTATATTAAGCTAAAATGTATAAGATAACAGTTACCCGGTAATAATTACATAGTTAATAGTACTTCGCTACAGAGTAAATCAGGTTGAAAAAAATACATAACTCCATCAAAGTTCAACCTTTGCCATAATACTTCAAAGAAACTGAGAATTAATTCATGCTTCCCGAACAGGGACGTGCACTGACATTTTGGGGGGCAGGGGATCAAATGAAAAAAAGGGCATTTCTCATAATTATTTATTCAAAATATATATTTAAAAAAAGGGCATGAGGGCATGTTGGACAAAAAGGGCAGGTGCTCAAGCCCCCTTGGTGTCTATGTGTGCACGTGCCTGCTCCCGACTACAAGATGGGTGCTTTTTATATAACCTAGTATCACATAATATAAACTTGTATCCCTATTTCTGCTAGAAATGCATCTACCAGTAAAATCTCAGGTATAATACGCACCTGTGTATAATACGCAGGTGTCAATTTAACCCAAGATTTAAGAAGAAACCAAAAGTGCCTTTGTATAGTATGCATCCGTGTTTTCCCTCCCTTTTCTGCACACTGAAACTACAGTAGTTCCCTGCGAGGACCTTCAGGTCCTCAAAGGGCACTACCATTATCTTGTATTAACACAGGTCCTCACAGGGGGATACAAGAAGAGGGCGGCAAATGCAAGCACACCGCCTGCTGCACAGACATCACAGATGCCTCCGGTGGGATTGAGTAGAGGGAGGGGATGGTGTCAGCATATTGAGGTTGGTGGAGGAAGGGAAGCAGACATGTGGAGATATATATATATATATATTTGTCTTGTATATAATACACCCCCCCATGCATAGAACTACACAGAGGATGATGGGAATTCAGCAACTAATTGGATGCAGGTTGCTCACTCCTGCTTCTTACAGCTGCTGAAGTTTTCTTACTGTAGGGACGGTAACTTTGTGTGCACGCTTTTGCTGAAATGTTTACACTTTGGGGCTGATAACTAAGAAGGACCGGGGGAGTTATGCACTAAGCTGTGATAAAGAGGTGATAAAGTGGATATGATTTATCCAGTGATATCACTTCTCCAGTTCCTATGTTATTCTATGGAGCTAATCAGAGGCGCAACTAGAAGCCACTGGGCCCTGGTGCAGAAACTGCCATGCCCCCCCTGACCATATTGCCCCCCATTGCCCCTAATATCCACCATCTCCACATTGCTTCCCAATCTCCACATTGCCCCCCAATCTCCACATTGCCTCCACCTTGCCCCCCAATCTCCAGATTGCCCCCCAATCACCACACTGCCTCCACATTGCCCCCAATCTGCACCTTGCCCCTACTGACATCCCCCCGTGTCCATCTCCTATCTCCCTGGTGGTCTAGTGGCATGACATGAGAGGTCTGTGCCTCCTTTGGCACAGACCTCTATACAGCTGGAGCTCCTGCGCGGTTCTCAGTAATGCAGAACTCTGGGAGATGATGTAATGCATTACTAGAGTGCCAGAGAGGGGGATCAGCTGTTAGAGGTCTGTGCTGAAGAAGGCACAGACCCACTTGCTGTGGGGGCCGGGCGAGGGGGTCACAGGGGGGTGGCCGGGCCCCTGGAGTGACGGGTCCAGTCGCAATTGTAACCCCTACTGTTACGCCAGTGGAGTTAATTCACTAACATTTCTCCATCTTGAGCTCCATAGAAGAACGTATGAACTGGAGAAGTGATATCAATGGGGAAGTCATCTCCACTTTATCACCTCTTAGTTCATTTTCCCCCCTGGAGTCATTCTGTGGAAAATCAGCTGCATCTCAAATAACCCTTTGAGTGCCAGAGGGGCATTGCTCTGCGTACTCCTCTGTCACTCAAAGGAATAAACATTCTCATTGATTTAAATGGAGCTTTTAACCCACTGAATGCTAGAGAGGTCTCGAACACATTTAATTAGTGGGAATTTGGGGAATATTAATATATCTCTCACGGTGCAGTTGCTTTGCTTCTGAATTGCTCAAGTCCTCAGTTTTCTCATTGCCTTATAGTTTCTAATGTGTTATTATCTTTCATTGTTCATTTTAGGTGTTTGGCACTGACTGTGTTTATATCAAGCTTCGTTTACATCTGTAAAATGGGAATGGACGTTAAAATCTGTGATGTCAGATCCGTAGATCCCGACCACGTAAAGGTTAGATACCTATATTTTGCTGTTGTAGCAAATCTCCAGGCAAAGGGATTGTAATGCTTATATATTATTTATATGTATTTTACAAAATTAAAGAGTGACTGATGTCAGTTCTTGACTTTAAATGGACAGTAATATCCCCCCCAAAAAAATTTCCCAGTTTTGTAGAGTTTAAAATATTAACCCTTTAAATGCCAGAGGGGTACGCAATGCATTACAGAGCAATGCGTTGCGTACCCCTCTGGCACTCAAAGGGTTAATCAATATGCTCCAAACCCTATCTCTCAAACCGCTATGGTTTGAGAGATATAGGGATTCAAAGTTCCCCACTTCCTCCTCTTCTCCTGATGTCAGCGTCTAGCTGACAGCAGGAGATCCTGGTCCGGGGACCAGCCAGTGGCTCTGCAGCAGAGACGAAATCGCATTATTGCTAAAGAATTCATTCACTGGAAAGATCTAGAAAGTGTGCTTGCAAACCAGGCACACTTTTTAGACCTTTCCAGTGAATGAATTCTTTATAGATAACGAGATCTTGGCTCTGCTGCAGAGCCTCCTCGAGTCGTACGACTCGATTCTCCTGCTGTCAGCTTTACAGCTGACATCAGGAGAAGGGGAGGGAGGGGGGAACTTTGAATCACAATATCTCTCAAACCATAGTGGTTTGAGAGATATGGTTTGGAGCGTATTGATTAATATTTTAAACTCTACAAAACTGGACATATTTTTTGGGGGACATTACTGTCCCTTTAATGCTGAGTTTTTTTTAAGATATCTGGTTTAATTCCCGTCTTTCCAAATCTTTCCCTAATGTTAGTTCCTTTTACAGTGAAGGAGCTTACACCTGAAGCTCACACAGGCAGAGAAATGTGACATCATGTGATCTGCTTGGAGTATGTTCTGAACAACACAGTGTTGTAGTCAGTGATGAAGATGTATTGAAACAGTTTCCATGGAGTAAGATGTCTCCTCGGTGACTGGCTGCATTGGTGCCACATTTGGTCGGTTCATTGGAGAAGGATCTAACAACTAAATATTAAAGAGTGTGACTGACATCATCCACACTATTAAAGGGATAGTATTGCTTAAAAAATACTAATCCCTATGTTAAAGCCCATGAATAAAAATGAAAAATGCCCCCAGCGGCATCTCTCAAACCCTTATGGTTTGAGAGATAACCGCTTTCAAAGTTCGTGCCGGCTGACGTCAGCATTCTAGCTGACATCGGGGGAATCCTGTCCTGAGATCAGCCGGCATCTCTGCAGCAGAGCCGAGATCGTGTTAATGAAGAAGAAAACCATCATTAAAAAGGTCTTCTACGTGTGCTTGGTTTGGAAGCACATGTAGAAGACCTTTTAAGTGAAAGATTTCTTTTTTGTTAATGAGATCTCGGCTCTGCTGCAGAGCCGCAGACGGTTCTGGGACCGGATTTCCAGGCTATCAGCTAGAACGCTAACGTCATCCAGGGGCGAACTTTGAAAGCGGTTATCTCTCAAACCATAATGGTTTGAGAGATGCCACTGGGGGCATTTTTCATTTTTATTCATGGACTTTAACATAGGGATTAGTATTTTTTAAGCAATACTATCCCTTTAAAGGGGAAATAACACCTCTAATTAAAAAAATGCCCTTTTAACTTATGTCGTGAAATCCCACATGGCCTTTTGTTTTTTTTTCTGTCTTATTTGGTTCCAGAGTTAAAGTCTTCTTCACTCCTAAATATCATGTCCATGGAGGTGGACATGATGCCCCTTGCTGGACTAACTCTGCCCACTTCAGCTTTCAGTCTATTTGACTGCATATTATGCACTTCCATACCTCCCAACATTTCAAATTGCAAAAGAGGGACAATTTTGTTTTAGGGGGTGTTCCTCAGGGTGTGGCTGATGGGTGGGGCATTACCAAGACTTTTTAGGTTACTTCATGACCTACTGACACCTCTTTGTGTAACTGAATAAATTATTTTGAGACCAAAGTATTTTACTCACACAGACTAATTTATATACACATTTACTGAAATGTATACAAACATTAATGAGGTTTATTGTTGTGGAACAATGTGATACACTAATATACACACCACACAGTCTGATCTCCTAAACACAGGGACACCAGGGTGATACACTTCTATACACACCATACAGTCTGATCTCCTAAACACAGGGACACCAGGGTGATATACTTATATACACACCACACAGTCTGATCTCCTAAACACAGGGACACCAGGGTGATACACTTCTATACACACCACACAGTCTGATCTCCTAAACACAGGGACACCAGGGTGATACACTTATATACACACCACACAGTCTGATCTCCTAAACACAGGGACACCAGGGTGATACACTTCTATACACACCACACAATCTGATCTCCTAAACACAGGGACACCAGGGTGATACACTTATATACACACCACACAGTCTGATCTCCTAAACACAGGGACACCAGGGTGATACACTTATATACACACCACACAGTCTGATCTCCTAAACACAGGGACACCAGTGTGATTCACTTATATACACACCACACAGTCTGATCTCCTAAACACAGGGACACCAGGGTGATACACTTCTATACACACCACACAGTCTGATCTCCTAAACACAGGGACACCAGGGTGATACATTTATATACACATCACACAGTCTGATCTCCTAAACACAGGGACACCAGGGTGATACACTTCTATACACACCATACAGTCTGATCTCCTAAACACAGGGACACCAGGGTGATATACTTATATACACACCACACAGTCTGATCTCCTAAACACAGGGACACCAAGGTGATACACTTATATACGCACCTCACATTCCGATCTCCTAAATACAGGGACACCAGAGTGATACACTTATATACACACCACACAGTCTGATCTCCTAAACACAGGGACACCAGGGTGATACACTTATATACACACCACACAGTGTGATCTCCTAAACACAGGGACATCAGGGTGATACACTTATATACACACCACACAGTCTGATCTCCTAAACACAGGGACACCAGGGTGATACACTTATATACACACCACACAGTCTGATCTCCTAAACACAGGGACACCAGGGTGATACACTTATATACACACCACACAGTCTGATCTCCTAAACACAGGGACACCAGAGTGATACACTTATATACACACCACACAGTCTGATCTCCTAAACACAGGGACACCAGGGTGATACACTTATATACACACCACACAGTGTGATCTCCTAAACACAGGGACATCAGGGTGATACACTTCTATATGTTAGCAAAATGCCTGTACTCTTGCCGCTCTGCCAATGAAGAGACAAGGTTGGAGGAGAACAAACAGGAATCTTTTCTTTATTCGAATATAGAGAGAACAGCACAGCACATATGCATGGAAAGAAAACTTGTTCTGTTCTAAAAATTATGAGCAGAGGGGGTATCTAATATACTAATATCACACCCTTGAGCAATAAGATGATTGGTTTAACAGAAAACAAGAATTGCAAAAATTACATATTCAGTAAACTACAACATTGCATATTTCGTTAGTCCAATAGTAAAGCATTAATATTGCTCCTCCACCCAAATAACATAATCAGTTTCAACCCCCTATTAGAATTACAAGCTTTGCATATTTGGAAATAACAAAACATTAGTTCTCAGCAAATGCAATACACTATGATTTAACCTAACTTAGCAAAATATCTTATCAATCTATGTGAAGGGGGGAGAGAATGAGCTGTGAGTTTCTCTGCTTATCAATATGTGTGCAGGAAGATGGGAGGGGGAAGAAAGAGTGACATAGCTTTTCTTTTTGGAGACCATAAAATTTCTGCTGTCTCTTTAGGTGCTGGTTAACCCTTCCCTTGCTATATTGTGTGATGTAGCTTATGTTTAAACACTTGATATTTGATAACATATACACACCACACAGTCTGATCTCCTAAACACAGGGACACCAGGGTGATACACTTCTATACACCCCACACAGTCTGATCTCCTAAACACAGGGACACCAGGGTGATACACTTATATACACACCACACAGTGTGATCTCCTAAATACAGGGACACCAGGGTGATACACTTATATGCACACCACACAGTCTGATCTCCTAAACACAGGGACACCAGGGTGATACACTTATATACACACCACACAGTGTGATCTCCTAAACACAGGGACACCAGGGTGATACACTTATATACACACCACACAGTCTGATCTCCTAAACACAGGGACACCAGGGTGATATATTAATATACACACCACACAGTCTGATCTCCTAAACATAGGGACACCAGGGTGGGAAACAGGGACAGAGGGATTTGGATCTCAAAGAGGGACACTTGAGAGGTATGCACTTTGTGTACCACTAGCACTCAAAGGGTTAACACTTCACAGGAAGTGGCTCATTAATTGTGCATATTGGAGATACACATTAGCATCCTAGGAGTAACTTATCATTAGTCAGCAAAAGTGCAAACAAATATACTTAAGTATCTTCTTCCCATTGTCAATGGGAAGAAGGTAATTGGGTATATTTTGTTTGCTCTTTTGCTGACTGATGATAAAGTTACTCCTAGGATGCTAATGTGCGTTTCCAATATGCACAATTGATCACTTCTTGTGAACAGTTAACCCCTCATTTACCAGACTGTGACGTTAGGGACCCTTGGCCAAGGCATTAATGTTACAACTGGGCATGATACTGGGTAGGGTCAGCACTGGGGGGGAACGGCAAGCTATAAGTCAAGTGCACAATTTTTTTTTTTTTATGTATTCATAGTGAAATGTCCTTTGATTGCCAGAGAGGTACCGTTGGCTTCCTCACTGGCACTCAAAGGGTTAACCATTTGATTCAGTGCCTGCACAGCTAGAGGTGTTTGCTTTGCACACCTTGCACTCTAGTCACTCACAGCATAATTCAACCCTTTGAGTGCCAGAGGGGTACGCAACGCATTGCTTTGCAGTGCATTGCGTACCCCTCTGGCACTCAAAGAGTTAATTTACTCAATTAATAAATATGCTGCTGGCATGCCTGGTCAGTCAGGCGCCGGCCCATGTGCACTGCAGAACTATTAATAAATTCAACTCAGGGCAGGGCTTCCTCCTCCTGGCCTGCTGCATCCGGCAGTTGTCACTTTGCTAAGGCAGCTGGCACTGAGGCAGCAGTACTCCCTTGTCCCAGTCCGCAGCCAGGCATGATCATGACAGACACCCAAAACTGCATACCCCCGTCCGCATTGGCACCATAGCGATAATCACCACTAACAGTAACACATATTAGTACCTATCAAAGAGGATTTGAGCAGAGAGGTTTTCCAAAAAATTTCTCAGGCGCGCGCTCAATGGGGCTGTTCTGTAAGCTCACACTCACAAGTTCTGGCTGGCTCAGGAAGAGTATGGTGTGAATGCGTGCGCGTATATCAAGTGTGGCACACATGTGCAGTGAGTTACGAGTGACTCACTACTCAGCAGAGTGGCTCACCTGATGAGCCCGGTGTGTCACTAGGCTGCTGGGCAAAAGTTAAGCTGGAAAAATCCAGGAAAACGGGACAAAGTGAAATACGGGCGGGACAGCGGGTTTGGGCCCTAAATTTGGGACTATCGGTGTAAATTGGGACAGTTGGCTGGTATGCATTTTACAATATGGACAGTCACACACTTCAGTAACCATTCCATTGCAGTGTTTTGGGATACCTCTCAAAGGGTTAAGAGGTGCAATTCTGGAGCAATCCAACTGCACCATAGGTTTGAAAATTCCTTATCGCACCATTAGTTTAAAAGCCTTTTAACTCGTTGAATTCTAGAGAGATCTCCAGCATATTCAGGGTGTTAAAACAAACATTTAAATCAATTGCCATTTTTTCTGCACCCCTTTAGTGCAATTGGTTTGCTCAAAAATGCACCATTTCAGTTTGATGAATAAGGCCCCTATGATACACAGCTCCATATTTATCAAGCTAAAGAGTGTAACTTTGGAGCAAAGACCTCTCATGCATTAAATGGACCCCCCCACACACACACTAAACATGCTTGAATTAATGAACAAAGGGATTGTCTGCGCATCGAATCATGACTTTTACAAATAAATAACCTATGACTTAAAGGTAAACTATTGTCCCATAAAAATGTTTATCTTGTTTTGTACAGTTTAAAAAAAATTAATTATGTGGCACACATCCTATCTCTCAAACCTTTACGGTTCAAGAAATATTCCCATTCAAAGTCCCCCCTCCCTCCCCTTCTTCTGACGTCAGCGCTGTGCTGACAGCAGGAGATCCTAGTCCTGCGACCAGCAGGCGGCTCTGCAGCAGAGCCAAAACAGTGATATTTAAAAATAATTTCTTCATTGGAAAGGTCTACAAAGTGTGCCTGGTTTGCAAGCACACTTTGTAGACCGTTCCAAAGAAGTAGTTCTTTTTAAATAATGCTCTGCTGAACATTTTTAAATAACGCTCTGCTGAAGAGCCTCCTCGAGTCGGCCGACACGGATCTCCTGCTGTCAGCTTTACAACTGACATCAGGAGAGGGAAACTTTAGTTGAGAATATCTCTCAAACCCTAAAGCTTTGAAAGATAGGAAAGAAACAATTTTTATGGGACATTACTGTTACTTTAAAGGGATAGTAATACTTTATTATTACTATCCCCCATATTGTACATATTTGTAAAATAATTTAATAACCCCCTGGTTCATCTCTCAAACCTTTATGGAAATAATTATTTTTCACTAACGGGATCTCGGCTCAGCTGCAGAGCCGCAAGCCTGTCGTACGACAGACTTCCCCTGCAGTCAGCACAACACTGACTTGAGGGAAGGGGGAGGGAGGGGGGAACTTTGCCTTCGGTTATCTCTCAAATCATAAAGGTCTGAGAGATGAACCTGGGGGCTATTAAATTATTTTGCAAATACCTACAATATGAGGGATAGTAATAATAAAGTATTACTATCTCTTTAAATAAAACAGTGGTGATATAGTTTCATGTTTTTGCCCAAAGGCATGGTAAGCTCGCCTGCCTGTCAGAGCACCCCTGATTCAGGCAAGTCCCTATCACCTACAATCTGTGAACATGTATTTAGTATAATGCAATTAAAAACAACTTTACCTCTAATGTGAACAAAACCCTGTGAGGCAAATGAGGGAGATATTTATACCTTTCCTAATCAGCTATCATCCTGCTGTGGAGATACCAACCAAGAGCAGAGAAGCCAAAATCCCACAAGAGTATGCAGGGCTTCACAGTTTAAGAGTTTAGACAACATAGGGTTACAAGTAGGGTTGCACCGATACCGATACTGGTATCGGTGCCGATACCAGAATTTGCGCGAGTACTTGTACTTGTGCAAATGCGGCCGATGCCAGCACCGATACCCTGTGTCAGGGTCGGTGCTGCAGAGAGGGAGCCCGGGGAGCTGATCACAATGCTCCCCGGTCCCTCTCTCTCCCTCCTGCAGCGTCAGAGTGTTGCCGTGGGTTACCATGGCAACGCTCCAACGCTGACCTCTGCCGGGGCTCGCAAGAGAACAGCGAGCACCCGGCAGAGGAGGGTAAGGCAGGAAAAGGGGGATCAACAGAGGAAGATGGGGCATGAAGAGCGGGTGGTGAAAGAGGCAGTGAGGGGGGGTCAAGAGGGAGAAAAAGAGGCAAAAGGGACTAAGGGAGAAAAAAAGAGGCAAAAGGAGGAAAGATCAGGAGACAAAAGGAGGGGGGGCCAAGAAGAGGCAAAAGGAAGGGGGATCAGGAGGGAGAAAGAGGCAAAAGGGTGGGATAAAGAATCAAGGAGGGGGACAAAGGGAGATCAAAAGGGAGAGAAAAAGCCCAGGCAAAAGGAGGGAGCTCAAGAGGGGGAGAATGAAGTAAAAGGTGGGAATCAAGAGGGGGAGAAAGAGGCAAAAGGGGAGAATCAAGAGGTGGTATGTGTATGTATGTATGTGTGTGTGTATATATATTTCAAGTACTCACTGATACTTCCAAGTACCTAAAGTATATATATATATGCTTTAGATACTTGGAAAACTAGCAAATGACCGCAAAAAATTGGTATCGGTGAGTACTTGAAAAAAGTATCGGTACTCGTACTCAGTCTTAAAAAATTGGTATCGGTGCATCTCTAGTTACAAGCATTTTGCAAAGTGAAGCACTGGAGGTAAGGTCCCTGCTTGAAAGCTTACAATCTAAAGTGGTGAAGGGAGACATATAGAGTACATAAGGGTTAAAATGCAGAACACAGTGCTAGACTTTTGGTTGAGATAGGGAAATATAAATAAGGTATTAAGAGCCTTGGATGTTCTATGCAAGAGAGATAGATGACTTGCTAATGAAGTAGAAGAGCTTATGTACCTGGAAATAAGAAGGGTTCCTTTGTTCTCAGTGTAATGTAATACTGTTCATTCTACACTTGGGGATTGTTTGTTTGCTATCCTCTGGATACCTTGCCAGCTGAATCAAGAGTAAAAAAAAAAACTGGTGGACCAGATTGTCTTTAACATAACTGTAACCACTCTGTTTTTATGAAACCCATCATTATCATCTTCCTATTTAATCCGCTGGGATCCTGTAGGCTAGGTACAACAGAGCTAGCGATGGTGCGTGTGTGCATGTGCGTGTGTGATAACAGACACAACCTAGCCTTTAAAGACACAGACACAGACACAACCTAGCCTTTAAAGGTACAGTAATGTTTTACTATGAAAATATGCATTGTAGGTTTTCTCCTGCTGAGTAAAACAAGGGTAGTCTGTACTGGGAGATTAAAGCTTAACTACCACCCCTTTTAAACATGGCCCCAAATAATTACCCATCTGGTGACTAGCTGCTCAATAACACTAGTCGTCAGTATTATTAGCGCATTATCGAGAATTCATCTTGCTCCTGGGATTGACAGCCAGGAAACAGCGCAGACATCTTTCCTTAGTCACGTCTGTGCGCCTGCACTGTCAGTCCCAGTCTGCTCTAGGAGGCGTTGCTAGGAGCAGTTCGGTGCCAAAAGGGACTGACAGCACAGGTGCGCAGACGTCACTATGGAAAGATGTCTGCGCTGTTTCCTGGCTGTCAGTCCCAGGAGCAAGATGAATTCTTGATAACGCGGTAATAATTCTGGTGACTAGCGTTATTGAGCAGCTAGTCGCCAGATGGGTAATTATTTGGGGCCATGTTTAAAAGGGGTGGTAGTTCCGCTTTAAATTAATTCAAAAGCTATAACAGCTAAAACTTATTTCATTTTGTTGTCTTTCTCTTTTCTTTAATCAAATAAATTCTGTTTAAAAAAAAAAAAGTCACTAGTACAGAGAATACAGAGAATTTTTATCATAGACTCTATTTCAGGATTTACAGAGCATTAAAAAGTCGCGGGGGGAGATGCACTAAGGTGTGATAAAGAGTGGATGATTTCTCCATTGATATCACTTCTCCTGTTCCTATGTTATCCTGTGGAGCCAATGCACTACGATTTCTATAACTTTGGAGTGCATAGGTTCCATACAATAACATAGGAACTGGAGAAGTGATATCACTGGAGAAGTTATCACGTCTTTATCAATCCTTAGTGCATAGCCCCAATTACCTTGAGCTGTAATAAATAATGGGGAGTGTTCTTATTTTTCTCACATCCCTGCTATATATTTATGTATAAACGTATGTATATATATATATATATATATGTGTGTGTGTGTGTACGTATATGTATAACTAGAGCAAATGTGCTTTAGACTAAAACAAAGTAAGGGATTTTTTTACAGTAAGGACAGTAAAGCTTTTTAAAGGGTAACTATCACCCCGCAATAACTTAAGGTTCACTTATTGCTCACCTGGCGACTAGCTGCTTAGTAGCGATAGTCGCCAGAAATATTACCCGGTTCTTCAGATGTCGGCGTTTTCACCGATGGTGACAGGAGCAGGATGCACGGACGTCTCTTCACAGTGACGTCCGTGCGCCTGCGCTGTCAGACCCTTTTGCAGTGTGAGTAACACCACATGGTACTATGGATCGTTAGTGACATACCGCAGTGTGAGTAACACCACATGGTACTATGGATCGTTAGTGACATACTGCAGTGTGAGTAACACCACATGGTACTATGGATCGTTAGTGACATACTGCAGTGTGAGTCACACCACATGGTACTTTGGATCGTTAGTGACATATTGCAGTGTGAGTAACACCACATGGTACTATGGATCGTTAGTGACATACTGTAGTGTGAGTAACACCACATGGTACTATGGATCGTTAGTGACATACTGCAGTGTGAGTAACACCACATGGTACTATGGATCATTAGTGACATACTGCTGTGAGAGTCACACCACATGGTACTATGGATCGTTAGTGACATACTGCAGTGTGAGTAACACCACATGGTACTATGGATCGTTAGTGACATACTGCTGTGAGAGTCACACCACATGGTACTATGGATCATTAGTGACATACTGCAGTGTGAGTAACACCACATGGTACTATGGATCGTTAGTGACATACTTCAGTGTGAGTAACACCACATGGTACTATGGATCGTTAGTGACATACCGCAGTGTGAGTAACACCACATGGTACTATGGATCGTTAGTGACATACCGCAGTGTGAGTCACACCACATGGTACTATGGATCGTTAGTGACATACCGCAGTGTGAGTAACACCACATGGTACTATGGATCGTTAGTGACATACTTCAGTGTGAATAACATCACATGCTACTATGGATCGTTAGTGACATACTGCAGTGTGAGTAACACCACATGGTACTATGGATCGTTAGTGACATACTGCAGTGTGAGTAACACCACATGGTACTATGGATCGTTAGTGACATACTGCAGTGTGAGTAACACCACATGGTACTATGGATCGTTAGTGACATACTGCAGTGTGAGTAACACCACATGGTACTATGGATCGTTAGTGACATACTGCAGTGTGAGTAACACCACATGGTACTATGGATCGTTAGTGACATACTGCAGTGTGAGTAACACCACATGGTACTATGGATCGTTAGTGACATACTGCTGTGAGAGTCACACCACATGGTACTATGGATCGTTAGTGACACACTGCAGTGTGAGTAACACCACATGGTACTATGGATCGTTAGTGACATACCGCAGTGTGAGTAACACCACATGGTACTATGGATCGTTAGTGACATACTGCAGTGTGAGTAACACCACATGGTACTATGGATCGTTAGTGACATACTGCAGTGTGAGTAACACCACATGGTACTATGGATCGTTAGTGACATACTGCAGTGTGAGTAACACCACATGGTACTATGGATCGTTAGTGACATACTGCAGTGTGAGTAACACCACATGGTACTATGGATCGTTAGTGACATACTGCTGTGAGAGTCACACCACATGGTACTATGGATCGTTAGTGACACACTGCAGTGTGAGTAACACCACATGGTACTATGGATCGTTAGTGACATACCGCAGTGTGAGTAACACCACATGGTACTATGGATCGTTAGTGACATACTGCAGTGTGAGTAACACCACATGGTACTATGGATCGTTAATGACATACTGCAGTGTGAGTAACACCACATGATACTATGGATCATTAGTGACATACTGCAGTGTGAGTAACACACATGGTAGTATGGTGTGAGTAACACACATGGTAGTATGGTTCGTTAGTGACATACAGTTGTGTGAGTCACACCACATGGTACTATGGATCGTTAGTGACATACTGTGGTGTGAGTAACACCACAGGCTACTGTGAATCGTTAGTGACATACTGCGGTGTGAGTAACACACATGGTACTGTGAATCGTTAGTGACAATCTGCGGTGTGATTACTGAGGGGAAAAGTGTCTCTGGAATGTTTTTTATTTAAGCGTTGGCAACAGAGCTGATTTAGCCCTTTGAGTGCCAGAAAGATATCCAGTGCATTATGCCGCAATGCATTTGATACATCTCTGGCACTCAAAGGGATAAGCCACTGGGAAACCCTGGACAAAGCATGATTTAATGGGCCCCCTTAACCCTTGGGATGCTAGAGATGTCTCCAGTGCATTGTTTTACAATGTTATGAAGACCTCTCTAACATCCAAAGGGTTAAGTAATAGCTACACCAGTGTTAACTTGTTGCTAAAATACTCAGACCGAACACAGTGTGGTACTCACCACTAGAGTAGATAATGCTGAGTTTTCACACTTGGCTTCACAAAGTGAGCAGACTGTATTGTGTGCCCTGATCATGGGGCTGAGGTAGGTACAGAGGGTTGTAAACTGTACTGGATACGAATCTGTATGTGTATGTGTGTGTATAAATGTGTGTTTGCATATAAATGTGTGTGTAAATGTGCGTGTGCGCATGTAAGTGTGTGTGTAAATGTGCATGTGCGAATGTAAGTGTGTGTGTGTGTGTGTGTGTGTGTAAATGTGTGTTTGCATATAAATGTGTGTGTAAATGTGCATGTTCGAATGTAAGTGTGTGGTTTGTGTAAATGTGTGTGTGCGCATGTAAGTGTGTCTAAATGTGCATGTGCGCATGTAAATGTGTGTGTGTGTAAATGTGCGTGTGCGCATGTGCGTGTGCACATGTAAGTGTGTGTGTAAATGTGCGTGTGCATGTAAGTGTGTGTGTGTGTGTGTAAATGTGTGTGTGCGCATGTAAGTGTGTGTGTAAATGTGTGTGCGCATGTAAGTGTGTGTGTGTGTGTGTGGTTTGTGTAAATGTGCGTGTGCGCATGTAAGTGTGTGTGTATGTGTAAATGTGCATGTGCGCATTTAAGTGTGTGTGTAAATGTGCGTGTACGCATGTAAGGTGTGTGTGTAAATGTGCGTGTGCGCATGTAAGTGTGTGTGTGTGTGTGTGTAAATGTGTGTGTGGTGTTGGGGGGCATTTTACCATAATAAAGCGATCCTGGTAGACAAGTAGAAATGAGTAGAGCTGTCTGTCGGTGTGAGGACCTGAATCAGTTGTTTTTTCAGTTAGTTTTGTCTTGTGATTGTCTGTGAAAGCAGTCACACGGCTGACAGTACTGAACGCTGGAGGCTCCTCAGTGACATCTCTGCCGTTGAACAGGATTAAACGCCTGTTACGTACTACTAACCCCATTGCCAGGAAACCGGAGGATAAGATTAAAATATCTGCTTTGTCTCTGAGAAAATGGATGACTAATTTGAGCTTGGTTTTTACAGCTAATCTTTTAATTGTAAATCAGATACTAAAAATACTGCGTGTGAATTTCTTATAACAGTGGCAGTTAACCTGTTGAGTGCCATTTTAAATAATCAGTTTGTACCTATATGTTTATATTGGGCATTATAGTTGCAGTTTCCTGTGTCCATTCATCTCTGAAGTCCCACCTGACAGTTTTTATCAGACACAAACATCTAAAATGGAACATGGCGTTGCCGGTGTATGGTTTAGAGAAAGAGAGAGGGAGTGTGTGTGTATGTGTAAATATGGTATGTATGCAATTAAATGTAGGTCACAGTGTGTTTAAGTCCCAAGAAATTTCAGAATGAGGTTGTCATGCTGGTTGCGGATTGCGATGGTGTGAGCAGTTCAAGTCACAGTGTGTTAGTTGGGATTCCCAAAACATAACTGGTTTTATGGCAGTGAGGGGGCCTTGGTTACTGGCGACTGCGAGGCAGTGAGGCCGCTATGCTGCTTCCGGCTGAAATGGAGGGGCAGATGCAAATGTGAAAAGGAGGGTGGGAGGAGGAGTAAAAAGGAGGATTAGGCAACAGGTAAGCAGAGTGGTGCAAGCAATGGGTTGTTAAAAGTTATGGGTTGGATGGCTATAATATGAGGTGTATGAAAGCAGAGCAGGCGGTAGGCCTGGAAAGTCAGGCAGCAGAGTATGTAAAGTAACATAGCTGATTTTGTGGCAGCGAGGGTTCAATGCTTGTTTTCGAGTGCAGAGGCAATGAGGAGACAATGATAGTTGTGGTTCAAAGGGAGGATGGGAAGGGGCAGCTGCAGACCTGAAAGTGAGGATGGGAGGAATATTAAAAAGCGAGGATTAGGCAAAAAGTAGACAGAGCTATGCAAGCAGTGGGCTTTTATAGGTTAAGTGTGGGAGGGTCGTAAGAAGAGGTGGAGGTGGCAGTAGGACTTGATCGTCGAGAAGGAGGGGATGTATGGAAGTAAGATGGTCTGCAAATCTAGGGAGATGGACAGAGGCCAGGAGGCTGTGTTACAGTGGGATGCTAACTAAAATAAGGAGAGAGGTGCAAGTGTAGGAGTACAGATAGAGGTGGAAGGGCTCCCCTGCCCACTCCTGTGAAAATCATTCCTTTCCCATGTGTAGTGGAGTCTCTGCAACTACTTGCAGAGATTTTGACAGGAAAGTAGACCCCGTGGTTGGACCGATGGGACAGGCAGCATGGAGGAGTTTTGCAAAACTCCTCCTTACTGCTGCCCCTGGGTGTGTTTGGCTTTAGGCAAAGATTTTCAGTCACATGATGCTACCTCTTTTATATGTATATATATATATCAGGGCTTATAATTTTAAGTCCTTTGCTACTAGCCAGACCTGAAAAGTTACTCGCCACTGCAAGCCAAAACATACCCACCAGGGCTGAATTTCTACTCGCCAGGGTTAAATTTTCACTCGCCATTGGCTAGTGGCGAGTGGAAATTTTGAGCCCTGTATATATTTATAGGATTCAAAAAGCTGTGCACTCTCGGTTTTCAAATTTATTAAATCAAAAAATCAAGCAACGTTTTGGTCCTCGTTGGGACCTTTATCAAGGATTGCTTAATAAAGGTCCCAACGAGGACCGAAACGTCGCTTGATTTTTTGATTTAATACATTTTAAAACCGAGAGTGCACAGCTTTTTGAATCCTATTGAATGTTATCTGTGGCACCCGGTACCTTTATATATTTAAGCGTTGAGTGCATATCCTGTTTCTCGCTATATATATATATATATATATATATATATATATATATATATACTAGTATGAAAGCCTGTATACACGGGCTAAAGTGCACCCAGCTGCCCCGGAGCCGGGAGCAGAGACAGGACGTGAGCCGTCCGGAGCAGGGCAGTGCGTTCAGCGAGTCTCTACTGCGAATGACTGCTCGCCGAACGCGCTGATCCTTAGCGGGGAGCTCCAGGCGGCTCACAGCGAAACTCCCTGTGTGTGAAACCACACATGCACAGTAGAGACTCTCTAATGCGCATGTGCGGTTACGGCTCACAGTGAGCGACACATTCTACCACTTTATGTTATAGGATATATATATTCGCAATCTGGTGGCTTGCATTGCTAGCAATCAGGGGGCTCAGAAGGCAGATTATTTCTTATTTATATATAAGGCCGTAATCTGACACAGTTGTCAATTGCGGGCTGAAATACATTTGACCTACTGGGGACTATAACCTGTGACCTTGAGGTTTGAATAGATTCCACAGCTGGTGCATTAACCAATTTCAGATCATTTATGTGTATATACACAAATTGCTTCACAATGAGTTGTGTGCCGTTCAGCCAATCAAAAGGTTAACCCTTGAGAGCCAACAGGGTTGCTGAAACAAACACTTTAAATGCGTGTAATCATTTTCTTTGCTGATGTTTATCAGATGGAAAAAGCCCCTTTATCTGACTGTAGCAATCATAAAAAGGATCCTGATGTACTACCTGAATGAGTATTTACAATGTGGACAGATGACAGCATGCTCATATGATTGGCGAAGTCATGCTGAATTCACAAGCAAATGTTATTCTAAAGCATAATTGTTTGCTGTTTAGTGTTTTTCCATATTCATTTACGTAAGAGTTTCTGCAAATCCTATAGACCAGCATACACATCACAGTCATATTTTTTTTTTGTTAACTAGAGATGCACCGATACCAATTTTTTAAGACCGGGTACGAGTACCGATACTTTTTTCAAGTACTCACCGATACCAATTACCGATACCTTTTTTTTGCAGTCATTTGCCAGTTTTCTAAGTACCTATATGCTTTAGGTACTTGGAAAACTGGCAAATGACTGCAAAAAAAAGTATTGGTATTGGTGAGTACTTGAAATATTATATATATACACACACACACACACACACACACACACACACACACACCACCTCTTGATTCTCCCCTTTTGACTCTTTCTCCCCCTCTTGATTCCTACCTTTTGCTTCATTTTACCCCTCTTGAGCTCCCTCCTTTTGCCTTTGCTTTTTCTCTCCCTTTTGATCCCCCTCCTTCTCCTTGACTCACCCTTTTGCGCCTCTCACTCTCTCCTGATCCTTCCTCCTTTTGCTCCTTTCTTGGCCCCCCTCTCTGCCTCTTTCACCACCAGCTGCCCCATCTTGCCTCCCTTACTGTCCTCTGCCGGGTGCTCACTGTTCTCTCGCGAGCCCCGGCAGAGGTCAGCGTCGGAGCGTTGCCATGGTAACCCGCGCAACGCTCCGACGCTGCAAGAAGGAGAGAGGTGACCGGGGAGCATTGTGAGCAGCTCCCCGGGCTCCCTCTCTGCAGCACCGACCCTGACCCTGCTGGTATCGGCACCGATACTGATACCAGTATCGGTATCGGTGCAACCCTATTGTTAACCTGTTAAGGAACTGAGGGATGTGCACATAATGCAAAGTAAAGCTTTTGCATTCAGTAGGAGAAATGCACTAAGGTGAGGTTAACCCTTTGAGTGCCGGAGTGGTACGCAACGCATTGCAAAGCAATGCGTTGCGTTCCACTCTGGCACTCAAAGGGTTAAAGCTCAAGTGTGATCAACTCTGTAGTTCCTGTCATTGTATACATCTTGTGCACTAAACTCACTTCCCCTTGAAAAAGAGGCTTCATAGAGTAACATTGGAACTGAAAGTTTTAGCTACCTGTTTACCCTTTGAGTGCCAGAGGGGTACGCAACACATTGCTTTGCACAGATAAGAATGTTTTATACATGAATGTTATAGGGAAATTGTCAATACATGTTTTATATTCCTGTTTCCTTTCAAACGCAGCTCTAAGTAGACTTTTTGTTTGCAGTGTCTGAATTGTGCTTATTCCTATAAAGTGCCATCTGTTAAAGGGATAGTAATACTTAAAATGTAAAAACAAATATGTTGTAGGGTTTATCCCCCTGAGTAAAACAAGAGTGCTCCCACTGCTGAAAGGTGTTTCATTCAAAAGTTATTAATTTTCAAAGTTGAATTTTTTAGGTGCAATATCACAGTGGCCTGAAATTGTACAGTGGCGCTGTTGCTACACCATCCTATGGACAACTCTGGGCTAAAGCTCAAAACGTGTAGTGTGGGTAGAGTTACACTGTGTCTGTATACCTGGAGGTATTTTACATCTGTATGGATTCTTTACTGGAGAAAGGGATTTTATATTGGGACCACTGGTGTGTCTGTCATGTACCTGAGTTCCATGATTACCTGTAAAGTGCCTGTTCTTTTCTGATTCTGTGAGTGCATTAGTCACTTGCCTTGCATGTATTGTATGAAGTAATACACAAGGTGTACTGTGTTTGTTACTGTTCCTATTTCCATTGTCAGGCTGTTATTTATTGATTGGGGGAAGTAGATACAGGACACAGTGGCTCATATTAAGGTGCCCACACGTCCCGGAATGCTGGGAACTGTCCCTTACTGGGGGTCTGTGTCCCGCGTCCCAGGTCATCCCCCACCGGGACAACAAAGAGACCCGGAATGGAGCAACACTCTCCAGTCCAGCCAGCCAATGAAATGTATTTGCTATATGGTCCTCATTGGCTGGCTGAGCCAGCCAATGAGGACCATATAGCAAATGCATTTCATTCGCTGGCTGGACTGGTGCATGTGAGACAGCTGAGATGGAGCAGGTATGCTGGTGCTGCAAGTGAGACCCACGGCTGAGGCTCCCGCCGGCGCTGACCATCTTTCTGAGGCTGACACAGAGTAAGAGTTCCCAGTGGAAACTCTTAGTATGTCAGCCTCAGAAAGATGGTCCGCTCCGGCGGGAGCCTCAGCTGCGGGACTAGGGTGACCACATGTCCCGGAACGGCAGAATGGAAATGTGGTCACCCTAGCTCATATCTAAAACTGGAGTTATTCTGGAGCAAACCAACTACACAACACGCAGTTGGTTTGCTTCAGAATAACTCCTGTTTGCTATTATAAATTTGGGTCAATGGGGGAGAGTCATAAAAAGTGTTCTTGTTTGTTTTTTTGTGAACAGATCCTTAAATGTCCTTATTCCTTATTATGCGTGTTGGTATTTATAAAGGATTCTAGTTACATTTATAAATGTGGTGACCATAAAGAATAAGAACAGGTCAGACATAGCCTTAAATATTTGGTGAAAAATCTTTCGCTAAGTTGTCACAAATAGCGACACATTTCTTTGTACATTCACTGAGTCACTTTTTGCAAACTTCCTTACTCCATTTTATAAAAAAAACATACTACTATCTACTTCTCCTGATCAATAAACAACAGCTTAACAATGGAAAAAGGGACAGTAACACGACACACACACAAAGCACACCTAACAGTTGTTGTATTACCATATTTATATATTTAGGCTGCTACTATCATCCCTTTACAAAAAAGTTTCTTTTCACTCACCCGGCTCATATGCCTTGCGGATCCGGTGCAGCTCCCGTCAACCTCGGCCAGGTTTCTACAGACATGAAGACACAGGACGGGGGCGCTCACAGATCCGCTCCAAACATCACAGCCAGTTTAAAATCCAAATATTTATTGAAAAAAACCTATAAAAAGCGGAGTATCCATACAACAATGATTCTAGTAACCGCATATCACCTAAGTGATATCAGGTGATATGCGGTTACTAGAATCATTGTTGTATGGATACTCCGCTTTTTATAAGTTTTTTTCAATAAATATTTGGATTTTAAACTGGCTGTGATCTTTGGAGCGGATCTGTGAGCGCCCCCGTCCTGTGTCTTCATAACATTTGTTGTATTGTAAAGTTACAACAGGTCCAAATTGCCAGGAAGTGAGTTAAGGGTTGCCACCTTTTCTTCCAAAAAATACCGGCCATGGCATTCCCTCCATAGACTTAACATTGGACAAAAGCCAATTTTTTACCGGCCTACATTCTGCCTTCCTCAGAATGCAACAGAATAACTGTCTGAAATATGGCCACTTTGTAGAAACAACTGTTTTAATTGTAATAACTCTGGAAAGAAACATCTTTCAGCAGTGGGAATTCCCTTGTTTTACTCAGCAGGGAAAGCCCTACAATATTATTTTCATAAAAGGGTTCCTTCCTTTAAAGGGATAGTAATGTTTCAAAATAAAAGCAGCTCCAATTAATCTTCATAGTATTTGAGCCATAGAAAGTGTTATTTCAATACTGTCAGAGTTGTAGTTCAAGAGTAATTGAATGATAAAGAATCCCCCTCCTGCCCCTTTTATCTAGTGTAAGCCACCTCCCCTCAGATGTGGAATCTGGTCTTAAGACCTGACAGATCACAGCAAGGGACAATCTTCTTACTGTGAGCATAAGGAAAACCCTGCCCCCCTTGACAGGTTTTCCCTTATGCTCACTGAAGATTGTCGCTCTCTGCGATCCATCCGGACACCACCTTTCTGTTCTGAGGTCAGTAGTGTTACATCAGTAAAAGGGGCGGGAGGGGGATACTTTATCATTCAATTACTACAACTCTGACAGTATTGAAATAACACTCCCTATGGCCCAAATGTTATGAAGATTAATTGAAGTTGCTGTTTTTTGTGAAACATTACTATGCCTTTAACTCTAGTCTGTGTGATCTAGACCCAAGACCATCTCTTAACCACGCAAAGCTTGATCAGCGACACGCCTTTTTGGAATCGCTGTCCATGACCATGTGATCGTAACTCCTTATAAACAGAGAATATACAGAAAGAAAGAGATGAGACATTCTGTGGCATCCAAAGGCGCCATAGAGTAGAAATACATACTTCCAAAATCCCTATGCTTTGTAGCATTCAGGGGGTTAAAAGCCTCATATATTTCAATGAGAAATGCCCATCCCCTCATTATGCAGTTGGTTTGCCCCAGAATTGACATTTGACATTATGCAAATGGGTCAAACAGTTTTATGTTTTAACACATTGCCTGCCAGAGAAGTCTACTTTACTTCATACCCAAGACTTTAACCCCATATTCACTGGCAACATGTGACTGCCCAGTTGTTGTCATTGGACTACAACTCTCATCATCCTCAGAGATCCAACAACAGTAGGAGACAGGTTGCCACCTTTATGGACCACAGGGGTGCACAACGCATTGCGCTGAGCACTCCTAAGGCCCTTTAAGGGTTAATAGAGCCGATATGGGGGTTTGAAATACTATGGTAGAGTTATCTTACTGTAACTCTTTGAGTGCCAGAGAGGTGTACTTTCTTTGAAAGGCGTTGCATTACCCTCGGTCAATTAAAGGGTTAACATGGTACGTCTTCATCCTCAATCTTATCTGCTGCTTACCAGTATATAGAAATGTGTATAAAGACGGCTTGTATGCTTTTGGTACCAGTCCAGCAATGACATCTGTTGTTCTTTGTGTGAGTGTGTTGCTCCCCCACTGCAGACAATGAGGCCTATGTATAAAGACAAAAGTCATTCTGTTACATGCCAACTGCACCTTAGGGAAATTGTCATGATTCCCTTTGATGTGTAATTGTCCTCTACAGTGCAGTTGGTTTGCCCCAGAATTACACCACCTTTCTTTATACATGAGTCCCAGTGCTTATCCTTTAAAAGACTCGTCTATGCCAACTGTCTCTAAACTGGGTTACACGGATCCTCATGGTTCCCTAAGTAGTTCAAGGGGTTTCGCTGAACAATTTTTATTAATGATGAAACAATATAAGCAATATAATCACATTGTAGCACAGAACCAACGAGCATTCAACTAGATTTTAGACTGATGCTAGGATAACCCCCTAGATGCTATAGCCAATGCATTGTGAAACAATGCATCAGCGGCCTTCCTAGCATTCAGTGGGTTAAGACATTACTTTTTTGGACAAGTCTGAGAACCAATGCTGTGTGCAATGCATAATTTATATGCAAGACGTCCTTGGAGCAGAGCAGGTAAGCAGTCTAGGGCAGTGATTCTCAATGTGTTTGTTATCAAAGCACCCTTAACCCACATCCAGAGCCGGATTTGCCATAAGGTAGAGTAGGCACCTGCCTACAGGCGCGCGCCACCGAGAGGCGCCTGCCATTGGGATTCTTTTTTATTTTTTTATTTTTAAATTAGCCACCTCGCTGGCTGCGCAGTGGCAGAACAATAATTCCCCCACCCGGCGCCCACTTCATGTTGCCCTCACATTGCCCCCCCTCCCCCTTTTTTCTGCTTCCTACATCCCTGACAGGACAGGTCTGTGCCTCCTTTGGCACAGTTCTTTAGCTTCTGAGCTCCCTCGTCGGCTCTGTAGGAATGCAGAGCGCTGGGAGATGACATCATCTCCCAGCGCTCTGCATTCCTGAATAGGAGACCGCACGGGAGCTCCAGCAGCTACAAGACTGTGCCAAAGGAGGCACAGATGACAGATGTCTCCTGCCAGGGAGGTAGGAAACGGACAACGGGGAGAGATAGGAAACGGACAATGGGGGGAGGTAGGAAACGGACAATGGGGGGAGATAGGAAACGGACAATGGGGGGAGGTAGGAAGCGGACAATGGGGGGGGAGGCAATGTGAAGGCAACATGGAGATGGTGGGGGCAAGTTGGAGCCGAAGGGGGGCAATGTGAGGGCAACATGGAGATGGTGGGCGCAATGGGCAGCTGATATGGGGCAATTTGGAGATGGTGGGGGCAATGTGCAGCTGATGGGGGGGCAATTTGGAGATGGTGGGGGCAAGTTGAAGCTGATGGGGGGCAATGTGAGGGTAACATGGATCTGATGGGGGCAAGCTGGAGTTGATGGGGGGCAATGTGAGGACAATATGGAGATGGTGGGGGAAATGTGGAGCTGATGGGGGCAAGTTGGAGATGGTGGAGGCAATGTGAGGGCAATATGGCGATGATGGGGGCAATGTGGAGCTGATGGGGCAATGTGGAGATTAAGAACATTGTGTAGGTGTCCAGTGGAGATGGCCAATGAAGGTGGGGGGCGCTTCAGATATCTGTGCCTACAGGCTCCTGAGATGTAAATCTGGCCCTGCCTGCATACTGAAATTTTCAGGGCACACCCAACATTTTATATGTTGTTTATCAATGGGACAATGAAGGGTAGAATACATTAATATACACATATTCTTAGGTCTCACAATCTGAATGACAGAAACAAACCTATTGTGATTCACAAATTCCATTTGAAAGTAATCATTCACTTTTTTCTTTGTCTTTATATAAAAAAAGGGGGCATCCTAAGTGTCCATGGCACACCAAATTGCAACAGCACCCTGGTTGATAACCACTTGTCTAGGGAATAGTCTAATTTTAGGCAGCATTAGCTTGTTTGGGGATTGGAAAGTGGCTTGGAACGGGAAGTTTGGCAAGACAGGACGTTAAGGTTCCGTATTGCACAGTATTCGGTGGTGCTTGTGGTCACATGAATTTTGTTCATCTGCCATAGCTTGGTGGTAATGTCTTTGCCGGGTAGTCAAATAGGTTCATAATCAGTGAGAGCCAGTGTGGAAACCAGTAGTGTAGGTCAGGTTTAACATAGTAACAAAGTAAATTAGGTTGAAAAAAGACACAAGTCCATCAAGTTCAACCTTCTCCTCATACCCCAGTAACTGAGAATTTGATAGCTTTCCTGCTACCAGTTAAGGTAGTCTTTATCAGACCTTCATGATCTGCCTACTGATAAACAGTATAACTCTGTATGTTCCCTTTTGAAAGAAATATATTTAATCTTCTCTTAAATGTATCCATTGTATCTGCCATAACCACCTCCTTGGGCAATGAATTCCACAATTTAACAGACCTTACTGCAAAAAACCCCTTCCTCTGCTGAAGTCTAAACCTCATTTCCTCTAATCTCAAGGGGTGTCACCTGGTCAGGCCTTGGAATAAATAGCTTACCGCAGAGATCCTTGTATTGACCTCTAATATACTTGTACAATGTGATAAGGTCTCGTCTTAGTCGTCTTTTCTCTAGAGTAAATAAACCAAGTTTGTCTAGTCATTCCTCATATGTCAAGTCCTCCATTCCCTTAATTAATTTTGTTGCTCTTCGCTGTACCCTCTCTTGTTCTAGTATATCCTTTTTCAGAACCGGTGCCCAAAATTGCACTGCATACACAAAGGCTCTGTCTGTGGGCTATATGTTGCTATACCCACTGAGCTACAGTATTGCCATCTGTTGGGGGACTAAAGTTCATGTTACAATTTGGTGTCCAGGTTTTTAACAAAAGTATTCATTTATAAGTAACTAGCAGTTTGGGACGGCGTTGCCCGTCATGTTATGCAGGAAATGTTTCTTTTTTTTTAAATAAATGTTATGATAGTGAATTATAGCGTAGGGTGTACGTGTCAGAAAGGGACACACAGTGATAGACAGAGACACATGCAACACACACATATACACACACATGCACTGACAACACAAACAGTGACACACAGCTGCAAATCAGAACATAAATACATACAGTGTGAGCAGTGTAAGTAACATACCTCCCAACATTTCATATGGCCAAAGAGGGACACTTGTGTTTACGGTGGTGTTACTGGGGGCGTGGCTGGTGGTGTATTTTAGAGAATTTTTAACCCTTTGAGTGCCAGGGGGTAAGCAATGCATTGCATCCCCTCTGGCATTGAAATGGTTAAGTTACTCTTTCTGTAAGTGAATGATTTAGAAGAAGATGAAAGTATTTTTTTTACACAGACTAATTTAACAGATATATACAGAAGTTTATTCCCACATTACTGTGGGTTTTATTGATGTGGAGCAATCTGATACACTGGTATATACAACACACAATGTGATCTCCTAAATAGAGGAGCAGAGGGATTTGGGTGTCAAACAGGGACTGTCCCTCCTATACTGTATAGTGCCAGTCCTTATACACAGACACATGCAGACTGTATACTATACAGCAGAGGTTCTCAGCCCATGCCCTCAGTGGCCACTAACAGGCCAGGACTTAGGAATTTCACTGCTAGAACACAAGTGTGTTGATCAGAGGCTCAGTCATATTGATTAACTCACCTGTGCTCTTAAAAGGAAATTCTAAAATCCTGGCCTGTTAATAGCCACTGAGGGCACAGATTGAGAACCACTGCTATACAGTGCCAGACCATTGTAGAGAATTTTTAACCCTTTGAGTGCCAGGGGGTAAGCAATGCATTGCATCTCCTCTGGCACTGAAATGGTTAAGTTACTCTTTCTGTAAGTGAATGATTTAGAAGAAGATGAAAGTATTTTTTTACACAGACTAATTTAACAGATATATACAGAAGTTTATACCCACATTACCGTGGGTTTTACTGATGTGGAGCAATCTGATACACTTGTACATTAGGCTGACCAGACCTCACCTTTAACCAGTGACACATATGAAAAATGCATACTGCAGGGCTGCTTTGATTTTGGTGCACTCCTGAAATATGCTTATTTCCTATGTGTCCCCGGTTAAAGGTGAGGTCTGGTCAGCCTACTGTATATACACCATAACCGTGTGATCTCCTAAATAGAGGAGCAGAGGGATTTGGGTGTCAAACAGGGACTGTCCCTCCTATACTGTATAGTGCCAGTCCTTATACACAGACTGTATACTATACAATGCCAGACCATATATAAATAGTTTGTCATACATGCTATACAGTGAGCTATATACAGCATGGAGATGATTGTAGGAACTGGCACCTCTACTTACAGACAGACTGACAAACAACCTGCTCTCTTTCTCTCTCTTTGTGCAATATATAAATACAGTCACATCCATGTCTCTGCCATTTACCAGCTCAGCTGAAGCCTTGCTCTGCACTGCCTAATCACCTCTCTGCCGTTGTTTCCACTTTCTCAGCAAGCCAGTATCCTCCTGCTGATTGTTTAGAAATCAGCTCACTTGTAGTAATTAGCAGAGCTGTGTAGGCTCAAAGACAGGGAATGAAGAAGCTGCATAATACAGATTGGACCATGGCCTTCCAGCTGTAGCTTGAACATTGTTCCCATCATCCTCAGCGTGCGTGTGTGTATATGTGTGTATGTGTCTGCTAGTGTGTGTGTGGGAGGGCATGTGCATGTGTCTGTGGTGTAGGAGTGTGTGGCAGCCATTTTTTTTTTCAGCCTTAGATAGTGGTGGGCGGGCTGGATAGTGGGGGCAGGCCAAAAATCACACTCCCACAGAATCACCCAATGGCAGCAGTAATCCTTTTTACTGCCGCCCCTGGGTGTGTTTTGCCAGGCACAAAGTCTTCTTTTATATATATAGATGTTACTTCATGCTTCGGCAAGGACCACTTGGGTGTTTTACTGTTTTATCCAAAATAGCTATGTTTTATTAATATATCTATACCCGGTACCTAAGACATGACTTCTTCTCTCTTTCCCACAGAGAGTGCAGATGTTTGCCAAAGAAGTGCTACAGGCGCAGTGCAGGCCAGACTTTGCAGAAACCAGAATGGAACAATTGTTCAGAGATAAATACAACAGGAACTTAACTGGTTTTATGAAAAAAAATCAAGACTATAATGATTCATCGTACGAATATGGACCACCATTTGGATTTCGCAGTTATATTAAGGAACTTGGAGACATCTTGAAAATGATGCCCGAAGATGATTTGCCCAGTAAATTAAACCAGAAAAGCTGTAAGAGGTGCATTGTAATGGGCAGCGGAGGAATTCTACACGGACTGGACCTAGGTCATGTGGTTGACCAGTTTGATATTGTTATCAGGTACGTTTGTATTACTGACTCATTCTGTTTGTTATTTATTTTATTTTATTCTTCACCCCTTGGATACTATTGAGGCTACTGTGTATCCTTCACACAGCAGTCAGATCTGTCTGTCTTTATGTTTATGTCTCTATGTCTGTCTGTCTGTCTGTCTATCTCAGTGATTCTCAACCAGCGTGCTGTGGCACTTTAGTGTGCCACGGACATCAGCTTAGGGTGCACTGTGTTTTCTATAAAGACTAGCAAAAATGGACTTTTAAATAAAGATTTATAGATATTGTCATGCACAATATGTTTAGTTATGGTATTATGATTATAAAACCTAATAATGTATATTTATGTATTGTATCCTTCATTATGCCCTTGATAAAGTACATTAAATATGTTAGGTGTGCCCCGAATATTCAAGATTAAGTTTTAGGGATGCCCCGAACAAAAAAAGATTGAGGACCACTGGTCTATCTTATCCATGGGCGGATTGTCCTATCGGGGGATCGGGCATCCCCCGGTGGGCCGCTATATCGCGAGCCACTTTGTCTTGAGTGCAGACTCTCTCTCTCCCCCTCCGGTGCGCACTGAAAGAACTGCAATTTATTTGCAATTCTTTCAGTGCGCACCGGAGGGGGAGAGAGAGAGATTCTGCGCTCAAGACATAGTGGATCGGAGGGGGATAGAAACGGGCAGCGTTAGTTGTCTTGCAGTTTGTCCAAATTTTCAGTGCGCACCGGAGTGTGTGTGTGTGTGGGGGGGGGGAGCCCGGGCTGGTATTCCCCTACAATCCGCCCCTGATCTTATCTATCATTTCTGCATTATATCGGCAGTCTCCTGTAGATTTCTACCTCTAATTCACACCTCCTAAGAATAAACAGTTTAAATGGAAAGTAATACTTCGTTTTATCTTTATTTTATTTTGTAGGCATTAAAAAAAACATAAAGAACGATATAAGTCTTATCTGTCAAACCTTTATGGTTTGAGAGATATTCACAAGCAAAGTTTCCCCTCCTGCCCCTTTTACCTAGTGTAATCCATCTCTTCTCAGATGTGGAATCCAGTCCATAGACCAGACAGATAACAGCAGGGGACAATCTTCTTCCTATGAGAACAATGAAATCCCTGCTCCCCTTGACAAGTTTTTCAGGTTTTTCCCTTATCTTAATTGAAGATTGTACCTCTCTGCAGTCTACCTGGGCACCTCCCTTCTAATCTGGCTGAGCAGTGTTACATCAGTAAAAGGGGTAGGAGGGGGATACTTTGTCATTGAATTACTCTTGAACTACAACTCTGACAGAATTGAAATAACACTCTCCAAAGTTCAAATACTATGATGATTAATTAGAGCTGCTTTTATTATGAAACATTACTATGCTTTTAAAAAGTCCTGAATTGTGCGTATGGGTCAACTGTCTACATCCTATTATGAACTGAAACTAACAGACTACAAAGAGATTATCAACAAAAATAAAAATATAGAGATGTAACTGACTGCTTTTTGATGGGCACTTATATAGGTATATATCCTTTAGCTCTCTTTATTACCATGCCAGCTATGAATCCACCAGGTGGGAGTGGAGACTGGTATCAGCGGACTGTAAGAGAGATCAAATTCCACATTGGCTATGTGTAATATATACATGGCGGCCCCATAGAGGGCACTGCTGCAACTGCCCTGTGTTTTGAGTTGATCTCAGGGAAGCTGCAGCAAGCTGCACTGGGCTTCTTCATGCGCAGATGATTCTTACCCATGTGAACAGCCCGACCCAACAGCAATGTCATGTTCTGCACAGGCAACATTGATCAGGCAATTTTACGCTAAAAAAATTTAAAGTCTGTCATTCCAAAGTTGCAGTTCCCTTTTAACCTTTTCAATGCTAGAGAGGTCTCCAACAAATTGTGAATTCGTGTTTTGAAGACTAGTCTAGAAGTCAAGGGATTAAACTGCTTAAAGGGATAGTAATGTTTCATAATAAAAGCAGCTCTAATTAATCATCATAGTATTTGGATCTTGGAGAGTGTTATTTCAATTCAGTCAGAGTTGTAGTCCAAGAGTAATTCAATGACAAAGTATCCCCCTCCTGCCCCTTTTACTGATGTAACACTGTTCAGCCAGATCAGAAGGGAGGTGCCCAGGTAGACTGCAGAGAGGGACAATCTTCAATTAAGATAAGGGAAAAACCTGAAAAACTTGTTAAGGGTCATTGTTCTCATAGGAGGAAGATTGTCCTCTACCGTTATCTGTCTGGTCTAGCAACCAGATTCCACATCTGAGAAGAGATGGCTTACACTAGGTAAAAGGGGCGGGAGGGGGAAACTTTATCCTTCAATTACTCTTGAACCACAACATTGAAGTAGCACTCTCTATGGCTCAAATATTATGAAGATTAATTGGAGCTGCGGTTTTTGTGAAACATTACTATCCTTTTAAAGAGACATTATCAGCAGAAAATGAAACTGGCTCAAATCTATTAAAATATGTACTCCTAGACAGTATTTTTAAACGGCATTTCTTAGGTGAATAACCCCAAAATATATTCTACACTGTTTATCTGGAGATAGCTTTGCATGACCACAGGACCCCTTTTTGTGTATGCAAGTGATAAGGGCAGTGTATGGCAAGATTTTGATACCCAAATAAGTAAGAGATGGACAAAGGGAAGGTGCAGCAGTTTCAGTGACGGGACATAGGATGGATATAGGGTGAAATGCAAGAATGTTGAGCATTTCACTATTTTTCGAATGCCAAATATATATGTGCTATTTGCGATTGCTCCCGTTCTGATTCAAGAAACATACTAATTCCTTGATGCTGAATAGCACATGCTCCTAAATTAACTGTGGAACTATAGGGTGGAATACAGGAAAGTGAAGCATTCACTATTTTATAAAAGCCACACATTTACATGCTATTTGTGAATGCAAGAAACCTATTAACGTTGTGATACTTAAAGGGATAGTAATACTTCCTTTTATCTTTATTTTATTTTGTAGGCATGAAAAAAACATGAAGAATGATATAAGTCTTATCTCTCAAACCTTTATGGTTTAAGAGATATTCACAAACAAAGTATCCCCCCCTTCAGTCAGATCAGAAGGGAGGTGCCCAGGTAGACTGCAGATAAGGGAAAAAGCTGAAAAACTTGTCAAGGGGGGAAGGGCTTTCATTGTTTTCATACAAAGAAGATTGTCCCCTGCTGTTACCTGTCTGGTCTTACAACCAGATTCACATCTGAGAAGAGATGGCTTACACTAGGAAAAAGGGGCGGGTGGGGGAAACTTTGCTTGTGAATAGCTCTTAAACTATAAAGGTTTAAGAGATAAGACTTATATCGTTCTTCATGTTTTTTTCATGCCTACAAAATAAAATAAAGATAAAAGGAAGTATTACTATCCCTTTAATAGCACATGTTCCTAAATCAAAGTCAAAGTTAGCCAGACATATGAATATGTGTGCTAATTGCATTTGCTGAATTAAGCATAATTTATAATCCTCTCACAAAAAAGTGAAACGTATTTGCTACAAAACAAGCAAACGTTCGCTGAGAAAAAACATGCGCAATTTAGTAACATCTAGTGCTAATCATTTTGACATCAAAAGTACACTGTAAGTAGTGATTGCCCATATGGCAGGGTGCAGGAAACATGCTCAATCTCCATTTCCAGTGTGAAAATCATGAGCGAATAAGTTTGCGCATGATGTTGTCGAATCAAGAACAGCTGCACATATTTTTTTTTTGGTCTGTGGCTGTGGAGTGGATTAACGAATCTATCTTATGAGAAAACAAATGAGCCTACTGCAGGAAGTTCTATTTGGAACGATTTCATACATCTGTATAGTGTTGTCGTAACAGCTAATTTTTTATGCACAATTCTAGAATCTTTGTGTATACGTCTTCTTGGATTAGAACATGCTTCATATGTCTGATCAGGAGAAATGCCTTTAGCGCATGCGCACGCTTCTTGCATCTCCCCAATAGTCTCTAAGCAATTATCACTGTTCAAGGTGTTGTGAGTTTTTTAACCCCTTGAGGACCAGCAGAGTGTGCAACGCATTGGTCCTCAAAGCGTTAATAGGCCTGATGAAAAGTGCTACTTTTTACCTTTTATTTTGAAAGATTTTAGAAATGTGTAACCAAACACTACAGTCTAGGAGTACAGAATGTACTAATGTATTGGAGCCCTTTTCATATTTGGGTGATAATGGCCCTTTAAGGTGCATTTCAGTAGCCAAAAAAGTGTAATTCTGGAGCAAACCAGCTGCACACACTGTAAGGGACATATAACATTTCTCCAAATCCACCTTGATTTTAACCCTTTGAGTGCCAGGGGGTATCTAATTCCATTGGATACCTTCCTGACGCTCAAGGGGTTAAATGGGGATTTTAACCCCTTGAATGCTGGAGAACTCTCCAGTGCATTGCTCATTACCATCTGAGGGGTTAAAACGCCTCATTTACATAATTTGTAATTCTCATGTTTTCCCTGTGATGCTATTGGTTTCCTCCAGAATGGCACCCATTTAACCGTTTGAGTGCCAGAGTGGTATGATATGATCAGAGGGTTAAGGTTATTGAATGGCTAGTAATGTTTCAAAATAAAAGCAGCTCCAATTAATCTTCATATTATTTGGGCCATGGAGAGTGTTATATCAATACTGTCAGAGTTGTAGTTCAAGAGTAATTGAATGATAAAGTATCCCCCTCCCGCCCTTTTTACTGATATAACACTGCTCACCTCAGAGCATCAAGACTGTCAGGATGGATCACAGAGAGGGACAGTCTTCAGTGATCATAAGGAAAAACCTGAAAAACCTGTTGAGGGGGGGCAGGGTTTTCCTTATGATCACAGTAAGAAGATTGTCCCTTGCTGTGATCTGTCTGGTCCCAGGATCATATTCCACATCTGAGGAGAGGAGGCTTACACTAGGTAAAAGGGGCGGGAGGGGGATAATTTATCATTCAATTACTCTTGTACTACAACTCTGACAGTATTGAAATAACACTCTCCATGGCCCAAATACTATGAAGATTAATTGGAGCTGCTTTTAGTTTGAAACATTACTATCCCTTTAAGGTGTGAAATCAATTTAGCTGAGCTAGCGCTAGGGAGATTACAGGGCAAGTCTCACTGGTAAAGTAAAATTGATTTACTTAAAGGGTTAGTAATGCCCCAAATAAAGTTGCTTCTATATGTTAGATTTTACAAAAATAAAGTATTTTGAAAAAGTCCTATCTCTCAAACCTTTACGATTTGAGAGATATCCTCCGTTAAAAGTTCCCCCCCTCCCTCCCCTTCTCCTGACCTCAGCTGACAGCAGAAGATCCCGGTCCTGGGACCAGCGGGCGGCTCTTCAGCAGAGCCGCAATAGCACGATTTAAAAAGAAATACTTGATTAGAATCGACTACAGAGTGTGCCTGGTTTGCAAGCGCACTTTTTAGACCGTTCCAAGGAAGTAGTTATTTTTAAATATCGCTATTGCGTCTCTGCTGAAGAGCTTCCTCGTGTCATTCAACACGGATCTCCTTCTGTCAGCTTTACAGCTGACATCAGGAGACGGGGATCTTTAATGGAGGATATCTCTCAAAACATTTATTTTTGTAAAATCTAACATATAGAATCAACTTTATTTTGGGCATCACTAACCCTTAAACTCTTTAAGCACCAGAGGCATGGGCAAGGCATTGCTTTGCAATGTGTTGCCCTTCCCTCTGGTCCTTAAAGGGTAAAGATGATGAGGAGAATCAGTAAAAATGTGGTTTATGCTATTTAAAGAGGACCTATCACTACATAAACATTTTGGTGATAATGAAAGAGCTTTCAAAATCAACCTATTTGCCATTTTTATGTAAACCAATATTTTAGAGCTATGTAAGTTTGTGTTTTAGCCAGTTTTTGGTGACTTAAGGTACCACCCATACACAGTGAGATTTTGGTTGGAGCCGACAAGCAGTCTGACCGCTGAGCAGTCTGTCCACTGAGCAGTCAGATCGCTGAGCAGTCTGATGGCTGAGCAGTCTGACCTCTGAGCACTCTGACTGCTGAGCAGTCTGATCGCTGAGCAGTCTGACCACTGAGCAGTCTTATCTCTGAGCAGTCTGACCGCTGAGCAGTCTGACCACTGAGCAGTCTTATCTCTGGTTGTTCCTGCCCACAGATACACACAGACCAAAACCAGGAAACCAGACTGCCTGTTTATCTGTGTGTGTGGCTGTGAGATCTGGGGGGAGACGCATTAAGGGGTGATAAAGTGGAGATGATGTCTTCACTGATATCACTTTTCTAAGTTCTATGTTATTCTGTGGAACCCATGCACTAAGATCTCTCCCACCTGAGAACTCTTAGTGATATCACTGGAGAAGTTATCCACTTTATCACCTCTTTATCACTACTTAGTGCATCTAGCTCCTAGGTCTCAATGACTAGATCCATAACTGGGAACTCTATGGATGTGCCCCGTAGACTCCGGTTTTCACTCTGCATTACCGGGTCTCTGGGGCAGAGGCTGATTCCTCCGGATGTGGGTAGTTTCTGTTGAAACTCTCCCCGCCCTGTATGTTCCTCCCATTTCCCTCCCACTTCTCCTCCGTCCCCAGAGTATTTGACCTAATTTTTTACTGTTTCTTAAGCCACACCCCCACTCATGATTAAGCTCCACCCACTTTTGATGCAAATTGCATTATTTATCATCCCCAACAGCAACACAGGACTCCCGCTCTGGGGAGTCTAGAAGAAAAAGTTCCCAGGTATGACTAGATCGCCCAGCCCCATGCAAGATCACTGTCTGTTGAGACCACACACACAGCAATCTTATCACCAGGTGATAGAGCCACCATCTAAAAATGCCAAATTGGTCATTCTGATAAAATAGTTTTTAGCCACACACACATAGATATATGTCTAATCTGGCTGATGAAATCTCACTGTGTATGAATGCCTTAAGTTGGCATGGGCTACCTCCCTCTCCCTACTGCCCTCTCTCCCACTATGCTAATACATAGTAACTGTAGAGCTGGGTCCTAAGAGACCTATCTCTCCAGCATATTGAATTCTAAGCAAGAATTTGTCATCCCTTTGAATGCCAGAAGGTTGTGTATCCCCTTGGCACTCAAAGGGTTACATTAGGCATTCTTCTTTAACCATTTGAGGACCAGAGTGGTTTGCAGTGCATTGAATAGCCTTCTAGCCCTTGTTCTTAAAAAGTACATGTTCTCTTTATTTTTACAGATATATTATATTTGTTCAGTGAGAGGGAGTGTTCCCACACACACACACATACATACCTGGGAACTCTTAGGGTTTGACCCTGAGACTCAGGTTTTTGACCCAAATCTCAGGGTCTCAGGGTAAAGGCCATAGTCTCCCTCAAGTCCATTTTTGCCACCGTTGGTACTGCCATGCATCCAGCGTTTGCTGCGGCATGGGTGAACCGGGCCATTGCTTTCTGGACTGAACAGCTCACCTTGGCTGTCCGTCAGGGTGCTCCTACTTCGGATATTTTGCGGCTTCTTGCCAACATTTCTGAGGCCCAGCACTATGTTTCTGCTGCCTTATTTGATGCCGTCTGTTTGGTGGCAAGGGTTTCCACCTTGTCTGTGGTTACCAGATGAGCTCTTTGGCTCAAGATCTGGTCTGCTGACACTGTTTCTAAGAAAGCTTTCCTCTCGTTGCCTTTTCAAGGCACCTCTTTGTTTGGGCCAGATCTTAAGGATCTGATTAGTGAGGCCACAGGTGGCAAGAGTACCCTTCTGCCTATGGTCCCCAGGAAGAAGACGCCTATCAAGCGTAATCGGCTTTTTCTCCCTTCCAGACTGAGACACGTCTGGCGAACCAGATGGTTCCCTCAGCTCCTCATTCCTCCTCCAAGCCCAAATAACAATGGAAGCTCAAGGTCTCTTTCAAACCTTCGTCGGCATGACTCGCCGAACCCAGGTCCCCACTCAGCTGTGGGTGGCTGTCTGTGTCACTACCACAGCGTCTGGGAGGATTCAGTGGCAGACCCGTGGGTTTTGCAGGTGGTGGTGGAAGGGTACAGGATCCCTTTCGCCTCTCTTCCTCCCTTTCGTTTTTTCCCCTCTGATATGCCCCAGGGTGTAGATAAACTCCATTTGTTCGATGGTGCTATCCAGGCTGTTCTGGACACGGATGTTCTGGAACCTGTTCCAGTTCAGGACAGAGGTATGGATTTTTACTATAACCTCTTTGTGGTCTCCAAGAAGGACGGCAGCTGTCATCCCATTTTGGACCTGAAGGATCTCAATGCCTTTGTGATCAACACTCATAATCACGAGGAGTTCCTAAGGATGTTGAGTGCTGCTGTGTCCCCAGGGGAATTCCTTGCCTCTCTGGATCTTCAGGACACGTATCTACACATCGCCATTCATCCAGAGAGCCGGCAGTATCTCAGATTTGCCTGCAACCAAGGGCACTTTCATTTTTTAGCCCTTCCCTTTGGTCTCACTACAGCTCCTCAAGTCTTCAGTCGTGTCCTGGGAGCTTTAGTATCCATCTTCCACTGGGACAGCATCAGAGTTACTCCATACATGGACAACCTGCTTCTGAAAGCCCCTTCTGCGGAACTTCTTCATCAGCAGGTTCAGGACTGCATTCATGCTCTCAACCATCACGGGTGGATCCTCAACATGGACAAGTTGGATCTTGTCCCATCCCAGTGTCTGGTGTTCCTGGGCTTTCTCTTCGACACTCAGCAGAGCATGGTGTTTCTCACGGAAGAGGTGGCTCACCAGATCGCCCACAGGGTTTCTGCTGTTCTGGCTCATGATCCAGTTCCAGCCAAGAAGCTATCCTCTCTAGTGGGGGAATTCATCTCCACCATAGAAGCAGTCCCATTTGCCATGGCTCACACCAGGGAACTCCAGAGGTTTGTGATCCAGGTGTGCAGGGGTCAGCCGAACCTTCTGAAGATGTCAGTGTCCCTCCCTCCATGTGGAACTGAGTTTGTCGTGGTGGCTCGACCTCTCCAATCGGCTGAAGGGCAAGTCCTTCCTGGTATCCTTCTGGACCAGGGTGATGACGGATGCCAGCCTCTCCGGCTGGGGAGTGGTCCTGGGTTGCCTGAGTGCTCAAAGTCGGTGGTCTCCGGAGGAGTCTCTCCTTCCCATCAACGTGTTAGAGCTTCGGGCGATATTTCATGCCCTTCGCCACTGGACACCCCAGCTGGAAGAATGCCCAGTCCGAGTCCAGTCTGACAATGTCACAGCAGTGGCTTACATCAACAAGTAGGGGGCAACAAGAAGTCTCGCCGCTTGATTAGAGGTCAAGGCTATTTTGTCCTGGGCAGAAGAACATGTTCCTGCCATATCCACAGTGCACCGCGTAGACAACGTCATGGTAGACTTCCTCGGTCGACACATGGTGGATAGCGGAGAGTGGGAACTGTACCCAGAGGTGTTCACCCTCATTGTTCAGAAATGGGGTCTTCCTTGCATCGACCTGATGGCAACAAGACACAACTGGAAGGTTCCAATGTTCTGCTCTCGCTGGAGGGATCCTCTAGCTCTAACGGTGAATGCCATGTGCATTCCTTGGCTATCTCCTCTGGCTTACATCTGTCCTCCCCTCCCCATGTTGCACAGGGTGTTACAGAAATTGAGACTGAAACGCTGTCCTGTCATTCTGTTTGCTCCGTACTGGCCTCTGCAGGCTTGGTTTCCGGAGCTTCTTGATCTGTCAGTGGCGGAGCCATTCTGACTTCCTTGCCGCCCGGATCTTCTTCTACAGGTTTACCTGTGGAAGGAGGATGTTCATCGTCTAGCTTTCACGGCTTGGAAGTTGAATCCTCAATACTGAGGAAGAAAGATTTTTCTTCTGGTGTGCTGGCTACTATGATTAGTGCCAGCAAACCTGTTTCTTCTAAGGCCTACAATCATGTCTGGTCGACCTCTGTCTCTCTTGGTGTGCTGATTGGAACCATTCTCAGGATTTTGGTCTGCCTACGGTTCTGGCCTTCTTGCACGACAGTGTAATAAGGGCCTCAGTTTGAGTTCCCTTAAGGTTCAGACTTCTGCTCTCTCTGTTCTCTTTCAGAGGCGCATTACTATTCTTCCTGATGTCAAGGTTTTCCTCCAGGGCTTTGCTCATACTTGTCCTGTTTTCAAGACTCCCGCTCCTCAGTGGGATCTTAACTTGGTTTTGAGCATCCTTCAGCGCCCTCCCTTTTAGTCCTTGGCTACTATTCCTCTACACCTGCTGACGTGGAAAATGACCTTTCTCCTGGCAATCGTGTCTGTTCGTCGTGTCGCGGAGTTGCATGCGCTGTCTTGTAGACCATGCTTTTTGGTGTTTCACAAAGAAAAGGCGGTGCTTCGCACTTCTCAGGAGTTTCTCCCGCAGGTGGTTTCTGAGTTCCACATTAATCAGGAGATTGTGGCGCCTTCTTTCTGCACTGACCCTACCTCTGACAAGGAGAGGGATCTCCACTTGTTAGATGTGGTGCATTGTCTCAAGTTTTATGCACATCGTACTGAGTCCATTAGACAATCTGATGCACTTTTCGTCATTCCTGAGGGCCCCAGGGCAGGGAGACCCGCATCCAAAGTGACTATTGCGTCTTGGATCAAGTCCATCATTCGTAAGGCTTACGAGCTAAGGAAGAAGCCTGTTCCCTTTCGGGTCACGGCTCATTCTACTAGATCTATTGGGGCTTCTTTGGCTTACAAGAATCAAGCCTCAGCTGATCAGTTGTGCAAGGCTGCCACTTGGTCATCTGTGCAAACCTTTTTTTCGAAGCACTACTGTGTTGATGTGTTGGCATCGGCTGACGCCAGCTTTGGGAGTAAGATTCTGGAGGCAGTCTTGCCTGTCTAGGATCTTCTTCGGTTCTTTGGTGCTTCCTTCACTTTTGAGACCCTGTTGGCTCTAGTTCAGTGTGCTGTGTGACAATTCCTAGGGTGTTGTTACCCCTGTTCAGTGTCCATTGTAACTTCATTTGTTTTTGTTGGGCTATCTCTGATCTGATGGTTCATATCTGCAGTGGTGACTTTGGGGGCCTTGCGCCTGGTCCTTGCCTTACTTCCCGCCTTTGGGAAACTCAATGGTTGGACATCCCAAAGTTACCAGTAACCTATACTGGACAACAGAGAAAAGAGGATTTTGGTCTTACCTGTTAAATTCTTTTCACTTTGTCCATACAGTTTACTGGTCTCCCACCCTGTCAAGGGACCATGCTTGGCTCTCCTGTGGCAGACCGTGGGGGTCCTTCGGGGTCATGCTCACAGGAGTCTTCTTTCCCTTCTCAATATCTAGTCAGTAGTTAGTGTCTCAAATCTTACTGGAGCTGATTGGCTAGCTGCAGCCAAGGAGGGAAGGTAGGCTCCACCCCCTGCATTCACTTCTAGAATTGTTCATACCTACCAAAAATTACCAGTAACCTGTATGGACTAAGAGAAAAGGATTTAACAGGTAAGAAAATCCTCTTTTCAAAAGTTCCCAGGTATGCACATACACACCCTCGCTCTATTATTTACCTGCATCTTCTGCTGCAGTAGATGTTGCGCCCTTGCTTTCTACTCTTATTTGTGAAACCAAAATAGGGTCACATAACCGTACCTTTTTAGTGTATGTGCAGCTCTCTCACCATTCATGTCTATGGGGAAAACGTTTCCCACAGACTTTGATGGTGAGTTGACGTTATTGTGGCTTGGTTACACAGATAAAGCAGAGAGACAGGAAGCCACAATCTCTGAATCTCTATCTAATGCGGAAAAAAATGCTGGGGCTCATATAAAGACGGGGTTATGTGGCAACACCCACTCTCTCTGGATAAATGTAATAGAAGAGTGTATGTGTGTGTGGGCCCATGTATTTGTCTTTGTATATATGTGTATGTACCTGTATATTTGTGGGTGTATGTATGAGTGTGTATATATATATATATATGTGTGTGTGTGTGTGTGTGTGTACACGTGTGTATGTATCTGTGTGTGTGTGTACATGTCTGTGTGACGTGTGTATATCCTAAAGCTTTTGCTTTTTAAATGAATTTACCTTTTGTTGGTTACCTGGGCTGTGTGAGCAGCTGTTGTTAGGAGCAGACTGCACTGTAGGAGATCTTTGGGGGTGGGGAGAGGGCACCAAGGTCCTCGGTTTCTGGCAGCGCCCCCAGATGCCATCACACATGGAGATCACACTGATCGTCTGCGAATAATAAATCATCAGTTCTAATACATTCTGTCAATAGTGTGAAACTGGGACAAGCTGCCCCATCCCACACTACTTCCAAAAGATGTTAGAATGGCTGAATACTCTGACAGTATTGAAATAGCACTCTCCATGGCCCAAATACTATGAAGATCAATCAAAGCTGTTTTTTTTGTGCAACATTACTATCCCTTTAAGGGGTTAAATATCCATACTAGCATCTGTAAAAGCTCTCAGGTCCCAGAGGCTTAAACCCTAGATCAGAATGGATAACACACAGGGCTGGATTTTCCAGTAGACAGGGCAGGTAACTACATGGAGCTCCAAATTGTAAGGGGCGTGTCAGCTCTGTTGGCCACACCTACATTCTGAATTGTGGGTGCGGCCAGAGAAATCTCAGTCTCCCTGCACTGGTTTATATACCCCTGTACAGGCTATTATTTAACCCCTTGGATATTAGCGAGGTCTCCAAAATGTGTTGGAGAAACCTCTAGCAGCCAAGGGGGTTTAAAGCTTTTTTTCATTCTTTCTTGTTAAAGGGAAAGGGTATTTTCTGTGTCAGAAAACAGTGAGTGGGACTAGGGGTGGAGTCATGTGAGGCCTAGGGTTGTGGCCATGGGCAGAGCTAAGGGCATCTAGAGTGCATTGCTTAGGGGTGCCTGTAAACCCAACCCTGACAATGAGGCCCTCCAGCTGTTTCTTGTCTACAAATCCCAGCTGGCTGGCAGAGGATGATGGGAGTTGTAGCACAGCAACAGCCAATCTCTGCTCTAGAATTACCCATGCTTTAGATGGTTCAGCCATTCATGCTTTTTTCAGGACTTCCTTACCACAACAGGTTGGTGTCTAACAAGTAATAGTGTAGGATTGTCTGTAAACAATCAGAGATAAGGTAACAGCCTTTCTGAATACAAAAGCAGTGGGTACTAATCTTAATATGGTAACTGTCTTATATCTTGGACCTCATTATAGACAGCATAAACAAAATTAACCAAATGCTGTCTGAATTGAAGAGCCTACACATGCAGTATAAAGCTGTGGCTCACAAGCATTTTTTTTTTTGCTTAGTCACACCCTAAGGCACTCACCTAATATTTGTTAAGCCATTGTCAAAGAGTAAGAAAGGTTACAAATACATAAGTATAGAATTATTTTACATCTCACAATCAGAATCATAAAGCAATCATGTGGTGCATAACAATTTCCATAAATATGTACCATAACATCTCACGTATTATACACACAGTTTTACCGTATTATACACAAGAGTTTTTGGTGACCAAAAAAAAATTATGTCTGGCAGATACCTTCCCTCCCCCCAGTGCAACCCGCTCTCAAAATAAGGCTTCCTTCCTTCCACTGATTGCACTGTCAGGACCTTCCGCCTACGAGATCCGCGCAGGGCAATACCGTTGGCGGAAGGTCCTGACAGCGCATTGAAGGAAGCGGGCGACATGCTTGCGTCCGCAGGGAAGATGGGGACTTCAGTGGACGAAAGGAAGCCTTATTTTGAGAGCGGATTGTGGTCGGGAGAGGGAGGGAAGGTATCTGCCAGACATAATTTTTTTTCTTAGTAAGGGGGTAAAACAAGGGTGTGTATACCCCTAAATCTTGGGTATAATATACACCTGCGTATTGTACCTGAGATTTTACGGTATATTTGAAACTCGCCATTCACATTTTTTCATAGGCTTATAGCAGTGGTTCTCAACCTGTGGGTCACGACCCCTTCTGGGGTCGAATGACGATTTGCCAGGGGTTGCCTAAAACCATCAGAAAATAGTTTTTTGTCTATTTTAATCTGTAAAACTTGTAATTGTCTGGGAGACCAGGACTGACAGTGCAGGCACGCAGACAAGATGTCTGAGCTGATGCCTGGCTTCGGAAGAGTAAGGATTTCTTTATAACGGAGTAATAAGTAATTCAGTAATTAGAGTGATGAAGGAGCAACGAAAATAATTTTAGGGGTCGCCACAAATTGGGACATTTTATCAAAGGGTCGTGGGACTAGAAAGGTTGAGAACCGCTGGCTTATAGGAATGAAAGGGCACCCTGAGTGGATATCCACACCATAGCAAAAAGCCAGGGTATGTTTGGTTGAAAACCGCTGCAATAAAGGGAATCTATCTGGTATTTTTGCTTTTTCGTAATTATCCACAAAAATTGTCATTATTAGTATTAGTAGTATTAGGTTAAAATTATCAGTTAATTTTCATTTTTTTATTTTTCACATAAGTTGATAATATCTCACATTACAAAAATAACTGATTGAACTGACAATGTAGGTAACGTGGATCACACTGACTTTTCTTTATTGCCACAGTGAACCTTTCTGTCATGAGGTCACCCTCTTACCTAGTTACATTTCATTCTGTTTATTTACAGTCAAAAAGACAAAAAGTGCGGATCTGTCTCTGAATGTGTGTGAATGTGCATGCATGCATGTATGTGTGTGTGCATATGCTAGTGTGTATGCCTGTGAATATGTATGTGTACGAATATGTATGTGTTAATGTGAGCACACAAATGTGTGAGCGAATGCGCATGCACACATATGCATGTGAAAGTGTGTGTGCAGTGGCATATGCATTTGCGCACAAGTATTTGTAGTAGTGTAGCACCATATCAGTTGTAAGCTCTGTGGTATCAGTAGTGTTACACTAATGCAGTGTTTTGTTTTCCTCAAGGAACCCCTAACACTCAATATGGGTGCAATATGGATGCAATAAGGACACATTAAGGATGCAATAGGGGTGCAATACTGCCATAATTTGGGTGCAATAATGGTGCAATATGGGTGCAATAAGGACACATTAAGGATGCAATATGGATGCAATAAGGACACATTAAGGATGCAATAATGGGTGCAGTATGGGTACAATAAGGAGACATTAAAGGGATAGTAATACTTAAAATGTAAAAAAAAATATGTTGTAGGGTTTATCCCCCTGAGTAAAACAAGGGTACTCCCACTGCTGAAATGTGTTTCATTCAAAAGTTATTAATTTTCAAAGTTGAATTTTTTATGTGCAATATCACAGTGGCCTGAAATTGTACAGTGGCGCTGTTGCTACACGATCCTATGGACAGCTCTGGTCAGTTGACCATAAATCTCCATAGGATGGTGTAGCAACAGCGCCACTGCACAATTTCAGGCCACTGTGATATTGCACCTAAAAAATTCAACTTTGAAAATTAATAACTTTTGAATGAAACACCTTTCAGCAGTGGGAGTACCCTTGTTTTACTCAGGGGGATAAACCCTACAACATATTTTTTTTTACATTTTAAGTATTACTATCCCTTTAAGGATGCAATATGGATGCAATAAGGACACATTAAGGATGCAATAATGGGTGCAATATGGGTACAATAAGAACACATTAAGGATACAATACGGGTGCAATAAGGACAGATTAAGGATGCAATAGTGGTGCAATACTGACGTAATTTGGGTGCAATAATGGTGCAATATGGGTGCAATAAGGACACATTAAGGATGCAATATGGGTGTGATATTGGTGTAATAATGGTGCAATATGGGAACAATATGGACGCAATAAGGACCCATTAAAGATGCAATATGGGTGCAATATTGGTGCAATACGGGTGCAGTATGGGTGCAATACTGATGCAATTTGGGTGCAATATGTGTGCAATAAGGACACATTAAGGATGCAATATGGGTGCAATAATGGTGCAATATGGGTGCAATATGGGTGCTATACTGATGCAATTTGGTTGCAATAAGGACACATTAAGGATGCAGTATGGGTGCAATAGTGGTGCAATATGGGTGCAATACTGACGCAATTTGGGTGCAATAATGGTGCAATATGGGTGCAATAAGGACACATTAAGGATGCAGTATGCGTGCAATAGTGGTGCAATATGGGTGCTATACTGACACAATTTGGGTGCAATAATGGTGCAATATGGGTGCAATAAGGACATTATTGCACCCAAATTGCATCAATATTGCACCCATATTGCACCATTATCGCACCCATATTGCACCATTATTGCACTCATATTGCATCTTTAATGTGTCCTTATTGCACCCATATTGCACCATTATTGCACCCAAATTACATCAGTATTGCATCCATATTACATCCTTAATGTGTCCTTATTGCATCCATTTTGCACCTTTATTGCACCAATATTGCATCCTTAATGTGTCCTTATTGCACCCATATTTCATCCATATTACACCCATATTGTACCATTATCGCACCCATATTGCACCAATATTGCATCCTTAATGTGTCCTTATTGCACCCATATTTCATCCATATTGCACCCATATTATACCATTATTGCACCCATATTACACCATTATCGCACCCTTATTGCACCAATATTGCACCCATATTGCATCTTTAATGTATCCTTATTGCACCAATATTGCATCCATATTGTATCCTTAATGTGTCCATATTGCACCATTATTGCACCCAAATTACGTCAGTATTGCACCCATATTGTATCCTTAATGTGTCCTTATTGCATCCATATTGCACCATTATTGCACCCAAATTATGTCAGTATTGCACCCATATTATATCCTTAATGTGTCCTTATTGCACCCATTTTGCACCTTTATTGCATCATTATTGCACCAATATTTCATCCTTAATGTGTCCTTATTGCACTCATATTGCACCATTATTGCACCCATCATGTTGCACCCATATTGCACCCATATTTTTTTGCACCCAATTTGCATCCTTAATGTACCAATATTGCGTCCTTAATGCTGCGACATGTTAACACACGTTATGGTGAATGCCACATTCGGAACAACACGAAATGTAGAATTTGCAACACTTTAAAACGCATAACTTTAATTGCGACACTTTAAATGGCGTGGCCGAATAGATGCATCATTTTATGACGCGAAACTTTACATGCGACACTTTGATAGTAAACCCATAGTGCATCCTTAATGTGTCCTTATTGCACCCATATTGCACCCATATTGCTCCATTATTGCACCCATATTGCACCCATTATTGCATCCTTAATGTGTCCTTGTTGCACCCATATTGCATCCTTAATGTGTCCTTATTGCACCCATATTGCACCTATATTGCACCAATATTGCATCCATATAGCACCCATATCGTACCATTGCACCATTACACCCATATTACATCCATATTGCACCCATATTGAACCATTATTGCACCCATATTGCATCCATATTGCACCCATATTGCACCCATATTGCTTCCATATTGCACCATTATTGCACTCAAATTGCATCAGTTTTGCACCCAAATTGCGTCAGTACTGCACCCATATTGCATCCTTAATGTTTTTTTATTGCACCAATATTGCACCAAAATTGCTTCAGTATTGCACCCAGATTGCACTATTATTGCACCCATATTGCATCCATCTTGCACCATTATTGCACCCATATTGCACTCATTATTGCATCCATATTGCTGCCATATTGCACCATTATTTCACCCATATTGCACTAATATTGCACCATGATTGCACCAAGATTGCTCCCATATTGCACCAATATTGCACCCTTATTGCTTCCATATTGCACCAATATTGCACCCAATTTGTATAATTAATGCACCAATATTGCGTCCTTAATGCTGCGACATGTTAACGCACGATATGGTGAATGCGCCATTTGGAACAACGCGAAATGTAGAATTTGCGACACTTTAAGACGCATAACTTTAACTGCAACACTTTTAATGACGCGGCCGAATAGATGTGTCATTTTATGACGCAAGACCTTACATCACTTTGATAGTAACCGTGCTAGAACAAACATAGAAATGTGCTATCTAACTGTACTTTGCCCTTAGGCCAAAAGTTGACATTACTCCCCTGGATGACCTCTTTCTGTCAGTGCGTAGGAAATCCAGAGACACCTCTCTTATGAGACCCAGAAAAGTCAAAACATATGTCTGGGGTTATCTGGTGTTTTTGTGCAGAGGGGTACGCAACTCATTGCAAAGCAATGCGTTGTGTACTCCTCTGGCACTCAAAGGGTTACCTTAACATGATACACAGTTTTAGTAAAGTTTTTCAATATGCAGATTTGAATTCAAGGTGCTAGGTCCCCTTTAAAGGTGTATCAACCTTTATAATTGGTATGTGTTAACGCTCCTTGAATCCTTTACATTCCAATGGTGCTGAATTACTAAACCATCTGAGTGCATATTAGAGCTTTCAGTGACATAATGTTTCCCTGGATTTTATTTCAGAATTGTTCACTGAAAACTGAGCCCAGTTAATAGAAGTCTATCTCCGCCTCTCTTTCAGGTTAAACAATGCTCCAGTGCACAACTATGAACGAGATGTCGGGGAAAAAACAACCATTAGGATGACCTATCCGGAAGGAGCCCCCGTCTCTGAGCAGGAATATCTTCACGGTGGCCTCTTTGTTACAGTACTCTTCAAACGCGTCGACTTCAAGTGGCTCCAGGCGGTGCTGGATAGCAAATTACTGGTGAGTACTAGGTTAGCTGTGATACGTGCCAAGATGGTAAAAGCACTGACAACCTGAGTGATGCCAATAGTGACCCTGCAAAAGAGTTTCACTAAGAACAGGAGCGATTCTGGTTGAAACCAATTGTATCGCAGAGAACAAATGACACTTTCTATTGAGTAAATTGAACTTTTAACCCCCTTGAATGCTATAAAGGCATTGGCACTCAAAGGGTTAAATCAATGGTCAATTTTCCTCTATGGCTTGCTTAAAGGGATAGTAATACTTACATTTACGTTTATTTAATATTGTAGGCATAAAAAAAATATAAAAAACGATGTAAGGCATATCTCTCAGACCTTTATGGTGTGAGAGATATACCTCACTAAAGTTACCTCTTCTTGGCTGTTTGAACTAAGTCAGCGCTCTATCTAAGGTGCAGAATGCGGTCATTTGATCGGATGGATGTTCTTCAGCAGAGGGGAAATCGTGCAATCTCAGCATTAATACTTCATTGGAACGGTCTACAAAGTGTGCCTGGTTAGCAAGCAGACTTTGTAGACCATTCCAATGAAGTATTAATGTTGAGATTGTGTGTTTTCCCCTCTGCTGAAGAGCCTCCATCGGTCAAATGACCGGATTCTGCAGCTGTCAGCTAGAGCGTTGACTTTGTTCAAACAGCCAAGAAGTGGTAACTTTAGTGAGGCATATCTCTCAAACCGTAAAGGCCTACCTAGCGCCAATGTACTAAGCCGATAGCATCTTAAAACGCTCCCTTTAAAATAATTTCACTTTGTAAAAAATACCATTGTGACAGTTTTGTCAGTGTTTATGAACAGTTTGTTTTTAGCGATTCATCTTTCCACCCCAGTGAAGTCATCCTGTAATACTGCCTCATGTGTTGATATGTTTGTAGTATTAGTGTAGGTTATGGTGTCTGCATAGAAGATCATTTGAAAACTCTGGGAAGGTTATTTATTATTTGTAAATCGTGATCATAGAAGGGTGCTGAGAATGGAACCACAAAACTTCCCTTCCACATTCGACAAATCTGCGTCCATATGCTTTACTTTGTAAAACTAAGTTAGTATTGTTTTGTTTTTTTTAAATCATTCTTACCTAGTATTGAAGATATTAAAGGGATAGTATTGCTTGAAAATAATTTTATTCTATATTGTAGCCCTTAAAAAAACATTAAAAATGATGTAAGTCTTATCTCCCAAACCTTTATGGTCACTGCTCAAGCCTTCAGATTTGAAATTTGGTCTGCGGACCGGCCGTGGCTCATCAGCAGTGCCGAGATCACGATCTTTAAAAATAATTTCTTCATTGGAATGATCTACTAAGTGTGCTTGCAAACCAGGCACACTTTGTAGACAGTTCCAATGAAGTAGTGTTTTTTTAAAGATCGTGATCTCGGCACAGCTAAAGAGCTGCACCCTGATCTGTGGACCGGATTCCAAATCTCTCCACTAGATGGCAGACTTGGCTAAAACAGCCAGGAAAAGGGAATGTAACTTTACTTGCTAATATCTCCCAAACCTTTATGGACTTATACCATTTTTAATGTTTTTTAACGGCTACAATATAAAATAAAATTATTTTCAAGCAATACTATCGCTTTAAGCCTTATAATCGGGCACTTCCACGTTGTGCGGCACACAGAAAGTGCGGCACAACGCAGCAGGACTTCCCACCTCCCTCCCAGCTTCCCCAGGCAGAGCGTTCACGCTTCCCTTTGTGGTGGCATTTATGTGGGCTACCGTTACAGCAAGCTCCATTTACCATGCTACTGAGGTTGCAACCTCAGTGTAATGATAACCAGAGCTTGCTGTAATGATAGGAGCCGTTCACACCACACCGAAGGGAAGCGTGAACGCACTCCCTGGGGCAGCTGGGAGGGAGGTGGGAGGAGAATTAAATAGTGCTGGGAAGTCCTGATAGCTGTGCCAAAGATACTTTGTGCCGCATTATGCAGAGGTGCATAACTTGAAGGTTAAAGATCTTAAAAAGTTTGTAAAAAACAAAAAAATAAAAACAAAGCATATTTCTTAATACTACTTACATGGCTAAACAACTGGTAAAAACCTATGAGAACAATGAAAGCCCTGCCCCCCTTGACAAGTTTTTCAGGTTTTTCCCTTATCTTAATTGAAGATTGTCCCTCTCTGCAGTCTTCCTGGGCACCTCCCTTCTGATCTGGTTGAACGGGGGGGGGATACTTTGTGAATATCTCTTAAACCATAAAGGTTTGAGAGATAAGACTTATATCATTCTTCATGTTTTTTTAATGCCTACAAAATAAAATAAAGTTAAAACGAAGTATTACTATCCCTTTAAAGGGACAGTAAAACCCCCAAAAAACTGTTAGCAAAATGATAGGAATAATAAAAAAACATGTAATGCCCTTATTCCCATCTCTCAAACCGTTTATTGTTTAAATAAATAAAGACCTCCACTCCCACCCCCTTCTCATGTGTCCTCTGTACAGCGGATGTCATGAGATCTTGCTTCCGGGACCAGACGGCGGCTGTTCAGTAGCGCTGTCATCTAGATATCTAAGTATAATTACTTCATCTGAATGGTCTACAACGTGTGCTTGCAAGCCAGGCACATGTTATAGACCATACCGATGAAATAATTATAGTTAGATATCCCGATGTCAGCACTCCTGAAGAGCCGCCTACAGTCGGGTGACCGGATTCTGCCTCTGACAGCTTTACACCTCTTCAGGCAGAAAGGGGAGGGAGCGGAGGTCTTTATTTTATTATATCTCTCAAACCATAACGGTTTGAGAGATGGGAATGAGGGCAGTAAGTATGTTTTTATTATTCCTATCATTTGGCTTACAGTTTTTTGGGCGGTTTACTATCCCTTTAAGGGTGTGGATGGTTTATTAAAAGCATTCTTAATGTACATTTAAGAACTGTTGCTAAATTGTACAGCCTCAGGTTATATTTATAAAGAAGCAAAACAAGATTATAAATCTGTCTGTATGAGAATATTCTGAGACAGTCAGCAGAAAATTTGCTATTGGGAATATTTTTTCCACATACATAGCTGTAATTATATACTCTTATTAAGAACAGGTTATACCTGCTGTTAAGGTTTAATCACTAAAACGGTCTTTATTTGTGGCGCAGTTAGCAAATTCTATGTAATAATTTGCTAAAACGTGTGTAACGACGCAGTCTTGCGCAGTAGAGACCGTTGAGCATGCTGTAGTCATGCACTGTAGACATGACTACCCCGTGACCGGCTGGCAGTGGCACTGTGGCCCGTGTAACGGTCTCTTCAACTAATTTCTTTATAAATACTTTGCAACACAATTCGTTTTTGGACGAGACCATTTAGACTTTTCAAAAAAGCCGACAAACTGGAGTTAGCACTTAGTGAAAATGGCACTAAATGTTTATACATATCATTATGTAATTCTGAGATTATTTTTATGATAGACTTCACAGCAGTGTACAGAATCACTTGGCTGTTACGATAGCAAATATCGTAATATTATTCTACCGCTGGATAAATCCTTAGTAAGGCCTAATCTAGAATATGGAATACAGTTTTGCGCACAGTTCTTAACCCCTTAAGGACTGGCGGTCATGGGACATTTCCGTCCCATAATGACCGCATAGGCGCACTTGGACGCGCCGGTACACGTGACCTGTCACGTGTATCGGCGCGTCATTATGGAGCCTGATAGAGATCGCTCCGATCTTGTAGCGGTCTATTTCAGGCCCTATTTTTACTTACAGCGCTCCCGGTAGAGCGCTGTAAGTAAAAAGTACGTGACGTACCATGACCGTCATCGGTCCTTGAGTAGTTCAAGGACCGTGACGGTCCTGGTACGTCAAGGGTCCTTCAGGGGTTAAAAAGAATTATATAAAGACAGACTAGCCAAACTGGGTTTGTTTATATTAGAGAAGAGACGTTTAAGGGATATGCTTATCATTTACACATATATTGGAGGTCAATACAAAGAACTGTCCAATTAATTATTTACTCAAAGAGCTGACCTAGGAACAAGAGGTCATCCAATATGATTAGTGGAAGACGCTTTAGACTAAAACAAAGTAGGGATTTTTTTAAAGTAAGGGCGGTAAAGCTATATATATTTTTTTTACATTTTAATTGGAGGGTTAGAAAAGCTATGAAGGTGTGTGGGGTTGGGTACACATTATTTATGGTGGTGAGTAATTTCACGGATATATGATTTATTGGAAAGGAACAATGTTTGGATTGTGTGGATTGCATACACACATTTGCAAAGCAATCCGTTGCTTACCACTCTGACACTCAAAGGGTTAACTGAAAAGATTAATATACTAAGAAGATTATGGAGCAAATCCACTACATTATACATCACAAATGAACATTCCCAAATTCCCATTTATTTAACTAAATGCCAAAGTGGTACACAACACATTTCTTCGCAATGAATTGCTAACCCCTCTGGCATGCCAACTGTTAAATAGGGATGGTAACTGAATGCAGGAAGCAATGCATTGATGATCTATAGCATTCAGATGGGTTTAAAGGGATAGTAATACTTAAAATGTAAAAAAATATGTTGTAGGGTTTATCCCCCTGAGTAAAACAAGAGTACTCCCACTGCTGAAAGGTGTTTCATTCAAAAGTTATTAATTTTCAAAGTTGAATTTTTCAGGTGCAATATCACTGTGGCCTGAAATTGTACAGTGGCGCTGTTGCTACACCATCCTATGGACAGCTCTGGTCCAGGGACCATAAATCTCCATAGGATGGTGTAGCAACAGCGCCACTGTACAATTTCAGGCCATTGTGATACTGCACCTAAAAAATTCAACTTTGAAAATTAATAACTTTTGAATGAAACACCTTTCAGCACTGGGAGTACTCTTGTTTTACTCAGGGGGATAAACTCTACAATGTATTTTTTTTTTACATTTTAAGTATTACTATCCCTTTAAAATAGCTATTTAAATCAATGAGGATTTAGTTTTGTTCCCTATGGTGGAGTTCTTTTGCTCCAGGGTTATGCACTAAGGGTTGATAAAGAGGTGATAACTTCCCCAATTATAGCACGTCTCCAGTTCCTATGTTATTCTATAGAGGCTATGAACTAAGATCTCTCCCACTTCACAAATCTTAGTGCATTGGCTCCATAGAATGACATACAATTGGAGAGTTTATCACACTGGAGATGTCATCTCCTCTTTAACACTTATTTATCACACATTGATGCTCTATGGTCTGACAAAGATGTAATAACATCTCCAGTGTGATAAATTATCCAGTCCTATGTTATTCTATGGAGTCTATGTACGAAGATCTCTAAGGTTAGAGGAATCTTAGTGCATTGGCTCCAGAGATTAACATAAGGCCTGGAGAGTTTTTCACACTTTAGTGCATCTCCCCACAGGTTTTCTTGGTACATCAGCTTCTGTATAATACAGAGACATACACACAAAGTAGGAGGAGGAATTAATTGGTGATCTCCCAAGCGTCCTAAGGGTTAAACGCCCTATTTATATCCATGAGAATTTTGGAAGGTATTTATTCCCGTTTGGTTCCATTTGGTTTGCGTTAGTAATGCACCACGTTTCTGTTGTGCGTATGGCTTAAAGGAGCAGTAAACTTTTTTTTATGAAAAAATATATATTGTAGGGATTTTCCCACTGAGTAAAATAAGGGTAATCCCACTGCCGAGAGATTTATATTTCCAGAGTTATTACAGTTTAAACCCATGTTTTTACATTAGCAGTGCCCTCTAGTGGTCAAATTCTAATTAGATTTCCTGTTAGATTCTAAAGGAGAGGAAAGTCAGAAAAGTCAGAGACATACAGTTCTCCACAGAATGTGATAGAAACTGCCTGTCACTTCCTGTCAGTTACAACTATCAGGAAGTAAACACAGTAAATTCACTTCATGATTATTGAACCCCTTAACGACCGGCCGATCGGCACTGTGCGGTCCGTTAAGGACCAGGGAGCTTTTTTTTTTTTTTTTAATTTCCGCTTCCGGACTCCCCGAATGGCGTGCAGCCACAGGGGGAGCCCGGAATTCCATGACGGACATAGTACGTCATGGGTCGTTAAGTCAGATCGACCCATGACGTACTATGACCGTCAAGAGTCGTTAAGGGGTTAAACTGCTACAAATTTTGAATAAAACATCTGACAGTGATGGGAGTGACCTTGTTTTATTCAGCAGGAAATTCTCTGTAAAATATGTGTTTTCATAAAAAAAGTTTACTGCTCCTTTAAAGCTTGGAAAAGGAGACAGAGGGGATTTAGAGAGGCTGAAAGGTAATTACCTGGCCTCGAGTGGCCTCATTCGTCCTCGGATGGGGATCCAGCACCAGTGTTCCCTCTAAGTTGTGCACAGGTGGGCAGCCCAGCCCTGAAAGAGTTAAGTAGCACTCTTTATGCAGGGCTCCAGTGGAATAACATGTGTAACATGCAGCCCTGTCCAGTTTTAACCCTTTGAGTGCCAGAGAGGTACACAATGCATTGCTTCGCAATGCATTGTGTACCCCTCTGCCACTCAAAGGGTTAAGTGCTTTGTTAAATCTTGCAGTACTGGGTCGCTCACTCTTGCTCAACTTAGAGGCAACACTGTCCATCTCCACCTTGAGACATATCATTATGTACCATGTATGAGAAGACTAATATGATTCGCTAGGAAGTTTGTCACAATGCAGTCATGCTCAGTACAGACTACCCGTTCTACTGAGCAAGATTGCATCGCGTGAGTGAGGCGACACATGACTGCATTGCGTGGAGCAGTGATGTAGCGTAGCGACCTCTTAACCCTTTGAGTGCCAAAGCAATGCGTTGCGTACCCCTCTGGCACTCAAAGGGTTAACATTACCCGGACCTGGGCCCGTGTACACGGGCTTTTACACTAGTATATATAAAACACTGTTCGTTTTGTTATTTATATGTTGTATATTTAAATATTTAAATCCCCAAATATATTTTCAGTTTTGTAAGTTATTTACAGTTTTACACAAGTCAGGCCATTTCAGTAATGACCACACCAGTAATATCCAGTTACTCCTGGCCAAAGTCCACAAATGACCCATCGTGTTCAAATCACACAAGAGGCCAGACTAGGGAAGGGCAGTGACCACACAAACAGTAATTCTCTTCTACTTGATCTTCAGAAAATACTGTACATTTAAAGGAACAGTAACAGATACTTATAATAAACCCCGACTTACCTTAAAGGGGAAACTAGATCTGGGGAAATAAGTCATTTTTTTAACCCTTTGAGTGCCAGAGGAATATCCAAGACATTGCTTGGCAACATATTGGATATCCCCTGCCACTCAGAGGTTTAAAGAAACACTAACACCTCCAATTAATAAACTCCCCACTTATCTTACTCTGGGCAGAAAATACCAATGGACCACTATGTCTCAATTATGTGTCAATCTAGATGTCCAAAATTAACCTCTCATTAGTACCAGATGTCATATGCACAGAGGCGGACATGATTCCATGTTGCTGAACTTCGGGACCCCAAACTCTTCCCAATGAAATCTTCCTATGAATATTCCATTGGGAAGAGCATGGGGTTCCTGACTGTAAACCATCGTGTAACCATTGCAACACAATGCATTGGCTACCTCTCTGGCACTCAGAGGGTTACACCTTTTTTGACATGATGCGTTGCACACCTCTCCGATCCATTCACACAGAATTGATTCACAGGGGCTATTAGGATTTTCTTCCCAGATTAAAGTGACAGTCAACCTCTTTTTTGGACTTTACATATTCTACAACTGGTTATTTTTTTCATTTTCTCCTGTTTTTTTTTCACTTTTATATCTCTGACATTGAGCTCCTTGGATCTCTTTTTTGCAGAGAGTTTTCTGTCAAGAACTGTGAAAGCAGGGATAGTCATACAATGTAACACTATCCCTGCAGCACTGAATGCTTTGTATGCTGTAGAGACAGGCTTTTTTACATTTTTTTTTTTTTTTATTTGCATTTTTGCGCTATGCATGCTTTCACAGTTCCTTACAGAAAGCTCTCTGTAAAGAGATGCAGAGATCTGCCTGGCAGAAAAACAGAGGTCAACCATGGGCCACAGCGTTTTTAATTTTTTTTCCAGGCAACCACTACGGAGGTAATGGAACTTTTAATTCTGAAGGTTGGTAGTCATGACCATAGAAATCGTTTTTTTAGCCATAGTCAAGGGTTTATGCAAAAAGACCTCTAACCTAGGTAGATTCAATGTAATATAGTCGATAATGCGTCCATCAAGTCCATACCATGCCATATCACCCCTTTTGATGTAGAGGAAGGCAATAAAAAGCATTGAATCCATTTCCAATTAAGCCCCAAGCAGGTAAAAAATGTCCTTCCTGACTCCCAATGGCAGTTAGATATTTCCCTGGAAAGAGTGAGAGAAGGGCCATCTTTGGGGAGGGTGTAACATAGTAATTTAGGTTGAAAAAAGATTTGCGTCTATCTAGTTCAACCCTTTTCCTATTCCTGTTTACCATCGTTGATCCAAAAGAAGGCAAAAAAACCCCTCAATATAGCAATTTCAAATTCTGCCTTAAATGGGGGGAAAAAAATTCCTTCTTGATTCCAAATGGCAATCAGATTTCTCCATGGATCAACAAGCACTAACTAAATATTAATCCCAATACTAACGTACGTAGCCCTCTATATTCTGCTCTTTTAAATAAGTATCCAGGCCCTTTTAAAGTCATCTAATGTATTCGATAGCGCCACATCCTCAGGCAGTGAATTCCATTTATTGTCCTTACTGTAAAGAATCCCTTCCGCTGTTGTAGATTAAATCTCCTTTCCTCAAGTCTAAGAGGGTGGCCCCTTGTCCTATGTACTGTTCTGTTAATGAACAGGTATTTGGAGAGCCCTTTGTATGGGCCCTGAACATATTTATATAGTGTTATCATATCTCCTCTAAGACGCCGTTTCTCTAGTGTGTACAAGTTTAACTTTTCTAGCCTTTTTTCATAACTAAAACTTTCCATTCCCCTTACTAGTTTTGTAGCCCTCCTCTGCACTCTTTCTATTTCCAATAGCCTACCCAGCATAACAGACACATATCAAAAGACCTGCCTCCAAAAGTCATTTACAGACTAGGTAGACAACCATTATTGATAACTTCCTAAGCATATTGACTGCACTCCTGTGTTTGGTTAAAAAATGTACATTTCAACACTTCTCAATGTGTTGGAGAAGGATATACCACCCAGTAACGTGTATCATTATTCTGTTGTTACAAAACCATTTTTGTTAATTATATATATGTCACTTTTTTTCCAGTCTGCTTGGAACCGATTATTTTTCTGGAAGAGAGTGGCTGAAAAACTACCTCTGAATCCAAACCAAATTCGGATTCTCAACCCGCTCATCATTAAGGAGACGGCGATTGATCTCTTGGAATATCCTAAACCCAGGAAGAAGTGGTTTGGCTGGGATAAGGTATACTTCTTTTATTATAAAATGTTTGTGTAGAAGTACAGTGGATTGGGAAGATATATATATATATATATCAGGGCTCAAAATTTCCACTCGCCACTAGCCAATGGCGAGTAAAAATTTGGCCCTGGCGAGTAGAAATTCAGCCCTGTTGAATATGTTATGTCTCGCAGTGGCGAGTAACTTTTCAGGTCTGGCTATATATATATATATATATATATATATATATATATATCACCCCTTAGATACTAGGTAGATCACCAGTGCATTGGTTCACAATATGTTAGAGAGCCCTCTAGCATTTAAGGGATTAAATAACAAAATGGAGGGGAGTCTGAGCCTGGCATCCATTAAAGGGATAGTAATACTTCGTTTTAACTTTATTTTATTTTGTAGGCATTAAAAAACATGAATAATGATATAAGTCTTATCTCCCAAACCTTTATGGTTTAAGAGATATTCACAAGCAAAGTATCCCCCTCCCGCCCCTTTTACTGATGTAACACTGTTCAGCCAGATCAGAAGGGAGCTGCCCAGGTAGACTGCAGAGAGGGACAATCTTCAATTAAGATAACAGAAAAACCTGAAAAGCTTGTCAAGGGGGAGCAGGGCTTTCATTGTTTTCAAAGGAATAAGAGTGTCCCCTTCTGTTATCTGTCTGGTCTATAGACTGCATTCCACATCTGAGAAGAGATGGCTTACACTAGGTAAAAGGGGCGGGAGGGGGAAACTTTGCTTGTGAATATCTCATAAACCATAAAGGTTTGAGAGATAAGACTTATATCATTCTTCATGTTTTTTTAATGCCTACAAAATAAAATAAAGTTAAAACGAAGTATTACTATCCCTTTAAAGTTCAGGAAGAGCAGTGTATAAGATGCACTGCTTTTCTCTGAGATTATTGACAGATAACTTTGGGCACTCACTGATCAGCTGAATTCCTGTTTGATATCACTGACAGATACCTTTGGGTGGTCACTGATCAGCTGAATTCCTGTTTGATATCACTGACAGATACCTATGGGTGGTCACTGATCAGCTGAATTCCTGTCTGATATCACTGACAGATACCTTTGGGTACTCACTGATCAGCTGAATTCCTGTCTGATATCACTGACAGATACCTTTGGGTACTCACTGATCAGCTGAATTCCTGTCTGATATCACTAACAGATACCTTTGGGTGGTCAGTGATCAGCTGTATTCTTATCTGTGAATTCTCTGGGTTCGACCCTGAAACCCTTGAGTTATCAGGTTCTCCAGGTGAAGGGTTCGATTCTCAGGGTGAGAGTCAAGTTCTGCTTACTGTGTGTCCTGTACCAATCAACTGATAATTTAGCCTCTAAATCGGTGCCATTTCTACAAGGTAGGCAGAGGTACAAGTTCTGCTGTCTAGTATATGCAGACTTAGTGAAAAATCCAAGTTGTTGTGTGTTAATGGATCCTTGCAGACTGAATGGAGCACATCTGGGCTGGAGCAAGCAGGGCCTCATGAGCCAGAATCTCTGTTTTGGGAAACTTTATCGGTTAATATTTCACAGATCTCAGGGGCCACTCATTTCGAACGTTCCCAGGCATGGGTATAGTTCCCTTCCTTATGCATTTGAGCCAGGGAAATACAAGAAAATGAAAAAGCTGGTATTAAATCAGTGCAAACATACACAGTGCATGTCTGAGCTTGTGTCCGCCCTGCAGATTTGTATGGGATCTGGCAGCCTTTAGCTGGGGGAGGTTAGTGACAGATTGATCTTGCTCTGTCTTAGTAATGAATGGGCAAGTACCAAATCCCATCCAGCCATTCGTGAATTTGTAAATGGTGAATTTGCAGGTAAATATTAGAATATTTCCTTGTGTATTCAGCCAATCACTGTTTGATGAATAATGGACTATGGCAGGAACTTGTCAAAACTTTTTTTCAGCTTGTGCAATCTCCTAATTCTTAGCACGTGGGGCTGAAGTCAGAAAGTTAACCCTTGGCGTGCCAGTGGGGTACGCAACACATTGCATACACCTCTGGCACTCAAATAGTTAAAGAGGAGCAATTCTGGAGCAAACCAGCTGCACTGCAGGGGGGAAAAAATAAAATCCCCCAATGACTTGCATGGGGATTTTAAAGGAACACTAAAACCTAATAATGAACTAAGGGTGATGAACACTCAATTACCCTGTACTTCATGCTAGTGTCTGTATAATTTAACTTAAACCTTTGAGTGCCAGAGGTACATATGTTCTGTGGGGAGCAGACACCCCTGCCTTTTCTAGGTTTCCTGATGACTGCTCAGGATCATCTGTAAATGGGCTGAAATAAGACTACAGCTTTTCTGAATTCATGAACAGTGGGAACTAACTACAGGTAATCTATTGAGTGCAACAGGGGGTACTCAACGCATTGCTCTGGCACTGAAAGGGTTAACTGACTTTAGATCTGTTCTCTCAATACAAACAACACAAAACACATTACATAAATGCTGTCTGAACAGGACCATTTACACACGTGTTATAAAGCAACATTGGGATTATATTTTTAGGGATGTAACCTGAATAATGAATTTGTACACATGCTACCTGTAAGTACCGTGCATGATATATAAAGTTGTATGAACCGCTTTCATTTTTGATGCTACTGTTCCTTTAACTTGTTGAATCTTAGATGAGTCACCAATGCATTTCATCACAAAAGTTTCATTAAAATGAATGAGAATTTGTTTGGAGGATATTTACTTGTCCCCTCTGGAGCAGTTATTTTTGCTCAAAATTGCTCCTCTTTATTTTCCTGAATATGGCCCATGTTCCTTAAAGGAACACTCACAGCTCCCTGAACAATTGCATAATTACATTGTATTAAAGCACATTTCATTTGCTTTAATATTAAGTATATCCAAACTCATTTTCACTTTTTTAAATCAACTTGTCTTTCATTGACCATTTCATAGGTTTCAGTAGCCATTAATGGGAGCGCGCTGCTCTGTGGGAGGGTTTGGGCTGGAGGGATAAAGCACTAAGGCGTACTGTGACCTGACCCTGCCCCCTACATGACGTCATGCGCCTTTCTCGCACAGAGCGACAGTGCAGAAACAATGATCAATTAGCAGCCCCAAACCTCACACTACTTCCAAAAGCTGTAAGGATGGCTGATTGCGTCTGTACAGTTACTTGGTAAGAGCGTGGTGCATGATATCATCCAAGAGGATGGGCCTCCTTGGGGATATACACTAGTGCGTGTGCAGTATCGAAGTCTGACTTGCAGGTGGGGAAATCAGCCTTCTCCACGGAAGTAGCACATTAAAACGGAACTATCACCCAAATTAAAGTTACCCCCAAATACTTATGCACATAACGATAAGCATATCCATACTAGTATTATCAGGAATACGTCTGGAGTTTTTGAGAAAATCCAACTCGTTCTGAGATGGTCAGGCAAGAAGTTTGCTGTAGAGGCACCTGTGCACCTGCCCCGTCAGTCCCTTCCTGTTACCTTAAGGTACAATGCAGCGCCTCCTAGAGGAGGCCAGGATGAACAGCGCACAGATGTCTCTTTGTCAAGATGTCTGTGCTGATGCCAGTCGGTGATTCTCAGAACGAGTTTGATGTCTCAAAAACGCCAGACATATTCCAGTTAATACTAGTATGGATATGCTTATCGTTATGTGCATAATTATTTGGGGGTAACTTTAATTTGGGTGCTAGTTCCGCTTTAACCCTTTGATTGCCAGAGGGGTGTGCAACGCATTGCTTTGCAATGCGTTGCACACCCCTCTGGCACTCAAAAGGTTAAAACATACAATAAAGGCTACAAGACAGCACTGCTGGCCGTCAGCCAGGCACAGTATTAACCTTTTGAGTGCCAGAGGAATATGCAGCTTTAAAGCGGAACTGCCACGTTAGCTTAAGTCGCCCTGCAATACTTAGGCAGGTGGCGACTAGCTTAATAATAGTTATATTACCTCTCAAAAGTAGCCAATTGTAAAGTAATCATTAAAGGGACAGTAATACTTAAAATGTTAAAAATATATATTGTAGGGTTTGTCCCCCTGAGTAAAACAAGGGAACTCCCACTGCTGAGAAATATTTTATTAAAAACTAGTTAAACAGCCCGTTACACGGGCCACAGTGTCACAGCCACCCGGTCGCGGGGCAGTCACGAGCAGTACAGACTGCCCGCGCCACGGCTGATACAGAGCTGGACGCTCCTTCGGAGCGCCCAGCTCTGTATCAGCCGTGGTGCGGGCAGTCTCTACTGCTCGTGACTGCAGCACGCGCAGCAGTGTCTACTGCACATGTCGCAGCGTTACACATGATTTAGCGAATTATTATATAGGATTATAACAGCTCAAACTTGAATTTTTAGGTGCAATATCACAGTGGCCTGAAAATTTACAGTGGTACTGTTGCTACACCATCCTATGGAGATTTATGGTCTATGGACCAGAGCAGTCCAGAAGATGGTGTAGCAACAGCACCACTGTAAATTTTCAGGCCACTGTGATATTGCACCTAAAAAATTCAAGTTTGAGCTGGTATAATTTTTTAATAAAATATCTCTCAGCAGTGGGAGTACTCTTGTTTTATTCGGGGACATAAACCTTACAACATATATTTTTTTACATCTTAAGTATTACAATCCCTTTAATCTTCCGAGACTGACAGCCAGGTTGGTGCAGTCTGCTCGCCTGCGCCGTCAGTGCCTTTCGGGCCAGTGCAGTGCTTCTTAATGGAGACAGGGACTGACAGCGTAGGCATGCAGACAATATGTCTGCTCTGATGCCTGGCTTCCGGTCTCGGAAGATTAAAGGGATAGTGATACTTCATTTTATGTGTATTTTATTTTGTAGGCATTAAAAAAACGTGAAGAACGATATAAGTCTTATCTTTCAAACCTTTATGGTTTGAGAGATATCCACAAGCAAAGTTTCCCCTCCCGCCCCTTTTACCTAGTGTAAGTCATCTCTTCTCAGATGTGGAATCCAGTCCATAGACCAGACAGATAACAGCAGGGGACAATCTTCTTCCTATGAGAACAATGAAAGCCCTGCCCCCCTTGACAAATTTTTCAGGTTTTTCCCTTATCTTAACTGAAGATTGTCCCTCTCTGTAATGTACCTGGGCACCTCCCTTCTGATCTGGCTGAGCAATGTTACATCAGTAAAAGGGGAGAGAGGGGGATACTGTGTCATTGAATTACTCTTGAACTACAACTCTGACAGAATTGAAATAACACTCTCCAAAGTCCAAATACTATGATGATTAATTAGAGCTGCTTTTATTATGAAACATTACTATCCCTTTAAGTATTACTTTATAATCGGCTACTTCTGAGAGGTAATAGAAGTATTATTAAGCTAGTCACACCCTGCCTAAATATTGCAGGGCTACTTTACCTAATGTGGTAGTTCCTCTTTAACACATGCGGAGTTTGCGAACGTCCCTTTAATCTTGTGTCCAAATTTAGCAGATTACAGAAGTTGCTCACACTTCTGTCAATATTTATTCAGCGTGTTTCTTAGGTGAACTTGGCTACAAGAAGTAACAATATTTGCTAATGTATAAACACTTCTACAATGGTTCACTGATAACCTTTGAACTTGAGAGAGAAACCGTTTATCTTTTACAAATAAACTATGAAATGTGCAACTAGTCAAACCTGCCCTGCACAGTGAAGGGAGCCTTAAATCCAAAATCTTTTTTTTTTTTAAATCTGTGCCCATCTCCCACTTTTCTCTTTATCTTAAAGGGAGAGTAACAATTAATATGTAAAAATGTATATATTATAGGGTTTATCTTGAGTAAAAAAAAGAGGGTTCTCCCGCTGCTAAGAGGTGTTTTATTCAAAAGTTATTACAGCTGAATCCTGGATTTTTTTGTAAGGTGCATTATCTTAGTGGCCTGAAATTGTACAGTGGCGCTGTTGCTACGCCATCCTATGGACAGCTGTGGTCAGTTGACTGTCAACCTCCATAGGACGGTATAGCAGCAGCAGCGCCACTGTACAATTTCAGGCCACTGTTGATACTTCACCTAAAAAAAAATAAAGTTTGAGCTGCAATAACTTTTGTATTAATCACCTGTCAGCAGTGGGAGAACCCTTGTTTTACTTAGGAGGGTAAAACCTATAATATAGCTTGTTACTATAATTTTAATTTAAAGCTTAATTTTAATAAATACTAGAAGTCTTGAACATGTTCTCTTAACCCTTTGTAGAGTGGGGTGCACTACGTTACTTTGCCATGCGTTGAACACCCCTCTGACACTCAAGCAGGTTAAGCCCTATGGGGCCCTTTCACACAGAAGACAGAAATGTTGCAGCCCCTAGTACAGTTCTGTCTCCCATGTTTCTCTCACCACCTCCCGGGGCTTATCTTGTGTGAAGTCTTCAGTCCGTGGTAGTCCTCTGTTGCTGGGGGAATCCTGTTGTATAATGATGTCATCATGCATGAACGTGTTGATGTCATTTATGCAGTGGGAATTTACTGGATACAAGATAATTCTTTTTGAAACAGAAGAGCAGGTGTAGGTTCTTGCTCTAAATAGGCCCTGCTTTCAAGTGGACTTACACTAACAGATTATATAATATGGGGTGATGCCATGATCACCCATCATTATAATACAGTATAAGAGCACAGAAGATGGGGGTAGAAAGAGCTTTGGCTTCTTGTACCTACAAATCTGGAACTACCAGGAAGGAGGGCTCTTAAATAGCACCTATCCCAGTCCCACTCTCTCTAAAAAATATAGGGTGCCCTTTCATGAAAGAGTGGAGTCCCTTGTTTCATTTGGGGTATTCTTTAACCCCTTGAGTGCCAGAGTGGTACGCAACGCATTGCAGAGAAGTGCGTTGCGTACCTCTCTGGCACTCAAGGGGTTAACTCTTTTCATGCCAGAGGGATGAACAGTTCTTTGCGTCACAATGCATTTCTTACACCTTTGTCACTCATTGGGTTAGTAGTGTTCATGCTGGTGATCTAGTGATCATTTTGTAGGGCATCATTATTTAAAAGGATAGTAATGTTTCACAATAAAAGCAGCTCTAATTAATCTTCATAGTATTTGGGCCGTGGAGAGTGTTATTTCAATACTGTCAGAGTTGTAGTTCAAGAGTAATTGAATGATAAAGTATCCCCCTCCTGCCCCTTTTACTGATGTAACACTGCTCACTTCAGAGCAGCAAGACTGTCCAGATGGATCTCAGAGAGGGACAATCTTCAGTGATCATAAGAGAAAAACCTGAAAAACTTGTCAAGGGGGGCAGGGTTTTACTTAAGCTCACAGTAAGAAGATTGTCCCTTGCTGTGACCTGTCCAGTTAAGGGACCAGATTCCACATCTGAGGGGAGGGGGCTTATACTAGGTAAAAGAGGCTGGAGGGGGATACTTTATCATTCAATTACTCTTGAACTACAACTCTGACAGTATTGAAAAAACACTGTCCATGGGCCAAGTACTATGAAGATTAATTGGAGCTTCTGTCTTTGTGAAACATTACTATCCCTTTAATAAACAGGTGTGTGTGTATTTGGTGGGGGGACAGCTCCCACACATGCATACACATGCACACTCAGACTCATGCACATTAACCTGTACACACACACGCGCACAAATACACGCATGCACAAACACACGCATACATACATTTATACACAAACACCTGTACACAGATATACACAGGGGGCAGGTGTATGTTTGAAAAAAGTCATGCCCTTTTTTCAGATGAGAATACTTTTCAAAAAAATACTTATGATGGGTGATCAAAAGTACACACACACACACACACACACACACACATAGATATTCGTATTTGAAAAATGTGAAAATAGAATGTACTAGACTTGGTTTATATCCTTCTGGTACCCCCTCTGTATGTCATTTCATACTGATGGAGTAACATTTTTCTTGGACAGGCAGTAGGTATCCGTATATTTGGGGGAAATGGGAAAAAAGACATATTTTAACTATATCTCTGTTTTCTGGAAATGGTAATTTTAAAAAAGAAAAGTAGTAGTCGATGTTTAGTGCTCCTGGCACCCCCTATGTTATGTTAACCCATGCCAGTGTGGTATAATTTTTCTCGGACTTTAAGTAGGTACATAATAAAGTAGGAAATTCCATGCTTTTCAAACACTGTAGTATGTTTGAGGTAGGGAAATGTAAAAACAGTTACCAGGCCTTCTAATTTTGTGCTGGAAATGCATTGTGGAAAAACAATTTTTTGTGATTGCTAATTTTTTTAGAACAATACACAAATGAAAATACAAATTTTGATCTTTAGAAAGGTGATTTGATGCTAAACTTAGAACCATAAGCATTTGCTAGTGGAGAACAGAAAAAACACAATCTAGGACACTTGTTCATGGTTCAATTTTTTTTATTTTCATTCCGGTTACAATTTTTTCAGTCATGTTAGGAAATATCTACAAACCAAGGATACAGTTTGAAATTGCAGGGTCTGTTAAAAAACGAAAAGTTAAAAGCAGTGTATGACAAGTATGTGTTGCTCACAAAAACGCAACAAAAATTGTCATTTGACTTAAACTATTTAGCACCAGGGGGGTGAAAAAGCTCAGCAGCAAAGTGAGTATGTGAACTAAGCCTTTTATGTTAAAAAAAATAGTTTGTAAACCTCTGAGCTGTTACTTGTTGTATTGTGTTATTGTATGAAGCATCCTAAGATCTGCCATGTGCCTTTTTTCAGAACTTGCCCACGATTGGTGTAACAGGGGTGGTGCTGGCAACACATCTCTGTGACGAAGTCAGTCTAGCAGGCTTTGGATATGACCTCAGGCAGCCCGATACTTCCTTGCACTATTATGACACCCTTTGCATGAACGAAATGAACCAGCAGACTATGCACGACGTCTCCAAAGAGAAAGAATTTCTCCGGACGCTTGTCAAAGAAGGGATTGTTCAAGATCTCAGTGGTGGAATACACTGTGCATTCTGTGACAAACGCCAGCTGGATATCTGAGCTGTACTCTTTGTTCTCTGGTAGAGTATCTGATTATACCTGGATTACTGCTCCATACAATAAACCAGTTTACTTCTAAATGACACCTGAAACATATGCAGCTGTGACTGGAATATGCAGGGTGCATAACAAAGAACTTCTTTTTTTAGTCACATCTTTGAAAGAACTTAGTTGTTTTCAAGCTACATGGCGCACAGGCTAACGTTGCCCTCCATCATTGCTCAGGTTGCTGACTGTTGATCCTTTTGAGTCTTCCTCTCAATAATGACCTGGGGCATACAGTACACTCGATGTGGGAAAACCCATCATTATGTGAAGATGGATGTGAAAAAAAGTATTGGTCAAGCTGTTGTATGTGTAAGCAATTAGAACTGTGTGAATCTATGTGTGAGTGCACAATATTATATAAAGTTGAGTGCCAGAGAGGTATGTTGCAATCATGGGCGGATTGTCCTATCGAGGATCAGGCATCCCCCGGTGGGCCACTAGATCATGGGCTGGTGGGGGAGATCAGAGGATCTCACCTCACCGCCCCACGATATTCTGAAGGAGATGTCTGTGTTGCCACAGGCACTCTCGGTGACAGCCTTCGCGTTCCTTGTTAATGCAGAGCGCCAGGATATGACATAATATCCTGGCGCCTGCTCTCCCATGCCACACAGGGACCACAAGGGGGCGTCGGTGCAGCTAGTGGGCAGCTAGTGGGCCCCTACAATCCGCTCCTGCTTGCAATACATTTGATATGTCTCTGGCATTCAAAGAGTTACAATAAAAATTGTGCGTCGCTATATATAAACTTGCTTACTTGCTTTTAGGCCTAGTCCACATGGACAGCAGTTTACACAGAATAGATACAATTGCTTTCAATGGGCAATTCACATGTGAGACTTTTGCAAATACAACTATTTTCAGTTGTAAGCAAGAGTTGCTGCATCAAAGTTGTGTGTGTGAACTAGGCCTTTAAAGAAAGGGAAACAGTCTTTTTTTAACCTGTTGGGTGCCATTGGGGGTCTCCAACTCATTGTTAATTTGTTGGAGGCATTTCTAGCAACCAGTGGGTTAACCCTCTGAGTACCAGAGGACTGTGCAACGCATTACTGGGCCTGCTCATTTTAACCTTGCCCACTGCACCACTAACGGGTTAAAATGGCTCTGCTTGATCGCAAGCACTTTGATTCGGTGACAATCATGTATCTCTTTTTTTTACTATGCAAATATCTTTTTTAAATGGACTGTCAGCACACTGGATAACATTAGACAACTACTGTATCTATTTTTATATTATTATTATTAATATTATTATTATTATAATGAAATAGCACCATGATCTTTAGACAATGGTCGATGTTCATTTCCTGTAGGAATGTGCAAATCTGGTGTTTGAATAAGACTTTCTGCCCAGAACTGCTGCAAAAAAGACATTAAAGGGATAGAAATGTTTCATAATAAAAGCAGCTTCAATTAATCTTCATAGTATTTGGGCCATGCAGAGTGTTATTTCAATACTGTCAGAGTTGTAGTTCAAGAGTAATTGAATGATAAAGTATCCCCTCCCGCCCCTTTTACTGATGTAACACTGATCACCTCAGAGCAGCAGGGTGGTGTCCAGATGGATCGCAGAGAGGGACAATCTTCAATTAACATAAAGGGAAAAACCTGTCAATGGGGGCAGGGCTTTCATTGTTCTCACAGTAAGAAGATTGTCCCTTGCTGTGAGCTGTCTGGTCTGTGGACCAGATTTCCACATCTGAGGTGAGCAGTGTTACACTAGGTAAAAGGGTGGGAGGGGGGATACTTTATCATTCAATTACTCCTGAACTACAGCTCTGACAGTACTGAAATAACACTCTCCATGGCCCAAATAGTATGAAGTTTAATTGGAGCTGCTTTTAATGTGAAACATTACTATCCCTTTAAAGTAACACTAACATGCAAAAGTAATCTGGGGTTATATAGTCTTACCCTGTAATTATTCAGGCTAGCATCACTATATAGTCTGTATTTCTTTCCTGAGGCCTAACATTTAGTTGTACATATGCTCTTTGCGGCCAACCATCTCTGAATTTTTCAAACCTTTATGGTTTGAGAGATAATTGCTCCTAAAGTTTCCCTCTCCCTCCCCCTTCCCCGTAGTCAGTGTCTAGCTCACTGCAGGGAAGCCTGTCGTACGACTTTCAGGCGGCTCTCCAGCACAGCCGCGATCTCGTTAATAAAAAAGAAATCTTTCACTGAAATGGTCTTCTACGTGTGCTTGGTTTGCAGTGTGCTTGGTTTGTGTTTGGTTTGCAAGCACACGCAGAAGACCGTTTTAGTGAAAGATTTTTTTTTTTATTAACGCAACCGCGGCTCTGCTGCAGAGCCACCTGATGATCATAAGACCGGATTTCCCTCCAGTCAGCTACAACGCTGACTTCGGGGAAGGGGGAGGGAGAGAGCAACTTTAGGAGCGATTATCTCTCAAACCATAAAGGTTTGAGAGATGATACTGGGGGAAATACATTTATTTTTAATATGACTTTAATATAGGGATTAGTAATAATTAAGTATTACTGTCCCTTTAAGTGACAGAGGGGTATCCAATGCATTGCAAAGCAAAGGGTTAACCCTTTGAGTGCCAGAGGGGTACGCAACGCATTGCAAAGCAATGCTTTGCGTCCCCCCTCCAGCACTCAAAGGGTTAACCCTTTGAGTGCCAGAATCATAAAGCAATGCGTTCAAGGCACTCAAAAGGTTAAAAGTACAAGCACTAGCAAGTTGCGGATCACACACACACACACACACATAATGTGTATGTGTGCGTGATAACAAGCTCTTTCATATTATTTGCAAGTTATGGTGTTATGCATTAGTGTTTCTTTAACCCAGGGACAGTCAATGGCTGGGCTTTTGGCTGAAGGGGCTGATGTCAGTTCCCAACAGCGATGAGATTCAGCCTGATTATTCCTGCTTTTAACCTGTCAACTGTTTGATGTATTTATGATTCTCTGGTTTCTTATTTTTTACAATAATGCTGGTAACTACTATAAATACAAAGCACATTCTTCTGTTATTCAGGGACAAAATCACTTAAACATACCTCTTTTTTTAAAACCCTTGAATGATACAAATGCCTTTAGTATGCAACGGGATGAGCTGGGCGTTAGGACATAATATACGGAAGTCATATCCTTATAATGGGTCTCAGGCACTCCTGAGAAAGAAATGGCGCACTCCAGTGCTGGGACCCGCATTAACCCTGTACCTGCCAGACTAGCATTACAACATTCAGCCGCTTTCTTTTGGGTTAACTTTGTATTTTTGTTGATATTACTGTTCTTTACATTGGACCTGAAAGCCTGCAATTAATTTTGTGTATTTTCAATCTACTTACAATATTGTCTTTGTCTCTTAACCCTTTCAATGCCAGGGGGAGGGGGTGTTTGACTCGAGCTCCCCCCTTTTGTATACAAAGTGTTAGCTACTAGAGAGGTCCCTAGTATACAAAGGGTTAATATAGCTGAGAGGGGATGATGCAGCTACCTCTGGTACAAGGTTCTCTTAGCAACATTATACAAAGTGAGCAGGCTGGGTAGTATTACAACATTACAGGGGCTGGAGAAATACATTAGCTTGTAAACTTGTGTGTGTCCTTTAAAGGGATAGTAATACTTCGTTTTAATTTTATTTTATTTTGTAGGCATTAAAAAAACATGAAGAATGATATAAGTCTTATCTCTCAAACCTTTATGGTTTATGAGATATTCACAAGCAAAGTTTCCCCCTCCCGCCCCTTTTACCTACTGTAAACAATCTCTTCTCAGATGTGGAATGCAGTCCATAGACTGGACAGATAACAGAAGGGGACACTCTTAGTCCTATGAAAACAATGAAATCCCTGGCCCCCTTGACAAGCTTTTCAGGTTTTTCTGTTATCTTAATTGAAGATTGTCCCTCTCTGCAGTCTACCTGGGCAGCTCCCTTCTGCCCTGGCTGAAAAGTGTTACATCAGTAAAAGGGGCGGGAGGGGGACACTTTGCTTGTGAATATCTCTTAAACCATAAAGGTTTGAGAGATAAGACTTATATCATTCTTCATGTTTTTTTAATGCCTACAAAATAAAATAAAGTTAAAATGAAGTATTACTATCCCTTTAAGCACAGTAAAAGCGCCAGTTTGGGCTTGTAATTCTACAGATGGACCTGAAGGGGCAGCAGAGACTTACTCTGACAGTGCTCACAGAGCCTTATTTAAAGGGACAATAATACTTTGATAAAAGTATCTTTAATTCTGTAGGTATTAAAAGACTAAATTAATTCCACCCAGTCCTATCTCTCAAACCTCTATGGTTTGAGAGATATAAGCTTTCAAAGCTCCATCTGCACTTACGTCAGCTTTCCGTGTTAGAGAAGGAGATCCCGTTCAACAGACCATCCTCCGCTCTTCAGCGGAGGCGTGATCACGCTAGTTAGGCAGAAATACTTCATTTGAACGGTCTACAACGTGTGCTTGAGAGGCAGTTCTGGAGCAAACTATGAAAGAATTAAAAATTCATTTTAACCCCTTGAATGCTATAAACAGATTAAAAGTCCTATTTAAATCAACGGAAATGTTAGGAATGTTTATTTGTGCACTGCAGTGCAAGTGGTTTGCTACAGTATTGTAACTTGTTGAAGATGGCCCACTGTGAGGTGCCAGAGTAACGCTCTGCTGCCCTCTGTAGGTCTGTTTTGAGAACTGTAGCCTGTGCCCTGTGCTATTTCTTGTTTAAAGAAATAGCTTTGTGCATCCCTGCCCCCCTGTGACATCACTCATCTTCTCTGCATAGCTAATTTGCATAAAGTGCCATACTAAGAGCGAATTATACCATCAAAACTGTTTCAGCTTCTCCAAAATGAAGAACCTTCTGATCATTTGGTTGGCACTATTCAGATAGGGAGGCTGGCATACAAAGAGAATGTGTTCTTGTGGGGAAGGCCAGCTGCGACATAGGTAACAAGTAAATATTTCTGTAGATCTAAATGGCGCTTTTAACCTCTTGAATGCTAGAAAGATCTCCAATGCATTGCTTTGTAGCATTCAAGGGGTTAAAAAATCCCTTTTAACTCAACAGAAATTCAGGGAATTTTTTGTTCTCTATGGTCCAAAATTGCACCTCTTTCTTAATACATCAGCCTCAGCGTTGATTGAATACACGCTTATTTCAAAGCAACAGGTCTGTACATTGGGCTTCAAATTGTTCCATTTTTTGCTAACACAATGGCTTCCACATTTTCTGTATGAAATATTACTGTATGAAAGGAATTGCCTGCTTTTAGGAGGTCATTAACTTTCTGATTCCTTTTTAACATCCCAAACATTTGTGTGGGATTGAACTCATACAATGGTTTTGTGTTTTTATCCATCTGTCAGTGGGTGGTCTCTACAGTACATTTATTTTGCCATAATTCTTAACGCATTGTCAATCGCTCAGCACTCAAACAGTTAAAGCGGAACTATCACTCAAATTAAAGTGCCCCCCAAATCATTATGCACATAGTGATACCCTTATAAATATTAGTATTATCCTGAATAAGTCCGGCTTTATTAAGAAATCCAACTTGTTCCGAGACGCACAGGCAGGCATCTTGCTGTAGTAGCGTCTGTGCACCTGCGCTGTCAGTGGCTTCCTGTACCTTAAGGTACAACGCGTCTCCCCCTCACCAATCCTAGAGGAGTCCAGGAAGACAGCACAAGCTCACAGATGTTTCTTAAGCAAGATGTCTGTGCTGATGCCTGCCTGTGCATCTCAAAACAAGTTGATTTTCTCAAAAACACCGGACTTATTCATTATAATACTAATATTTATAAGCTTATCACCATGTGCATAGTGATTTGGGGGGCACTTTAATTTGAGTGATAGTTCCGCTTTAATGCAATGCTTCTCGATCTTTTTACAAGCAATGCCCCCCAATGCACAGTCTGGAATTTTCAGAGCACCTGAAATATCCTATATAATAATTCGCTAAAGCGTGTGTAACGATGCAGTCCTGTGCAGTAGAGAGCGTCCAGCTCTGTATCAGCCGTGGCGCGGGCAGTCTCTACTGTGCATGACTGCCCCGCGACCTGCTGGCAGTGGCACTGTGGCCCGTGTAACGGGCTGTTCAACTAGTTTTACATAATTAGTCACGTGTGTAATGAGAGGTACCGATACATAAATATACAGTTATTTTTGGATCTCCCAATCCGAATAACAAAAACAAATAGAATATAGATGACAATTTCCATAAACGTACAATTCAAACCCCAACATTTGATTTTTGTCCACGACAACCTGGTAGGGAACCACCGGGCTATGAATGCATTTTTAAATCATTAACCTATGAGCTCCAGAAGGGATGTGCATTTTGTTTGTCTTTAACCCTTTATGTGTCAGAGGTAACCAAAGCATTGTGCTGCAATGCGTTAGATACCTCTCTGGCACTCAAAGGGATAAAATCTGTAATTTTTTCAAGCTGATCATGTTAATACCTTATCCTCCAATATGAATTGTTTTGTTGAAGTCTTATAGCATAATTCAGTGAATGGCTTTGTACGGCTGATAACTTGGCTTCGCTCATAGACTAGAGGAAAATCTTAATGTATCAGTAGAATTGTGGTCAGGACATTGCTCACTCCAGTTGGAGTTGGGATGACCATATTTCCTTACTACTGTTCAGGAACACTGCGGAGAGAGTCAGGGTTCCTTTACACATTATGGCAGCTACACAGGCAGGTGTTACGTGATTGATAACACAAGACCCTACTCTGACATCACAAAATGACAGTGTGCAACCTGCTTTATCTACAGAGTACCACAATTCATTGGAGAACTGCCCATTGACCGCTGTGTCAGAATCTAAAACCTGTGCAGGACTACAAGAAAATGGCCTCCTCATGGAGTTCTATACGTTATATGGAGACCTATGTCTTAGGTACTGATGCCAAACAGGAGCTGTAGCATCATTTTCTTGTAGGTTAACCCCTTGAGTGCCAGAGGTGTACCCCTCTGGTACTCAGAGGTTTAAGGATAGACTAGGGCTTGGTGGCCATTTTCTTGTAGCACATGTAGGTGGTACTTTCTGATGCGGCAACCGATGCTCAGTTCTCCCTATATTGTTCAGGAATTCTTCATTCCAGGACCTTTTATTCTCCTGGAAGGGGGCTGGCAGGACATCGGACGCAAATTCACAATGTGAGACTGTCCCAGGCATTCTTGGACATAAGGTCACATTAGCCTGAGTAAATACTTAGCTTCTGTTCAATATATAAATTAGGAAATCTTTTGCCTATAATGCAAGTGTTATACTGTAGTGCAAGGATAGGAAACTTGTGGCTTTCCAGCTGCTGGGCTATAACGCTTATGGCACTTGTAATCTGACAGTAGCTTGGGAGACACACATTGTCTACCCTTGGTACAGTGTTTTGTCATTTTTAAATTGATATTATTTGAAATGTTTATGACTTTTTGTATATAAGAACATTATTTGCATGAAGTCCGTTGCAGGCAATGGAACTGTAGTTATTACAGTGTGTCAGTATTATGTGGTGACACAAGTTAGTGGCGAGAGCAAGGCTAACGTGCTGCAAAACATAATGATTTCTGTCATTAACTTACAGGACTCTGACACTAGAGGGCAGTGCTGGCAAAACCATTTCTGAAGTCCTAGTAAAGGAACAGAATAACCCCCAGCTAGCTAACACTAACCTTGTCGGGCATCTCAGGGGTTAATAACAAAAAGCATGCCCAATCCAGACCTGTAAAATGAAGACTTGGGCAGAAGCAGGTTCTACTTCCTGCCTCTGATCGGCGACTGGTACTATGGGAGCCATACTGATGTCTCAAGCTCCTATAGAGCCAGTGTATTTGCTCAGAGCCGTAATCCCTCCATTTCTTTTGGGTCTCCGGGGACAGACTTTCTTCTAAGTGGCGAGTACCCTGGTTACCCTGCCCACTTCTTGTCCCATTCCTTTTACTACCTGCCTGTTTCTCCCACTTTAGGGGGCAACCCTGCTTAGCCTCCTCCCCAATCCCACCTACTCTGATTAAGCCCCACCCACATCACAATGCAGAACACTCCTACCTCAGCTCTTCTTACATTGGAGATGAGGTCAAGGATGTTCTCAGATATGCCTGTTCCTGAGTTACTTTATGGGCCCTATGAACTAGTGTCTCTCTAGCTGGAGAGATGTTCATGCAGCGACTGGCAATGTGAGGCCCACTAACTGCTGTCAGACTGCAACTCCCATCATTAGTTGGCAGGGAATTGTAGTCTGGCAACATCTGGTGAGCCTCATGTTGTCCACCCAGGTGTTAGTACATAGGCTCCATGAAATGGCATAGGAGTTAGAGAGTTTATTTCACCTTTATCTCACTTTAATGCATAACCAGACTGTCCATGTAGTTCCTCTCACAGAGGTTTGCCACTTACTGCCCAAGGAATTAATTAACCACTATACATATTTCTACTGAGCAAAGCACTGAACAAAGGCGGTTTCTTCTTTAAAGGGAAAGTAAATCTTAATTATGAAAATGTATAGGTTGTAGGGTGCGCTCAGTGCTCGGAGATGTTTCTTTCAAAGGTTATAACCGTGCAAACTTTTTTTTTTATTTAGAGTTCCAGTTCAAAGTGTTTTTTCAGCCAGGGGGTGCTGTTGCTACTTCTGCCTGTGAAAAGCTGAGGGTCACAAACACAAGCTTCCCATAGCTGAATGTAGCAACAGCGCCACCTGCAGAAAAACATGTTAAATTCAAGCTATCAGAAAAATGCCACACTAACACTGTAATCACTTTTGAAAGAAGCATGTCACAACATTGAGAGTACCCTCGTTCTACTTGATAGAAAATGCCTTTACAACATATATATTTTTAATTGGGGTTTACTTATCCCTTTAACCCTTTGATTGCCAAAGGGGTATACAACGTATTGCAGCGAAATGCTTTGCGTACCCCTGTAGCACTTAAAGAGTTCACCCTCTCCTTGTTGGGAGGATGTGCAACGGATTTTGAATCAATGCATTTTTACATACCCATCTGGCACTCAAATATGTAGTTGTAAAGTTGTTTCAACGTGTAAAAATATTGCAATGTTGATATAGTTCTAGATAAGACAATGTGCTTTGTTTATTTTTTGCTGTTGTAGCAGAAAGAGAAATGCTAATTTTTGTTTTCCGCCCTTAGATTTGCCAGTTGCGTCCCATGAAAATTGAGTCATACTTTGTGATTTTACAGTTTTGGGGGAGTTTATATATATATATTACTACTTAACCTGGCAGTATGCAAACTGACATTATTCCCCATGTGTTTTTTTTTTTACAGAGATTGATTTTTAAGCTGAAACTTCAACTGTTAACATGTAATTTTCAGAGATTTAGGATTTTATCATGAATGATTACTGTAGAATCACCTGCAGTCAGAGGCTTCCATCGTAACATCATAAACTGAGAAACACTGGATCTTATTTATTTTTAACACATACTTACAAAAAATGAACAAAAATAAATAAATTTACAAAAAAATAAATAAAAATAACCTTGAAAATGCTTTAGAAAGGAATGTTTTCATTTCCGAAGAATCTTGTATGTTCTGAAGTACAATTTAAGTGTTCTTAACCCTTTAGTGGGGCCATATACAGGTGCAATTAATGTGTCTGATGTAACGAGAGGCGCTGGAACAAACCACTGCATCATGGGGGGGGATATAAAAATCCCCATTGTTTTAAAATTGGGGTTTCTCTTTGAACTTAATGGTGATTTTAACCCCTTAAATACAAGAGAGGTCTCCAATGCATTGCAGAGCAATTAAGGGGTTACAGCTCCATTAAATTTATGATCATTTCTAGTTCTCCCCATGGTGCAATTCTTCTTAGTTCAGAGTGACCTATTGCCTTTTTGCTGTTGTTGGACAAAACTCCCATCACCCTAGGAGTTGAAATGTAAAAGCATCTGGGGGAGATGGGGGGATAAAGAGGTGATAAAGTGGATATGATTTATCCAGTGATATCACTTCTCCAGTTCCTATGTTATTCTATAGAGCCCTATGCAGTAAGATATCCAAAGCTGAAAAAATCTCAGTGCATTGGCTCCATAGAATAACATAGGAATTGGAGAAGTGATAAACTGGAGAAGTGACCTCCACTTTATCACCTCTTTATCACCTGTTTATCAATGCTGGGAGGGATTCACTAAGCAGGAATAAACATGTGATAGAGCGGAGATGAATTCTCCAGTGATATCACCTCCACTTCCTATGTTATTCTGTGGAGCCTATGCACTAAGATTTCTTCAGCTTTGGAGATCTTAGTGCATAGTCTCCATAGAATAACATAAGAACTGGAGAAGTGATATTACTGGAGAAGTCATCACCACTTTATCACACCTTAGTGAATCTCCCCCCTGGACTGCAAGTTTTCCCACCTCTGGTTCAAAGCAATAATCTGTAGATTGTAGGCCTGGAGTAGACATAATGCAGGGTAGCTGAGGATAATAGGAATTGTAGTTCAAAAGCAACTGATATCAGCTGGTTATACAACCCTGGTTTAAAGCAATAATCTGTAAACTGCAGGCCTGAGGCAATCATGCTGTAAAACAAATGCTCATAGGTATATCATGTACTGTAAGTCACAATGCTGAACTTGTGTTCCCTTTATTTGTACTGACTGGCCGAAACGTGATAATGTAAAGTGTAAATAAGATTTTGTACAAACGTTTGTAACATAACTTAATGAATTAAAAATTGAAATAAATGTGTTTTTTTATTGTCATTGAATTCTGTTGAGGTCTTTGAGTTGTCTATTCCATTGCATGTTAAGGGTTTTATCTACATTTCTCTTTTGTCTGCTTTGGAACACCAGAACCATGGGGTAAAGTATCCTCCCACAGGAGGGCAGAGCATTTCCTTAAAGGGGAACTACCACCCCGCAATAACTTTACATTAATTAATTCTTCATCTGGCTACTAGCTGCTTAGTAGCGCTAGTCGCCAGAAATATTACCTGGTTTAAAAGATTTTCACAGTAGCAGGAAGCACGGACATCGCGTCATAGTGCCGTCCGTGCGCCTGCGCTGTCAGTCCCTTTTGGAGCCGGCCGGCTCAATATTCACCGATAAAGTGACAATACATGGTGCACTTTTTGGTACAGCCAATGGAGGTATAATAATAATTTGTTTTTAGACTTTGGAGTAATTTGAAATTATCATACAGCCATATGAGAACATTCATACAACAGAAATTTACATCTCATCAATATAGGACTATTAGACTTACTGCTAAACACAAACCCTTGCAAATAACAGTCTGTGTTTAGGGAGTATGGATGTAAAGCAAACCACAACACTTAAGCTTTGGAAAGTTACAACAATAAGTGAGGCAAGCAATAGTGTTGAGATCCACATTCACAACATGAAATCTGCATTGATGTGATGTATGAAGCAGCTCCACATATGAATGATGCAGTCTAACAACACAGTAGCACTCAATGTCCTTCCTGGAAGAATATAACCAGCACTGTTAAATTTTACATTAGGATTGTTGTACGCCCCTTCAGTTTTCTCCATTGTAAAAGCTCATGTTTCATAAAAACATGCAATACACTCGCCCTCTGCTAAGCCAGCGGACATTATTGTACATTAATAATGTAGTGTTCTGTGCCTGAAACTCTTCAAGAAGCATTTTGAATTGACGAAAATGTGGAGCTCTCGCCTTGATGTAATTCACCATCTTTGTGACATCCTTCAGTATCCCCCATCTAGTTTTTTTGCTGCTGTCCATGGCACCCAAAGCTTCCTGGTGAAGCAGGCAATGAAACTGTACTACTGGATGTCGTTCCTCCTTAACAAAATACTGTATGAAACCTGAGGCAGATCCAACCATACAAGGTGCACCATCACTGGTTATTGACACTATTTTTTCAAGGCATATGTTCTGTGACAAAAAAAAGCCTCCTTGACAGCATTGTGGATATATATCCCTTGAGTTCTTCCAGGCAAGGACAACAGTTTCAATAGCTTTTCTCTCATGTTGTTACCATCTGCTTAAAACTCAGTTACAGCTAACTGTGCATGATTATTTACATCAGTACTTTTATCCAAACATCCTATATAATAATTTGCTAAGGATGTTTGTCAGAAGCCGTCATGCACAGCAGAGATTGCCCGAACGCACAGATGCTGGGAGCACGGAATGCTGGGAGGTGTAGGAATGCTGGGAGTTCTGTGCTGAGTGCATTCTGTGCTTTCAGGCAGTCTCTACAGTGCATGACTGTGTCAGCAGCAGGATGCAGAGCAGGACCGGCCTCTTAACCCTTTGAGTGCCAGAGGGGTATGCAATGCATTGCAAAGTAATGCATTGCGTACCCCTCTAGCACTCAAATGGTTAGCATCACCCAGACTTGGCCCGTGTACACGGGCTTTTACACTAGTATAGAATAAAAGTATGCCTTTAGCTAGTCTGTAGTGAGCTGTTGACTGACATCACTCACCATACGCAAGATCCTATCTTTAACCCTTTCAGTGCCATGCATTGCGTACCCCTCTGACAATGAAAGGATTAACAGTAACACATTTTTTCTTTGTTTGGGAAATCAGTAAACAGTGAAGAAGCTGCAGTCTGCATTGACGTTTTGATAAATTCCCCATCAGAGAAGGACTTACCATGTTTTGCAATGCAGTGGGAAATCTGGAGACTGTCAGCTAGTAAATGGTTTGACCTGGAAAGATAATTACTACAACCTACAGACTGACTTTGATATTTTACCAATGACCTTTCCAAGAATACCTTTTTTTTGCAACATTAAGTTCAGCAACATTTTTGTGGCTGGTTTCAAAATGTTTAACACTTGATGTGCGACAAACAACACTCTCACTACAAAGAATGCAAAAGGATTTCCCATTACGCTCTATCATTCCTAAGGACTCTGTACAGATTCTCCTGGAATGATCTACCACTGTCTGTTGCCATGTCAAATTTGCAAACAAATTCACCATGTTCTACATTTTTAAAATATGACAGATGAAAAATATGTAATGTACGGATATTCACATAGCACACACACTGACTTATTACTTGGAAATGTATGTTTGGATAATAACACTTAATTGCAATGTACAGTACACTGGCTGAAGCTGGATTTAGTTCTTTATGTACTCTGAGCCGTCCAAAGGTCAAAAACGCCAGAGCTGACTTTTAAGTTTTTCAAGAGAACTAAGCTGGGCCAAGTTAATGCTTGTTAAACAAGTCCAGTAGTAGGTGAACTGGACTATCCTATATAATAATTCACTAAAACGTGTGTAACAACACAGTCGTGTGCAGGAGATACTGCTGTGCATGCTGCAGTCATGCACAGTGGAGACTGCCCGCGCCGCGGCTGATACAGAGCGGGACGTTCCGAAGGAGCGTCCAGCTCCGTATCAGCCGCAGAGCGGGCAGTCTCTACTGCTCATGACTGCCCCGCGACCGGCTGACAGTGGCACTGTGGCCCATGTAACGGGCTCTTCAACTAGTAGATTCATAAAACATAAATAGATGACGCAGCAGAAATATATGGAAAACATACCTCACCCAGGTCCCATTCCTGTTTATAAGTCACACACCTCTCTCCCCTGCTCATTACATATTGAGGCGCTGGTATATTAGTCTACAAAAGAAAAAGAAAAAAAAACTAAGTTACCTCAGCCTCATTGCATTCAACTAGCAATTAACAGAGGCTTACTTTGTTCAGTACAAATCCATCTGAGATACTTAAGCCAACTTACACAATGGTATTGGTATTCTGCTTACAATGGAATAATCATGCCTCCATGTTGTGTTCCTTGACACAATTGGAATTGAACAATTCCAAACACCCAGTTACACTATGAGATCAATGGTACCTTCACCTGCAAATCACCCAATGTAATATACCTTATCATGTGTGCAAAATGCCTAACAGCTCTTTATGTGGGTGAAACTGGACAACCACTACATAAAAGGTTTAATTACCACAGATGAGTGTTAACAACAAACAGACAGAGACACCAGTAGGAGAACATTTTTGTCAAGATGGACACAGTGTCAGGGACATTAGATTTACTGTATTGATGGGAAAGTGCCACACTCAGAGGGACAGAAAAGTATGGGAGGTTAATTTAATGTTGAAGTTTAATGCTATTCATAATGATTTGAATAAAGACAGAGAATTCTTGTCACATTATCACTTAGTGGATTAACCTTTCTAACAGTCCCACTGGGATCATAAATACCTATAAATCCTCAGAGGAAAAGTGCAATATACCACTGACTGATCAAAGTATCTGGATCTGGGTGGAGTTCTCTTATCTGATTTCCATTCTAAACAATGCAATGTGTACTTGTATTTAAGAGACATATTTTCATATTTATCTGTATAACATGCCTGAGGAAGAGACATAAGGTCTCGAAAGCTTGAATTTTAAATCAGCTTAGTTAGCCAATAAAAAATAAAAACTATATTTGCCTCCTTGACATAGCTCCACACAGTTCTTCTGCTTTTATGGGTGATGTATCAGTGCTGCTTAAGTATTGGTGAACTGTACGCAGGTGCAGAGCAATGTCGAGGCACAATATGGAGGCATTATGTCCCGTAAGTCTGAATACCATTATGTGTAAGCTGGCTTAAGTGTCTGAAGTGGATTTTTGCCACACAAAGTAACCCTCTGTACCACATGAAATGGTGGTAAAATCCTGTTCCTAAACTACACTAATATTGTTTGCTACAAAGTACAGAGCACACTCAGAGTATGCACACAGACAACCGTTAGGCAGGTTACAAACATGTTTTATTTTTAAACCTCCTCACATTGGCGGTGATGCCTTCTTAGCTGGTGTCTCTGTGCTGGCTTCTTCAACACACTTTCTGCCACATGACACCTCAGAGCACAAAGATTTATTTTTGCCGGGGGAAGGAATGCTGACATCAGGTGGCTGATCACTGTAACAGGCAGCAACATTAGCCAATCAGAGGTATGTATGTCACAGTGGGTACAAAGCATCGCCATATGTGAATACATTCTCTATTTTATTTTCATCATCCTGTTTTACAGAAAAATGCACCTTTAAGAATGAGAAGATTAACCCTCTGAGTGTCAAAGGGAATGTGTTGTCTACCACTCTGGCACTCAAAGGGTTACAGCACTGCCTTGCAATCTTGAGTTGAGCCACAGCTCAACAGTGGACAAAGATCATAGCAACCATATCTTAAAATAAGCTTTTAACCCCTTGAATGCTGAATAGGGCTCCAGTGCAACTTTTATCACTTAGTTTTTAATGCTCAACCATTAAAGTTACCCTTTCAGTGTCAATGTGATGGACAGACCCATACCAGCCAACTGTCCCGATTTACGCAGGGACAGCCCCGAATTTATGGGCCAAACCGGCTGTCCCGCCAGCATTACTGTTTGTCCCGTTTTACCAAGCCTGTTACGTTTTGCCCACACACTACCGGCTCCAGCAGCAGTGCACGACAGTCAGCTCCCTTGTGGTACAGGGTCTCTGGTCTAACCACAGGCATCGATCATTTTTGTGGATGATTCAACTGGATTTTCAGCAATGGGCTCAGCCACTTCATGGCCTAATGGTGCTGATTCAATCCAGTAATGCATCAGTGGTGGCATGTGTCAACCACCAGGGAGGGACCAGAAGTGCTGCAACATGGTCCAAGGTTTGTCTGATTCTCAAATGGGCAGAAACACAGGCTCCAGTTCTCTCTGCCATTCACATTCCAGGGGTGTACCATGTGGTGACATACTCTTCAGCCAGCAGCATCTAGATGCCAGTGAATAGGAAAGAAAGTAATCTCTCTTCAGATCCGCAGTTTTCAGGTAGGGTTTCCTGGTGATGGACCCAATGGCATCCTGGTGGAACCACAAGGTCTGTCAATTTATCTCCAGGTCCCAGGATCCTCTGGCTTTAGAAATAGATACAATGGGCATTCTGTGGAATTTCCCTTTGACATATGATTTTCCTCCTCTCCCTCTGATTCCCAGGGTATTATGGAAGGTAAGGATAAACAGGGTGCACATATTTTTGGTTGTACAGTACTGGCCTCGCTGGGTATGGATCTTTGATCTGATCAATCTGTCGATAACCAAACCATGGCATTTCCCTCTTTTTCCAGACCTCTTGTTTCAGGGTGTTCTGTGTCATCTGGACACAGATAAACAATCCTTGATGTCTTGGCTTTTAAGTCCTGAGAAAGAAAGGCTTCTTGGGACTAGCATTCATGACAATGCTTAAGGCCCACAACCTGGTATCTTCGAAGGCATCTGATCTTTGTTCTTCCCATGGTGTGAAGAACAGGGAGCATGGCCACATCCTTGTCATCTTCCATTAGTTTTAGCCTTTACCCAGGATGGCCTTCTCAAGGGGCTTCATTTCATTTTTATCGGGGGCCAAATTTCAGCAATGTCTGTTCTGTTTCAGACGCGTATTGCTTTGCTGCCTGATGTTCATGCCTTTGATCAGGGGGTGGCTTGTACCTACCCTATCTTTAATTATCCCACTCCTACATTGGAGCTAAATCTGGTTCTTGGAATGTTGCAGAGGAATCCCTGTGAACCTTTAGCTTCTGGGTAACAATCTCTTGACACTAAAGATGGCTTTCCTTTTAGCAATTACTATATGTCTGTCCCAGCTGAACAACAAGCCTTGCCTTGTAAACTGTTAAGGTTGGCAAGCAAAACAAGGAGTCAGACGGTATAGTTAAGATCACCTTTATTAGAAATATATTAACAGTAATGCAAATAACAAATAACACACAGAGGGTGATCAAAGAGGCAAGCACTGTATCAGAAATAGCAGTCTTTCAATAGATCCACCACACTGTCCGAGACTAGGCCTCAGCCCACTGGAGTCTCGTAGAAAAAGGTAACACCCAGAGATAGCACTGACTCAGCCTGCAGTCAGTCTAGGAGAGGAGTACGCAACCACGGAGCCTACTGACGCACGCCTGCAGTCAGTAGCTAGGAGTCTGATAGAGCCCGAGGTCAGTACTAGGAAGGATGTCTGTGGAACGGGACCAAAACATGGAGCGAACAGACAGAGCCCTCTAGTAAGCACCAGAGTGGGTAGTCAGACAAGCCAGGTCATACACGGAGTGGGTAGTCAGCCAGAGCCACAGGTTTGCACCAGAAAGGATGTCTAAACCAAATCAGAACGCACAAGGAGAATGGTCAGACAGAGTCACAGGTCAACACCAGAATGGATATACAGACAAGCCGGGTCATACACAGGACTCAGGAATACCAAATAAATGAACTGCTCAGAACAACAACGTAAGGGTAACTGAGTCAGAACTCAGTCTGCCCTTTAAACACTTCCTCAGGAAGTAGGTAGGAGGAGCAGCTCAGTGGGAGGAAGTAGGTAGGAGGAGACTACAGACCTCAAACACATAAAACAGAGGCCTGCAGCATGCTGAAGCCTCGCGTCTGCAGATGAAGCATCTAGTATTGATGCGTCCAACCGCTCATGGAAATGACGCCGGAGCGTCATTGTAAGCATCGCCAGAAGCGGCGGCGCTACAAGGTACTGTGACATAAACCCTCTTTTCTGGTGTTGAGAAGGTGGTACTCCATACTCTCCTTGGTTTTCTTCACAAGGTGGTGTCTGATTTTCAAATGAATCAAGAACTCATTATTCCTTCTCTTTGCCCTGCTCCCTCTAACAGAAGGGAATAGGAGCTTCCCTGTCTGGATAAAGTTTAGTGTCTTATATAGTGAATATTTTTGCAAATCAGATTTGATTCTTGTAATGGATGTGGGCCTGAGTGCAGGCCAGGCTGCATCCAAGGTGACCTCTTAGATTAAGGAGGATATACTGAAAACCCAACCCATTATGAAGTGACTGCTATCCTTTAAGCTAATGGCTCATTCTATCAAAATGGTAAGTGATTCATGTGCCCACAAATAATCAGGCTTCTGCCGAGCAGTTGTGAAAGGGAGTGATGCAATTTTTGTTTCACACTTAAGCTAAACATTAGAGTCTATACATTGGCCTCAGCTGTGGCCAGTTTTGGGAGTAAGGTCCTCCAGGTGGTCGTGCCTCTGTAGGTACCATTCTTTCCTTTATTTATAGTAACCTTTCTGCTGTTACTTAGTTTGTGTGCTAGCATCCGTCGACACTTGAGTTTCCTAATTGTTTCTAGCTCATATCTGGTGAGTCTAGTTTTATTATTGGGAGTTTTCCTTACCCTCCCTGTGGGATAGCTTTGATATATCCACATGGTTTCTGTGTTCCGCAATGGGCAAAAGAGAAAAGGAGATTTTTGTGTATTTACCGATAAATCCTTTTCTCTTAATCTTTGTGGAACACACATCATCTTCTTGGAGAAAACACATTATTTGAGTTCAGTACAGGGATGTCCTTTTGGTCTCTGGTTTGGTGACCACCTCCCTGACTTCCTTATTACTTGCATCTTTGGTGCATGTTAAAACTGAGTCTGCTTCTGCTGGGCATGGAGAGAAGTGCAGCTGGGAAGGAGTCTACCCTCAACTTCCAGAGAGCTTTACCTGCATGTTTCCTGCCTCCTAGAGGAATCTGCTTTACAGATGCTTCCTGTGTTCCACAAGGACTAAAAGAGAATTATTTATTGGTAAGGTCACAAAAATGTACTTTTTTAGTTACTTAGATTTATAGCTTAGGGTAATTAAGGTGTTATATCCAGGCAATTCCTGTCTTATGCCCTACATTGCCACCCCTACAGACAAAGCCCACCAATGCAATGCAATGCAATGCAAAAGGAAGATTATTACAGGTCTATCAGCCTAGTCCCTGCCACACCTCTGGGCTGGTAATGGATGCAGTAATAAATTTGGGGCAAACACATTCTAGGATTAGCAGTAGTCCAGATTGTGTAACTTTTCTATTTCATGGCAGGTTTTTGCATTACGAACTGTTCCATGTAATGCTTATGCAATGTGTCTCACTGTGGCCAATGTTAAGTCATTGTCCTAACTATAGGGGGTGCAATCGGGTCTGGTGTCCAGGTCTCCTTTTGTGCATACTCCTGCTGCCCCTGCAATATGTGTCAGTCTCTAGTCATATAAAACCAGTGATATAGTCAGTGGGGGGAATTACACAGTAAGAAATGTTCCACTTCTGGATTGGTGAATGGGAGGATGGAAGGGGAGACAAAGAGATGGCTTGATGAATGGGAGAGTGGGAGAGGGGAAGAAGAGGTGGATTGGTGAACTGCAGGTTGGAAGAGGGGACGAAGAGGTGGATTGGTGAATGGGAGGGTGGGAGGGGAGAAGAAAAGATGGATTGGTGAATGGGAGGGTGGGAGTGGAGAAGAAGAGATAGGTTGGTGAATGGGAGGGTGGAGGGGAGAAGAAGAGATGGGTCGGTGAATGGGAGGGGTGAAGAAGAGGTAGATTGGTGAATGGGAGGATGGGAGACAGGAAGAAGTGGTGGATTGGTGAATGGGAGGGTGGGAGGGGAGAAGAAGAGATGGGTTGGTGAATGGGAGGGGCAGGGGAGAAGAAGAGATAGGCTGGTGAATGAAAGGGTGGGAGTAGAGAAGAAGAGATAGGCTGGTGAATGGGATGGTGGGAGGGGAGAAGAAGAGATGGGTTGGTGAATGGGAGGGTGGGAGTGGAGAAGAAGAGATGGGTTGGTGGGAGTGGAGAAGAAGAGATAGGTTGGTGAATGGGAGGGTGGGAGTAGAGAAGAAGAGATAGGTTGGTGAATGGGAGGGTGGGAGTGGAGAAGAAGAGATAGGTTGATGAATGGGAGAGTGGGAGAGGGGAAGAAGAGGTGGATTGGTGAACTGCAGGGTGGAAGAGGGGACGAAGAGGTGGATTGGTGAATGGGAGGGTGGGAGGGGAGAAGAAAAGATGGATTGGTGAATGGGAGGGTGGGAGTGGAGAAGAAGAGATAGGTTGGTGAATGGGAGGGTGGAGGGGAGAAGAAGAGATGGGTCGGTGAATGGGAGGGGTGAAGAAGAGGTAGATTGGTGAATGGGAGGATGGGAGACAGGAAGAAGTGGTGGATTGGTGAATGGGAGGGTGGGAGGGGAGAAGAAGAGATGGGTTGGTGAATGGGAGGGGCAGGGGAGAAGAAGAGATAGGCTGGTGAATGAAAGGGTGGGAGTAGAGAAGAAGAGATAGGCTGGTGAATGGGATGGTGGGAGGGGAGAAGAAGAGATGGGTTGGTGAATGGGAGGGTGGGAGTGGAGAAGAAGAGATGGGTTGGTGGGAGTGGAGAAGAAGAGATAGGTTGGTGAATGGGAGGGTGGGAGTAGAGAAGAAGAGATAGGTTGGTGAATGGGAGGGTGGGAGTGGAGAAGAAGAGATAGGTTGGTGAATGGGAGGGTGGGAGTAGAGAAGAAGAGATGGGTTGGTGAGTGGGAGGATGGGAGTGGAGAAGAAGAGATAGGTTGGTGAATGGGCAGGTGGGAGTACAGAAGAAGAGATGGGTTGGTGAATGGGAGGGTGGGAGTGGAGAAGAAGAGATAGGTTGATAAATGGGGGGGGAGAAGAAGAGATGGGTTGGTGAATGGGAAGGTGGGAATGGAGAAGAAGAGATAGGTTGGTGAATGGAACAGTGGGAGTAGAGAAGAAGAGATAGGTTGGTGAATGGGAGGGTGGGAATGGAGAAGAAGAGATGGGTTGGTGAATGGGAGGGTGGGAGTGGAGAAGAAAAGATGGGTTGGTGAATGGAAGGGTGGGAGGGGAGAAGAGGTGGACTGGAGAAAGTGAAGAAGATAGAGCGGTGAGAGGGGGTGGGAAGAGCTAATAACTAAAATCCTTGGAGTGTCCCTGCAGTCTCAGAATCACTGCTCCCAGACAACTCTCCTTGGACAGGGGACCTTCTTTCCTCTGGCCACTCCTGTCGCAGTCACTGCCCCCAGCCAAGGCTCTTCAGTCAGGAGAGAAGAATTTGGCAAACTCCTCCTTACTGCCGCCCTGAGTATCAGGGTAGCCAAAATCAGTGTGAATTTTTACAAGTCCCCTATTTTGCTTTTGGTTTGTCCCAGAGTTTGTCCACTTTGTGTTACATATAAGTCCAAGGTATCATAAGGGATAATGAAGGAGATTTATAAAATGGAGTTAAGCAAAAAGAAGCATTGAAATGGCTGTAAGTGTCTCAGATAGCTATAAAATTACTAACGCCAGTTTAGGAGGGCTGTATGCCTTGTAATATGTTTTTTTTTAATGGAGTAATGATGTTTGTAAAAAGTCGTGCAGCGAATTTATAAAAAAATTTGTTCTTTGTGACTTTTTGAGATAGAATATTCGCCAGAATCTTAACGACAGAAAAATACTGTTCTTAAACATTCCAGGCTTTAACATCAGTGTAATAATGACATTTTTATAACAACGTCTTAAATCATTTATAAATCAGCCCTGATGTTATATCCAGGACTGTTCTATAAAAAGTACTAAGAACTTTTTTTCATAAATCTCCCCCAATGTAATAAATGTGATAAACTGATATAGCAACATGGTAGCCAAACAATATTCTTCAACAAAGCATCAGTATTGTACAGCAATCATAAAAAGCACAATACTGACATCTACTGGTCATGTTATAAACATATTCCCTCTACTTCAGAGAAAAATCAAATCCTCTTTCAAAGAGAATGCAGGACAGTTTGAAGGCACATAGACTGAGGGGTATAATTTGGTCAGCTCCTATAGAGAGAGGTGCAGTATGATCAGTCTTCATAGCATGAAGTACAATTATTATTTTTGGACATTGTTAGGGAGGAATATCTACCATTTCCTTATCCTGATTTATTTATATTCATTGCACAACACTTTAGCGATTATTTCATATTATTTGATGTAGCACTTATGCACTTTTTCATATTTTACTATTGTGGTAATTATATAGATTTTGAGAGACATCTTACTTGTCCTTTACTTCATTTGCTGCTATTCAGTTATAGGAGGCTGTTATTGTTGGGTATTGTTCCCTGTAATATCTATATGAACTAAGAATTCTTTATCTATATATAAATTTCTGGTTTGCTGTCGCCCTTTCCCGGGGTGTGTGGGGGGGTTGAGATTGGTGGCAGGAAGTGAATTGGGGTGTGTGAAAACCGCTGCAGTGAGACTTCCTGGTTTAGTGGTCCCAAAGTGCACGGTGCGCCCAATCGTATGGGTAACTCCGTATCCCATTGGCTAGTATCTGATATGTTTGTTATGTCTATTCTTGGACTTTTGATTATTTTTGACATCAATTATTTCTGTGTATGCTTTTATTCTTTTTGAGCAATTTTTTGCATTACCTATTGGCCTATCGAAATAAAGTTTAAACAATTTTTTTGTCTTCATTGGTGTTTTTTACTTGAATGAAACATCTTATAATTCTGCCACTATGGGTCATTTCATCACCCCTCTTAGGTTAATGATGACTCTGGTTATAGTTTAGGGCAGTGTTTCTAAACCAGGGTGCCATGGTGCTTTGGTGTGCCACGGACATCCACTTAGGATGCCCCACTTTATCTATAAGGCTTTGACAAAAATGAATGTAGACTTACAACTGTATATTTAAGGATATTACCATGCAGAATACGTTTATTTTAGTTGTGAGGTCTAACAATAACGCTATATTTATGTATTTGTAACCATCATTACACCCTTGACAAATTACATTAAATGAAAGGGGTGCCCCGAAAATGACAGACTATGTGTTAGGTGTGCTTTGAACAAAAAAGCTTGAGAACCACTGGTTTAGGGAATAATTAACTAAGCCTGACCTTTTTTGTTTATCAGAATATTATGGTCTACTGTACCAAACGCCTTTGCAAAATAGCAACAACAAGTTCCCCACTTTCCATTCCAGTCTGGATATCATTGCGTACTTTTAGAAGGACAGTGACTGTTGAGTGATTTGGATGAAAGCCAGGTTGAAGTTGGGTGAAAAAGTTGGACAGTTGGTAATACTTGCATAGTTGCATGTGGACACATTTTTCCAGGACTTTAGACAATGCAGGGACTAAGGATATTGGTTGAGGGATTGATGCCACATTTTTATCACCACTTATTTGGATAGGTACAACTCTATCAGGATGGAAGTATATTTCAAAAGAGTAAAAACGTTAGGACAAGAGGCCATAGTCTAAAACTAGAGGGACACAGGTTTAAATGTAATGTAAGAAAGTTTTACTTCACTGAGAGGGTAGTAGACAAGTGGAATAGCCTACCAGCAGAAGTGGTAGATGTCAATACAGTGACAGAAATTAAGCATGCATGGGATAGGCATAAGGTGGTCCTTAATATAAGAAAAGACCAAGGACCAAAAAAGGTTTGAGGTTGTGTGTTTTTTTTTTTTTTTTTTTTACAGTAGGAAATTGGGCAGACTAGATGGGCCGAATGGTTCTTATCTGCCGTCAAATTCTATATTTCTATGTTTCTATGTTTCTATCCAGTTTCCAGGCTTTGGGTAGACAAAGTAACATAGTAATTTAGGTTGAAAAAAGACTTACATCTATCCAGTTCAACCCTTTTCCTATTCCTGTTTACCATCGTTGATCCAAAAGAAGGCAAAAAAACCCTCAATACAGCAATTTCAATTTTTGCCTTGAGTGGGGGGAAAAACCTTCTTGATTCCAAATGGCAATCAAATATCTCCTTGGATCAACAAGCACTAACTAAATATTAATCCCAATACTAACGTACATAGCCCTCTATGTTCTGCTCTTTTAAATAAGTATCCAGGCCCCTTTTAAAGGCATCTAATGTATTCGATAGCACCACCTCCTCAGGCAGTGAACCGGTATAGAGCCTGATAACAATGAAGAATTAATTAGGGATGCCATGGGATGTGCAGTGACCAAAATACTGAGCTTTAGTAACATTTCTGGCAGCTGGTCAGGCCCAGATTGCAATTTAATATTTTTTGGTTGAGGAAGTGGTCTGATATATTACTGGGGTCACAGCTGGGAATTTAAGTTCATGTATGGGATAGTCATGCCTATTCTAAGAAATATGTAAGAGTGTATATTGTATCAGATAGGGAAATGGGCAGACTAGATGGACCATATGTAGTTTTCTGCCTTCACAATTTATAGTTTTATGTTTCAGTAACCCTAAACCGAATCTGTCAGACTAGGCCTCTGTTCTCTATCTCTACTGATGCAGTTTAAATACCAATCCCACCTTTCTTTGCTTAGTAAAGTAGTTTCATTAAGTCTAGTAGAGTGGATTCCTTGTATGATGGAGATCAACCCTTTATCTATGTGGGAAAACATAGTAAATTGCTCAAAACCTGTTAATTTTGTACAAATGTTCTCACAGTTTCTCTCTGCTCATCCTTCAAACACTTTCATGAAACTCCCTTTGCTTCTCATTTAACCTACAAAAGCACATAGATTTTGATTTAAATATCTTGAAGCACAGTATATTGTGCCTCTAGGACTTAAATCAAAGTAGTCCTTTAGCTTACCCACAGAGAAACCACAAAGTAGTTAAAAAATAAATCTTTATTCACTTTGTTAAGATAACTAGTTGAAGGGTAAACGGTAAGTCATCGACAAGACCATTAATGTCAGTTTATTAGTGCAGATTACAAACCTAGAGGATATCTCATCTTGAGAGTCCACCACATTAAAAACAAGGGTCATCCATTAAGACTTGAGGAAAGATGCTTTTGACTAAAACAAAGGCAGAGATTCTTTACAGTAAGGGTGGTAAGGCTATGGAATTCTTTGCCCTGGGATGTTGTGCTTGCAGATAATGCAACTGCATTCAAAAAAGCAATGGATGCCTATTTAGCACAGAACAATATTGACAATTATGACAGATGGCTTCAAAGCAAATAGGATATTGATCCGGGGAACTATTTGACTACCAATTGGAGTCAGGAAGGAATAATTCCCCCACACACACACACACTTGGGACTAGATTGGAAATGGCTCCAGAGGGCTATTATGTAATGAATAGAACCAAGAATCCCCTTATTAAAAGAGAGTAGCGAGGCAACCAATTAGTTTATGCCTTTGCCTTGGCTGTTGATATTAAGGGGAATTTACCCCTTCAGTGTTATAAGCATTTTACTCAGTATCTCTGTAAGTTAGTTGGTGATCTGTGCACTCATTATAGGTCTCAAAATGAGTGCTTATTGTTTTATTGCATTATTGTTGTATCACCGACATCATCCTTATATAATAATTCTCTAGGATGTTTGTCACGATGCAGTCATGCGCAGTAGAGACTGCTCGCGTTCTGGCACTCAATGGGTGAACATTACCCAGACCTTGGCCCGTGTATACAGGCTTTTACACTGGTATATATATGTTCCAAAGCATTTATAGATGCATAGCAGATGTGGCTAAATGTATCTAGACACGATTTATTTGGGAGGTAAAGCCTTTTGCTAATCGGCTCGATTAACCCTTTGTTTGCCGATCTGCCAAGATATTTGTTGATGCCTCACAAAATGTATTATGGACACAATTCATTTACGGGGTTTAAATCGAATACAAACCAGCTCAGTTAACCATTACTTCACTGTACTGCCTGATCGGAGCTAGGCTTTTTCCATCATTTCCATTTCTGATTTAGGATTAGATTTTTAGCCCAGTAGTAGCAGACCTCACTGAGATTAGTAACATCAGGCATATATGCAGGAATATTTGTTAATACTTAGAAGAGTGTAACAATGTATATCTCAACCTGGTTCATTTACGGGGATAAAGCTGAATTCCAATCAGCTCAATTAATCCTTCATTTATGAATATGCCTGATCAGATTTAGAAGTTTACTATAGTGTTCAGTGATACTTCAGTGTTAGATTCTTAGCCCAGCTGTCCTCATTAGTAGGGTACAATCACTGAAAATAGTAACATCAGGCGTGTCCAATTACTGCTACTACTGATTACATGCAACCTATGTTTTCAGCATTCTTCCATTTGGAGTAAAAACTATACATTTTCTGAACCGCAATTATTTTTCTCAGTTAAAGGGATAGTAATGTTTCATAATAAAAACAGCTCTAATTAATCATCATAGTATTTGGACTTTGGGGAGTGTTATTTCAATTCTGTCAGAGTTGTAGTTCCAGAGTAATTCAATGACAAAGTGTCCGCTTCCCTCCCCTTTTAATGATGTCACACTGTTCAACCAGATCAGAAGGGAGGTGCCCAGGTAGACTGCAGAGAGGGACAATCTTTAAATAAGATAAGGGAAAAACCTGAAAAGCTTATCAAGGGGGGCAGGGTTTTCATTGTTTTCATAGGAATAAGATTGTCCCTTGCTGTTATCTGTCTGGTCTATGGACTGCATTCCACATCTGAGAAGAGATGGCTTACACTAGGTAAAAGGGGCGGGAGGGGAAACTTTGCTTGTGAATATCTCTCAAACCATAAAGGTTTGAGAGATAAGACTTATATCATTCTTCATGTTTTTTTAATGTCTACAAAATAAAATAAAGTTAAAACGAAGTATTACTATCCCTTTAATCTGGTTTCAGCTAATACTCATAACCATTTCCAAGCCAGGGTGTATAAGTAAAGATTTCTTGCTAGAACTACTCTTATGTCAAGGTGGTAACTGCTCTATAGCATATTTTACAATTCAAGCTTGGGAGTATAATTAAGTCTTATTCTTTCACATTATTTGTATCCCCCACAGCACGTTAGAGGGAATGCCCAACGCATTTCACCGTGCTGTAGACAGCTTCCTCAGGGATTGTGATCTTACCAAGCGTCCGGCTCAAGCTGAGCTTTAAATACCCTTTGTAGAAGGCGTGTATATTGGTAACATCATTATTGGTCCAGTGAAATATTGTATATCATTATCATCAGTCACAATCCCATTGGTCATGTATCTAAAGTAATACTTATTCCTGAGGTCACAGTTCTATATAACTCGAGATCGGTGTTTCTTCATATATTTACCCAAGACCATCAGAGCATCACATGAGACCAATAGAGCATTGCATCATTACATGAGACCATCTGTCAGCAATACATATCATTGTGTGAGACCATTACATTAGACAAAATGTGTATCACACTACTGCATGAGACCAGCATCAGACTATTCAACTATTACAAGAGACAAGGAGAGTATTATACCGTGCATAAAGATAATGAAAGAGGAACTGAGCTGTGAAAAGCATGGAAAATAAGAGAGAGATGCATACACATCCTACTATATACAAATATATACTCTGACATTCAATCAACCTCAGTTGTCCCATACAAGGCACCACAAGCACACAGTACAGGATTAAGAGCCTCATGAGCAAAGAGTTGGACATTATGATAGGCTTTTTCTACTGGAAGTGTGCACAGTATAAATAAAATGTATAAGATGGAAAAACACAGCACTCACATTGCTTACTCACTCCTGAGTATGAGCCTATTTTTTCAGTGGGGCAAGGGGTGGATGGTAGAGGTGAGTGGCAGTGGATGATGGCATTGGTAGAGAGGGAGGAGTCCGGGAATTATGAAGTCTGTGCAGACAAGACATTTAGGGGATGATGGGAGATGAGGACAGAGAGACATGGTGGTGTGGAAGTCAGAGAGATGTATTGAGGGTAGGCAGAGAGAGTAGAGTGAGGGAAGGCAGAGAGACATGAGATGATGTTATTAAGGGTCATGCACAAAGAAAAAAGAGGAAAAATAGAGGAGAAATAAACATTTCCAAAATTGTCATTGATGTAAATATTGTGTTTAATCTCAGGAATGCTAGAGATCTCTAATGCATTGTGAAAAAGTCAAGGTGTTCATCATGGAAGTAGTATGGGAGAAAACAAGAGGTATCAAAGTAACTTATGTACTACAAATTGGCACAATTCTGGAACAAACTGTAGGAGACACTAAGAAAAAAAACCAAGAGAAACACAGGGGGCACCCTGTTAACATAGTAAATTAGGCTGAATAAAGACACAAGTCCATCAAGTTCAACCTTCTCCTCAAACCCCAGTAACTAAGAATGTTATAGTTTTCCTGCTACCAAATAAGTTAGTCTTTATCAGACCTTCCTGATCTGCCTACTGATAAACAGTATAACTCTGTATGTTCCCTTTGGAAAGAAATGAATCTAATCTTCTCTTAAATGTATCCATTGTATCTGCCATAACCACCTCCTTGGGCAATTAATTCCACAATTTAACAGACCTTACTGTAAAAAAACCCTTCCTCTGCTGAAGTCTAATCCTCCTTTCCTCTAATCTCAAGGGTCACCTGGTCACCTGATCAGGCCTTGGATTAAATAGCTCACTAGTATTTTCTTAGACAAAGGACAGTTCCATCACCAACTAACACCCCACTCGGTGGGTACTCGCAAACAAATATGCTATAAAAATCACTTATGTAACAGACAGAGAAACAAGCGGCGCTGGGTTTATACTCCTGTCCCATACACAGGAAGCTGTGAATCAGGCTTCACCTCCTCAACACTTCTCTCAAAATGGTTAAACATTTGATTCATAAAGAATAAAAAAAAAGGAAAGAGGAAGGCGCCCAACAGCTTGATCCAGTTTCAAGTGTAATAGACAGTCAATGAAACAATAAAATTACACTCACATTTAATTATACCAAAAGCTAACAGTAAAGGTCTGTGGTGAATTTGTATCTGGCTTTGAAAAGGCTTCTCCTGTGAAATGAGTTAGCCATTTTTATATAGGGCTACATTATTTGTGTAACCCCTCTGGGATCACAGTGATTTCTGCTGCCACTGACTATCCTGCAGTTCCTGCAGAGTGGCCAGCAGATGGCGAGCGCCTATGCACATGGATGGATATTCAGGAGTCCATTTTAGTTTGGAGTTGGTTTTAGAGCTGGGTTAAAGTGAGTGAATGAGCCTCTTCTAAGCAGGGAATGCTGACCTGCCTGATCCAGTGCTGGAGGATCCTGGAAGAAGCATTCCGGCAGACAGCTGTAACCAGACCAAGGCACATAACTGATCCTGGCAGGGAATGCTGTGAAGAGTGCAGGAATTCCAGCAGCAGGTAAAGGAGCAGGCGCTCCTCATCCTGAACTGACCAGATTGCAGACTGTGGAGTGGTAAGCTTCAAACCTCTCCCCCTGTTTCACCACAGGGCACCCTGAATCTGGTTACACAGTTAAAGAGACCTTGCTCTATAGATTCTCTGATCATTGGAAGATTACAGCATAACACAAACCATAATGTGGATTACTATTACTCTGGGCCCCAACTATATGCACCAACTAATGGTACCCAACTGCCACTAGGGTGAAGCCTAGGGTGGGCCGCAGTATTTGTTGTGGGTGGGTGAATACCATATTGACCATTGCATTCTTGAACTGTTTTACTGTATTATATTCATGTATCTGTTATATTCCTGCATATCTGTTATATTCCTGCATAGGGTTTTCTTTCTGTACAATACAAAGTTCTGTTTAAGATAGTTCTGTGTCAGTTTTATTGCTCACTTAAATATGTTCCCAACTGGGCCCCACATCCATACCCTGGATGCCCAGCTGGGTGGAGGCACTGCCGCAGTCATGTACTCCAACTCCCAGGTAGCGGAGGCTCAGGATTGGCCTGCAGAGCACAAGGAGGTTTCTGGGGTAAAGGACCACAGGGGTGTCTGTGGGCCTACGCAAAACCCTGTTACATATGCATGTATTTTTATCATTTTGGATTTTATATTAAACCTTTTTCTATCTGAGCGTTTCTTTTGTTTGTTTTTCGTTGTTTGGAGACTAGAAGACCTTGTACACACCACTGACTGAAGAACCAGGTTCTACTGATCTCTAGGTGATACTGAGTGGAGACGGTAAACATTCTCCACAGGCCTTTACCCTTATCTTTAGTATAAGCCATTTGCTATCTACAACTAAACGTGAGTGTAATTTTATTGTTTTGTTGACTGCCCATTAAACTCGAAACTGTATCACACTATTGGGCACCCCCTTTTTCCGTTTGTTGTTTTTTATGAATCATAAATCAGCATATGATACAAATACAAATTCCCCAAATTCCCAGTGACTTAACTGGACCTTTTAAAGGGACCTTATTACCAAAATCAGCCTTGGCATTTGTGGCTTTCAAAATCACCTATTTGCTGTATTTGACACTTTTATTTAGAAAACTCATTTTTGAGTTAGATTTATAGATCATGCTAATGAAGGCATACGCTGCAGGCACTTCCTGTATTGGCCCTGTATTACTTGGCAGTCAGTGCTAGGAAAGGTGAGCAATGCATTGCTGAGAAGTGTCAGCGAGTGGGGGAGGTAATGTAAGGATAAGAAAGGAAGTCAGTGCTAGGTGATGTGGCTGATGTATTGTTGAGTAGTGTCAGTGAGGGGGGATGAAATATAGGGATAATATCAGTGCTAGTGGAGGTGGGGAATGCATTGCTGAGAAGTGTCATTGAATTAGGGTTGCCACCCGGCCGGTATTTTACCGGCACAGCCGGTAATTAGGGCACTGGAGCCGGTGCCGGTATAACTACTATACCGGCATTTGAAAAGCCGGTATTTGTGTTTGTCCAGGGAGGGGAGTGAAGTGACTGAGCGGGGATAGGCAGAGTCCACTAATAATCAGTGTTCAAATGCTATTACTTCCTCAGAACTCTTCCATAAATCACTGTAATATTACAGTAATTAGTGTAGTTCATCGCTATAAAAGCCGTGTAAAGCGATCCTGCTTAGAAAAAAAGACTGTCTCCCCCTCCCTCCTTCTTATTCCCACCCCTGAATTGCATTGGCTGCTCTCTGGTGCCAGGCTACCCTGATTGGTTTTGCTTCTGGTCACATGGTAAAGAGTCGAGCTTTACTGAAACACATCAGGAAATAAACAAAAGAAAGCAGAAAGCATGGCAACTCTTCTGGGGTATGACTGACAGCAGAGGGAAGGGTGAGAAGCAACCTACCGCCTATAGCACTCACTGAATAAATAATTTACTACTGCTGTGTAAGAGGTGGGAGTGACAAGTAACAAAGGTACCAGGGGAGGGGTGTGCCAGTATAGGGGCATGCGAGGAGGAGGAGGGCAAAACAGAAGGGGACTCAAGTAATGGGGTTCCAGTTTAGAAGGGTACCAGGGAAGCATGGTGATAAATAAGGTGGTGATTGGGAGGGGGGTGTCACGTGCAAGTTAATGCAAGGGCTGTGGGCTATTACATTTGCATGGATAATTGTCTGCTTGCTTGGGGACAAGGTATATACAAATTGAGGACCCCAGAATGGGTCCTGGTAAATAATATGTAAAAAGTGGGAATTGCTCTCTGACAGCCCATAGAGGCACTGTGTGAGACTCTTGATGCAGGGCATCAGCTCAAGTGCAAAGTTGTCAGTGATGTACTAAGCTTGCTGTTGGAAAGTGGCCATCAGACAGTGCTATCTTCACTTACCAAATTTTATGTGTTATGGGGGTTGCATGTGGCACAGAGAATGCTATTGTTTACATCCCAATAATGTATATGTATCTTTGATTAAACAGTATATATTTGCATTAATTAGTACAACATGTTGTACCTGTATTTTCTCTGCCATCCACTGATTGTCTTTAACCCCTTGAGGACCAAAGGGGTGTGCAACTCATTGCAATGACAGTGAGTTGCACACTCCTCTGGTCCCCAAACAGTTAATTGGTCAGTCACTTTGCTTTCAGCGAAAAGGTTAAACAACTGATCATAAGTGCCAGGGAGAAATGTTTGTTCAAGACTATGCATCTTTTGAGTCCCAGGTTATTGGACTACAATCCCCATAATCCTCTTGTTGTTCAGCCTGCAATGAACGATGAGGAAGTAGTTGTTCTTTAGTTCCCATGTCCCGGAGAAAGAAACTTCTAGATGAGACTGGGAGGGAAAACCTGTGTCATTGCTCCTGCCCTGAAGCTCAATTTTGTAGGGTGGTGCAACATTGAGTGGTTCTGCCCCTTTTGTGGCTCCTCCCTTTTGTGGCTCCACCCCTTTGTGGCTCCACCCTCACATGGCCGGTATTTTTTTGAGGAGAAGGTGGCAACCCTACATTGAATGGGGAAAAAATGCAGGGTGAAAACTGGAAATCAGTGTCAGGGGAGGTGGGCAGTGCATTGCTGAGCAGTATTATTGAGTGGGGAGATAATTTAGGGATAAAACAAGAAGCGAGCAATGTACTTATGAGCAGTGTCAGTGAGTGGGGAGGTAATGTAGAGATAAGATAGGAAGTCAGTGCTAGGGGAGGTGGGTAATGCATTGCTGAGCAGTGTCAGTGAGTGGTGGAGGTAATGTAGGGATAAGATAGGAAGTCAGTGCTAGGGGAGATGGGTAATGCATTGCTGAGCAGTGTCAGTGAGTGTGGGAGGTAATGTAGGGATAAGACAGGAAGTCAGTGCTAGGGGAGGTGGGTAATGCATTACTGAGCAGTGTCAGTGAGTGTGGGAGGTAATGTAGGGATAAGACAGGAAGTCAGTGCTGGGGGAGGTGGGCAATGCATTACTGAGCAGTGTCAGTGAGTGTGGGAGGTAATGTAGGGATAAGACAGGAAGTCAGTGCTGGGGGAGGTGGGCAATGCATTACTGAGCAGTGTCAGTGAGTGGGGGAGGTAATGTAGGGATAAGACAGGAAGTCAGTGCTGGGGGAGGTGGGCAATGCATTACTGAGCAGTGTCAGTGAGTGTGGGAGGTAATGTAGGGATAAGACAGGAAGTCAGTGCTGGGGGAGGTGGGCAATGCATTACTGAGCAGTGTCAGTGAGTGTGGGAGGTAATGTAGGGATAAGACAGGAAGTCAGTGCTGGGGGAGGTAGGCAATGCATTACTGAGCAGTGTCAGTGAGTGGGGGAGGTAATGTAGGGATAAGACAGGAAGTCAGTGCTGGGGGAGGTGGGTAATGCATTGCTAAGCAGTGTCAGTGAGTGGGGGAGGTATTAAAGGTATAAGACAGGAAGTCAGTGCTAGGGGAGGTGGGTAATACATTACTGAGCAGTGTCAGTGAGTGGGGAGGCAATGTAGGGATAAGACAGGAAGTCAGTGCTAGGGGAGGTGGGTAATGCATTACTGAGCAGTGTCAGTGAGTGGGGAGGTAATGTAGGGATAAGACAGGAAGTCAGTGCTGGGGGAGGTGGGCAATGCATTACTGAGCAGTGTCAGTGAGTGTGGGAGGTAATGTAGGGATAAGACAGGAAGTCAGTGCTGGGGGAGGTGGGCAATGCATTACTGAGCAGTGTCAGTGAGTGGGGGAGGTAATGTAGGGATAAGACAGGAAGTCAGTGCTGGGGGAGGTGGGCAATGCATTACTGAGCAGTGTCAGTGAGTGTGGGAGGTAATGTAGGGATAAGACAGGAAGTCAGTGCTGGGGGAGGTGGGCAATGCATTACTGAGCAGTGTCAGTGAGTGTGGGAGGTAATGTAGGGATAAGACAGGAAGTCAGTGCTGGGGGAGGTAGGCAATGCATTACTGAGCAGTGTCAGTGAGTGGGGGAGGTAATGTAGGGATAAGACAGGAAGTCAGTGCTGGGGGAGGTGGGTAATGCATTGCTAAGCAGTGTCAGTGAGTGGGGGAGGTATTAAAGGTATAAGACAGGAAGTCAGTGCTAGGGGAGGTGGGTAATACATTACTGAGCAGTGTCAGTGAGTGGGGAGGCAATGTAGGGATAAGACAGGAAGTCAGTGCTAGGGGAGGTGGGTAATGCATTACTGAGCAGTGTCAGTGAGTGGGGAGGTGATGTAGGGATAAGAGAGGAAGTCAGTGCTAGGGGAGGTGGGTAATGCATTACTGAGCAGTGTCAGTGAGTGTGGGAGGTAATGTAGGGATAAGACAGGAAGTCAGTGCTGGGGGAGGTGGGCAATGCATTACTGAGCAGTGTCAGTGAGTGTGGGAGGTAATGTAGGGATAAGACAGGAAGTCAGTGCTGGGGGAGGTAGGCAATGCATTACTGAGCAGTGTCAGTGAGTGAGGAGGTAATGTAGGGATAAAACAAGAAGTCAGTGCTAGGGGAGGTGGATAATGCATTGCTGAGCAGTGTCAGTGAGTGGGGGAGGTAATAAAGGTATAAGAGAGGAAGTCAGTGCTAGGGGAGGTGGACAATGCATTGCTGAGTAGTTTTAGTGAGTGAAGGCGGTAATGTAGGGATACTTGGGAACGCTCAGGGTTTTGACCCAAATCTCAGGGTGAAGGGCCAAAATCTCAGGGTGAGAGAGCTCAGGGTTACTTACTGTCTCATCTGCACCAATGAACTGCTTATTTAGTACCTAAATTGCTGCCATTTCTACCAGAAAGACAGATGGATACATCCTGCTTCTCTTTTGTGTGTTCAGGCCGTGAAAACTCTATGTTACAGAATGTTAAGGGATCCCTGATGACAAATAAGAACACTCCCTGGTTAGAGCAAGCAGGGAAATATCGCCTGAAATCTATCATTATACTTATAGTTACTTCAAAGATGATTTGGTCTGCCTCACAGCCTGTCAATCGTCGTCTGCTCCCCTCCCCCCGTAGTGCCTCGTTCCAGCCTCCTTCAATGGAGGAGGATTTCTCCATGTAAGCAGGAGCGCTCTCATTGGCTAGAGAGTACTCCAGAAATCCTCCGTCATTGGAGGAGGTTGGAACCCAGCAAGACTTTGGGAGGGGAACAAGCAAATTTTAACAGGCTGTGGTGCAGAGCTATAACTGCGGTCTGTCCGGAAGTAAGGCCCCGGCTCATTTTTAAAGCTTTACATAGCACGCATTGTATAAGAAAATTAAAGGGATAGTAATACTTAAAATGTAAAAAAAAATATGTTGTAGGGTTTATCCCCCTGAGTAAAACAAGAGTACTCCCACTGCTGAAAGGTGTTTCATTCAAAAGTTATTAATTTTCAAAGTTGAATTTTTTAGGTGCAATATCACAGTGGCCTGAAATTGTACAGTGGCACTGTTGCTACAAGATCCTATGGACAGCTCTGGTCCCGGCACCATAAATCTCCATAGGATGGTGTAGGAACAGTGCCACTGTACAATTTCAGGCCACTGTGATATTGCACCTAAAAAAATTCAACTTTGAAAATTAATAACTTTTGAATGAAACACCTTTCAGCAGTGGGAGTACTCTTGTTTTACTCAGGGGGATAAACCCTACAACATATTTTTTTTTACATTTTAAGTACTACTATCCCTTTAAACAACTATTACAGCTTATCGATATATGAAGATCATTATGAACCAAACTTGTATACGGGTGACAGTTCCCCTTTAACCAATGTGTCCGGCATCAGTATGAAGGAGAAGACGTAATAAGTCCCACACAGTGAGATACCACTTCTCACCACACTCCAGCTGCAGATGAAGACGGAAATGTCACTTCCCACGTCAGGCTGAGCTCTGTTTCCATGGAATTCCTGCTCCATGTGCAGACAGCAGTTCTGTGCACAGGATTTCAGTATTTCCTCTCCAGCCGCAATCAGAATAACTGGAAAACCTTGATCTCCTTCCAGTAATGTGTGGTTAGCACGGGCCTTACCGCACAAGCCAGTTCATAACAGCCCACATGGTGACTCACGCGCAAAGACAGGATTGGATCAAACCAACTGCACCATAAGGGAGAAATATCAGTTCCTATAGACTGAAATCGGGCTTTTAACCCTTTGCTTAACCCATTGCGTGCCTCTCTGGCACTCAAAGGGTTAACCATTGAATGCTATAATTCTGCAGGTTAAAAGCCCCCTTTAAAATCAAAGGTAGTTTCCAGCCCGCCCCTCCATGCACATTTATGTTTGGCCTGCTTTACCTTGATGAACACGGTTCACTTTTAAAAGGTCCGTGAGATTCTCATGTTGCCTCCTTATATGTTGCAGTGTGTATCAGGAGGCGGATATCACTGACCGCGACCTGTTCCTGCGTCGCTGGGATGTCTAATTTTGCTCACAGCCGTCTCTCTCTGTAATAAGTGATGTGACAGCAGCAGTGATTTCGCTCTGTCCATGTAATTATTTTTTTAACTCTTTCGGTGACGGACAGGTATTGCATTGACAAATCCAGTAACAGTGGCAGAGTTCAACACAATACCTCTCCATCGCCAAAATGGTTAAAAAAAAGTTACATTGACAGAGTGAAGCTCCAAAAATCACTGCTGCTGTCACATCAATATCACTTATTACAGAGAGAGAGACCACTGTAGACAAAATTAGACATCTCAGCGACGCAGGAACAGATCGTGGCCAGTGATATCTGCCTCCTCCCAGTGATCTGCATTACAGGAGAGAGGACCGTGAAGGAGATCCGAGCTGCTAATAGAGGTCTGTTCAGAAGGACGCACAGACCTCTCCTGCCATGCAACTGAATCACCTGGGAGGTAGGAGATGGACACTGGGGGTCAACTGGGGCAATGTAGTGATGGACATTGGAGGCAATGTGCAGATGGACATTGGGGGGCAATGACTACATTGAGGGGCAATGTGGAGATGGACATTGGGGTGCAATGTGAGATGGACATCGGGGGGCAATGTGGAGATGGACATTGGGGTGCATGCAATGTGGAGATGGACATTGGAGGGCAATGAGGACATTGGGGTGCAATGTGGAGATGGACATTGAGGGGTAATGTGGAGATGGACATTGGGGTGTAATGTAGAGATGGACATTGGGTGTAATATGGAGATGGACATTGGGGTGCAATGTGGAGATAGACATTGGGGGGCAATGTGGTCGTGGGGGCCCCATGGCAGTTTTTGCACCGGTGCCCAGTGCCTTCTAGTTACTCCTCTGAGTTTAAATACTTATGTTAGACTTACATATAGTACATCTTCTTTGGTTATTTGTGGAATAATATATTTTTAAGACTAGATTACACACTTTTTCAAGTATAGTACATTTAAAGGGATAGTAATACTTAGTTTTAACTTTATTTTATTTTGTAGGCATTAAAAAAAATATAAAGAATGATATAAGTCTTATCTCTCAAACCTTTATGGTTTGAGAGATATTCACAAGCAAAGTTTCCCCTCCCTCCCCTTTTACCTAGTGTAAGCCATCTCTTCTCAGATGTGGAATGCAGTCCATAGACCAGACAGATAACAGCAGGGGACAATCTTCTTCCTATGAGAACAATGAAAGCCCTGCCTCCCTTGACAAGTTTTTCAGGTTCTTCCCTTATCTTAATTGAAGATTGTCCCTCTTTGCAGTCTACCTGGGCACCTCCCTTGTGCTCTGGCTGAGCAGTGTTACATCAGTAAAAGGGACGGGAGGGGGATACTTTGTCATTGAATTACTCTGGAACTACAACTCTGACAGAATTGAACTAACACTCTCCAAAGTCCAAATACTATGATGATTAATTAGAGCTGCTTTTATTATGAAACATTACTATCCCTTTAAAGCGGAACTACCAGCGCTAAACAAGCTGATGTGTAATAATTCCCCATCTGGCGACTAGCTGCTCAGTAGCGCTAGTCACCAGAATTATTACCTTATTCAATAGAATTCTCCATTGTTCCAGGACTGACAGGCAGGACGGAGAGCAGACATCTTTCCATAGTGACGTCTGCACGCCTGCGCCGTCAGTCCCTTTTGGAGCAGAACGGCTCCTAGCAATGCCTCCTGGAGCATGCTGGGACTGACAGCGCAGGCGTACAGACATCACTATGGAAAGATGTCTGCTCTCCGTCCTGCCTGTCAGCCGGGGAAGAATGGAGAATTCTATTGAATAAGGTAATAATTCTAGGGATTTATTACACATCAGCTTGTTTAGCGCTGGTAGTTCCGATTTAATCATACTTATCTATATGTCTGCTGTACTGCAGCATATCTATATATATATATTAATCTTTTATTTACGATCACAAGAACTCAGCCAGTTGAATTATGCAGGAACTTTTCTTGTGCAAACTACCCTGGTTCCCCTAGTCATAGAACTGATATTAAATCTAGCTCATCTTCTATTACATATATCATGGGTATTTGCAACAAAATCCTAGTTTCTGTGGGTCACATGTGGTTTCTGTCTTATTCTATTTGTAACCGATTCTCATTTATTGCTTCCACTATCCAATCTTGGTTAATATAAGATACGATACTGATACAAAACTAAGTAAGCCTATCCACTGATTAGTCTTCCGATACGTCATCAATGTTAGAATGGGTTAGTGACCTTGGGTGTAACGTCATTAAACACACCCATACACTATGGTATAAAAATGGCCAGTGTAAGGATCGTTCGCACTGTAGCCCCTGATGAAGCTGCAGTGATCGACGAAACGCATTGGGCAAAGCGCCCCTTATGACTATTTGATCACAGGGAATTCAGCTGTTTGATTCAGACACAGAGGTGGAAAATAGTGCAGCATTATCATGTGGAACGTCAACTGAGGCTGTCCACGAGTTCTGTGAGCCAACACTGTGTTTCTATCCTGTGGAGCTGTTGTTTAAACCAAACCTATACAACCACATCTGAGTGTCGGTAATTCCTTGTATTTGACAGTAATCAATGGAGAGAAACTAATAATCCCAGTTCATAATATTTAAGGGTATGGCTACCTACTCTAACAAAGATTCTTAATATATAAGTACAATTAACGTCACAATCTGTTGTATGAGGTAGGTAGTGATACACATTTAGCGACTACCTTTTCTGCTGATGATTTAGCGCCTAACAAACATAGGTATTGAGTCCCTAACAAGTTGTAAAAACCACCACTGTACAATAGAAAACTAGTAAAATCCCACACACACACACATATACAACTAGACATCCTTACTTTAGTAACCCGTGGATGAATAAATATGAGGCCCATATCAATGCATCTAAGTTACATAAAAACATAATTAAAACAAAAATAATAAGTAAACATTTGTGTGCCAGGGGGTATGCAACGCACTCAAAAGATTAATCCCCCCTAAATCCTAACACTAACCTGCGGCCCATGCCCCCTCCCCACACCTGTAACAGCACACTCACCATGACGTCAGAGGTCCAGCGGTGTCTTCTTCACCCTCGTCCTCCTGCGTCTTCTCCCTAAATAAAAAGAAACACAAGCAAAGAAGAAAAATAGCTCACTGCGCGAACTCACCATAATATCCTGTATAATAATTTGCTAAGGTTTGTCACAAGCCATCATGCGCAGTAGAGACGGCTGAGTGCGGTGCAACCATGCACAGTAGAGACTGCTCGCACCCCGCTCCGTATCGGCCGCTGCGTGGGCAGTATCCACTGCTCATGACTGCACCGCGACCGGCCGGCACTGTGGCCCGTGTAATGGGCTCTTTAACTAGTACACATATAAATAAGAAAGTTAGAAAAAGGTAAGGCGACTATAGTATAGCAGTCTGCAAGGAATGAGATGGTTCTCCAGTCTCTGAAACCTAAAATGCAAACACCCTTTTAAAATAGCTGTATGTCTTTTGTTTTTAATGCAGAGCTGGGACCCTCGAGCATTATATATACTATATTAAAGGGATCGTAATGGATTTTAAAACTTAATTTAATATTGTAGCTATTCAAAAAATAAATAGTACACTTTGAAGACCGTTCAAATTAAGTATTTGTTTTTTGATCTCGCAATCTCTGCTCCGCTGAAGAGCCTCCACCGGTCCCAGGATCTCTTCAATAAAATATTTGTAAAAAAAATATAAAACCCCTTCCTCTGCTGAAGCTGAAACCTCCTTTCCTCTAATATTAAGGGGTGTCCCCTGGTTATTTGATCAGGCCTTGGAATGAAAAACTCACCAGAGAGATCCTTGTATTGACCTCACATATACTTACACAATGTAACAAGATCCCCTATTAGGTGTCTCTAGAGTAAATAAACCAAGTTTGTCTAGATGTTCTTCATACTTTGGATCCTCCATTCCCTTAACCCTTTGAGTGCCAGAGGGGTATCCAACACATTGTAAAACAATGTGTTGAATACCCCCTGGCACTCAAAGGGTTCATTCATTGTTTTGCTCTTTGCTGTACTTTCTCCAGTTCCAGAATATCCTTTTTCAGAACTGGTGCCCCAAACTCTCCTTGCATATGGATGGTCTTACCAGTGGGACATATTCCAGGTAAGGTCTTACCAGTGGGACATATTCCAGGTGAAGTCTTACCAATGGAACATATTCCAACTAAGGTCTTACCAGTGGGACATATTCCAGGTGAAGTCTTACCAGTGGGACATATTCCAGGTAAGGTCTTACCAGTGGGACATATTCCAGGTGAAGTCTTACCAGTGGGACATATTCCAGGTAAGGTCTTACCAGTGGGACATATTCCAGGTGAAGTCTCACCAGTGGGACATATTCCAGGTAAGGCCTTACCAGTGGGACATATTCCAGGTAAGGCCTTACCAGTGGGACAAATTTCAGGTGAGGTCTTGCCAGTGGGACATATTCCAGGTGAGGTCTTACCAGTGGGACATATTCCAGGTAAGGTCTTACCAGTGGGACGTATAGACCCTTAAAAGCTAGAGATTTTCTTCATTGCATGGTGAAGCAATGTGCTTCAAACCTATTTAGCATACAAGGGATTAAAAATCACATTTTAACCAATAAGGATTATTATATTCCTCTATGGTATGGATGGATTTCCCCACAATTTCTCCTCTTTGAGTTTCTCCATATGACCCAGGCAGTGAATAGAGTTGTGGTTCTCAAACTTGTCTTGCTCAAGGCACCGCTAACTTGCAGTGTGGATTTTTTTAGGGAGCCCCTAACATTTTATATATCTTTTGGCATGGAATTATGAAGGGTACACGTGCATAGGTATAGATAGTTTTAGGTCTCACAGATAGAAAAGCAGACTTTCTACATAATTTCAATAAAAAAAAATCTGAAACTCAGCATTCACATTTTTTGGCAAGGTCTTTACAGAAAACAAGAGCCACCCTATGTGGATGCCTGTGGCACACTAAAGGGCCATTGCACACTGGCTGAGGTTTCACAGGAGTGTATATAGTGAGCTTTGCTTAGGAATCAATACAAAAATTGTCCTGCAGGGGTCATATGTTGTCTGTGAAAAGGAGCAGATGAGCAGAATTAGCTATTGAGCCTCTGTGAAGCCTTGAAAATGGGGAGATTATTCTGCAATAACAGCAACAAGTGAGAGAAGCACAGAATGCATAACTAAAGCAATGGTTCTTAACCAGGGTATGGTGGCACTTTGATGTGCCATAGACATTCACATAGACACTTGCATAGTGTGCCCCTTATTTTCTATAAAGATTTTGATAAAACTGTGTATGTTCAGTTTCAAATACAGCGCTGTGCAATAGTCTTAGGCAGGTGTGAATATATGCTGTAAAGTAAGAATGCTTTCAAAAATACACTGGTTAATAGTTTATTTTTTATCAATTAACATAATGCATAGTGAGTGAACAGAAGAAAAATCTAAATCAAATCAGTACTTGGTGTGACCACCATTTGCCTTCAAAACAGCATCAGTTCTTCTAGGTACACGTGTACACAGTTTGTTAAGGAACTCGGCAGGTAGGTTGTTCCAAACATCTTGGAGAACTAACCTAAGTCCTTCTGTTGCTTTAGGCCCCTCAGTTGCTTCTCTCTCTTCATGCAATCCCAGACAGACTCAATGATGGTAAGATCAGGGCTCTTTGGGGGCCATATCATCACTTCCAGGACTCCTTTTTCTTCTTTACTCTGAGGATCTTTCTTAATGACTGTGACTGTATGTTTGGGGTCATTGTCATGCAGCAGAATAGATTTGGGGACAATCAAGTTACCTCCCTGATGGTATTGCATGATGGATAAGTATCTGCCTTTACAGCTCAGCATTGAGGAGACCATTCATTCTGAGCAAATCCCCAACTCCATTTGCAGAAATGCAGTCTCAGACTTGCAAGAAACATCCACCATGCTTCACTGTTGCCTGCAGACACTCATTCTTGTACCTCTCTCCAGCCTTTCGGTGAACAAACTGCCTTCTTCTACAGCCAAATATTTAAAATTTTGTCTCATCAGTCCAGAGCACCTGCTGCCATTTTTTGCACCACAGTTCCTGTGTTTTCGTGCATAGCTGAGTTGCTTTGCCTTGATTCCTTGTTGGAGGTATGGCTTTTTGGCCTCAAGTCTTCCATGAAGACCACTTCTGACCAGATTTTTCTGGACAGTAGATGGGTGTACCAGGGTCCCACTGTTTTCTGCCTATTCTGAGCTGATGGCACTGCTGGACATCTTCCAGTTGCAAAGGGAAGTAAGCATGATGTGTCTTTCATCTGCTGCACTAAGTTTCCTTGGTCGACCACTGCGTTTACGGTCCTCAATATTGTCCATTTCTTTGTGCTTCTTCGAAAGAGCTTGGACGGTACATCTGGAAACCCCTGTCTGCCTTCAAATTTCTGCCTGGGAGAGACCTTGCTGATGTGTCTTGTTGTGCTCAGTCTTGCCATGGTGTGGGACTTTTGACATTAAAGGGATAGTAACACTTCGTTTTAACTTTATTTTATTTTGTAGGCATTAAAAAACATGAAGAATGATATAAGTCTTATCTCTTAAACCTTTATGGTTTATGAGATGTTCACAAGCAAAGTTCCCCTCCCCGCCCCTTTTACCTAGTGTAAGCCATCTGTTCTCAGATGTGAGTCTGGTTGTATGACAGTACAGATAACTGAAGGGGACAATTTTCTTTGTATGAAAACAATGAAAGCCCTTCCCCTCTTGACAAGTTTTTCAGCTTTTTCCATTATCTTAATAGAAGATTGTCCCTCTCTGCAGTGTACCTGGGCACCTCCCTTCTGATCTGCTTGAACAGGGGGGGGATACTTTGTTTGTGAATATCTCTTAAACCATAAAGGTTTCAGAGATAAGACTTATATCATTCTTCATGTTTTTTTAATGCCTACAAAATAAAATAAAGTTAAAACGAAGTATTACTATCCCTTTAAACTGTCTTCAGCAACCTTACCTTGTTAGCTGATTTTGTCTGTTCCTCACCCAGTTTTATTCCTCCTACACCACTGTTTCTGTTAATGATTTTTTTCAATCTACATATTAAATTGATGATCTTTACCACATGACTATAAAACTGACTATATGCCTACAAAATCTTTCACTTTGTATACCTAGAATTGATGCTGTTTTGAAGTTAAAGGGTGGTCACACCAAATATTGATTTGATTTAAATTTTTCTTATGTTAACTCACTATCATTTTGTTACTTGATAACAATAAACTATTGACATATCTATTTTTGAAAACATTCTTACATTACATCATTTGTTCACACCTACTTAAAACTTTTGCACAGTACTGTACATATTTATGCAAATCGTTATGCACAATGTGTTTTTTCTGAGTTGAAAAACATGCCTCCCAAATAATTTTTAGGAAATATTAGGGGCCCATATGTCCCAAGTGTGACTCTTCTTGAAATATTAGTGTCCATACCTCCCAAGTGTCACTTTTTATGAGATAGTAGGGATCCATATCTCAATTTTCCCTCTTCAGGAGATATTTGGGATGAAAACCTCTGTAGTGTCCTCTTAATGAGATATTAGGCCTCTATACCTCCCAGGTATTCTTCTTTATGAGATGTTAAGGGCCCATACCTCCCAAGTGTCACTTTTTATGAGATATAAGGGGTCCATACCTCCTAACTGTCATTCTGTCACGGTTTGTTAAGACTCCCAGACGCAGAGTTAGGTAAAAACACAACTTTATTGAAAAAGTTAATGCAGTCCCGTAGGGTAATATTCACGTACACATATATCTTTATTAGACAGGAATACAATGCAAATAAGAGCAATATTGGCTCTACCGGCCCTGCCAATATACCAGGCAAGGCAGCCAAGGGATTGGGACTCGTGAGGTGAGGCTCTACCGGCCTTGCCAATACCGGATAAGGCAACCCAAGGAAACAGGACAGGTTCTACCGGCCTTACCATATACCGGGCAAGGCAGCCAATTGACAGGAGACAACACAGGCTCTACCAGCCTTGCCAATACCGGGTAAGGCAACCCAAGGAAACAGGACAGGTTCTACCGGCCTTACCATATACCGGGCAAGGCAGCCAATTGACAGGAGACAACACAGGCTCTACCGGCCTTGCCAATACCGGGTAAGGCAACCCAAGGAAACAGGACAGGTTCTACCGGCCTTAACATATACCGGGCAAGGCCGCCCGTAGACAGGAGGTAATAGCAACCACTCGCTAAAGTGACTGAAGGGTGGAACAACAGTCACTATGATGGTAAAGAGGCTAAGTCAGTAAGTAGGCCGCCAGCAGCAGAGATAGTGAAGGATGTGGAGCTCACCAATGCTCTCACAGATGGAACACCATACCACTATAGTAGCAATCAGGTGTGCATGGAGTGAACCAGTACCCAGTACGTGGAAAGCTAACGATACTGAGATGGCTGGATGGCTTAAGGAGCGAACCAGTTCCCAGTACGTGGAACGCGATCAATACTGAGACAGCCGGGTGGCTTGAGGAGCGAACCAGTACCCTGTACGTGGAACGCGATAATACAGAGACAGCCGAGAGGATTGTGGAGCGGACCAGTACCCTGTACGTGGAACGCTATCAATCTGAGACAGCCGGGTGGCTTGAGGAGCGAACCAGTACCCTGTACGTGGAACGCAATAATACAGAGACAGCCGGGAGGCTTGTGGAGCGAACCAGTACCCTGTACGTGGAACGCTATCAATCTGAGACAGCCGGGCGGCTTGAGGAGCGAACCAGTACCCAGTACGTGGAACGCGATAATACAGAGACAGCCGGGAGGCTTGTGGAGCGAGGTCATATTCAACAGCACAGAGACAACACAAAAGGGCAACCAAAAGGTGCCCAGGCTAGGTTTAAATAGGCAATACAGAGCGGGCTGAAGGCAGCCAGCCAATGGAGAGCCCCCTACAGGTGATAGACATGAAAAGAGAGCAATCACAGGCACCGTGATACATTCTTAATGATATATGAAGGGTCTATACAGTCCAAGTGTCACTCTGTAGGAAATATTAGGGGTCCCTACCACCCAAGTGCCACTCTTTATGAGATATTAGGGGTCCATACCTCCCAAGTATCCCTCTTTATGATATTTTAGGGATCCATACCTCCCAAGTATCCTTATTTGCAGTATATTAGGGGTCCATACATACCTAGTGTCACTCTTTAGGAGATATTAGAGGTCCATATCCCTCAAGTGTTACTCTTTAGGAAATATTAGGGGTCAATACCTCCCAAGTGTCAGTCTTTGGGAGATATTAGGGGTTCATATCTCTCAAGTATAAGTCAGTCTTTAGGAGATATTAGGGGTTCATATCTCTCAAGTGTAAATCTTTAAGAGATATTAGGGGTCAATACTTCCCAAGTGTCCCACTTTGGAATATATTAGGGGTTCATACCTCCCAGGTGTCAATCGTTGAGATATTAGGAGGTCAATACCTCCCAAGTGTCCCTCTTTATGTTATATTAGGGGTCCATACCTCGCAAGTGTCACTATTTATGAGATATTAGGAATCCATACCTCCCAAGTGTCACTGTTTATGAGCTGTTAGTAATCCACACCTCCCAAATGCCACCTTTTATGAGATATTAGGTGTCCATGCCTTCCATGAGTCACTCTGTTTGAGATATTTGGTGTCCATGCCTTCCTAGTGTCCCTCTATAAAAGAGACAGTCTGTCTTTGAGATCCAAATCCCTTGTTCCTCTTTCATACCCTAATGACCAAGAGATCAGACTGTGTAGTGTGTATATGTGTACCACAGCAGTGGTGAACAATGTGAGGCCTTACAGCTGTTGCAGACTACAACACCCATCATTCCCCAACAGTGGGAGATGTAGTCTGGCAGCATCTGGCTTGCCTGACGTTAGCCATCCCTGCTTCACAATAAAAATCACCTGTTTGTTTAAACATCATTATATGTGTTTATGTATTAGTCTGTGTAAATAAAATACTTTGGTTTGTTGGTTGCAAAAGAGCATACATGGGAGCTCTGCTGATCTGCCCTGAACATTCTGGCTTTGGCTGTTAATTACTTGGGTCTTTGGGGAAAATAGGAATTTCTCTGCAGTGTTGAGTTTCTCAGGAGCCCCTTCCTATTCTGCCAACCCCCACACCTATTTGTTCAGTGCCATAGGAACTCTGCATGAGCTTGAACCAGCATCCTTCATGTTATGAGTCCTGCAACTTCCATCACTGCCACTGATGGAACTTTCGCTTGCAGTTTGTTCTATAGCAGCATTGTCCTTTTTCTCTTCCTGGCTTCCTAGGATCCTATTGGTTAATTGCTTCCAACTGTACCTTGTATATTTAAAGTAGCCTTCCTGAGCTCCTAGCTTAGTTGCTAACCCTGGGGGTGAATACTCAGTTTCCTGCATTTGATTCTCTGGTGAACCTCGGCTTGCATTGACCTCTCTTGAAGTCCGCCTGACTTAAACTTGGCTTGTCCCTTACCTTCACTTGACCTCTACAAAACCTTATTGGTTTGCCTCAACTACTCCTCAGTCCTCCTCAGAAAAAGTACACCAAGCACTACACAGTGTTCCCCCCTTCAACATATCCCCTCCCTTAGTATGTCGACATATATTACATATATTCGACATACTATCGACTTTCACCTCTTCATTGGACAGGAACTGCCATGTATGCGACAGAACCTGTCCTTTATTCGACACTTAACCCTTTGAGTACCAGAGAGGTAGGAAGGCATTGCTTAGTAATGTGTTTCCTACCCCTCTGGTACTCAAAGGGTCAATAGACAAGGTATGTGGCTGCATACCTTGCCCGTATATGTATAAAACATTGTTTCGTTTTTAATTATATATTTAATGTGATTAAAAAAACATCAGACCTCAATGGGGGTATCATGACCCCTCATGACACCCCCCTAGCATGGGGAGACAATTGCCCGTTTTTTAAATAAAGCACATATAACCTATGTTTAACATAGGTTATATGCGCTTTTTATAATTAAATAATACTTTCAGACCTCGAGGTGGGCACCAGGACCCCCCGATAGCCCCCCTATCATGGATCATCTGTCCATAAGGATAGATGATCCATGTGGCGACCCCAAAGGCATTTTCTGCCAACTGGATACAGGAGCACATATATAAGCAGCTGCTGTATCGAGCTCTTGTGGAATGAATGAATCCTGTCACCTGATCATTCATAGAAAGCACAGCGCTGCAGTCTCTTCATTAAATCAGTCACTGGGGTCAGACCGGGTGCCTGATTCAATGAGGAGAGTGCAGTGCTGCGCTTTCTGTGAATAACCCGGTGACAGGGTTCA